>CAKXYN010000161.1:1379245-2758491 GCA_935064755.1 Tragelaphus eurycerus | reverse complement strand
TTTTTTTTTTTTAATCAAGAATCTCTTTTATTGATTATCAGAAACATTACAAACATCTAGTATGAACAAATTGTAACATGATAGTGTTTAGTTTGAACAATTAATACATTTCAGATATAATATTATACATATTTCAATGCTATTCTCCCCAATCATCTCACCCTCTCCTGGTCCCAGAGTCCAAAAGTCTGGTCTATACATCAGTGTCTCTTTTGTTGTCTCGTAAATAGGGTTATTTTTTACCATCTTTCTAAATTCCATATATATGCGTTAGTATACTGTATTTGTGTTTTTGTTTCTGGCTTACTTCACTCTGTATAATAGGCTCCAGTTCCATCCACCTCCTTGATAGCAGCCATACTGATTGGCGTGAAATGGTATCTCATAGTGGTTTTGATTTGCATTTCTCTGATAATGAGTGATATTGAGCATCTTTTCATGTGTTTGTTAGCCATCTGTATGTCTTCTTTGGAGAAATGTCTATTGAGTTCTTTGGCCCATTTTTTGATTGGGTCATTTATTTTTCTGGAGATTGAGCTGTCGAAGTTTGCTTGTATATTTTTGAGATTAGTTGTTTGTCAGTTGCGTCTTTGGCCTGTTATTTTCTCCCATTCTGAAGGCTGTCTTTTCACCTTGCTTATAGTTTCCTTTGTTGTGCAAAAGCTTTTAAGTTTGATTAGGTCCCATTTGTTCATTTTTGATTTTATTTCCAATATTCTGGGAGGTGGGGTCATAGAGGATCCTGCTGTGATGTAAGTCAGAGAGTGTTTTATTTGTGTTTTCCTCTAGGAGTTTTATGGTTTCTGGTCTTACATTTAGCTCTTTAATCCATTTTGAGTTTATTTTTGTGTATGGTGTTAGAAAGTGTTCTAGTTTCATTCATATGGAGGGGTCTTGTTTTTGTATCCATTCAGCCAGTCTCTGTCTTTTGGTTTGAGGCATTCAACCCATTTACATTTAAGGTAATTAATGATAAATATGATCCCGTTGCCATTTACTTTGTTGTTTTGGGGTTTGAATTTATATTTCCTTTTTGTGTTTCCTGTCTGGAAAATGTCCTTTAGTATTTGTTGGAGAGCTGGTTTGGTGGTGCTGAATTCTCTCAGCTTTTGCTTGTCTGTAAAGGTTTTGATTTCTCCTTCATATTTGAATGAGATCCTTGCTGGGGTTCAATAATCTGGGCTGTAGGTTCTTTTCTTTCATCACTTTAAGTATGTCTTGCCATTCCCTCCTGGCTTGGAGAGTTTCTATTGAAAGATCAGCTGTTATCCTTATGGGAATTCCCTTGTGTGTTATTTGTTGTTTTTCCCTTGCTGCTTTTAATATTTGTTCTTTGTGTTTGATCTTTGTTAATTTGATTAATATGTGTCTTGGGGTGTTTCGTCTTTGGTTTATCCTATTTGGGACTCTCTGGGTTTCTTGGACTTGAGTGATTATTTCCTTCCCCATTTTAGGGAAGTTTTCAACTATTATCTCCTCTAGTATCTTCTCATGGTCTTTCTTTTTGTCTTCTTCTTCTGGGACTCCTATGATTCTAATATTGTAACGTTTAATATTGTCCTGGAGGTCTCTGAGATTGTCCTCATTTCTTTTAATTCGTTTTTCTTTTTTCTCCTCTGATTCCTTTAATTCTGCCATTCTATCTTCTAATTCGCTAATTCTATCTTCTGCCTCTGTTATTCTACTATTTGTTGCCTCCAGAGTGTTTTGGATCTCATTTATTGCATTATTCATTATATGTTGATTCTTTTTTATTTCTTCTAGGTCCTTGTTAAATCTTTCTTGCATCTTCTCAATGCTTTTCTCCAGACTATTTATCCATGATTCCATTTTGCTTTCCAGATTTTGGATTAATTTCACGATCATTATTCGGAATTCTTTATCAGGTAGGTTCGCTATTTCTTCCTCTTTTGTTTGGTTTGGTGGGCTTTTATCCTGTTCCTTTACCTGTTGGGAATTCTTCTGTCTTTTCATCTTGTTTAAATTGCTAAGTTTGGGGCGTCTTTACTGTATTCTGGTAGTCTGTGGAGTTCTCTTTATTGTATGCGTTTCTGCACTATATGTGGGTTTTGTACCGGTGGCTTGTCGAGGTTTCTTGTTTATGGAAGCTTGTATCGGTGTTCTGGTGGGTGGAGCTGGATTTCTTTTCTCTGGGGTGCAGTGGAGTGTCTAGTAGTGAGTTATGAGATGTCTATGCTTTTGGGGTCGCTTTGTGTAGCCTGTGTATTGGAGCTCAGGCTGTGTTCTTGTTTTTCTGGAGAATTTGCTTGGTATGTCTTGTTGTGGAACTTGCTGGTCTTTGTGTGATGCTTGGTTTCAGAGTAGGTATGGAGGCTTTTAATGAGCTCCTGTCAATTAGTGTTTCGTGGGATCAGGGTATGGACTTAAGCCTCCTGGTTCCAGTTATTGGTCTTATTTTTACAGTAGTCTCAAAAACTTCTTCTTCTATAATGCATTCCACAACTGGACTGCTCAGAGATGTTCACGGAATTATACATAGAAGGAAAAAAGGGAGGAAGGAGACAGAGGTGGTCAGGAGGATAAAAGGAGGGAGTGTGAAGGAGAGAGACAGATCTAGTCAGTAATCAGTAAAGAAAAGAAAAAGGAAAGGAAAAAAGCAAAGGACAAAAAGGAAAAAGGAAAAAAAAAAAAAAAACAGGGTCGCAAAAGTTATATCTAAACGTGGAGATTAAAGAAGTACTAGAGGATAAAAAAAATAATAATAATAAAAAAATAAAAAGAAACAAAACAAACAACAACAAAAAAAAATTAAAAGGGAAAAAAAAAATTTTTGTTTTCCTTTTTCCAATTAAAAAAATAATAAAAATTTAAAAAATATATATATATTAAAAAAAGAAAAGAAAAAAAAAAGGAAATAATGATGGGAAAAATAGTAACAATATATATAAGAGTTTCTCTATTATTGTTGTGGGTTCAGTTCATTTTCAGCTAGTTCTTTGTTCCGGCTTAAATTTCTCAAGATCTATAGGCCCCTTTCTCTGTGGTTGTTCTGTATAGTTCTTTGTTCTGTGCACGGTTCGGCGGTGTTCTGGGCCAAGGCCCGCCACTCGTGTGGTCGGCGCTGCACAATCTGGATTGCCGGCCCAAACTACTCCAGTTAGGCAGCACTCCAGACATTCAGGCGAACGAAGTCTGCGCTGAGGGCCGCAGAGGGGGAGGGGTCGGCGACGGGAATGGCGGGCGGGCGGGTGGGGGGAGGGGATGGGGTGGCCCTCGTGGGAGCCGCCGGCACAGCGGGCGGGGGCACGCCTGCGCGGGAGTGGCCGGCGGGGAGCGTCCAGTGGGGGAGAGTCCCGCGGGGGAGCGTCCCTCTGGGGAGCGCCGGCAGCGGAGCGTCCCGCGTGGGAACGGCCAAGGCGTCTCCCTGCCCAGCCCCGGCTCCCCAATGGCAGATGCGGGCGTTTGCAGCGGTGCTTTTCCGCTGCGGAAGTTACCGCAGGGCCCGCAGTCTGTGGGTTCTGGTTGCTCAACTGTTCTCCCTCCCTGTTATGATAGTCTCCGTGTTTCCCAAGGTTCGGCGCAGATTCCCGCAGGGAGAGTGTTTCCTGGTGTTTGGAAACTTCTCTTTTTAAGACTCCCTTCCCCGGACAGGGGTCCGCCCCTCCCTCTTTGTCTCTCTCTGGCTTCTATATTCTTTCCTACCTCCTTTAGAAGGCAGTGAGTTGCTTTCTGGGTGTCCGACGTCCTCAGCCAGCACTCCGAAGCTGTTTGTGGTATTTTCCCGAAGCGCCCAGATGTCCCAGTGATGAATTTGTGGAGGAGAAAGCTTATTCCCCGTCCTAATCCTTCGCCATCTAACCCTTCCTTTTCAGTATTAAAAGTTCAGCGATGGATGAACATTTATAATTACTTAGAAAAGTTTTGAGTGATTCTGAAAGTTTACTTTTCAAAGAAAAAGCAATAAAAAAAATAAAATAGTTTGCAAAAAGGACTAAAACAAAACAAAACAAAAAATATTCACAAGTTGTAGCATTAGCTAAATAGCATTTGTCCACAAGTTGTGACAGGGATGCTCAAGTGACTATTGAAATGTTGCTGCTACTTCTAAGTCAACAACAGTCGTGTCAGACTCTGTGCGATCCCATAGACAGCAGCCCACCAGGCTCCTCCATCCCAGGGATTCTCAAGGCAAGAATACTGGAGTGGGTTGCCATTTCCTTCTCCAATGCATGAAAGTGAAAAAGTAAAAATGAAGTTGCTCAATGGTGTCCGACTCTTAGCGACCCCATGGACTGGAGCCTGCAAGGCTCCTCCATCCATGGGATTTTCCGAACAAGAGTACTGGGGTAGAGGGTGCCATTGCCTTCCCCGATTGAAATGTTAGGGTTTGATAACATTCACTTGGACCAGACAACTTCGCATTACAAATGAAGAGAGCTCCAAGAAGAGAGCTTCGAGGCATGCCCAAAGTGACATAGCTGATGGAAAAACTTGTTCTAAATGAACATATCTTGCATTCCTATGTTTAGGATTTGCACAACACTATTAGCTCCCGATGTGTCTGACTCTATGTGACCCCATAGATGGCAGCCCACCAGGCTCCCCTGTCCATGCGATTCTCCAGGCAAGAACACTGGAGTGGGTTGCCATTTCTTTCTCGAATGCATGAAAGTGAAAAGTGAGGGTGAAGTCGGCTCTGAAGAGCCTGACTCTTAGCGACCCCATGGACATGAAACCTTCCAGGCTCCTCTGTCCTTAGAATTTTCCAGGCAAGAGTACTGGGAGTGGGAGTGCCATTGCCTTCTCCAATATATAGAAGGCAGAAACACAGGAGTGGGCCGACTGTGGCCCACATGAGCCAAATCCAGCCTACTGTGTGTTTTAGTAAATGAAATTTTATTGGCTTACGTCTATGTTCATTCAATAACATATTGCCTATGGCTGCTTTTTGTACTATTTGACAGTATATTAATTATAACAGACTGTATTACCCCCCAAATATAAAGTACATATTATTTGGCCTTTTACAGAAAAAGGTCACCAATTCCTGGTATACAAAACTAAGGTATGAGGGTATGATAACGAAGAGAAAATGGAAATAGTTTTATAAAAAGTGTTGTTCAATGTGCCTATCAAAAAATAGTTTGAAACTTTATTCTGCATCTCTGACAATCAAAAATAAAGATTATGGCCATCCATAGACTCTCATAAAGCCTGAGTCTTTCATTAATTACTTTTGTTCATTTTTTTAAAGGTCAAAAAAGAATCTGAAACCTATTGTATTACACATTTAATGAAGATAAAATGTTAGTATGGGAAGGCTCTATAAAAGGTATGGATAATATTCTCTAAATTGTATTCTAACAAAATAGAAAGAAAATAGAGAAAAAAATCATTGTCAGCAAGGTATAATAGATATGATAGAATGTACAGTAAGAGAAGGGAAGTGATAGACATGCACTTTCATTCTTGTGAAACTCCCTTACTTTGGAAAGAAATGAAAAGTTGTCAATGCCTGTGCATTTCCTTGACAGATTATACCATGCTGCACAATGGCAGCATTTGTCTTTGGTCTGTGGACCTAAGACATTCAGTATTGATAGGACCTTTTTCAGTACAGGTAATAATAAGGCGGTCAGTCAAGCAACCAAAAGATCGAGTTTAAAGTTAAAATTAAAGAAGAATTCCCAGCACTATAGCATTTCATGTTGTGTAAAGATCCTAACCACAAAAACTCGTTTACTTGTCATAGGTCCCCAACTAAGAATATAAGGTTGAAATGAAAGATATAAACATATGAGGTAGCTTCATTCCATGGAAAAGGAACTAAAAGAAACACTAGAACAAGCCTATTAGATGACTTAAAAGAGTGGCAGAAAGAGTAATTAACAAAAAGTCTCTAATCTCTATCATGTCCTTTAAAAAATAACGTGTAAAAGTAGCAGTTCATCCAAAGGTCATAGGGAGACTTGCTTTATAGTTTTCACTGGAGAAGCCACTGTTAAATTAATATTATTTAAATTATTATTAAAGCATCAGTACAGTATGTTTCTTTTATGCACATAGTTGTCTCTCAAAATATTTAATTTATAGTATTATGGTTGATTTCTAACAATAAGAATAATTCTTTTTTTAAACCTTCTGTGTGTACTTAGCATTTAGTAGGGAGGGGAACTTGGTGACTTCTGCAGTGTTCAGAGTTCAGGGTGATTCACCTTACCAGACCATCTTGTGTTGACGGATGAGGAAACTGAAAATAAAAGAGCCTTATTTCCAGAGTTACACAATGAATGAGAACGTGGCTGGCAGGCAGAAAGCAAACTGGCCCCAATCTCTGTCACAGGTTCTTCTGACAGTGCCACTCTAATTCCCCACTTGGAGAACGTTTATTCAGCTTCCTTATTGAGATATGGCAAGGAGTTAAGTTATGACAAAGAGCTCCAATTTGAGGACATTTTCCTTCAACCTTTAGATATTATTGTGCATATTTTATTGATATGGGTGCTTGTGATTCTATAAGTTTTAGAAACACGTTTAGCCATTCTTTTTAGCTCTAGTCATGGGTCCCCAGATAGGCATACAGGGTGGACATGAGAGATACAAACAAGTAAGGTAGCCTGATCCTTATTTCTCATTCCAAAGAAAAGGAGCTAGAGACTTCCCAAATCAGAAGCACTCAGATCAGATCAGTCGCTCAGTCATGTCCAACTCTTTGTGACCCCATGAATTGCAGCACGCCAGGCCTCCCTGTCCATCACCAACTCCTAGAGGTCACTGAGACTTACGTCCATCGAGTCAGTGATGCCATCTAGCCATCTCCTCCTCTGTCATCCCCCTTCTCCTCTTGCCCCCAATCCCTCCCAGCATCAAAGTCTTTTCCAATGAGTCAATTCTTCACAAAGTGAGGTACCAGCCTTGCTAAATTGCTTGCCCTTCACCCGTATTACCTGCTCTGCATTTGTATGACCTTCTTTAATTCCTAGGAGAGGGTTTTAGACTAGTGACACATCAGTAATAGAAAAATAACAATAAATGTGAATGGGTCAATTTCTCTGTTACAAAAGTGTACACTTTCTTTTTCAAAATTATTTCTGTGTTGGTGGTGCTGGTTGTGGCACATGGGCGCTTGGCTGCTGCACGCAGGCTTTCTCTAGTTGTGGCCTGTGGGCTCAGTGCTTGTGGCTCATGGATCTAATTGCCCTGTGACCTGTGGGATCTTAGTTCCCAGACCAAGGATTGAACCCATGTCCCCTGCATTGGCAGGCAGATTCTTAACCACTGGTCCACCAGGGAAATCTTTACACTTTCATCTTCGTTCAAAAACTCCAAAATTCTACCTTAGCACCTGAAATGTATATTTCAGTTTAAGAGCCTAAGTTACCAAGTTTCCATGTTCTTTTATAGAAACTTCTATTAAATATTTAAAGGAAAAAAAAACATCTCAAAACTGACAGATGCCTGGAGCCAGAGCAAGTCAGAGGACATCTGAATCTCTATGGTCCCACCTCCACATCCCCATATACACACCAGGGTAGCCCTCCCCAGTCGCGCATCCTCACCAGGCCACTGCGGCTGGGCCGGCCACCCACGGAGGAGGCCACAGAGCTCACAGAGCTGATGGAAGAGCTGCTGGGACTGTGGGTCAGCGCCGACACACCCATGGCCATGCGCTTGGTCTTCTTGGCCTTGGCCGGGCTGGTGGACGGGAAGCCGATGCGGATCACCTTGTGGATGGGCGCGAAGAGACCAAACTTGGGTGGGCACTGGAAGTACCTGGAGGGGCAGGAGAGACCACGCTGCCATTACCGCCCCACAGCCTGGAGCCTGGCCTGCCTTCCCCACCTTTCCAGAGCCCAGCAAAGAGAGAGAGGTTCCTCCTTGGGGACCCATCACCCATACCCTAAGACCAATAGACAGGACTCCCAAAAAAGGAAAAGAGGCGAGCAGAGTCTGCTATTCTGCACAGCCGTTGGACATATTTCTGGGGAATGGGGGAATAACAATCAATGAACACCTGCTCTATGCCAGCCCCTTTTCATAAATGCTCATTTCAATCCCCCAACCACTCTATTGTAATCCACTTTTCACAAATGAGACATAGGGAGGTTAAGCAACCTGCCACAGTCACACAGCTGGTTAAATGGCAAAGTTGAGAGTGGATCCAGTGGACTCCAAAGCCCTCAATGCTTTGGCTCTGCTCACACACCAGAGGCCCCCAGCCACATCTGCAGCCCTATTCTCACAGCTGCCCCTGGATCACCCCCAGAGCCAAGGCTCTCTGCCCATGGAGCTCCCTGCATGGAGAAGCAGAAACGGGAAGGAAGCACCTTAGGGGTGGGGTAGGGGATGCTGACCAACCTCCCTCTGAATTCTGAATGCAAGAGCAGGTTGAGAGAAACATTCGCCTTGAAAACAGGAAGGCAAGCGTTGTCATGGAAACTGGAGCATCTTCTCTCAAAACCTCTCTGGCAGCGGATTCCACACGGGACCAGGAACTAGTCTTGCACAGTTTCCGGCTCACCATGAAACTGCCATGCCATCCTGCCACTTCCTGCATTCAGGTCTTTGTTCAGGCTGACCCCCAGCCTAGCAGACCTTCCTTCTCAGAGCTGTCCCAGCCTCATTTGGAGTACAGAATCCAGCCCAGGGATAAAAACTGGCTCGCAGGCCACCTCCCCTTAGCCCCACACCCCTGACACTGCTCACTCATCACATCACCCTTCCCATCCCCAATGGGCCCTGCTGCTGCTGCTGCTGCTAAGTCGTTTCAGTCGTGTCCGACTCTGTGCGACCCCATAGACGGAAGCTCACCAGGCTCCCCAGTCCCTGGGATTCTCCAGGCAAGAACACTGGAGTGGGTTGCCATTTCCTTCTCCAATGCATGAAAGTGAAAAGTGAAAGTGAACTCGCTCAGTCGTGTCCGACTCTTAGAGACCCCATGGACTGGAGCCTACCAGGATCCTCCGTCCATGGGATTTTCCAGGCAAAAGTACTGGGGTGGGGTGCCTTTGCCTTCCCCGCCAATGGGCCCAGGAACAGCCTTAGACCCGCTCGATCAAGAATTCCTGACGGTCAATTCCCTTTAATTAGAGATGCAGAGAAACCTGGGACCTAGCTGTAAGCCTAACCTTGACTGCAGAGCACCAAGCACTGATTACTTCCTGCGTCACCCAGGGCATCTCCCGGAAGGCAGGGACCACTGCCTCCGGTACTCCCGCTGCACTTAGCCAGGGTGGCATGGGGAAAGGGACACGGACAGATGACTCTTCTAGCACTTGCTCGTGACTCTGCGTGATCTTGAGAAATGACCTCTCTGGCCTTGGTTATCTCACCTGTGAAATGGGAGTGACAGTCCCACCACCTGCTTCCATGAGTTGCTATGGCAACACCTATACATGGTATCAGGTACAGCCACCGGATGCTCAACACTGGCATCCTCAAATGTCCAACCCCGTCCCCTGCACCCATCCCAGAAGAGGACGCCCCCCTTCCTCCTGCCCAGGGGAAGCCCACCATACCTGGTGCCCGCCACCGCCCCATCGTTCTTCCCAAGGGGCTCGTCCAGTTCCACGCCACACCACTCGCCCTTGGCAAAGTCTGTCTCCCCCACATACCGCACCACGCCAGTCTTTGTCCCGCCAACCTGTTGGCACACAGAGAGACGGGTCCAGAGGATGCAGTGGGAAGAGCAGAGATGGCACTGGTACCCAGGCGCCCAGGCTCATCCCACCCCTCCCTTCCAGTATGCAAGATTTAGGAGGATGGAGGGAGCTTAAGGTCAGCGGGGAGGGATACAGGTATAACCAGTGCTTCCCAAGGCTGTCCTGGGCGAGAGCTCTGGAGTCAGAAAGACAGACTTGCATTCAAACGCTGCCACTTACAAGCTGTGTGAGCTTGGGCCAGTTACCTAACCTCTCTGAGCTTTAGCCCTGCTTCATCTGTCAAAAGGGCTCTGGTGAGGATTAAGTACTGTTTGTGCAGTGTCTGGTACATACAAGAGCTCAATAAATGTTATCCTTAAAAAATGGCTTGAATGGGGGTTGCCAGGAGCTGGGTGGAAGGGGAAATGGGGTTATTGTTTAATGGGAATGAGTTTCAGTTTCACAAGATAAAAGAGATCTGTTGTACTACAACCACATGAAGCTATTACTTAACATCACTGAATTGTACTCAAAAATGGTTAAGAAGGTAATGTTATGTGTATTCTATTTTTTTAATTTTTAAAATTAATTTTTACTGGACTACAGCTGCTTTTCAATGTGGTGCTAATTTCTGCTGTACAGCAAAGTGAGTCAGCTCTACACATACATATATCTCCTCTGTTTTGGACTTCCTCCCCATTTAGGTCAGCACAGAGCACTGAGCAGAGTTCCCTGTGCTGCACAGTAGGGTCTCAGTTTTCTATTTTATACATAGCAGTGTATAGTGTATATGTCAACCCCGATCTCCCAGTTCATCCCACCCGCCTGTTATGTGTATTTTACCACAGTTAAAAAAACTCACAGACCAGGCCAGTAATCTGGAATATTACTGTAAAAAATGGTTTAAAAAACTTTTAGTTAAGTTTACATATATACATAAAGGGGTTTCCCTGGTGGCTCAGAGGGTAAAGAATCTGCCTGCAATGCTAGAGACCTGGGTTCGATCCCTGGGTGGGGAAGATCCCCCAGAGAAGGAAACAGCAACCTACCCCAGTATTCTTGGCTGGGAAATCGCATGGACAGAGGAGCCTGGTGGGCTACAGTTCATGGGGTCACAAAGAGTTGGACACGACTGAGCGACTAACACACACGTATACATAAAGAGTCAAATACTTTCAAGGCCTTAAAAAGCCCTGGGAATTTCTCTACCTCTCCCCAGAAGCACTTTAACTCTTTATGATGAAGTTTTTGGTGTTGATTGCATATTTCTAATTGACATGCTTATGTTGCTACTTGTCAATTTTTCAGTTTGGGGTGACATCCATTGACTTCTCATCAAGGAAAGGGAGCCTGAACCCACCCCTACTGGCTCTCCACTCTTCTCACACATCAGTGGCTTCACTTTGATCAGATTCCAGGCTGACGGTGCTGGGACTTAGGTAAACACTAGTCACAGACACGGATGGGTGGATACAGAAACTTTTCCTTCCCATGACCAATTTTCCCTACAGATAACAACTGTCTTCTATGATTGTTTGTTGGGTTTTCACACTAGGTTAACCCCAAACTCTCTCAGCCCTCTAAAATCTCCTGCCAAGATGTGTAGAGGCATTGAGAACTCTTATCAAATTCTTTCTGGAAAAGACTCTCCTGGACCTGGGAGTCCCTCTGCTGCGTGGCCACCACTCCAGGGCCACCTGTCACCATCACCCTGAGGAGTCCCTCTTCTTCCCTCCTGAGCTGGATTTCCCATTTCTTGGATGCAATGTCTTCTTTTTTTTTCTTGATTTATTCACTTATTTTTGTAGAGCCTTCCACTGCTTTCTAAGAAGAGGTGCAAGAGGAAATAAAATATTTGAGCCTTTGCCTATCTGAAAAAAAAAAAAAAAAAAATTGCAGGATCTTAGTTCCTTGACCAGGGGTTGAAACTGGGCCAAGCCAGTGAAAGCACCAAATCTTAACCATTAGGCCACCAGAGAACTCCTGAGTTGCGAAGTTTAGAATTCACATCTTCAATGTATCTGGTGCATAGCTGGTCCTTAAGAAATGGTGGGAATGAAGTGAGTTTTAATCATGGAGCTGGTTCCTTTGAGGGCAAACACCTGAGGCATACTTAGGGGTGTCCGAGAAGGTAACCTTTAGAAAGTCCTATTTTGGTTCACATAAATGGTAGGGGCTTCCCTGGTGGCTCAGACGGCAAAGAATCTGCCTGCAACGCAGCAAGTCCAGGTGTGATCCTTGGGTCTGGAAGATCCCCTGGAGAAGGGAATGGCTACCCACTCCAGCATTCTTGCCTGGAGAATTCCATGGACAGAGGAGCCAGGCGAGCTACAGTCTATGGGGCCGCATAACACCCAGACACAACTGGGCGACTAACACAAACATGGTAGATAAATACACACATTTATTTTCACCCTTTCTTCAATTTGCACTAGAAAGACAGTGGAGGGACTTTTTTTAAAAGGTATTAAGCTCTCAAAGACAAAGAGAACAGGAGAAAAGATGGCAGACATAGAGCTGGAAACCCAGGGCAACCAGGTCTGCAAGCAGCTGCAGGGAAAGCAGAAAAGCAATCAGTGTTTCTCTCAGAAGCTGCCTGAGGCAGATCCTTTTATAATTATGGGATGATCTTTATATATATATATATATTTGGACCACATCATGCGGCTTGCAGGATCTTAGTTCTCCAACCAGGGATTAAACCTGGGCCCTCGACAGTCAAAGAGTGAAGTCCCAATCATGGGATTGCCAGGGAATTCCCAAGAAATATATGACATGGACCCCCCATACAGGGGGTCCCCCCATCTCCAGGGGAATGAAACGATCCATACAGAATCGTTTCACTGCCCTAAAAATTCTCTGTGTTCCCCAAAGACTTCGAATAGCCAAAGCAATCTTGAGAAAGAAAAATGAAGCTGGAGGAAATCAGGTTCCCTGACTTCAGACTATGGCAAAGTTATACTAGTCTAGACAATACGGTACTGGCACAAAACAGAAATATAGATCCACAGAACAAGATAGAAAGCCCAGAGATAAACCCATGCATCTGTGGTCATCGAATCTATGACAAAGGAAGCAAGAATATACAATGGAGAGAGGGCAGTCTCTTCAATAAGTGGTGCTGGGAAAACTGAACAGCTACATGTAAAAGAATGAAATTAGAACACTCCCTAATACCATACACAAAGATAAACTCAAACTGGATTACTAATGTAAGGCTGGACACTATAAAATTCTTAAAGGAAAACAGGCAGAACACTTTTTGACATAAATCACAGCAAGATCGTTTTTGATCCACTTTCTAGAACAACAGAAATAAAAACAAAAATAAACAAATGGGATCTAATTAAATTTACAAGCTTTTGCACAGCAAAGGAAACCATAAACAAAATGAAAAGACAATCCACAGAATGTAAACTGTACAACCATTATAGAGAACAGTATGGAGGTTCCTTAAAAAACTAACTACAGGCACAGAAAGGTTAAGACACTTGTCCAGGGTCACACAGCAACAGTCTCCAGGGCCCCCACTTCACTTGTCCAGCTGTCCCTCTGCGGTTCTGACCAGGTGTGGGTGCCCCAGCCTGAATCCCACCCGAGCCCCGTGGGTCCCCGTCCCTGCCCAGGGTGGGAAAATCCAGCTCGCCCACGTGGGGTGGGGGTGGGGCAGGGACTCACCAGCACTCGGTCCCCCAGGCGCAGGTCCTTGTCGCCGCGTTTCACGGAGCCGCTGTCCGAGAGGTTGGAGCCCGACTCGTTGCCGGTCTTGACCGAGCTGTTGAGGACACTCTCCCGCAGGGGAATGACGCGGCTGGTGAGCGGCGGCGTGGCGGTGCCCGAATGCAGCGACAGGTTCTGGGCGGTCAGCGACTCGACCGAGTGGGCGTCGCTGCCCGAGCCCCTCGGCCGCCGGCTGCCGCGTGAGCTTGGAGGGCCGCGTGAAGATGCCCTGCAGGGCCGGGCACTCGAAGTAGCGCACGCCGCCCACCGCGCCGTCGTTCTTGCCCACGGGCTCGTCCAGCACCACGCCCGCCCACTGGCCCGGCGCGAACTGCGTCTCCCCCAGGTACTGCACCACGCCCGGCTTCACGCCGTTCACCCACACGCGCTCGCCCACCACGAAGTCCCCGGCGAACTCGTCGCCCACCTCGGCCGCCTTGGTGCCGGGCTTCTCGGGGGCAGCGGGGGCGGCGGCCGGGGGGCCTGAAGCCTGCTTGTGCAGGGGGGAGCCTGTGGAGACAGGACAGAAGTGGCGGTTAGGGCTCGGGGGGCTGGACCCTCGGCGGACCCCCAGAGCGCGGTCTGGGTGGGAGGGGGCCGGTGCCGGCTGACGGATGGGGAAACTGAGGCAGGTGGGGCTGGGAGTGGGGCTTGGGGCGGGTCTCATGGCTCCTGGGCCGTGTGGGTATCCCCTACTCTGCCAGCCCCTCTGGAAGATTCCAGGGAAGGAAAGCTCAAGACAGTGCCTCTTCAAAAGGCTTTCCACCCAAAATAAATAAGTACATAAATAAAGTTATAGGGAGTTCCCTGGTGTCCCAGTGGTTAGGATTATGGGCTTTCACTGACCGGGCCCAGGTTCAGTCCCTGGTGGGGAAACTAAGATCTTGCAAGCCCCATGGTGTGGTCCCTCCCCCTCCATAAAAAAGGTTACAGAGGACTTCTCTGGTGGCCCAGTGGTTAAGACTTTGCCTTCCAATGCAGGAGGTGCGGGTTCTATCTCTGGTCAAAGAGCTAAGGTCTCACGTGTGTGCTAAGTCGCTTCAGCTGTTTCCAACTCTTTGTGACCCCATGGACTGTAGCCCGCCAGGCTCCTCTGTCCATGGGCTTCTCCCAGGCAAGAATATGGAGTGGGTTGTCCGTGCCCTCCTCCAGGGGATCTACCCAACCCAGGGATCAAACCCGCATCTCACATCTCCTGCACGGGCAGGCAGGTTTTTTACCACTAGGGCCACCTGGGAAGTCCTAAGATCCCATAAACCCTGTGCTCAAAAAACCAAAACATAAAATACAAGAGCAGCAATATTGCAACAAATTCAACAAAGACTTTTAAAATGGTCCACATAAAAAATATTTCAAAAATTTAAAATTTTAGAAAATTAAAAAAAAAAAAAAGACTTTCCATTGCTCAAGGTCACTCAAAACTGAGGGCAGAATGAACCCATGATGGAGGGTTACAAGCTGCTACTTCCTCACCCTGGTAGGCTCAGGCTCTCAGCTGTTAATCTGAGACCACCCACGGCCCCATGTAGGACTCAGATCTTGTCGGAGGGATCTCTGTGCTCCCCACTTTCCTCACCAGACAGTTCTGGGCTCCCAACTATTCCTGGACAGCTAGCCACAGACATCTCAGGACAAGGAAGGAGCCAGTAAACCCTCTTACTCCACTCCTGTTATCTTCCCTTCCTCCCCCACCCCAGGCTGCAGCCCAAGCCTCAGGGTGCTCAGACAAGGAAAAGAGGGGCTGAGGAGTGTCGGAGGTGGAAGCAAGCACTTAACCTCATTCCTGGACTGAACTTCAGGCTCTGTGGCCTGAACTGGGTCCCCTGATTTTGCCCTTCTTTATAGAAAGAATGACCCTGAGGCTCAGGCATGGGCCTTGCCCAAGGCCACACAGCAGAAATGGGGACAAAAACCCTCGCTAGGGGGCCTGACTCCCAGGCCTGTGCTCAGATGTGCTGTAAACTCAGAAAAAGAATAGAAGGGGGCCAACCTGCTTGTATACGTGTGCGTGCGTGCCAAGTCGCTTCAGTCACATCTGACTCTTTGTGACCCCTATGGACTGTAGCCTATCAGGCTCCTCTGACCATGGGATTCTCCAGGCAAGAATACTGGAGTGGGTTGCCATACCCTCCTCCAGGGGATCTTCCCAACCCAGGGATGGAACCTGCATCTCATGTCTCCTGCCTTGGCAGGTGTGGTCACTCACAAAAGGACAGCTGCTGCTAGTCGCTCAGTCGTGTCCGCTCTGTGCGCCCCGTAGACGGAGCTCACCGGCCCCCTGACTGGGATCTCCAGGCAAGAACACTGGAGTGGGTTGCCATTTCCTTCTCCAATGCATGAAAGTGAAAAGTGAAGTGAAGTCGCTCAGTCGTGTCCGACTCTTGCGACCCCATGGACTGGAGCCTACCAGGATCCTCCGTCCATGGGATTTTCCAGGCAAAGTACTGGGGTGGGGTGCCATTGCCTTCCCCGACAAAAGGACAGAGCAGAGCACAAACCCACCATGCTTTGTGCATGTCTGGCTCCTGGGTTGCATGCAGGGCCCCGTGTGCAAGTACTTGGAAAGCCTGCCCAGTTAAACTTCAAGGTTTGGAGGCTGCTTCTCTTTCCTGCCAGACAAAGTATCAGGCAGGGAAGGACTCATCCTTTTTCTCTTCTACTCCAGAGGGTGATGCGCTTGTCAAACAGAGATGGGGACAGAAGACAAGCAGACACTGCCATGCCCCTATCAGAGATGCTTGTGTTTCTGGTTCTTTCCACAGGCAGCCAGCACAGGGGTCACAGGGGCAGCAGCTCCGCCAGCATCCTCCCGGTACCCAAGGTCAAGGAGGCCAGGGCCATAGGCCTGGCTACATGCTATCTCAAGGCTGGAAGGACAGAGCTCCTGGAGGATGAGGAAGTCGCAAACTCCAAGGCAGGACGCACATACGAGGCCAAGCAGGCAGGTATCCGCCTGGGGCACTAATAGTGGTGGGAAAGCACGTGACCACCCAGGGCCTAGGCAGCCAGAATGGGAGTCTTAACTGAGGGGCAAGGGGCTCCCTCTCAGCTGTGAGCTGGGTTCTCGGGAAATCTGTGAGCTTTGCTACTGAACTTGATTAACAACCACAGTGACTGTACCCATGAACGGATGCCCTGTGCTAAGAGGCGGACGTACAGTAGCTCATACGACCCTCACGGTTAACTGTGTGAAGTGATTTTTGTGATCCTGTTTTACAGATGAGGAAACTGAGGCTCAGAGACATCAGTTGTTTTATCTAGGGACCCAGGCAAGAGGCAGCAGAGCCAAGCTCCAACCAAAGGCCTCTGGCTCTTGGTGCAGGGCACTTTTATTCATCCGCCAAATGTGTACAAAACACTCACCATGCCAAGCCCCAAACTACAACCACCCTAACCTTGGACTCCCCTGCATGGACCCATTTCCTAGATTCTGGCCAAACCCTACAGTTCCCTTCGAACAGGAAACAGTCTCATCTTATACTCCTTCCTGGAGAGGGATGTGTCCTGTTTCTTGTGGGACCCTGGGTGGGTGGGTCCCCAAGGTTCTTCTCTCCCACCCCTGAGATCCCCAGAGGTAGAGGCCTTGGTGGCTAAGGAAGCAGACTGGAGCCCCACCGCGGTCTCCTCGCCTGGCCCCCGTCACAGGGCTGCTGAGCACTGATGCACAGAAAGCCTTAGGAAGGGTGCCTGGGCCACACCAGTGGACAAGTGCCAACCGTTCTTACTGTGATAGGAAGGACTGATACTCAAAAGAAAGGATTAGAAAAAATTTAAAATCACAAAAGGCCCAGGGGGCAGAAGAAGGGCTCCCAGGGAGATTCTGGTGACCTTGGACCAATAGCTCTGCCTCACCCCACCCTCTGGAGCAGCCAACTCCATCCTACTGTTCCCCACGCCTAGGCCGAGCTCTGGGTCCCCAGTTCTCATCTAGGACCATCCTGTTACCAGGAACTTCTGCTGGGATCACACCCGTATGGGGACTGGGAACCCCGCAAGTTCAGGTGGGTCCCTTCCTTAGGAAAAAAAAAAAAAAAGCTGCCTCAAAAAGCAGTCATAGAGGGAGGAAGCCACAAATCAGATGGAGCTCTAACCCCAGGTCCTGCATAGCACTGCCCCAAGTAGCCCATGGGTCATGCTAACGATAGGTCAAGGTTATCATCATTAAAACAGCAGCTACCATTCATGGAGTGCTGACCCCATGCCCTTGATGGACTGGGTGCTTTTCATATTCTTATCTTGCAGATTAGGAAATGGAGTTTACAAAACTTGCCCAGAGTTACCCAGGCTGGCGTATTAAAAAGCAGAGACATCACTTTGCCGACAAAGGTTCACCTAGTCAAAGCTATGGTTTTTCCAGTAGTCATGTATGGATGTGAGAGCTGGACCGTAAAGAAGGCTGAGCACCAAAGAATTGATGCTTTCAAGCTGTGGTGCTGGAGAAGACCTTTGAGAATCCCCTGGACAGCAAGGAGGTCAAACCAGTCCATCCTAAAGGAAATCAACCTTGAACATTCTTTGGAAGGACTGATGCTGAAGCTGAAGGTCCAACATTTTGGCCACCTGATGGGAAGAGCTGACTCATTGGAAAAGACCCTGATGCTGGGAAAAATTGAAGGCAGGAGAAGAAGGCGACAGAAGATGAGATGGTTGGATGACATCATCAACTCAATGGATGTGCGTTTGAACAAACTCTGGGAGACAGTGAAAGACTCCTAGGGAAGGCTGGCGGGCTGCAATCCTCGGGGTCGCAAAGAGTCAGACAAGACAGTGATTGAACAACCCAGGCCAGAGCCGGGCCCAGCTGGTCTGACCTAGAGCCTCCTGGTAAGGCAGGCCCCGCAGGGGCTCGGCAAGCATCCGCGCCTTTCCCATCGCAGCTTCCAGGACACTTCCTGGGGCAGAGGGGCTCTGTGATGTCTGCTTAACCGAATAGCCACGGCCCAGGTGAGAGCCTACCTGTTGTCTGTGCTGAGAACACAACCGAGACCCCCGGTTGAGGGGACCCAGTGTGGCTATTCTTGGCCAGAAGCTGCCTACTCAGCTGTCCTCCCAGCTGTCCCAGCCCACGCAGACCCCCAGGTAATCTCCATTCTTCTTCAACCCCACCCCTTCCAGGGGTCACAGGCCCAGGGACCAGTTGTTTCAACAGCTGCTAAAATCCAGGCCAGGAGCCGGGCGGCTGGACTTGAGTGTTCCACTGCGTTTTTCCTCTTTGGTGGCCCAGGCTGTCAGGCACAGACCTTCATCAAATCCTCCACTCACCCAGGGCCAGCTGGCAGCCGCCTGAGCTGGGGAAGGCATGGCAACCCCACAGAGCCCCCTTCCCTCCAGGGAGCCATCTGTCACACACTGGCCGGGCCTGACCAAGCCCCTTCTCGGGTGTGGGCCTTGGTTTCCCCACAGGACTATGAAGGGTGAGGTCAGAAATTGGTAAGGTTCTGGGAAGCACAGACATTCTAGAAGCCTCACCTCTTCTCCCAGAGGAGCTAGCGTGTCGTCAAAGACCTGGCTGATGGGCTGAGCCTCTGGGGCGGCTCTGGAAGGTCCTTGAAGGCAGGGCTGGGCCTCCCTGCCCTCTTAATTCCTTCAGGAACCAGCAGCAAAGCCCCAGGAAAGCAAAGAGCAGCGACGGACCTAAATCTCACACTAGCAGCTGAGATAGCAGGCATAAAGGAACTGACTGCTGGTTTCAAGTTCAAAGTAGAACTTTGATGAAAAGGGCTAAAGATGTGATGTGGAGGGACAGCAGCTGGTGGTCTGGTCCAAGGTGTGGGGGAGGGGTGGCCCAGATGAGAATGCATCCTTGCCTTTTTCAGCAAAGTCTTAGGTCCCAACCTCCCCAGGAAGCCATTGCTGTTGTTGTCGAATCACTCAGTCGTGTCCGACTCTTTGCAACCCCATGGAATGCAGCACACCAGGCTTTCCTGTCCTTCACTATCTCCCGGAGCTTGCTCAAACTCATGTCCACTGAGTTGATGATGCCATCCAACCATCTCATCCTCTGTCATCCCCTTCTCCTTCTGCCCTCAATCTTTCCCAGCACCAGGGTTTTTTTTTCCAATGAGTCAGCTCTTCCCATCAGGTGGCCAAAGTATTGGAGCTTCAGCTTCAGCATCAGTCCTTCCAGTGAATTCAGGGTTGATTTCTTTAGGATGGACTGGTTGGATCTCCTTGCTGTCCAAAGGATTCTCAAGAGCCTTCTCCAGCACCACAGTTTGAGAACATCAACGTTTCAGTGCTCAGCCTTCTTTATGGTCCAATGGGCACAGGCATTTTTCACACCTGCTGAATCTCAGCCACCAGGTACCCCATTCGCTGAGCAACCAGTCAAATGCCAGCTCAGCCAGAGGGGTGGAGAACATCAGGACCTCAGCTACAACTCAGTGCCTGGCACTCAGTGTCTGGCACTGCCAGACCTCCTGCCTGGCAAGAAGGCACCAAGGGCATAGGGGCCTGGGGTTGGGGAGAGAGGCTCACTGTGAATGGGGGTGGAAGCACCTCCCTGAACCTCTGCCCCGAGAGTCACCTGTTCATTCCCTTACCTCCCCCGAGAAGCCTTCTGTGACTGCTTCACCTAAAAGCCCACCTGCCTGCAGCACCCTTTACCTGCTTCTAGAGATCTGTCCCATCTTCAAAAAGTGTATGTCTGTCTTCCAGACTTAAATGGAAGCTCATAATGTGCTGTGTTTCCGCTCTCGCACCCAGGCCGGGATCCCATAGCAGGCCCCGAGTGCCAGCCACTGTGCACAGCCCGCACAGAACCGGGATCCACCCGGCTCTGTGCTGGGTGCATGGGACATTCACTTCCTGGGCTGCAGGGAGTCAGTCCAGGAATCTGAGGCTCACTCCAGGCACCTTCCATTTCACCTGGTCTCCCTCCCGCCTTTGGACCTCCCTGCTGCCACTGCTGCTGCTAAGTTGCTTCAGTCGTGTCCGACTCTGTGCGACCCCATAGACGGCAGCCCACCAGGCTCCCCCGTCCCTGGGATTCTCCAGGCAAGAACACTGGAGTGGGTTGCCATTTCCTTCTCCAATGCATGAAAGTGAAAAGTGAAAGTGAAGTCACTCAGTTGTGTCCGACTCCTAGCGACCCCATGGACTGCAGCCTACCAGGCTCCTCCATCCATGGGATTTTCCAGGCAAGAAGCAAACCTCTATCCCCCTTTGGTCTTCCCTGAGACTCACCTCCCCGCCACCTCTCTCCTCTCCCCACACCGGCCCTCTGACAGAGGACAGAGCCCACGTGTGGCATGCACACCCTCCTGGCCCACAAAACACCTTCCTTCACCTCACCCCCTTCTGCTGTCGCCCATTCTCCTTCCCAGAAAACAAGCTTTGCTCTCTCTATTTAAATGTTTATTACATGGATCACTCAGGTACACTGCAGAACAAATTTTAAACATATAATGCTGCTAAATCACTTCAGTCGTGTCCGACTCTGTGTGACCCCATGGACTGCAGCCCACCAGGCTCCCCCGTCCCTAGGATTCTCCAGGCAAAAACACTAGAGTGGGTTGCCATTTCCTTCTCCAATGCATGAAAGGGAAAAGTGAAAGTGAAGTCGCTCAGTTGTGTCTGACTCGTCGCGACCCCATGGGCTGCACCCCACCAGGCTCCTCCATCCATGGGATTTTCCAGGCAAGAGTACTGGAGTTGGGTGCCATTGCCTTCTCCAAACATACAATAGTTACTGATTTTTAAAAAGGACCTAGAGTTCCATGGATGGGGGAGCCTGGTGGGCTGCCGTCTATGGGGTCGCTCAGAGTCGGACATGACTGAAGTGACTTACCAGCAGCAGCAGCAGCAGCAGCAGCAGCAGCAGAGTTCCATCATATAAACATAATCACAGTTAACATCCTGAGCTTTGTTTTTCTAGGCTTTGTCCTGTGCATGTACGTGCGTGTGTGCGTGTGCGTGTATGTGTACACAGTACTTAAAAGTTCAAAACACCAGCCAGGGTGTAGTTAGATACTTATTACTTGTACACAGAGGAGGCTGGCGGGCTACAGTCCTCTGCTCTTCTTGCAGTGGATGTTTTTCCATCCAGCAGCATCTAGAAGGGAGTGGTTCCATCCACCGATAGGACTCTTGCTTCCTCATCCTTCTCTAACCCTCAGCTCCTGACCCCCACCCCTGCCCCCTGGCTCTGGAAACTTCCCCAAGGATGCCCTGTCCTCCTCATTCACTGCAAGAGACCCTTCCCGGCCTTGTGGTGCCCGGCCCTGCTGTCCACGCCCCTCTCAAGGCTCCCTGCTCCCATGACAGGACTGGGTCTCCTTTGCCTCCTCCACTCCAGCCCGACCCCAGTGGTCCTCTCCAATGGGGCAGTCTCCATCTATCTCTTTCCACCTATATTCTGGCCAGTGGTGTGCTGGGAAAGGCTTAATTGATTCTCCAAGAGAAAATAATAGTAATATTGGGTTGGCCAAAAAGTTCATCCTGGTTTTTCTGTAAGACGCTACACAAAAAACCAAATGAACTTCTTGGCCAGCCCAATAATAATAATAACCCTGATTTTTAGCCTATGCCAATTCCCATAGTGTAAATTCTCCCCCCGTGGTCCATCTCAAGATGCCAGCATGATGCCATTGAACACAGAGTTGGGAAGAGATTATATATAGTACTTCCAATATAGAGTAAACAACTCGAAAACGGGCTTCCCCGGTGGCTCAACAGTAAAGAATCTGCCTGCAATACAGGAGATGCAGAAAATGTGAGTTCGATGTCTGGGTCAAGAAGATCCCCTGGAGGAGGGCTGGCAACTCACTCTACTATTCTTGCTGGGAAAATACCATAGACAGAAGAGGCTGGCAGGCTACAGTCCATGGGGTGGCAAAAAGTCAGGCACACTGAAGCGACTAAGCGTGCATGCAACCTCAAAAACACAGATGCTAAAAATCTTACTAGGAGTAAACAGTAGTATTTTGCCAATAAAACAATAGTAGTATAGTGGTATGAATTAGTGGTGTAAATGCTACTAGGAGTACTATTAGAAGTCACAAGTTTTGAATATTTATTACCTTAGTTTTTAATAGAATGTGCTTAATTTTAAGTTCACACACAATCTGATTGTTTAAATAAGGGCTGTGAATCTGGCTTGCAAAATTCCTGACAATTTCACAATTGGTTCTCATGAGCCAGCCCGGGCCGGTGCCAGCACACCACTGGCCATGTCCCAGCCCACACCCTGGCTAGTGGCCCATCTGAGACCCATCTAAATTCTCTAGACCCTGTGAATGAGAGACAGGAAGAGGAGACAGAGAAGGACAAAGCCCCTGGCCTGTCTCCAATGCTGGGAGCGGGTGGGCAGGAGGCAAGAGGCAGGAAAAATATTCCTCTTCTGTGGTCAGTACCTGGGAACCCGGCTCCGCACTGTGCTCCCCTGTAATCCAACCCTCTCAATTTAACCCTCTCCTGCGCCTTTAGCTGCTGTTTATATGCTGCCGTGTTTCTGCCTTTTTAAAAAAGATGTTAATAAATTCTCCTTGTAAAAGATCCAAGTGATGTGGACACAGTGGGGGAAGGAGAGGCCGGATGAGTTGAGAGAGTCGCATTGAAACATACACATTATCATGTAAAATAGATAGGCCGTAGGAATTTGCTGTAAGACACAGGGAGCTCAAACCTGGTGCTCTGCGACAACCTAGAGGATGGGGTGGGAGGGAAGTTCAAGAGGAAGGGAACACACGTATGCCTACGGCTGACTCATGCTAATGTATGGCAGAAACCAACACAATCAGTCTAGTTCAGTCGCTCAGTCGTGTCCGACTCTTTGCGACCCCATGGACTGCAGCACGCCAACACAATACTGTAAAGCAATTATCTTCCAATTAAAAATAAAATTTTTAAAAAAAGATCCAAGTGACACAAAAAGATGGAGAATGGAAAAAAAAATAGAGAATGAAGTTGGACCTCAGTTGTTCTCCCCAGTCCAGATCCCCTCCCTGGCTGCCAGCCTTGCCCTTCCAGCAGTTGCCTCCTCCTGGATGTCCTCCAGGACTTCACACTTAACATTCTGAACCATAGTGACCCCACCTCTGTCCTCCCTATCTCAGGAGTGCCTCCACCCACCCATTTTCTCAGGCCACTAACACTCGTTGCTCCTCCCCTTTCCCCCACCTCTCCACTCCCAATCCAGTTATTCACCAAGACCTGGAAATTTCACAGAAGAAATAACTCCTAAATCCATACCTCCCTCAAGGGTCTCAGAGACCCCTTCTGAGATCAAGTCCTTGAGATTTCACACCTTGCCCAGCCAAGAAGCTTCCAGAAGGGTTTCCCAGCCTCCAGTCTCCAGCCCCCAGCTTCAGGCCCTCTGAAGGCAAACCTACCACATCCTCATTTCCCCTGATTCACTTAACTCTTGATTTAGGGATCACTTTTTTATGTTAACCTTTGGCTTTTATGAGAAGCCCATGTTACTCGTGTAATAAAGTGAATAATGCACAATAAAAAACTAAATAGAATATTTGAGAAAGAAAATAATAAAATAGAGAATGTCATCTGCAGCCAATTCCGCAAGGAAATCATTTAGAAAGAAAAAAACTGACACAGTGTCTTGTCATTCACAAAACAAAACCCCCAAAATAGTAAGCAGTTATATAAATTATGATCACGTCTTGCAGATTATTAAGTACTCTTTAAAAATAATTTTTTTAAAAAAATTTTCTTTCAAGTGACATGGGGAAGTGTTGATGATGTGATATTTGGTTAGAAAGGGTTCAAGAGGGTCCCAAGGCAAAGTACACGGGCATGACGATCTAGGTGTGGGGGAAATGGGAACAGGGACCAGGATAAAAAGGAATCAACTTAAAGAAAATCGAGAGGCCTTAGAGGGACCCACAGTGGCAATATGCCACGAACCAAAGGGCATGATTAAGTTGGCCCTCTGCCCATGAAGGCAGGAGGGGATAAAGCGTGTCTGTAAACGTCCCATGGGGCTTCCCAGGTAGTACTAGTTGTAAAGAGCCCACCTGTCAATGCGGGAGACACAGAAAGGATGCAGGTTCGATCCCTGGGTTAGGAAAAACCCCTGGAGGAAGGCATGGCAATTCACTCCAGTGTTCTTGCCTGAAGAATCCCATGGACAGAATCCCTGGACAGAATCCCTGGCAGGCTATGGTCCATGGGGTCCCAAAGAGTCAGACATGACTAAAGCAACTTAACATACACATAAATATCCCATAGAACGTAGTTCCACACAGTGTTACTAGGTCTCATGAAAACAAAACCTTAATCTCAAAATTCAGACAAACTTGAGAAGCAGGGGCTGAAGCAAAGTTAAGGTGACTTTACTGCAAGACTTGTCAAAGCTTTTAATGTGCAAATGAGCAGTGTGATGACTTAGGAGGGGCAGTGACTACATGATTTATCATCCAAAGCCAGACACTGTGGAGAGAAAGCCGGTGCTATTAATACAGTATCATGCTAAGACTGCAAGCATAAACCAGGGCTGTCCCAGGCAGTACATGGTCACTCTGACCTAAAATTATAGCATTTTTCCTCTCTGTGTCACTTAAGAAAACCCTGCCTGCCCATCAGACCAGCTCTCGCACCGCTCACGGGTACTGCCACGGAGGTCCGTTCTGCCTCGGTTTGCACAGCCTGCCACCCAAACTGCCAGGGTACACGTCTGCACCGCTCCACCTAGAACACAAGTCCTGGGAAGCAGGGTCCACACAGACCGCCTCTCCGGCCCCAGAGCCCCAGGACGGGGCTCAAATGCAGCCTGGCCAAGACCCTGACCTCCCATCTGTGGTGACCTCGAAACCACACACATAAATGCCCCACAAGCCCCACAGCAGCTTTCTGCTCCAAGACCCCTGCTCTCCCAGCAGGTACTCAACACAAAGGTGGAAAGGAAGGGATGGGGTCTCCAGAGCATTCCACAACGGCGCCAACTTTCCCCTTGCCCGCTCCACCTCCCATCAGCTCCTAGACAGCACCCGCCCATATCATCTCTGGAGAGACCCCTCTCAACCCACCCTGAGCAAGGCAGGGCCCACCCTGTGTGGCCACCACAGGCCCGGCATCTCCCCTGCTATGCTGTCCCCAGCCATCCATCCCCCAAAGAAGGGACCCTCTACCAGCCCGCTAGGGGCGGGTCCCAGCCCTACGGATCGCTCAGCATCCTTCCTGAGCCCAACGGAACTCAGAAGCCCCCCTTCCATTCCCCTTACTCCCAAACCAGGTGGACAGAGCACCCACCCAGCAGACTTGGCTGGGGCCCCAGGGAGACAAAGACACGGGAGGCTTACCCTGGAAAGAGCAGAGCCAGGTCCCCATGGAGAAGCCCTGCTATGGCCACGCCAGCCACAGCGGGCGGGCGTTGGCAGCTGGGCCCTTGCCCGCCCCTCCCTGCTCTTACCCCCGCCCCCCACCATTCCCGATCGATTCTGGGAGCATTAGGAGGCTGCCCTGCCCCCTGCCTGTCCGCAGTCCAGCCACAGAAAAGCTCAGCTTGGCTTTCCCCATCCTGAGGGCATAAAAAAAGTTTAGGATGTGGTTAGGGGAGGAGAGCAAGAGCGTTGACCTTGAAGGGAGTGTGTGCCGCCCGGAGCAGCGCTGGCTCTGCACAAGCAAGGTCTGGAAGCTCCTGGTTCCGCCCAGGCTTGCACAGCATCTGGGACAAGTCAGTTAAAATGGGCATGATGCCACCTACCCTCCTACGGGGGACTTCTCAGGTGGCACTAGTGGTAAGGATCTGCCTGCAATGGAGGAGATGCAGGAGATGTGGGTTCAATCCCTGGGTCAGGCAGATCCCCTGGAGGAGGGCAGGGCAACCCACTCCTGTATGCTTCCCGGGAGAATCCCATGGACAGAGGAGCTTGGTGGGCTACAGTCCATGGGGTCACAGAGTGGGACACGACTGAAGCAACTGAGCGCACACACACACACACATATACACACCCTTCTCGGGAGCATGGGGACAAGCTGAGAAACACAGACCTCCGGGGTGGAGTGGAGGGGGGTCGGTGTCCAGGACTAGAGGCCAGCTGTGAAGCTCTGTGAATGCCCCATCCCAGGCATGGCTGGCGCTCATGTCTGGAGCACCCACAGGGTGTGGGGGCACCTGGGCCCCAGCTCAATAAGCCAGACCTGAAAAGCTCTGTGCCCCTTGGGAGAGATCACAGAATAAGAGGTAGACCCTGTCCTGAGTGGGCACTCCTTGTGTGAAGGGAACGCCCATACACACCCGTCCTTGGTCTCCTGTCCCCGACACTCTGAATGTGGAAAGGCCACAGGCCCACAGGTCACACAGATCTCATCCTAATGCAGACAGATGGCTCCTCCCACCCTGCCCACCAGCCCTAGGTCTGAGCAGAGCGTGGGACTGGACTCAGCACTCCAGCCATCCCAGCCGCCTAACCCCTGGTGGGGGGCAGTGGGTGCTGGCAGCCTGAACCAGCTCTTTTTTGTTTTTTAATTTCTTTCTTTATATTTTTTTAGCTGCACTGGATCCTCGTTGCTACGCTCAGGCCTTCTCTAGTTGCAGCAAGTGGCTACTCTCTAGATGCAGTGCACAGGCTTCTCATGGCAGTGGCTTCTCTTGTTGCGGAGCACAGGCTCTATAGAGCTTGGGCTTCAGCAGTGGTGGCGCATGGGCCCAGCCGCTCCACAGCATGTGGGATCTTCCCGGACCAGGGATTGAACCCGTGTCCCCTGCATTGGCAGACGGACTCTCAACCACAAGACCAGCAGGGAGGTGCCCTCAGCCGGCTTTAGACGCATCTCATGACCCCAGTCCTGCCACTCTCTGGCCCTGTAACTCTGGGCAACTCAGCTGAGAGCTCGAAGCCTCGGTTTTGTCACCTTTAAAATGGACAGAAGAGCAGTTCTTTTCACTGGCTAGTTAACGAGAAAGAGACGTGAAAAGCCACCTGCTGCTGGGCTGGCTTGTAACAAAGCAAGTGTCAAACGCCATCCCCCCTAGATGCGACATCTTTGGGGCTAGACCACAGTGTGAGGGATGCGAGAGAGGAAGGACCCTCCAAGGACCCACCTGCCCCAGTTGGGGGCAAGGGCAGAAGACCTCAACAGTGGTTTGTGGTCTGTCCCTTCGCTTAGCTGCCCTTGAGTCTCCTCCAGGTCCCCGCGGCCAGTCCTTCTTGTTCCAGAGGGACACCCACGGCCTAGCCTGGCCTGCCCCCGACCTGAGGCTCAGAAGCAGACCCAGAAGGGCGAAGGGTCCTGTGCAAGCCCACCGTGGTCCCATCTTTCCCATGATGGCCCAGCAGTGTTGGACCACCGAGGACTGCTCCTGACCCACAGTGAGAACTGTCACCAGCAGCATCTGGGGGCCTGGAGGCCTGAAATCCCCCTGTGTCTTCCTCAGGCCCAGGATAGAGCCCCAACCCCCAGGGAAGCCTGGGTCTCAGCGCCCCATCTCCCTTCCAGCCCCGCTCCTACCCTGGCCCACTCACAACCTTCCAAGGACCCCTCAAGCTGCTCTCCATCCGTTCTAGTCCTCAGAGACTTCAAGACTCAGAATCTTGGCCGGGGTGCCCTTCCCCTGACCTCAGCTGGGTGGCTTCCTGCTCAGTAACTCAGATCTTCGCAACCAGTGTCACCTCCTGAGCGAGGAGCCCCTTCCGCCCCCGCCTGATCTGAAGCAGCCTCCAGGGGTTCCATCCCATCTGGCTGAGCTCCCCTGACCTCAAGGCCCACCCAGGTCTTGGTCCACCAGTGGGTCCCAGACTGCCATCCTGTGCACCAGCCCTGACCACCTCTGGGCCACCTCCTGGTATGGGAGACCCCCTCCCACATCCCCCTCCACCCCGGTCATCCTCTCCCCATGTGTCACCACTCTGGGAACCAACACAGGCTGGGGTGGGCTGGGGCATCAGTCCAGGCCCGGCCCTTGGCAGACCCTCTGCCTGGAGGCTGAGCTCATACTTTGGGAGGTTGCCACTGCCCTGATTCCCAGAGTAACTGCCCCCTCCAACCACCACCAGGCTCCAGCTTCTGCCAGACCCTCTCTTGGCGCCCCAGAGCCCACCCCCAGAATCCCAGTGTCCCTTGGGGACAGGCACCTCCAGCACCTTGGAGAGCCGATGGCCAGCTCCATGGTATGGGTGAGGGAGCCCACGGGCCAATAGGAGTTGGGGGCGGGCACTGTCCTCCCCTGCTGCAGCCCCCCATCCCGTCCCCCATCTCGGCTCTGCAGGGACTCTTGTTATGAGACCTGGAGCTGTGCCAAACATGCCTCCCTTCCCCTCTCACAGGTCCTCGGCCCAGCCAACTACTCTCTCCCCCAGCCCGGGGTCTATGTCTCTCTGACCTGCAAAGGCAGGTGCCAGAGCAGGAAGGAGGGCGGCACCCAGCACAGATGCCCCCTTTGGCCACCAGTGTGTCCCTCGGTGGGGGGTGTGGCATTCAGGGAGTGGCACCCCCTCTCCCCAGAACAAGCCCCTCTTCAGGGTTGGGGTGCAGGCAGACCACCCAGCCACCACCCTCAGGGGCTCCCAGACCAGGGTGATCAGGGGGCAACCACCAGGCCCCACAGTGTGGTCTGATCCCCTTCCCTCCAGGGACCACCAAGATGGAGCCCTTCAAGATAAGACAGCAAATATGACACTGCCTTAGCAGGGGGCATGTGCCACAGGAGGCAATGAAATGCCCAGCAGTCAGATGCTGGTTCGGATACAAACCATGCCTTGACTGCTTGAAACAACACGTGCAATAGGAAAGAAGACCAGAAGGAAATAGAGGACGATGGGTGGGGGTGTGATTAGGTTAAATGGAGGAGTAATGGGGGTTCCTTCTTTTATCATTCAGATCATCCATAATGAGATTATGGATGGGTGAAAGGAAAAGAAATTACTCTCTAATGAGCCTTGCGCCTGCAGGCACTTAACGTTTATTAACTCAGTTGATTTCATGAGAGAAATGTTATTATCCCATTTGCCGGCTCTGAGAGGTCAAGTAACTCTTTCAAGGTCACATAGCAGGGGCAAAGCTAGGAGGGATGTGAGAGCTGGGTCACAGCCAGAACTCAGGCCTCTTTGGATCAGAGCAAGGGCAAGGAGGAAAGAATCTAGAAGGTGCCATGGGCTCTCTTGAAGAGGGAAGAGGGCCAGCAAGGGGCCTCACTTAAGCCCTTCTCCAATCAGTGTGTGTGTGTGTGTGTTTATGCGCAAGCACACTCAGTCGTGTCTGACTCTTTGCAACCCCATGAACTGCAGCCCACCAGGCTCCTCCATCCATGGAATTTTCCAGACAAGAATACTGGAGTGGGCTGCCATTTCCTTCTCTAGGGGACTTTCCTGACCTAGAGATCAAGCCCACATCTCTTGTGCCTCCTGCACTGGCAGGCGAGTTCTTCACCTGCCGAGCCATCAGGGAAGCCCTCTCCAATCAAGAGGGGCTACACAACGCCCACCCGCACCAGACAGAGCTCAGCCTGCTTGGTGCCTCTGCCCAGGCTCTTCCTCCAGGTCCCATGTCACCCTCCTTCACATTTACATTCCTCTAGCCTCCAGGCTGAGCTCACTCACACTTCCTCCAGGAAGTCTTCTGCAGCCCACTCATGGGGGTCAGTCCCTTGACCTCTTCACAGCCCTGGCAGTGAGTGCAAACATCCTCCCCTGGGTGACCACATGCCTCCTCGCCCATCTCCCCAATCCCGTTCTTAATCCCTGCAACCCTCTCTTCAAGCTTGAAGGACAACTCCAGTACTCTTGCCTGGAAAATCCCATGGGCGGAGGAGCCTGGTGGGCTGTAGTCCATGGGGTTGCTAAGAGTCAGACTCGACTGAGCGACTTCATTTTTACTTTTTCACTTTCATGCATTGGAGAAGGAAATGGCAACCCACTCCAGTGCTCTTGCCTGGAGAATCCCAGGGACGGGGGAGCCGGGTGGGCTGCTGTCTATGGGGTCGCACAGAGTCGGACACGACTGAAGTGACTTAGCAGTAGCAGACGTTCTCTGCTATAATAACATCTTCCAACAGGTCCCATCACACTTAAAACAAACCCAGTCCCCCTGCCCTTCATCACCTGCCTCTGCCGCCCTCCCCAGCCTCATACTCCTCATTTCCCAATTCCCTCTATCATATTCCTTTTGATTGAAAATTTCTAAGCAGTTTCTCACCATTAGGATGGAAGTGAAACTCCCTGTATAACCCCAACTCGTCCCCCGCAACCAGTCTACCCCTATCTCACCGGCACACTTCCCACTGGTCACGTAGCCACACTCGCTTTTCGCCCCTCCCTTATACTCACCATGCTCTCTTCTGCCACTGGGCCTTTGCACGTCCTGTTCCCTCTGCCTAGAATGCCTTCCCCTCCTCATCTAGTAAACCATCACCCTCAGACCTCAGCTCACACGTGCCCTCCTTAGGGAAGGTTTTGCTGACCTTCGGGACCGTGTCAGGCCCCAGTTGGAGGACCTCGTGATACTCAGCACCCCGCCCCCCACCAGGCTGGCAGTCCCCTAAGGGCTGGGACCACATCCAGTTTTGCTCAAAATGAGAGCTCCAGTGGTTAGGACTACGTCCACAGAGCAGGCTCTTGATTTATATTTGTTGAGTGAACAGGATATTCTACAGCCATTTATAAATGATGGACACATGAGATTTTTAGTGACATGAGAAAATCCACTTGATTATGTTAAAAGGAAAAAAGCAGATTTTCAGGTTGTATATGTAGCATGATTGCAAACAGCTAAGAAAAAAGTGAAAAGATAAAAACCAAAGTAATAATACCAGGTTGGACAAAAAGTTTGTTTGGGTTTTACTGGTATATCGTACGGAAATCCCCAATTGAACGCTCTGGCCAACCCAATAGTTGCCTCTAGAGACGATGACTGGCAATTTTACCCCCGCATCAAACCTTAACTAGTACACAGTGGACTAACTTAGTTTTGTCACCAGAAAAAGCCAACAGCTAACAGCTGTTCTCAACCCATTTGCCTTCAGAGCTGGTGCCTCTAGCCAGAGTGCCCGGCCTTAGCCCTGCCCTGCGGGCACCCTGTGCCCACCCGCAGGAGGTTACATAAGTAAAGCAAGCTCAAAGGGCATGGGTCTGGGTGGCACACAAGAAAGCTAGTGGGAAGATGGGGACCATCTCAGACCTCAGACCCCAGAAGGGGAATGAGTGGGCACAGGGAGGTTGGCAGAGGTTGGCGTGTGAATAGGGCTGTGTCTTCCAGGCTGAGGGATCTGGGCAAGGTGCCATGCCTCCCAGGGCTTCCACTGCCTCGTCCCTAAGGGAAGGCAACAGCAGTACCTGCCTTCTGGAGCTGGAAGAGTGTCAAAAGGAACAATGAACCCAAGGCATGAGTTACTGCCATCGCTAGTTAATTTTCAGAAGGATGTGGGCAAACATCAAGAACTTCCCAGAACCATTAGCCTCCGGACTGGTCAGGAAGTGGCTCAAGTCCTTTCAGCTCTTCCAGAAGAACCACTACCGCCACCCTGCTCTAGCCCCTCACCCCTCTACCCTGGGTCCTACGCACCTTCCTTAGAGCCAGTGGGCGCCACGGTGGTAGATGCCGAGGCTGACCCAGTGGACGTCCGACCCATGGGGCTTGAGTGCTTCCCCCCACGGCCGGGGGGCTTCAGGCCGCTGGGCTTCTGCATGGTGGTGCCACTGGGCGGGCACAGAAGGTCCGCGCAGGTCACGTGCTCTCCGCCATGGTCACTCACCTGTGGGCAGACAACAGAAGGGACGACATTACATCACCAGATGACATCACACCCTTGGCCCCGTGAAGCGGAGCCCACGGTCACCCCCATTTTCCAGATGGGGAAGTTGAGGTACAGAGAAGTGGTCATAGGTGTGGGCTGCGCATGAGCAGATGTTGTTGGGACTTGTGTCCTGGTCTGCCAGACTCTCGGTCTGGCTCGCTCTCTCTGCCCAGGTCCTGGGCCCAGGAGGTGAGAATCGAGAGTGAGCTAGCTCGGAGGTCTGCAGCACTGGCTGTATTAACCCCAGACGCCCCAGAGCAGGACCATGTGGGTCATCATAGCCACCGACAGCTGAATGCGGCTCTCACCACCAGAGCACAGGCCAGCGGGTTCTGACATGCAGGGCAACCCAGTGCGTCACTCCCTAGTGGACCCCAGACCCTCTAGGACTAGCCAACAGCTCACATCCTTCTCGATGTGGGCGGACAAAGCAACATCTAGTTTAATCAACCAGCTTCACCACACAGGCCACACACCAGCTACTGAGCCCAGCATCCGCCCACCCCATCCCTAGTGCAGGGACACACCCACACACAGAGAAGCTTAAAGCTGCCCCAACCTCGCACCAGGATGGACTCAGCATGCCCTCTGCCCACCCTCTCACCGTTACAGCTCCCTGCTTTTATGACTAAGCAGAGAAGAATGCGATGCACACAGCAAGCTAGGGTCTGACAAAGGGGACTCCTGAGAGGGGAAGTCCCCGTATCCATGGTGATCAGTTCAGGGTACCAGGTGACAGCAAGATGGGCCTGGCTGCAGGGGAGTTGGGGGAGCAGAAAGGATGGGCCCACCACTCCACCCCCACCGCACTGTGCACACTCCCTCTCTTGTACAAGGTGTCCGTGGAGGACTCACCGCCCGCTGGGCCCTGTCCTGCCCCCAGAGCTGCAGGCAGGATGTGGCCTCTGTCTTGGGGGGCACACTGTCCAGTGGGGAGAAGGAATATAGAGCACCATGGATGGATAGAGGATTTGGGGAGAAAGCATCACCCCCGCCAGGGGCACCGTATCTCATCCCACTCTTGGACATAGAACTATTCCTTTTTAGAGAACGCTTTTCTCCACTCTTTTTCCCCCCACTTTTAAAATTCTATTATTTAATTTTTTATTTTTGGCTGCGCTGGGTCTTCATTGCTGCACTAGGGCTTTTCTCTAGCTGTGGCGAGGGAGGCCTTCTCCAGTCGCAGTGTCCAGGCTTCTCTTGTCGTGGAGCACAGTCTCTAGGGCACGCAGGCTTCAGGAGTTGCGGCTCCCGGGCTCTGGAGCACAGGCTCAATAGTTGTGGCGCACGGGCTTAGTTTAGTTGTGGCGCACGGGCTTAGTTGCTCCAAAGCATGTGGGATCTTCCCGGATCAAGAATCAAACCGGTGTCCCTGCATTGCCAGGTGGGTTCTTTGCCACTGAGCCACCAGGGAGATCCCCTTTTCTCCATTCTTGATGCATATGATCTGTGCGTGCACACTAAGTCGTTTCAGTCATGTCTGACTCTGTACAACCCCATGGACTGCAGCCTGCCAGGCTCCTCTGTCCATGGGAGTCTCCAGACAAGAATACTGGAGTAGGTTGCCATGCCCTCCTGCAGGGAAATCTTCCTGAACCAGGGATCAAACCCGCATCTCTTATGTCTCCGCTTGGCAGGTGGGTTCTTTACCACTAGTGCCACCTGGGAAGCCCCATATGCCTTATGTGAGCTGACCCCAAACCCCCACACCTAGAGTGGACACATGACCCAGGCCTGGCCCAAGCCCCATGGTTAGCTGAAGGAAGGTGGTGTGACCCAAGCAGCATCAGGGCCCGGACTCTGGTTGGAAGCTTTGGGAAGAGGTGCTCTTCTTGTTCCGGGGCTGCCTGGCTGGGGATGAAAGCCAGGAGCTGCAGGGTTACCACATGGCAGAGCTGGCCAGGGAGCAGCACCGGCACAGAGGAAGCAGAGTGGAGTCCCAGGATTTGGAGGGCCTGGATCCAGCTGAACCTGAAGGTGGTCCCTTGAGCCCTTCACTCACATCAGCCAACAAATCCTCACACACACACAGGCATTGTTATATCTTTTTGCCTAATTCTCTTTGAGGGACACCAGCAATTGACTTCCCAGGTGGGGCAGTGGTAAAGAATCTACCTGCCAATGCAAGAGACGTGGGTTTGATCCCTGGGTCTGGAAGATCCCCTGGAGGAGGGTATGGTAACCCACTCCAGTATTCTTGTCTGTGTGGACAGAGAAGCCTGGCAGGCTACAGTCCATGGGGTTGGAAAGAGTCACACACAACTTAGCGACTGAGCATGCATGCACATCATCCGCAATCAAATAAATTCTGACTAATACAGAAGCCAAGCCACAGTGCTCCCAGCAGGAATATGCAAAGTGTCCCCAGAATGGCTCTCAGGCCAGCAAGATGAGCCAGCAACATTATTACCCATCCTGGCACGGCTACGGGAAGAGTCAGCTCCTCATACAGGGCGGCTAGACATCAGAGCAGAGGAAAATGACCTCCCTAAGCCACAGAATGGTGGCACCTACATGCCCAAGTGGGCTGATGGGAGTGAAGCGTACCTGCCAGCCTTGACCTGCCCCCCCCCCCCCCCGAAGCCACCAAATCCAGCATTCTAATCACCTGACCAACTACCTAATACCTTAGGAATTCTGGGGCCCAGGAGTCACTTGCTGTTGGGCATGGGTCAAGCTACAAATCACGTATCTAATAAACGTCATCCATCACCAACATATAAAGAACATTTGGACTTCCCTAGTGGTCTAGTGGTTGAAGATCCACCTGCCAATGCAGAGGACACCGGTTCAATCCCTAGTCCAAGAAGATTCCACCCACAACTAGTGGAGCCTGAGTGCCCTAGAGCCCGTGCTCCGCAACAAGAGAAGCCACTACAACGAGAAGCCCTAGCACCAAAACTAAAGCCCCACGTGCAGCAACAGACTGAGTGCAACCAAAAATAATGAACAGATGACTTAAAAAGAGAACACATGACAACCTACTAATAAGACGTAATAAACAAAATGAACAAAAGAGCTGAATACCCACTTCACCAATGAAGATGTGCAACAAGCACGTGGACAGATGGCCATCATCCTCAGTCATGAGGATGATACGGATCAAAGCCACACTGAGATACCACTTGGCGCCGACTGGAGCAGCTAACATCAGGAAAACTGACAATATCAAGTGCTGATGATGATGTGGAATAATCAGAACAGATTGTTGGGAGAAATGAAAAACCGTGCAAACCCACTGGAAAACAGTTTTTGACAATTTCTTGAAAAGTTAACACATACCTACTATATGACCCAACCACCGAAGAGAAATAAAAATCTGTATCCATACAAACATTTGTTTTTAAAAAAAATTGTTCATAGTGACCTTATTCACAAAACATGGAAACACCCCAAATGTCCATCAACTGGTGAACACACAAACACATTTATACAATAGTATACAGAGCTCCCTTGGCATCCTCAGAGGATTGGTTCAGGACCCTCTGCAGTTACCGAAATGGGAGGATACTCAAGTCCCTCATATAAAATGATATCGTGCAGTCAGGCCTTTGTACACCAGGCTTCCCTGGTGGCTCAAAATGGTAAAGAATCTGCCTGCAATGTGGCAGACCCGAGTTTGACCCCTGGGTTGGGAAGATCCCTTGGAGCAGGAAATGGCAACCCACTCCAGTATTCTTGCCTGGAGAATTCCATGAACAGAGGAGCCTGGCGGGCTACAGTCCGTGGGGTCACAAAGAGTCGGACACAAGAGCGACTGACACTTCCACTTTCCTGTGGCATATAGGGCCTTATTTCCCCAATCAGGGATTGAACACACACCCCCTGCACTGGAAGGCAGAGTCTTCACCACTGGACCACCAGGGAAGTCCTTTACTACAGATACATGCAACAATACTGAATGAGCCTCCAAAAACACCATGCCAAGTGAAAGAAACCAGACACAAGACTTCATATTGTTTGAAATCTGAAAACTATAGACACAGAAAGATCAGCAGTTGCTGGGGGCTGGGCAGGGACTGACTTCATAGGCACAAGAAAACATTCTGGGTGGTAGAAATATTCTAACCCTGAACTGTGGTGATGGCTGCCCACCCATATGTTTATACTAAAAGTCATCAAACTGTACAGTTAAAATGGATAGATTTAATGGTAGGTATATTAGATCTCAACTTTTTAAATCCATAAAAAAAAAAAAATTCCTGAAGACTCCCCACAGAAGTTAGTGCAAATAGCCTTCAAGGTCCTCCTCATGCCCTACCACGGCCCTCCCTCGCCCACTCCACTCCAGCCACACTTGCTCACGCTAAGCATGGCCTGGCCTCAGGGCCTTTGCACATGCTGTTGCCTCTGCCTGGAGTGCTTTTCCCTCAGATATGCAGTGTGCCGCTTATCCCCTTCAAGCACCTGCTCCAGTGGCCCCTTGCAAGAGTACAAGCCCTCCCCACCCCTGTCTACTGCCTGAGGGCAGGACTTGAGTCCGTTTTGTTTCCTGAGGTATCCTTGGTCCTGATGTAGGCCTGGTGCCTACAGGTGCTCGGTGAATCTCTTGAATGGTTAATGACACTGGCTTATAGCAATGAAAGGCCCAGGAGGCTCCCCTCACCTCCCCAGGGCCCAGGCTTCAGGACTCAGTGGCTTGTAATGATCAACCCAGCTGGTCATCTGACACCGCAGCTTTTCAGGCAGCTGGTCCGCTCACTAGCTTGCCTGCCCTCTGAGACAAGAACCAGGCATCAAAACTGTGTCTGGCATTCCAGCCTCCCCAGCCAGCCTTGCCGACAATGACCCTGCATTTCCTCACCACTCGCCTGACACTCCTGCACGTCCCAGACTCTTCCTGTGCCTTTTTCTCCCACCTGCTTCACTTCACATATTCCAGCCACATATGAGACACTTGGCCCAATGCCTCCTCCTCCAGGAAGTCCCCCAGGACCTTTGACCCACAGAGGCTTGAGGATCATACACTGAAACAGGAAGAGAGGATACTGTTCTCTTATCTTCATCTGCCTCCTGGGAGCCCATGGGCCATCCCGGGTGGGGCCACAGTCTCCTCTCTGGGAACCCCAGCTTCAGCTCAGTACCTGGCACAGAGCTCGTGATTCAGAAACCCCACAGGACAGCACATTTGCTGTGGCTCAGAGGACAATAAATCTCCAGGGATACTGCTCTCAGGGGAGGCTTCCAGAGGCTCCCATAGTCACCCTCCTGCCCTCCCAGGCCCTGATGACCCAGGAGCATCCAGCATGAGGGACCTACTGTGTGCCAGACCATATGCCCTGGTGAGGCAGTGGGCATCCTACAGGTGAATATCCGATGCGCAGGAAAGTCTGAAGATGCACCTAAAGCCACAGACCGCTCAGCAGCTGAGCGTGAGTCAGACCCAGATCTGGCCCCGCCTCCCTGCGCTGCCTGGACTAGGCCTGGAATAACATTTGTGAGACCCCTGGCCTCTGGGGAGGGCGCCCACGTGCCTCACTGACGAAGGAGACCAGAAGAGAGCAGAAGCCTGGCGGTGTAACCCAGGCGGTGTAACCCAGTCCCAGTCCCGGGAGGGCTGGGGCCAGGGGAGGAGACGCCAGCCGCCCACCCCCAGCCCCACCCCCGCCCCCTGTGCAGGGCTCCAGCGCTGGGGGAGCATAGCGAGGGGGAAATGGAACAGGAAGAGGGGGAGGAGGGCCCTTTATGACTCAGGCTCGCTCGTGGGATACAGGAAGAAAGGGGTTTCTTGGAATAAGCTGAGACATGGGGACACGCTGGCCTCTGACCACGCTGCGGCCGATAGGGGAGGCCTGGGAGGAAGTATTGCTTTCAGTCTCACGGAGTCCAAACTCTAGACCCATCACGAGTAGCTGTAGGCCCTGGCCGGGTGTGAGCCTTAGCGTCATTGCCTGTAAAATGGGAAGGAACACTGCTGCCACGTGGGGAGCACGACCGTGCAAGGCCGCGAAGCAGCCCCACGAGGGTGCCTCTGTGCCCGGCACACAGGCTGTGCAGAAGGGGCGGCTTCTCTACGATCTGGTCTCTATTATGCTCTCCGCAGGCTCGGAACACATACGCCACCTCCCCCGGGGACCCGGGGCCACAATAAGGCAGGCATCGCAGAGGCGGGCGAGGGCAGGCGGCATTCAGACCAACAGGCCCCCTTTGTGGCTCCTTCAATCGCCATTGACGGAAGACAAACCGGGCTGCTTTTCAGGGTTTCCATTTCAGCTGTCCCCGGGGGTGGCAGGCCGCAGTTTGGGGGAGGAGGGGGGGAATGGGGCCCAAGAACTTTCTGCCAATCGGAGGCCCAGGGTGCGGCCCGGCAGTTCGGGGAAAGGTGCCAAATAGGACAGTGGAAAGCCCATGCCCTCATGCCAGCGTCACCCAAAGGGCGCGGGAGGCGGCACCAGGAAGTGGGCTCCCAGGACCAGACCTCAGCTCAGCCATCAACCACCCCCTGGGCTCTCCTGCTCGAGGGCAGCCCTCCCCCTCCGCCCAACAGAGGCGGCTCCTCCCCACCCCCATGGATCCCCACGGCTGGGGTGCCCAAGCTCCCCCTGCTCTTCTGAGCCACGTGGCAGCCAGAGATGGACCCAGTGTGGCCCCCTGCCCAAAGGCCGGGGACCACAACAGTGCCATGGGCGGGGTGGGGGAGGGGAGGAAGAGTGCTGTAACGGGGAGCACGGGGTGGGGGCTGGGGGCACAGACCCCACCCCACCAAGTCGACCAAACAGCTGAGGATTTAGAGTGCTTACAATGGGGCGGGGGTGGGGGGGTGGTATCCAGAGACTGAAAGGGACACTTGGCTGGCGGGGGGTGGGGCTGAGGGTCTCCTAGTGGTGCCCAGACATGGGGATGGGGCGGGGGGGCGGGGGATAAAGACATCAAGCGAAGAATCCAACAGTTTGCATGGGCATTTTTTTTTTTTCTTGGAAAGCACAAAGAAATCAGTTTTATTATGTCAAGTATGTATATACGTTGAAGAGAATTTCTAATCAAATCCTTTCAAGTTTTTTTGCTCTGTTTCATTTTTCTACACCTTTGAAGAATATTTGTTTTAATGTTTTAAAAACCTGTATCATTGGAGTATAACTGCTTGATGATGTTGTGTTAGTTTAAGGTAAAGGAGACATATATGCTCTCCCTCTTGAGCCTCATACCCCCTGCCGGTCCCACCCTCTACATCAGCATGAACACCGGGCTGTGCTCCCTGTACCACACAGCAGCCTCCCACCAGCGATTTATTTTTACTTAATGATTTTATTCGGAGGACAATTACTTTACAATAGTGTGATGGTTTTTGCCATCCATCGTTATGAGTTGGTCACAGGTATACCTGTGTCCCCTCCATCCTGAAGCCCCCTCCCCCAGCTGTTTTACACACGGCAGGGTGTACAGGTCCGTGCTACAATCCCGATCTGCCCCAGACTCCCCTGCCCCTCTTGGCCACATGTCCACTCTCCAGGTCTGCGTTTCTATGCCTACCCTAAAGAGAGGTTCGTCTATACCATTTCTCTAGATTCCATATATATATATATATGCGTTAATATACAATATTTTTCTTTTTGACTCACTTCCCTGTGCGTCCAGATGAGCATTTTAGCGAAACCTCCAGGACCCACTGAGGATGAGGGGGGTAGGGGCTGCTGCAAGACAGGGACTCCAGGAGGCCTGAACTGAGACAGAGGCAGGGGCTGGAGGGGACAGACGCTGAGCAGGTGGCAAACAGTGGTGGGGGGCGGTGGGAGGAGGCAGGGTAGGGAGGGCTAAGGAAAGGATGGCGGGAGGGTCAAAGCCAGGAGGGACTTGGGAGAAAGGAGGGGCTGGGGCAGGGGGGTGCTCATTTGGGGACACGCTATGTGGGAAATGACGGGGGTCTGGGGTGCCCACCCAGTGTGCAGGGTCAGGGGCTGGAGGGGAAGAAGAAAGGGCACCCGATGACACCAAGCTGAGGGCACCCGATGACAGCAGGGTGTAAGCAGGCCAGCTTTTGAGGAGATAAGTGGGGCCTCCCCAGTCGCAGGGAAATGCAAATCCAAGCCGCCGGGAGATTCTGTTTCCCACCCAATCAGATGGGCGCAAAGTCAAATAGCCAGGTGATACCAAGTTGCTGGAAAGGCCCATGGGTAGAGCTCACCAGTGGGCACCGGGAAGGGAGGGGGCAGGGAGACGTGCGGGTGCAGAGGACACCCAACCACGTACCTTGGCCGAGCATCCAGGAGGCACCTCCACGGTGCTAATCCACAGCACCCCCAGCAAATGTGGCTTGAGGGATGAGGCTGGGGCGGGGCAAGTGGGGGCTTCATTTCTATTTTTTTTTTTAATGCAGGAGGCCTGGGTTTGATCCTTGGGTTGGGAAGATCCCCTGGAGAAGAGAATGGCTAGCTACCCACTCCAGTATTCTTGCCTGGAGAATCCCCATGAACAGAGGAGCCTGGTGGGCTACAGTCCGTAGCGTCACAAAGAGCCTGACATGACTGAGCAAGTAACACTTGCACTTTTCATTATTTATTTGGCTGAGCTGGGTCTTTGATGCAGCGCTCAATCTTCAATTTTCCTTGTGGCATGCGGGATCTTTTTAGCTGGGCATGTGGGACCTAGTTCCCTGACCAGGGATCGAACTTGGGCCCCCCTGCATTGGGAGCACAGAGTCTTAGCCACTGGACCACCACACACAAGTCCTGCTTCATTAGTGTTTGTAAGATTTGCTTCTTCCAGTCCTGCTTGCTGTACATGGGAGTTCACTGAGCCCTGTCTATTCTTTCGAGTGCCTAAAATATTTCAAAACATTAAAATTTTATTTTTATTTATTTTTAGACTGCCTGGTGAGGCATGCAGGATTTCGTTCCCCTGCCCAGGATCGAACCCGTGCCCCCTGCAATAAAAATGTGGATTCTTAACCACCTGTCTGCTAGGGAAGTTCCTCAAAATACTTTTTAAATTAAAAAAACATTTTTTTTAAAGATAGACACAAGGAGAGAGGGAGAGAAAACAGTCCCCCCCATGCACACCCACCAAGAGGAATGGGGTGCAGGCCCCAAACAGAGTGAACCCCAGGTGCTGACCCCAGGCTCCAAATGGTGGGCCCTTATACAAGCATGATATGGGTGCCCCCAGCCCTGGCCCACTGGGCACCCCAACACTCACACCTGCACTAGAACCCCAGTGCTACCCAACCCCCCAAATCCAGTGTGACCACCGCCCCCATGAGCCTCCACCCAGCCTGCACCCACGGCCCGTCCCATCCTGCCGGGGAAGGAGGCCATTTGTTTGCATGTGACTGAGGCTCGGGAAATTTCAGCCAGTGGTGAGGCTGGGATCCCCACGGTCAAGTGGAGAGTGGGGCAGCCTCCCTGCGAGCCCTGCCAGCTCAGAGCAGCCGCCTCTGAGGCCTGGGAGGGCCGGGGCTATGGGGCCTGTCTGCCTGTGCCCCCCGGCCCCACACCTGCCCCCTGCTCTCACCCGGTGGGGGGACCGCAGGGCAGAATGTGTCAGCCCAACATTCACACAGCTGCTGGCCAGCGGCAGGACACTCCAGGAAGCGTGGGGCAGCAGTGGGCCCCGTCTGGGGTCCGAGTCGCCCTGGAGATGCCTGGCAGCCATTCAAAACGTGCGGAAGGGACCCGGCCCAAGCCTCACAGCTGCGCTAGGGTGGGAACCCAGGCTCCACCAGCTGATGTGGCTTCCAGGAGCGGGGAGAGAGGACGGAGCTGGAGAGATGACAGGGCAGGCGCGCCCACAGGACTGAGGAGGGAAGGACAGGCGGACCCAAGAGCCCTGGTCGACTCCCCATCTCCCTGGCACCTGCAGGGGGAGCCCTGAGCAGGGCTGAGTCCAGAAGGCTGGGATGCAGTCCCACCTGCTTGCCATCCTGCAGTCTCACAGCCCCTGAGCTTGGGGCTGCGGTCTCAGTATCTTCCTTGTCCGGCCCACTGCCAGGGTGACTGCAGAGCCTGGAAACGGCCAGCCTGTCGGTCCTCCCTGAGCTGGACAGACTGGGGTGTGACCATCTTCCCTTGGGCTGGGAGTTCAGATCTTGTCTCCCAGCAAAGGGGATCAGGGCTTCCCCTCCCTGCCCTGCCAGTCCAGTGAGGGGAAGGAATGTGGATATACTTCCGTGCATTACACACACACACACACACACACACACGCTGGCATGCTCAGAACCAGGGCACAGCCATGGCCCCAGAGCCCCAGCTCTAGCTGTGCGGCCACGCTCCAGACTCAGTGACTGGACAGCTGGGGTCCTCCCACCACTGGTCCAGGACACTGGGCAGGCATCAGCCTGACTCTGCTGGATGGGGTCTCCCATTAGGCCCAAAGAGAAGGGCTAGTTGCCCCCTGACCCACCTTTATTCCCATTTCACGGGATGGGAAAACTCAGGCCCAGGGCAGAAATGTGAAGCGAACAGGACAGTAAGAGACAATTGCCCAAATGAAGAAGAGCTGGGCTGGGCAAGAAGGTCCTTGAGACCAGACAGAATTGGAGTCACAGGGAAGGGTGGGGCTGCTGAGGTCACCCAGCCATCAGGGCAACAGGAAGGCATGGGCTCTGGTATCCTGCCTCCCCGGCCAGGATGCTGAGCCAGGCGTCTTTCACTACTGCCTCCTTCCCTTCTGGTTTCCATGGCAGCTCCATCTAATCCGTCCAGGCCAGCGCAGCTGCAGGAGGGCCACCCATCTCCTGGGTTCTCCTCCCCAACCCAGCATGCTGGGCCCCCTCCCTGGGGTTGGGATTTGCACAGGCAACTCAAAAAGACCCTTGAGCAAAAGGAGAGTCTTTACAATAAGTGGTGCTGGATCAAATGGATAGCCAAGAGGGAAAAACAACAAAAACCAAAAAAACCCCATGATCTTTTCTGTGACTGGCAGAATAATGGCTTCATCCTGGTCCTTGTGAATTTATCAGTTTATGTGGCAAAAGGGAATTAAGGCTGCAGAGAGAACTAAGCTGCTAATCAGCTGACCTGAGAGAAGATTATTCTGAATGATCTAGGCAGACTCAATGTAATCACGAGGTCCTTATAGGTGGAAAGGGGAGGCAGGAGAGACAGAGGCAGAGAAATGACTGCCGGCAAAGACCCGGTCCAACATTGCTGGCTTTGAGGATGGAGGCAGGGGCCCACAGCCAAAGAATGCAAGTGGCCTCTAAGAAGCTGGAAAAGGTTTCCACAAATAGATTTTTCCTTAGAGTTCCTAGAAGGAACGTAGCCCTGCTGACATCTTGATTTCAGCCTGCTGAGATCCATGTCAGACTTCTGACCTCCAGAAGTGTAAGATAATACATCCGTGTTGTTTTAAACCACTAAGTTTGTGGTCATTTGTTATAAGAGCTACAGGAAACTAATACACTTGCTTCACATCATACACGACAATCAGCTACAGACAGAGGGCAGGATCCAAACGTGAAAGGTAAAACAATACAGTTTTTAGAAAGAGGATCTGCCTAACGCTGGAGTAAGGCAGAGATTTCAACACAGAAAGTGCTGAAAGGGAAGAGATGGAAAAACTGGACAATATGCTGCTGTGACTCAAATGGTACCCCTGGGGTTGGGGGGAAGGAGAGAGAATGAATTTGTAATTCCTGTATTCTGCAAAGGATTCCTATTCAGAATATGGGAAAAACTGAACAAATCAAGTGAGAAAAACCTCAGCAAGACTTGAACCAGCACTTCACCCCAGAAAAGGGTATTCAAACAACCCACAAACAGATGAAAAGAAGTTCACCTTCATTAGTCACCATGACAACACCACATCCACTGGAGTGTATAAAAGGAAGCATGGACCCCAAGTGTTGGTGAGGACATGGAATATCCACAACGCTTGTGCACTGCTAGTACGAGTGGAAAGTGGTGTCAGCAATGTGGAGAACATTCTGGCGTCACACACCGCAGCTGAGCGTGCAATCCCACTCCTAGCTATGTGTGCATGCGTGCTCAGTCACTTCAGTTGTGTCCCACTCTTTGTGACCCCCATGGACTATAGCCCGCCAGGCTCCTCTGTCCATGGGGATTCTCCAGGCAAGAATACTGGAGTGGGTTGTCATGCCCTCCTGTAGGGGATCTTCCCAACCCAGGGATCGAACCAGCGTCTCTTATGCCTCCCGTATTGGATCTTTACCGAGAGCCACCCGAGAAGCCCATCCTGAGCTATGTCGCCACAGGAAAGTCCACATACGTGCACCAGGAGACATGGACTGTTCCTAATATCCTCGAACCGAAAATAACCCAAATATCCATCACCATCAGAGTGAGTAAATTAAAGTGGCGGTTTGTTCACACGATGGAATAAAGCACAGCAGTGAGAATGGGCGAACTACAACTACACGCAACCATATGTGTGAGCCTTGTGAATCTCGAGTGAAAGAAGGCAGCTGTGAAAGTGCTTAAAGTTTGATCGCATGCTTCCGTCTAAAAAGGTCGGGGATTTCCCTGGTGGTCCAGTGGTTAAGAATCATCCCCCTTGCAATGCAGGAGGCACCAGTTCGAACGCTGGTCTGGGAAGATCCCACATACTGCACGGCAGCTGAGCTTGTGAGCTGCCGCTACTGAAGCCTGCGTGGTCTAGGCCCCACGCTCTGCAAAAGAGGCCACCGCAAAGAGAAGTCCACGCACCACGACTCGAGAGTAGCCCCTGCTCGCCGCCACAACTAGAGAAAGCCCGCACACAGCAACGCAGACCCAGTGCAGCCAAAAATAAATAAAGTTTTTAAAAATAAAAAGAAGCTCAAAGGCAGGCAAAAACTTATTGATGGTGCTAGAAATCAGGGAAGGAGTCACCTTTGGGTCAGGGGTGTAGACTTGAAGGAAAAACAAGAGGGACTCTGGGGGTGCTAGCAGGTTCTGATTCTGGATTTGAGTGCCACACAGGTTATTTCAGTTTGAGAAAAGTCAACAAAATACTACACTCATGATACACACACTTGTCCGTATGGATGCTGTACTTCAACAAAAAGGCTTGTTTTTGTTTTTAATTCCCTGGGCTTGGGGGGAGTGGCAGCAGGAGAAGAGGCAGAGCAGGCCTAGATCATTACACCAGGCATGATCCCTGCTGCTCTGGGGCCTCCCCCACCCTGCAGATGACCCCAGCCTGCACCTAACCATGTGGACCCACTGAGGCATCCAACTCCCCCAGGGTCTGTGGACTGCCCACAGGCAGGCTCAAGCCCCATGGGGCTCCAGCTTCCAAGACCTGGCACAGAGGGGTTCTGTACTCACCAAACAGCCTTCCAGCCCCAGCTTTCCTCCCTAAAGAAGGCACGCTGACTCCCACCCCAGGGGGTAGGGGGAGGCTGAGCCCGCTGAGGTCAGAGCCTGGCTCCTCACCCACACAAGAGGAGGGGACACCAACCAGGGCCCACAATGAACGGCCAGGATGTGGGTGGCGTGGTGAAGGGATGAACCAGCTAGGGTTCATGGGTACCACCTACACCTCTGAAGGGCGAGCCAGGACGGCTGGCGGGGGTGGGGGGTGGGGGGCGGTGCAAAGGAACGGGGGAGGCAGGGCAGAATTTAGTGGTCCCAGGGCTGAGGTCAGTGAGTAACAAGCCCTCAAAGTCTGTATTTTCTTTTATTGCTTCCAGGAAGGCACTCCCCATCAATGCCCCCCAGTCACCAAATTCTGGCAGAATATCGCCAACGCCCAGGCACAGCCACGCACAGTCTGGCACATCTCCAGGCCTTTGCACACTCTGTCCCTTCTGCTAGAATCCATTCCTCTCATCCACTGGCAAGATCCCTGGCCTCTCTGAGAATAGCTTTAAAGGGCAGGTTCTTAGAATATCTTGTTCGTTGCAGGGCTCTTGGTACCTAGGACAGCGCCCAACCCACAGGGGAGCTCAAAAGGTGTTTAAGGAATACATGAATGAATAAAACACCCTCCTCTGCCTTCATCAGCTTCCCAGGTGGCACTAGTGGTAAAGAACCTGCCTGCCGCTGCAAGAGACATAAGAGATGCAGGTTCGATCCCTGGGTCAGGAAGATCTGGATGAGGGCATGCAACCCACTCTAGTATTCTTGCCTGGAGAATGCCATGGACAGAGGAGCCTGGCGGGCTATGGTCCATAGGGTTGCAAAGAGTTGGACACCACTGAGGTGACTTAGCATGCACGCATGCATGCCTCCAACACCCTTCTCATGTTGAGTTGGAGGCCCATGGCAGCTTGTCACACCCCATGGCTACACTCATTGGCCAGTTTGGCGTGATCTCTGGAAAGGAGAGGAGTAACTCAACATTCCAACTAACTCACATTCTTCTAGAATCCCAGTGCCAGGCACACCTGGCACAGAGCCACTGCTCACCAGTGAGTCCAACAAGCAAAGAATCAGAGTGTGAGCACCCTGTCACTGGGGATAATCAAGCAAGGACTGAAGCCTACTCTCAGAATGAGTTCTTGCCTCAATTCCTGCTGCCCTGAGAGGCTCTTGTAAGCTGGCATGGCTATTACCACTGTCAGTAACAACATGAAGCAGAACTTGCTGAGCATCTCCCCCAGTCTAGGGCAGGGCCACCACAGCTGTGCTCTGCACTGCGCCTGACTGTGAACCTGGGTGGTGTACCAGGTGCGGAGGCTGGGTGGGATGGTGCTCTATCGCCCACCGAGCTGTTTCAGCACAAGGAATCACAGACCTGTAACACTCATTCTGCTACAGGCACGTCCAAGCCCTTCATAGATATGAACCTGTCCATTGTGCATAGCAACCCTGTGAAGAAGATGCTGTCATGAGCTCCACTTACCAGGGGAAACTGAGGCCCAGAGCCAGCAGGTCGCTTGCTGGGGATGATACAACTGAGCGGGGGCAGGTGGGATTCCCGCTCAGGTCCCCTGGCCATGGAGTTCACATTCTTAAACACTGCTCTTTTTAAAAACTTATTTGGGGCCATGCTGCACAGCATGTGGGATCTTAGTTTCCCAACCAGGGATCGAACTTGTGCCCCCTGCACTAGAAGCACGGAGTCTTAACCACTGGACCACCAGGAAAGTCCCCCTTAACCACTGCTCTTTACTTCCTCAGAACTGAGACCAACCCTCCTCCAGGCACCGGGCTGGGGCAACAAGGGCACAGTTTGAAGCAGGAGGTCAGGAGGACACCCCACGGCCCTGGGTGCTGAGACCACAGTCCATAGCGTGTCTGCCAGCTCCTTCCTGCTTCTGGCCTGTTTCCTAGGCCCCTTCCACCCAGCGCCCTGAGCTCCAGCTTCCATGAGCTTCTCACTGCTCCTGAAGACACCCCAGCCAGTTGCCTGCTATGCTGGAATGCCTCCACCCCTCTTCTGCGTGCGCGCTAAGTCGCTTTAGTCGTGTTCGACTCTGTGCGGCCCTATAGACTAGCCCGCCAGGCTCCTCTGTCCATGGGATTCTCCAGGCAAGAATATTGGAGTGGGTTGCCATGCCCTCCTCCAGGGGATCTTCTAGACCCAAGGATTGAAACGCATCTCTTTTGTCTCCTGCACTGGAGATGAGTTCTTTACCACTAGCGCCACCTGGGCAGCCCTTCACCCCTCTTCTACCCCTGAGTCAACTCCTGGGGCCCAGTGGGTGGGTCCAGAACTTTCTGCACACCCCTGTATCACAGACCCCCCTCCCCCCCCGGCATCCTCGCAGGATGGGGATTCTCTGGCAGGGACCAGTTGGGTTCCTGGTTCCCAGGGTCTCACTCCTTCCTCTAGAGCCCGTCAGGCCCTCATGGAGGGGACTGGCTGTGAGAACCAGTCCCTGCTCTCGGCTCCCCTGCAGCTGCTGCTAAGAAGCCTCCAGGAGGAGGGTTATTAAGATCACAAGGCGGCTGCAGTCCCCCTTTCCCTCTGCCAGGGACCCCCTCCCAGGACCTGCTGCCCCTCACTCGGGCTTTCATGTTATATATAGCAGGGGCTTACACAAGACAGTGTGACAATGTGAAGTCATTCCAAACTCCTATGCCCCCTGGATCTGGCTGCTAGAAAGCTGGGTCAAATTACCACCAATAGAAGGTGCCTCAGCCCCTCCGGCTTCATCTGATGTTTGCTACTCCAGGCTCCCCCTGCCCCGATTGTCTCACGTCTTTTTCATCTCCTTAGACTGCGTTTATCTTTGTAAATCACCTCGAGTCCTTTCTGGAATTGGACAAAGAACACAGGAGACCCTTCTGGGCATCTTCTCTCCCCTGCTCTGCGTTCCCAGTGCCCAGCGCAGCCCTCGGTCAGAAAGAAACTGAATGCAGGCTGAGTGAAGTGAACCTACAAGCAGATGAACTCAGGCAGGGAAGTCTACAGCAGAAGAGGGAACAGCAGGAGCAAAATCAGGATATGTGCCATGCACGTGTGTGTGTGCCAAGTCGCTTCAGTCGTGTCCGACTCTGGATCCTATGGACTGTAGCCTGCCAGGCTCCTCTGTCCATGGGATTCTCCAGGCAAGAATACTGGAGTGGGTGGTCATGCCCTCCTCCATGAGATCTTCCTGACCCTGGGATTGAACCTGCATCTCTTATGTCTCCTTCATTGGCAGGTGGGTTCTTTACCACTAGTGCCACCTGGGAAGTCCCCAAAATCGGGATAAGCGTAAGCGTAGTCGCACAGTTGTGTCCAACTCTTTGCGACCCCATGAACTGCAGCCCACCAGGCTCCTCTGTGCATGGGATTCTCCAGGCAAGAATACTGGAGTGGGTTGCCGTTTCCTTCTCCAGGGGATCTTCCCGACCCAGGGATCGAACCTGGGTCTTTCGCATCACAGGCAGATGCTTTACCCTCTGAGCCACCAGGGAAGTCCAAAATCAGGATACAAGGTAGCAAAAAAAAAAAAAATCAGAAAACACCTCATGTCATTTCCTCCTTCATCACAGAGAGGGGCCTACAACCAGATGCCCAACCTCACACCAGGCCTGGAAGAATGGTGGGCTCCATGCTGAGCCCCCAGGCTGGACACTCAATGCCCCACTGCCCCCAAACTTCACTTTTCTCTCTCTGTGCCCCTCAGGAAGGCGCGCCTTATCAACCCCGAGTCTGCCCATCCTTCAGGACACAGTGCAGTCCTGTTTTCCCCCGAGAGTGCCCTCGGCCATCCCACCCACACCGTGCCCTGCCTCTGAGTCATCCTCGGGGACTGGAACCATTGTCGGGGGCAGTGACCCCACTGGGCATGGAGGCTCTTCTATTCTGGCCTTAAAAACGTTCCTCGAAGGTACTGATGTCATTTATACTTTCAGGAAGGGGACTTATGTCTTCCTGATTCGGAAAAGGCCTCTTGAAGGCGGGGTCTGAAACTAAGGTGTCCTCTGCTCTGTCCACGCTGAGGGGCTCAACCATCACCCACTCCCACCCACCACACTGGATGCTGGAGAGTGAGGCTGGGGCACCCCAGGGGAGCCAAGGCCAGGCTGGGGGTGAGGAGGAGCAGATCGGTCTCAAGTCACCTCCTTTAGGGACGAGAGTTTGGAAAACCAGGCCCTCATCGTGATCCCAAAATTTCCCCTCTCCCGGTGAAGAGACCAAAAAGGCAAAGATGGACATGAATGAGGGGCAGGCGTCTCCCTGGGCTGTGGCGGGGGGCAGAGGCACATTCCAGGGTCGGAGCCAGGGCGCTCCGGGAAGCCGGAAGCCGGTAAGTGGACGTGGCCCCAAACTCATGCCTCGTTAATCAAAACCACCTGCTATGCTCTACTTTCTATTCAGAGGGGAAATGTTTCATTATCGTTTTGAAGCATTTCCTCTGAAAACATGAGCTCTGTGTTACCGTTTCTGTACACCGGCAAGGAAAGGAGAGGTGGGATGGGGTGGGTCCCCTGCTGGCACCACCCCTCCCGGACCCCAGTCCCCTGGTGCCGAAGGGGAGCCCGTCCTGGGCCCCAAGCCTGGTGGGGAGGCCTGCAGTGGGCTCCCAGAGATGGCGAGCCCCACTCCCCTGTCTGCCCCACAGCCCACACACCCCACATCATAACCCCGTACCAGCTGTGCCCAGCCATGTCCCCCACCCGCAGACCCAGAATCGGCACAGCCTGCCCTCCACCAGCCCAGCAGATGGGGTGGGTGCCCTCACCCAAGCTGGGCCCATCTGGCTTTCCGGCACCCAGAGACTGAGGGGAGTGCCCCTGGGTGGTCCTGTGGCCTCCAGCTGAAGCCACCCTTCAGGGCGGCCACACAAGAGAGAGGAGCCACAACAGAGGCATCAGGAGAGGACAGCAAATGAAACCGGAGTCCAGAGAGAGGAAGGCCGGAGGAGGGGCTGCCTGGCGGTTTCCCGGGTCCTGGGGGAGCCAGGCCGCCTGCAACCGTTTCCTGCAAAGTTCCTTTCCTCTCAACTCCCCTTTCACTTAACCTAATTGGAGGCAGTCCCTGTTCTCAGCAACAGAATAAACCAAAGCGAGGTGTTGGGGGGTGGGTGTTCTCCCATCAAGCCTTCCCCTCAAGGCCTGCCCATCAAGCCTAGGTCACTAGACAGTTTATAAAAGGTGAGACCCTGGGTATATAAAAGGCAGGGCCCCGCCAGCTGGGAGCAGCCCCTGTGAGCCAAAGAGGGTCTGGTTTTTGAACTTGAGCCCACGGGATGGAGGCGTCTGAGGAAGGGATGGACAAAACCTTGCTTTCCGGAAGTGAACCAGATGGGCAAGTGGATGGTAGAAGGAACTTATGTCGTCTGGGCACACAGTAGGTGCTCAATAAATGCATGGAGGGATTTCCCTGGTGGTCCAGTGACTTAAGACTCCGAGCTGCCAATGCAGAAGGGTCGGCTTTGATCCCTGGTCAGGGAACTAAAGAGCTCGCATGCTGAAACGAAGACCCGGAGCAACCAAAATAAATAAATGTAAATGCGTGGGGGGCAAACAGGGAAACCTCTCCACATCTTGAATTCCTCATCCATAAAATGTAAGCAATGTTATCAAGATATCCACAAACTAAGACATGTGTTCAAAGAGCTTAAAACAGTTCCTGGCAGAGTAAGCACTCAGCATGCATTGTTCTTGCTGTTTTTTAACCTAAACAAAGGCTGACATTCTCCCCAAAGACTGCTGGGCAGGGGCTTTGGTTTGAAGATGCCCTCCCTCCTTCAGCTTCCTAAGTTGAAATCCTATCCCCCAGGGAGACAGTATTAGGAGGTGGGGCCTTTGGGGTGATTAGGTCAGGAGGGTGGAGTGCTCATGAATGGGATTAGTGCCCTTGTAGAAGAGACCCCACAGAGCTCCGAGACCCTCTACAGCTTGAGAACACAAAAATAAGTGTGACTCGGAAAAGGGTCCTCACCCAACCATGCTGACACGTAGACCTCAGCCTTCCAGCCTCCAGAGATGTGAGAAGTAAATGGGCTGTTTAAAGCCACCCAGTCTGCAGTCGTTTGTTAGAACTGCTCAGACTAAGGTAACAGGGAACCCAGAGGGTCAAGAATACAGCTTCTTTCCTCTGGGTGCTGAAGCACAGGTGGGGGGAGATGGCATCAAGAAGGCAGGATCAATCTTTAGGGTGGTAGCTCTAGGGACAGAAAGGTCAAGAGGAAATTGTCCCCCACCTCGTGGGCCGGAGCAGAGGGAGCAAGAATGGCATCACCAAGGGAGGCTGGACAGCCCATTCGGAAGGAGGCTGCACTGAGGCAGAGAACAGCAGGGCCGGCAGGACTGCCTGACAGGGGACAAACAGCTGGGGAGGGGACAGGACGGGCCACTCGTGGGTGGAGATGGAGGCTAAAGGGCTACAGACAGCGGGCATTCTCTCCATTGCAGTACACACGCTTCGCACACATTTATCTATCCATTCAGTTCTCTCAACAACCCTAAAGGGTGACACCTTGAGTATCCTCATGTTACAGATGGGAAAACTGAAGCGGAGAGAGGTATCACGACTTGTCTGAGGTCACACAACTAGTAAGTGGCAGGGCTGGGCTTTGAACCCAGGCTGTCAGGCTCCAGCAGTCAAACTTAATTGCCAGAGGGCAGAGCAGATGCTGAAAAAGGACTGCTGCCTCTGCGAGTGGGTTCCTCACTTGGGACTTCAGGCTCTGGGTACCGAATTCCAGGCACCTCTTTCCCAGCCTTCTGGCTGCACCTGGGGACTCACAGTCCTGCTTGCTAAGGCTCCCCCCAGGTCTCCTCTGCCAGACTCTTCTGCCTTTGAAACTCCCCTCCAGCCCATCCCCCTTCACCAGTCCCACCATCCCTCCCAGGCCAGGACTGCAGATGCCAACACATCCTGGGCTTATGGAGAAGGGGATCATGCCCCAGTCACCCAAATCCTTTGCTGCCCTTCTGACCCCCCAGCCACCCAGTCTCTTGCCTCTTTTTCTGACTCCCACCCCTTGCCCACACTATGTCCTCTCCCTCCGGGCTGGATCCCCTTTTGGGATCCTGGGGGCAAACTTATATGCCCAGGCTCTGTCAAGCTTCCTGCTCCACCCCATCCTCCAGGTATGCCCCCAGCTCCCCCGTCACTGTGCTCCACCAATGCTGCTGGGCTGTGCTCCATGGGGGCAGGGAAGCACCAGCCCTGTGTACCTGCCAGCCCCTGGCAGTGCTGGGCCAGGTGACAGCAGCTGGATCAATGAAGGGCTCATTGTTTACGTTACAACTGGTGTGGAGTCTTCCCCCCCACGTGATCCTCCCAGCACCCTCCTCCTCCTCTGCCTGCTATCCCTAGACCAGCACCATCCCCCACAAGCCTCCCTCGGGCATCTTACAGCATCGAGGGCAGCCCCCCCCCCCCCAACTGGACCTCCCACTTCTCACCCAGAAGGGAAGAGACGGCAAATCAGAGGTTGGGGGATTCGCAGCTGAGTGGGTGACTTCCCCCAGGTGCCCCCTCTTATCCAGGGTGGGGCTGGGGCTTGAGTGGCAGTGCCCAGTGGGCACCCAGCCCCGCCCAGGCCCCGCCTAAAGGACCCAAACGGGCAGGCCCTGGAGGCCCAGCTGTAGCATCCTCGGGGCAGCCAGGGCCCCTCCCCATAGGGAGGGCAGAAAATGTGCTGCCTCACCAGCCACCAGCGCCAGCATGGGGGTGGGGGGGGCATCCCTGCGGGAAGAAGCCCCATCTCATCCGTCTACTCCCCCTGCGCCATGCACTTTAACCAAGTTTTGCAAAGGGCATTGGCCAAGCGACCACAGCCCGTGGGGCGGAGGCTCCGCGTCCTCCCAGACCCCGGGTCTGGAGAAGGGCCGTGTGGCCGCGCCCACCAGGCTCAGCTCCCCCCATCCCCCGCGCGGGGCCTGGGAGCCCAGAGCCCTGCAGCGCGTCCAGCCGCCCAGCGCTGCCCTTGGACGGAGCGACGGGCGGCTCCCTAGCATTTGTGCCGAACCCCCGTTAGGGGCACCGAGGGCGCTGGGGACGCCTCCACCGAGGGGACCCGCAGCTCGGGAAGGGTTCCCCAACGCCGGCAGCAGCCCCTCCTCGCCTGCAGGCGACGGGGAAGTTGGGGCGGGGGGTGCACCCAGAACGAGCTCCCGCTCACGCCCACCCGCCGGGCCCCGATCCCTTCGGCCTCCCCTCACTCCCCGACAATGCCTCCGGGTCGGCCGCCCGGCTCCGGACCAGGCCCGGGACTACCGCCGCCTCCCGCAATCCCTCGGTCCTTTGTTGCCCGGCGAGCCCCCTCCCTCGGGGTTCGTCCGGCTGTTCCTACCTTCGCCCCTCCAGCAGCAGGCGGAGCGGCGGGCGGCGGGGGCGCCCGACCCCCGTCCTCTCCCGGCGCCGGGGCACCGGCGGGGGCAGAGGATGCTGCGGGCCCCCTCCCCGCGCGCCGCTGTGCACCGCCTGCAGCCCCTCCCGGCGCCGGGGTTCCGCGTTCGCGCTCCGGGTCCGGGCCTCGCGCGCCGCGTGTGCAGCCGGCTGGGCGGCGGCAGGAAAGCGGGTAGGCGCTGAGCCGGGCAGCCCTAGCCGCCGCCTGCGCTCCTGGCGGCAGAGTCCGAGCCGAGCTGAGCGGGAGCGGAGCGAGCGGCCCGGCTCCGGGAGGGAACAAAAGGGGCCGGCGCTGGGGCGGGCGCGGGAGGGCGGGGCCTGGCGCGGCGGGGGTCAGGCGGGCGCTCGCGCGGCCTCGCGTTTCTCAGGCTGCGGCGCCGCGCCGCAAGGGGGCGGGCGGGCGGAAAACACCCCGGCACGTCGTCCACCGGCTCCTAGAGGCGGTCAGTGGCTGGGCATCCGAAGCGTGCCAGCCCCCCACCTCGGCGCCGGGCACCTATCGGCGCTTCCATCGTGTGTGACGAAGAGTGCATCCTCAGCCTTGCTCGGCTCACAAGGATGTCCCAGACCCCTGAGAGAGGTGGAAGCTGCGGAGAGGGCTGGGGAGGTTTCTCGAGTTTCCGGGAAGGCTTCACTGGGGAGGTGACGTTTGAACTGGACAGGATGAGGAGACGACAGTGTAGCGGAGCTGCAAACTCCAGGTCTTCCTGGACGGTCTAGAGGCCAAAATGGATGGGGACAGACGGCAAGGGAGTCTTGGTGATTTGCTCCCAACGCTTGTTTGGAAAAAGTGGTCCCCAAGATACAGATTGAACCCTGCACCACCCTCCCAAGGCAGGAGCTGTCTCCCGGAACATCAGAGGACTGACGCGGCTACCGGCCTACCCCGCCTACCCTCCACCCCGGGGCAAGTCGAGGGCAGAGGCTAAGTGGCAGCTAAGGGGTGAGAAGGAACTGGGTCCCAGCACGCATAGGTGCCTGGCTGTGGTTAGTCGCTGTGCTTTTTGCTCTTTTTCTTTTCCCCTCGATGAGCTAACCTCAATGCCTTTGCCCCTTGCTGGTTCCTCCCCACTTTCTCCGTGTGACAAGTCATCTTTCCCCTTGAAGCTCACCTTTAATTCACCTCCCCCTTACTGTATGGGAATGTGGGTGTTGGGGGAGGTGCGGTCAGTACAGTAGGACTCTGGGGAGGGCAGGGACCGGGCCCAGGCTTGTTTATATGCCCTAAGGCACCCAGTGCAGAGCTTGGCCGAGCGAGCCTTAGAGCACATAACGACACCTGTTGAGCTGGGCTTCCCCTGTGGCTCAGCAGTGAAGAATTTGCCTGCAGTGCCGGAGATGAAGGTTTGATCTCCGGTGGCTCAGATGGTAAGGAGTCTGCCCAAATGCAGGAGACCCAGGTTCGATCCCTGGGTCAGGAAGATCCCTTGGAGGAGGGAATGGCTACTCACTTCAGAATTCTTGCCTGGAGAATTCCATGGACAGAGGAGCCTGGTTCCCTACAGTCCATTGGGGTCCCAACGAGTTGGACATGACTGAGCACACACAAACACACACTTCCCTCCACTGGAATCCATAATCTTTGAGAAATAAGTTCATTTCTTTAAATATATATATGTGTGTGTAAATATAAATATATATAGGCCACCTGGGACTTCCCTGGTGGTCCAGTGGCTAAGACTCTAAGCTCCCAATGCAGGGGGCCAGGGTTTGATCCCTGATCAGAGAACTAGATCCCTCATGCCACAAGGAAGATGGGAGATTCTGTACACCGTCACTAAGACCCAGCGTAGCCTAAATAAATATTTTTTTAAATATTTATTTTAAATATCCAGCTGTGCCACATGGCATGCAGGATCTTAGTTTCCCAATCAAGAATTGAACCCATGTCCCCTGCAGTAAAGTCTTTACCACTGGACCACCAAGGAAGTCCTCCTAACCTCTTAAACTCAGTTTACCCACTAATAAATTGGGGATAGTGTTTCCCTTCACTTCAGCAAACCAGTCATGGTATTGATGATGGAGGCTGGAGCACTGGACCAGCCTTGAGAAGGTCCTCGGCTGGTTGGGAGAGCCAGACCTGGAGACCAGTCCACAGCCCGGTGCACCGCAAGCTTCTGGAGGAGGTCTCTGCATGATGGGAAGGATATGGAGAGGGCTGTGCTCAGGAAACATGGAGTGAATTGTCCACGTGGCTGGGTTGGACAGTCTTGCTACTAAGAAATAAGACCCGGGGCAAAGTGCAGTGATAAGAATCCAGCTCCATCACCTACCAGCTAGTGGGCAGTCCTCTCTGGGCCTTGGTTTCCTCCGTCTGTAAAATGGTATAGTGACGCACTTCTCTGCGAGAGCCGGCCGTTATCAAGCTTGAATATATTAATCTAGGTGAAGTGCTAAGAATGAATAGTGCCTGCATTCATGAAATGTGACCCTTTTTTCCAAATGGCAAGGTTAGAAAAGGGCTTGAGTGCATATTGTGAGCAGTGCCCTCCCACAGCTACCCAATAGTCGATGCCGTCCTTAAACTTGGGCTTCCCTGGTGTCTCAGATGGTGAAGAATCTGCCTGCAATGCAGGAGACCTGGGTTGGGAAGATTCTCCTGGAGAAGGGAGTGTCTACCTACTCCAGTATGCTTGCCTGGAGAATCCCGCGGACAGAGGAGCCTGGCAGGCTACAGTCCACTGGGTTACAAAGAGTCGGACACAATTTAGTGACGAAACAACGACGGCAGGAAGGGAGCCCAGAATGATCCCAGAGGCCAGGGGGCTCCTGATGACGGCAAGTAGGTAGGACCCAAGCAGAAGCAACTCAGAAAGTTCTCCAGGCAGCTCGTGGGGGCAGACTGAAGCCCTGAGAGACCAGCTGGAAGGCTGTGGGGCTCCAGGCTAGAGCTGGGGGGCTGGGAAGCTGTGGGGGAGGAGGACAGCACAGGAAACAAAGGGACGGGGCCAACCAGGGGCTCTCACACGTCTTTAGGGTCACACATGCCTTGGAACTCTGAAATCCATGGACACTCTCCCCAGAAACATGCAATATGCTTACCCGCCTACATGTGTTCACACATGCACACACACAGAGAGAGTTTTGCAGGCAGGTTCAGGCCGTTCACAGATGCTGGAAGCCCACCTGGTCTGTGCACCCAGGTTTGCGGGTGGTAGAGAGAGCTCAGAACAGACAGGGATCAGTAGGATGTAACAGAAAGTGTGATTTGTTCAAATTAGGGCGGTGGTTGGGGGAGGGAGTGACCCAGATCAAAAGACACCTGGGCCCTGGGGGCATCTCTCCCTTCCGTGACATCTAAGGCTTCCGGAACCAGAAAATTGGCCAAAGTTCCCAGGACCTCAGCCCATCGGGGATGGACTAAGAAGTTTAAGTTTCCTTGCTGGAAATGAAACCACCATTTAGTCCCGGCCCCTCTTTGCACAGGTGGGGAAACCAAGGTCTAAAGAGAGGGAAGGGGACTCGGCGTTTAGGACTCTGTGCTACCAATGCTGAAAGCATGGGTTCAATCCCTAGTCGGGGAATTAAGATCCCACAAGGCAAACAATAAAAAAGAGAGGCAAGGGTTTACCCAGGTGCCACAGCAATACACCTGAGCTCACCTGTGCCGCCCCAGCAGGCTGAGTCACGGCCTCCTCCCACCTCAGCCCCCACCAGCCCCTCCTCACTGACAGCCCCACTCCCAGTTATTCAGAGCAGCAAGACACACCCCAGGATACTAGCTTCCCCTCACCTGAATGGTGTGGGCAGAGCTGCAAAGGGGCGACTCCCCTGAGAGGGAACAAGCCACACTTGTTCCAGATGAGCAAGGAGACCCGCTTCTATCCTGGTGAAGCTCGGATCGGCGTTTCCTGCTGTGGGTGTGGACGGTGGAGCTGGGCACGATGCCCTGGGCATCAGACCTGGGCAGGGGGGCTGGGGGGCCGGGGGAGGGGTTCTCCCCGCAGACCTCTCACCCAGCCCTTTTGTCTCCACAGAAAGTGCTGATTTGCCCATTTTCTTGCTGACATCAGTGACTGGCAGCCCCACAAGAGGTGGGGGGTTTCATGGGAAAAGCCTGTTGGGAATAACTGGCTGGCCAGGGCAAAGCTCTCTGGGGAGGGGGTGCTTGCGGTGGGGCGGGTGGGCAGTCCCTCTCCTGTTTAATTTGTTAGGACCAATGGAACATTCACCTGATAGAATTTTGTAACCTCCAAATTGCTGTTTACAAGGAATTTGTAATAAACGACCTGAGAAATGCGCCTGGATTTCTGTCAAATGAAAAAAGCAAAGCGTGAAATTGTGGTCCAGGTGAATCTCATCCTGGTAACCCATCGAGAGGGGAACTTGTAACCGTGGTGACCTTTGGGTGGGGAGAACCAAGGGGACTTTTTCCTTTTCTGTCTTCTCCAACAAAAGAAATGTAAACCCAATCCCATTTCTGTTCAAACAACTGCTTGGATGTTGTGCGTCTGTTAAAAACACAAAAAAATGATTGTTTGGATGTTGTCGTGGCCTTGGACTGGGAGTGACATCACCATGGAGACGTCAGCTGAGGCTGCCTCACTCTGAAAGCCACACCCTTACTTTCAAACACAAGGACGGTGCCTGAGCCCTGTTCTTACTCAAGAGGAAGCCGTGCTCCTCCCTCCAGTGGATACAGGGTGGTTAACAGCCCACTCGATGAGTGACCCAATGCTGGCATTTGAGTAATTATTACAGGGTGAAAGTGAAAGTCACTCAGTCACGTCCGACTCTTTGCGACCCCATGAACTATACAGTCCATGGACTTCTCCAGGCCAGAATACTGGAGTGGGTAGCTGTTCCTTTCTCCAGGGGATCTTCCCAACCCAGGGATCGAACCCAGGTCTCACGCATTGCAGGTAGATTCTTCACCAGCTGAGCCACCAGGGAAGCCCTTATTACAGGGTGGTTGTATGGATTGTGGAAATCCACAAGACCACCCAGAGGGGAACCAGCAAAGGCTGTTCATTCAGTGCTTACTTTAGCAAGGGAGTCAGAAGCATCACTTGCTTTTGGCAGAGACTCATGGGCCTCCAGGGAGTGGGAGTGCTTCAGAGAGGACCTGAGAGGAGGCACAGGGATATCTCTCTTTTCCAACTGTGCCAAGTCTTAGTTGTAGCCAGAACTTCAGTCTTCACTGTGGGATACAGGATCTTTTATTTTTTGATTAGTTTCAGCATGCAAGGTCTAGTTCCCTGACCAGGGATCGAACCTGGGCCCCCTGCATTGGGAGTGCGGAGTCTAAGCTGCTGGACCAACAGGGGAGTCCTTCAGGTGTGCCTTGATGGGAGGCTGTTGGCCAGAGAGGCTGGAGGCCACGTAAAGTAAATCACCTCTGTGACTGGTGAGGTGGGCCTATTTGGCTTTGGAGTTGGTCCTAAACTGGTAGTAGAAGCAAAAACTTCAGAAGCCAGCCGTAATTATGAGGTCATTTTAGGATAAAGGAAATCAAGTCACAGAGAGGTTAACGGACATGCCCAAGGTCACAGAGCTTGTGAGGGCAAGATTAGCCAGGCTCCCTGACTTGAGGGCGCTTCCCTGATGGCTCAGCAGTAAAGAATCTGATCCCTGGGTCAGGAAGAACCACTGGAGGAAGGAATGGCAACCCACTGCAGTGCTCTTGCCTGGAGCATCCCATAGACAGAAGAGCCTGGCGGGCCACAGTCCATGGGGTTGCAGAAGAGACATGGCTGAGCAGCTAAGCACGCATGCGCACGGGTGCACACCAGGCTTCAGAGCTGGGCTCCCTCCTGCCAGTAAGGAGAGAGCAGGTAGATCCATGCCATCTTAAACTCCAATCTGAGGGACTTCCCTGGGGGTCCAATGGTTCAGACTCTGCACTTTCACTGCAAGGGACTCAGGTTCAATCCCTGGTTGGAGCACTAAGATCCTCTGTGCCACACAGCCAAAAAAAAGAAAATTTTTCTGAACTGAATAAAAATGAAAATACAGCACATCAACTTAAAAAAAATTTATTAAAAAAAATAACAACTTCTATCCGAGCTCTGCTTGCTCCCAGCTTTGACACCCTGAGCAGGTGACACAGGAATCTCACCTTCCCCACAGGGCGCTTGTAAAAGTGCCAGGTCCACGTGCACATGTTGAGTGCCTACTGTATGCTGCATTGATTAGTTGCTATAGGTCAGCACCTGAGATTCTGTAAGCCCACATCCTCCTCAGGATGCCCCAGGAGCAGGGGCCGTACCCGCTCCATCTACAGGTGAGGGTCTGAAACTCACAGGCAGGTAGGGAGCAGTGCCCCGTGGGATCCAGGCTGCCCGGAGCCAGAGTCCGTTCTTTTCTGAGTTTTGCTTTTGGCTGCGCTGGGGCCTCGCTGCTGCGCGGAGGCTTTCTCCAGTTGCTGCGAGCAGGGCCTCCTCTTCATTGCGGTGCACCAGCTCAGTTGTTGTGGGACACCGGCTTAGTTGCCCCGCGGCATGTGGGGTGATCTTCCTGAACCAGGGATCGAACCCACGTCCCTGGCTTTGGCAAGTGGATTCTTAACCACTGGGCCGCCAGGGAAGTCCCCAGAGTCCATGTTTTAATCCCTACACGTCCTGCCTCTCGGGGGAAGCAGTGGCTGTGAGAACGCAGCAGTGGGGCACCTGGGAGGAGGGACGAGGGGACCTCAAATCCTCAGCTGAGGCCTGATTGGGGGGCACTTTTCCTGGGGTGACTCCTGAGTGGGCTCCTTCAGGGAGCCTTGGAAATGGGGGACTACGGAGGGAAGACACCAGCCCTTCCGTGGGTGGACAATGCCCCCACTCACTGGGCATCAGGTGAGGTGTGTCTAAAGACTTTGCTGCCACCGTGGTTCCCACTGGGGTGGTTCCTCTGGGTGGAAATCTGCCTCCCTGAGAAGAAGCCTTAGGCCCCTGTGCCGGCCACACCCCCTGGGCTACCTCCTCCCTGGATCCCCAGCTGGGCCACAAGCACCCAGCCTGCCCTGGCCCAGGGAGGTCTCTGGAAGGGGCTGTCCGCCAGGCCCCTCTGCTGTCCAGCCTGACCCTGCCCCCCTCCCCAGCTGCTGTTCCTCATCCCTCTCTCCACGTTCCCAAGTTCGCACATCTGTGCATTGCATCATCGGCCGAGGTGGTGACACACCCTGGAATCATGTTTATTCCGTTTCTGGGAGCCTCTTGCCCGGGGAGCCTGCCAGCGTCTTCCTGCCCAGGACGCTGGCCGTGGGCCCCTGCTCCCCCCAGTGATGCCTGCCCTGCACAGGCTGCACCCTCTCTGCAGTCCCCACCGAAGGGCACCTTCGGTCTCCTGTGTCCTTCTGAGAAGTCACACCAATTACCAGTCACCCTCCCCACCAGAAACACAAAACTCGAAACTGACAGATTACCCGTTTGTGATTTTACCGTGAAAAGACACTAGTGGAAAAAAAAAAAAAAAAAACCAGCAACTGGGCCATCACCCCATCCTTTCCTGCAAGAAAGGACATGTTAGCACCAGAAAAAGGTAAGAGTATCGTTTTGGAACAACGGACAGCCCTTTGAGTGAAGTAAATCTGGGTCTCTGGAAAATTTTTGTTTTGTTCACTTCGAGGCAGACAGAGGTCCAGATTGGCAGTTGTTCCTGGAACATTTGGGAACCAGTGTCCTAAGGAGGCTCACTCTGGCCTCCAGGCCCGGGTGGTGACTTTCCTGGTCCCGCCCACTCCTGGTTGCCTTACCAAACTGCTCTGCCTGATCTGGCTTTTCTCAGATCCACCCACACACCCTTCCATCCTCCCCATTCCCACCCCTGGCGCCCCCTGAGCCTTACTGTCCTTCTACCCCAGTGTCTATGAGCCGGATGTTTGGGGAGAAGCTAGGAGGCCATTTTTCAACCCCTGTTGCTTTTCAGCAGGAAAGATGAAGTGCAATTAGACAAAACATCACTAGGAAAACCATGAGCCCTCTTCACACAGCAGCCTCCTTTCTCTAAAGCTTACCCCTGTGGCTTCACCATTCATAAACTGGTCCCGCATCCCACAGATGTGCATAATAGACAACAGTGAGAACTCATATTCAAACTTCTAGTGTCCCAGCCACAAAACCCTTCACTACTTTTGAATACCTTCACTGCTTTTCTGCCTGATGTGTGTCTACAAAATTACTTTGAAAAGATTTAGGCACAGATACCTCAGTATAGGGCTGATGAGAGCTCTGATGAGGTTGTAGGCAGAACACTTTGAGCCACATCGAGTTCTCCATGCGTGGAGCCAAGGGCAGCTTCCTAGACGGGGAGACAGCCCAGAAGCGTCTGAAAGAACAAGTGTGTGGCAGGCAGGGGGAGCAGGGCAAAAGTGACGTGGGAGGAACTTCAAAGGGTTCTGCCCACAGAGCCGCAGGGAACTGGGACTGAGGTGAGGGTCGGGGGGGCAGACTCAGTCTCCTCCTCTGCAAAGTGGGAATGACAGGCTCTGACTCCACCTTCGCAGACAGATGGACAGACAGACAGAGTTCAAAGCCCGAGTGCTCTGACGGAGGCATGGCCAGGCTGCCTGGGGGCACGTCTACCTCCCAGTCGTGGGGCTGTGACGTCAGGTCGTGTGCTGGGGAATTTAGGGCAGTGGGGCTGCGGCCTGAAAGCATTTGCACGCCCGTCTTTTCCTGTTGGCCGGACAAGGAGAGGCAGAAGCCGTGATGCTGGCTCAGAGTGGGCAGCTCTGAGCAAGATTTAGCAGGGAAGAAAGGAGGAGGAGGAGCCTTTTTTTGTCTTTGGCAGGAGGGAGGGTGTCTGTGAATGTCATCAGTGAGCTGGTTCCTCTCCTCCTCCCCCAGCCTGGGGAGCTGAAAGCAGCTTATGCACAAACCTTCCACAGGGCTCCGAGCAAGACACCTAAGAGCTCCTGACTCAGTTTCCCCATCACACACAGAAGAACACCTTCTCCTGGCTAAGCTCTCCCAGCCCTCCCCACAAAGTCCCAGAGCTGGTGCTGGTGCAGGGCGGGGTGGTGTGGGGAGCCATGTCCAGAAGCCCACCCCCTGTCATGTGTTTCTTTTCTCTCTGCAACTCCATCCTCCCAGCCAATGCCCTGAAGTGTCCAGAGGCCCCAGAGCAAGCAGAGGGGCCGCCACAAATGAAGAGGGTGTCAACGGGACTTCCTGGTGGTCCAGTGGTTAAGAATATGCCTTCCAGTGCAGGAGATGTGGGCTTGAACCCTGGTCGGGGAGCTAGGATCCCAAATGCTGTTGGGCAACTGAGCCCGCCTACAACACCTAACGGAGAAGGCAATGGCACCCCACTCCAGTACTCTTGCCTGGAAAATCCCACGGACGGAGGAGCCTGGTAGGCTGCAGTCCATGGGGTCGCTAAGAGTCAGACATGACTGAGCGACTTCACTTTCTCTTTTCACTTTCATGCATTGGAGAAGGAAATGGCAACCCACTCCAGTGTTCTTGCCTGGAGAATCCCAGGGACGGGGGAGCCTGGTGGGCTGCCGTCTATGGGGTCACACAGAGTCGGACACGACTGAAGTGACTTAGCACCACACCTAAAGAAGCCTGGATGCCACAACAACAAGCCCACACACCCCCTCCCTGGCTTCTCTAGTGGCTCGGATGGTAAAGAATCTGCCTGCTATGCAGGAAACCAGGTTCAATCCCTGGGTCGGGAAGAGCCTCTGGAGGAGGGAATGGCTGCCCACTCCAGTATTCTTGCCTGGAGAATCCTGTGGATAGAGGAGCCTGGTGGGCTACAGTTCATGGGGTCGCACAGAGTCAGACATGCCTGAGTGACTTAACATTTTCACTTGCATACTGAAATAAATAAATAAATATTAAAGAAAGCAGGTATCACCTGCTGAAGGGTCACTCAGCTTCATCTACCAAAGGGCCTCCATCTCTCAAATCATGGGTGCCCACACACACCCAGCCTTCAGCTCCAGTCTCCTCGAGTTGCTGCCTGAGGCTCTGTGTGATTTTCAAGGCCACTCCTCCCCACTATCAAGTGTGCCAGCTCCCCATGAGCACCGGTGCCTTGGGGACAGTTCACTGGCCGGGGACTGATTCGCCCTCTGGCCCCTTTGCCCCGGGTCAGCACACTGACCCTGGTCTCCTCCCTGGAACCTTGTGGAAACATCTGGATCAGAGGCACAGCCAGGCTCGTAGACCAGAGGAGGGGAAGAGGGGAGGGGTGGTATCCAGAGAATGTAGGAGTGGGGTGGAGGGTCCCTAGACAAGAGTGGGGATGGGGTAGTGGAATCTCCAGATCAGGCTGCTAATGGGTGGGTATAAAATAATATAAAGAATGTACTGGTCTCCGCCCCCCAGTCCCCAGCACAGAACTCCTAAAATTCTTACAGTTCCCTAAGTGAGAAGAGCGCCAGCAGCATCTTTTGCTCCGATACTTGGTCTTTGACCCCCGGTCCCTGACACAGGGCTCCTGAAACCCTTGGAGTTTCCTGGGTGACAGGAGTGTCTTCCGGTCTAATGAGCCAGCTCTGAGTGGGCTCCTGGACGGGAGCTGATCACCAGAAAGACCAAACCATGATAAAGGCTTAGAACTTTTAACCCCACCCTCCAAGAAGGGGAGAGTGGTTGGAAATGGAATTAATGATCCGTGGTGCCTACATGATGAAGGCTCCATACAAACCCGCAAAGTATGGAGTTGAGGGAGCTTCTGGGTGGGAGAACTCACCCGTGTACCCGGAGGGTGATGCACCCCAACTCTATGAGGATGGGAGCCTCTGCACTCGGGACCCCTCTGGTCCTCCTCTAGGTATTTCTTCATATGACCACTCATCTTTTTAAAAATATATATTTATTTATTTATTTGGATGTGCTATTTATTTGGGTCTTAGTTGCAGCATGTAGAATCTTTGACCCTCATGGCAGCATGCGGGATCTTTAGTTGCAGTGATGAAATCTAGTTCCCTGACGAGGAATCAGGAGGTCCCTACACTGGGAGCAGGGGTCTTAGCCGCTGGACCACCAGGGAAGTCACTGGCCATTCATCTTTATTCTTTGTCATATCCTCTGTTAGTTCAGTTCAGTCACTCAGTCATGTCTGACTCTTTGTGACCCCGTGGGCAGCAGCACGCCAGGCTTCCCTGTCCATCCCCAACTCCCAGAACTTGCTCAAACTCATGTCCATCGAGTTGGTGAAGGCAGCCAACCATCTCATCCTCTGTTATATAATAAACCAGTAAATAGAAGTGTTTGTCTGAGTTCTGTGAGCTCGTCTAGCAAATGACTGAACCCAAGGTGGGGGGGATGTGTGGGAACATCCAATTTACAGTCAGTTGATCAGAAGCACAGATGACAACCTGGACTTAGGACTAGCATCTCGGTGGTGGGGTGTGGGGGGGGGGTTGGAACAGTCTTGTGGGACTCAACCCTTAATCTATGGGCTCAGTGCTAACTCCAGGTAGAGAGTGTCAGAACTGAGTAAAATTGTACGACCCCTGGGAATTCCCTGGTGGTCCAGTGGGTGGTTAGGATCCTGCACTTTCACTGCCTGAGGACCAGGGGTTCAAGCCGTGGTGGAGCCTTGTGGTACAACAGAAAAAGCAAAAACCAAAACTGATGGGCCATGTGAATCTCCTCCACAGTGAAATAGTTATCCATGCGCGTGTTTGTGTTCTATGGGGTGGTTTGTCTTTTCTCGTAATGATTTGCAGGATTATTCACACTTGACAAGGCTGGCGAAGAAAGTTTTTTAAAGAGAAGGCATCAGATTATTCATGAATTGACAAGATGTCTCCTAGTTTGTGGCTTGTTATTCAACTCTGTTTATCATGTCTGTGAAAGGACAGAAGTTTTAAATATGTTTCCAGGTGGCCTGCCAATGGGAAAGAATCTGCCTGCCAATGTAGGAGACCTGGAGTTCGAGCCCTTGGAGGAGGGCATGGCAATCCACTCCAGTACGCTTGCCTAGAGAATCCCACAGAGGAGCCTGGTGGGCTAGAGTCCACAGGGTCGCAAAGATTCCTACACGACGGAAGTGACTGAGCGCCCACCTGCATGCAGGCACTGCTGCTGCTGCTGCTAAGTCGCTTCAGTCGTGTCCAACTCTGTGCGACCCCATAGACGGCAGCTCACCAGGCTCCGCCGTCCCTGGGATTCTCCAGGCAAGAACACTGGAGTGGGTTGCCATTTCCTTCTCCAATGCATGAAAGTGAAAAGTGAAAGTGAAGTCGCTCAGTCACATCCGACTCTTCGAGACCACATGGACTGCAGCCTACCAGGCCCCTCTGCCCATGGGATTTTCCAGGCAAGAGTACTGGAGTGGGTCACCATTGCCTTCTCCTGCATGCAGGCACACACGTAGTCAAATTTATCATCAAATTTATCAGGAGCCCAGGACACAGTGGGAGAGAATGACTCCAGTGCCTTGCAAGGGTCTGCCCAGCCCCAGACAGGCAGGTTCTCCAAACGCCCCACCAAGGTTGATCCATCACCCCATCAGCCCCGCCCCGCAACCCCCCCAGGGCCGCCTCCCCCATCCCCCATGCAGATGGGGCAGCCAGGGCTCCTGCCTTTCCGGCTTCTCTCCCGAGCCTGGGGCTTCAGTCCAGATGTCGCCCACCCCTTCCCTGACTCCCGAACCCCGTGGGAAGGCAAATCCGGCCCAGGCTGTTTGCAGATGGGAGCCCCTCGCCCCTCTCCTCTGGGCCCAGAGTGAAGCTTGCAGCCTGGCCCACGGCAGGGCCAGATTCTAGCAGATTCATAGATGGTCGCTGAAGCCAGGAATGCTTGACTTCCTGTTTTGTTTTCCGTCAGCAGTTCTAAACCAGAACTTTCTTTCCCACAAGAAGCATTTCCTCAGGTTAGGAACATTGTCGCCCCACTCTGAAACCGGGGGAAACTTGGGAGACTTTTTATTTGGATCCAAATTAAAATTAAGGCCATCAAGGAAGCAGTGAGCGCAGAAGAATTGATGCTTTCGAACTGCGGTGCTGCAGGAAGACTCTTGAGAATCCCTTGGACAGCAAGGAGATCCAAGCAGTCAATCCTAAAGGAAATCAACCCTCAATATACATTAGAAGGACTGACGCTGAAGCTCCAATACGTTGGCTATCTGATGCGAAGAGCCTGTTCACTGGAAAAGACTCTGATGCTGGGAAAGATTGAGGGCAGGAGAAGGGGGTGACAGAGGATGAGATGGTTGGATGGCATCACCTACTCAATGGGCATAAGTTTGAGCAAACTCTGGGAGATAGTGGAGGACCCAGAAGCCTGATGTGCTGCAGTCCACGGGGTCGCAAAAGAGTTGGACACGATTTAAGTGACTGAAGGACAACAAGAGAAGCAGGGAAAGTTTAGAGCCCAGATCTAACTGGGTTCAAACACTGCCCCCCATTCCAGGCATTTGCTGGCTGCCTGGCTTCGGGTTAATGGATCAAGAACTTGTTTGGTTCTCTCGTGTATAAAAATAGGAAGAAGGATTTTTTTGCTACAAACTTGTAGAGATTAAATAAAATGTCGCAGGAAATAGCTTCCAGCACTGAGCTTGGCGTAGGAAAAACAGTCATGTCCAAAAAAACAAAACCTCCCAACTGAGGTTTTGTACAAAAGTCGAAACTGAGAACAAGACCACGTAAGAGGTGAAAATTCATGACAAGAAAGGCTGGTGAAGAAATTCTTTTTAAAGAGGAGGCATCAGAAAGACAAGGGAGAAAAATTGCTGAGGCTCAAAGACGCAAGTCCAGGTACCAAGCTCATCCTTATAATTAAGGGAGATCTTTGTGTCATTTTCCAGGGATTTCCACATCTTTGAAAGGAGCAAAGAATGTGAAATATTCAATCAACCTATAAGATCTCTATCACTCTTGCGTGCTTGCATGCTAAGTCGATTCAGCGGTGTCTGACTCTTTGCGACCCTATGGATTGTAGCCCATCCGGCTCCTCTGTCCATGAATTTTCCAGGCAAGAATACTGGAGCGGTTTGCCCTTTCCTTCTCCAGGGGATCTTCTTGACCCAGAGATCAAACGGGCATCTCTTATGTCTCCTGCATCAGTAGGCAAATTCTTTACCACTACCACCACCTGGAAAGCCCATATACACCGCTTATGGCCAAATGAAGAGCCAGTCTGAAAAGGCTATATACTGTGTGATTCCAATTATGGAACATTCTGGAAAAGGCAAACCATGGCAAAAGCAAAAAGATGAGTGATCGCCTGCGATTGGAAGGGAGGAGGACTGAACAGGTGGCGCACAGGTGATTTCTAGGTACCGAAACTCTTGTGTCTGCTACTGTTGTCGTGAATACATCCATGACATCACACCTTTGTCAAAACCCATAAAACGATGAACATAAAGAGTGAACCTTGGGAGTTCCCTGCTGGTCCAGTGTTAGAACTTGTGCCTTCACTGCTGAGGGCCCAGGTTCAATCCCTCGTTGGGGAACTAAGATCCCACAAGCCCCGTTGTGTGGCAAAAAAGAAAAAAAAAAAAAAGAATGAAACTTAATGTAGACTATGGGCTTTAGTTAATAATAAGGTATCAATGTCGGTTCACTAATTGTCATTAAGGCACCACACTAAAGCAAGATGTTAATAGTAAGGGAAGCTCAGCCCCCAGGAATTGGGTTATAGGGGAACTCTGTACTATCTACTTAATTTTCTGTAAATCTAAAACTGTTCTGAAGAATACAGTATTAATTTTAAATTTTTGTGTGATGCAGTGGAAAGAACCAAGTGACAGGGAAGTGAGATAGATTATCATTGATCGGCTGAATTGGTCTGAGCAAGCCTCTTGCCCTCTGAGCCTGTTTTCTCCTCTTTAAAATAGGACACTGCGCTAGATATTCTCTAAACACCCTCTCCAGCTCTAACATGCTCTGACTTTAACATTTCTGAAGGATAAACCAGAGTGTTAAGTTTCTCAGGGAACAGCCCTATGAAAAAAGTTCAGGGTACATGCGCTGCAAGTAGTTTAGATCCAGGAACCCTGAGATAGTATGCTGCTGCTGCTACTGCTGCTAAGTCGCTTCAGTCGTGTCCGACTCTGTGCGACCCCATAGACGGAAGCTCACCAGGCTCCCCTGTCCCTGGGATTCTCCAGGCAAGAACACTGGAGTGGGTTGCCATTTCCTTCTCCAATGTATGAAAGTGAAAAGTGAAAGTGAAGTCGCTCAGTCGTGTCCATCTCTCAGCGACCCCATGGACTGGAGCCCACCAGGCTCCTCCGTCCATGGGATTCTCCAGGCAAAAGTACTGGGGTGGGGTGCCATTGCCTTGAGATAGTATAGAAAAAGCCAAATCTCCCGCCCCAGGTCACCTTGACCCGGCCAATTCAAATTTCCTCCAAATACCACGCGGGCGGCGACAGCAACCGAAACGCTAAACTGCCTCTGGTCCCTACCAGCTGGCGGGGGTTTCTTCCCCTTCTAGGCTCGGCCTGGAAACTCATCTTTTATTCATGAAAATTGAGGCCCTAGGAGGCCTCGGCACAAACAGGATGTAAATATTTGCGGCCGGTGGTGGAGAGGTGGCATTTGATAGGGGACTGTCCAGAGTGGCGGACGCCTGGACAATGCTTACTTGGGACCCGCCCACCTCCATCTTCTCTATAGGTTGGGTTTGGGGGGCATGTGCAGGCTCTCCCTCCTGATTGGAGACCGGATTTGGGACTCCTGTGCCCTCCAAGTCAGACAGGATGCCTTAACCCTCGGGGCATCCCGTTCTCCTAGTCGTCGGCTCCCTTCATCCGCATTCCTCGGTGTGGGACGGGATTGGCTTTCTGGCCCTCACAGAAGTGCATGGTCTCCTCTCCAGCCCCTCACCTGGCCTTCCTGCAGCCGGGCATCCTTTGTCTCCGCTACATAGAGCGCTCCTAACACCCCCTCTCCCTCGCCCGTCATTCACCCGAACTGTACCTTCTCAAGGCGTTGTCCCTTTGCTGCTTCCAATTGCTCCACCGGGTGTGAACTAATCTCTGGGAACTTCAACTGTTCTCCGAGCCACCCCCCCCCCCCCCCCCCCCCGGCCCGCCACAGCTCCCCCCGCCGCCACCCCCCCCCCCCCCCCCCCCCGCAGATGTTTGCACGGACATCTTTCCTGGTACCCAGGGCCGCTCGTCTAGGGGTGGGGCGTGGGGGACGGGGTGGGGGGAGGTGCTTGCCCAGGAGAATAACTCCCTCTCCCCTCTCAGGGTCTGGCCGGGGTGTCACTTCCTCCAAAAAACCATCCTGATGCTTCCTCCAAATATGGGTTCAGAGTCCTCCTCCCAGCATCCCAGACTTGGGATTTTCCCTTACTGGAGCACCTTCTGCTGAGCTGCAGCCCATCCTCATCCATATCCCACACTTCAACAGGGCTTAGACTCTCTGGCCCTGTTCACTAAAGAAATAACTTATTGAATAAATGAATGGATGGAAGGAGAGATGTATGAATGCATGGGGAAGGGATAGATAGATGGATGGATGGAGGGAAGGATGGATGGATGAAGGGATGGAGCCATGGATAGATAGATGGATGGATAGATGCATGGACAGATGGATAGAAGAATGAATGGATGGAGGGATGGATAGATACATGGATGGATGGAGGGAGGGATGGAGGGATGGGTGAACAGATGCATGGATGGATGGATGGAGAAAGGGATAGAGGGAAGGAGGGAAGGAATGGATGGATAAATGGATGGATGAAGACGTGACTTAATTACCAACTTTGTCAGTGGCCATCTCTTCTTGTTCCCACCCTCAGATGGAACCCTTCACTCCCACACATCTGCTCCACGGACATCAGACCCTACTCTTTTAGGACCTTACACACACTGTGACCTTAGACTTGCTGTGTCTCCTCACGTCCTCCCCCACTCTGCCTGTGTACCACACATCTCTGCACCCAGGACACTTCCTGGAGCATAAGAGGCTGTGGTCTTGCCTGGAATCTGGCAGGGCAGGAGGCACCCAGCTGCCTCAGGTAGGAAGAAAACATTTGCATCTGTGAGACATTCTTCTTGGAAATGATGCCCTCGGGGCTTCCCAGGGAATGTGGCATGCTGGTGTGAGCATGAATGGGCATGCTGGGATGCAGCTTTGTTTAAAATGTTCAGCATGCCTTCTTCAGATGAGATCTATGCTTTGCCATGTCTGGGATTAGGGCAGACATCAAATATACCTCCCCAAATTGGGGCACCGGCTAGCCAGACTGGACCCACGTGAATCATTTGCAGAGGAGGTGGTACGGAAAGAGTGGACTTGAGAAATAATGTCCTGGGAAAGTTGCTTTGAAAGGAATGTCAAACTGCTTAAATGAGGTTTTTTGAATGCAATTAACCAACCCCTAATTGATCCTGTGAAGATACACAGTTTTCTTCAGTATAGGACCTTTTCTCCCCTCTTTCTTTGGCCATGCAGCTTGTGGGATCTTAGTGCCCTGACCAGGGATTGAACCCGCACTCTAGGCAGTGAAAGCACAGAGTCCTAACCACTGGACCACTAGAGGGTTCCCATGGGCTTCCTGATCTGGCAGTCCAAATACCCCACGCCACGGAGTACCTAACAGGAAGGGAAAAACCAACAAAACCCACGGATCAGCCTGCCCCTGGCTCTGACGTCTTGTTGGGAGTGTCCCCCTCTCCCCCAACCTGCACTGATGCCACTGCATTTATTGACACCTTAGCCGGGGTTCAGCCTGGCTGCATGCCCAGGCTCCCAGGCCTATTAAATCAGAACCTCTGGAGTGGATTCAAACCTCTGCGTTTATGTAAAATCTCTAGGTGATTCTCTGAAGCCGGGCTTAAGCAAAAACCTGCTCTCTTAGAGTCATCCTCATAGCGTTAAAATGTAGTCATTTTAACCTTACCAAGAGGGAGAGAGTAATGGGACGAAGTGGGTGCTTAAACAGCTAATCCCACTAGGAGATTGTAAGTAAAGGAAAAAGTACGGGAGAAGCTGTCAGTTAATGATCACTCAAGAAAGCAGGTTTGCCCAACCACCAACCAAGCAGGCTTGCTGAGCAACAAAACCACACAGCAGGAGCATGAGGCATGCCCCCAAACAATAAAACAATGACGGCATTAGAGCCACATTCTGCCCAGTGGGCTCAGGAAGGTAATAATCCCCAGGACATGCTTCTCGGTGCCCATGCAAAACAAAAATATAGGGAAATGATGACATACTGAACCCTGAGATGATTTACTGTGCTTTAATATATGCTACCATCTTTTTGCTCTTTCCCATTGCACCCTGACAGTCTTGGCTTGACTATGTAGGGAGAGGAAACCTCCTCCACCCGACATGGAGGAGGAGGAGCTGTTGATGGAAACCTGAGGTCTACTCGAGAATGAGAAAGAGGGCTTCCCTGGTGGCTCGGTGATAAAGAATCTGCCTGCCAATGCAGGAGACTCAGGTTTGAACCCTGGTCCAGGAAGATGCCACATGCCTCGGAGCAACTAAGCCCATGCGGCATAGCGACGGAGCCCAAGCTCTAGAGCCCGGAAGCTACAACAGCTGAAGCCTGTGTGCCTAGAGCCTGTGCTCTGCAACAAGAGAAGCCACGCGATGAGAAGCCCGAGCGCTGCAACTACTGAAGCCCGAACGTTCTAGAGCCTATGTCCAAAGCCGAGGAAAGCCTGTGCAGTAATAAAGACCAAGAACAGCCAAATAATTGACATTTTTAAAAAAAGAATGAAGAAGGTGGTCTTCTGCCCTCCCCACTTTTCCTTTGATTGTAAAACTGTAGCCCACTAAATTCTCGAGGTGGAACACCCTTACCTGCCTGCTCGTACCTCTCACAAGCGTCCTACACAAATAAACCCCTTTCCCTACTTGTCACTCTGCCTCTCGCTGAATTCTTTCCATGCCAGGACAGAAGAACCTACACTCTACTGAGTACTGAGATGCGTTCTGCCGGTTTCATTATTAGCGGAGGGATTCCTGGGACGTTGCATTTCTCACCTGTTTCCGGCTGGTACTAATGCTGCTGGACCCTGGACCGCACTGGAAGTGGTGAGACTTTGGACAAAATGTGCGAGTGCTAAGTCTCTTCAGTCATGTCTGGCTCTTTGTGATCCTGTGGACTCCTCTGTCCATGGGATTCTCCAGGCAAGAATACTGGCTATGCCCTCTTTCAGAGGATGGTCCTGACCCGGGGATCGAACCAGAGTCTGCGTTGCAGGCAGATCCTTTACCGTCTGAGCCCACTGGAGATAGCTTGGATGAAACTTAACAAACTTCAAGCTCTAGTGCGGCATCCAGGCCAGATTGAGACAGGAGTGGATTGAGAGGTAGTCACACGGAGGCCAGGGCAGACGCCCTGACTGAGAGCAGGAAGCCGGGAAAGCTTGGATGGGTAAACAAAACAGAATAAAATGAGAAGCAAAAAAAATCCAAACAGACCGATCATCTGGGCTCTCAAATGTGGAGGTAAATGGTCTGGCAGACCTGGCAGCCCTGGGGTTGGCAGTCTGCCCTGTTCCTACCTCCCACCTCATCACAAGTCAGGCGGCCCCTGTTGTGAAAACCCTAAGGCATGGGGAAACATTCGTCCCTGTTTAAGAAGGCCAGGAAGTGCGTCAAGCAGTTTTCAAATTTTCCCAAGCAAAAAACTTTGCATGCAAAAGCCACTGAACTGAAACTGCATTTGTGTAGACTAGCTGGTTCTCTGGGAGGGTTCTCAACCGATCTTTACTCAGGTGTGTGTGTGTGTGTGTTAAGTCGCTAAATCGTTTCAGTCACGTCCGACTCTGTGTGACTCCATAGACTGTAGCCCGCCAGGCTCCTCTGTCCATGGGATTCTCCAGGCAAGAATACTGGAGTAGGTTGCCATGCCCTCTTCCAGGGGATCCTCTCGACCCGGGGACTGAACCTGAGTCTCTTAGTCTCCTGCATTGGCAGGTGAGTTCCTTACCATCCAGGACAGGTGCTCTGAAATCCCCAGCCCCACCTCTTCTAAAATGCTACCTTGCAAGGGAAAATGAAGGCCTTTTAGAAAGTGCATCTCAAGGTCCTGCATAGGCATCTCGCCCCCGCCCCTCTAAACGGAGGTGTCCGGGGGCTAGGACCTGAGCTTTTCCACTGAGGGGTGTAAACTTTTAAAAATCACTCATCCTCTGGACACTTTTGCTCTGGAATGTTGATTTAAACTTGACCTGTGCTTCCTTTTTTTTAAATGATTTGTCTTCATGATAATTTTATTTGTTTGTTTAGTTTTGGCCACACACTGCTGCTACTGCTGCTAAGTCGCTTCAGTCGTGTCTGACTCTGTGCGACCCCATAGATGGAAGCTCACCAGGCTCCCCTGTCCCTGGGATTCTCCAGGCAAGAACACTGGAGTGGGTTGCCATTTCCTTCTCCAATGCATGAAAGCGAAAAGTGAAAGTGAAGCCGCTCAGTCGTGTCCGACTCTTAGCGACCCCATGGACTGGAGCCTACCAGGCTCCTCCGTCCATGGGATTTTCCAGGCAAAAGTACTGGGGTGGGGTGCCATTGCCTATGTGGGATCTTAGTTCCCCCACCAGGGATCAAACCTGTGCTCCTCCTATTGGAAGCTCGGAGTCTTAACCACCGGACCACCAGGGAAGTCTCAGGCTGGGCTTCCTTTGACAGCTGAGCTCTAAGGTCGTTGATTCCTGGATTGGGAAGGTTCCCCTGGAGAAAGGAATGGTAACCCACTCCAGTATTCTTGCCTGGAGAATTCCATGGACAAAGGAGCCCGGCGGGCTACAGTCCATAGGGTTGCAGAGTCGGATGCGACGGAGCAACTAACACTTGCACTTTTCACCAGTCATCTCTCCATGGGGCCTGGGCCACTCCAGCCACCAGTTTCCCTTCCCTCCCCAGGCTCTCCAGGTGCGAGGACCTGTGGATCACAGGCTTCTCACGGGACTTAGTTTAGTATCTCTCACTGTGGTCAGAACACAGAGCTCACTCGGGGCTGGTCCTTTGTGGACTGACCGTGTGAACATCACGTCCTGGCTAGAGAGCCAGGACTGTCCTGGTCAATGGACTGCCTTCTCTGGGACTCCTGAGAGAGCCGACGGGAGGTCCCTCCGTGACCTAGTCATCCAGAATGACAGAAGCTGGCCACATCCCCAGAGACGCCAGATTCAGGGAGAGAGACTCAGAGTGAGGCCGAGACAGGCATGGAGGGAGGGCCTTTCAGGTGGCCGGTGTGCCTTCTCTGAGACCAGACTGACCCTAACCCAGGTCATCAAGGCTCTCAGGGAGGTCCTAGAGACGTCACGGTGTCCTCAGAGATGCAGACTGAATCTCAGTGGTCCTCAGCTCTCTCATCTGTAGCAATAACAGGACTGGAGCTTTGAAGAGCACTTTAAAAAAAATTGCCTCCTGGTGCTATGGTGGGACGGAGGAGCCTGGCAGGCTGCAGTCTGTAGGGTCACAAAAGGGACACGACTGAAACAACTTAGCACACACGCTGCGGTAGGAGTGTATGCTACTACAACTCTGTGGGACACGGTGTCAACACTCAGGGGAAATGTGGGGTTTCTGGTGAGCCCGGAGACAATTTTTTTGCATTGAAAAGTTTACTTGCAAAATTACTAAGATTTCTTTGACTGGTGAAATTTCCATGTTTGTAAACCCTTGTTCCTTCCTCAAGCTTTCAAGTTCATTTTACAAATCTTATTTTCCTTTTCGTCACTGTAGCTAATTTTTTAAAATTTGGACATACCTCGAGGCTTGCTGAATCTCAGTTCCCCCAACCAGGGGAAAGAACCCGGGTCACACAACCCTAACCTAACTGTTGGACCACGAGGGATCTCCCCCCATAACATTTTCTTTCTTCCTTTTTAAAATTTTTTACTTTTTAAAGAAGGCAAAGCTTTAACTTCTGTCTTGGTAGTGAGTCCAGGAAGGTTGATATTATTTCCAGTATATTTGAAACGCTTTACAATTTACGATTCAGAAATTAAGAGAGCACCCAAAACAATTCTGCACACATTTCCTCCATACGTACCCTTGCCTCCCTCCAGACCACTTGATGCATGGCAACCAGAACGATCGAAACAGTAACTGGGTTGTGCGGCTTTTACCCAACCTCCTCCAGGGGCTCCCTGCTCTTGTCCTGCACGATCTGACCCCTGCAGGCCTCATCTCTCTCCTATCCTGACACCCACGCATCCCAGATTGATCAGCCTCTCTTGCTCTCAGTCATTTATCTCTTCAGGACAAATGGGACCTCCACTCTGGGCCAGCACTACGGGCAATGGGGAAAAGTGGTGACCAGGACAGAGTATCTGTTCTTAACAAGCTGTAATTCTAGGAGGGGAAACAAACAGTAAACAAGGCAATGTTGTGTGTTGGGCGCCCAGTTGTGTCCGACTCTTTGCCACCCCACAGACTGTAGCCCACCAGGCTCCTCTGCCCATGTAATTCTCCAGGCAAGAAAGAATACTGGAGTGGGCTGCCATTCCCTTCTCCAGGGGATCTTCCCCACCTAGGGATCAAACCCAGATCTCCTGCATTGCAGGCAGATTCTTTACTGTCTGGGCAACCAGGGAAGCCCAAACAAGGCAATAAACCCAGATAATTGTGGGTAAGTACAGTTTAGAAATGAACAGGGTGAAGGAAAGACACCAGTGGGGGAGGAGGAGGGTGTTGTGTTAGATGTTATGTTGTGTTTGCCTGCCAGGCAAAATCAACTGATGTTCAGGTCTCAGGTTCAGGGTTCAAATCTCAGGTAAAATGCCTCCTCCTGGCAAAGCCCTTCCTTACCTCTCAGGTGGGGTGATACCCTAGGGTTGATATCCTAACAGCCTACCAGTGCTTTTTCTTTTTCTTAATAATTTTATTTATTTATATTTAGGGCTTTCCTGATAGCTCAGTTGGTAAAGAATCTACCTGCAATGCAGGAGACTCTGGTTTGATTTCTGGGTGGGAGAATCTGCTGGAGAAGGGATAGGCTACCCACGCCAGTATTCTTGGGCTTCCCTTGTGGCTCAGCTGGTAAAGAATCCACCCGCAAGGCGGGAGACCTGGGTTCAATCCCTGGGTTGGGAAAATCCCCTGGAGAAGGGAAAGGCTACCCACTCCAGTGTCCTGGCCTGGAGAGTTCCATGGGCTGTGTAGTCCATGGGGTTTATTTATTTATATTTAGCTGTGCTGGGTCTTCATTGCTGTGTGGGCTTTTCTCTAGCTGAGACTCCAGGGCTTCTCATCGCCTTGTTTATTGTTTGTTTCCCCTCCTAGAATGCAGTTTGTTAAGAACAGATGCTCTGTCAGTCCTGGTCACCCCTTCTCCCCATTGCCTGTAGTGCTGGCCCAGAGTGGACACTCCATTTGTCCTGAAGGGATGAGCCACCCACAGAGAGAGAGAGGCTGATCGATCTGGGATGATCAGCAATAAGAAGCTTCTTTTGTTCTTTTGTTTCAGAGCACCAGCTCCAGGGTGCACAGGCTTCAGTGGCCGTGGCACTTGGCTCCGTGGTTGCAGCTCCCGGGCTCTAGAGCACAGGCTCAATTGTTGTGGTGCCCGGGCTTTGTGGCTCTGCAGCATGTGGGATCTTCCTGGATCAGGGATCGAACCTGTGTCCCCCGCATTGGCAGATGGGTTGCCACTGAGCCACCAGGAAAGCCCCACCAGCCCTTTTCCTAATGCATCATAATCACGATTGGGTGCTGGCTGTCTGTTTCCCCTCCTACAATGTAAGCTCCAGGGTGCCCTGTTCACCCATCCAGTGCTTATAAAGTGGCTGCAGGCTCCCAGTTGATATTGTTAGAAACTGAGAGTCAGGCGAAATGGCTTCCAGCTTCCAAATCCCACACCTCTAATCAGAGCACTTCCTGAGGACAAATCCTTATACTGTAGAGAAGTTTAGGATATATGCTTTTTCACTACATAATGAGCCTTTTAATACAGAACTTGCTAATGAGAATGTTAGGGAGACTGTACTGATGATGGAAGCCTGCAGTGTCTGAGGGCTATCATTTCAGTGACAGATCACCATTAGAAATATAGCTAAAACTCCCAAGGAAATCCACTGGACGGCAACAAATGACTTTTTAAAACATCAGTGCAGGACTTCCCTGGTGGTCTAGGGGTTGAGAATCTGCCTGCCCATGCAGGGGAGGAGGGTTTGATCCCTTGTCCAGAAAGATTCCACATGCCAAAGGGCAATGAAGTCCTCGAGCAGCAACTCCTGAGCCCGCCTGCCCTGGAGCCTATGCCGTGCAACAGGAGAAGCCACTGCCATGGGAAGCCTGAGCACCGCAGCGAGAGAGCAGCCCCCGGTCGCTGCCACTAGAGAAAGCCCAAGCAGCAGCGAAGACCCAGCACAGCCAAAAATACATTTAAAAAAAAATTCAATGTAAACAATTTGCAACTTAAAGCAGCAAGTTGGTTCAACGTTCTGGGCCAATGAAGTGGAAAGCAGGCGAGTCTGCCTATCCTGGGCTTGAGATGCCACCCGATTTCCAATCCCAGATCCTGCGGTGTCACGGGGGAAGTGAGCGATACTTTAACCGGCAAGGCATCACTTTAACAAGATTTGTTGCCTGTCCTGTTTGATAAATGGGATTGAAAGCCTCTGCCTTTAGGTAAAGGATTGTGTTTTCAGCTTTATTTCCTTTCCACATCTTTGTTCTTTTCTCTAATTGCCCTCTTGTGTTAAGAGTCTGAGAGTCCTTGCCCTTTCACAAGAACCTGTGGTTTCCCCATCACCCCCTGGTCCCCCACCCCTCATGTGGCTGCTGTGTGGCCCTGAAGGAGTGGCCAGAGTTTTTAAGATCTAAGCTCTGTCTGGGCCCAAGTCCAACAAATCTCAGAAGGCTCAGTCTAGAAAAAGAAAAAAACATCCTGATGGTATAGTTCCCCCAAAGGTCGCCTCCTTCTGATTCTTCTGGTATTCCAGGCACATCAGTGGACTTGGGGTCCTGGGAGCACAAACAGGACCTCTGTAGAGTGGAGGGGTTTTTTTTTGGAGAAGCAGGAAGGGGAAAGATTTATACACCATTTTCTGCATTTATTGAAAATGTTTAGTTTCTAAACTGCGTATGTGGTGGAACGTGTGTGTGTGTGTGTGTATGTGTGTATGATAGCTGACTCTAAGGAAAATATGAATATTAGATCACACAGGAACAATCCCAAGGGGAAAAAAACACAAAGAGACATTTCAAAAAAACTTTAGATTTCAAGAAAATTTGTATTTTCTCCTGCAGAGAAATAAAGGACCTGTGAATAGTGATTCTAAAAATATACAGGATGGCTCTGGTAGTTTCAAGGGGAATGGAAGAGATATAGCCAACTTCAAGTATTTTTTCTGAAATCGTATAAAAGAAGGGAAGAAAAACACTGAGTTAGTTTTTGAACCTGGAGACTTGAGTAATTACCGTCATTAGAACAAACTGCTTCAGAATCTGAGTCATTTGAGGTTTTTACCCAACTGGCAATGACTCGAAAAGAATGCGGAAGCACATGTTTTCTTCCCAGCTGTACAACACAATGGTAAATTGTGCCCACTGCCTTGAACTTGCGAGCCTGGTTGCATAACTGGAATAAGCAATTGGCAGACATCAATTCCATGCCCCTATATACGTACAGAGGAAGAAACCAGGAATCGAGGGGCAGGTACCACGCCCTGAAGGAGCTAAATAAACACTCAGGTTGGAAAGATGAAGCACAGAATTTTCACACAGGAAAACTAAACAGAACAGCAGGATTGTCTTTCCCAATAAATTTCCATAATGGGCAGGGTTTCTTGAGAGAAAGAAATCTGAAAGGATAAAAGGAGAGAACAATTACTTGCAATGGAGACTCTGGTGTGTGTCAGTCGCTCAGTCGCGCCCGACTCTTTGTGACCCCATGGACTGCAGCCTGCCAGGCTCCTCTGTCCATGGGATTCTCCAGGCAAGAATACTGGAGTGGGTGGCCATTTCCTTCTCCAGGGGATCTTTCTGACCCAGGGATCAAACCCAGGTTTCCTACATTGCAGGCAGACGCTTTACAGTCTGAGCCACCAGGGAAGCCTTCATAGATTCTGGAGCCCATATTTATTTGAATGACCAATCAACTGCCTAGAAGATAAGGTCATCTCTCGGTAATGTATACACATTTTAACTCATGATGAAAAAACAGCCATGAGGCTTTAATCAGCTCTCTGAATAAAGCAACCCAGTTCCTCACAGCTAACTGAAGCTGTTGTGGAAACGTGGATCCTTACTGTTCATTAAAGATACTCATAGTGAACACTTACAGAGCCTTGTGCTAAGCAACAGGGATAGAGATAAAGAAGTTCCAATCCTTTTCTTCAATTCAGCCTTTTTTTTTTTTGGCCAAATGGTGGTCTTGAGGAATCAAAGTTCCCCAGTCAGGGATTGAACCTGGGCCCTCAGCACTGAAAGCACAGAATCCTAACCAGACTGGACCGCCAGGGAATTCTCCAGTTCAGACATTAAAGTTGGATTTTATTCTGAAACTATGATGCAGTATGGTAAGCGCAATAAAACAGAATTTTATACGACTCTTTTGGCAACATGGTGGGTTGGCTCGACCACGTACAACCCCAGGATACTGGACAAATTAATCATTCTCAAGCCTGTTTCTTGTAAAACGAGGATACTATGAGTACCCACTTTGGGACTAGTACATAATAGAGGACAGTAAAGATAATGCATAATGCTGCTGCTAAGTCGCTTCAGTCGTGTCCGACTCTGTGTGACCCCATAGAAGTCACCCCACCAGGCTCCTCTGTCCCTGGGATTCTCCAGGCAAGAATACTGAAGGGGGTTGCCATTTCCTTCTCCAATGCATGAAAGTGAAAGTGAAAGTGAAGTCTCTCGGTCATTCCCGACTCTTAGCGACCCTATGGACTGCAGCCTACCAGGCTCCTCCATCCATGGGATTTTCCAGGCAAGAGTACTGGAGTGGGGTGCCATTGCCTTCTCCAATAATGCATAATAGAGGACAGTAAACAGAGTCACTACTCGTTATTTTTATTATTTGTCATTATTATGACAATTACGCTATGGGAAGAAAGATTAGTTCAGCAGGTAGAAAACCAGCCCAAAAGAATGCTCAAAGCACTTGTGAATATGTAGTACTATTTTTCTGGAATGAAATTGAGTCACATTTTACCGAGGGACAGTTTCTTCCCGGCAAAATGAGAGTACGTCCCATGTTGTAGCATCGTGAGAATTTCCTGATAGTAAACAAGTTCCAGAGTGCAGGAGCCCACCCAATGGAAGCTGGTGTTCCGCTAGGGGAATTCTGGGCAGTCGGGAAAACTGGCCAAGGGCACGTCCCAGCTTCGGCCTTTCCCCTTCCAAGGCCACAGGACGTCAGCCCCTGTGCGTGTTCGCTGTCGGGTCCTGAGTTTGGCCGGAAGGTCCAGAGGCCCCGGCCCCTACCAGCACCAGGTAGGATGCTACTACCCCTCCAGGCCTGCCCGGCGCGAGGCTCCAGCTCAGCACAGCGCTTCCCGACGCACCGCGCGGAGAGGGCCTCCCAGACAAATCAAAGACGAAAACCAACCAACGTCCCTTCCCGGAGCGACCAGCGATCTCGAAAAGCCGCGCAGTCGGGTCTCGCCTTCCTCTTACTCAGGAGGCCGGACGCCAGGTCTCCCGTAGCAACTGCGGCCAATAGCAACGGGTGCTCAGCCCGGGCAGTGCCCTCTGCGCAGGCGCGGAGAGGGGGCGGCCCCCACGGCTTCCGCTCGCGCCCAGCGTCCTTCGGAAATAGGGGTGGGGCGTGCGTGATGGCGTCACGGGTCGGGGTCTCCGGTGGCGGGAAAAGGCGGCGCGAGAATGGAGGCGCAGGAGAGCGGTGGTGGCACTGGCGAGTGCGGGGCCCAGGACGCTGCTCCAGGCCCCAGCAAGGTCCCCGGCAGCGCCGGCCACTACGAGCTGCCGTGGTGAGGACCCAGGCCATCCACGATGGGGCCCCTGGACGTGTGGTTGGGCGAGCGGCGGGCCGTGTGTCCCAGGGTGACCCAGGGGCGGGAGTTCATTCTCACCTGAGCAGAGCAGGAGGTCCCGGGGTGGTGTCCAGTGGGTTATTATTTGAAGGCGGCAAGAGATGTGGGTCGCTGAGCCCATCTGGAGTGCAGAGTGGCCAGTGTGGACTCTGGAAGCGGCGTTTTGATCACGACAGTGCTCACCGATAACAGCTACCCCTTGCCACCACCCACTCTTGCACAGGCACTCTGCCAGCTGGGACTCATGATCGCTGAGAGGAAAGTGTCGGACGCAGGTTCGGAATCGGGTATGGTGTTGCAGAAGGCACCGGCCTGTTCTCCGTGGCTTGCTCACTTTAAATAGCAGCATCCTGGGGAGCTGGGAGGAAACGGTGACGTGGGGAGTCACCCGCCACTGGCGCAGGTGTGGGGCAGGCTCTCTGCTGGTGTCCTGCTCCCTGTGCGCACCTCTCACAGGTCTCTCCACTGGGCGTGGTAATGGTTTGCTCCCTGCCCCCGCTGTGTATTCCCATCCCTCCAGCCCACCCCACTTCTGGGTGAGAACAGATATCTAAATAGAGGGCAGTATAACTTACTGGGATATATACGCTGCACCGTGCCGTCCCCCAGCCACTGGAGATGATGCTAGTCTGAACTGAGATGAATTGTGTACAGTAAGTGTACAGTATGCACCGGATTTCAAGGACTTCTTTTTTTTTTTTTAATCTCAGTAATTTTGATTACATGTTGAAAATTATAATACTTTGAATGTATTAGGTTCTCTAAATTATGTTAGTAAAATTAAGCTCATCCAATTTTACCTTTTTAAATGTGGCTACGAGAAAGTGTAAAATGACATATGTGGTTTGCCTTATAAAGTTCAGGCACAATCCTATTTTAGATGCTTAAAGATACTACAGTGTGCAAAGCAAACTGTGTTGCCACAGAGCTCACATTTGATAGAGAAAGACAACAAAGTGAAAAATCAACACGTAGACATATAGTATATTTGATACTGGGAAAGATTGAGGGCAAGTGGAGAAGGGGGCAACTGGATGTGATGGTTGGATGGTATCACCCACTCAGTGGACATGAGTTTGAGCAAATTCAGGGAGACAGTGAAGGACAGGGAAGCCTGGCGTGCTGCAGAGCTTGGGGTTGCAGAGTCAGATCTGACTCAGAGACTGGACAGCAACAGTATTTGATGGTGACAGGCTCTGTGGAGCAAATAGCTGTGGAGGTAAGGGAAGGCCTGTGATGAGAGTAAAGACCTGAATTCAGGGAGTAAGCCATTTGGCTGTGCAGAGAGAGAGCTTTCAGGCAGGGGAACCAGCTGAGAAGTCCTTTGAGGAGGAGTATGTTTGTCTTGTTCAAAGTCTAGCTCAAATTTCAGCTCCAAACATCCCCAGGTGACAATTCTTCCTTCCCCAGACTTCCTTAGCCAGTGGTTTATATAAGCAGCTTAGCTTTGTCATAGAATTTGCTAAGCGGTATCTCCCCTCTAGTGGGAAAGCCCTTGATGGCAAGAACCGTGTCTTGTTCATCTCTGCACCTTCTACTTTTCTCCTCCTGAGAGTTCTAACTCCTTCCACGGCACTTGGTACCTGGACGGGGGCTGTATGTGAAGAACAAATGAGTAGGACCAAGCATGCTCTCATCTGCTGACCTTGGAGGAGAGCTGTCCCTTTATTTTCTGCAGTATGTGGCAAACAAGCTTCTTTGTGTCCTGCTGCTTTTGGGGCAAGACCAGTACCTGGAGTGGGTACCAGCTCAGAGTAAATCAGGGAGTATAGTAAAGGGCAGAGGAAATCCTGATGGTCAAATCCCGGCATGTCTACTTCCATTTCTGTTCTCAGAGGTGAAGAAAATAATTTTTCTCTCATCACATAGCTTGCTTGTTAATTAAAAGACACAAGTCTTAGGAATTCCCTGGCAGTCCAGCATTCTTGAGCTTCCAGTGCAGGGGATGAGAGTTTGATCCCTGATCGGGGAACTAAGATCCCACAAGCCACGTGGTACAGCCAAAAAAAATTAATTTTTTAAGAAAGAGAAGTGTCGTGCTCAGGCCACCAGCCTGTCCAGTCCATACAGCCTGAAAGGATGACAGGATAGGCCGTGGTTTCTGTCCAGCCGGCCCTGCTGGGCCCCTGGCATGATTCTGCAGACACTGGCAGGTGAGGGGTGAGACGGGGGCTCGGCCGCTTCGGTGTCTGTCAGAGCAAATGATGTCAGCGCCACGTGCACTGGACTTCTGTTGTGACGGGAGGGCGGTGATGCCACAGTGTCACGTTGCTCCAGATGGCCGGCTCTGGCCCTCCTCCAGCATCAACAGGTGTTTCTCTGTTGTGACGGGTTTGAAGCCTTTGGTACACGATTCACATGCACTTGACTTTTCAAACAGCACTCGAACACCTCTTTAAAACCTGCAACCATTTGCTATATATTTACTGAAAGTATATCATCTTCTGACAAAGCTCCCAGCATCGCCCTTTTGTGCTTTCTTTTTGGGTAGCGTGAAAATAGTCTCGTCAACATCTTTCTGCATTTTCTTAAAAACAGGGTTGAAAAATACAGACCAGTAAAGTTGAATGAAATTGTGGGGAATGAAGACACTGTGAGCCGGCTGGAGGTGAGTGAGTTTTTAAGGTGATTGATTTTTATTTGTATTTTTTGGCCTGTGAGATTTCAGCTCCCCAACCAGGGATGGAACTCCTAACCCCTGCATTGCAAGTGTGGAGTCTTAACCAAGGAAGTCCCTGAAAGATGATCTTACACATTTCATTATTGTGGCTTTGATAAGTTCAAGGCATTTGGAGGAAGACAGCCACAAATCTAGATAAATTAAGGGAACAGGAGATGGTCAGTTTGGAGAGAAACCTAGAAGCTAGAGGGGGTGACTTCAAATGTTTGAAGGGCTGGCTTGTTAGGACTTACCTGATTGTTTTGTATTCTTCAGAAGCATCAGTGGCAAACTTTCTGTAAAGACCAGTGAATAGATATTTTAGACTTTGAAACCATATAAAGTCTTTGTCAAATATTCTGTTTTTTTGTTTTTTTTTTAAGTTTTTAAAAAAATGTTTTATTTCTTTATTTTTGGCTGTTCTGGGTCTTTGCTGCTGTGCTGGGCCTTTTTTCTAGTTGCAGCGAGCAGAGGCTACTCTCTTGTTGCAGAGCGAGGACTCTAGGGCACTCGGGCTTCAGCAGTTGTAGCTTACCGGCTTGCCCCGTGGCATGTGAGATCTTCCTGGAGCAGGGATTGAACCCATGTCCGCTACGTTGGCAGCTAGATTCTTAACCACTGGACCACCAGGGAGGTCCAAATATTCTTTATTTTTTAAACAAGCCTTTAAAAATGTGAAAACCATTTTTAGCTAGGGGGCTTATAAAAATAGGCCTCAGATTGAGTTATCCCCACTCCCCCGCACCGCCCTGCCACCTTCCCCTTCTACCATAGCTTGGCCAGCCCTGCCTGAAGGAACTAATTAACAAGGCAACAGGCTTCAGGGTGACATGCGTAGAGGACAAGCAGAAATGTTCAGCCGTAGAGCGAGCTTTGAATTTCCAGCCCGAGAGGTCTTTAGGTGGAGTCTAGAAGCCCAGCTATTTGAGATATGACAGAGGGGGTCTCCTCTGTCATTGGGGCTTAGACATCATTGGCTACCAAGGTATTTATTTTACAGACTTATTCATCTGCAGATGTTTGAGTATCTTCCCTGGGCCAGATGCGATGTGGTTTTGGGAATTGTTGATATCCTGGTGAGCAGAATAGAACTGATCCCAAGTTTGTATAAGGCTCACAGTCTCACCAGGGCAGCGTTAACAGCAACAGGCCATGTGATCAACGCTCCGTTAGGGGAAGTCCAGGGGCCGTGAGCGCACGTGGGAGGAGTTCAGGAAAGGGTTAGCCTGATTACAGTGCCTTAAGCCCCTAGTGGAAGAAGTGACCAAAGCTAAGTGATTGGGAGTCAGACCTGGCAGAGCAGAGGGTGGAGAGAGGAGACGAGACTGGAATGGCATGTGCAGAGACCCCGAGCCGAGAGAGCTTGTGTGGCTGGGGGGCCCTGACTGGTCAAGCTGGCAGGTGAACCAGTTTTCACAAGCGTTTCTTCCCTCAGGTCTTTGCAAGGGAAGGGAACGTGCCCAACATCATTATCGCTGTGAGTACCGGGTCCTGGCCCTGTGCGACGTCCTGGAGTCTGGGTTTCGCCCCCTCTTAGATACATTCTTGTGCACAGAGCTTCCTCCTCAAGGAGACTCTTGATCACAGAGCCCAGACCACTCCCCTCGACCGTGGAAGACAGTTCCCTCCCAACCTGCGGGCTGGTTGCTGTGGAGATTGGGTGTGTGCTGCGGATCCGGGTCAGGACAGTTCTAGGCGGGGTTGAGCTGGTACAGTGGTGAGCAGTAAAGAGGGAGTTCCGGTTACCTTCATTCTGCTGGCTCGAAGCACTTACTGGAGACCTCATTCCTAGGGCCCCCCGGGAACCGGCAAGACCACCAGCATCCTGTGTTTGGCACGAGCCCTGCTGGGCCCGGCCCTCAAGGATGCGGTTTTGGAGCTCAACGCCTCCAATGACAGGTACGCCTCGAAAGTTAGGCCTGAAGGGTAGAGCTTGTTGTACGTTTTGGGTTGTCATAGAAACAGCTATTTTTCAGATCTCTGTAGCACATAGAGCTTGTTTCACCAGCTTTGTGTTTTCCTTTAATCTTTACAACAAAAGAGAACCGGGATTGCTGGCTTGGTGATGTGGCATCATAGGCTCTTGACTTACTGCTTTAGGTTTTTTTTAAGGGAGATTTTAAAAATTGCTTTTAATTGTGCCAAAATACACATCACGTGAAACTTGCTGTCTTAAAAAAAAATTTACCACCTTACCATTTAAAAAAATATATTTGTTTATTTGGCTGTGCTGGGTCTTCGTGGCAGCACGCAGGGTACTGTAGTTGCAGCATGTGGGACCTAGTTCCCTGTTGTTCAGTCGCCTAGTCATGTCCGACTCTTTGCAACCCTGTGGATTGCAGCACGCCTTTTACCATCTCCTGGGGCTTGCTCAAAGTCATGTCCGTTGAGTCAGTGATGCCATCCAGCCATCTCATCCTCTGTCGTCCCCTTCTCCTCCTGACTTCACAGTCTTCAGTACTTCCCTGACCAGGGATCAAACCCAGGCCCCCTGCATTGGGAGCTTGAGTCTTAGCCACCAGGCCACCAGGGAAGCCTCCCCAGTTTACTTTGTAGATACGGGATGGTTGAGGATGATGAAATGAGGACTTGTTGAGTAAAACGTCTGCAAAGCCTGCCTTTGGCTGTCCCCTCGGGGACGTGGCCCTTCACTCTGCAGTGTTTCCCGGATTGGATGACGTGTGTAGCCCTGAAACAGGCTCTTAAGTGCGGCTAACTGCTCATCCGCCATCAGGCGCACACCTGCAGTTGAGCCTTTTTGTAAATGCCAATTCCAGGTAGCAGATACGAATTGATTCCAGCTTACCATTACCGCCTTTTCTTCTCAACCATATATCATCAAACTCACTAGTTTTGAAAACTTTGGTGGCTCTTAATTTTGTTGAAGAGAGGATAGCCCATAATTGCAAATTTATGTAATTTTAGATTTAATAGAGTGATGAGTACCATGGTTTTTTTTTTTTGTTCCTTTATCATCTATTTCCTTTCAAGTCACCTTGTCAAACACACCTGCCTTCAGCTTTTGATCGCGTACAGACTGTATGTAAACGTGGGTGTTCAAACCTCATCAGAGATGAATGAATACTGTCAAATGTTCTTTTAGCAAAGTGGGACGGTCTGCGTTCTTGTTACAAGACATTGGGGAGCTAAGTCCTTCCTGTTGAATGACTAACTGGATGAAAATATGTTCAGGTTTTGTCCTTAGAAATATGTTCACGCCTTGATTCTTTTTTTTTTTTTTAATTATTTAATTTATTTGGATGCACCGAGTCTGAGTTGTGGCACACGAAATCTCGAGTTCTGGCATGTGGGATCCAGTTCCCCGACCAGGGAATGAGCCCAGGCCCCTTGCATTGGCAGCCCGGCATCTTAGCCGCTGGACCAGCAGGGAAGTCCCACTCCTCGATTCTTAAGTTTGAGAAAATTCATGGAGGATTTTGGCATCCTAAGACTCTTAAACCCTGAAATTTTGTCTTTGTGATCAATTTCACCCTCATCATCAGAGTCTAGAATCCCGTCTTCCTGCTTCATTTTCTGACTTGTCTAATAATAACGAAACATCTTCCTCTGCCACTTCTCTGTGGCATTATGGGTAGAAAATGAAAAATTTTGAATTTTCCACTGTGGTCAATGAGAGCTTTCAGGTGGTGTATCTGAACTACTTTTGTATCTTCTAGAAAGATAATGTAGAACCTCACAAAACAATAAGAAACTGAGGGACGGGGCAGTAGTTAGTAACAGTTTTTCCCCCTCAATGTTGCAACATTCTAAGCAATTCCATCATCATTTCATTTTCTTAGTATTTTGTAGCATAGTTGGGAATTATTGATGAGTAATGATGAAACCAGTCCATTCTGAAGGAGATCAGCCCTGGGATTTCTTTGGAAGGAATGATGCTAAAGCTGAAACTCCAGTACTCTGGCCACCTCATGCGAAGAGTTGACTCATTGGGAAAGACTCTGATGCTGGGAGGGATTGGGGGCAGGAGGAGAAGGGGACGACAAAGGATGAGATGGCTGGATGGCATCACCGACTCGATGGACATGAGTTTGAGTGAACTCCGGGAGTTGGTGATGTACAGGGAGGCCTGGCCTGCTGCAATTCATGGGGTTGCAAAGAGTCGGACACGACTGAGTGACTGAACTGAACTGAATGATGAAACAATTACTGGGATGATGAAATAGCAAATGTTTCCAGGTACAGTATGGGAGGTATAAGACTGTGGAGACCCCCAAAATATATCTTAGATTGTAAAAGGGTCCAGTGGGCCCATATAATAATTGCAAGATAAAATGAGTTTCATTCCATTTTTCAAAAAAAGAAGTAAATTTTTTTTCCCCTTTGTTCTTCTGAAAACCTCCAAGAAGGAATAAAAGTAATGAAATGTCAGTCCTTGTAAATAATGAGAGTTGCCCCAAAAAAGAGACTTAAAAACTAAAATTGGGTCCATGGTGGTGTCCTGAGGGTTGAAAGTCCCCCATGAAGGTAACTGAATTGGTCTCAGTGACAATAACCTTGTGACTCATTCCAGGGGCATCGATGTTGTGAGGAACAAAATCAAAATGTTTGCCCAGCAGAAAGTCACCCTGCCCAAAGGACGGCACAAGATCATCATCCTGGATGAAGCAGACAGGTAGGGGGCCTCGCCGAGAACCCGTCACCTTGATCCCCAAGTCTCCTGCCTGGATTTACCAACTTAGGAGGGAAAAGCTCATGCCTTTGCACTTCTGTGGCAGATTTGCTCATCACATCTTGAAATGCGATTCCATAGGGGCCTGAGCCTTAAACCTGATATTAATTAAGTAACTTACAAACATCCAAGACAGTTCATTTGTTTGTTCCAGCATCACTGACATGCATAATTTAAATGATTTTTTTTTTAAATCGTGGTGGAATACACCTAACAGAAAAGTTAACGTTTCCAGTCGCTTTAAAGTACACCATTAGTGACACCGAATGGGCTTCCCTGATAGATCAGTTGGTAAAGAGTCCGTCTGCAGTGCAGGATAACCTGGTTCGATCCCTGGGGTGGGAAGATCCCCTGGAGAAGGGATAGGCTACCCACCCCAGTATTCTGGCCTGGAGAATTTCGTGGACTGTGTAGTCCATGGGGTCGCAGACAGACTGACGCGACTTTGACTCAGTGACGTTGAGCATGGAGGACAGTCAGGGTGTTGTGCATGCGTTACCAGGTTAAATGAAAAACTGTTAAGTAACATTTAGAAAAATAACAGAGTTCGTGTTCTTTGAAGAAATTTTAGAAGATATGAGTACAGTCTCGCTTTATTTCATCTACAGTTTTTCTACACTATGCATTTTTACATAATTGGGATGTGATAATAGTATAATTTTTATATCCTGGCTTTTTCTTATAAAAAGTAGAGTTCCATGTGGTTATAATCTTGTCGTCAGCATAGTTTTTAGTTGCTGTTTTCTGTTCCATCCTGGGGCTGCATCTTAGCCATTTTCCGTAACATTAGCCATTTTACTGTAATGCTTTTATAGCAGTGATGTTTGTCCAGCACTTACGTGTCTGCGTTTGCATCTTGCTGGGTTCTCTGCTGCACACTCTGTGTTATTGTCTTGTTTGTCGTACCAACACTCTGAGGTGGGCAGTAGCATTGTCTTTTTACAGGCGATGATACCGAGGCTCAGATAATTAGCCCCAAAGTCCCCACACGAGCGGATGAAGGAGCTTCAGGGCGATCCCAGGCAGCCTGTGCTCTGTCCGTGTACAGCCTGCGGGCGTGAGACCCACATGGGGTCCCGGAGGGAGACTGAGCATGCTCAGTCAGGAGAGCTGGCTTCCCAGGGTCCCTTGGAGGGGGTCTGGGTCTCAGCTGCAGACCGCCCCTTGTGTTCTTCTTCTCAGCATGACTGACGGAGCCCAGCAAGCCTTGAGGAGGACCATGGAGATCTACTCCAAGACGACCCGCTTTGCTCTCGCTTGTAATGCTTCAGATAAAATCATAGGTGAGGGTCAGCTCTGTGTGGCTTGGGGTCCTTGTGGCGCTCATGTGGGCTCTTTAGCAGCAGAAGCGAAGGCATGGTACAAGATGGGGAGGTTTGGAGAGTGGAGACGGGTGAGGTTTGTGGAAGATTTTACGTACGAGGGTCAGAGGTGGACTGTACTGTGACCTCAGGGGGTGGCCAAAGGGTTTGCCTGGGCAGGCCAGAACATTTTGAGGAAAGCCAGTGGGGCAGCAGAACAGGATGGATCAGAGAGAGAAACCCACCTGGGGCTTGGTGATCATGGAGTCCCGGTTGTTACAATCTGAACCAGCGTTCAGGGACAGCTCCCAGAATTCCTCATTCATCCGCCTGGTGGTTTTCACATGTGTCCGAGTCTCCCAGGGAAGCTTAAAGAAGCCAGGCAGGTGCCCCGTTCTCACCCCCGCCTGGTTGGGTGGTGACCTGCCCAGAAGGGCCCACACACACAGTGTACACGGTGGTTCCGGAGCCCAGCTGGGCTGGCAGTGACCCTCCTGTGGGCTGTGGCGCACGCATGTCTCTATCCTCGAAGATCTTTTCCGCTTCTGGGAAAGGTCAGCCCAGCTCAGCCCAGGCAGTGCAGGCTGGGGCCTTTATTGGTTGATGATTGAAGTCGAGCCCTGATTGCTGAGTTCCCCTTAAGCACATGCTGGGTTGGGGTGGAGAGTGCTGCCTGCACAGCTGGGCCTCGGGCATCGTGCGACTGCTTCCCAGTAACTAAAGGACCGACAGGGTCCCGCTGTGTGTTGCTCTGAAGCCTGACTCTCTTCCCGCCTGGTCCAGAGCCCATTCAGTCCCGGTGCGCCGTCCTCCGCTACACGAAGCTGACCGACGCGCAGATTCTTGCCAGGCTTCTGAGCGTCATCGAGAAGGAGAAGGTCCAGTACACGGACGACGGCCTGGAAGCCATCATCTTCACCGCCCAGGGCGACATGAGGCAGGTGCGTGTGGCTTCCCGGACTGGCCATACCCCTCGCTTTACGGGGAGAAGGAGGCGACTGCTGCATGGGGATGAACATAGCCGGACCGGGGGACGTTGACCGGACACGCTGGTGGTGGGGTTGCCTCGGGCCTCGGGGAAGCAGGCCTGCAAGGAACGGGTTAAATGCGGACTCCCAAGAGGAGAGAGGCGGGCGGGCAGAGATGGAATAATCTCCCTGGCCGTGTTTCTGCTCCTCGGCAGGCGTTGAACAACTTGCAGTCTACTTACTCGGGATTTGGCTTCATCAACAGTGAGAATGTGTTCAAGGTAAGAGCCGGTGTGGCCATCACAGTCGACAGGGCAGCATTTGCCTGCCGGGGCCAGGGAACTGCCCAGCTTTCACTTGGGTTGCAAGAGAGACAGTCCCAAACCTGGTTCTGCTTGCAAACAGCAAGTGAAGACCTTGGTTACCTAGGGTGCCCAGACATGGATCTACCAGGGCTCCCCCTTGGATGGACCCTGTCCAGCCCTGATGGGCCTTTCTTTCTGGTTTGGGCAGGTCTGTGACGAGCCCCACCCCTTGCTGGTAAAGGAGATGATCCAGCATTGTGTGAGCGCCGACATCGACGAGGCCTACAAGGTTGGTCTCGCCCTTTCCTGACTCAGGGAAAACCTCTGGCTCCTTGAGAAGGGCAGAGGGGGTGCTCCCTGGGCTGGGCACTTTACTCCATCTCATTCTTAACTGGTTCTAGGAGTTGAACATCCTCTAACTGATCCTAACTAATGCTAAGAGTTGGGTACCCTCTACAGGTGAGAACACTGGCTCAGGAGCTAGACTCCTTACTGTAAATCACATAGCTTAAAAGTAATCAACCTGGAATTCAGCATCATGCCTTTCTACTCTAATTAGTAGATTTTCTATAAGAGGAATTTGTCCGCCAAGGATGTGAGGAAAGAACAGCCCAATTCCTTGCCTATTTTTTTTCTTTAACATTTGTTTATTTGACTGCACTGGGTCATAGTTGCGACACACAGGCTTAGTTGTGGGATCTTAGTTCCCCGACCAAGGGTCAAACCCACATCCCCTGCACTGCAAGGCGGATTCTTAGCACTGAACCACCAGGGAGGTCCCCAACTCCTTGCTTTGTAGAGAAGCCATCTTTCTCTCAATGGAGAGGAGCTGTGCCTCTCTATCTTCTGAAGAGCCTGGGAATGGACATCCAGGGACCCAGAGCCTGGTCCTGTGAGCCAATTCCAGAGGGCATCATTGAGGTTCGGGTGGCCCTCAGGTCCACATGGGGGCCATGGTGTGATCTGAGGCCATTGGTCTGATGGCAGCCGATTTCCTTCTTCCTACTGCCACCAAACCAAGCTAGAAATTGACTGGATTTAGGACAGGGCTAGACCTCAGTGGTCAAAAATTCACCTGCCATGGCAGGAGATGTGGGTTCTATCCCTCGGTTGGGAAGATCCCCTGGAGGAGGAAATGGCAACCCACTCCAGCATTCTTGCATGGAGCATCCCCACAGACAGAGGAGCCTGGCAGGCTACAGTCCATGTGGTCACAAAGAGTTGGATACGACTGACTGACTGAGCACACACGCACGCAGACCTCATGAAACTGGAGCACAAGGCCAGGAGACTGAGGCAGACTCCCAGGCACTGAAGGGATCCGTCAGGTTTATGGACGCAGAGCTTTCCCAGCCCCTGAATGCACCCCAGGGAGCCAGGGCAACTGACTCCAGACCCTGCTGCTGGGTGGGATGGGGTTGGGGTTGGAACTGGGGCCTGGGGTTGAGAAGGCAGGAGGCTGTGACCTCTGTCGTCATCTCTGCCCTGGTCAGGATTTGTTCAGGCCTAATTGTGCCGTGAGTGTGTCTCACAAGTGAAAACTTAGCACAGCAGTCACTCCAGGGTGCTTACTGGGATGATTAATAAGGCGTTTTAAGAGGCTTGGAGAGAGGGGACGTATGTATACTTATGGCTGATTCTCATTGTTGTATGGCAGAAACCAACAGAGCACGGTAAAGCAATTGTCCTGCAATTTAAAAAATAGTAAACACAAGGAAAGAAAAAATAAAAGAGCCTGGGACTAAGAAGTTACAGGGCACAGTGGTGGACTCATCTTGCAGTATGGTTTAGAACATTTGCTGTGTTCTGTCTTTCTGCTGGGAACAGGGATCACCCTCACCCTCCAAGACCTAAAGGGTATGGACCTTGAGCCAGGTTGTCCTGTGGGGCTGACTCCCAGAAGTGCCTGTGTTGTTTCGGATGGTCTGTCCACTCCCAGCCGTGGGACGGGCTGGCCCCGGTTTGGGGTTAGCCGTGCCCGCCCGTATCCTTGTCGTCCGCAGTCGCACAGCCTCCGTGTCTTTTCTCTTGTCCAGATCCTTGCTCACCTGTGGCATCTTGGCTATTCCCCAGAAGACATCATCAGCAACATTTTTCGAGTGTGTAAAACCTTTCAGATGGCAGAATACTTGAAACTGGAGTTTATCAAGGTCAGTGAGAGTAGAGCAATGCCTCTCTCCCCAAGAATGTGGGCCAGGATGAGGCTGTTTCACTCACAGGCCAGACACCTGGAAGATGGTCAGTCAATGGCAGGTTGTCCTGGGGGCTAGGGGCTTGTTTACGCCAGTCCTGCCAGGCAGTGACCTAATGCTCCTTGGGATGGCTATGTTCATGAGAGAGGTATTTATTTACTTGTAAGTGAGATTAATTGAGATGTAATTTAAATAAGAGTAAAATTCAACCTCTTGGGTGCATTCTGTTGACAAATGTAGTCTGGCTTTTTTTTTTTTTCCATTTTCTTAGCAGCACCCATCAAAGATTTTCCCCCATGACTCAGTAGTAAAGAATCCGTCAATGCAGGAGACACAGATTTGATGCCTGATTAGGGAAGATCTCCTGTAAGAGTAAATGGCAACCCATTTCAGTATTCTTGCCTAGATAATTCCATGGACAGAAGAGCCTGGTGGGCCACACTCCATAGAGTTGCAAAGAGTCAGATATGACTGAGCACACATGCACCCATTAAAGAACTATCAATATTCTTTTTAGGAAACAAGATGAACTTCTCAGAGTTCATTTTCCAGCTGGAGTTTGAGTTCCCTGCATCAATTTTGAGCAAACCTTTGGTTCATATGTTCAGGTTTTAAGAATTAAAACTCTTCCTTCACTTATTAACCAGATTTAAGTTGGATTTTCCCCCTCCCCTCAGGAAATTGGATACACGCATATGAAAATAGCAGAAGGTGTGAACTCCCTTCTGCAAATGGCAGGGCTCCTGGCCAGGCTGTGTCAGAAGACAATGGCCCCAGTGGCCAGTTAGAGCAGAAGCCTCTCCTGCTGGGTTACGAGAGTCCTTATTGCTGAGAGTCACAGCCTTTGGTTTGGAAAAAGTGATGCCCTGGACTGACCCTGGAGCGCATCTTCCTGGTCTTCACCTTGCTTCCAGCACATCTGCCCTGCTCGTGGAGTGTTCAGACTCAGCCTCAGACTCACAATCGCGTGAGAGAGTGGGAAGAGACCCTCCAGGACATGGCCCCCGGTCTGTGCTTGTGTTGACATTTTACTAATAAAACCTTACAGTTTTGTGGCAGAAAGGTGGCAGTGCCAGGCCACAAGGAAAACCAGCTTCCTATCTCCCATGTATACCCCTAGCGTCCTGCAGGTAGAGAGGTGGTTCTGATAATAGATTGGACAGGCTAATTTCAGTTTTTCTAGAAGCCATAAGGACAATCCCACAGGGTGAGGCAGGGTTTGCTGTAACTTACCAGCCTCTCAGAACAGCCCAGGGCCCTGAGACCTTCAGAAAGGGCTTGGCAAGAATCAGCCAGGAGGGCTTCTCTGGCAGTCCAGTGGTGGAGACTTTGTACTTACACTACAGGGGGCACAGAGTCGATCCCTGATCTGGGGACTAAGACCCAACATGGTTTGACGGGCAGCCAGAAAATTTTAAAAAATAAATAAATAAATTGAAAAAAAAGTGACCGAGGAGGATAGTGCAGATAGACCCGCAGGAACCTCCCTCCAGGTCACCTTTTCTGTGTAGCCGGGTGTGTCTGTTGCTTTAGAATTTCCCAGTGAATTTTGTAGAATTGCTTTTTTTGTTTGTTGGCAAAATGCTATTTTTTTTCCCATGTTTAAAAATTATGGAAAATAATCATTATTGATAATACAGAGAATGATATGGTGAACTTTCACATAACTCATCTTAACAATTTTACCAACACGGTCCCGTCTTGTTCTTTCTGTATTCCCGCCCAGCAACCCTACCACCGCACTTCCAGATTGTTCTGAAGCAAATCCCCGGGCGGGGGTTAGACACGCGTCAAGACCACATTGCTGAATGGTCACAGGGAAGTCTCCAAGGTCACTGGCTCTTTGGGTTAGGGTCTTGATTAACGGAGGGGGGGAGGAATTAAGGTCCTCGAAAACTGCAAGCAGAAATTTTACAAAATACTTCAGCACATCTCAATCTTATTTATTTATTATTATGAATTTTTTGGCCACACCACGTGGCTTGCGGGATCTTACTTCCCTGACCAAGGGTTGAACCCAGGCCCCTGCAGGGAAAACGTTGACCATGAGAGAACTACCTGCCTCCTCAGTCTTTTTGTCTGGAGCTTTGGGATCCTTGGGAAGCAAAGGGATGCCTGCGCCCACTTTTTTAAGTGACACCCCAGCTTCCCACACACAATGGTGGGGCAGGACCCCTCCCGCCGGAGCCTCACTGCAGCCCCGCTGCACCTGTGCTCAGGCCCAAGCTGCCCTCCCCGCAGGTGAGACTGGGCTGCAGGGCGTGAAGGGACGGGCGGCCAACAGCTGTGTTCTAGGTGTTTTTCCCTCTAATTTCCAAACTTGCAGCATTAACTTCTCATGGAAAGAACTGTCTCATGTCTGATGAGATATCAGACATCTGATGAGACATTTGGAAAGAGGTTCTTATCCCCAGCCTTCTCTCCAGATCTCAGAGTTTTGGGGTGCTTTTAAGTATTTTTTTGGCTGCGCCAGGTCGCAGCATGCCGGATCATCCATCTTTGTGGCACACGACACTTATTTAGCTGTGACCTGCGAACTCTTGGTTGCGGCCTGGGGGATCCCTGACCGCAGGGATGGAACCCAGGCCCCCTGAACCTGGGACGTCCTTTAGGGCCCTTTTGTATGAAACAAGCCTGACATTCATTGCCTTAGAAGAGTCTAGTGAGGCGGGGAAAGCAGACAGGAAAATCACTGCTCTTAAACTGGAAATGTTTATTGAGACGTTTAGGTCGGAGGAGGCGCTTTGTCTCCCTGACTCTGGCTTTTCTGAGGCAGAAGGTCCCTCAGGCTCCTGCCTGTCCCATGAGACAGTCATGTTCCTGCCCAGTCAGCCGGGGCCCAGGCCACTCCTCCCCCCTGCCCCTTCCGCAGTCTGCCCGCAGCGGACACTCCCACGAGAGGTTAGCCGCGGCTTCATCTCTGCTTCAGTCAACCGAGGCCCAGAGAAAGGAGCGCCAGGACACCCCCAACTGTGGAAGTGAAGTACTCGTAATGCTTACAGGAGACAAGTTATTACACAACCTCTACTCTGAAACGCAAAATATTAAATACGACTCCACCTGCATAAATTAACTGTACAAGCTTATCCATTTCTTATCCTCAAGAAATCCCAGCAACCGACGTTAGTAAGCAATTGGGGATCAAAATCCAAAGCAAAAAAAAGGACACGAACACCCATGTAGTATGATGTTTTCAATGCGGGTAGGGGGATGCGGCTGCCCCCAGTTCTGGGCACGGGACCACCGCGGGAGCCGCCAGACCCCAGGCTCCTCCTGCCTTGCTGGTCAGAGGTTGGCTCCATATAACTGTACTTTCCCGGGCCAGGTGCCCCATGGCCAGCCGGCTGGTCCTCAGGACACATTGACGCCCCTCCCAGGAGTGTGGTAGGGAGTGTAGAAGTTGAGCAGCTCTGGAAAAGGGGTCCTGGGGAGGCGATAAATGGTTCCCTGGCTCCTTCAATGAAGAGGAAAGGTATTTGTTAAAGAGGGAAAGGTTTGCCTGGCCTGACGCTTTGTGCCCTTGGCCCCAGGAGGATACAAGCGATGGTCAGTGAGCAGAGAACCTGCCCATCAAATGAGCGTGTTTCTTATTCCAGGAGCTAGGAGCTTCTGCCTTTTTTTTTTTTTTTTTCCAATTTTTTAAAAAATGTTTAATGCCACCCATGATGCTTTCATTATAGAGAATATATTCATTATAGAGAATAAAATTCCTTAAGCCAACATCCAAGGCTCTCTCTGATTTGACATTGACCCATATTTCAGTAGAGCAGAGTGGCTAAGCGTACATGGAAGCAGGCCCCCCAGCTTGAATCCCAACTCTGACTTCCTGTGTGTGTTTGGGCAAGAAACTTTGCCTCTCTGGGCCTCTGTTTCGTCATCTGTGAAATAAGGAAAGTGACAATTCTCACCTGATGGGGCTGAACTGATGTGACACAGAAGGGTTACATCAGCTTCCATCACATGAAGGTTTGAAGCAATTAGTGATTATCGTGATTGACCCATTTCCCCCAAATCTCTGTCACCCTGGACCACACACCAGCCCCAGGCCTCGATCACTGTCACACCTCAAGGTCTTTGCTCATGCCCTGCTCTGCCTGACATGCCTTCTTCTAGCTACCCATATATCAAACACTCTGTGTCAAAGGCTACTTCCTCCTCTGAGACTTCCTGTCCCCACCAGTCCCTCCCCTGGCCCTTCTGACGGCTGGGCCAGGTACACTTACTGCCCTCACCCCCTCTGCTGTGCAAGGCTGCCTCCCTTATCCCTCCCACCGCATCACACCCTCTCCTGAGGATGTGGGGAAGTCAGCCTTGCTCTGAGCTCCAGCCACAGGCCCACACACAGATGTCTGAGGGATGTCCTCTTCAGGGAAACTCCATGATTAGATTGTGCCTGACAGTCCTCTTGAATCCTGTCCTGTCCCATCTTGAGCCTCAGAGGCCTCTCCTGCACCTGAGGCAATGTGGCCCAGCAAGGTGGTGGGGAAGATAAATAAGAAAGCACTGGTCAAGGCCCCTTTTCTCCTCCCTGCCTCCCAGGGAGCCTGGTGTGCTTTCCCCCTGGACTAGCTGGAGACGGGGAAGGGAATGCTGGATGCGAGGGTGAAAGTGAAAGTGAGGTCGCTCAGTCGTGTCCAACTCTTTGTGACCCCATGGAGCCCTACCAGGGTCCCTACCAGGCTCCTCTGTCCATGGGATTTTCCAGGCAATAGTACTGGAGTGGATTGCCATTTCCTTCTCCATGCCTTTTTTTTTTTTTTAAGGTGAAAGGCCGGGGATCTTAGTTCCCCAGTCAGGGATTGAACCCCCATGGAAGCTTGGAGTCCGAACCACTGGACCACCAGCGAGGTGCCTGCTTTTTGTTTGAATTCCTGAAGGGACTTGACCAGGAGCCCCAGGCCCTAACTCCACTTTGCCCCCAGCCTTGCCTGGTGGCCCTTCCACCTACTCAAACACGGTGATTAGGTCTCTCCAGTCCTGTCAGGCCACTTTGGACACCAGCTTGTGGAGTTCAGACCTTCTTGTGTGCAAGGTCGAGGGTGTAAATTCCAGCCAGCCCGAGTCCAACCCAAACTTGAGGCTCCCCGTATCATTTGTCAAACAGCATACTCTAATTTCTTTCCTCTTAGGAAACTGCACAGCCTCTTTCCTCCTGCCCTCTCCCTGAATCCAGACGCAGGTCTCTTAACTCCCCACTTCGTACAACCCTCTGCACGGTATCTCCAACTTAGCAGGCCCAGACATAAACCAGCCTTGCCCACAAAACCCGCCCTGCTGGTTGCCTCCCTGATCTCAGTTGCCGAAAGTGATGCCCTCTCCTTTGACTCGGGCAAACCCCCCAGGCCTCCTCAATCCTCAGTCCCCCTGGCAGCTGACACGCAGCACATCAGGGAGCCCCTTCAGCCGCTCACCACGGCCTCCCGGGTTCCTGCCCGAAGGCACTGGCCTCCCTGCCTCCCTGTCCCCTGTATTCACGTCTCTATGCAGCGGCGGGCAGTGATGCCTGACAAACATCGAGTCACTCTTCCCCTGCAGAGCACATCCCCCATCTCAGAAAAAACCCAGCTGCTGGCCCTGCCCTCCACCTCTGCCACTCCCCCATCACTCGGTTCTGTTCCCCTCTTGTCAGACTCAGGCTCCTGTCGGGGGTCCTTCCCTCCTCCAGAAGGGTGAAGAGGGGAGCCCTGAAAGACTTCTCTGCCTCCCAGCTTAAACGATGGCGCCCTCCCCTCCCCTACCACACTCCTCCTGCCTCTCCCCACCCCTAACATCCTAACTGCTCAATTTCCTTTCTCCCCTCCCCTATCCTCCCTTCTCTCGTCTAGCCTCTCCTCTTCCAGCTAATTTGCCTGTTTCCTCTCTCCCACCAGAATGGAAGTTCTAAGTGGACAGGGATTTATGTATCTTCTCTTTATCACTGTGTGCCCAGCCCCTAAGACAGGACTTGCCCCTGGCAGGTGCTCCCTAGTTGCAGAGTGAATGAATGAACCGTGGGCTCTGCCCTTTGGGCTTAAACGCCTGCGCCTGATCCTATTGCTGGTTTCTCAAACGGCCCATGCCTGCCCCCAGTGTGACAGGCTTGCCTGTGTCCCCCAGATCGGGATTTAAGGCAGCCTTTCCAGGACCCTTGGGTCGACTCCCTCCCTCCTGGAGGCAGAGCCCGGGCTCCTACATCTTTGCGCGTGTGTCCATCCCCTCCTCCATGCACTCTAAGTGGGGACCTCGGCAGGTGGCTTGTCCTCTCTGTGCCTTGGGGGGCGCCAAGGGGTGGTGTGTGAGCACTTGGCACCATCACCAGCCCCCCATCCCGCCCCATCCCTGAGTCCAACATGGGCAAGTCATCCTGGTCCTGCTGCTGGTTTTTTTTTTTGTGTGGCTGCACCATGTGGCATGCGGGATCTTAGTTCCTCGACCAGAGATCAAACCCATGATCTTGGCAGCGGCCACACGGAGTCCTAACCACCAGACCACCTGGGAAGTCCCTGGCCCTGCTTTCTGTGCGGGTCTTGCGTGTCCCATCTAAGACACAGTGGCTCCACATTGCAAGCGAGGAAGTGGGTCACGGGAGGTTAAATCACCCTCCAAGATTGCAGAGGCCCACCCGGACTCACCAGCCTGCCCTGCCTGACACTCCTGGGGTTGAGACTTTGTGTCTGCCGTAAATACGTCACCTCACCACGCCAGCCACAAGACTAGGGGGTGGGCAGGGACTTGTCGGGAGGTCCAGTGCCCCAAGAAGCCACCCTGTTTCAGCACCCATGAGTGCTGTCCACAGCCCCCCTGTGGCTCCTCCAGCCCCAGCACTCTGCTTTTCCCTGGGGATGTGATTCCCCCTCGTGCGGCCCACCAGCGGGGACCGTACCTTCCTCCAGGCACCTTCTTCCCTAGGCTTCGATGGCCGCCACATCCCCGTTCACATAATCGGGCTCCCCGTCCTCCTCTGGGCTTCCTGCCAGGGAAGGCGGTGCTTCCCGCGGGGCTGGCTCTGCGGATCCGAGGGCAGACGGTCAGAGGGCAGACGGACACGCTCAGCCCGGCCCTGACTCCGCAGATGGTACCACGCAGCCCACGGGGAAGGCTACACTGGCTGGTGTGTCCGCCTCATCCTCTCTGGGATCTGCCGGCAGTCTGTCCCGCCCGGAGCAGGGCAGGTGCGGTTCCATCCAAGCCGCTGGACGGGCAGCAGGCCAGGAGGACCCAACCTCAGAGGCCACAGTGCTTCCGAAGGAGATCCTGCCATGGTTGAGCCGCTGCAGCTGCTGATGCGCCAGAAGCTTCGCTGTGGGATCAGCTGGACGGGCCTCCGGGGAGCCCACCTGGCCTCGTCCTCCCAGATTCCCTAAGCACCCCTCTCTCCCCCTCCCCCGACTGTGTGTCCTAGGGCGGCCCCCCGCCAATGCAAGCCAGCTGTAGGCAACCATGTGGGAATGCCTGGGCTCTGGCCACATACCCACGACTTTCTTGGACTCCCGCCACTGCTGAATGGACGCCGAGTTCTGATAATCCTCAGACCCCTCATCTCCTGCGGGGAGAGCACCAGGACGGGGGCTGGGGAAGGAACAGCCACCACGGCCATCCCTCAGGCCAGCAAGGTGCCATGGCCGCCCCTCTAGGGGGGCAGCCTGCATCCTTCACGTGCTTGGCAGACCCTCGAGGGAGGGAGGGAGACCCAGGGACTGATGGGGCCTCCTCTCGGGACACAAGGTGAACCCTGCAGCGGGAGCTGCAGACCCCAGCAGAGCAACCTTACCTGATTCCATTCTCCTCGGCTTGCAGATGAGCACATTCTCATAGGAATTGGTGTCATCGTCATCTGCCAGGGACAGGGGAGAGGGTGGGGGTGCTGGTGGGAACTGCGCAACAAGCCTGGCTCTTCCTCTCTCCCTCTGTCTCATCAAACCCCCTCTGGGTCCCGCAGGGCCTCGAACATTCTCCTGGACAAGCTTCTTAATGGGCACAGGCCTGGCTCCGTGTCTTCCTCCCTGGGCTCCCTCTGTTTTTCAGAGCTGCCCCTGAATGCTCTGGGGAGGGGCAAGCCCACCATGGATAGTTAAGAGAAGGGAGACCCATCTCTATGTGGGCAAGAGGGGCAGGCAGAGCCACTGGGGGCACAGGAGACAGGAACCTGCCTAACCCTTCAGGCAGTGGGGACAGGCTGAGGATCCTCTGCCCGGTGGCCTAGGCTGGGTGTGGCATATCAGAGCCTGGTACCCTGACTTTCGGAGAAGGCAATGGCACCCCACTCCAGTACTTTTGCCTGGAAAACCCCATGGACGGAGGAGCCTGGTGGGCTGCAGTCCATGGGGTTGCTAGAGTCAGACACGACTGAGCAACTTCACTTTCACTTTTCACTTTCATGCACTGGAGAAGGAAATGGCAACCCACTCCAGTGTTCTTGCCTGGAGAATCCCAGGGACAGGGAAGCCTGGTAGGCTGCCGTCTATGGGGTCGCATAGAGTCGGACACGACTGAAGCGACTTAGCAGCAGCACCCTGGCTTTGCACCTCACCCCCAACCCCCAACGAGGAAGCTAAGCTCTAAACACTGCCCCACCCAGCTTCCACCTTTGTTGAAGAGGCTCTGAGAACTGAGGGCTTTCCCCCCGGTATAGGAGCACAGCGGGGGAGAAGAAGACCTTCACTCCCACTCTAGCTCGGCCTAGGCGGGGGTCCAGGCCTATGCCCCCTTCAGCAGGCACTGCCACCCTCTTGTTCTGTAAAGCCAAGGTGTTAAGAGCCCAGGGTTCCAGCACCCTCAGGGTTGGCAGGGCTTGGCATCCTTCAAGCAAGTCTGCCCCTTCCAGGGCCTCCCTCCAAGGACCTATGTGTCCCCAGCCTTGAGGGGGGCCCTGAATGACAAGGAGACCAGCCTGCCCCCTGTCCTTGCCCTCAGCTCCCCTTCTGCTCCCCGACTCTTGCTCCCTCCTATCCCTGCCCTCCTCCACATCTCAGCTCCTGCCCGCAGTGCCAGCCTCCTCAGTCCTCCTAGATCCTCCCCAGTCCTCCCGGGTCCTCCCAGGTCCTCCTCAATCCTCCCCATCCTCCCAGGTCCTCCTAGATCCACCCCATCCTCCTCCGTCCTCCTGGATCCTCCCGGGTCCTCCCAAGTCCTCCCCTATCCTCAATCCTCCCAGATCCTCCTCGATCCTCCCCAGTTCTCCCAGGTCCTCCCAGATGCTCCCCGGTCCTCTCCGTCCTCCCGGGTCGGAGCCCCGAGGGTGTGGCCTCTGAAGCTGATCTGCCCTCGCTGCCTCTTCTGCCTCACCTTCCACCGGCTTCTGGAACGGATCGTAATTGTAATAGTCCGTGGAGGTGGGGTCTCTGACAAGAAAACACAGATACAGCACCAGCTGCGGGGCAGGCCCGTGGTGGAGGTGGGGGCTTCACGTGGGGGGGCGGTGAGACACGGCTGCCCCAGCCGTCCTCACTCCCGCCGGAGCCCGTGGGGGGCTCAGCCAGGGTCTCACCCCTGAGCCACCCTGGGGCTGAGAGCGTGGTGGCTCCAGCCACCGCGCCGGGTGACTTCAGGCAAGTCGCCTCCCGCCCCGGAACCTCAGTTTGCCCAACAGGGAGTCCAGGAGGAGATGTCCTGGGGACCCTTCCTCTGGAGGGTCCGCCGACTCAGGATGAGCCCCGCCCACCCCAGACGGCCCCGCCCACCCAGACGGCCCCGCCCCCAGCAGGGCTGCCTCCCTGCCCTGGCCTCATCCCCACGACGCCGCGGTCCTCTGAAGGGCCACGGTGCTGCAGGGAGCCTGCCCGGGCCCGCGGGTTTCCAGGGCAGGAGGCCGTTCTCGCGGAAGGAAGCTGAGGGCGGGGCGGAGGTGGCCAGGGCTCGCAGAAGGCCGCTCACATGTAGGCTTCCTCTGATCTGGGTCTGCTTCCTGCGGGAGGGGGTTAGAATCAGGCCGCGGCAGGGATGGTGGGCCTGCACCGCAGCCCCCTCCTGCCCAGAACCCACCTACCTTTGCTGAAGTACTGGTACCTGGGGGATGAAGAATCTGGAAGAAAGTCCAGGCCCATTGGCTCAAAGCTGGTTCCCCAGCCTGGGCCCCTCCAGGTGTTTCCCACTCTTCACAGCTTCACACCTGCTCTCTGTCCCCTCGCCCCACTGGGCAGCCATCAGGCCTCCCAGACCAGCTGGCATGTCTCTCCTCTGGGAAGGCCTCCTGCTTAGTACCTGTCTTACCAGGTATTCACCTGTCTCCATCCCACCTTGCCCCAGCCCCCACCCCTGTGTCCCAGGTCACTCACCCTCGAGGCTGGGGGAGAACCGCAACAGCTTGTCCTTCCTGCATGGGAGCGAGGGCAGGGCTGAGAGGGGGCTTGGAGGAGGCCCCCGGGGTTCCTAGGAGTCTGGAACCCACAGGCCCCCTGGTGGGGCCCTCAGAATCAGAACTGGGGTTCTGAGGTCTGAGGAAGGAGCAGGGTCTTGGCCTGGGCTCTATCAGGTGGAGACTCCCCAGGGCCCTCCTCATCACCTCCCTTGGGTGTGGGTTTGGGGGCTCATTCCTACCTTGTCAACTCCATGTTGGAGGCCGTGTCCCCGGGCCAGGCCTCCCTGACCACTGCAAAGGATGAGGGAGTATTGGCTGGGCCCCAGACCAGCTGGCCGGTATAGTCCCTTCATCCCATTACCCAGCCCAATCAGGCCTGGCCACAGCCTCAGAACAATGAGGACGAAAGGGACTTTGAGGCTGACACCCCCAACCCTGAGCCCAGCCTGGGACCCGTCTGCCAGGGGACTCACGGGTGTAGGTCCGGGCCACTGCAAAGCTCTGCTGATTCTCTTGCCTGGAAACACACAGAGCTGTGCTGAGTCAGGGCCTGGCTTCCCACAGCCCCAGGGACAGAGAGAACAGATGGACGGGGAGGGACAGACTACGGCGAGAGTGAGGGGGTGCTGCCAGCCCTCCAGGACGCAGATCCGGCACGTCCTGATGGTCTCCTCGTCTATACAGCCTCCTGCCTGCCCACCGGGTGCCCACCCTTCTCACACGGGCCTGGGCTGGAGCCAACCAGACACATAGATGGTCAGGAGGGCCTGTGGCAGGGCTGGGAGAGCTGCTCAGGGACCTGGTGGTGACTTCAACCAGGAGCAACAAAGAGGCTGCCCCTACCACTTACCACCCCAGGAATGTTTAAGATTCCTTTGAGAGCATGGCGTGCTGGAGATGTTCAAACATTTATTCCCCAGTAACGGATGAGGCAACTTCAGGGCTTAGCAAACACAGCTAGGCATCTAACTATCACTTTCTTCCTTTCAAACAGAACCTGATTTTTATTTAGACAATCACACACCCATCTGTAAGGCTCTATTTCCCAATAAATGAACGACATCAAACTAAAAACCTTTTGCTCAGCCAAGGACGTCATTGACGAAACAAAAAAATCATCTACTGAGCAGGAGAAGCTATTTGCAAATGATATATCTGGTAAGAGGTTAGTGTCCCTTACAATATAATATAAAAACAACTCATAACAACCAAAAAACAACCTGATTAACAAAATGGGCAGAGGAACTAAATAGACATTTTTCTAAAGAAGACTTATAAATGGCCAACAGATATGAAAAGATGTTCAACATCACTAATTATGAGGGAAATAAATGCAAATCAAAACCATGGTGAAGTTTCACCTTAGACCTGATAGAACAGGTCTGCTGCTGCTGCTGCTAAGTCACTTCAGTCGTGTCCGACTCTGTGTGACCCCATAGACGTCAGCCCACCAGGCTCTCCTGCCCCTGGGATTCTCCAGGCAAGAAAACTGGAGTGGGTTGCCATTTCCTTCTCCAATGCATGAAAGCGAAAAAGTGAAAGTGAAGTCGCTCAGTCGTGTCCGACTCTTAGCGACCCCATGGACTGCAGCCCACCAGGCTCCTCCATCCATGGGATTTTCCAGACAAGAGTACTGGAGAACAGGTCTAAAACCTAAATATTATTAAAAAGGCAAGAAATAAAAAGTGTTGCTAAGGATGTGGAGGAAAGGAAACCCTTGTTTGCTATTGGGGGAAATATAAATTAGTGTAGTCACTATAAATTCAATATGGAGATGCCCCCAAAACTAAGGATAAAACTACCATATAATCCAGCAATCCCACTTCTGGGATTTATCTAAAGAATATGAAATAACTAATTTGAAAACCTATATATAGTGCTGCAGAAGACTCTTGAGAGTCCCTTGAACAGCAGAGATCAAACCAGTCAATTCTACAGGAAATCAACCCTGAATACTCATTGGAAGGACTGACGCTGAAGCACCAATACTCTGGCCACCTGATGCGAAGAGTCGGCTCACTGGAAAACACCCTGATGCTGGGAAAGATTGAGGGCAGGAGGAGAAGGGGGAGGCACAAGATGAGATGGGTGGATGGCATCACCGACTCAGTGGACTTGAATTTGAGCAAACTCTGAGACATAGTGAAGGACAGAGGAGCCTGGCATGCTGCAGTCCATGGGGTTGCAGAGTCTGACATGACTTAGCAACTGAACAACAACAGAATATGTGCCCCTATGTTTGTTGCAGCACTGTTTACGATAGGCAAGACACGGAGACAATCTAAGTGTCCATCAGCAGGTAAATGAATGAGTAAAGAGGATGTGGCATGTATACACCATGGAATACTCTTTACCCATAAAAAGACAAAATCTTGCTATTTGTGACAATGTGGTTGGAACTTGAGGGTATTATGCTAAGTGAAATAAGTTAGAGAAGGAAAAATTCCATATGGTTTCACTCATATGTGAAATATAAAAAACAAACAAAAAACAAATGAACAAATCAAAGAAAAACTAACTTATAGATAGAGAAGAGTAGTGTTTACCAAAGTCGAGACAGCAAAATGGGTAAAGGGGATGAGCTGTGTGATGACAGATGGAAACTAAATGTTCGTTGTCAGCTTGATATAAGGTATACAGAAATAGAAATAAAATATTCTACATGTGAAACCTAAATAATGTTATAAACCAATGTTACTTCAATTGTTTTTTAAAAAAGACTCATTTCCCAGCCTCCCTTGCACCTAAGTGTGACTATGTAATTAGACTCTGGTTAATGATATGCAAGCCAAGACTGTTGGGCTTTCAGGAAAGCGTCTTAAAGGAGGCACTCCCAACTGGGATGCACCCTTTTTGTCTTCCTTCTTCATTCTTACTGCTGCGTGGAATGCAGAGATGAAGGCTGGAGCTTTAGCTGCCATTTTGGCCCATGAAGTGCCTTTGGGAATGAATGCCACCACTAAGGATAGTGGAGCAGATTAGCTAATTATAAAAGATTTTCGGGTTTCTTCCATGGACCAGAATGGCAACCTGGTCCAGTCTTCCAGGAGCTCCTGAGGGGTGAGAGTGATCTGATTTAGGAACAAGGCCCTAAATCTACAGAAGAGTCTGGCATGGTTTCCCAGATGAAATGATACAGGAGCTGGGCCAGGCACAGGTAGGACTGAACCCAACTGAGGTGGGGAGAGCCCAAGTCTCCCCTCTGATCTCCTCCCACTCAGGCCTCTTTCTCCACCCCCCAACATGGGGAGGTTTAACTTGTGCCTCTGAGGATCTTCAGTTCTATGATTAATCAGGGGCCTGGAGTGGGCAGGGACTAAGGGAGGAGGGGCAAGGGGAGATATTGAGGAACTTGCCTTGGGGCAGGGGTGTGGGCAGCGGGGAGGGCGCCAGGGGAGTCCAGTCCACCCCCGCCCCGGTGGAGATTGTGGGCTGGCGAGCCAGACGACCAAGGGACTCCAAAAGGCTGGGAAGGTCCAGCCCCAGCCCCATCCCCAGGAGTGGGCATGGATGGGAAAATTCTATTTTCAAATCTCACTGTGGTTTTTCAGTTGCAAAAGGAAATGAGAAGAGGGTGTGTGAGCGAGTTTGTATGTGAGTGCCTGCCCAGGCGTGCAAGCAGGCCCTGTGTGTGTGTGAGAAGTGCATGCATGAATGAGTGCTGGGGGAGCCAGTGGGTGTGCGTGGGCGTGCAGGCCTGTGCACGTGTGTGCACGCAGGTCTCGGAGCCCTCCACCAGCACGCCGCTGGCCGCAGCCCTCCTGCCAGGGTCCTGACACTGGGGTCAGTGACAGCGTTTCATCTCCCCTGACCACCACCCTGCTTCCAGCTCTCCTGCGACTCCCCTTGGCCCTTTGGACAGGCCAAGGCCTCTGGCCACGGTCAAGACTCTCCTTCCTCCGAATTCAGCTCACTACTCTCAAGACATGTTCACTCCAGCTGCATCAACCCCAAGACGGTGTCCGCCCCGGCCTTAAGTCAGTGATCACCCACACTGTTCCCTCTCTCCGGAAAGTCCCCCTTTCCCCCTCTGTCTCTCTTCAGGTTCTTCCGGCCTCCTCCAGGAGGCCTTCCCTGATCCCCCCAAGTTTCATGCCAACATGCTCTCTCTGACCCAGCACCTGGTCCCTGGTCCCTGTCCCTGCAACGGGAGGGCAGGATTCCTCTGTCAACCCCCCCAGCACAGCCTAGTCCCCACCGGGCTGGGGTCACGGCGGGGATTTCTGGAGACGCTCCTGTGCTCGCTGGAGCGTGCCTCCCACCCTCCTCGACTAGTCTGGGGCAGGGTTTGGGCGGTCCCTGGGCACCCCCTCGCCCTCCCCTAAGTGCTGAGGACCCACGGGAGCCTGGCATGGGGGAGGTGAGAGTGAGGGGGCGAGGGGTGGGGGCGGGGATGCCCGAGGGGAGGCCCAGAGGGACGGCCCCCGCCCAGGCAGGACACATGGCATCACCAGGCTGGGGAGACACTCACAGACTCCTCTGCTCATAGATTTTCTCAGACTTCTTTGCACCTGCAAGAGCAGGACCAGATTAGCCAGTTCCCCACCCCCGGCCGGGTGGGAGCTGAGATCCATGGCCCAATCATCTCCCCTGTTGTCCTAGGCAGGCCTCAGACCATACATGGGGGTTGAGCCACTCATCGCTGGGGGGCCACCTGACCCTGGTGAGGTTTGCTCACCATTTACTTAGGAGAGCGGAACATGAAGGCAGACACCACAGGCAGCCCAGCCCCCTCTCCCCTCCCTTGTCTGGTGCAATCCATGCGCAGACAGACGCCTTTGACCCCGGAGAACCAACACTCCCACTGAGTCAGACCCGTGGTCTTCAGAGAACGATCAGGGGCCGGGTCCCTGGGTTTCACTTCTGTGCCCCCACGCTTATATCACTGCCCCTTCTGAGCAGCTGGGTCTGGGCCTGAGTGGCTCTCTGGGGACACCGCCTACTCCTCCCACAGGCCCACGACCCCCAGGCTTTACCTGGGCGGGAACATCGCACACACAGGCTGGCCGCTGCCCCCAGCAGCAGCAGCAGAGCCGCCCCCGGCCACAGCAGCTCCGTGTCCGCGCTCATGTCCACTCCGGGCCGCTCTTCTTCCTGCAGGGCTGCGACAGGGAGCACTGTGAGCCAGGGTGGGGGGCCGCAGGGCCACCCCTGCTAGGAACCCTCCCCCCACTGTCCCCTGACAGCCCAGCGTCCCCTACCCTCCCTGCTCTGGGACCAGACGGCGACAGAACCAGCCCTGTCTGCTCATCTGACCCCAGACCCGCACCTCGGGTCCCCTAGGGCCATCATCAAGTGCTGGAAGGTTCTGGAAACCTGCCTGTAAGCGCATACTCCCACGCACACCTTTGCTTAATCCACCCAGCCACCGCGCAAGGGAGAGGCTCGCGCCATTTCACAAATAGACAAACGGAAGCCCCAAATTCCACAGCTGCAAAGGGGAAAGGCAGGATTTGAATGCCAGCCTCCAGACCCTAGGGGCTTCCCAGGAGGTGGTAGTGGTAAAGAAAACCTGCCTGCCAATGCAGGAGACATAAGAGACGAGGGTTCGATCCCTGGGTCAGGAAGATCCCCTGGAAGAGGGCATGGCAACCCACTCCAGTATTCTTGCCTGGAGAATCCCATGGACAGAGGAGCCTGGCAGGCTGCAGTCCACACAGTTTCGCAAGGAGTTGGACACGACTGAAGTGACCTAGCACGCATGCAAGCACTCCAGACCCTAATGCTTGTTCTGCTCTTTCATCCTGTGATGAAATCTCCTGCGAACCCAGCCTTGTTCCCCAAGCTCAGAGTCCACTGCCCCTTCTACACTGGAGCCCCCATCCACCCTTGGGTGATTCTCTGCTCCCACCCAAGGCCTCCTGGGGAAGCTGGGGGGTGCAATTTTCATTCCTAAAACGCCTGTCTACCCAGATGCTCTGGCTCCTCCTGTCCTGGGATCTGGGAGGAGGGAGGTCAGGAAGGCTTCTCAGAGGAGGTGGGCCTGAGACCAGGAAGGGGAGAAGGGCGCCTGGGCAGAGAGGGACTTTGGTGGCTGGTGGAGAAATGTGCTGGGAGATGGAACTAAGAGGCTGCTCTGTGGTCAGTGGCCGGTCCCAGCCTCGGGGTCTCAGCGAAGCCGCAGGCAGCCACCTAGCAAGGCCTGCTGAGTGCAAGTTCAGCCTCTTGAGGGGCCCTCCAGGGAGATTTGTTGCAACTCTAGAGAGACTCAGCCCCCTTTGCAAAGGCCAGTGACAGAGGGCAGCAGGGGTCCTGTGGGGCCTGTGCCCCACGGTGGGCACATGGAGCCCATGCTACGGAGCATCCCCTCTGTGAACACCTGTGGCTCCCACCTCCACCACCTGGGAGGAGGCTTCTCCTCGCTTCACAGCTGCAGGAGGTGAGGCTGAAGGAGACCTGAGCTTTGTGCAGGCCTCCCAGCTCTTTCTGGCTCCCCCAGAGGCCTGCACCATACCCCGCAGCCCTGATTACCACCCTAAGCTTCCTGAATCCCCGTTTCAAAGATGACAGGGAATCTCTGTGCAGCGCCCAGCCTCTGTCAGAGGCCCGTCATGCAGAAGTTACCCCTCTTTCCCGCAAATGCCAAGTGAGTCAGTGGGAACACCACCATTCCCAGACCTTGGGACCCAGTGGCCTCCACATAAGGAGAGAGGATGGATCGGTCACCCCCGGGATATCGTTCCAGGGGGGCCTCAGCTCCCTGTCCTCTAGGAGCCGGGGCACCATCTTCCCAGGCCGCATACCCTCCACCCTCCCCAGACCTCCCTCTGGTCCAGGGCCGCCTCCCTCTTGGGCCTCCAGCCAAGGCCCAATTCCAACCAGGGCTGGTGAGGTTGGGAGCCCCTAGTCTTGGACAGGGGACCCCTACCTGTATCTCAGGGTCTCTTGGCCTCACTTCTCTCATCTGTAAAACTGGGATCAACCAGGGCCTTCCTCCAACAGTTGTGGGGAGTACACACACATCCAGCCTGGACCACAGTCAGGGTTTCAGGAAGAGAAACTTGCTGAGTGTCGCACTTCCGGCCAGCTGGTTTGGACAGTTCCCTCGAGCGCCCACCCTTGACACATTTATCTTTGGTTCGAGACGAAGGCTCTTTCTGCCCCCTCGGAGGTTTGGGGGTAGACCCATGGGGGGTTACTCCCGTGGGACAAGGGTCAGGCACTGGCCACCCTTGGGGTCTGCTTGAGACCCCATGGGCAAGTCCACACACTCACCTTGGCATTTGAGGCCTGAGGATCTGGGCTGCTGAGCTCTGCTGCCCTCCCTCCCTGAGGACCCCTGACCACCAGAAAGCCCTCTTGCTTCCTGGCTCTGCTGTTCTGGGATGAGCCGCACAGTCAGGCGTGCCCCTAGCTCTGGTCCATCTTCCCCCCACCTGGCACTGCGTGAGGGAAGGGGGCAGGGCATGAGAACACAAATTCTGCCCCAGCAGCTGAATCCCAAGGCCACCGGTCACTCTGTTAAATGGGGGAGGGGGAAATGACACGCAACCCTCGGTTCATCATAGGAGGCCCAGCATTGAGATGATACCGGAGGCGCTGCTGATGGCTGGTGTGGGGCACATCTGGCTATGACCACTGTGACTTATCATCACGGTCCCCGCAGGATGGGAAGGGGTTAGCTGCATCCTGGCTGGATGGCCTGCACTGGACAGGGTGGGGCAACCCTGCCTGAAGCCCTCCCTGCCTGCTCCCCCAGACACACAGGCCTGAGCCTGCCCCAGGCGGGGCGTCGTGCTGGGACCCTGGGAGACCCCGGGATCTGAAGGCGAGCGTGGCTGTTGCCCCCAGCCCCGCAGTGGTCACAGAGCCACACAGCATCGCCTCGGAGAGGTCGGCTCTTTCTTCTCCAAGGGAGGAGAGGGCGGCCCAGAGAGGTGAGCACTCTGCCCAAGGTCACACAGCTGAGCAGTCACAGAGCCAAGATCCGTACTCAGGGCAGGTGGGCTCTAAGGCCTACACCCCTTCCCGTAAATCCTTTTTTAAATTACATTTTTTTTTAAAGAATCACACAATATGGTTTTTAAAAGATTCATTTGGGGGGAAAAAAAAAAAAGATTCATTTGAGGAAGAAACTAGGACTGCCTCTTCCCTGAGACTGAGACTGACTCAATTGGTCCTCTGCTTGCTTTCCCACCCAGGTCTGAGAACAGGCGGGGTGGTAGTGTGGGGAAGGAGAGGGGCTGGGCCCCCGCAGCACCAGGAGGGCCCCCAGGGGCCAGGCTGCGCTGGGTGGAGTGGGGAGGGGAGAGGAGGCAGCCGCAGCCCCAGGCCTGCCGGCCAAAATAGCAGAAAGGGAAGTGGGCAGTTTTCAGATGAACATGGTTTGCAACAAGCCCACGGCGGAAGAGCTCTCAGGGTTGGGCTGAGCGGCCCCAGCACCCAGCCTCCCGCCCACAAAGGCCCTTGGCGACCCTCCTGCCCAGCCCCCCAGCCCTCCTCTGGCTATGGATGGGGAAACTGAGGCCCGCCGGGGCCAAGGGGCAGGCTGCGGGGTAGGGATGGAGTCAAGAGGTTCCCATCCCAGCCCTGGGAAGGCTTCATCTGCTGGGCTCCACTCTGTGTCCCCAAAGAACCTTGGCCTTCAGACGAGGCTGACCAGAGGTCTCTGATGGAGGTGCCTGATGCTCAGGCGGCTGGTGCAGGGCCCCGGGGAAGCTCCTGTTCTGGGCAGGGGAAGGGGAAGGGGAAGGCCATGGCCTCCCGTTGACAGAGCAGGGCACTGGGAGGGCCCTGGGCCTGCAGTTTCTCGACCCCCCCAGCAGGGACCTGGTGGCCAGGCTGGGGGCTGGGTGGGGCGGCCGGGACAGCTTTTCCTTGGGGCCTGCTCGCCCGGAGCGCCTCTCCCATCCTCCCACAGCTCCGCAGCAGGGTCGTTACAGTCCCATTTTACAGATGAAGAAACCAAAGCTCCTGAGCCCCCGGGAGCCCTGTCCTGGCCCTCAGCAGTCTCTGGAAGTGATGGGACCACCCTGGGTGCTTCCCAGGGCTGTGCAGGCTGGGCCGGGGAAGACGAGGGCAGGAGAGGGGCTAGAGCCCCAGAAACAACCGCCCCTGGGGTGCCGCAGGGGCTGGGGCAAGGGGCCCATAGCTGGGGAGGGGGTGGGCACCAGGACAGGGCGGGGGCCAAGGAAGGAGGTGTGGGGCGTCCTGGTTCTTCCCGGCCCACCCAGCGGGCAACCAGATGCTCCTGCCAGGATACCAGGGCCTCTCCCATCTCCCTGGGGTGTCGGGGGGCAGCCTCAGGACCCTGGCCTCAGGCCCAGGCTCCAGGTACCCCTGGGAAAGGCTTACCTGAGAGCGGGGGCCTCCTCACTGCGGCCACCTCATCCTGAGCACGCACACCTGCCTGAACCAATGCCAACGCCAGACACTGGCGGGCAGCAGGCAGGGCGGCGGGCTTCCTGTCAGCCACTGAATCAGCCTTTACACATCCGCTGCTCTGCCGGACAGGCCCCGCTTGCAATAGACGGAGGCGGGGAGACACAGAGACATAGGAACACCAACGCACGCAACATGCACGCTGAATATACACGCATGAACCCGTCTCAGGGAGAGAGAGACAGGAGAAAGGGAATGAAGAAGGAAACGGGGGTGCTTGACACACACAGGCAGCCAGAGAGTAAGACACGGACGCACTAAACACACACACACAGAAATACACACCCACACTGAAATACACACACACACACACACACACAGAAATACTCGTCCACACTGAAATACACACACACACACACACAGAAATACTCGCCCACACTGAAATACACACACACACACACAGAAAACCAGAGATACACACACACACAGAAATACATGTCCACACTGAAATACACACACACACAAAACCAGACACACACACACACACAGAAATACACATCCACACTGAAATACACACACACACACACAGAAATACTCGCCCACACTGAAATACACACACAGAAAACCAGAGACACACACACACAGAAATACACGTCCACACTGAAATACACACACACACACAGAAATACTCGCCCACACTGAAATACACACACACACAGAAAACCAGAGATACACACACACACAGAAATACACGTCCACACTGAAATACACACACACACAGAAAACCAGACACACACACACACAGAAATACACGTCCACACTGAAATACACACACACACAGAAAACCAGACACACACACACACAGAAATACATGTCCACACTGAAATACACACACACACAGAAATACTCGTCCACACTGAAATACACACACACACACAGAAATACTCGCCCACACTGAAATACACACACACACACAGAAAACCAGAGACACACACACACAGAAATACCCGTCCACACTGAAACACACACACACACACACAGAAATACTCGCCCACACTGAAATACACACACACACAGAAAACCAGACACACACACACACAGAAATACACATCCACACTGAAATACACACACAGAAAACCAGACACACACACACACAGAAATACACATCCACACTGAAATACACACACACACACAGAAATACCCGTCCACACTGAAATACACACACACACACACACACACACAAAGGAAACCAGAGAGAGACACACACACACACACAAAGAAAGAGATACACATGCTAAAGAAAGAGAAACAGAGACGCACCAACACACAAAGACGCATGGCAGACACATGCCAGGGCGGACACAACGAATGGCTAGAGGCAAAGACAGCTGGACGGAGTGGACAGACACCGGCACCAGAGGAAGGGAGACCCAGGTGAAGGGCAGAAGGAAGGACATGCATGACCGCTCCTCCAGGCCCGGGGGCCCCCTTCCTCCCATTTTCCAGATGAGGCTCCTAGAGGTGCAGAGCCGGCCACTCCCTCCACCTGCTGCCCCAGCATCTGGCCGTAGAGGTGAGGAGGTGCTGGACAGGTGGCCGGGTCCCCCAGCACCTCCTGTTAGTGGCCGCTGAACTCTTACCCCACCTGCTAGGGGCCCCAGGGAAGCCCATATGGGTCACACCTCAACCCCCCATCTGTCTGGCATCTCAGAGCCTGAGCTCCCCAGCTCTGGGCCCCTCTCTGCTAGGCAGGGGTTTCTCTTCCGGTCCCATTCTGGCCCAGCCAGGTGATGCTAGGAGTGCTGCTGGGAGGCCCAGTGGGAAGCAGAACAGAACCGCCAGGGCTGGGTGCTCACTGCTGCCACCCTGTGGGGGAGAAGGGTGGCGCGGGGCCCGGAGCGCTGGTTGTCCTCACACCTGCAAGTGGGGGCAGCAGGGCTAAAGCCAACCTCACCTGACTCCCAAACCTGCGCCTGAGAACCGCGGCTGCCGCCCTCGTCCCATGTGGGGGCAGCGCTGTGTTAAGTTCCTTGGCAACTCTTGCAGGAAGACCTTTGTTTTCTTAGGCAAGCTGGCTGGAGGCTGAGAGGCTAAGCTGGATTTCAACCCAGACCCCAAAACCTGTCGTCCTTTCACCACTTGTGGGTTCAGGTGCTCGCTGGGACGGCCCGCCCGGCCCCTCCTCGCCCAATGGGACAAGGCTGGGTTGGTTCCCCTCCAACCCCGGGCTGTGTGCTTGCCCAGGTTTCTCTATCTGCAGAGAGACACAAGGGCCAACTTGTCTAGTGGGAACGGAGCCGTTTCACATGCTGGCTTCTGTCAAGGGCCTTCTTATTTATGGAGGATGTGGAGTCGACTGCTGACTGCCAGCAAAGTCTCGGGGTCCGTCCACAGTGGCACCCAGGATCCTCTCTGAGCCCATTTTCCATCTATAAAAGCAAGGGTCTCTCAACCCAAAGACCCTTTTTGAAATTGAGTGGGAGGAAGAGCCACTCAATCTGAATCCACTCCTGAATCCAGGAAGCTCCACTGTCCCCTTTTAGGCAATTCTCAAATTCCTCCAAGTTCTATTTTATTTATACATCATTCAGATATGAGTTAGAAAATAAGCTTTAAAAAACTAGACACTTCAACCCCTCTCCATCATTAGCCATTTTGTGTCCAGTTGTATAAATACTAGTGTCCCCCACTCTTTTTTCAATTCAATGGTTTCTGGTATTTTCTTTAAGTTGTGACAAACACGTAACATAAAATTTACCATTTTTACCACTTCTAGGTGGGCAACTCAGAGGCATTAATTATACAGTTTCGTACAATCATCACCACCGTCTTGTCTTCATCACTCCAAACAGGACTGTCTGGCTTTTCAGCTCACAGCTGAGTGTCAGCTGTGTGCACAATCGTTAGAGAAGCAAGCTAAGTAGTAACACCGAAGTTCTAAGAACTTAAGTTCTAACATGGAGAATCTTCTGGGGTCATACATCCTTTCAAGGCTGATGGGAAGTGATGGATTTTCTTCAGGTATATGCACAGTGAGAAGCATATACAACATTCTAGAAGCCCCTGGAGTCTGTTCATAAAGCTGCTGCCACCCTCAAGCTTTACGATTCAAACAAGAATCACTCTTGCGCCCTCACGCCCAGGCGTTTAATGACGTTTACCTTTGGTCATAAACTCACTACCCAGCAGAACCAAGAATATTCCTTCATTCTTCTGCCTCCCCCCAACTAAGTGATGTTTTTGTCATCTATGTGTATTTTTTTTAGCCTTCAAAGTACTTTTAAAAAATTGAAGTATAGTTGACTTACAGTGCTGTTTAACTTTCTGCTGTAGAGCAAAGTGATTCAGTTAACATACACATTTCTAAAAAGGAAAAAAAAAAATTCTTTTCCACTATGGTTCATCATAGGATAGATACTCAATATAGTTCCCTGTGCTGCTGCTGCTAAGTCACTTCAGTCGTGTCTGACTGTGTGTGATCTCAGAGACAGCAGCCCACCAGGCTCCCTGAGATTCTCCAGGCAAGAACACTGGAGTGGGTTGCCATTATACATAGTTAAAAGACTTTGTTTTCTATTCTGTATATAGGTATTTGTAAACTGGGTTTTTTTTTTCCATAACTTATTCCTTTATTTTAAAAATAGAAAATCTAAAATGCACTGGGAATAACAGGTTTTGGAGAAGTGGTAAAAAATGACAATAAGGAAATTATAAGATAAAACATAATATAAATAAAAGTTGTTCCAAGTTTTTAAAAAGATAAATTATTTTTGAAGAAGATAACAATAAACAGATTTCTGAAGAGTATCAGAAAAAAGATAACACAAAGTCAATGTTTTTGACTTTAACATGAATGTGTTGACTTTAAAATTAAGTGGTCTCCCTGGTTGTTCCTCCATCATCTTGGGAAGACGTGAACGTAAAGTTGCTCAGTCGTGTCCGACTCTTTGCGACCCCATGGACTGTAGCCTACCAGACTCCTCTGTCCATGGGATTTTCCAGGCAGTAGTACTGGAGTGGATTGCCATTTCCTCCTCCATGTAAAGTGGGTTTGTGTGTGTATAAAATTAACACAGCCGTGTGGCTGTTATTTCTCTTGGGTGCATCTCTGGGAGAGGAACCGCTGGGCTAGAATGTGGGACCATTCAATTTTCAGGTTAATGCTCATTTCAAATTAATTCCCACAGTGGCTGTACTCACCGACTCTCATTTGTAACATGTGAAGATCCACAAACTTGCCAGCAACTGGTTTGTCAGGCTTCTTGATCTTTGCTGTTTGGATGGGTGTAAAATAGTATTTTCTTTGTAGTCCTGATGCAGGTCCTTGACTACTAATGAGACTGAGCACTTTATTTCCTCTTCTGTAAAATGCCTGTTCACTGTTGCTTAGTTTTCCATTGAGTTCTTTTTCTCTTACCAATTTGCAGGAAATCTTCATACACTTCATGTGTTTTTAGTTTGTAACATCGTCATTTATATTTTGAAACATTATTTAAAAGAAAAAATCTGGTGAGCATATTCTGTATTTTAAGAGTGTAGTGCATGTGAGAGACTTCTACCAATTCGGAGGAATCCTGGTGCTACTTACAGAACCCTTTGGTGACCTGGAAAACATCTCTGATCTCCCTGCCTCCCTATCCCGGTTAGAAAAGATAAGTTTCCAGGCCAGTAATGATTTTATTGCCTTCTGTCCCATGGTGAACAGGTACAGGAAACATTTTCTCTAAGTTCCTGAACTGAAAACCAAAAAGCCCACCACTGCAAAGGAGCATGCTTTTGTTTGTATATTTAATATTTTACAGTTAGAGTGTGGTTACAGATGTGGGAAGAGATTAGTTGTAGGTTTTAATTAAATAAACAGTCTTTCATTATTCTGGCTCATTCTCATGACAAAAAACTGCAAAAGAAAAACTCTTAGATAGATACTAGATGTGTTTTTAACCCTGTTAGATCAGATCAGTCGCTCAGTCGTGTCCGACTGCCTCACTCAAATAAAAAGCAACACAAACATCTCAATGGTGTTAAAGATTGGCCAAGAAAATGCAAAAGACAGAGCAAAGCTCCTCACCAGTAAGGGCAGAAGTGGCCAGGCCCAGGGGCCCAGAGTAGCCTGCTGTCCGCCCAGCCTCCTCTCAGGGGAACCTTTTAGCGTGATTCACTGCCCTACAGGCTGAGCAAACTGTTTGGGGAGGGTGGGGAGAACCAGGAGAGCCATCGGTGACCAGAAAGCTCGGGACGGGATCTGTCGGGCTCCCTCCCTGACATCCCTACAAAAGCACTGGTGAGGAGTCCCAACAACTCGATGACTCCATCCTCCAGGGGGCTGAGCAGCACAGCACGGGCCGTCAGGTCCTAGTGAGGCTGCCATTCCGAACACCGAACCCCGTCATGGTGCGAGTGACCCTGCACGACCTCAACAGCCATTTGGAATTTGAGGACTGAAGGGAAGCCCAACTGTACTTTAAGTGCAACTTGTGAAAACATACTAATTACAGTAGGGTTGTTTTTTTAAAAAAAAACAACAACAAGCATACAGTCTCTAGAGGTTGCATTGCACCGTCTCCTGACATAGCAAAGAAACGCTGTTTCTAGCAGGTCTCAAGCCAGAGTGGCTTTACAAAACTCAAGTCAATCAGTTCTTCTTCTAGACTTAATCTCTACCAAGAAATTTCCTTCTCGGAGAGAACCAGGCTAATCCTTAGCAATCACAAATTGAGAGGGAACGCTAGGTAACAACTTCCCAACACTGTCCTTCTACATCCAGCCCTCCTGACCACTGCCCTCTTTCTGCTCCCAGCTCCCTGAAGGAACATTAGAGACAGGATGGGAAACTCAGGCTTCTGGAAGCCTGCTGTGGAAACTTGTCCTCTCCTGGGACCTGGAGAAACAATCCAGCCTCTTGACAAAATGGACTCCGAGCTAAGAACATTCTTAGAAACCTGAACCTCTTATTAAAAGGGCCTCACTTAGCACTCTACTAAAATCGGTTTCTCTGAAGCCAGTTCAAGAATAGCAGAGAAACCATTATGTCAATGAACCGTCTGAACCGACCTGTGGAACATTCACATAGTTATTTAGTACAAATATTTGCCAAGCTGACCCTATTTATTCAGGTGCTTATTTGGGGGAAGACATACCTTCCATGCAGGTACTAAAATGAGTCTCATGGTCTCTAAAAATGGTGCTTGTGAAGAAGCGACCGCTGCAGTTACAGCCGCATCTGGGGGAGGCAGAGTCAGCTGCAGTCTCAGTTCAATCACAAGAAACCTCTGAACAACTGGGAGACCTAGAGGACCCTTCCGAGGTCCACGGGCCTGCAAAGACGGAATCCGTGGGAAGGCTTCTCATCATCAGACTTGGGTTTTCAAGCCTCTGCCCACCAGTTCCAGGAAAACCCTCCAGGAGACCAAGTCCCTCTTGCATAATTCTCGGCAGAGGGTTTTAAGCCTCAGAGACGCTCCTGCTCCCCTTTGAATGAAAACACCAGTTGACATCAAGTCCTCTTGCTGGGGAGCAGCTGAAGTCAACAGTCGCTCAGGCACTTGCTGGAACACACCCACCCTCACCACTCATTTCTCCAGATTAAGTTGCAGTCAGGCTCTGACCGCAAGGTAAGCCGACTCGCCACCTTCCCCAGCAGTTGGGCCTCTCCCAAACGCCGCCTGCAGCCTGCACCTTGCCCAATGGGTCAGAGGAACCACTGAACTACACAGCGGCGCCTCCTCAACATACAATCTGCTTGCCGGGAAGCAGCACCCAGCACTAGCGTGAGGGCCACGCCCAGGTTACCCAGCCAAAACCTATGGTTACATCATCTAAGATTTGTTAGGAAAATTATTTTTATGGGGGAAAAAAAGAGAAAAATTGGCATCCCATTTCTAATCATTACTAGCTTCTAAAATAAGCTCACAAACCTTGTAACTTCTGAAAGAAAGAGGCTTTGCCCACTGAATAGGACATCCTACTAAATGTGGACATGATTTTCCAAATACAAAATTGTTAATTTTATGAGCAGCTAAAAAACAACTCAAAAAAATAAAGTCAAGCATTAAATATTACGTAAGGTTTTCTTTTATTTAAAAGATCATTCACAAAATACCATATCCATAGATTTACTTTCTGTCATATAGCTGAATGTGTTAAGTGTTTGGAATTCCATTCTTACATTTAAAAGTCAACTGGATTGCCCAGAAGTTTAGATGAATTTGTTTTGTTCTTAATCTTTTCCACATTGGAGATGTAAGTAGGTCATCTGAAAGCATCAGGTTTGATCACAACCACATAATGCATGTCTTTCTTTAGTAAGTGTTGGTGTTACACAAATGGTTCCTATCTCAGAAGCAAAGCTGACAGGTGGAAGGAAGGACAGGAGGCAGAGTTCTGTGAATTGCTGAGACCTGGGGACAGGGGGAGCCGAGGGCGGCAGCTAACGAGGAGCTGTCTCCTAAGCGCACCGCCCAGGCCCGGCTGCCCCGGCCCTCCAGTCGTGCTGGTGAGGGTGTCTCTTTTCCCAGGCTCTAGCCGAGCCCGGACTGCTCCCAGTGGGATGAACTGGGACTCGGGTGCTGAAAAATGTGTTCACACATAGGTGTCTGAGCTCAAAAGCTGCTGCCTAGCTGCCCGGCCCTGGGTGAGAGCTGGACACTCTATGTGGGAGTGACGTCCTGAAGCTGAGACCTGGTGACCTCGGGCCACCTCCCTGCTACCTGACAGCTCTGCATAGTCAAACTCTCAATTCATCAAGTGAGAGAGTAAAGTGCCAGATCCTAGGCCCATTTTCATTCCAAAATTAAGGGGCGGTGGGAAGCACAGGCTCTCACTGTGACTTAACACTGGGGGACAGTGAAGCCCAGAAAGTGAGGCCAGACACACCGTGGGGGCCCAAGAGGAAGCCGCACGGGGTGAGCCCAGCACAGCGCCGCCCCCTGCGGCCCCCAAAGCACTGCTGCGCCCGGTGGAGAGCAAGCTAGACATCCAGCCACAGAGGGGCCTCTGACATGACTGGTGCCCAAGGGAGACCAGCGTGGACCCGGTGCTGGAGGAGTGATAAGCACACGTGAGCACAGCAGGGCACTCAGTCTGCCCCCTGCGTGCACTCCCCACCGACAGTTCACATCATTCTCTCGGGTTCTGCTGTTTGAAACGTGAGCCTCTTCCGCGTGAACAGCCCATGTGGGAAGCGGGTAGTGGAGTCAGGACTACCTATAAATAGTTATAGGAAGGAATCTGCAGAGATCAACAGACACTTTATCCTTGTTTTGAAAGCAAGGTGTCCCAAAGGCTGTCTGTTGATCACAGCTGACTAAAAACAAGGGACTATCCAACGTGGGACTTGCTTTCTTCCTTGGGAGCCACAGCAATACAGAACTCGACATGCAGGTCAGAAGAGCAGCACGGAGAAAAGGCAAAGGAAAAGGCCGGTGTGGCGGAAGGAAAAGGCAAAGCAATGGAGAGAAATGAAGCGGCACTTCAACCCAGAGAACTCCCGCACGGCGGCCGCCTCTGCCCCTCTAGAGAGACTCTGCTGGAAGGAGACAAGGAGCGAGAAGGGGAAAGGACAGAAGGAAAAGGGGAAAGGAGTGGCAGGGGAAAAAAAAGCACAAAACAGGCACCAGGTAGATACAGCAAAGCCAAGAATGTACTAAAAACCACTTGTTAACTGCTGACATGCACTCACAAGCTCTGTGTTTCCGTTGTAAGAAAGGAGGACAAAGGTCAGGCGCAGGAATGGTAACTGCAGGACTGCCGGTCCAGGGGGCCAGCCAGGCTGTGGTCTCGCTCGAACGCCCCCCACACCCCATTCCCTCCGACCGCAAGCTCATTCTTGCTCCTTGTGAACGACTTCCTCTCTGGGCCTGGCTCCCCCGAAGATGGCAGAGTTGGGGTTGGCTACTTGATTGAGGGGCGTTGCGACTGTTCGAGGTTTAAGCTGGAGCCGTGGTCTCTGTGCTCGTTCCTCTGGGGGAAGGAAACACAGCGTGGTTTACCGAGGCGTCGTGAGAAGGCGCCCTCCTGCCCCCCGTTTACCCATCACCATTATACCTTCTGTGGGTTCTCTGAAATCCATATTGGACCCTCGAAGGGGAGGGCCATCTCTGAAACGACTTCCCATTGGGGGGCCTGTTCGCCGGTCACCTGGGCGACTCCCTCCCCGGCCTCCTAAGAAGTCATCCCTGAAACCTGTGGAAGGAAGAGAACCACAAAGGATTTTTTATTCTCCCGCCTCAAAGCTGATTATACAGCTGTGTGAACTGTTTGCGCTCCATTTAAAATTCTTTAGTTTGTCCAGCATCAGAAATTTTTCCGAGATCAAGTGCACTCAAAACGGGTTCAAACATTAATCTGCTGGGCAATTTCAACACTGACACTTTTTGAATCGTAGAAGATTAAAAAGATAAAGAATTTTAGGACAGAAAAATGAAACGAGCTGTTTAAATTCTTAAGTTTGCAGTGAAAGCCAGTAAGACTATATCCTAATAAGGCTTAAAACAAAACTCCTCAAAGCACATTTTACTGTTTTTGAGTATCATCTATAGTTGTTAAAAAAAAAAGATAAACCTGAAATTTAGAAGTTACAATTTAGAATGCAAAATCACACACACACACACACACACACACACGCCATATGTGAAGACAAAATAAAAACACCAAGTCACCTCTGGGTGACCACTCTCCTTTTTTCAGTTTCTGCTGCCATTCAGGTGTGGATCATTCTAAAAGCAAAGCACCCGTGTGTAAACAAAGCTGTCATCAGGCCCACTCCCTTCCCAAAGAGGGAGTCAGAGAGCAGGAACTGCACATCCAACCCACACGCTCCCCGACCCCCAATCCTTTGTGCATCTGCTAAAATAATTACCAACACAAGTAAACTGCATTTTATTTAAAATTGAGAGTAAGCTGCAATTGTCATCAGTGTGAAAAACATTTTCTCAACGGACTTTTAAGAACCTTAAGCCTTACTTTGTTTTGTATTCAACTCAAAGTCATTGGGGAAGTGGGTTAATTATTTTAAGATAAACTTTTAACAGTACAACCTTTAGCTTTCAATAAAAATTTAAGACATAATTAAACATAATGCGCCTGCTCTCTCTAAGCTCCTGAAGGTGACTACTTTTATTCACTCCAAGGATGGTGTCACTGCTCACAGCTTTGTAGGAACTTATCCTTGAAGAAGGATCCTGAGCTTGAGGAAGTCGGTGCCCCTTATTCACAGATTTCATGTTTGCAAATCTGTCTACTCACTAAACCTGATTTGATCCTGAAATCAACACTTGGGGCTCTGCTGTCATCCTGACACACAGGGCAGGGGAAGACGTGCCACCTGACACACATATTCCCAATCGAGTTATGAAGAAACCTCGGCTCAAACAAACGGGTGCCCTCTTCACAACCTATTTAACGCTGCGCGATCTGCTCTTCTGTGCTCTTTGTGAGTGACCCTGCCGTTTAGAGCAGCACCTAGACATTGCAGTGAAGTGCTGGCTCGTGCTCCTGGTGCTCCGAAGACCAAGAAGGCTGGGTGCGCCTGGGCAGAGAAGCCTTTCTCAGGCAGCACCTGTGAGCTCACCATTAACCAATCAACCGCGTATCTATTAAACACAGTGATGTATCGACTGGTTGACTAAAACTTGACCAGAGGCTCACAAGACTGAGCCTCACCATGGCGAGTATTCCCCTAGGAACAATGGCTCAGGATCGCTAACTGGGCGTTTGCAAGAATGTAACATTGTGAATACAGACAACCAACTACCTTGAATGGTAGGTAAGGTTTTAATTTTTTTGGTCTTTAAAGGTAGCGAGGAATCTGTAAGTTGATGAAGTTATCTGAAACTCAGTTCAGAGACTACTTGTTTGAACAATTCCATTTTTAACAGAACAAGTAATGAAAACAATTGTAAAAAGACTTAGACCAGCAGGAGGACTGCTCTGGGGGAAAACCTCAAGTCTAAGGTTCTTTGTGAAATCACTTTTAACAACCAGAGCATTCACCATTCATTGACCAAGCTTAATCAGTACTCAAGCAATTGACCTGACACTTCCCCCAAACTGTGAAGTGTACCTTTCCTCACTAAGTATGAAAGTAAATTCCCCTTTAATGAGATTAATTTTTGCTTCAGGGTTCAGCATCAAACAAATCAGCTCACACCCATACAGACAAGGCACATAAACACAACTGCCATCAATACTCCGTCCAGGATCATGAGACAAAGCACAGCAGGGGAAAGAAGACAAGCCAGTGTGCATTAACGTTAAGCGTCAACCTCGCTTCAAAATCTCTTCTCCTATGAGCAATGGGGAATAAAGAGCATGGTCTGACATTAACCACCATCTTTCCATGAAGTCTGAGGACAGATTTCTAGGAGGCACACTATCCGTGAGAAACTTCTGAGCTTTCCTTACAAAGTTTAGGTTAAGATACTGTCTGTTTCTGGTTGACAGGGACCTTATTTGCTTTCTTCGTATTTTTTGTACTGCTTGAATTTTTTTTTCTTTTTAACAAAAGCGTGTGTCAAAAACAGACATCATTAGAGTCAGAGAGGTCTACCTATAGAAACAACCTGCACAGGCTGTACCCCACCACCTGGGCATTGCTGGCTCTAGATACAGTACAGTCTACACCGGCTGGTCGCAAGGTACATTCTCTAGCTACATTCACTGCATGTCTTGCTTCAGACTTACAAAAACCCAAGCTAAGCGAACACTAGAAAGGTATTAGTTCCTCTGGTAACCTCTGGAGCTGGGCGCTCACCGTGCTATTTCCTCAGTACCAGGGAATGCAGAACTGGCAGATGCGAGGCCACCACTCACTGGGTCACCAACTACACCTGAGGTGGCTCTGAGACGACGTTTGCTGCATTTTTCAATCAGAGACTAGCTTATACATAAAATTACAGGTTTACTGGATTATACTGTACTTCTATGAATAAGCTCATTTCTGACTGGCTATAGGACTTGGGGGTAATTAAATTATTCAAGACATATAAGTAGTCATATAAGTTTAGCTAAAGCAGTACTGGAAATAAATTCTTTAAGAAATCGACTCCCAAGACCGGTTCTTCCCACACCTAGCAGTCACCTTCTACCGAGTTTGGTTCTTGGGGGGATGATAGGGTTGAGGGAGGCACTAATGCTCTCCTCTCACAAGGTGGCCAGTGCGGAGGATCTCCAGTTTACAGGAAAGAAAAGAGACCTTAAAAAAAAAAAAAAAAAAGACCTGTGTTTCATTTTCTACCTTATGGTCAAAATGGACATTTTGACCAAATATTAACTACTTTCATCATTTAAAAAAAAAGAGAGAGAGAGATGAGAAATGTTTAGGACATCAACTCTTCAAAGCCTGGAATGCAAACTGACCTCTTGAATTGACACAAGGAAGTACCCACAAGTCTGCTTCGGTGAGTTAAGAAAAGCAATTATCAACTGGACTATGTCCACCTTTAAGAAACAAAGAGGTCAACAGGACTACTTCCTACTATCTAGGAGGGAGCCACCAGGAACCATTAGTATGAGGCTCTCTGTAGGCTTCTAGAACCTCCACACTACTTCTAGAAATAACACTACTCTATTCGTGCCGTACACAGTAGGCCCCACCAAGGGGAAAGACTCAGTGTGAGATACAGGCACGTGTAAGAGCAAAGAAATGGTAACAAAACAAGGTGGGTCAGTCAACCTGGCCTCATGTAGCAGCTTTCAAGTCCTACCCCAAAACACTGAGGCTCTAACAGAGGCTTGATGCGTGCCTGGGCACCTTTCAGGAAAGTTTCTTTTGTGAGAGGATCTAAGGCAGTAGTCCGGCCAGGCGGGCTGCTCACGAGAACCATACAACGGTAGCAAGGCCACCAAAGAGGGTGAGTGGTGACACTTTAAATACTGACACCGGAAATCCCATCTACCATGAGATTCTCAAGAGCCGCCCATTCCTGAGAATACACAAAAACGGTAAAGCTGAGGCTGATCATTACCCTGGTGCACAAACATGGGGCAGTTCATTGGAAGACGTACAACTCATGTGATGGGAAGCTCATTGAAATTTTAGAAAAGTTTTTTGCTGCCAAAAGGAAGAAGAAAAAAAACCAGGCTTGCAGAAGCATCATCCATTCTTTGCAAGATTTTACACGTTTTCAAAAGCTCATAAACACCTGATCAGACCCACAAGGTAAGAGGCCTACTATAACCTACGAGACCTGTGATCAGTGGGCACACAGCAACTCTTACGTTCAGGTGTACAAGAACCAATCACCTCTGTCATCTGGTCCACCTTTCCTGAAGCCAAAGCCGCCTTTATCTTGTTTTCTGCCTTCTGCAATGTCCACACGAAGTGACCGGTCACCCAAGAGCTAATAAGGAGAAAATATGGTAAGTACTGGCAAGACAAAATCCAGCGACTAACACCACAGAGAAGACCCGAATATACTTACTGCACCATCGTATGTCAAGGCTTCCTTAAGGGAATCCACTTCATCAAATTCTACATAGCAGAATCCTGTAAGAGAAAACAAACCCTGACTTCCTCCAGGACTCTAGGTTAAAGACACGGCAGGACCCTGTCGGCACGCTTCCCCGCATCACAACTACCACTTCCGTCGCAGCTGGATGGCCACAGCGTGCAGAACCTGGAAGTGCGTGTTTTACTTCTAATAAATAGAACTTGTCTGGAAGTCCTTCCTCTTAATTATATTCTATCAGAAAGTGCTAACCAAATAGGCATTGAAATAGTAGCTATTTTTATAAAGCTTTACCTTTTAACCATAATATTAAAACCTTGCTTGGGTCACTGAAGAGCTGTTAGTTCTGACTTCTGAATGACTTCTAACTTCTGAGTACATCTAACGGGGCTTGAAGACACAGATTTCAAACTGGATACTAAACATGCTTTGAAGGAATACTACATTGAAGGTGCCTATTACTTACCGCTCAGGTAGTTGGTATAAAATCTGTTTTACAAAGCTAAAAAACACACTCCCAGCAACAAGCACATCCTCTTCAGGAGGCTAATTAATCAAAGACAGCTAGTCTGGGTGCTTTATTGACAACCCGAGTCCTTGATGCTAGATTCTGACACAGGCCTGTAAACAGAGGACACTCCTGGCAGAGGAAACCACACACCCTCTCTCCCCCTTAAACCTCTGAATAAGCCTTTGCTTCTACTTGCCACACTCTGGTCCATGCCCTTTCCCTGCCCCCTGGGTTAAATCTGGATTAAGAGCCCTCTCCTCACTGGCCCCGTGCTCACACTGTGCCCTGTATTACCACCCTCCCCTCCCCCTCCTGTATGATTACAATTCACCCTCAAACCCCAATAGGACCGAAAGCACGGCAGCCTGCGTCCTAACTTCTCCTGTTCACCATCTGCTCACACAAAGAACGGCTGGAGAGCCCCCCGTCCCCAGCTCGGCCTGCACCTCCGTATCCATGCCTCTCCCACGTGGATTCAATGTTCAGAGGAACTGAGAAAACCACTTCCAAACTCAAACAGAAAACAGCCGCCTGGTCCCTCTAGAGCTCACACTTGCCTCACACTAGAGCTGCCAAAGATGCCCTTGTATGAGACAAACTCTTAAAACCTGCTGCCACTGGCTCCGCCCTGAGGCTGGCTTCACCCCCACATTTGTATTCCCCTCAGATAAAATGTTCCCAAATAGGCTGAATGCTAACAAAGTAGCAGAAAGAAAACCTAGTGGGAATCATTTTCTATGGTCATGTCCACAGCAAATGAGAAACTGCATTCTAAATGCCTTGGTAATGACCATTCACCCACATATTTGTACCTTAAATGTGAATTCTTAACGCTTCCTCGCAGTGTGACTTACTTCCACAAGCTTAATGGGTACACGGGTTTTCATTATTTGATCACTTACGATGAAAAGGGTCTAGGTTCTTAGGTGAGAAAGCTTTCAAAACGACAAAAATACAGAAGCACTCTGCCAAGCACACTGCTGCTTCGTGTACAGCCCCCACTCCACCACAGCCTCTCTGTGCTCTTCATGGGTGCACTTCTGGGTCAATAAAGCAAACCAAATGCCCTCGGACCCTGAATCAAGCACTTAAATACAGGCACACCTCCCTTCATTCAGCTAGACGCCAATGCCATTTGATTCCCCATTCTTAGTCCTTCTCTGCTCAAGAGCCCTGAAGAGATTAATCCACAGACACTAACCTGATCTGAAATTTGACCCCATCATTTCCCCAAACACATGCGCTCAAGTCACAAAAGTACAGTGACAAGTACTAGGTCACTTTTTGGACTTCATGATAAACTAGATCACAGGAAAACCACCCCCAAATGCACACGTCAGCCAAGGTGATGTACACCTGCAAAGTCTTGAGCTCCATTTGTTCATTTCGTTCCTGGGAACTCCTTCTCTGGTGAGACAGAATTGCTACACAGGCTAGGCACACTCCAGATTTACTTCCGCATGTGCCACATTTTCTACAAACTAGATTATAAATACCTCCCCTCCCTGCCACGTAGAACTGAAGGCCTATGAGTTAAAGGCCTATGTTTATTTCAACCACCTGGACCAGGCAAATGTTCCAAACACTTTCATAATTAGAGCCCTCTGCGTTAGACCCTCTCTCCCCCTTACAATAATACAGTAAAAATCCCCTGAACTCACCTTTAAATTTGTCTGTGTCTTTGTCTCTGACTAGCCGTACACTCCTTATGCTGAGATCCTTAAAGATAGCGTCTATGTCGCCCTGAACTGTATTAAAAGGTAGATTACCTACATATGCTGTGTAGGGGGGCTCTGTGGGCAGCTCCTTCTGGCTGCGGGAACCATGGCCACCAGCACTGCCACGGGACCTAGGAGGGGGAAAAAAAGACAGGATTCAAGTCTGCCCAAGCATTCTTGCCCCCAGAGGGCCAAGGAAAATGTCTCTCATTCAGCCACACCACCATCTACATTGTCCTGAAATGACAAAGTATTCCAAAATTCATTTATGGAAAATATGCCCATTTTTGGATGACAAAAATGTCCAGAAATACACAATCTGTGTAAACATAGATTTCCCTAGAGAATCAAATCCAAACAGAACATCCTCCTACAGAAAAGGGGTTCTCCTATTTCCTAAGAATAGGAGAATAGAACCTAAGCCAATGCCCTCCCTTACACCCAATAATACTAACACATACAGAAATGAACTGTCCAACTTACTGTCCAGAAGCTCAAGTTTAACTCATTCACAATACAAGTGTCTCTTGCTATTGTCTGATGATGGATAATATGCTCTCATACAGATTTTTGTGCAGCAAGTACTATGTACATACGTACTCTCCACTCCACCACGCACTACCTCACTAGGACCTCAAATATATGTGCATATGACTAATTCACTTAAGCTTCAATGCAATTTCCTCAGCTGAGACAAGAGGCATTTACTTGCCCATGGTGGCTCTGTCAGTAAAGAATCCGCCTGCAATGCGGGAGACCTGGGTTTGATCCCTGGGTTGGGAAGATCTCCTGGAGAAGGGAATGGCTACTCACTCTAGTATTCTGGCCTGAAAAATCCCATGGACAGATGAGCCTGGCAGGCTACAGTCCATGGGGTCACAAAGAGTCGGACACAAGTGAGCAACTTTCCCTTTCACAGAGCTTACCAGTGGCAGGACCTTGACTCCATCACACCATTGCTAATGTGAGAGGTAGTGGTTTAAATCCCAGCTCTATCAATACTTACCTGGAGGAGCTATTCAGTTTTTCTAAGCTTTATTTGGAAAACTGTGTCAATACTAAAAAAGACATTGAATTACTGAGAAATTACACACGCTGCTTGCTGCCTACACACAGTGTGCATGTGTAGAGCGACAATGACCCACCACGGCCATCTACAACCTGAGATTTACAATGCTTTACAGGTAATTTTAAAATAAATGGGGCCATTATACATTTGCCAAAACCCACAGAACGGAACGCACACTGCCAGGAGGGACCCTACTGCCAGCTGCGGACACTGGGCGATGAGCGGTCAGTGCAGGCTCGCTGACCAGACAACTGTGCTCCTGCGACGCAGACGTCCACAGCGGGGGCGGGCAGGGGGCGTGGGAACGCTGGACTTCCTCACCAGTTCTGCTCTGAACCTACACTGGTCTGCTAAAATTAATGCAAGGGAGGGGAGCTCTTCTTTACATTAATAATGATGTCAGCTAAAAAATGCAGGAGGAATCATGTAGTTAGAAAACCACACCAACACAGTAGTGACTGATTCAGGCAAGGCTCAGTTACCACTGTAAACAGGTAACTGAACTTAGCATCTCCAGTAATGGGACAAACTTAAGTGACACGCCCTCTACTTGAGCACAGACTCTGCCAAAGCATGAAAGTCATGAACTACTCTTTAAGGCAGGGAGACTAGCGAAGTGACAACCAGTGCTACGTGTGATCTTTGGATCCCAGAACAAACAGCCAGAAAAGGAAAAGCAGGGTGAGAAATGTGAAACTGGTGTGTAAAAATATTATTGTCAGCATTAAATCTCATAGGACTGACAACTACAGTTAGCAGGATGCCTCCCTTCTCAGGAAGACACACTACTTAGGAGTGAAGTGTGAGGACAGCCGCTTATGTTCAGGGGGTCTGGCACAAATGTCATGTGTGCGCGCATGAATATATAAAGACAAAACCACTGTGAAACTTGTGAATCTACTACAGTCCACTGTATCATCTTCTTTCAACTTTACTGGAGACCTGAAAGATTTCAAAATAAAATGTTTAGGGGAAAAAAATTTAAAAGAGGGAGGTGCCACTTTTAAGAGACACTTAAAGCAAATGAGTCTCCTCACATGAGTCAAAGGTCGGCCCGAAGTCAACCTTCCCTTTCTTCTGCAGGGTATATTTATACCAAGTCTTGGAAAGTAACTTGACTTTTAAAATTCACACAGTGCTAGAAATATCATGAAAGAAATTCCACAACTTGCCTGACATGAATTCCAGATACTGCAAATGTTTGATAATAAATACCTTTAAGACAACACTTGAATAAGAGAAAAATAGACTTACAAGTGAATGTGGCTTATTTTGCATTTCAATAACCATAAAACCTAAAGTATTTTCAGGAAGATACTCCTTGGGACTGGGTACTCAATGTATAAAAACAGTACAAACACTCGGAAAACTGTCAAAACAGAGAACCAACTGTAATTTAAAACACTTAAAGTAACACCTGGTGGAAAACAGCCCCTTGCCCTCAAGTAGCTTATGTCTGAATAGCACAAATAAAACAAAAATAACTGTAAATGCATACACACATGCTGTGTATATATTTACCTAGATACATAAAAAAAGCAAAGGGCTAAAATGATCTTAAAAAAATCAACGAGAAGGTGAGGATGAAAGAATGGTAAATTTGGCAGGGGTATCTTTAATGAACCAAGAAAACAGGAGGGAGAAAGACTTGCTAAAAGGGCACGTGAGAACTTCTGTGGGGCGCTGGACAGAGGGCTGAAGAGGCAGGGTGAGCCGGCCTCTGAGTGAGTGCAGAAAGCCAGCTGAGCCTTGATAAGGACCCCTACTAGCAAGAACGCAGGACGATCAGAAGCCAGCTCTGGCTTTGGGAAGATGAAGACTGAAGAACCTCACTTCAGGCAAGCAGTACTTTAAGAGCAGGAGCTGTGGGGAGAGCTAACTCAGACCCTTGAAGTCTCTCGTTTCACCCTAGCCTCACACAACTGCCAGTGGTTTAACACTGCAGATTTTTTCAAGAAATTACAGAGGCAGTCCTAAATACTGCCCTATCTGATGCCCTCGGCTCTACAGGACTTGAGTGGTTTTTAGCTTCTCACTGAGTAGTTCACTGAAGACACCACAGCGCAATGGGACTGGAGCCGGACAGATTTCAATGTATTCACTCTACCAAGAGCCTACAGTGTGCCAGCAACTTGAGACAAACCCCAGAGCAAACGCATGCAAGTAATAAAACGATACACGCTGTCATCAACCAATCAAATAAAAAGTCAAATGTCAGAAAGTCTTTGAGCTAAAACTCTTAGGAGATACTTTTAAGTTTAGAGGGGACTATTATTCTAAATAAGCTATGTTATACAGAAGCACTTTCTAAAATAGGTTAAAACACAGAGACTCATCTGGCACCCTAGCTTGGTGAAGGACCTTTTCCAAATCACCTCTGTACCTCCATTTTTGCATCTGTTATTTTATAAATATTCAAATTTTTATGTTATAGAGGAGCTTAAGACTGACCATAAAAATACTTCACAAGACTGATTGCTTTATAAAAGTTTAATAACAATTCTGAAGTGTTATGGGTAGATTAAACACCCTGCGGGATACGCTGCTCATGCAGAAGCAGCCTGACTAGCAGCTGTGGACGTAAAACAGGCAACAGACGAGGCGAAGCTGCAATTCAGAGACAGACAGAGCTGAAGGTCTGTGCTGCGCTCCCAGGCCCCATCACCCGCCCTCAGCAAGCAAGGGTCCTGCCCATTCATGCCTGCTGCCGACAGGGACAGTCTACTGATAAGTGTGTGTGTGCATGCATATATAATATATAAGTTTTTCTGATATATATATATATATATATATATATATATATATATATATATATATATCAGTCATTTCAGAAAGCCAACTTTCAACTCCATGTGTGACCAAAATCCTATAGACAGATCATTCTTCACTCAAGTCAACAAAGTATCTGAATGTCCATTAAATACAGAGCACCATATTAAGGGCACAAACCTAAGACTCAGTTCCTACTAGCAAGGAGCTGATAATTCAGCTAAGGGGCTCCAGGTATCTACAAAGAAGAAATCACATCTCAAGTAAAAGATGACAGAAAATTCAGGAGACAGTAATGAGCACCATCTCTGCAGGGTGGAGCAAAGGCACTTGAACTCTATTTTCCAGACAGCAGACAAAACACTGAACTCAATGTGATAATGTGAATAAGTGACGATAAAGAGGAGCGAGAGGAGACTGGAGGAAGCGTGACTGGAAGAGAAGAGAAGAGAAGAGATTAATAGGACAGGGATTACAAGCAGCAAGTGGATGAAACAAAAGTAAGCGCTCAAGATTTGCTTCCAAAGTATGTAAGAATAAATAATGAAGGACTGCTGCTGCTACTGCTGCTAAGTCGCTTCAGTCGTGTCCGACTCTGTGTGACCCCAGAGACGACAGCCCAGCAGGCTCCCTCGTCCCTGGGATTCTCCAGGCAAGAACACTGGAGTGGGTTGCCATTTCCTTCTCCAATGCATGAAAGTGAAAAGTGAAAGTGAAGTTGCTGACCCCATGGACTGGAGCCTACCAGGCTCCTCAGTCCATGGGATTTTCCAGGCAAGAGTACTGGGGTGGGGTGCCATTGCCTTCCCCGATAATGAAGGACACATGCTGTTATTTCTGGGAAAGAATTTTACCAAGACTTCTAAGTGAGTCAGAAACTAAGCAGGACCTCCCTGGTGGGGCATGGATAGGAACTGTGTGTCAATCAATGCAGGGGACACGGGTCCGATACCTGCTGTGGAGCGACTAAGCCCGTGCGCCACAACTACGGAGTCCATGTGCCCCAGAGCCCGCACTCCGCAGCAAGAGAAGCCACTGCAACAAGAAGTTCGCCCCTGCAACCGCAGTGCAGCCCCATTCGCCACAACTAGAGAAAGCCGAGGTGCAGCGGTGAAGACCCAGCACAACCAAAAACGAACACAAACGACTATACAGAACGTAGGTCTTGTTGCCGTCATTTAGGACCAGTGACAAGGTACCCGGCCTGGGGATCGGCCTCTGGGCTAACTGGAGCCTTGGGCCCCGTCTGCCTCTAGTGCTTCCAGGTGAGGGCTGATCAGCTCCAGCACAGCTCATCAACAGCTTTGGTCGGTCACGTGCCGCCCACAAACACTAGCATATATCACGTACCATGAGGCACTCTTCCTGCTGCTGCTGCTAAGTCGCTTCAGTCGTGTCCAACTCTGTGCGACCCCATAGACGGAAGCTCACCAGGCTCCCCAGTCCCTGGGATTCTCCAGGCAAGAACACTGGAGTGGGTTGCCATTTCCTTCTCCAATGCATGAAAGTGAAAAGTGAAAGTGAAGTTGCTGACCCCATGGACTGGAGCCTACCAGGATCCTCCATCCATGGGATTTTCCAGGCAAAAGTACTGGGGTGGGGGTGCCATTGCCTTCCCCGGGCACTCTTCCTAGATCCTATATAAAATCCCAGTAAGACTGCCTTTCTGAGAATAAAATGCAAGGAAGCAACAAAGACAAAATCCTCTGAGCGTGCAAAGAAAGGTCAAAATGTGTAATTTACTTCGTTTCGAGACAATAAGCAAAAAAGGTTAAGGCTGTCAAAAGCCAGCGCCTTATTTCATTAACATCTTACCAGCCCCCTTACCTATTAACATCTTACATTAGGAAGACACACTGATTGCAATCACTGAACCAACATCAATACATTTACTAACTAAAGCTCAGTTTATTCAGGTTTTCTTGGCTCTCACCTACTGTCTGTCATTTTCACGTCCCAGGATCCCATCCAAGATGTCACATTACATTTCAATTTTAGCTTAGGTTTGAAAAAACAAGCCCATGGACCGACTGAAGACACTGCACTCCCAAGTAGGTCTTTCTCTAAGTGTATGGATTTCCCCAAGCCTTTAGTTAGCACTCAAAACTAAATCCCTTTATCCTGACAACCATCATCACTACAGGATGTGCATGAAAGCCCCTGCAAGTTTCTGGTGAACACTGGGGGTGGTGTGGGGGGCAGTGTCTGGGGTGAGTTCTTCAATGAGCCCTACTGGGGTGAGTTCTTCAATGAGCCCTATTTCAAGGGGTTCTCTCTGCTGTGAATGGGAGCTTCGTAATTCAGTTACATCTGAAAGATACAAAAAGCAATGCAGGGAACTGCAACTTTCTGAGGCAGGAACTCTTGTTCACTGCTTTGTCTCCAAAACTGCAATAGTATCTGCTACTTATCAGGGTAGAAGGAAAGAAACCACCAGCCTGCCAACTACTTTAGGATTGCAAGCAACCTCTTTCACCACGATGGGTACTCATTTAGATTTTCAGATGGCCCCTAAAAGAACATTAAAGCATCCTTTATTTGGTTCTGGCTCTATCTCTTCAGAGGAAACCTTTCTTCCATTTAACAGTTCCGTGGGCTAACCAGCTGTAGTAGTCCTGTTAAGTCAAAGAGTGCAGAGACCTCCACAGATCTTGTTGTTGGCCATCATGTAAATCAAGACGGGGCACCACACCGCACCGTTACTCATGCACTTGCAGTATTTAAGAAAAGATAACGGTTCATCAAATACCATTTGTCTAGAGTCCATATATATGCATTAATATATTTGTTTTCCTCTTTCTGACTTCACTGTGTATAACAGGTTCTAGGTTCATCCACTTCACTAGAACTGACTCAAATGTGTTCTTTTTTAATGGCTGAATACTATTCCATTGTATGTATGTAGCACAACCTACTCGCAGGGAAGGAATAGAAATGCAGATGTAGAGAATGGGACTTGTGGACACAGACACAGGGGAGGGAGAGTGTGGAACAGATGGAGAAGCACCAACATACGCACACTGTCAGGTGTAGGACAGAGAGCTGGTGAGAGGTCGGGTGTGGCACGGGAAGCCCAGACTGGCACTGTGCCGGCAGAGGGAAGGGCGAGGGGAGGGGAGAGGGAGGAGGGATATGTATAAATGTTCTGATTTGCATCGCTGTATGGCGGAACCAACACAGTATTGTAAGTCTTTTTAAATATTTAAATTAAAAAATAGGGGGAAAAAGGGGAGGGAGGAATTCCCTGGCACTCCAGTGGTCAGGACTCCATGCTTTCACTAAGGGCCTGGGTTCAAACCCTGGTCAGGGAACTAAGTTAAGATCCCACGAGTGAGTGGTTCAGACAAAAATTAAAAAGCCATCTTTAGCAAACAATGTTTTTTGATAAAGTGATCAAAATGATTAACTTTATTAAATACTGACCCACTTTTAAAATATCCTGTTACCAAATGGGAATGAAGCACTCTGCTGCTTACTGAAGCACATGGTTAGCTTGAGGAAAAGCACTCCTGTGAGTGAGTTATAAGCTGAACCAGCTATTCATTTCATGGAACAACACTTTTACCTGATAGAACTAACCAACTGTGGTCCAGACTTGGGTGTCAGGCACCTTCATGTAAATGAAGCGAGTCTTGTCCCTTTCAGGAAACCAACACTACTACCTGCTGCCAATGACAAAATGCAGGCTTTCAAGCAAAACCCAGAATTTTAGAAAACTTGTATCTATCAACATACGCTTGACAGTCTCCCAATTCCTGAAATTTTTCTGATGAAACTGACGGTGACATTAATGAACATGATTTTTGATACTGTATAGTGAAATATGTCAGCTTTTGGAAGCTCTGCATAACTCAGTGAACTGGTATTTTCCAAAGGACTAATATATCGTGTTACCAAAAAAATGCACAGGTAAAAGATACACTCAAAATATAAGACAAATCTATATGGATTTTAATGTAAGAGATGTCTACTGTTACAATTAACCTTTATGGAAATTACCACCTGGGAAGTTTTGGTAGTTAAAAATTTAAGAGTACCTACAATTATCTAGAAAGTCCATTAAAACAATCCTCCCACTTCCAACCATTTATCTGTTTAAGGCTGGATTTTCTTCATGAATGTCAAGCAACCTACCTTAAGAGTGAATACAGAAACAGCTATGAGAAACCCGCTGTCTTCTACTGAGCTAGATATTCAACAGGCTCCAGGGAATTGATTCCTTGGTGGGCCATTGGTTATGACTCTGCACCTTCACTGCCGAGGGCCCAGGGTCAACTCCTGGTCAGGGAACTACCATCCACAGGCTGTGGGGCTTGGCCAAAAAAATTAGGGGGTTCCCTCCAAAAATGCAACTGATTATTTCAATTATAGAAGAACAGCGTGTGGAGAGAGGGGGCCACCAGCTCCATCTACCCGGTGCTGGAGCACAGTGAGGCGCCATGTTTTCAACAGAGTATCAGTATACTTGAACACATCCTGAGGGTCCTTTCAAGAACATTAAAAAAAACTATGATATACTTGGCAAACTTAAAAAATGCAAGGATATTCAATGATTCACAAACACAACTTAGGCATCACAGCTATGAAGTGCCATCAAAATCAGCTGGTCACTTGTGCCAAGTGTGCAAGTCTAACCGCCTGTACAAACGATGGAAAGGCAAAGAGGCAGCAGGTCTCTTGCCCAACACTCTCCTGTTTCCAGGGGAAGCTGGATCTGATCCAGGACTGACTGCCCGATGCCCTGACCCTCTCAGCCAAACATTCTGCTTTGTACGTTCCAAGTCTCTGGGAAGATGTCTTGATTCTGTGTGAAGTCTTTCTAGAACACTAAGGGTAATTTCAAATAGAAATATAAATTTTAAAAATACATAAGAATTTTTTAAAGAAATCTCAGAAGCATTTTAATAGTCCAACATGAACTGTTACAAACCAATAATGTACAAGAATGAATTACTTGATACTAATTTATTATGATAATTATATATCCTTATTATAAATGTTTTATGCCTATAAAATGAATAGCATTCCCTTAATTGGCTTTAGAAATATACCCAGGAAAACAATAACTCATTCCAGCTAACTCTCAATAGAAACTTCCCCATTCTTACCAACTCCAAAGGAGATATTTTAAGAATTAAAAAATTATAAATCAGCAGCTACTGATTATTAAGTATTTATGTTTCAGATACTGTGCTGCAGTTTAACATCTCATTTAATATTCCAACAGCTCTACAGAGGAGTTTCTATCTTATATGAGGGGAAAATGAGGCTTAAAGAGGTTAAAGAACTCGTCTAGACCACACAGCTAATACACAGCTGAGAGAACACTTGAGCTCTTGTCTGACTCATTCCAATGCCATGGCTTCTGCCTGAACATCTCTGACATCTCAAAGACCTCTTGGTAAAACCAAGTATTTGAAGAGAACAATGACTTGGGATCAAGCACCGGGAGACTAAGGAGGGGAGAGAAGGATGACAATAAACCTAAACAATTTGCCATTTGATAGGTTTTCACAATATGACTTTCAACACCTTTACAGATCCTGTTGTCAGTGAAACTAGTCAGCTTCCATACACTTTCTTCTGCATTATAAGACTTAAAATAAACGTACACATTTAGACACAGATGCCAAGCTTAAGTCCTATAAGACTCAAAGATCAGAATTCTAACCTCCCCACACTGGAACTTAATAAAGAATATTTAACTTTGTAGTTTTAATTCATCTTTAGCAGGTACCATTCCAGCAATATCAATTCTTGCTAATTCTAAGTTCCAATCTAATTCTCAGGATCGATGCTCCTTTTAGGTTCGGCACTCAAAAGACCTTTTGTAGTTAGAAATGTAAAACTAGTGTCAATGGCACATTATTGCCAAAGGCAAATGAAAAATCAGAACCTCAGAAAGATAAGTTAGCAAAATGCAAAACAAAATACACTCAAGATCTGGTACAATCAACTGATAATTTGGAATTCTGTTTTGACTCGATTCCTGAGCAACAACGCAGTCCCTGGTTCTCCCCTATGCTGCTGGGAATATGCCTTCAGAGGCTGGGGAAATAAAGCAGTTGTTCAACATTGCTTCCTGACAACCGTACTGGTTATTAACACAACTACAAAATACACTTACAGGGAATGTATAATAATTATTAAAAACTAAGTTTTTAGATTTTGACAAACCTGTCATCCCTTTCACCTGTGACCCAAGCTGATTACAGAGTTAAGACATCCTACCTAAGGTGTTTTAGATGAGAGAAGTGAGTGAAAGTCGCTCAGTTGTGTCCAACTCTTTGTGACTCCACAGACTATACAGTCCATGGAATTCTCTAGGCCAGAATACTGGAGTGGGTAGCCTTTTCCTTCTCCAGGGGATCTTCCCAACTCAGGGATCAAACCCAGGTCTCTAGCATTGCAGGCAGATTCTTTACCAGCTGAGCCACTAAAGGAAGCCCAAGAATCCTGGAGTGGGTAGCCTATCTCTTCTCCAGCGGATCTTTCCAACCAAGGAATTGAACCAGCGTCTCCTGCATTGCAAGCGGATTCTTTACCAACTGAGCTATCAGGGAAGCCCACACTAGAGACAAGGTGCTTTACAAAAGTGCCGAACACAGACTTCCCTGGCGGTCCAGTGGTTAAGACTGTGCTCCCGCTGCAGGGAGCGTGGGTTTGATACCTGGCAGGGGAACTACAAAGATTCACATGACACAGGGTGAAGCCAAAAAAAAAAAAAGGTGGAGCATTATTTAAAAAAAAAAAAGGCAACAAGAAACAAGCATGAAACAACACAGGATGGTTCCGTAGGTGGTGATCATCCATAATGGTTAAGCATCGGATCTGAACACAAACAGCGCTGAGATGTGTACTGTGCATGCACGTTCAATCGAGTCTCTTTGCAACCCCAAGGACTGTAGCCCGTCAGGCTCCTCTGTCCATGGAATTTTCCAGACAAGAATATCGGAGTGGGTTGCCATTTTCTTCACCAGAGGATCTTCTGAACCTAGGGGTGGAACCTGTGGCTCCCGCATTGGCAGGCGGATTCTTTACCGCTGAGCCACTCAGGAAGCCCTGAGACAAGTACTGATGTGAACATAACTCGATCACTGAAGAAGAGCATCTGATCCTATCATTTTGTTAAATTTCAAAGATCCCAATAACTGATAACTTCCGACCTGATGAAGTTAACATTAACTATCTGGAACAAGCAAGTTTTGGCACAGATTACACCACTACATGTCTAGTCCTCTGTGAAGTTTCTGGACCCACTCCAGACACTGCCTAAAATAACACACAAATTCACCAAAAGGTTTTTTAAAACTACTTTTTAGCTACCTGAGCAATATCTCCTATGTATTTTATATGAAGACGAAGTCAAGTGGAAAATTCCAAGGTCATTTGTAGAAGGTGCTTAATAGCAAAAGGATTTTTTGTTAAAAAGCTTAGGAAATGTATCGTGCCAACTACTACTCTCATATCAGCTTCTGGAGTGCATCTGGGCAAATAGCTAACACTGTCTTGTCCTTTCTGATATTCTGATAAACAGCATCTTAAACGAGAATTTTACTTTTGATCAACTTGTTATTCAAGGCAGTCCAACTGTCAAAACTTGATACACACAGGAAGACTAACTCGAACACCTCAAGTCACCAGAACATCTGGTACATTTGTCAACAGCCAAGAATTTAAAAAAAAAAAAAAAATCCCCAGATTTTGTATACTACAACTAGCACTGTAGTCCCAAATCAACTAAAATTCCTTGGATCTGTCTTAATCTGAACTACTGTTTAAGAGTTTTCCTGGGTACTTCCAAATGCTTTTTGAAACTAGGAGAAAAAAAAAATACTGATCATTAAATTTCAAGATGACTTAACTACAAATTTGATGTCTAGAAACCTACCCCAAAGGCAGTAATTGTACATGTAATCCAACATCTATTTCTTTTTTATTAGCAAATAAAGTATTCTTTGAAATAACAAGTGGCTCCACCTCCCCCAACTTCCATGTTCTACAGTCATGAATGGTACTTGGTGCACTCACGCACCCAAACAAGCTTTTATTTGAGCCATTCCCAAACCGAGGTATTAAAAAGTCATTCTTCACCAAACAAAGATACTTTTGGGATTGAAACTCAGGAGACTGGACACCTCAGTAGGTACTATTGTGGTGTTTTCCTGGGAAAGTAATCCTTTCTGCAAATCACACAAAGGCAAAGTGTGCCCTTGACAAACAGCAAGATGTTCTTAGCCCATCTCCTAAATTCTGTATGAGGTTACTCGTGTATTAAAAAAAAAAAAAAATTGCAGAGCGGGTCCCTGGAATTAAGCACCATAAGCTTTTAATTCACTAGACAAGGATTTTTCTTTTAAACAAGATGCACATATAGTCTGTGTATGACCAGAATCAGAACGAAGCTAAATGCGATTCCTTCTCCAGGTCATAACATTTATCTGCCAGTAAGCACGTAGCACTTGTCAGTAAGGCACTCTGATCTAAGGAAGGATAAAAGGAAAATGCTACGGTGTGTGCGGTGTGTGTTTGTTTTGGTTGGTCTTCTTGGGCTCCAGCTGCCAAATCCCAGCCTCACCCGAAAACGAAAGGGAATCACCTCTCTCTCGGCCTTCCGACCCGACACAGCCCGCTGGTCTCATGGCCAAACGCGCCCAGCACACTCTCAGCGCGGGCTGACAACAGGAAGCCGCGGCCGGGACCCAGGCTGGGGCCGGGCAGGCAGCGGGCCCCCACCCCCGCTCTGCAGCAGAGCCCCGCGCTGGCCCTGCCGTCCTGGGGGATGGGGCTGGAAGCGGGAGCCCGTCGTCCCGGGCCCTCAGCGCCGCGGCAGCCCGGCCCTGCGGCCGAGGAAGAGGACACGTCGCGGGCGGCGGAGGAGACTCAAGGAGGGGTCTGTCCCGCGAGCAAGCCCCTGGAAGCCTAACCGCCGCCGCACCCTCCCGAGCGCGCCATTTCCAGGCCCGGGTCCTCCAGGTGCCTCTACGAGGCCTCCGCCGGCCCAGCCGGGCCCCTACGGCTCGCCGCCCCTGGTGTGAGCGCGGGAAGGCCGCCGCCCAGGGGCCAGCCCCCCCACCCCGCCACCTCGCCACCTCCACCTCCCGTCCGCCTCCCGCGCCCGGCCGGGGCCCGCGCACGCCCGCCTCACCCCCTGCCGCCGCCGAAGCTGCTGTAGGCCCGATCGTCGTAGGTATCGAAGTCCGCCATTTGCCGTCTCCGCTCCGAGAGGAACCAGGGTGAGCGAGGAAGGACCCCGCAATATAACTCCCCCCGCCCCGCCGCCGGGGCTGTCCGCCGCGCCGCCTGATCGCAAATCGCACGCACGCCCGCGCGCGTGCGCGCACGTACGCCGCGCCGCGCCCGGCCTGGGCCGACGGGCCTCTGGTGGCCCCGGCGCGCTTTGCGGCCCACGTGGTGCGGCGGCGCGTTGGCTGCGCGCCCTACCGTGCGCTCCGGCCCATTGTGTGCTAGCCCCCAGCACCCGGACTTCACCCGCGGCCGCCTCCGGCCCCCGCCCCGCCCCGCCAGTGTACGTGAGCCTGGCCTCACCTCCCGAACCTTCCTCTGCTGCAGCGCGCAGCGAGGGCTCCTCTCCGGGCTGTCTTTGGAATCTGCGCCGGGCCGGCGGTGCTCTCTGTGGTCTAAGCTTTCCGAACACCAGACCTGGCAGGGACCCCAGAGCTCTCCTCCACTTGGTCCCACTCCGACATCTACCCGGCCAGGGTGTCGTTGCTGCTGCTGCTGCTGCTAAGTCGCTTCAGTCGGGTCCGACTCTGTGCGACCCCAGAGACGGCAGCCCACCAAGCTTCCCCGTCCCTGGGATTCTCTAGGCAAGAAACTGGAGTGGGTTGCCATTTCCTTCTCCAGTGCATGAAAGTGAAAAGTGAAAGGGAAGTCGCTCAGTCGTGTCGAACTCTAGCGACCCCATGGACTGCAGCCTACCAGGCTCCTCCGTCCATAGGATTTTCCAGGCAAAAGTACTGGAGTGGGGTACCATTGCCTTCTCGGAGGGTGTCGTTAGCTAGCACCAAAGTAAGGGCTACCTCCCTCAGGATGGACAACTCCGCCCCCGCCCCGCCACGTTGAGCTGAGCATTCTGTTGAGAATGCACAGGGGCGAAAGGCCTGGAAAGTGGAGATAGGGGTCAGGATCTGAGCGTGCGAGGCAATGGGGATGACCTTTTGAGTCCTGCCGCCGAGGCTCTAACTGCCAGCTAGGTATCGGTCTTGGGGAAGGGGTGTTGTGATTGGAGTGTAAGTTGTCCTTGAAGCAGAGGGTTGTTGCATCTTGCTTTTGGAAAAGAACTCTATCCTGAGTGAATTTCCTCTGGCAATAGCACAGAATGGAAAGGCAATGGAAATTCATTATGCTGGTAATTTCTCAGGTTTGTGATTGAGATTGTGGTAATAGCGGATGCTCTTAAACGTTCCGCGTCTAGGAAAAATTGAAAACCTCATAGAATTTTTGCAATGATGGCTCAGATGGTAAAGAATTTGCCTGCAATGCAGGAGACCTTGGTTGGATCCCTGGGCTGAGAAGATCCCCTGGAGAAGGGAATGGCTACCCACGCCAATATTTTTGCCTGGAGAATTCCATGCACAGAGGAACCTGGCAGACTACAGTCCCCAGGGGTGGCAAAGAGTGGGGACAAGACTGAGCAATTCACACTTTGATTTTTTCACTTTCACGTCCGTTATTGGTATATTTAAGCATTTTCTGCTACTTTCCCCCAGTGCTAGCACTGACAGAGTCCCTTTTAACTCGAGTAACTTGGGCTCTGCCTCTTACTAGCTGTCTGATCTCAAGCAAGTCACTTAGCTTCTTTAAGGTCCCAGTGTTATCATCATTTTATCCTAAAGTGGAAGATACCAGCCACCTCCTCAGATTGGGAAGATTAAATGAAAAGTTTTTTATACCAAGGTCTCCCAGCCCACAACCACCTCAAGGTGAGATTCTGAAGGACGGGAGCCTTTGTTAAGAGAGCTGTCATCTCCCACAGGGCCCTGAGTGAGGGAGAAGAGTGTGATTTATCATGAATGAAGTAAAAGGAGGGAGAACTTGTAGGAAGGCCTACAGCTGGGGCTCTCCCAGCACCAGGACCATCCAAGGGCCACCACTCCCACCAGGCTTAATCGTCCTTTCTCTTCTTGGCCAACACCCACTGCCAATCTCGTGCCACACTCCTGATCCTCACTATCTTCCAAGACCTTACTGTCTCTAGGCCATTTTCCCTCCCTTGATCTCCAGCCACACAGCTTCCACCCCACACAGGATCTGGAGGATTGAGGCCAACCCTAGAAATTTCCATAAATGCACTGACTGCCTCCATGGTAAAACAAGATGCCGAGCCTCTCCTGAGGTTGTCCTCACGAGCTGGGATCCTCATTTGTTCCCTAACTCCTTCCCCAGAATGGATATGCCAGCCTTTGCCAGTTCCCTCTAATCTTGGGAGTAGGGAGGCGCAACCTGCTAGAAGGCCCAACTCAGATGCCTCTTTCTGGGAGGTGCCTTTAGTGTAGTGGTGAAGTTTATGAGTTGCATTTTACTTATTTATTTTTTAACTGCACAGCGCCCTGTGTAGGATCTTAGTTTCCCGACCAGGGATTGAACCGTGCTCCCTGCATTGGAAGCTTGGAGTCTTATTAACCACTGGACCACCAGGGAAGTCCCTTGTGGATTACATTTTAAACTGCCTGTGTTTAAATCCTGACCACACCACTTAAACTACTAGCTATGTGATCTCCAGAAGTGGTTTTAATCTGTCAATTCTTTGCTCGTAAAAGAACAATAGTCTTCAGCTATTTTTAAGTTCTGAAATGTTGGTGTTTCCTTGGTGAAATGCTGTTAACTTATCTAAAATAATCTCAAATGTGAATCATTTTTATGTTGAGACTAAGATCAGTGACTTAGCCAATTGATGTGAAAAGACAGATTGATACCGTATCAATCTCTGCAGATCCGCCCATGTGAATCTCAATGAGCATCTGTACTGAGCTACTGCCAAGCTTCTTTTACAAGCCCCAGTGTTACTCTTAGGTCAAAGACTTTCCAAACAAGTGAATCTGAATATGAGAAAAAATGATACCACCATCTATACATGATGAAAATAAAAAATACTGAATATGTTTTCTTTTTAACCGAAACCATAGCTTAGTGGCACTAAAAGTGTGCAGACTTTGCAAAGAAACAAAACCGTTCAGAAAGATCTCAAATCTATTGAATAAGAGGTGAAACTATTTGGAGAAGAAGGATCCTTCAACTCTGGCTCTTTGGTCCATTTTCCACAAAGTGGTCATAGTGTTTCTTCTAAAACCTAAGTCAGGGTGCTCTGGACCCCGCCATCTTCCTGGGAAGGAGCCAGAGGCCCTTCTGTCCGCTCACCCTCCCAACCCCTCCTCCCTGTCTCTCCCATCACTCATCCACCCACCCACCCTGTTTTCTTTCTTGTTCCTCTAGCGCCCTGATCACCTTCCCACTTCAAGACTTTGCTTCTCCTGCCCCCTGATACCCACACAGCACCCACCACTGCTTCCTTCAGGCCTCTGCTCAAAGGAGCCTTCCTAACTTGTTGTATGCAAAATATTGGTTTCACCAAAACGTTCATTTGGGTTTTTCCATTAGATGGTGCGGAAAAGCTTGAACCAACTTTCTGGCCAACCCAATACCAGTTATCTCTTTTCTGCCCAGCTGGTTCTTTTTCCAGCTTGTCTAACCTGACTTCTTACCTGTTTGTCATTTTCTTATCTAAAGTCCATCTTCCCCGAGGGTGGGGAGTTGGTTTTGCTGGCAGATGAAGTCTTGGCACCTGAAAGCAGGGCCTGACTCACAGAGGAAGTTCAATAAATAGGCTTGCTTCTATGAAAACTGGGTATCAAATGAAAATATTTGGAGTTTGACTAAGACCCTGTCTTCATCATCCCATTTCCTCCCATCCCTCCACTGGGGTAGCCTTGCAGAGAGCTTCTGCGACTACTGCTGGTGCTCTGTAGACAAAGACACCCTGTAATTCAATAATGGCACCATTCATGTGCTTTATTAGTACTATTTTTTAAGAATTTTATTGAGATATCATTTATATACCATGCCATTCACCCATTTAAAGTGTGCAATTCAGTGGTTTGTAGTATAATCACAGGGAGTTGTGCAACCATCAACACAATCAAATTCAGAACATTTGCAACACCCAGAAGAAACTGCTCTCCTTAGCCTTAACTCCCCACATCTTACCCCAGAGTCAGAGACCAGCTAATCTACTGTCTATAGATTTATCCATTGTGGATGTTCCATTTATTATTACTGTTTCTTTGAAATTTGTCTTTTAATTGGAGGAGAATTGTTTTACAGCGTTGTGTTGGTTTCTGCCATACAACAAGGCAAGTCAGCCACAATTATACATGTACCACCTCCCTCTTGAGTCTCCCTCCCCTGGACATACCATTTACATGGAATCAAATGTGCTCCTTTGTGACTGGCTTCTTTCATTTAGCCTAATATTTTCAAGCTTCCAAAGAACAGCAAGAAGAGATAAGAAAGCCTTCTTCAGCGATCAATGCAAAGAAATAGAGGAAAACAGCAGAATGGGAAAGACTAGGGATCTCTTCAAGAAAATCAGAGATACCAAAGGAACATTTCATGCAAAGATGGGCACAATAAAGGACAGAGATGGTGTGGACCTAACAGAAGCAGAAGATATTAAGAAGAGGTGGCAAGAATACACAGAAGAACTGTACAAAAAAGAGCTTCAAGACCCAGATAATCATGATGATGTGATCACTGACCTAGAGCCAGACATCTTGGAATGTGAAGTCAAATGGGCCTTAGAAAGCATCACTACGAACAAAGCTAGTGGAGGTGATGGAATTCCAGTGGAGCTATTCCAAGTCCTGAATGATGATGCTGTGAAAGTGCTACACTCAATATGCCAGCAAATTTGGAAAACTCAGCAGTGGCCACAAGATTGGAAAAGGTCAGTTTTCATCCCAATCCCAAAGAAAGGCAATGCCAAGGAGTGCTCAAACTACTGAACAATTGCACTCATTTCACATGCTAGTAAAGTAATGCTCAAAATTCTCCAAGCCAGGCTTCAGCAATATGTGAACCGTGAAATTCCTGATGTTCAAGCTGGTTTTAGAAAAGGCAGAGGAACCAGAGATCAAATTGCCAACATCCGCTGGATCATGGAAAAAGCAAGAGAGTTCCAGAAAAACATCTATTTCTGCTTTATTGACTATGCCAAAGCCTTTGACTGTGTGGATCACAATAAACTATGGAAAATTCTGAAAGAGATGGGAATACCAGACCACCTGATCTGCCTCTTAAGAAATCTGTATGCAGGTCAGGAAGCAACAGTTAGAACTGGTCATGGAACAACAGACTGGTTCCAAATAGGAAAAGGAGTACGTCAAGGCTGCATATTGTCACCATGTTTATTTAACTTATATGCAGAGTACATCATGAGAAATGCTGGACTGGAAGAAACACAAGTTGGAATCAAGATTGCCGGGAGAAATATCAATAACCTCAGATATGCAGATGACACCACTCTTATGGCAGAAAGTGAAGAGGGGCTAAAAAGCCTCTTGATGAAAGTGAAAGTGGAGAGTGAAAAGGTTGGCTTAAAGCTCAACATTCAGAAAACGAAGATCATGGCATCTGGTCCCATCACTGCATGGGAAATAGATGGGGAAACAGTGGAAACAGTGTCAGACTTTGTTTTTCTGGGCTCCAAAATCACTGAAGATGGTGACTGCAGCCATGAAATTAGGAGACGCTTGCTCCTTGGAAGGAAAGTTATGACCAACCTAGATAGCATATTCAAAAGCAGAGACATTACTTTACCAACAAAGGTTCGCCTAGTCAAGGCTATGGTCTTTCCTGTGGTCATGTATGGATGTGAGAGCTGGACTGTGAAGAAGGCTGAGCGCCGAAGAATTGATGCTTTTGAACTGTGGTGTTGGAGAAGACTCTTGAGAGTCCCTTGGACTGCAAGAAGATCCAACCAGTCCATTCTGAAGGAGATCAATCCTGGAATTTGTTTAGAAGGAATGATGCTAAAGCTGAAACTCCAGTATTTTGGCCATCTCATGCGAAGAGTTGACTCATTGGAGAAGACTCTGATGCTGGGAGGGATTGAGGGCAGGAGGAGAAGGGGACGACAGAGGATGAGATGGCTGGATGGCATCACTGACTCGATGGATGCGAGTCTGGGTGACCTCCGGGAGCTGGTGATGGACAGGGAGGCCTGGCGTGCTGCGGTTCATGGGGTCGCAAAGAGTCGGACACGACTGAGTGACTGATCTGATCTGATCTGATCTTTCAAGCTTCACCCATGCTGTGCCACGCCGTACATCCATGTGCAGCACTTTTTTCCTTTTTATTGTGAAATAAAATTCCATCGTGTGAGCATGCTGCATGTTATCCATTCAGCAGTCGGACATTTGGGTTGCTTCCATTTGGGGCCATTATGAATGAGGTCGCATGAATCATTTGTGTACCAGCTTTTGTGTAGAAACATGTTTTCCCTTCTCTTGGGTGTGGTTAACTCTTAGGTTTCACAATTTGAGGAGCTTTCTTTGGACTGTTTTCCAAAGTGACTGCACCATTTCACATTCCCACCAGCAGTGCATAAGGGTCCCAGTGTCTCCGCATCCTCCATAGCACTTGTTATCTTTTTTTTTTTTAATCTGTCTTTTTGATTATAGCCATCTCAGAGGTTTATGGGTCTTTTTTCATTTTCTTTATGGTGCTGTTTGAAGCACAAAAAAATTTTCATTTTGGAAATTGGCTGGCGGTCCAGTGGTTGGACTTGGTGTTCTCACTGCCAGGGCCGAGGTTCGATCCTGATCGGGGAACTAAAACCCACATGCTGCACTCGCGGCTAATAAGTAAATAAATGTAGGCTTCCTGTTTTGAGCAGGAGGAGAAGGCAATGGCACCCCACTCCAGTACTCTTGCCTGGAAAATCCCTTGGACGGAGGAGCCTGGTAGGCTGCCGTCCACGGGGTCCCTAAGAGTCGGACATGACTGAGCGACTTCACTTTCACTTTTCACTTTCATGCATTGGAGATGGAAATGGCAACCCACTCCAGTGTTCTTGCCTGGAGAATCCCAGGGACGAGGGAGCCTGATGGGCTGCCGTCTAAGGGGTCGCAAAGAGTCGGACACGACTGAGGTGACTTAGCAGTAGCAGCAGCAGTGTTTCTGCTTATTGAGTCTTTAACATCTTGTCTTTTGCCAGTTCTGGAAAATGAGTCATCATCCTCTTTAAATATTGTCTTTCCCCCATTCTTTGTGTCTCCTTGTAGAACTTCTTAGACCTGTGTGAATTTGTTATTCTTCCTTCTACGTGTCCTGACTTCTGTTTCATATTCTCCACCATTTTGCCCTTCTGTGCATTCTGAGCACAATCTATTCCTCAGATATGTCTCCCAGGTCAGTCATTGTCATTTCGGATTCATTTAACTTCTTACATCACTGATTTCCCTTTTAATATTGTGTTACATTGAGTGCATTTTTATCTTTAAAAGTTCTGTTTGATTCTTCTTAAAACCTGTCTCCTTGGCCCAGTGGTTAGGACTCCACGCTTGCACTGCCGAGGACATGGGTTCCATCCCTTGTTGAGAAGCTAAGGTCCCATAAGCCGCAAGGTGCAGCCAAAAAAACCCACAAAACCACCCTACCTCTGTTTCCACACGATAATGTCTTATTCTTTACCTTTCTAATTCCTAATATTTTTCCTCTAATCATTTGTTAAATGGTTGTATTAAATTATAACATCAGTTCAGTCGCTCAGTCATGTCCAACTCCGACCCCATGGACTGCAGCACACCAGGTTTTCCTGTCCGTGGCCAACTCCCCGAGCTTGCTCAAACTCATGTCCATTGAGTCAGTGATGCCATTGAATTATACATCTGAAAAAGTATACAAATCCTACGTATGCATGTCACTAAATCTTCAAAAATTGAACAAATACAGGTAACCAGCACTTGGATCAGGACACAGAATATTTCAGTACCCTTAGAAGCCTCCTTCATGTCCACTCCTCACCCCTAAAGGCAACCACTCCCCCCACCCACCTCCTTTTTTGGCTGCTGCTGCTGCTAAGTCGCTTCAGTTTGTGTCCGACTCTGTGCGACCCCATAGACATCAGCCCACCAGGCTCCCCCGTCCCTGGGATTCTCCAGGCAAGAACACTGGAGTGGGTTGCCACTTCCTTCTCCAATGCATGAAAGTGAAAAGTGAAAGTGAAGTCGCTCAGTCGTGTCTGACCCTCAGTGACCCCATGGACTGCAGTCTTCCAGGCTCCTCCATCCATGGGATTTTCCAGGCAAGAGTACCAGAATTGGGTGCTATTGCCGTTTTCTGGCACTCAGGATTTTAGTTCTCTGACCTGGGATCAAACCCACGCCCCCTGTGGTGGAAGTGCAGAGTCTTAACCATTAGACCTCCAGGGAAGTCGGTAACCACTCTGTAATCACCTTTAACAGACTTACTTTGTATTCTCTTTCAGATTGTTGTCCTGTATTCTGGAGATCTGGGGCCTCTGGTTTGTTTTGTCTTCAGAGTTTCCACCCCAGTGAATCGTGCCCCCGGGGGTTTTGACATTTCTTACTGTGAGCTCATCCTTAGGGTGGCTGGTTCTTGTTTTTTCCTTCCAATAGAACCTGTTGCAGCCTGGATCTTGGGAGCACAACTTCCAAGCTTTTTTTTCCCCTTTTCGATTTCCCCCCAGAAGTATCCTCAGGCTTTGTTCAGTACTTCTGTCTTTACAGTTGGGAGTTTTCTGAACCATTCCTGTCCAGTGCAGCGCTGGGTTGAGAGTTCTGATTCTCAGGCTGCAACAGACAAGCTTGCTTGTCACCTCCTTGTAGCTGAGCATTTTTTAAAATAATTTTATTCATTTATTTAATTGGGGGTATGCTGGGTCTTCATTGCTGCATGGGCTTTCTCTCAGATTTTTGGTGAGCAGAAGGCTACTAGTTGTGGTGTGTGGGCTTCTTACTGTGGTGGCTTCTCTCTTGTTGCTGAGCACGGGTTCTGAAGCACAGGATCAGTAGATGTGGTGCACGAGCTTATCTGTTCCGTGGCATGTGGGACCTTCCCAGACCAGGGATCGAACCCATGTCTCCCGCATTGGCAGGCAGATTCTTTACCACTGAGCCACCAGGGAAGCCCCCTAGATGGGCATTTTTTTCTCAAGTTCTTTAAAGGTCCAGCTTTAGACAGAGCTCTCAGGACCTGCGCCGAGCTTAGACATGCTCCCAAGGCTGTCTCCTGTCCCCACATACATTTGAGCACAAGGCCCTGCTGTGCCCCCTGTCCTCAACCCAGAAGTAGGGCAAGCAGTTCTCTGCAGGGATCAGATCAGATCAGTCGCTCAGTCGTGTCCGACTCTTCACAACCCCATGAATCACAGCATGCCAGGCCTCCCTGTCCATCACCAACTCCTGGAGCTCACTCAGACTCACATCCATCGAGTCAGTGATGCCATCCAGCCATCTCATCCTCTGTTGTCCCCTTCTCCTCCTGCCCCCAATCCCTCCCAGCATCAGAGTCTTCTCCAGTGAGTCAAGTCTTCGCATGAGGTGGCCAAAATATTGGAGTTTCAGCTTTAGCATCATTCCTTCCAAAGAAATCCCAGGGCTGATCTCCTTCAGAATGGACTGGCTGGATCTCCTTGCAATCCAAGGGACTCTCAAGAGTCTTCTCCAACACCACAGTTCAAAAGCATCAATTCTTCGGCACTCAGCCTTCTTCACAGTCCAGCTCTCACATCCATACATGACCACAGGAAAGACCATAGCCTTGACTAGGCGAACCTTTGTTGGCAAAGTAATGTGTCTGCTCTTGAATATGCTATCTAGGTTGGTCATAACTTTCCTTCCAAGGAGTAAGCGTCTTTTAATTTCATGGCTGCAGTCACCATCTGCAGTGATTTTGGAGCCCCCAAAAATAAAGTCTGACACTGTTTCCACTGTTTCCCCATCTATTTCCCATGAACTGATGGGACCGGTGGCATCTGGGATTTCTCTTTCCTGGGACCTCAGCTGAGCATTTCAAATAATTTCTGTTCTGTCCAACTTGAGGAGGTACTGAGCATTTGAAAGGTAGTTAATGCGACTGTGGAACTCTTAAATTCTGTTTAATTTTAACCAAACGACATTGAAATTTAAATAGCACATGTGGCGGGTGGCTCCCATACTGGACAGTGCAGCTTTTGAAAGCCAGGAGGAGCTTACGTCAGACTAACCCCAGGGCATGGATAACCCGCATTCCATGCAGGTCTCTGAGGACCTTGGTAAAGGTCACCTGGAAAGCTCCTGGGTTGGCCTAGATTCCATTCTGTGGGTTTGGACCCTTGTGTGCTTGATGAAATGGGCCAGTCAGCCTAGAGGACAGGCCCTGGGCGGTGCCTCAGGGATTTGTATTAGGCCCCACCTATTTATGTCTATTTGGAGTGTGACAGAGTTGAGAAGGATCCCGCCTGCAATGCGGGAGACCTGGGTTCAATCCCTGGGTCTGGAAGATCCCCTGGAGAAGGGAAAGGCTACCCACTCCAGTATACTGGCCTGGAGAATTCCATGGACTGTATAGTCCATGGGGTCACAGAGTGGACATGACTGAGCGACGGAGAAGGCAATGGCACCCCACTCCAGTACTCTTGCCTGGAAAATCCGTGGATGGGGAAGCCTGGTGGGCTGCAGTCCATGGGGTCGCACAGAGTCCGACATGACTGAAGTGACTTAGCAGCAGCAGCAGCAGTGGCAGAGCGACTTGCACTTTCATGACAACTTAGGACAGTCAAGAGCCTGGATGACCTCTTTTGTCCCTTAAAGCCTCAGCGTTCCTTCTCTCTCCCCCTCCCCACTCCTCTATTCTGTCTTCAGCCCTTTCCTGACCCCAGACTCTCCCTGGAAAGTTCTTCCTCCAGGGGCTCCAGCTCCCCTGGATGCTTCGCTAACAGCCTCATACATCTCAGGGTTCCCCACACTGGTCCCACTTTCCAAAGCCTGCAGGCCTCTGCCCATCCTGATGAACTATGTTTGCCAGCAGGGGTGGGCAGGGGGAGGAATGGATGGGGGAAGGGACAGTTAGGGATTTGGGGATGGACATGTACGCACTGTTGAAGTGGCGCTAGTGGTAAAGAACACACCTGCCAATGCAGGACACAGAAGAAGCATGTGTTTGATCCCTGGGTCAGGAAATCCCCTGGAGGAGGGCATAGCAACCCATTCCAGTATTCTTGCCTGGAGATCCCATGGACAGAGGAGCCAGGTGGGCTACAGTCCATGGGGTTGCAAAGAGTCGGACAGGACTGAGCGACTTAGCACACACTTAGCATGAAACCAACAAGAACCTACTGGACAGCCCAGGGAAGTCGTTATGTGGCAGCCTGGATGGGAGGGGAGTTTGGGAGAGAATGGATACATGTGCATGACCGAGTCCCTTCACTGTCCACCTGAAGCGATCACAACATTGTTAATCGGTTATACTCCAATACAAAATAAAAAGTTTTTTTTTTTTTTTTTCAAAAAAAGGCAATCTCAAATGTCACCTCCCCCAAAAGCCCAACTTCTCTACTCCCCACATATTCTAATACACGTCCGTGTTCTAATACGTATGTACACACTGTGTGTACATATACACATGGATAACATTTGTTTTTAAGAGTAAGCTGGCTCAGATGGTAAAACGTCTGCCTGCAATGTGGGAGACCTGAGTTCAATTCCTGGATCGGGAAGATCCCCTGGAGAAGGAAATGGCAATCCACTCCAGCATTCTTGCTTGGAAAATCCCATGGACGGAGGAGCCTGATAGGCTACAGTACATGGGGTCGCAAAGAGTCGGACACGACTGAGCAACTTCACTTTCACTTTATAGCATAAGATTCAGAATCCACCCAGGGGTGTAAGGTAAAAAGTTTGTTTCCCCCACGCCCTGGGCTCCAGGCCACCCAATTCCTCTTCCCAAAGACAATAGCTTCCCTGGTGGCTCAGATGGTAAAGAATCCGCCTACAGTGCGGGAGACCTGGGTTCGATCCCTGGGTTGGGAAGATCCCCTGGAGGAGGGCATGGCTACCTGCTCCAATATTCTTGCCTGGAGAGTCCCCATTAACAGAGGAGCCTGGCAGGCTACAGTCCATGGGGTTGCAAAGAGTCCCCCTGAGGCGTTGCACTGTGCTTAGTAGTGCTTCGAGGCTGTAAACACTGTTCCTCAAGGGCCATGTAGATTTCACAGCAGTTGCCTGGAAAACAGCAGGATAATCCTATTCTCTGTAGGCTCTCTGAGAACTAAGGGCGGGCTTGATGCTTGGGCAAGCCACCGCTACCTGAGGACAGGGATAGTAAGAGGGAATATACAGCCGTAATGAGGGGTCTGGACTGAAGCTCAAACTCATGGACCCCTGCCATGAGAATGAAAGATAGTGCAACTGGGAAATGCGCCCTCGGGGTCCCAGCGTGGGAGCTGGATTTGTTCCTGATCCATAAACTGCTCTATTAGGTAGAAGAAGGAGCTTCCCAGGTGGTGCTAGTGGTAAAGAATCCTCCTGCAATGCAGGAGATGCAGGTTCGATCCCTGGGTCAGGAAGATCCCCTGGAGGAGGTAATGACAGCCCACTCCAGTACTCTTATCTGGAGAATTCCATGGACAGGAGCCTGCTGGGCTACAGTCCAAGGGGTTGCAAAGAAGCAGATAGGACTGTGAGCAGAGGCACACATGGGTGTAACAAAACCTTGGGACACACCTGGAAGCCCATCAGTGGCAGAATAATGAATAAGTGGTCATGTCATTCAGTGGAGTAGCTCACCAAAGTGAGAATGAATCAGCTACGACTACACACAATGTGGATAAACGAAAGAAGCCAGACACAGGGACTCCACTGGTGGTCCAGTGGTTAAGACTCGGCATGTCCCCTGCAGGGGGGTCGCACTCGGGTTCCATCCCTGGTGGGGGAACTAAGATCCCACATGTCTCACGGTGCAGCCAAAAAAACCCAAAAAAACAGACATAAAGAAGAACATACTGAGTCTATATATATAATAAACGTCCAAAAAACAGGCAAAACTCAACTCCGGTGTTAGAAGTCAGGAGAGCAGTTACTTTTAGGGTAGCATACGCTGGTATTGGGAGGCTGGAACCTACCGCTTTATCTGGATGCTGGTCAACTGGGTGTGTGAAAATTCATTGAGCTTTTCCTATATATATATATATATATATATATATACACTTTTATATATGTATATTATATTACACTTTTAAAAAAGTTACAAAAAAGAAATAAACCTTTCTATATGCTGCAATCAGGGATCTCTAAGGCTGAGATGGAAAGAAAAAGAGTACACGCCCATTAAAAACAAGTTTTCTGGGAAGAGCATGAACCTCTTATCTGCTGGTAAAGCCACAGTATAATTGTGTGGGCCTCCTGAACTTCTGCCACATGAAGGTATTTCTTATTGGAGAAAATGTTTCAGATTGGCCTTTAAGAAACATTACGGGGCCCCTGCCAGGCACGGGCTGGACCACGCTTCCTGCTCCTCACCTGAGCCTGCGAGGACCAGCACCAGCCTGCAGGTACCCACAGCGTGAGCGATGCTGGCAGTGAGGCCTGGAATGAACCACCCCACTCCTGTGATGGAGAATTTCAGAAGCATCTGGATCTCAGGTTCCCCAGCTCTGTGGCTTTCACAGGTGTGCTTTGGTGCCTTAGGAGCCTGGAGAAGGGCCCCCGCGGCCGTGACCCCAGCTTAAAGCACTGTGAATCTATTCTGTGTACTCGGTTCTATGAAGCTATTGTTTGAAAAATAACTCCGTTGCTAAAGAGTCCAAAAGCCCCTTTTCTAATGAAATAAATTCTTGCCCAGAGGTTCTCAGTAGCCTGCTGGGTGTGTGGCTCTTTTTACGGGACTGTCTCGAAAGTTGCAAGGATCTCAGCATCCACGGTGCATCAACAATATTTGCAATCACCATGACGACCAAAAGCACCCCTTAAATTATCCAGCGGGTGAGAGGGGGCTGGAGTGCACTAACCAAAGCAAGAGATTCTTCACCAGTGTACTTGATGGTGCACAAACTTTCTGGGATACCCCTCAGTGACGAGGAGTTCACCACCTCCCCAGGCAGCCCATGCCACATTCAGCGCTCTGTCTCCACACACAGCTTCCTTTCCCCTGTAATGTCCACCAGTTAGTTCCAGGTATCAGTCAGAACATGGAGAGTAAATCAAACTCCTTTCCCCTATTTACATCATACCACCCATGAGATGGGGGCTTCCCTGGTGGCTCAATGGCAAAGAATCTGCCTGTGATGCAGGAGCCTTAAGAGATCTGGGTTCCATCCCTGAGTCAATAAGATCCCCTGGAGCAGGGCATGGCTACCCACTCCAGTATTCTTGCCTGGAGAATCCCATGGACAGAGGAGCATGGTGGGCTACAGTCCATGGGGTGGCAAAGAGTCAGACTCGACTGAACACAGCACAGCACCCAGGAGTCATTTCTTTTCTTTTTTTTTTTTTTTAAGTTTTCCATTTGCTTGTTTATTTACTTGGCTGTGCTGGGTATTAATTGCAGCATGCAGGACTTCTAGTTGTTTTTTAGTTATTAAGTCATGAATGACTCTTTGCATCCCAATGGACTGCAGCATGCCAAGCTTCCTGTTCTTCACTATCTCCCAGAGTTTGCTCAGACTCATGTCCATTGAGTTAGTGATGCCATCCAACCATCTCATCCTCTCTCCTCCCCTTCTCCTCCTGCCCTCAGTCTTTCCCAGCATCAAGGAGGATCTCTAGTTGCAGATTGTAAACTCTTAGATGCAACATGTGGGATCTAGTTCCCTGACCAGGGATCGAACCCAGGCCCCCTTGCATTGGAAGAGCAGTCTAAACCACTGGACCACTAGGGAACTCCAGCCATGAGATGTTTCTGTCAAAACGATTAACTGAGTCCAGTCTAGTCTCTATATTTAACTTCTCTTCGCATTTACAGAAAATAAAGGGGAAGGAGGAATGAGGTAAGTGCCACCTCAAGGAAAACGACAGATCCAGAAGATAGAACTTTGTACAAGACGATTGGCCTGGGACAAAAAAAAAAAAAAAAAAAAATACCAGGGATGAAAGGATTGGTGGGGGCACAGGAAGAAAGAGAAGGACAGACAAAGGTGTCCTGAGCCGTGACTGGGTCCTGATTCGACCAGCAAAGGAATAACAACTCAGCTATAAAATGCTTAGCTGAGAAAACTGGGGAAACTGACTTTTGACTAGATACTAGATACGTAGTAATACTGGAAATTATTGTTATTTGTCTTTCGTTTTTAAAAATATTTATTTGGCTATTCTGGGTCTTAGTTGTAGCATGAGGGATCTAATTCCCTGACCAGGGATTGAACCTGGGCCCCCTGCATTTGGGAGCTCGGAGTCTTAGCCACTAGACCACCAGACAAGTCCCTATTGTTAATTTTCTTGAGTCTGATCATGGTTTTGTGGTTTTGAAGATAATGTATTTTTAGGAGGCGTCTGCATGCCGAAGTATTCGCTATGTTCAGGAAGTGAAATGTCATGATGTTTGCAAAGTGATTTCAAATAGTTCAGCAAAACCAACCAAACAATTAACCTTGTACACACACTGGCAGATGTTAACAATTGTTGGATGTAGGTGGTGGGCGTAAGGGACTCATTAACTTATTATTTCAAGTTTTCTTAATGTTCGAAATGCCTCATAATGAAAGGTTTGCAGAAACAGCTTTCCTTAAAGACAGCCCATTGGGGGGACTTCCATCGTGGTCCAGTGGCTAAGACTCCGATGCTCCCAATGCAGCGGGCCCAGGTTCAATCCCTGGTCAGAAAACTAGATCCCACGTGCGAAATTATGAGTTCCCATGCTGCCATGAAGACCCGATGCAGCCAAATAAATGTTTTAAGCAGAACTCTATAATGTCTCAAAAAAAAAAAAAAAAAAAGCAGATTATGTTTTATACTCGGTGTGCCCACTTTTGTGCATGTGGTTCTGTACAGTCAGCTTATGTAAACCAAGCAGACAAAAAGCTCAACTCCATGGAGACAGGTTTGGGAAAGCAGGTGGTATCTGGGAATTGTGAGGCCAGTAAGCTGTGTTTCTCTAGGGAAGAAGGTGAGGCTGGAGGGTGGTCTGGGTGGCTTGGGGAAGGGGCTCAAATGCGGGGTGAAAGAGGCTGATTTTCTCTGCAGGGACATGGACCAGCTGCCCAATGGGTCAACTCTGGGCTGTAGTTCGGAGCAGAGAGGATGACGATGGACAAGGGAAGAGCTTTAATCTCAAGTGCCCTGAAGAGCAAGGCTTGTCCTTGGGGGTCTGTGATCATCAGGGTACGGCTGCCACTTGGGGACACCAAGGGAAGAACATGCACGTGGGCCCAATAAATCACTCAAGAGCAGCCAGAGTTCTTTCCTTGTATGTGAAATCTAGTGTATAGCGTTAACTCATTTAAAAGCAAAAGCAGGGAATTCCCTGGTGGTCCCGTGGCTAGGCCTCTGAGCTCCTAAAGCAGGGGTTCCGGATCCTGTGCCTGGTCAGGGAACTAGATCCCACGTGGCGCAACTGAAGAGTTCACGTGCCACAACTAAGACCTGGCACAGCCAGATAAATAAGTATTTTTTTAATTAAGAAAAAAAGCAAACCACCGTTGGAGGCAGACAAAGCGAGTCTGAGGCCCTGAGCAGGGGCCCACCAACCCCAGACTAGAGGCTGCAGGTGAGTTAGGAGGTATGATGACCCAGAGGGCCATGCTGGTGGCTGACCTCAGATGATGGTGCAGAGGGATGTGGCAGGCAGAGGCTTGATTGCAGAGATGCCCAGAAGTAGATTCTATCCTGGAAACTTTCAGAAAGAGGAGGGCGGAGTCCGGGGTGACTCTCAGGTGTCTGCGTGGGTTGGATGGCTAAGGATGACACTTTGGAGTTGGGATCCCAGAAGGAGGGCAGGATGCTTGGGGGAAACTGAAGTCTGTGTCTGGGCACTTGGCCTTTGAGGAGTCTTTGGGTTTTCCTGCAACCAGCTGGAGACCTGAGAGCTGAGTTGGAGGCCCTAGGGTGGGCAGCCCTGCTGCAGGTGGAATTCTCTGCCGAGAGTAAGGAAAGGGTTGAGGACAGGATGAGTGGGGAAGAAATGGAGAAGGAAAGCTGAGGCTTTAAGGGGCAAAAGGAGGCCCTACAGGGTCCTGACTGTCACCTAAAGTGTCCTTTGTTGTTCAGTTGCTAAGTCGTATCTGACCCTTTGCAACCCCACGGAGTCTGCAACACACAGGGCTTCCTGGTCCTTCACCATCTCCCGGAGCTTGTGTCAACTCATGTCCATTGAGTCAGGGATGCTATCTAACTATCTCATCCTCTGTCACCCCCTTCTTCTCCTGCTGATCCTTCTCCACTCTGTCACACCCAGAACGGACAAACAGGTGGGGCCTAATGCAGACCTCTGAGATACCCCTAGGGCCTGTCCTCCAGGCTGACTGGCCCACTCACCAAGCACACGTGGGTGTCAATCTACAGAATGGAATCCAGGCCAACCTGCGTGCTTTCCGCATGACCTCCATCGAGGTCCTCAGAGACCCGGACAGAGGCTGGAATGCAGGTTGTCCACCCCGAGGGTAGTCTGACCTGGGCCTGCCAAGCCCGTGGGGGTGGTGATAAGCTCCTCCTTCCTGTTTTAGGGGAAGGGAAAATGATCTTTACTGAGCAGTTGCTCTCTGGTTTACTCACACAGCAGACGCACAGTGGGTATCACGCTGACTACAGGCGTCAGCCAGTCATCTTTCATGCATTCACGTGTTCACTGTACTCAGCACCTTCTGGGTGCATTAGGCACAGGAGTTTAAGACACCAGGAACTGAATCAGAGCACTGGGGAAGTGAGCTGTGTCGTTTCCCAAATTGTGCGTGGGTGCTCAGTCGCTTCAGTTGCATCCGACTCTTTGTAACCCTACAGACTGTAGCCATCCAGGCTCCTCTGTTCGTGGATTTCCCAGGCAAGAATCCTGGAGTGGGTTGTCATGCCCTCCTCCAGGAGATCTTCTAGACCCAGGGATCGAACCCACATCTCATGTCTCCTGCACTGGCAGGCGGGTTCTTTACCACTAGCGCCGCTTCTCAAGTTACAGAGGAACAATCCCCACTGTCACCCCATTTCTGGCCCCAGATGTACCCAGATTTTGGCAGACTCTCTAGGAGGCAGTGTCAGGATTTTGGCAGGGGAAGAAGGCCTAGGAAACATGTTCTGAGAAACCCCTCCACGTGCTTCTGACTTGGCAGCTAGGATAACCAGAAAACTCAACAAGTAAAACCCTTTGAAATGTTTGATCAAATTAATTTTAGATGCACAGCTGCGGAGAAGGCAATGGCACCCCACTCCAGTACTCTTGCCTGGAAAATCCCACGGGTGGAGGAGCCTGGTAGGCTGCAGTCCACGGGGTCGCACAGAGTTGGACACGACTGAAGCGACTTAGCAGCAGCAGCAGCAGCAGCAGCAGATGCACAGCTGAGCTCCCAGGGAAGAAAGAGAAAACCCAGGAGTCCAGAAACAAACGGGACTAAACACCACACATGACCGACAATGAGTCGATAATGTGTCTTCCCTTAGGTGTTAGTGAGGGTCTGTAATCAGGAGTGACAGGAGATGAGATTTACAAGAAAAAAAAATACAGACTAATTCAGGATGTATTATGTATACATAAAGTTTTGGGCTAAGTATGGCAGTTGGACTCACCTACAATGAAAACTGTACCCATTATTGTACCCATTGTACCCATTATTAAGAAATGTCGTATCCATGTAAGAAATATATGTATACTATGGCTGATTCATATTGAGGTTTGACAGAAAACAACAAAATTCTCTAAAGCAATTATCCTTCAATTAAAAAATAAATAAATTTAAAAAAAAAAAGTGTCGAGGGCTTCTCTCATGATGCAGTGGTTAAGAATCTGCCTTGCGATGCAAGGGACGTTGGTTTGACCCGTTCTGGGAAGATCGCAGATGCTGCAGAGCAACTAAGCCCGTGCTCCAGAACTGCTGAGCCAGAGCTCCAGAGCCTGTGAGCTGCAACTCCTGAGCCCAAGAGTCACAACTACTGCAGCCCGCGCACCTGGCTTGGCACCAAGAGTAGCCACCACAAAGAGAAGCCATGCATCACGACCAAGGGTAGCCCCCGCTCACCACGACTAAGGAAAGCTTGTGTGCAGCGATGAAAACCCATGCAGCCAAAAAAAAAAAAAAAAAGAAACCAATTTTTTAAAAGAAATATCAACGCCCTTAAATTTTCACATGTGAGAATCAAAGGTACAATTAGGACAATTGTAGCCCCTGGATCCTGAGGATATACAACAACAGCATGAAAGAGAACATAAAATTCAGTATGCTGAAGACTCTTAAAGACATAAAATAATAAACCCAAACTTTTAGACAACACTCCATCTGACAAAGAACCAAAGTTTCTAAAAAAACTGAAAATGTAGTCACTGAAAGGGCACAATCAAGCCCTCAAGGGGTGGATTTAACACAGTAGGAGTGGCTTCCCAGGAGGGGCTAGTAATAAAGAACCCGCTGCCAATGCAGGAGACGCAAGGGATGCAGGGTCCACCCCGGGTCGGGAGGACCCCCTGGAGGAGGGCACAGCAACCCACTCCAGTACTCCTGCCAGGAAAACTCCATGCACAGAGGAGCCTGGTGGGCTACCGTCCATGGAGGGGCAAAGAGTCAGATATGACGGAGTGTGCACGCACACACACACACACACACACTCACACCCACATTCCATCTACCCTTCCTACAATTCATCTACTCTCTGTCTCTATGAATTTGCCCATTCTGGACATTTCGTGTACAAAGAATCATCAGAGTGTGACCTTCTACGTTTGGCTTCTTTCTCTCAGCATTGTTTTCTGGGTTCATCCACGTTGTAGCATGGATCACTATTTCACTCCTTTTCATGGCTGAATAATATTCCATCGTATGGATATATTGGTTTTGTTTGTCCGTTTAGCAGGTGATGGACATTTGGTTGTTCCCACTTTTTGACTCTTACACATAATGTTGCTATGCACCTTCATGTACAAGTTTTTCTGTGTACATTTCCACCTCTTCTGTTGGTAAACCTGAGAGGGAAATTGCTGGGTCATAACTGTGTTTGAAAAAAAAATTTTTTTTTAAATATGTATTTTTGGCCGTTCTGGGCCTTTGTTGCTGCGCACAGGGCTTTCTCTAGTCGGAGTAGGGGCTGCTTTTCATTACGGTGAGGGGGCTTCTCATTGTGGTGGCACGTCTTCCTGCTGAGCACAGGCTCTAGGGCAGGCTGGCTTCATCCAGTAGCTGCAGCCCTCGGGCCCTCTAGTTGTGACTCGTGGGTTCTAGTGTGTAAGCTCAGGAGTTGTGGCACACAGGCTTAGTTGCCCTGTGGCATGTGGGATCTTCCTGGACCAGGGGTTGAACCCATGTCCCCTGAATTAGCAGGCAATTTCGTAAACACAGGACCACCAGGGAAGCCCCATAACGCTGTTTAACATTTTGAGGAACTGCCAAACTTCTGCACAGCAGCGGCACCATTTTATATTCCCATTAACAGAGAAGGGAGTTTCTGATTTATCCACGTCCTTACCAACATATTTTTCCTTTCTTTTAAAAAATTATGGCCGTCCTGTGGGTGCTAAGTGCTATCTTGCTGTGGTTTTCCACGGATTTACTTTTGAAATGCTGAACCACTATTGCATTCCTGGAGTAAATCCTACTTGTCATAGTATATTATTCTTTTTAGGTATTTCTAGGACAACAATGGTGCCTGATTTTCCTCTTTCTGTACTGTTTCTAATTTTTGGCATTAGAAAGAGAATGACACATTTGTGTACAAAAGATATTTGCGTCTTGTTATGCGGAAGCCTTAAGTTGTTAAGAGTTGTATGGAAGTCAAATACGGCAGAAAGGTGTGTGTGGGTGATGAGGAGCCGAAAGGATGGGTGGTGCTGGTTGCTTATGGTACCTCAGCCCCAAGCCCACTCCACTGCCAGTTCTGGGATATTGTTGCTGGACTGCTGAAAACTACATTTCCCAGATTTCCTTGCAACTGGCTTCCTGTTGAGGTGGGCCTGCTAACAGAGGTCCCCTGAGAGAGACTGGAACATGGAACAGGTGAAGAGACTTTCTTCTGCCCTTGTCCAGCAGGAGCTGATGGTTAGCTCTAGCACTATTTTTGCATCTATCTTTTTTTTTTTTTTAATTACTTTTGGCTGCATCCAGCCTTAGTTGTGGCACGTGGGCTCCAGAGCGCGTGGGCACACAGGTTTAGCTGACCCACGGCGTGCGGAACCTTAGTACACCATCAGGGATTGAAGCTGTGTCCCTTGTACTGGAAGGTGGGTTCTTACCCACTGGACCACTGGGGAAGTCCCGCATCTATCTTCTTAGTAAGAAGTTCCAGCACCAACTGGAATCCAGCCCTTCCCCTTAACACACATCAAAAATCTAAGCACTGTTCTGAGGCTCCGCCCTCCACATCTCTAGCCAGCTTCCAAGATGACTACAGTGATTTCTCCTGGGCTGTATTTGTGGCCTTGTGTAGACAGCTCACATGCTGGATCGGGGTTGGTCTGTGTGACCGGTGGAATATGGTGGAAGCAAGCCTGTGTGACTTCTGAGATTAGGTCCTAAAAGGCAGTGGAGCCTCTGTTTTGCTCTCTTGGGATGCTTACTCTCAAGGATGCTGTGAGGACACTCAAGGGGCCCTGTGGAGAGGCCTCTGAGGGGGACCGAGGCCTCTTGTCAGCAGCCAGCCCAGTTTGCAGCCATGAGCATGGTAGAGAAGGTCCTTGGAAAGGGACCCTCTGGTCCCAGTGAAGCCCTCAAAGCATTGCAGCCCTGGGAAGTATCTGACCACAAACACAGGAGAGACCCCAGGCCAAAACCACTCACCAAGCTGTTCCCAATTCTTAACAGAGAAGTTCTGAGCCACGAGTGACCACTGTTATTTCAAGCCACCAAATTTAAGGGGTGAATTGTTAACCTTGGCACCAGATAACTAAGTTAACTTCTTTCCTTAAGTGCCCCAGCCAAGGGGTGGCCGCTTCCTACAGTTCAGCAGAAATGGTTTTCTCAGTATCCACCTTTTGTCCTTCCACTGGATTAAATGATTCCCTGGATTAAATGACCTACATTTGAAATAACTAGGGTGGTTTCCAGTTTCCTGATGCGACCCTTTACATTTTAGGAAAAAAAAAAAAAAAGGCAAGCATGAAATAAGAGCAATCCATTCCCTAGTCTCCCTTAGCTCTCCCCCTCCCCCCTCCCCCCACCCTCAAACTCAACTTTGGAAAAGCTGGGCCAACACGTCCATCCCCGCCCTCTCATCTGTCCCCACCCACACCTCCATTCCTGTCTTCTCAGACCAGGCTTCTGAATCAAAAGGTTCCTCTCTCCTCCTGTTTCTTTGGGGCCCCCAGACACACGTCACAATGCGGGATCTGGGGGGGAAGTACGGAATTTATTTTATTATTCTGAGTCTGGGTTTTGTTCCTTAGACGTCCCCATTCCTGGATGGAGGTGACTCTTGTCACCTCCCTGAGTCGTAGTCCCATGGGCCTGTTTTTGATTGTTTTCCAGGTTCAAAGTGCACTGAGAAGGCTTCACAGTTTTAATACTTCCTAGATGCTCAACTGAGGCAAAGTGACAAAATGGCCCCCCCACCCCCCGCCCCGCAGAAAAAAAAATAAAACCCCAAGCCCCCGGCAGCTGCTGCTGCAGCCGTTATGAAAAAATAATACAAACTCTTCTTAAAAAATAGATTACACAGAAAGAACCCAGAGGACAGAAGGGTGTGGGGAGGGGCAGGGGCTGCTTCAGCCACTGGCAAGGAGCCTGGGCAGAGGCCTGGAGGGCGTGCTGAGATGAACTTCAGGGGGCTGGGGGACTCTGCCCAACCACCCTCTGCGGCGCCCCCCAGCAGCACTGGCCCCCGGACCACAGCTCCCCTCCCTCTCCAGGGACCCTCCCTTCACCCTGAGGCCTGGTACCTGTTTCCCACTAAAGTGGCTTCAATAAAGAAAGGAAAAGACCCAAAGCGAGTCAGGGCTGCTGTCTGGCCCCCGGGACTTCGGCCCCACGGGAGCAGACCTCTCTCCCTTTGGGGGTTTGGATAATTATCTATACCTGCTGCTACTGAGATGACCCCCTGGGGGGCTGACGGGCCCCAGACTCCCTGTCTGCTCCCAGGAACACACATGATGGGCCACGGTTGGGGGGGTGGCCTGTCCTCCAGCTCAGCCTCGGAGGAGCTGCAGACAGCGGAGTGTGCATGGGGGTGGGCCGGGGGGCAGGTGCAGGACAGGGCGCAGCTCACATGGGCCCTCCAGCTCATGCAAGGAGAGGAGGGAGGGGGCGGCCCCACCAAGACAGAGGTAAGGCAGGGTGAGGTGATGGTGTGTGTGCGGCCAGACCAGCTCTGGGGCCGGGGGCAGAGATGGGGCAAGGCAGGGCCTGGCGCGGGGGAGGGTCTGGGTGCCCGCTGCCCCCGTGAGGGCGCCACACCCAGGCCGCCTCCTGTAGAGGAATCCTGTGCCGGGCAGATTCTCTGGAGGCGGACAGGGGCAGCCGGGGGCGCTGGGCTCAGTCAGGGACCTCAGGGTGGGCGGGCAGTCCGCTCTCGCCACGCCGGTAGGTCTCCCAGAAGCCCCTGTCCAGCTGCTCCAGCTGTGGGCCCAGCGGCAGGTGGCCAGCCAAGTGCATGTGGAGGGTCTCCAGCCACTGCTCCAGCTTCACGAAGGAGGGCCTGGGCGGGGGATGGGGGTGGGAGACAGGAGGTGGGGGCATGGTGGATTCTGGCTCTGCTCGGGAACCACCTCCCACACCCCGCCCTAAGTCCCACATCCCGCTCACCTCTTCTCGGGGTCCAGGTCACAGCAGCGCACGGTAATAGGGAAGAAGCTCGGGGGGCAGTTTGGGGGGCAGTAGCGGTCCAGGAAGCCTCGCACGTTGAGGCCAAAATCCATGGTGCGTGGCAGGTAGTCCGGGTCAGCATTCACTCGCCCAATGATCTGTCCAGGTAAGGCCCGGCAATTACCTGGGGGGCTCTGGGGCTGGGTGCCACTCGGACGGGTTTGAGGGTGGGTCTGGCACCGTCTGACCACGGGGATGCAGGCAGCGGCAGGCAGCCTGTCCCCACAGCCTCCCTGGCCTGGGGCCCCAGCAGGCCTCCAGCCTGCAGCTCAGAGCGCGTGGGGAGGGGGCTGGAGCCGGCTGCCGCCCGCCCCTGGGCCTACCTCACACAGGACGATCCCGAAGGAGAACACATCCACCTTCTCGTCGTAGCTGCGGCCTGGATGGAGAGACCACTGTCGGCAGGTGCACAGGGCCGGGGGTGCCAGCCGGCGAGGGGGCCAGGCCGGGGACCGCCCACTGGGGGATGCGCTGACCCACAGGTGGGGACCAGGAGGCAGACGCTAGCAGCCTCCGTGGGATCAGGCCCTGGGCTCTAACCCTACCTGGGCCCACCCAGGCTGAGCCAGCCTGCTGGGGGTTGGTGGCTGGTGGCTGGTTGGCGGGGGAGTTAGAGTGAAAGCCCTGGGCAAGGGGTTCCAGGCCCAGCTCGGTCACTAACTCTGTGACTCTGGGCATGTCATGGACCCTGTGGTGACCCCGAGAGATAACTGTGTCTGACCCTCAGAGCCTGTTTGTGCTACTGTTTTTGGAAAGATAAAGAACTGATTTGAAGACACGATTCAAGATCCTGAGATGAAATCACCCTAGATTATCTGGCCAGGTTCTAAATGCCCTCCTGCATGTGTTCTCACTCAGCTGTGTCCAACTTTTGTGACCCTTTAGACTACAGCCCGCTGGGCTCCTCTGTCCGTGGGGTTTTTCAGGCAAGCATACTGGAGGGGGATGCCATGCCCTCCTCCAGGGGATCTGCCTGACCCAGGGACTGAACCCGAGTCTTTTGCATCTCCTGCGGTGCAGGTAGATTCTTTACCACTGAGCCAGCGTGGAAGCCCCAAAATGCCATCCTAACTGTCTTTATAAGAGAGACTGAAAAGGAGAAGATACACAGGAGGCAGCCACGTGGAAACAGAGGCAGAGATTGGGCCGATGTGGCCACAAGCCCGGAATGCCAGGGTCAGAGCTTGGAGCAAGGAATGGACTCTCCCTTGAAATCCCTGGAGGGAGCAAGGCTCTACTGGATTTCAGACTTCTGCTGTGAGCACTCAGTTTGTGTGCATCTGTTACAGCAGCCTCAGGGACTGATACAGACCCTGAGCCTCGTCCTGCCTTAGCTGTAAAATGGGAACAATACCGTCCCCTAATGATGTCACAGATAATCAGGACAACCACTCTCACTGAATCCTGACTGGTTTACAAATCGTACCCAATCTTCATACCACTTTGTAAAGATAGGGACTCTTTTTTGTTTATTTATTTTATTCTTTTTCTTTAAGATAGGGACTATTAACCCCACTTTACAAGGGCTTCCCTGAAGGCTCAGATGGTTAAGGATCCACCTGCAATGCAGGAGACCTGGGTTCGATTCTTGGGTGGGGAAGATATCCTGGAGAAGGAAATGGCGACCCACTCCAGTATTCCTGCCTGGGAAATTCCATAGACAGAGGAGGCTGGTGGGCTATAGTCCATGGGCTTGCAAAGATGCAGACATGACTGAGCAACTTATGCTAACACTTTCACTTTCTTTTACTTTACCAGTTATGTTATTAGGGGGTGAGTTATATTAACTTTGATCAGAGTTGGTGTTAAGGTGACCCCGAGTCTGCCTGTCCTGACCCTGTGTTTGCATGTCCCCTGCCTGTGGATGGAGTTTATCATCCCCAGTCCGGGCACACGTGGGATCAGTGTGTGACAGGCCTGAAAAAACAAAGGGTGGGAGAAAGGGGCTCTGTGGGATGCCTAATAGTGGTGCTGGAGAGACCCTAGACCCTGTCCAGGGACCGCCTGCTCCTCGGACCCTTGGACCCTGAACGTGCTGCCTTTTATGGGACTTTGCAGGTGTCACTCAGTTAAGGATCTCACGATGGGAAGATGATCTTGGGTTAGTTGAGCCCTCTGATCACAAAGGTCCTTGTGAGGGAGAGCAGAGAGTCAGGGTCAGGGTAGGAGAGGTGATGGTGGACACGGGTGTCGAAGAGAAGACACTGCGTGCACTGCTGGCCTTGCTGGAGGAGGGGCCGGGAGCCAAGGAGTGAGGCCACCTCTGCAAACCGGAAAAGGGAAGGAAACAGATCCTTCCCACTCGAGCCTCGAGAAGAACGCAGTCCTGCTGACACTGGGCTTCAGCTCAGCGAGCCTGGTACTGGACTCCTGACCTCCAGAACTATAGGATAATCTGTGTGTGCGGTTTAAAATTTTTTGGGTGAACTTCATGACATGTAGGGCTTTCCTGGTGGCTCAGATGGTAAGGAATCCACCTACGATGTGGAAGACTGGGTTTGCTCCCTGGGTTGGGGAGATTCCCCTGGAGGAGGAAATGGCTACCCACTCCAGTATTCTTGCCTCGAGAATTCCATGGACAGAGGAGAATTTCACGACAGTGGGCTACAGTCAGTCCTTGGGGTCACAAAGAGTCAGACATGACTGAGTGACTAACATTTTCACTTGTCACTTTCAGTGCGGTCATAGCTCCCTGAGCAGGGATCAAACCTGTGCCCCTCTGCATTGGAAGCATGGAGTCCTAACCACTAGACCGCCCGGGAAGTCCCTAGGATGATTTGTGATTTTTTAAACCAAGTTGTGATAATCTGTTGCAGCAGCATAAGGAAACTTATGTTAGGACTCGAGGAGGAGGAAGAGGCGGCCAGGACCTCTGCCTCCTGCAGCTCCGCCTGGGACCGTGTGGCCCCAGGGATGTGCCCTGCGGGGCCCCTGACTCACCATTGATCATCTCGGGCGCCATCCAGTAGGGGTTGCCCACCACCGTGTACCGCTTTTTCCGGTCTGGCTTCTTGAGGCTCCGCAGGTCCTCAGGCTGCGTCTTCTCGTCCACCATGAGCCGCGCCAGCCCGAAGTCGGCCACCACCACATTCTTGTTCTGGGGTGACGGGGAAGCAGGGCCACGCTGAGACACGCTCCCGCCATCCCCTGCCCACTCCCTCCTCTGCCTTCTGGGGGCAGCCTGTGGTCTCTCCATCACTGCCTCTTAGACCCAGGGCTGACTGCTCCCATTGCCTCCCATTGAAATATATCCCCCCCGTCCCAAACCTCTTTCAGTAACCCTCCCCTGATTGCCCCAGCCCCATATCCAGGCCCTCCTCCGGGCCCAGAGCCGCTGAGGCAGCCTGGTGTGGCCTGTGGCCACACTGTGGGCCGTTCTCTGTGAAGGTCACCCTTCCAGCAGACCCCCAATCTTCTAGGAGTGTGGTGGGCGGCGGTCCCGCTGGCCCCTCCTGCAGCCCTGGCTGCTCACCTCGCGAACCAGGCAGTTGTGGGAGTTGAGGTCCCGGTGGATGATGTTCATGGAGTGGAGGTAGGCCTGAGGGTAGAGGGGCGTGGAGATGAGGGGGCAGCCGCGTGGGGGACCCCAGCCCCGCCCTTGTCATCCCCCGCAAGGCTCCCATCTTCCCTCCCACTGGGTTCCCTCTGTCCTCTCTTGAAGCTTCCTATGGAATTTAGGAGAATGGTAGAGAATTTTTTTGGCAGGGGTCGGGGGGCAGGGAACTGCAAAGCAAGGCAGGTGGGATCTTAGTTCCCTGACCAGGAATCAGACCCATGTCCCCTGCAGTGGAAGCATGGAATCTTAACCACTGGACCATCAGCCAAGTCCCCCACTCCGTGCCGCCCCTGAAATCAGAGCCTACTCACCATCCCAGAAGCAATGTCCTTGGCAAAGCTCACCCTCTGACTCCAGGGGTACTGGCTGTCCTGGGGGTGGGGGTGAGGGGGGAGAATGTCCAGGATGAGCCAACAGGGCCATAGAGACAGGACAGTGGGCGATAAAGGCAGGAGGGGGTGAGTGTCCTGGAGGGGCTGATGACCACCCTCCCACTCTTTACGACACCCACAACCGTCCCGTCTAAGGGGTGTGGGTGAACAATTCCAAACAATTTCCTGACAGAGCGGCTTTGAGATCAGAGGCTGATCCCCAGTGAAGATCCTGGGAGACTGGGGCCCAGGGAGGAGCTGCTGGGTCCAGGGCCCCTGGGCGGGAGGGGGGTGGGGGTGGGAAATGGGACGCAAGTGGGGGGGGGGGGGCGTGGCTCCCCCCGGCATTCACCATGCTCTTGATGATGCCCCGGAGCGTGCCGCCCTTGATGTACTCGGTGATGAAGTTGAGCCTCTTGTCCTTGTAGAGCACCCCGATGAACTTGAGCACGTTCGGGTGCTCCAGGCATCGCATGACCTTCACCTGGGGAGTGGGGTGCAAACAGGCTGCGCCCCCATCTTCTCCCACCACTGTCCCACCAGAAGCCGCCATGGACCGTTCCCCCCCCAGGGTGGGGGACGTCTCCACACCCCACCCCCTCACTGGGGGTTCCTGCCTCACCTGCCGCCGCCCTGCCCTTTGCTTGGGCTGCCCCCACCCCCAGGGATGTCCCTGCCCCTCTCGCCCTCCTGGCAGAGTCTGTCTTCTTTCGATGAGGGCTTGAGTGTCATTTCTTCCCGGAGCCCTTTGCCACCCACCCCCTCTCGATGGGCAAGGGTGGGGAAGGCCCCTCACCCACCTCCTTGAGGAACGTCCGCTGGGTCTCCTCATCGAAGCGGATCAGCTCCTTCATCACCATCACCTCGCCCGTCTCTCGGTGCGTCACCTGCATGGGGACACGCGGGGCACGGGCTCTGCTCCAGGCCACCCCGCAGGATGCCCACCCCACCCCAGACAGATGGACACACGGGGCCGGGGGCTGAGGCCTGGCTGGTGGACATGGCAACCTCGTTGGTGCCTTTTCTATAAACCTGAACCTTCTAGGCTGGTCATTGCCAGAGAACATCAGAGGCAGGAGAGGGCTGGTCATGAGAGTGTGAAGGGGGTGAGCGGCCCACATTAGGCTGAGTAGAGGGGCCTGGGGGAGGAAGCCTTCAGGGTCAGTCTGGGCTTCCCTTCCATCCTGACTCTGAGAAGCCACTGTCCCACAACCTCCCTCACACAGTCTACGTATATACGGTAGCTAGCTCAAAGAGGCCCAGGGGGAGGCGAGCCCTGGCCAAGGAGTCTGGAAGCCAGATACCTTTCCACTGTGGCTTCCTGGGGACACTGGTGGGAAAAGGGTGGAGGGCCAACAGGTCACCCCCAGATGGTCCCCTCCCTCCCTGGAGTGCCCTGTACCTTGATGGCCTGGCCGAAGCAGCCCTTGCCCAACACCTCCCCATGGATGAGATCCGAAGGCCGAAAGATGCGGTGTGGCCGGCAGACCACACGGAGGGACTCGGAGCGACCCAGGTCCTTGCGCTGGGAGGCCGGGGAGCTCAGCGAGCTGGCGCCCGGGGACCTGTCGATGCTGCAGCTCCTCCTGGGGAGACACACCAGTGCCCGGTGCCACCTGCGGCAGGTGGGCCCCTGGCCGAGGGCCCCTTGGCGGAGGCTAGGCCTCGGCCCTGCCCCTTCCCCCAGCCTGCCATGCCCCACCGATGCCAGTCCAAGTAAATCGCCTGTAGTCAGGAAGGGTGGCACCGGGCAGCTCTCCAGGGACCATCATGAGAGCCCTGCCCTGCCCTGATGCAAGCACTCTGTGCCCTGTCTTGGACTTCCTGTTCAGGAAGGAATGTTTGCCCTTGGCCTTCTCTGCCTGACGACCCTGGATCAGATGCTTTGTCTCCCAGCATTTGAGTCCCGGGCCCCGAGGTGCAGAGGCGGACGACCTGGGCAGGACGCCCCTAGGTGGCCCTGCAGGGTGACCTGAGCTCCAGACGGGGGAGGAGGAAACAGGCCTTCAAGGTCACTGCTTAGTGTAAAGGCTGTCACTCCAGGCGTCCCCCTGACCAGGAGTCCTGAGCAGGCCCCAGAGTGAGTGGCATGAGGACCAGGCTGTCTCTAGGCTTCTTCTTTGCACCCTTCACCTCCCTTTAAGAGGTGCCCCAGGCCCCTCCAGCCTGGACCACATCACAGCCCTCCGGCTGTCTGGTCCTGAGCACCTTCTCACAAAGGGGACCAGAGTGGTCTCTGTGGGACCCCTCACTGTGCTGTGAGACCCTGGCCACCAGCTGCCGCCTCAGGGCCCTCCTCTCAACACACACCAGATGCCACAGCATGCTGGGCGCCAGGCCAGCGGGTCCTTAAAGTCAGGGCTCTGGTCCACCCTGGGAGTCCTGTCACCCCCGGTTGGGGGCGCCGCTTCCCCATTTCCTCCTTCTCATTCCCCTTCTTCTTCCCAGCTCCCTGCACCCCTTGCTGGTGTGTTCTTTTTTTTATTGCTGGGCTGACTTCTCCATCAGACTGTGAGCAACTGGAGGGCAGGGACTGCCCCTCCCCACCCCAACTGAGGCCCAGTGTCAGTGAAAGTAACAAGATACAGAGCATCACGGTGCAGGGCTGACTTACAGCACAGGCTTCTGCCGGCCGGAGCTGCCCGCCTCCCCGCTGGGCGTGTGAGCCGGGGAGCCCAGGGGGCTGGGCTCAAACCCCGGCCCATGGCCTAGACTGTCATGGGGGTCATGCTCCAGAGTCAGCTGGAGCAGGCGGCTGGTTTCCTGGATCAGCAGATCAATCTGGGGAGAGCAGGCGCATGGACAGGTGAGTCTCAGGTTGTGGCGAGCAGACAGGAAGGTACCACCTCCAACCCCGCTTGCCAGACCTGGGACCCGCACCTCATCCAGGGGCACGTTCCGGATGGGGGTGCCGTTGATTTCCAGGATCCGGTCCCCGACGTGGATGGAATTCTTCACATCCGGGCTCATGCAGCCCGGGTCCACTCTGCAGGCACAGAGCAGTCAGTGGTCAGACCCCTGCCTGCCCCAGGAAACCAAAGCCAAGGGGATCAGGTCAGGAGTATGGGGGCAAACCATGCTGTCTTGCGTGAGTGGTGGGTGGCAGTTGTCCAGAACACCGAAGTCTGGGTGGTGGGAAGAGTTCTACATTAATTGCAACGCCTGCCATGGGTGGTGGAAAGTGCCATCCCCGGAGGTATCTGCCCTGCTATATATGAGATGCTCAAGCTTCCCTGGTGGCTCAGATGGTAAAAAACCCACCTGCCAATGCAGGAGATGCAGGTCAGATCCCTGGGTTGGGAAGATCCCCTGGAGGAGGAAATGGCTACCCACTCCAGTGTTCCTGCCTGCAAAGTCCCAGGGACAGAGGAGCTGGCAGGCTACAGTCCATGGGGGCGCAGAAAAGTTGGACACAACTTAGTGGCTGAACAGCAACAAGAGCAACAACGAGATGCTCAGGGGCTCCTGTTCAACAGAGCACTGTCTCTGCCACGGAGGGCAGACTTCTTCCAACTGCCTGTGATGCTTGGAGCAGACGAGTGTCAAGAGGCCTAAGAGGGTCTGGACCCACTGGCTTCCTGCCTGACCCCCAAACGTGCCCTGCAAAACGAGCCTAAGGCTCCCACTCCTCTGAGATTGGCAGGAAGGGGTGGGCAGCCTTCCCTGAACCACAGCTGCAGGTGAGGTGGGGCTGGTGACTTCCATTAGCTGGCCACGAGCTAAGTCACAGATGGCCAACTTGCCACACTCCTTTGCTTCTTTTAACTCCTCCTGAGTATTAATGATCTGATTTCATTTTGTCCTCATCAAAGCTTTTCAAGGAATGTTTGTCTCTGCCTTGAGATGCGGAAGGGCTGGGGCAGGAGGATACGGTTGTGGTGGTGGGCAGGACAGAAAGGAGACAGAGCTTTAAGAAAAACAGTCTTAGCAATTTTTCAATTGTTGAGAGTATATTCTCACATGGGGGAGAAGTGCTTCCTTACACAGGGAAGTCAGGTAACAAATGAGGCAGGAAGAACAGAGCTAGAAAAATCATCATTTTGTAGCCATCACAGTAGTAACTGCTACAGGGAAGACTTATCATAAAGGTAAGAACCATTTAGTGAAAGGTGGTTGGGGACAGGATATTTACAGACTCAAATCTCATAGACGACTCACTGGTTACACTGCAAAGGGGGAAAAAAATCCTTTACAGCAGAGAGAGTAGACTGCACTTTAACCAGATAATCGAAGTTGACATCCCAGTGAAGGGTGCACTTTATCGACCTCCTGTGTCTACCACTAAGATGCACAGAGAAGGAGAGAGCATCAGTTACGCGGGCAAAAGGCATGACCCAAATCTAGGGAAGAGGAACCCAGGTGCGGGGGAGGGGGACATCCTCCTAAACGACTGACTTGGACTCTTCACAGATGTCAAGGGCATGAAGGACAGTGGAAAGCGGAGGCACTGACATAGGTTAAAAGCAGCTGAAGACACTTGAGGACAGCATTGTGACGGCTGGCAAAGTCCAAGTTCGGGGTTGTATACTGGATAAAAGTATTATGCTAATGGTGAATTTCCTACCTGTCTTATAGTTGCACTACAGGACACAGTGGGTAATTACATAAAGAGAATTTATCCTTTTATTTTTAGGAGAATGTCTGAAGTATTCGGGGAAAAGATGAGTCAATGGTGCCTACAGCTTACTCTCAAATGATTCAGTAAATAACAGCAATATGTGCACATGTGTGTATGAACATATACAAATAAATATATATATATGTTGATACACCCACACCTAGATATACATAGACGAAAACACACACATATCTTAAACGTGACAAAAAGTTAAAAATGCTGAACCTAGGTAAAGGATGTCCATGTGCTAAGTCACTTTAGTTGTGTCTGACTCTTTGCAACCCCCTGGACTCTAGCCCCCAGGATCCTCTCTACGGGACTCTCCAGGCAAGAATCCTGGAGCGGGTTGCCATGCTCTCCTCCCAGAGATGTTCCTGACCCTGTGATTGAACCCACATGCCTGTGTCTCCTGCATAGGCAGGTGGGTTCTTAACCACTAGCGCCATCTGGGAAGCCCAAAAGGGTGTATAGGTATTCAATACACTTATTATTTCAGCAATTTTTCTGTAAATTTGGTATTTTCCAAGATAAAAAATTTTAAAATAGTGACTATATTTTCACAGAGACTTCTTGTGGATCAGTTCAGTTCAGTTGAGTCACTCAGTCGTGTCTGACTCTTTGCGACCCCACAGACTGCAGCATGCCAGGCTTCCCTGTCCATCACCAGCTCGTGGAGTTTACTCAAACTCATGTCCATTGAGTCAGTAATGCCATCCAACCATCTCATCCTCTGTCGGCTCCTTCTCCTCCTGCCTTCAATCTTTCCCAGCGTCAGGGTCTTTTCCAATGAATCAGTTCTTTGAATCAGGTGGCCAAAGTATTGCAGTTTCAGCTGCAGCATCAGTCTTTCCAATGAATATTCAGGACTGATTTCCTTTACGATGGACTGTTTGGATCTCCTTGCAGCCCAAGGGACTCTCAAGAGTTTTCTCCAACATCACAGTTCAAAAGCAACAATTTTTTGGCACTCAGCTTTCTTTACAGTCCAACTCTCACATCCATACATGACCACTGGAAAAACCATAGCTTTGACTAGACAAATCTTTGTTGGCAAAGTAATGTCTCTGCTTTTTAATATGCTGTCTAGGTTGCTCATAACTTTTCTTCCAAGGATACGGTCTTATATTTCCTGGACTGCCCTGATAGTCTAGTGGTTAGGACTCTGCTTCCATTGCAGGGGGGCCTGGGTTCAGTCCCTGATCAGGGAACTTGGATCCTGCAAGCCACATGGCTTGGCCGAAAAATCAATAGGAAAGCGTGTATATATATATTCCTTAGACTCTCCGTCTCCCTTGCCTCAGTCTCTTGCTCAAGTAGCGGGGAGGCTGGGGCAAAGATAAATTTAACTTCCCTTTCAATGCTGCTATAAACAAAATACACATAAACAAAATAAAAAGTGGCCAGCTAAGACTCTTCAAACAAACAGTTCAATCTGGCCAGCAGCCTTTGGGCAAGCTGGGCTGCTTTTGAGAAGGGTGTGGCCCCTTGCAGACTGCTGGGAAAGCAGACGTTGGCTGGAAAGAATGCTCACCCATTGAGGGAGGCAGGGAGGAGGTGTCATTGACTCTCTGTTCCTAAAATTCTGCCTTGCTGTCAGGGTCCAGCTGGTCTGGGAGTTTCCCTGTCTCTCACCAGTCTGTCTGCTTAGTTGTGTGCGGAAGGCAGCTGCTGGCCTGGCTGATGCTCCAGATGGGGCTGGAAACACAGCATCAAGTCCAGCCTCCTCCTCTCTCCTGCTACCCTCTCCCCTCCTGCCCCAACCATCTTCACTTCTCACCAGGCACTGGCCTGGTACCCAGCAGGTGTGTGAGAACTGTTCACTGACTCCCAAGGAAGGAACGGTTCACTGACTCCAAGGGGGTAGTTGTCTTACACTCAGACAACTATTTCTCAAGGGTCCATAAAGGCCCAGGAGAAATCTTAGAAGGCTCCAAGGTCTCTGACTCCCTCATGTTTTAGACGAAGACTACGAAGCTCAGAGGAGAAGGCAATGACACCCCACTCCAGTACTCTTGCCTGGAAAATCCCATGGACGGAGGAGCCTGGTAGGCTGCAGTCCATGGGGTCGCTGGGAGTCGGACACAACTGAGCAACTTCACTTTCACTTTTATCCCCTCTGGGAAGTTCTCACTTTTCACTTTCATGCATTGGAGAAGGAAATGGCAACCCACTCCAGTGTTCTTGCCTGGAGAATCCCAGGGACGGGGGAGCCTGGTGGGCTGCCGTCTATGGGGTCGCAGAGTCGGATACGACTGAAGTGACTCAGCAGCAGCAGCAGCAGCACGAAGCTCAGAGAGGACAAGGAAGCAGCTCAGTGTCACACAGAGTATAAGCCACTGGCTTGGCCCCTTAACTTTCATTTCTTCTTGCATCTCAGACCTTTTCTATACCCTTTAGAATTTTCTTTAGGGATGATCTGCTGGTATCACATCCTATTTTGTCTGCTTTCACATGTCTTTATTTCACCTTCATTCCTTTTTTAAATTTTTAATTGCTTTATCTTTTTGTTGTGTTGGGAGCTGTGCTCGGTCTCCGTTGCAATGCTGGCTTTTCTGTAGCTGCAGCACGTGGGGGCTACATGTTGCAGTGCGCGGGCTTCTCATCATGGAGCGCGGGTTTCAGGCGCCTGGGCTCGGCAGGTGTGGCTCCCAGGCTCCAGAGCACAGTCTCAATAGTTAAGGTGCATGGACTTAGTTGCTCTGCAGCATGTGGGGTCTTCCCAGATCAGGGACTGAACCCATGGGTTGAATTCTTTGGCAGATTCTTTACCACTCAGCCACCAGGGAAGCCGCTTACCGTCACTCTTGAAGGACATTTTCATCAAGTACAGAATTGTTTTGTCTTTTTAGAATTATCTGGCTGCGCCAGGCCTTAGTTGTGGCGTGCAGGATTTCTAGCTGCCTGACCAGGGATGGAACCCGAGCCCAGGGCAATGAAAGCCTGGAGTCGTACCCACCAGACTGTGGTCGGGTCTTCTTTTGAAGGAAATTTGTTTCTTCCCTATGGCTACTTTTAAGATATATACTTTTTTGCCTTTGTGTTGTAGTTTCACTAGGTGGGGTGGTCCATGGGTAGATTTCTTATTTTTCTGTTTGGGACTTACTGGGTTTGAGTTTGTGGACTGACATCTTTTATCCCCTCTGGGAAGTTCTCAGCTGTTACACACTGCCTCTCTCCCATTTTCTCTTCTTCTGGGATTCTGGATGGATAATTAGACCCACTCACTCTGTCCTCTCTTTCTCCACTTTCTTAGCCTCTCCACTGTCTTAGCCTCACCACTTTCTTAGCCTCTTTACTTTCTTAGTACATCTTAGCCTTTCTCTACTTTCATCTCGTGTTTCCGCTTCTCACTTCAACTGTTTAAAACCCTGCTCTACTGCTAAACCTGTATTTCACTTCTAGAGGTGCTATTTGGTTCTTTTCCAAATTCATTTGCTCTTTACTCACTTTCCCCAAGCATCTCTTACTTATTAAAACACATGGAGTAAATAGAAACAGAACACACACGGAGTGTGCGTCTTTCCCGTGGTTTCTGACACTCCCGCTCTGCAGTCTCTCTAGGTCTGCTTCTGCCCCGTTGCTGCTGTTGGCTTGCGCTCACAGTGCCCCGTTGCCACAGGTGCTCTGTGGGTTTTGACTGAACGGCTCCTATTCCTTGGGACTCTCATCTCAGGAAATTCTCTGAAGCCTGGAGGTGGGTCCCACCTGCATCTGCTTCTGTCAGGGCCTAGGGACATTCCCAGTGGAGAAGTACTTTAAACTTTTACAATTTCTCCTGGAGGCTTTTTGAACCACCCAGGCTTGTCAATTTGGTTGGCAAACCCAAGTGTTTGAATTCTCAGGGGAGATTCCCTCTCCCCTTCTGTTCAGGTTGAAACCAGTTTATTTTCCAGTTCTGGAAAGGAGGGTTGGAAGTCGCTGGTGGAAGGCATGGTTTATTTCTTGTTCTTCCTCACCTTGAGAGCCGTTTGTGTGTGGGGGGAGGGGTCCCAACTTTATGGAGAAGGGATAAGTGTTCTCTTATCAGACTCACTTTCCTAGAGCTAGTCACTTGGGCTTTGAGAGATGCTCAGCCACAAGAAGACTTCAAAAGTGAAACTTAATTCCCCCGATTTAGATTTGCCCTCAAGGTATGGCTGCCTTCCGCGCTCTGCTGACACCCTCAGGCTCCCTTCTTCACCTGTTCCTGACCTGGTTACTTCTCTTTCTTGTTTGGTCATGCAGTAAGTAAAGGGAACATTTTAAATATTTTATCTGGCAATTGTTACAGATTTTTTTCTCTTGGAGGAATGACTGGATCAGACAGCTGGTATACCAGGTTGTTGGAGCTGGGCTCCATCTGGGCTCACACTTACCCATTCCCAGTCCCCACCCCAGAGTCGGCCTGCCCACCTAAGGCATCCGTGCCCACAGCCACACCAGCTGCAGCCTTGGCAGGCCAGCCACTCACCCCTGGACGCGGACGGTGTGAGAGTGCTCCGTGCTGCAGCCCGGCAGGCCGTGAGGGGGGTCGATGGAGACTGAGAGGCCACGTTTGCCATGAGCTGAGGCCGGGATGGAGACTAGGGTGACTGTGTGGGGCAGGTGGGAGCCAGGGGAGTCGGGCAGAATCTGCTCGATGACGGGGGTCACCACGGTCTGGTAGTAGCAGTGTCCGCTGCAAGAGCCGCCAGCGGTGGGGACCCAAAGAGTGGGAAGAGAAGTGCGTCAGGGCAGTCCGCAGCATCATCCCCCACAATCCCTCAGTCCCGGGCTCTTTTCTCCTTCCACCCTTGCCTTCCTGCTCCCCATGGGAGGAGGAGGGTCTTGGCTGCTTGGTGGGCTAAGAGTAGGCCCTGCCCCTCTCTGGGGCTCAGTCATTTGGGGTTGTCTACACTGTCAGCTGGCCAGGATGAGGCCTGGGGATAAATCCCATTCGGGAGGAAGTCATTAAAAGTCCATTTGGGAGTCTCAAAAGCCGTGCTGCCCTCAAATCCAGCTTTATCAGCGCTGCCACACTAAAGGATTTCTCTGATCTTTGTCCCTGGTTCCTGGGAAAGAGGCTCTAACTCCTCAGAAGAGGAGTGTGTCTTCTTTTTTCATGAGCCCCTCAACCCACACTTGAGCTAATATTTTTGCATTTGCTTTTATCTGTTTTTCTTTCTTCCGCAAAATTTCTATTTATTTTAATTGGAGGCTAATTACTTTACAATATTGTGGTGGTTTTTGCCATACATTCACATGAATCAGCCATGGGTGTACATGTGTTCCCCATCCTGACCCTCCCTCCCACCTCCCATCCCTCAGGGTCATCCCAGTGCACCAGCCCTGAGCACCCTGTCTCATGCATCGAACCAAAATTTTTATTTATTTTTTGTCTTTCTTTGAGTTAATGTTAATGAGCCAATTCAGGCGGGGGTGGGGGGGTAGGGGTAGGCTGGTCACCAGAAAGACTGACCATGTGATGAGAGGCTGCCACTCTGATCCAGTCTGACCTCAAGGAGCCCAAGTTCAACCCCATGCCTAGTGATTCGGTCAATTATGCCACATAATGAAACCCCAGTAAAAACTGTGGTGATGCTGGGGAGGACGGATCACATGTCCTGATTCTATGAGCGGAATGCATGGAAGCTCTGCATTCCAGATCTCCCGGACTTGATCTTTGTGTGTGTCCACCTGGCTGGTTCTGATTTTAGCTTTTCAGTCTTGCCTCCTTTGTCAAAGATTAATTGACCACAGGTGCATGGGCTTATTTCTGGGTTTTTATCCTGTTCCATTGATCTTATTTCTATTTTTGTGCCAGTACCATACTGTTTTGATGACTGTAGCTTTGTAGTACATCTTTTAGTAAAAACTGTGATTGTGGTGCTCTCCTGAGCTCTGTGAGTCACTGAGTGAAGTATCACATCTGAGGGGGCTGTGGGGATCAGAGCCTGCAGTCATTTGGTCAGAAGTGTGAGTGGCCTGGGGACCCCTGCACTTGGGTCTGGGGTGTGGGCAGTCTTGCTGGGGATGAGTCCTGAGCTTACAGGGTTGGTGCTCACGCTGGTGCCAGAGTTACACAGCAATGATGTCAGGAAGAGAGCTGACGACTCAGGCTTCCTCCATCTGACTGTGGTGTCTTATTTCCCAGTGGTTTCTGCACTGTCACCATGACCGCCCTCTCACAGAAAGGGGAAGGGCCCTGGCGTGGGAGACCTGGGGGCATGCCAGAATCAGGGAGGGGCTGGCACTCACCAGTACAGCTTGGAGTGCTCCACCAGAGTGTAGGTGTCCCCGTCACCGATGAAGGTTCCGCATGTGAGGCAGATGAAGCATTCGGGGTGATATTTCAGCTCCCCGGCCACCTGGAAGCAAGTGTGTGTGGGGGAGGGGTGTGCAGGGAGAGGGACCACAACCCAGCTCAGAGGTTCCTTCAGCCCCTGTAGCTTCTCCCCTTTGCCTCCTCTTAGAAGGGCAGCCCCAAACCAACTTGGGGGCAGAGTTGGCTCCACACATGGGGACTGAGGGATACAGACAGACACACAGGCTCAGGAGGCACTGGGGAATCAGAAAACCAGTGAAAAGAAGAATAAGAGAGATGATGGGAGAGAGATCTGGGGCAGGGAGTAACCTGTGAACACACACACCCACCCACCAGGTAAGATTGGGCGGGGGTACTTACCATGACCAGTCCCTTGGTGATGTGCTCTGAGCATCCGTGGCAAGACTCGCCATAGCGGGCCCAATAGTCCTTCTTGCAGAAGAGCTGCCCATCCTTCTCGTAGTACTGGTGTGAAAGGGAGGCACTGCATTCACAACACCTGGGTGGAAGGGGAACTGGGACTCAGAGGGGCCCACCCATTCCCCCCACACCTGGGCCCTGCCAGTCCTCAGGCAGCATTAGAGAAAGGTGTGCTCTCTGGATGGAGGCAGCCTGCTCTGGGCATAGGGCTTGGTGAGTGGACTCAGGGATGGATTTGGGGACCACACCACTCCCTCCACCATGGTCCCTCGGCCAGAAGCCTTGGTCCTACGTGCAACCTCAAATGACAACCCCCGTGCCCCCACCACGGCAGTTCTGCACCCAGAGTGTCTGGTCCACCTGCTAGCCCTGGGGTGAGAAGTGCTCCTCATCTGAGGCCCCCATCCCCTGTCGTGCACGGAAGAGGGCCAAGTGTGGGCAGAAGACTTACTCTCAGGCCCAGGGAAGAACCAGTGAGCCCAGGGCTCATGTTGCGGGGGGGCACTGGAACAAACTGTGGGCCCCACTCATCTAGTCTAGTCTGCTTCTTCTCCCTTCTCCTCCTCCCATTCCTAGCAACAGGGAGGCTGCTGATGTAAATGGAGCTGACTTTTTGGAGCTGTGAAGACCTATTAAGTGCTCACATCTTCCCATTAAAAAAAATTTAATTGCAGTATAGTTGTTTTACAATGTTCTACTGGTTTCCGTGGTACAATGTGACTCAGCTGTAAGTATACACATATCCCCTCCTTCTTGAGCCTCCCTCCTACCCCCTATCCACCCTCTAGGTCATCACAGAGCATCAAGCTGAGCTCCCTGTGTTTCGCAGCAGCTTCCACTAGCTATCTGTTTTACACATGGTAGTGTATAAGTGTCAAAGCTGCTCTCTCGCTCCATCCCACCCTCTCCTTCCCCGGCTGTGTCCACAGTCTGTTCTCTTCATCTGTGTTTCTATTCCTGCCCTGCAAATAGGTTCATCAGGACCATTTTTGTAGATTCCACAGATAAGTGTTAATATATGATATTTGTTTTTTCTTTCTGACTTATTTCACTCTGTATGACAGGCTCACCTTCTTGCTTAAATTTACTTAGTCCTCACAGGGTACCATGAGGCAGGCATGGCTATCCCCATTTCTAGAGACAAGGCAGATGAACTTGAGAGGGTCTACTCCACCCAAGGTCATACAGATGGGCAGCGCAGGCCCCATGAAGATGCTCCCAGTTGCACTAAGACACAAGGCAGGAGTTCAGCTCAGTGTAGACCAGTCAGTCAGCTAAGACAAGGAAATCTCCTGACTTCCTAGACTCCAGCCAGCCCCATGCGTGCCGCCGGTCACAGGAAAAGGGTTTGGCATGGGGACCAGGGAGGCCTGGCTGGTGGAGCCCCTGAAGGGCAGGTGGGGAGAAATGATGTACAGGTTTCCTCCTAGCCACAACTCCACAGGCCAGGAGCTAGACAGACATGCCTGGCTTCTTTATGCTCAAGGGTCCTGGTGGGGTGGGGACCAGCAGCCCAGCTAAGCCAGGGTGAACAAATCCAAGAATGGACTCTGAGTGACCGACAGCCCCTCCACCCTGGGCACAAGCCCTGCTGGGTTGGTAGAGCTTGACCTGGGGTCCTGGCCGTGCACAGGTATGTCTGAGCTGAGGACATGCCGTGCAGAGAACTAGGGAATCCGTCCAGCTCTGCTGCTGTCTGGGTGCTCTGCATGATGTGCCAAAGTCACACAGGGATAGAAGGACCAGGCTCAGAGCTCCTGGCTCAGTACAGGAACAATCTAGGAGAGAGGAGGGCAGGAGAGACTGGGGCTGGGTCAGAGAGCCCCGTGCCCCAGGCAGCCGCGGAGGCCTCCACTCTATTGTAGCCCGCAGGGTGTCAGCGCTCATTGACTGTGCCCCATAACTGCTCCTGAACTAGGCAACTGGCGAGGAGGGGTGGGGGGAAGGAGGAGGAGGGAGTGGACAGCAACCAGAGCGCTGATGGGACGTTGTCCCTTTAAGAGGATCCAGCGGGTTCTCTGTTGTCTGGGAGCCTGAAGGGAGGCGCTGGGGACCACAGCTCAGGGCTTTGGGTGGGGGCGGGTGGCAGAGGAGCACAAAATGCCCAGGTTTTGAAACCTCCATTGGTGGGGGGCGGGCAAGGAGAGCTCCTGGAGGCAGCGCTGGGATGTGGGAGGCGGCGCTGCGGCGGAAGCGGCTGGACCAGAGCCATGACGTCATCGGGCGCCCCCGCTGCCCTTCCTGCCCCGACACTCGCGGCCCCGGTGGTGGGTGGACGTCTTACCGCAGGTTGGGCGACGGGCAAGGAACGCACCGAGCCAGGAGGCGGGAGGACGCCCCAGGGTGGGGCAGTTCCTGGGGGAAGTCCCTAGCGTAGCCCCCGGGGGGTCTCTAACCCAGCGCGGAAGGGAAGGTGGCGGCCTGAGAGCGGGCTCCGCACAGAGGCGGGGCGTGCCCGCCGCGCACCCCGATCCGGGAGTCACTGCGCCCTTCCACCGCGTCACGGGAGTGTCCCCGCGGGAGTCCCCCCGACTCAGGGCGGCTGGAAGCCCCCTCCCCCGCCCCAGTGGGCGGGACGGCGGCGGCCGCCTTCCTCCAGATCAAAGACTGATCTTCTGCCGGAGAACTACTCCTTCGCTCACGCACACACACTCAACACTGCAGCAGCCCTGGAAGACGCGACTGTTGATTCACTCAAGCGCTGAGAGTGCAGTCAGCTCCCCAATAACCACTTCCTCGCAGCCTGCTCCGATGCCCGCCACGGGCTCCCCACGCTGCCTGCATCCCCCCAGCCTCTGCCGTTATAACCTGCCGGCTCCTTGAGGTCCCAGGCCAGGCACCTTTAAACAGTGCTCCCCGAGAGGAACAGTAGTGTTTCCTGTCCGACGCCCTCAGCCTGGAGCAGATCTCATCCCCCAGCGTCCTCGGGACTGCTCCCAGGAGCCTGGGGCTCAGCCTCTACCTCGGCCAGGGGACCTCCACCTCAGAGAGCAGACCCAGCCTAGGGTCACACAGCCGCTTGGTGGCCGGCCCCCTGGGGCCTCGGTGGACTCTGCTGATGGCAGGCACACAGGAGCCCCTGACCCTGGGCATCCCCTCATCCCTCAGCCCCCATCTGAGCAGGAGCCAGAGGAGGCAGGTGGGGCAGGTCATGTCTCTACAAAGGGTGTCCAGAGAGGAATACCCAGGATACTGTATCCTCCCTGAGAGCAGGCAATGACAGAGCTAACCTTGGGCAGGAGAGAAGGGCACTGGGGGTGGGGTGGGGGGTGGGGGGGCGCTGAACAGACCAGGCTGGGAAACCGGGATGACCCCTTCAAGGAAAGAGCAATCCCTCCCAGGGGTGCCCTCTACCCAGAATCTTATTTCTGGATACTAAGGGTGCAAAAGAGCAGCTGGGGGACCAGCCTGATGGGAGTCTGTACCAGAAGGGCCAGCGGCCGCAGCCTCGGCCTGCTTCCCCCTAGACAGGCAGCCAACAGTGACCAAGGAGTTTCACTTCTCCTGCCCCAGAACCCGGCCTCAGGTGGGTCTGTCCCACCGTGGCCTCCGGCCCCAGCCGGTCCCAGCCCTCACACCACAGGCCCTGCCTGAGGCTTGGGACGGACAGGAGGGGGGCTTTCCACTTACTTGGCCCTTCTGATGCAGACGCGCCGTCTTCTCAGGGGGAAGGCCAGCATCCTTCGCTGCTGCCTATCTCTGGGTCCCCTGGAGGCTGCGGGGAGCGCAGGGGTGGGCCGACAGAGCTGCTTCCCCGTCCCACTCCAGGCACTCAGGATTGGAGGCTGCCGAGGGAGGGGCAAGCGTGGCCACAAGGCAGGGGAGGAGGATGCAGCGGTGTGGGTGCTAGCGGACCTGGTCTTAGCTCAGAACAGGAAGCAGCTGAAGGCCCTACTTGCCTGGGCTCTGGTGCAGACGGGGAGGCCTGGCCACCACCCTGCCCTCAGCCCTGCACATCCGAGAAAGGCACCCTCCACACCCCGCAGCCTCTTTTCTTTTTTTTGGCCTTGCTGCATAGCTTGTGGAATCTTAGTTCCCTGATCAGGGATGGAACCTGCACCCTCTGCATTGGGAGTGTGTGTGTGTGTGTTCAGTCATATCTGACTTTTTGTGACCCCATGGACTGTTGCCTGCCAGGCTCCTCTGTCCATGGAGTGTTCAGGCAAGAATTTCCTGAAATTCTCGCCATTTCCTCCTCCAGGGGGATCTTCCCGAACTAGGGATCAAATCCGTGTCTCTTGCATCTCTTGCCCCGGCAGGTGGGTTCTTTAGCACTAGCTCCACCTGAGAAGCCCTCACTGGGAGTGCGGCATCTGAACCACTGGACTGCCTGCGAAGTCCCCCTCGGCCTCTGCTCTGACAAAGGCTCCGGGGACTCTCTGGGGACAGGGAGCAGCTGCTTCTTCCGGTGCTGCCCCCAAGGGAACAGAGGTTGACTTCCACGAACGGTCATCCTCCTTCCCTGAAAGTCCCCTGAAGAGGGGGTACATCCCAGCCTGGGCTCCGGCCCCCAGTGCCAGCTGCACACTGAGCTCTCGCCCTCCGGGCCCCACCAGCCTCCAGGGAGATGTTACCAGAGTTACAGCAGCCCCGGGGCTCCTGCACCATGCTTTTCTGAGAATGGACCTCCTGGAGGCAGCAGCTGGGCCAAAGGAAGCCTGGACCACCCTGGGCCTGGCCCGAACCTTCCAGAAGGCTGGGACAGAGAAAGGGGGCAGCCCTGCCATGACAGTGACACCTAGTGCTAACGCCAGAGGCACTCCGTGGGCCCACAGCAACCCTCCCACTGTGAGGCCTTGAAGCCCAGGGGCTGGCACTTCCAGGAGGCCCAGCAAGCAGTCCCTCCTTTATGAGCTGCTTTCCTGTCATGGGCATGAGGACTGGCGGCCTTAACCAGATTTGGGGGCTATGGGGAGAACCACACAGCGTGGGGCCCGAAATGCTGTGGGAGTCATGGAAGCAGGGGAAGCCATGACTCTTACTGCTTGGGGGCCCCTACCCCATTGCGGGAGCCTTCCCTGTGGCCCCACCACACCAGGGACAAACCCAACATGCCCCCTCCCTACTGTCCCCACCTGGGGCCTCCCTCCTCTGCTGGTGAACAGGGCAGGGACCCCTCCCAAGTTGGGTTCCACATGTCCGGCCCCACTCTGCCCTTCCGTGGCTTCTGCAGGCGCACTCTTGCCCCTCCCCCATGTCTCCCAAGACTCTCCCTCCCTCCCCACCCCACATACAGGGACCCCCAAAGTTCTTCCCTTGATTTCTCTCAGCCTCATCTCAATCCCCTCTGCTGACCCTCGGTGGGCTGATTTCTCTGATCTCTCCACCTGGGACTGGTCTCGGATAACCTCGGCCAGCTGTGGGCAGGGCAGGGCAGGGCCACCCTGGTTAGCCTACTGCTTCTCCCAACTCAACGAGAACAGGGCATGACTCACGGCCAACTTGGCCCCCAGCTCCACCAGACCCAATGGACCACTCATCTCCTTTGCACCCGGGGGTGCAAAACCAAATGGCTTAGATTGTGCCCCTGCCACTCACCAGCCCCCAGCCCCTCCCCCACAGTCCCTGACTTCTTCAACTCTGCAGTGACTTGGAGTGAGACAGATACAGGTTCGAGTCCCAGCTCCGTGGCTGGACTTTCAGCAAGTTACTTGATTTCTCCGAACCTCCGTTTCTAACATGGAAATTGGGCAAATGATGGTACCTCCTACAGTTATGGTGAAGGCTTGAGGACATGACATCACAGGAGTCACTGATGAACAGTGGCTAATATGACTAACCCTTGCCAAATAGCGTCCCTTTCAGATCTGAAACTCTCTCTGCTCTGAGTCACTGTCCCAGGTCGGGTCTTAGGAACACAGATCCCTGAACCACTGTGACAGTCCCTTCCCTGTCACGTGACCACCATCTGCCCACTGGAATGGCACTTTTCAGTAGCACTTCTGCTCACAACCCTCCTCTGCTTCCTGACACTCTCCGTTGGCTCCCTACTGCCTTCAGAAGCTCCTTATCTTGGCATTCAGGGCCCTTCACACATCAGTCCTAACTTTGCCTCCTCATCACATCCCTCGACTCACTCTGTCCAACCAGATGAGCTGTTCCCATGCCTCAGCTGCTGGCGCTGTTCCCCCTTCCCTGTCTCCGTGCATGTGGTCTTCTCTACCTGTTCAGAGCCCCGTTCCTCCTAGAAGGCCTCCTTCTGAACACCTGATTGAGAAGCCCAGGACATGGAACCCACCTCACCTTTCCTCTGGGCTCGCCAGCCAATGTTCATTTCACCCCTGCGGCTGTGTGTCTTTGGTCAAGAGAATTAACCACTCTGTGTCCCAACTAAAGGAGACCACACATATCCAACTATACAGAGTCCTTAAACCAGTGTCCGGCCCTTGCTAAAGTGTGGAAAATATTAGAAATTATTTTTAAAACAGAAAAAAAAAAATCCTTGCTGGCGGCTCCCAGTGCCCAAATTTAGCCCTTTGTTCAGTGGGTGGTAGTTGCCCTGACCCCAGCGGGGCCTCCCCAACTTTACCTCCCTTCCTTTTTGGTGCTTTTCTGCATGAACTCTGCTGGCCACTGACTGGGCCAGGCCCCGTCACCATTCATTCTACCCTCTGCACCTGCTGGGCTCTCTGTCTGGAATCCCTTCCTACCACACTTCTCCACCTGGGAAATCTCCCATCCTTTGGACCCCAGCTCTGGCCCCACAGGGCTCTCTAAGGCTCTCCCCTGGCCCTGTTTCTGAGGATGGTGCTACCGGATTGCTGGGCCACCTCTGCGTCCCCACATGCACCACCACGACCCTGATCCTACTCTCCTATATTTGGGAGTTGGTGTCCTGGAGGGAAGGGACTGGTCTTACTGGTTATGCATCTTTGCAACCAGCCTGGGGCCACGATGGGGGCCCATCTCCTCCCAAGGCCTGCTGGGTCTCCCTCTTCTCCCTGAAGCACCAGCATCCAGAAGGTAAGCATGGACTACCCTCCACTCCCCCGCCTGCCGAGGTGCCATCAGGCCTTGGGATTATCAGCATAAATGCAGGTCTCTCCTTTTCTCTCTTCAGAGGTCTAAAATGACAAAAAAGAGAGGCCTCTACGGAGCTTCTAAGCCAGATGCCTCATTTTACAGGTGGGGAAACTGAGGCCCAGGACCAGAGAGAGATCCTCGTCTCTGGCAGGCCTTCTTTCGGGTACCCCAGCCCCTGCCAGCCTGCCCTACCTGAAGCAGTCTGAGTGCCAGTCAGCATTCAGGGCCTGGAGGTACTGGCCATCGTAGATCCTCTGGCCGCAGCTCGCACACACGGGCAACTCACTTCCTGCAGGGGTGGAAAGGGTGTTAGGAACTATACTCAGGAGGGGCCATTTGCTGTAGGCCTGGCCTGCCTTGCTGGACCCCATGTACACCTCTACAAAGCCCCCTGTACACACGCAGCGCCCAAGCTGAGCAGTGTCCATGCAGAACAGAAGGAGACAGAATGAGAGTTGCTGAGACCATGGCTCAGTCTCCAAGCCCCCTGGGCCTCAATTTCTCTCTCTGTAAGCTGAGGAGGAGGTAGCAGGGGTCCACCCCCCAGCAAGAGCATTCTTCAGCTCAGGCTCTGGCAGTGTAAATGCGGAGAAAGAAAGTGGCATGATTTAGAAGGAAGGCAGTGGCTGACACTCTCGTCACAGCCCCTTCTCCTCTCCTGCCTGCCCAGGAAGAGGAGCTCTTTCAAAGGGCAGGGACTGGACAGCGCTAAGTTGGTGCGTCCTGTGTTAAAGACCCCTGGAAGGCTTGGGTATGCCCTGGCCCAAGAGGCCAGGGCCTCAGGGCTGAGCTCCCAGATACCTGCTCCCAGGGAGGCCTGGCACCTCTTCAAGCTGGGCCACTAGGCATGCTTAGTCATCCTTGGGGCCTGGCACCCTCGGAGCAGGGTGGGCCCTGCAAGATCCCCCAGCTTGCCCCTTCCCATTGCACAGATGGGGAGATTGAGCCCTGGACAAGATAAGGCTTGCAAGGTCACCAACCAGGCTCCAAGGCCACAGCCTGCCCCTTCAAGAGGACTCAGGGACCTAGGAGCTTCCGTAAGGTGGCTCCAAGTGGGCCTTCATGGACCTGGGGGGAGGGCAGGGCTGGAGGAGCTGGCAGAGTAGAAGCTTTGGTGGACCAGGTGGACCTATGAGATGGCTCAGAGGAGGAAACCCAGGAAAGGAGATGCTAGGGAGGGAATCGTGGGGATCTTCATACTGTAACTGTCCTGCAAACCCAAGCCTTGGACCGTAGTAGGTGAAAGGGGCAGAAGAAAGACTGATCATCCTCCCAGTCAAGACGGACAGCAGGCAGTGGGTTTGGTGCAGGGAGGGGGTGGGGTGGGGGCTGCTGCCCACAACAAGCTTCGGCGGACTCATATCTCTGCTCTGCCCATCCTGCCCCTAGATTCCCAGGCACGCCAACTATGTGGGGCCCAACTGTACAAACAGGGAAACTGAGGCCCAGAAGGTAGCGCCTGGCTCAAGGTCAGAGAGCCGGCCCAGACTTGGGGCTGCGATTCGGACCCAGGGCTGCGGCTTTCCCAGAGACTCTTTCTTCCAAGGGCCGGTTAGAGACGCGATAAGGGGTGGCCCAGGGCGAGTCTGGGATGGACACAGCACGCGCCGATGGAGGCCAGGGCCGGGTGGGCTGTGCCCGGGCTTCCTCCGGGGTGGTCGTCGGTCGGAGGATGGCAGAAGGCGGGGATGAAAGGGAGGAGGGGGCTCTCCGCCAGCGAGGGATGGAGGGAGCATCTCACCCGGGCAGAGGAGGGGAAAACGGGATGGAAGCTTTCCAGGGAGGGGCCTGCGGGCTTCTGAAGGACGAGCTCATCCCGGACGACACAGGGGGCGCGGCCTCGCAGCAGACCCGGCCTCCGCGGCGGGCAGGCCCGGCCCCCTCCCCGCGCCCGGCCCCCCCTTGCTTCTCCGTCTCCCCCCCAGCGCAGCGTCCCCGCCCGCTGGGCCCCCAGGTCGGCGCCCCCGCGGCCCGCATCCCGCGCACCTTCCTCTCCCATACGTTCTTCCCTCCAGGTACAACAAAGTAGCGTCAACCTCATGCACTCGGCGGGGGGCGGGGCCCGGCGGGGCTGGGGCTGGGGGCGGCCCGGGCCCCGCGCGCTCGCCCGCAGCCGCCGCCGCCGCCGGCCAGGGAGGCGGAGGCGGAGAGCGCGGGCCGGGCCGGGCCGGGGTGCACTCGGGGCTCGCGGCACCTCCGCCGCCGCGTCTCGGATACCGGCTCCGGCAACGGCTCCGCACCGCAGCGGCCTGGGGAGCGAGCGGAGGGGCGGGCCGGGGCGGGGCCTCTGAGCTGCGGCACGGGGGCGGGGCGGGGCGCCGGCGAGCGGCGGAACGGCCCTGCGCAGCCCCGCCCCCGCCGGCGGCCCCGCCCCGTCAGCGGCCCCGCCCCCGCCCCGCCCCGCTCCTCCTTTCATTCATCTTTCCCTGAGCGACAGCTGCTGCTGCTAAGCTGCTAAGTCGCTTCAGTCGACTCTGTGCAACCCCAGAGACGGCAGCCCACCAGGCTTCCCCATCCCTGGGATTCTCTAGGCAAGAAACTGGAGTGGGTTGCCATTTCCTTCTCCAGGAGCGACAGCACTCCTAGGCAAATCCGGAATCCGAAAACTGCGGCTTAGGTGGGATGTGTGCTCTGATGCGGCAACCTAGAGGGTGTAGAAGCCTCAGTTGTTTAGTCGCTCAGTAGTGTCCGACTCTGCGACCCCATGGACTGCAGCACAGCTTCCCTTGTCCTTCACCATCTCCCGGAGCTTGCTCGAACTCCTGTCCGTTGAGTCGGTGATGCCATCCAACCATTTCGTCCTCTGTCATCCCCTTCTCCTCCTGCCTTCAGTCTTTCCCAGCATCAGGGACTTTTCTAATGAGTCGGCTCTTCGCATCAGGTGGCCAAAGTATTGGAGTCTCAGCTTCAGCATCAGTCCTTCCAATGAATATTCAGGACTGATTTTCTTTAGGATTGGCTGGTTGAATCTCCTTGCAGCCCAAGGGACTCTCAGGAGTCTTCTCCAACACCATAATTCAAAAGGATCAATACTTCGGCGCTCAGCCTTCTTTATGATCCAGCTCTCACATCTATACATGACTACTGGAAAAACCAGAAGCCCGCAGTTAGGAGCCTCGGTTTCCCTGCGCAGAGCCCGTCTGATCCAGGCCTGCTCGGTGGAGGCTGAGAACCGACCCGATGGGAAAGAGACGTCGCGGGACCCTGAGGTCCATAGTAGTTGCCGGGGGGAGGGGCCTCGGCCAGGTCCTTTCCCTCTCTGTGGCCTGCAGTGAGAGCTGGCCCCACCAGGGGCAGGTGGGGTGCTGGGTGGGGAGGAGAGGTGAAGCCCTCACCAGCTAGGCAGTGTGCTAAAAGTTCAGGCCCCGGGGGGAGACGGTGACAACTGAGCCCAGGGATTTGCTTCTCCCAGTGCTAAAGCCCTGGAGCTGGCGCCACCCTGCCCAGGGTTCAGGAGGAGGTACTGCTAAAAGGAGGGTTTTGAGAGAAGTGGCTGGAGGAATTGGGTGGTCCCCAAAGCACAGGCTTCCCTGGTGGCTCAGACCATAAAGAATCTGCCTGCCCTGTGGGAGATGCAGGTTCCATCCCTGTGTCAGGAAGATCCCCTGGAGAAGGCACTGGCTGCCCACTCCAGTATTCTTGCCTGGAGAATTCCACAGACAGAGGAGCCTGGCGAGCTACAGTCCATGGGGTCCCAGGAGTCCGACAGGACTGAAAGAGACTAACACTTTCACTTTCAAAGCGCAGGTGCTCCTTCCAGCCCTGGAAGTGTGGAGCACCCTGCCTACACCTGTCTGTCCAAGGTCTACCCTCCCACTTCATCCCACTGCCTGGGAGCCTATATGGGGAGAGGCTGACCGACGTACCCAAGTTCATCCAGTGAACAGGGGCAGAGCTGTTTATGCTCCAACTCCAGCCACCGTGTGTATAAATTTTCTCTAGCCAGGGCTTTGACCAGTGGCCTAGATGAGGGGCAGTCACCTCTGGGTGCAAAACCACTACCTGGGGGAGGAAACAAAACAGTTTTTCTTTCTTCTTTCTTTCTTCCCTCCCTACCTGTTTCTTTCTTTCTTTTTCTCCCTCCCTCCCTTCTTCTTCCTCCCTCCTTTCTTAACATGCAGGGTTGATGCTTGTCCTCACTCTATGCTGGTCAGATGGCCCTGAAGTACTTATAGTGAAGTGTCCTAAGGAGGTGTGTAGGTCCTCAGAGGCTGGCCAGCAACGTCTTTGCTTATTTGTTGGTTTCCTTCAGGGTATGTATCAGGCAGGGTCCAGGCTGATATAGGAAACAGGAGCAGTCAGCAGGGATTACTGAGGAGTTTAATAAAGGAGATTTGACAATGGACTGGGCAGAGTTAAGGGAAATCCATGAAGACAGGCACAGCCTCAGTGTGGCAGCAGTTAGTACTCCTGGGTGAAGGGGCTTGGGAGAGGCCCCCAGTGCAGGGGGCTACTAAGGGGGATGTAGAGGGGCTGTGGGCCTGTGCCTAGTTAGCTGGAAGACAATCATTCAGTTTTAACACAATTAACCCTTACAGAATAGACTTGTGGGTGTGTAAGATTCTGGAAAAGAAAGCAGAGATTGAAGATGATGCTGATGCTGTAAGACGAACAAGAAGACGGAGCTGACACTTCCCTCTCTTGTTGGAGCTCCTTGGCAGCCGTGTTTTTCCGTGAAACCGAGGACCAGCTCATCAGATCTGACATACTCAGTCGCATTGCTCATCCAAGTTAAGTCTCTTTTTAACTGAAAGCAACAAACCAACTTTTTACTTTTAATAAATAAAACATTCACATATTGTTCATCTCATCTTTAGAACCAGGGGCTTCCCTGGTGGATCAGGTGGTAAAGAATATGCCTGCAATGCAGGAGACTCAGATTTAATACCTAGGTTGGGAAGATCCCCTGGAAAAAGGGATGGCTACTCACTCCAGAATTCTTGCTTGGAGAATTCCATGGACTAGAGAACCCTGCCTGGGTGGCTCCTCTCGTCCATGGGGTCACAAAGAGTTGGACATGATTGAGCAACTAACACTTCCGCTTTTCACTTTCATCTTTAGAACATTTTTCTTAAATTCTGTTTTTGCATTGTTATGTGATGAACATTTTCAAAATAATTTATACAACCAAGAAGGTATGTAATTTGTAAGTAAATACGTCTATGTGTGTGTTGGGGAACAAATATTAAATTTTTATTTTTTGGCTGTACCACACGGATTATGGGCTCTTAGTTTCCCTACCAAGGATTGAACACGGGCCCCCAGCAACAAAAGTGTTGAGTCCTAAATTCCAGACTGCCACAGGATTCCCAAATATTAATTTGGGTGCAAATTAAGATCATTGACTTGGAGGTGTTAAGTTTTAGGTACCCATTTGCCATCCAAGTGGCAAATATATATGTGATATTTACTAAAAAATATTTTACTGATTATGTTTGTGATACAAGTTTTGGGATTTAGGGGTCGAGAGCCCTTTGGGAAAGACTTACTCCAGGTCTGGTGGCTCAGACGGTAAAGAATTTGCCTGCAATGCAGGAGACCTGGGTTTGATTCCTGAGTGGGGAAGATCCCCTGGAGAAGGGAATGGCAACCCAGTATTGCCTGGAGGATCCCATGGACAGAGGAGCTTGGTGGGCTACAGTCCATGGGGTTGCAAAGAGTTGGACACAACTGAGCAACTAACCCTGAATATTCATTGGAAGGACTGATGGTGAAGCTCAGACTCCAAGACTTTGGCCACCTGATGTGAAGAACTGACTCATTGGAAAAGACCGTGATGCTGGAAAAGATTGAAGGAGAAGGGGCTGAGATGTTTGGATGGCATCACGGACTCAATGCACATGAGTTTGAGCAAGCTCTGGGAGTTGGTGATGGACAGGGAGGCCTGGTGTCCCTGCAAAGAGCTGGACATGACTGAGCAACTGAATTGAACTGAGCAACTAACATTTTCACTTTTACTCAAGGTCAATGATTAGGATTTGCCCAAATTGCCAAACTGTGGCCTGGCTGAACACAAGCCAATTCCAAAAGGCTGCATAGGAATACCGACAGGATGAGCCCAAGACTGTGACCCAGGACAGGGGCCAGAGCCTGAAGTGTCCTAGCCCAGGGAGGGACAGAGAGCTGGCATCACGGGATCCCTGCTGTCAAATGCAGCCTGCCCCCTCCTTGCCCACTCTGTGTGACCTCACCCAGACACGTGGCTCGGTGACTCCCCTGCCCTGTCCTTGAACTGTGGACACAAAGACCCAAATATCTTTGTGGCATCTCTTGGATGACAAATGTGCACCTCAAACTGAATGCATCCAGATTAGAGCCCTTAACTGGTGCCCGGATCTGTTCCTCCCTCAGTGTTTCTCATCTCAGTAAATGACACCCCTGTCCTTTAGTGGCTCAGCCAGAATTTGAAGACAGCCTCAACTTCTCTCTCCCTATTCCCTTTCTTGCATCCGTGTGTGTGCACTCAGTTGTGTCTGACTCTTTGCAACCCCGTGGACTGTAGCCCACCAGGCTTCTCTGTCCTTGGGATTTTCCAGGCAAGAATACTGGAGCGGGTTCCCACTTTCTCCGTTCGGGGATCTTCCCGACCCAGGGATTGAAACCTGCCTCTCTTACATCTCCTGCGTTGGCAGGCGAGTTCCATCAGCAAATCCTATTGGCAGATTCTACTGGTTCCCTGTAGATCCCAAACTCCACTGCTTCTCCCTCCAACTCCCCTCCTCCCTGGTCTAGCTGGGTATACAGTTCAACTGCCCCCGGGTTATTCCCCCATGATGCTCCAGAGCCTCTGCGCATGTGGGTCAAGTGTGACATTTCCTTACTTTCAAATCCAAAACTCTTACTGCAGCCGTTAGGGGACCTCGCCCCTGGTTTCTCTTTGCTCCTGTTTCTTCTCTCCTTTGCACTTTTTCAATAACCAGAGTGCACCTCTCTGCTCTTGTGACTTCCCAAGCAAGGGGTCATCACAGGGCTTGTCACCTGAGAGCAGGTGTCCCCAACCGTCCCAACTGACTTAACATTCTTCCTCACTCTCCATCTCCTTCCCTGGCTTTTGATCCCCGTAGCACTGATTCACCTGATGTTAGAATTCATCGTTTGTTCACTGTGTTCGTTTCCTGTGGCTGCTGTCACAAATTACTGTGCTCACAGTGCCGGAGGCCAGAAGTCCCAACTCGGTTGCACTGGCCAATATCAAGGGCTGCATTCCTTCCGGAGTCTCTAGAGGAGAATCTGTTCCTTTCCCTTTCCGGCTTCTTTTCCTTTTAAAATTGTGTTTTAAAAAACACACATAGTATAAATTAATCATCTTGACCATTTTTAAGTGTACATTTCAGTGGTTTAAGTACAGTTGATACTTGAACAATTCAGGGAGTTGGGGCCACCAACACCCTCTCTCGCCCACTCCTGCTGCCCCCAGACACACACACACACACACACACACAGAGTCGTAAAATCTGCACGCTGCTATCTCTGCCTTAAAACCAAAAGAGTTGATAGATGATGACTCACCCAGGCCAGGAAGCCGAAACTGGAAAGAATAAGGACTCAACTCCTTGTTCTTTTGATTCTGCAAATTGCGATCTCTACTCAAACACAAACTTTTCCCCACACTTCATCAAAGATCTGTAAAATGAAAATACAGGCACTATCTTTATTGAAAAAAATTTGCATATAAATGGACACTCCCAGCTGAAATGGATGTTGTTCCAGGGTAAACTGTACATTCACACTGTTGTGAAACAGATCTCCAAAAGTTTAATTTTCTTTTTTTGGGGGGGCTATGCCATATCGGTTTGCCAGATTCTAGTTCCCCAACCAGGGCTCGAACCTGTGCCTCCGTCAGTGGAAGCATAAGAGCCCTAACCACCAGACCACCATGGAATTCCCCAAAACTTGAAAAAAAAAAGGCTTTATTTCTTTATTTATTTGGAATATAGTTGATTTACAATACTGTGTTGGTTTCAGGTGTACAGTAAAGTGAATCAGTGATATGTGCACATATAGCCAAAAAATTTTAAAGAGTATTTTCCCATATAGATCATCATGGAGTGCAAAACTTTTCCATCTTGCAAATCCGAAGCTCCGAACCCATGAAACAGTCCATCTTCTTTCCCCCTCCCCCAGCCCCTGGTGACCACCGTTCTACACTCTTTTCCCATGAATTTGACTACTTTAGAGGCTTCATCCAAGTGGGATTGTACAGAATTTCCCTTGTGACGGGCTTTTCACTCACCAAGGTGTCCTCTAGATTCCTCCATGTGGTAGCATGTGACAGGATTTCCTTCCTTTATTTATTTTTAGGATTTCCTTCCTTTTTAAGGCTGAATAATACTCCACTGTAGATATACAGCACATTTTCTCTCTTCATCCCCCTGTTGGAAATGTATGTTGTTCCTGTATCTCGGCTAATGTGGATAGTGCTGCTACAAGCATGGGAGTGCAAATATCTCTTCAAGACAGTGATTTCATTTTCTTCGCTTATATACACATAAGTGAAATTGCTGAGTCATATGATAGTTCTATTTTTTTTTTTTTTTAGTTTATTTATTTTTGGTTGCGCTGAGTCTTCGTTGCTGTGCGAGGGCTTTCTCTAGTTGTGGCCAAGAGGGGCTGCTCTTCATTGTGGTGCACAGGCTTCTCTTGGCGGTGACTTCTCTTGCTGCGGAGCACAGGCTCTAAGCACACAGGCTTCAGTAGTTGTGTCTCGTGGGCTTTAGAGTACAGGCCCCGAAGCATGTGGAATCTTCCCAGACCAGGGTTCGGTCCACTAGTAGATTCTTATCCATTGCGCTTACCAGGGAAATCCTTATTTTTAATTTTTTGAGGAACCTCCTAACCATTCTCCCATTACAACTGTCCCAACTTACGTTCCCAGTAGCAGTGTACAAGGGTCCCCTTTTCTCCACATCCTCTCCCACACTTGTTATCTTTTTTTTTTTTTTGATAAGGAACCATTCTAACAGGGAAGGGGTGATATCTCATTGTGGTTTTGATTTGTATTTGCATCACCTGATGATTAGTGATGCTGAGCACCTTTTCATTTATTGAATGGCCACTCACATGCATTCTCCTGAGAAATGTCTGCTCAGATTTTTTCCCTATTTTAAAAACTGAATTAAAAAAAAAAAAATTTTTGAGTTGCTTAAGTTTCAAATACATTTTGCTATGTACCTATATCAAAGATACGATCCAAAAATATTTTCTCCCATTTCGTAGATGGTCTCTTCGCCTTGTTGATGGTTTCCTCTTCTGTGAGAAAGCTTTTTAGTTTCAAACCATCCCACTTGTTCATTTTTGCTTTCGTCATCTGTTCTCCTGGGGTCTTATCCAAAAAAATTGTTGCCCAGACCACTGTCAGGAAGCTTGTCTTCTATGTTTTCTTCTAATATATTTTTCTTCTATATGTTTATTTTCTTCTAACATTTGATAGTTTCAGGCCTTACAGTTGTCTTTAATCCACTTGGCGTCGGTTTTTGTGTACGGTGTGAGATGGGGGTTCACCCTCCTTCTTCTGCATCTGGATATTCAGTTTTTTCCAGCACCATTTATTGAAGAGACTATCCTTACCCCCGGAGAAGGGAATGGTACCCCACTCCAGTACTCTTGCCTGGAAAATCCCACGGGCGGAGGAGCCTGGTAGGCTGCAGTCCATAGGGTCGCTAAGAGTTGGACATGACTGAGCGACTTCACTTTCTCTTTTCACTTTCATGCATTGGAGAAGGAAATGGCAACCCACTCCAGTGTTCTTGCCTGGAGAATCCCGGGGACGGGGAAGCCTGGTGGGCTTCCGTCTATGGGGTCACACAGAGTCGGACACGACTGAAGTGACTTAGCATAGCATAGCATAGCATCCTTACCCTGTTGTGTGTTTTTGGTACCCTTGTTGAAGATTGGTGGTGGTGGTTTAGTCACTAAGTTGTGACCGACTCTTGTGACCAAGACACAGGAGCCTGGCAGGCTACAGTCCATGGGATTCTCCAGGCAAGAATACTGGAGTGGGCTGCCATCTCCTCCTCCAGGGCATCTTCCCAACCCAGGAATTGAACCCGGGTCTCCTGCAATATAGGCAGATTATTTACCAACTGAGCTACAAGGGAATCCCTTGAAGATCTGCTGCTGCTGCTAAGTCGCTTCAGTCGTGTCCAACTCTGTACGACCCCATAGACGGAAGCCCACCAGGCTCCCCCGTCCCTGGGATTCTCCAGGCAAGAACACTGGAGTGGGTTGCCATTTCCTTCTCCAATGCAGGAAAGTGAAAAGTGAAAGCGAAGTCGCTCAGTCATGTCCGACTCTTAGCGACCCCATGGACTGCAGCCTACCAGGCTCCTCCATCCGTGGGATTTTCCAGGCAAGAGTACTGGAGTGGGGTGCCATCGCCTTCTCCCCCTTGAAGATCAGTCGATCATAAATGCTTGGATTTATTTCTGGACTCTTCTGTTCCATTGGACTCTCTCTTTTTCTTTATCACTGTAGCTTTGTAATATATTTTGAAGTCAGGAAGAGTGATGCCTTCAGCTTTATTCTTCCTGTTCAAGACTGTTTTGACTGTTTGGGGCCTTTTGAGGTTCTGGATGAATTTTAGGCTTGTTTCTGTGAGGGTATGCGTGCTGAAGACCTCCTATTCTGCCACCTTGCTAATGTCATTTCTCTGCAGTTTTCTCTTCTGTGGTATCTTTGTCTGGCTTTCAGAGTAACGAAATGGTATCAGGGTAATGCTGGCCTCTTAGAATGAACTTGGATCTGTTTCACCTCTTTAGTCTTTTGGAAGAGTTTCAGGAGAATTGGTATAAATTCTTCTTTAAATATTTGGTAGAATTCACCAGTGAAACCATGTGGTCCTGGATTTTCTTTGTTGGGAGGATTGATTACTGATTCATTCTCCTTTCTTGCCATTAGTCTTTTCAGATTTTCTATTTTTTTCACCATTCAGTCTTGGCAGATTGTGTGTTTTTAGGAATTTATTCATTTCTTGGAGGTTATTCAATTTGTTGGCCCAGCTTCTTTTAAGGATACTTGTGATGGCATTTAGGGCCCATCAGGATAATATCCTCATCTCAAGATTCTTAATTACATCTGCAAAGACTTTTTTCATATAAGGTAGCTGCCATGGCGGGGAGGCGGTGGCCCCCCCCCCCGTACTTTTGCCTGGAAAATCCCATGGACGGAGGAGCCTGGTAGGCTCCGTCCATGGGGTCGCTGAAGTCGGACACGACTGGCGACTTCCCTTTCACTTTTCACTTCGATGCATTGGAGAGGAAATGGCAACCCACTCCAGTGTTCTTGCCTGGAGAATCCCAGGGACGGGGGAGCCTGGTGGGCTTCTGTCTATGGGGTCGCACAGGTCGGACACGACTGACCTTAGCGTAGCAGTAGCAGTAGCTGCCATGGGCTTAAAATTCATGCCCTCTTAAAATTCATATGTCAAAGTCCCAACCTCCAACATCTCGGAATGTCACTGTGTCTGGAGATAGAATCTTTAAAGAGGGGATTAGGTTAAAATGAGGTCATCGGGGACTTTCCTGGCAGTCCAGTGGCTAAGACTCCACGCTCCCAATGCAGGGTTTGATTCCTGGTCGGAAACTAAGACTCCCCCATGCTACAGCTAAGAGCCCTCACACGGCAATGAAGACCCGGTACAGCCAAATAAATCAGCATTGAAAAATACACACAAAAATGAAATGAATACAAGAACTAAAATAAAAATGAGTTTGTCAGAATGGGCTCAAATCCACTATGACTTGTGTCCTTATAAGAAGAGGAGGTTAGGAGACATATGCACAGAGGGAAGACCCAGGCAGAAGGTGGCCACCTGCATGCCAAGGAGAGAGGCCTTAGGAGAAACTGGCCCTGCAGACACCTTGATCTTGGACTTCCAGCCTCCAGAACTGTGAGAAAATAAATTTCTGCCAACCAGCCTGTGGCACTTTGCTATGGCAGCCTGAACAGACTACTAGCAAGCAGTGGTATTTACAAGGTTTCGGGGATTAGGACCCAGGTCTCCTTGAGACTATTTTCAGCCTGGCACAGGAGTCTTGCCTGGAGAATCCCATGAACAGAGGAGCCTGGCAGGCTACAATCCGTGGGGGTCGCAAGAGTTGCCTACGACTTAGCGACTAAATCACCATCTCTCTCCAAGCGTGTGTAACTAGTGAAAGCAGGGAGTTTAATCTCTCTTGTTCTTACAACAAAGTTTATCCTCAGGGAATTGCATTATGGTGTGGATAGACAATGAACAAAGAAGCGAAGTGCACTCTGGGCTTCCCTGATGACTCCGCAGTAAAGAATCGGCCTGCCAATGCAGGAGACGTGGGTTCCATCCCTGGATCAGGAAGATCCCCTGCAGAAGGCAAAGGCAACCCACTCCAGGATTCTTGCCTGGGAAATCCCACGGACAGAGGAGCCTGGCGGGCTACAGTCCATGGGGTCGCAGAGTCAGACACGACTTAGTGACTAAATGACAACAACCAAGTGTGCTGTGTTGCGTCGCGACATGACAATGGGTGTTGGTGACAGGTGCTTGGAGAAAGAGAAGGCGGGGCCTAGTGTTGGAGGAAGGTATTGTTACAATTTTATTTAATTAGTGCAGCTTGTGGAATCTCAGTTCCCCAATCAGGGACTGAACCTTTGCCCTCAGCAGTGAAAGTCAGGAGTCCTAACCACTTCAGTCGCTTCAGTCATGCGGGCGCATGTCTCCTGCTTTGGCAGGTGGGTTCATTACTACTAGCGCCACCTGGGAAGCCCTAACCACTGGAAAAGAAAGTGAAAGTCGCTCAGCCATCTCTGACTCTTTGCAACCCCACAGTTCATAGAATTCTCCAGGCCAGAATACTGGAGTGGGTAGCCACTCCCTTCTCCAGGGTATCTTCCCAACCCAGGGATCAAACCCAGGTCTCCTGCACTACAGGGGGGTTCTTTACCAGCTGAGTTACCAGGGAAGCCCCTGGACCACCAGGGAATTCCCTAGAGTTTGCAATTTCAGAAACAGGTCAGGGAAGCACCTTCTGAGAAGGTGACATTTGAGTTAAGACCTGAAGGAGGTGAGGGTGCCAAGCACGTCGATAGCAGAGGGAAGGACGTTCTGGGCAAGGGAGACAGCAGAGGTGCCGGCCGGAGAGGGGGTGGCCTTTGCCTGCAAGGGATGGGAAGAGGGCAGGGTAATTGGGTGGCTGGTAGGGGGCCAGGTAGCAGGACACGAGATCAGAACAGCTGGTCTAACTCAGGTAAGGGGCTCCTCGGCCATGGAAGGGCCTCTGGCTTGGGCAGACGGCAGCCGCTGCAGGATTTTGAGCAGATGCATGACCTAAGCTGACTTTACGTTTTAAAAGGATTGTTTTGGCTGCTGTGTGAAGCGAAGGCTGAAAAGGAGCCAGGTCAGGATGGGGAAGCCCAGTCTGGAAGATGTGTCAGTTGTCTAGGCAAGAGTTGCTGTGGACCAGGGCCTGGACCCTGGAGGTTGGGAGGGGTGGTTGGACCCTGGTCACCCTCTGAAGGTGGTGCCCCGGGGTTTGCTGGTGAATCTGGTGTGTGAAATGGGAGGAGAGGAGGATTCCTAAGCTGCTGCCTGAACCCCTGGAACTGAGATGGGGAAGGTGCGGAGGGGCAGGGGGGAGCAGGTTATGGTGAGGGTGCGGGGGGAACCCATGCTACTCAGGGTTATGAGACTTTCAGGTGGGGATGTTAGAAACTGGCTGTGAATGTGCAGGTCCAGGTTCAGGGGAGAGGTCTGTGCTGGAGGTATCAGTTTGGGAATTGCTAATACGTACATGGTATTTGAAGCCATAAATTATGAGAAACCACAGCAGTGGGGCCCCAGGGCTGAATGCTGGAGCCGGCCAAATTTCAGAGTCTGGAGAGTTTGTGGAGGAATGAGCAAGGGATCTTTTCGTTGAACAAGTAAGTGATGAATCGATCTCGTTTGCCACTGCTCTTGAGCAGGTTGTCCCTCCTCACTGATGGTCACCGCAGCCCCTTGTGGTCTCTGTGAACACACCCCCACCCCCTTCTGACCCATCCTCCACTTTTCCTGGGCTCTGGCCGCTCAGGCCAGGCACTGCGGGCCTTCACAGGGCTGCTCTTCCTCCTTGAAAGGGCTGGCCCTCCCCACTCTGCGCTATTCTCCGCCTGGTAAATTGCTTCCTGCGCTCTGCTGTCCTCTGGGACTGGGTCCCTGAGCATCGCCCCACCCCCATGTCTTTCCAGCCAGACTCCTGGCAGCATGAGGGCCCTTGTGCTCAGATGTGCGGATACTAGCATCTACACGGGCAGACCCCACCCGCACTCCCAACACAGCTCCTCCTTGCCACCCTTGTGGCTTCTCCGGGTGCCCACTGGCCCTGGGGTTCTCGCTGAGGAGGACAGACACTACCCCACATGGGCCCTGGAAGTGGATTTGGTGGTTTGGGGAAGGGAGTTTGGAATCTGGTACCCAGAGTGCTCTAGAAGGGAGGGGTGGGCTCCGGGAGGGCGCATCAGATGGATGAGTGCCACGAGGGGAGGGGGACGGCCCTGGGGAAAGGGTGCAGTCAAGGGTGGTACTCAGTCTCCTGTTGAGCCAGCAGGGTGTCCCTCGGTATGTCTCGTCAGGAAGCAAAGTGGTGCCTATGCCAGGTGTGACAGGGAGGGACCGTGGAGGGGAAAGCATGCTCCTGTTTTTCTTCGGTTGGACCATTTCTTCTCTCTTGGCTGCTCACCAAGGTCAAGGTTTGGTCTGGACAGAAGGGTCATTTTTGTTTCCTCCGCTCATCCAGCTGCAGCCACAGCATCCAGAGGCCAAGGACTTGGGTCTGAGGGTGAGGGCTGGGGAATGTGTGTCTGGGTGAGCCCATCTCCTCGGAGGGATGAGTGCGTCGGACTGGCTGCCCTGCTTCTCCTAAAAGGGATTATCATTTTTAAAGGACAGGCTGAACTTGAAGAAGGATCTTTTCACCAGAAGTCAATGGCAGATGATTTTGGTAAAGTGAAAGTCACTTAGTTGTATCTGACTCTTGGCGACCCCATGGTCTGTAGCCCACCCAGCTTCTCTGTCCATGGGATTCTGTAGGCAAGAAAACTGGAGTGGGTTGCCATTCCCTTCTCCAGGGGATCTTCCTGACCCAGGGATCGAATGTGCGTCTCTTGCATCTCCTGCATTGGCAGGTAGGTTCTTTACCTAAGCGCCACCTGGGAAGACCCAAGGTTCCCCAAGGTTCCCCGAGCCCTGTTCCTTACCTGGACCGGGAACTGAAGGCATATGAGAGCTTACAAAGGAGGCCAAGACACAGTTTCCTTTAAAAGGTTTTCATTTATTAGTCTTTTCTGAAGCAGTTAATTCTCTTCTTTTTTTTTTTTTAAATGTGTGTTTCATCCAGAGCTATACCAAAGTGATTAAAATGAATTTTCTAATGGGGATATAGCTCCCCAGATCAGAAAAAAAAAAGGTTTTTTTTTCAATAAACCACACAAGTAAAATGAAAGGAGAACATCAACAATCAAAAATAATCCCCAAATGTCCAGGACAAAAAATAAAATATTTATTGATCTATCACAGCGAGACACATAGAGATGGGCGGGGCGGGGGAGAAATGCTCTGAAGTACAGTGGCTCGAGGAGGGGACGGGGATACAGTACTGCGTGGGGGGAGACCCAGGTTTGGGGGGAGATTCCTGTGGCCCCAGCTGGTACAGCTCCTCACACCCAGAGGCTCGGGGCCCCTTCATAGGGGTGTGTGCGATGGGGTGGAGGCTGGGCCCAGGCCGCCACGACAGGTTAACCGAGTCGATGGTGGGGGCGCCCAGCCAGCTAGGGGTGCCGCCGGGTGGCCAAACCGGGACAAGGATGGACGGACATATGGACAGACGGGCGGATGAATTCCACAAGAGCAAGAGGGCTGTTCCCAATATGGGGGGGGAGTCTTCGGACATAGGGAACAGTGATGAGTCGGGGAAAGGGGGGCCAAGGAGGCCAAGAGATGGTGTGACCCAATCCAGCGTGAGGGTTTCGATGCTTGGGTACCAACTGGACCACAGCCAGAGGTGGGTCCTGGTGGGCAGGGGGAGGCGAGACTGCCCAGGAAGTGTCTGCACCATCTTCAGAGGAGCCCCAGGGAGGGGGGTCCCTAAGGGGCTGTCCTTCCCTCCTCCCTCCCCGAAGGAAGAGTCAGAGCACCAGCACTTAGCACCAAGTTCCCCTAGAGATGGAGAGTGTGTGAAGGGGGAGTTCCTGGGCGGGAAGGGCGTGGGGGCAGGGGGCCAAGCCCACCCACCCCCGCCTCTGAAGGAGGGGGCCTCCCGGGACCACTTGGCCATCACTCTCTTGCCTCCTTGCCCTGTGGATTTCCAAGGCCGCCCGGCCTGCCCCGTTCCCACCCGGGGTGGGAACTTAGGAGGGGGCATGGGAAAGGGGGGTGGGGTCACAAAGGGTTTACATTCTCCACCAAGCAGTAGCACCAACGTTGATGAGGTCGTGAGTCAGGGGTCCCAGGAAGCTCACTTTCTCTTCCGGCCACAGGCTTTCCCCAGGCAGGCCCCACCTGGGTGCAGGGAAGGGACGCCCCACAGTCAGTCCTGGCCGCTGGTGCTCAAGCCCTTGCCCACTCTGCCCAACTCCAAGCTCTTTTCACATCCGCATCATCACCATGGGAAACAGTGGCTCCAGGAAGCCAGGCGGAAGCCTAGCCACCACCCCAGGCCAAACTCCACGCCCTTTCATTGTGCAAACTCCCACCGGGCAAATGGATGGTAGCAGGGCTCTTGCCCTCTCCTGGGGAGGATCTGACTGGTTAACCTTGTTTCAAATCATCAAGCCACCAGGGTCGGGTCGTGGGGCCTGGACTAGCGCCTACCCCTGCAGGAGCGAGGTGTGGCTCGTTACCGCCACCTGGTGGCAGCGAGCTGCCTAGTGGAAGAGACACCATCTCTGTTGGGAAAGCAAGCAGGGTCATGGGCCACAAGCACCAGCTGGTGCCTGACTGAGAGCTGGGCGCCTTGAATGAGGTCAGGCTGCTCTGGCTGCTGTTCCTCCCTGGGCTGCCTCGTCTCAGGGTGGGGTGGGGGCGGTGGGAAGCAGGTGCGGGTGGAAGGGGATCCACAGCCTGAGCAACTGCCAGGGTGGAACTGGGGCTTCTCTGAGTCCCTTTCAGGCATCTTGGGAGAGGCCTTGAGGGTGGTGATCAGACACTGCCAGAGGCACGCCTGCCCCTTGGAGCAAGGGCGTGGCTCCAGGACCCCCGCAGGGTCTACCCCTCCAGTTCCCTGACACCAGGGCTCCCTGTCACTTCCATCCTCTCTCTCCTCCTCTGTCCCTCCCAGTCCCTCCTCCTCCCCCTGCCTTTTCTTTCTCTCAGCTTCTCCCTGCAGGAGTCGGGGTGTGGGTATCAGGCAGGGAGGGCTTGCCAGGCCTGGCCTGGGAGAGCCAGGAGGGTCCCTGGCCCACTCTCAGCTCTGAGGATCTGTTTCAGAGACAACAGAAGCAGAGGGTAAGGTGTCCAGCTCCCCCACCCCTGGCCTCCTTGCCGGGCCTCGTCTGACATGCTGCCCCTGCTCCAGCCTGTCCCCCCACCCTGCCCTCTTCCAGGGGCAGAGTCTACTCACCTGGGAATCCCAGGGCTCCCAGGGCCCCTCCGAAGGGCTTGGGAGGTTTGCCTGTGGAGGGAAGGCGGGGGTTGGGGAGGTGACCAGGCTTCCCTACCTCTACCAGCCTGCCCCCCTACCCCGCACCCATTCGCCAGCAGAAGCAGGTTCCGAAGGCCTCTCTGCCCCCAGCCTGACTCTCCCTCCCAGCCTTGTTCCTTGCAGCCTCTGGAGATCTGAGCAGCTCTGTGGCAGCTCCTCCCACCACAGTCAGACCCCAGGCCACATTTCCCAGGGACAGCCTCACCCTCTAGCCGAGGGGCTCCAGGCTCGGCCTCCTTGACCACCTGCTTGAAAAGGCCCTGTTCTTACCCAACAATATCTTTCCTCTTCTATGGGACCTCGTCAACTTTTCTGGTTAGACTCTAAGACCTGGGGTGATCTGGTCTCACTCTTGAAGCCCAGTCAAGTGCCAGGCTGGGAGCTCTAGGAATTGGGGTCCCCACACCCCAAGGCTGGCCTTTTCAGCTTCTGTGATTCTCCCATGGGTTCCGTCAAGCCCCCATACCAGAAGGCCAGCCCAGGGGTGTGGCTGCACTAACCGTTCCCTCAATAGGATGGACCCCCCCGCCCCACTCTGCAAAGGAGCTCAGGGCCCTGCTTGAAATGAGGCCCCGATTTGTGAGATTGGTAGACTCACCACCAACTCCCAGGCCCCCGGCTCCACCTGCAAGGCAAGCAGAGGGGTGGTGAGGGTCCGAGCCTCTAAGAAGCCCACCAAGCCCTCCCTGGCAGCGTGGGCCTCGTCTGAGAGGGGCCCAGTTCTGGGCTGGGGCATGGGGGGCCCTGCCAGTGACTGTGTGACCCTGGATCCTCTCTGAACCTCAGTTTGTCTCATCTGAACGTGATGTTTTGTAAAATCCGATGCTCCCTGATGTTGCACGGGAGGAAGAGAAGAAGAGGAGGCCCAGCTCTGTGCTATCTAAGGATGTGGGGGGCCCCCCACTCTGTAGCCTGGCTCAGCCCTTCTGGGCAGGGGAAGAGGAGGTCTGGGGCTCCTGGCCGTACCTGGGAAAATAGGAGAGAGTCCGAAGCCAGGCCTTGCTGCGACTCCTGCAGGAGGGGTTTGGGGTTGGCGTGGGGGCGTGGGGGCGTGGGGTGGGGTGGGGGTGGGACCCTGGGATCCACCGTGGCCTGGCCACCTACTCCTCTCCACCTAGGATCCCCTCCTCCCACTGCCCCTCCCCCACTGGCAAAGCAGCTTTCTTAACAAAGCCTCATCAGCCTGGTGTCTGAGGCCCACATGTCCCCCCAACCCTGTGGCCTTTCCCAGACTGTCCCCTCCGCCATCTCTCTCAGTTCCCTGAGCTGATACAGCCCTGGAGTCCCCGCTGCTAGCCAACCAGGCTCAGCTGCAGATCTCACAGCAGAGGCGGCCCCTACCTCCAATTGGGAATGGCAGGCCGGCTCCTAGGACACCTCCGAGGCCAGCGGCACCTGAGAAGAGGGCAGATGGGGGTCGGGATGAGGCACAGCGTATGGGGCCCTGAGTAGATATCCCATCCAGGGTCCGGGGACGTGACTTCCAGGAAGGATCCTTCATAGGTATTATGAGCAGGACTGAGGCCTGAGCCAGTTCATGGACAGGGCAGTAAGGGTGGGGTATAAACAGCTTGCAGGCCTGGGCTCGGGGGGGCTGTGGGAGCAACTCACCGAATTTGGCTGCTTTAGCAGCTGCAGCTGGAGACACACCTGGAAAGATGGGGAGCAGGAGGGCTTAGGAATATCTCCTCCCTCCCAGAGTCGTGTCCTCCTCCTGACCACTGCCATCAGTCGGCACCTGCCCACTGACCCATGCTTTCACCATGCCTCCACCCTGCCTCCACCCATCCGTCTTTCCAGAAATCTTTATTAAGCTCCTACTGTGTGGCCAGACTTGTGGAGCACACGGGGTAAGAAACTTCAGGCTGGGTCAGAGACACAACGATGACCCGAGAGAGAGAGAGAGACATTAACACAAGGTCTTCCACGATGGCAGAGACTTTGGGAAAGGGATTTCCCTCCAGGCTTTGCTTCCCTTCTCTGAACTTCCACTGGAGGTGGTTGGGCCGATTGAAAGAGAGAGGAGAGGGAGAGATTGGGACACCCGACTGCAAGGGGCAGCCCTCTCTAAGCCTGCTCTGTGCTCGGTCGCTCAGCCGTGTTCGATTCCTTGTGACCCCACGGACTGTAGCCCGCCAGGCTCCTCTGTCTGTGGGATTTTCCGGGCAAGAATACTGGAGTGGGTTGCCATTTCCTCCTCCAGGGGATCGTCTCGACCCAGGGATCGAACCCATGTTTTCTGCATTGCAGGCAGATTCTTTACCCGCTGGGCCACTGGGGCCCCTCCAAATGCTGCAGGAGCCCAGAGATGGGGGCAGGGCTCAGTACAATCTTGAGTTGCTGATTAAGCGTGACCAGGGTCCAGGCAAAGAGGACCGCCTGAGCAAGGTGTGGCCAGATGGGAAAGAAAGTCAGTCTTTCTCTTTCATTCATATGGGCTGCTGCTGCTGCTGCTAAGTCACCTCAGTATGTGCACGTGTGTGCAAACACACACACACACATCCCACGCCATTCATTCACTGATTCCAGAACACACTTTACCTCCAAGGCCCACAGCCCCTGGGACAGCTCCAAGCCCACCAACTCCCAGTCCTCCGACTCCGAGCCCACCGACTCCCCCCAGGCCTGTGGAGAGAGCTGTGTATTAAACCCTGAAAGTGAGAGCAGCTGGCTCTGTCCGCAGAGGGGTGGGGCTATCATCCCATGTCCCACGTGGAGCCTGGGCCCCCAGGGCCTTTGGAGGGCTGGTGGGGCCAGGAGGTGGGCTGGATCCCCAGAGACAATGCCCCTGAAGGCCCTGGGGAGCAGGCCAGGGAATATATGCTTCATGGCATGTAGTCAGACACCCCCCACCCCAACTCCCAGGGCAGCTCCCACCTCACACCCATGCTCACCAAATTGGGCGGCTTTGGCGGCAGCTTTGGCGGCAGCAGCCGCAGCAGCAGGTCCGACTCCTGGGGACACAGAGGGAGCTCAGGGAGGGAGTTTCCATGGGTCAGTCTCCCTCAGTGCCCAGCCCATCCTGGGGTTTCCACTAAGGTAGGTACCATTAGCCCCATTTCACAGATGAGAAAACTGAGGCACAGCAGAGGTTAAGCAATGTGCTCAAGGCTTCATGGGGTTTCAACTCACCTGCCACACCACCTGGAATGCCGGCTCCACCAAGATCTCCAACCCCTCCAAGGGCCCCGACCCCTCCTGGTGCTGTGGAGAGAGGGTGGAAAGTCAGTCCTTCCCCTCCTTCTGAAGGACGAGGCTTCCCCGCCCCAAGGTCACTAGGCAAGTAGACAGGTGGTGAGGGCCACGTGACCCAGTGGAAGGAGCAGAGGACAGACGTCCATTCCCAGACACACGGGTCTGAGTCCCGGCTCTGCCCTGACCCACTGGACAAAGGCAGACTCCGTCCTGATCCTTGACCTGCCCACCTCCTCTCCTTCCTCCCAGGCCGGCACTGGGAGCCGCGGGTGGTCCCAGTGGTGTCTGTGGCCATGAGCTGCCAAGGCTGGAGGACTGGTCTCGGGCCTGAACAGCCCTGGGTTTGAATTCTGGTTTCTCTGCTCATCAGAACTGTCACCTCTCTGACCCTAAAGGGGATGACGATCCTTTCCCTGTTCACCTACAGGTGTTTGAAGAGCGAGAGGACTCTCCCTGTGTGAAGGCCCTCTGAGTGTGAACCACTGTCCAGTACAGAGCTGCCAGGAGTTACAGCTAGTGCTTTAGGGGCACGCTCATGGTCAGTGCTTCATGCTCGTTAGCCGGCTTATTGTTCCAGGCAGCAAGAAAGGTAGGTACCATTAGCCCCATTTCACAGATGAGAAAACTGAGGCACAGCAGAAATTGAGCAATGTGCTCAAGGCTTCAAGGGCAGGAAATGACTTTGGAGCCAGAGCCCTTAGCTGCTCTGTTTCCCTGGCAATGGCTGTCAAGCTCAGACCAGCAGGGCCGCCAGAAAGGAACAGGAGAGAGGCCTGTGGGTTACCAGGCCCGCCATGGGTGGAACACTTTCCAAGGTGAAAACTGGCCCCAAGTGGACTGGCCAGACCTGGTTGGCAGTTCCATGGCGGAGGCCCCGGCCCAAATCCTAGGAGGCCGGAATGCAGGGGGACACAGACAGCATGGGTCTGGCCAGGCTGGGGCTGCCTAGGTGCCAAGTGTCGGGGGGTGGGGGCGGGCAGGCCTGCCACATCCTCATGGCGGGCACAGTCCTGCTGACAGCAAGGCGGGGGCCCAGATGAGGAGTCCTGGCTTTGCTGGGACATCAGCCCTGGTCCCTCCCTGGCCTTGAGCCCCATGAAACTGTCAGGGTCTGAGGGACCTTAACGACCATGGTCCTCACCAACGTGGAACTGCCCCCCGGGGGGCTGGAAATGTGAGGGGCGGTTTGGGTTGTCCTGGGGCTGTAGGCACGCTAGGCATTTAGTGGGCGGGAGCCGGAGTCTGCTGAGCTGTCATTAATGTGTCCTAGAAACTGCCTTTTTCCACACTGACCATCACAGCCCTGTGATGTAGGCTCCAGGCACTGGGCCCTGGCCCAGGGGCAGAGGAGACGGGTGACCAGGTGTTATCAGGGATGGTGGGGCAGCAAGGGGATCAACCACTGCGGGTGGTGTGTTGAGGGGCTCTTACCGAACTTGGCTGCCTTAGCTGCGGCCAGGGTTCCAGGTACTGGGGAAAAGGGCAAAAGGAAGAATTGGGGAGGTCAGTAGCTGAGCTCTGTGCCTGGGAGTTCTGCTTCCTCCAGGGAGCCCTCCTTGACTTCCTCAGCTTTCTTTGTTTCTCTCAAAGCCCTGAAGCCGTGGCTCTGCAGCTAGGAGCTCACTGGGCCAGGAACAGAGCTCCGGTATCTAACTGTGTCTCTACCAGTCTGGTCTGGGGGTGCTTGAGGGCTGAACTGTGCCTCCTCTTTCCATTCTATCCTCTGCTGGCTCCTTGAGGACCAGCATGGTCTGCCCGAGGCTGATGTAACTAGCAGATGAAGAACTAGAGTTCCTCGTGGCCCCCTTCTCCCCGCACACTGCTGAAGGGGAGCTAGGTGGGCCCAACCATTTCCACTGACCCCAGGGACCCCCAGCCTCCTTCCTTGGGCGGTAGGCTTCCTTTCAGCTTGGAGCCCTTCGCCTGGCCTTTCCCCTACCTCTTATCCCAGTTGTCTCGGACTGCTCAGGAGGATCTAACAGAGCATTTATCACACGCCTCGGTGCGAGAGTGCTGGAGGACGTGCTAGGGAGAGAGCCCTGCCTCCTTTGGGCTCGGAGGGCATTGCTGTTCAGCCCCAGAAGGCCCCTTACCTGCCCCTGCCCCAAGTCCAGGAACTCCAGCCCCGACTCCAAGGCCAGGAACACCAACACCCACTCCAAGGCCAGGAACGCCAGCGGGAAGGCCAGCAGCAGCCCCTGTGGGAGATGGGGGAGTGGGGTGACAGCGGCAGGCAGGAAACAGGCCCTTTTGGGTGTGTCCTGCCCAGGAAGCTGAGTCAGGACCCAGGAGAAGGGGCCCAGTCCCCTGCGGGGGCCCCTGTCCCTTTTAACTGCCCTCTACGCTGCCACCAGTCTTCCTAAAACTCACGCTGACCGCCAAGTCCAGCTCCTCCCCAGACCGGCTGCACACGCTGGACACCTCTTCCCTTTTCATCCTCACCTCCTGTCCCTCCCTCTTGGATGAACTCATTTGATTCCCCTAACAAGCCTCCCTGGCATGTACCCTTGGTACCACACAGGGACATCAGAGGTCACTCGGCTGGTGTGGGGCCCAGGACGCGAATGTGGGTCTCCCTTATGCTAAATCTGTTCCTAATGCCCATGTCTGCCACTTGCGGGGGGCTCAGGAAGCTGAAGGGCAGGTCTGAGAGGTTGGGTGTCCAGGGACCCAGCTCAGGCTGGGGTCACACCAGACGGAGAAGGCAGGCAGGACACTCACGGAACTGGGCTTTGGCGGCGGCCTTAGCAGCGGACTTGGCTGCAGCTGGGACCCCTGCTCCTGCGGGGGAGAGGATGAGGTTTAAGGATGGCACCCATGGAGGATTCAGAGCGCCTCACTCAGGCCCACTTATTCACACGGCTTACCTATGACACCACCGGGGCCCAAGCCAATGCCGGGAGCCACACCAATGCCAGGAGCCACGCCGACACCAGGAGCCACACCAACGCCGGGAGCCACGCCGATGCCGGGAGCCACACCAACACCGGGAGCCACGCCGACTCCAGGGGCTAATCCTGCAGAAGAGAGCAGAGCCAGTCCTTAACCGAGTCCTAACCAAGGAGGACAGACGCTGACGGAAAGAGCAGCTGGCTGGGGGGTCAGGAAGCCTGGATCCTTGTTCCAGCTGGGCACAGACTTGCTGTGTGACCTTGGGCAAGTTACTTTCTCTTGATGGGCCTCAGCTTCTTCATCCCTAATAAGAGGTCTGTGCAAGATCAGGAGCTCAACTTTTGGAGTTCCAGGGACCCCTTTGAGACTCTGAGGGTGATACAGGTAGACTCATGCAGCAGCTAACCAACTGCGACAACATGTAGAAAAGGGAGTTTGGCAAGACAGGCAGGCCTGGCTTCAAAGCTCAGCTCAGCCATTTAGCTACGTGAGTATGGGCGAGACACTTAAGCTCCCGGAGACTCAGTTTCCACATCTGCAAAATGGGTGCAACAGAACGGCTCTCATAAGGCTGGTGTAAGGATTACCTCAGCAAACGCTGAAAGTGTTAGTAGCTCAGTCATGCCTGACTCTTTGTGACCCCATGGACTGTAGCCCACCAGGCTCCTTTGGCCATGGAATTTCCCAGGCAAGAAAACAGGAGGGAGACTCCTGGCCCAGAGATGGAACACACATTACAGTCAGATTCTTTACTGTCACCAGGGAAGCCCTCAGCAAATAGTTTTACAAACATGAGTTGCCATATCTGAGTTTAGGAATCACTGGTGGCTCAGTGGCAAAGAAGCTGCCTGTCAAGGTAGGTGACGTGGGTTCGATCCTTGGGTTGGGAAGATCGCCTGGAGAAGGAAATGGCAACCCACTCCAGTACTCTTGCCTGGGAAATCCCATGGACGGAGGAGCCTAGTGGGCTACAGTCCACGGGGTCACAAAGAATCAGGCATGACTCAGCAATTAAACAGACCTGAGGTTAAGATTTCTCTGGCATGCAGCTGGGCTCTAAAGTGAGCTGTTTCACTGTGCCATATTCAGGAGGGTGTGGGAGCCTGGGGCTGCCAGAGTGGCCCCCAGCTGAAGCAGGAGATGCAGAGCCTGGTCAGGGAGTGAAAGCCCCACTGTCACTCAGGGTGGGCGGGAGCTCAGAGAAGCCCAGCATTGGCTCCAAAAACGGGGCAAGGCCCCAGCTGGACTGGAAGGCAGCAAGGGCTGTGGGAAGGGTGGGGGTGGGTGCTGGAGGGCTCTCCGGCATCTCTTCTCTCTTTGTCTTTCTGCTCAGAAACTTCGTCCCCATCCCTCAAAGTGCTTGGATCGGCTGAGACCTGTGAGGAAGGCCCAGGCCCAGAATGTGACAGCTTGGAGAGGTCACATTAGAGAGGCCTGCTGTCAAACTCCAAAGCAGAGATATGAGATAGCAGTGCTCTGGGATCAGGCTCAGAGGCAGAATTTGCGGGGGGCTTCCCAGGTGGCTCAGTGGTAAAGAATCCATCTGCCAATGCAGGAGATGTGGGTTCCATCCCTGGGTCGGGAAGGTCCCCTGGAGAAGGAAATGGCAACCCACTCCGGTTTTCTTGCCTAGGAAAATCCCATGACAGAGGAGCCTGGCGGGCAACAGGCATGGGTCTGCAAAGAGCTGGACACGACTGAAGGACGAAACAACTCTTACCAAACTGGGCGGCTTTGGCGGCGGCTTTGGCGGCTGCAGCTGCTGGAGCCCCAACCCCTGGAAAGGTGAAGATTAAGGATCCGGAGCCGTCCCCAGCACCCCTCCCCTCTCTCTTCCATCCCCCATGGTAGAAAGGCTTCGCAGAGTCCACATCTCGGGAACTGCCCCCTCTCCCAAGCCCGCACTGTGATGGCCCGCCAGTAGCTTTGGGCATGTCGTCTCCCTGAGAAGCAGCTTTGATTCTGCAGCTATTGGAGGAAACGGCTCATTTCTTGGGGGAGAAACACAAAAGGGGAATTTCCCCCTAGCCCAGAAAGAAGAAGAAATGCAGAAGAGAAATCTGGTGGGGAAAAAAAACACAAACCGACAAGGAGGATTGTAAATTAATCTCATTTCCTCCCTCTGGAGAAAGAGTGCCGGGTAAACAGAGACTAACACAGGCCCTCCCACCTGATCACAAAGCAGAAAGGCCCCATGGGGCGGGGGATGAATGAGGTCTCTCCAAACCCCAGCCAAGCAGAGTTCTGCTGGCTCTCAGGCTGACATCCTGAGCATCCCTGAGGGCAGGGAGGAGACTTTCTGGGTTCACTCAGCAATCTGGAATCCCATGGAGACACTTCCCTTCAAAGTATGGGAAATCCCTTTCTCTCTACCCCTGTCTCTGGGCTCAGCCTTGCCATCTGTAAAATGGGACCCTTGATCTACATCAATTTCAGGGCCCCTTCCATGAGATAAGCCAAACCCACGTCTGGGCTGGGACACAGCTCACCTGGCACCCCTCCAACACCTGGCACGCCTGGTATTGCTCCTGGGGCACCTGGCACCAGCCCTCCCAGGGCTCCTACTCCAGCACCTGGAGGGATGAAGAGCATCCAGCTTTGCCCTTGAAGCACCCTCTTCTTGGGGGAGCCGAGGGTGGAGGTGGGGGTTGCATCATGGCCGGGTATCGTCTGGGCACCTTTAACTCACTGGTGTGGGATGGGGGATGATGAGCCAGGTACCAATGACCCTAATAGTGGGCACTTGCAAAGGCCAGAAATGTTCACTGTGGCTTTGGAAAATGGGGCCAGGGGCTTCTGACGTAACCCAGGCCTTTTCAGCCCCAGAGGCCACGAGTATGAGGTTGCTCTGATTTTTGAGCCTTGGCCCCCACAGGAGAGCCTGGCTGTGGAGGGGAGGGGGCAGGGCTTGGCCCTGGGGGGAGGAGTAGGGGGAGGAGGGGAGGTGGCGGGGGCAGAGAACGCAGGGCTGGGGCACTTACCGATTTTGGCTGCCTTGGCGGCGGCAGCTGCCTGAGCTGCTGCTACGAGGAATCGAGAAAGAGATTCAGAAACAGGATCTCAGCTGGGCTGTGCTGACAGTGCACCTGCCCCAGGGGCACGGGAGGCTCACCCTGCGCTCTCCCCCACATCCTCCCCGAGTTCCCAGAGCTCAGTCTACCCTCCCCAGCCTCCCACAGCCCGACAGAAGATGGGCCTCCATCCCTTTCCCTGTCCCCGCCACCCCCCACCACCTGCCTTCATGGAACCAAGGGAAATACCTGCGTCTCCGATGCCAGGAAAGCCCCCAGGGCCAGCCCCGAATGTGGGAATGCCTCCAACTCCCACTCCGCCTCTGGCCCCTGCGGAGGGAAGAGAATCAAGTGGTAAAGGGTCTAGTGGGAGAGGCTGGGGCGGGCTCTGGGGGATGCTGGATGGGGGAGAGGATGCGAGCATCCCCCCAAGTCTGGTCCAGGAAGGACAGGAAACCATGAGATGCCTGAGCCCCACCAGCTCCCTCCTTACTGACACCCCCTACTGTGTCCCCAGCCCCTCTCTGCTCTGAGCAGTTGGGGAAGGGTCTCTTGGTTGGTGATGGGCAGACTGTGCAGTCTGATCCTCCGCCAGGCTGGGGCTCTCCTCTGAGTGGGTCCTGGCCAGGACCGGGAGGTCAGGGATGCTGTCTCCACTGGGAATGACATACTGGGACTTCACCATAACTCAGCCCCTTGGCCTCATGGTGGGAGACACCTGGGGGACACATCGTCCTGGGGCCCAACAGGTCCAAGTCCCAGCTCTGCCAGTGACTTGCTGTGTGGCCCTGGGCAAGTCCGTCCCCTTCTCTGGGCTGTACAATGGGGAGTAGAAGATGAGGGTCCTGGAGTCCAAGTAAAGGCCAGAACAGGGTGGGGCGGAGCCATCCGCTCGGCACTCACCGAATTTGGCTGCTTTGGCTGCCGCTTTAGCAGCAGCGGCTGGTGACACGGCCCCTGGAGAGACCGAGAGAAACACAAACGCTCAGGGGAGAATGGAGTGGACACTCAGGATATGTATATATAGCCCTCTGTCTTTCAGTCCATCTTCTTTCTCTCTATTGAGCCAACCCAGGGTTGTCCATCCATTTACCCACTCATTTCTCCACTTACCCATCTGTCCATCTGTCTCCCCAGCCGCCCATTCATCCATCTGCTGACCTTCCCAAATGTCTGTCCATTTGTCTATCTTTCGATCTCAATCTACCCACTCAACCACTCAGCTCTCCAGCCACCCACACATGCATTTATCCATCCATTTATCCACCCACCTGCCTCTCTATCCTTTCATCTAAATGTCTAACCAACTATCTATTTTGTATTGGCCTTCTACCCACCCAGTCATCTGCTCATCCACCATCCATCCATTCATCTATCATTCTAATCACTTATATTGTCCCCACCTGCTTATCCATCTCTCTTTTCATCTACCCATTTATCTTGCCATCCACCATTTCACCCATCTTATTTATCCATCCATGTAACCACCCATCTTTGTATCTCTCCATTTATGCACCCATCACCCACTCTTTCTTCCATCAATTTGCCTACTCATCCACCTGGCTGTTCACCTACTTCCCCAGCTGCCCATTTGCCCATCCATCCATCCATCCACCTCCCCAGACATCTATCCATCCATCTACTGACCCACCCATCTATCCACCATTTACTGAACACATATTCTGCGAAGGGCTGGGAACACAGAGATGAAAAAGACATGGCGCATACTGACAACCAGAAGGTAAAGTGAAGAAGATAAGAGGTTGGCAGTAGTTAATTACAGCCCAAGAGAGAGAAGATGACCAAGGGTATGGAGAGAAGAGGACAGAAGGGTGATGTGTTAAGGAGAATCGGAAAGTCTTGGCAATAATTTCTAACATCTCTCTCTTACACACACAAACACACGTGCGCACACATAGCCAAGCTCAGCTGGTCCACCTATGATATCCAAGCACCCAATACCTGGAACTCCGACACCTGGGACCCCAACACCAGGGACCCCAACACCAGGGACTCCAACACCTGGGACTCCAACACCTGGAACCCCGACACCAGGGACCCCGACACCTGGAACCCCAACACCAGGGACCCCGACACCAGGTACTCCAACTCCTGGGAAGCCTCCAGCAGCGCCTGTGGATGGAAGGATTGCTGTTCTGGCCTGGACCCTGTGGGAACCTCAGGGGGGCCTTTGGGAGCATGACTTTGGGGCTCTTCGGGAGCCGCGGGCCCTGTGTGCAGGACGCTAGCCTGGGGGCATTGCCTCTGCGTGGATCCAAGTCACCAAAGAGGAGGTGAGGGAACTGAGGGAACCCCGACAGAGCTCTAGGGGTTTGTTTGGATCTGTGGCTGGGAAGAGCAAGGTCTGAGTCTAAAGCAGATTTAGAATGCTCTACTAGGCCCAGGCAGTTGGTACAGCAGCTGTGAGTGGCCCAGGGGGTAAAATGGGAGGGGTCAGCAGGGTCCCTGCCCACAGCGCTGGGCCAGTCAGTGCAGAGCAGTGGACAGAGCCTCCTGGACAGAGGCAAGGAGGCGTGACCATGATGCTTGGGGGAGGTGGGGGAGAACAGTGCCCCAACTGGACAAAGATGAAGTCCATCCAGCCTTATAGGCCTGGAGCCTTCCAAGGTGCATGCTGAGGCTGGGGCTGGCTGCAGCCCTGGCACTGCCTGTTCCGGGGACACTCACCGTATTTGGCTGCTTTAGCAGCGGCGGCGGCAGCAGCAGCAGCATCTGGAGCTCCCACCCCTGGAGAGAAAGCGGCAGAGGGTGAGGCCCTTTCCTTGCAACCTTCTCAAGGACACCCCTCACAGCCTGCTGGGATGGACCCTACCTGCAATGCCTCCGATGCCAGGAATTGCGCCAGGCGCACCAGGAATGCCAGCACCACCAACACCAACGCCAGGGAGAACTCCTCCAGCACCTGTTTGGAGTGGGGACAGTGAAGAGGTGGCTCCCAGGGGCCCCTCCTGAAGCCAGGCAGGAAGGTTGCTTGGACGCTGGTGTTTTCACTGCTGCAATCTCTTCTGGGAATGAGGCCCAGGCATCTCCGGCTGGGCCTGCTTGGGAAGGGGCCCCCACCCCACTGTTCCTTGACTCACCCCTAAAGTGTCCATTTCAACAGCCTCATTAAGGGACTCGTATGTTTTCAGACAAATCCTATTCTAATCACTGCCACATACTGAGAAACCACAAGCGGCCGCTCCCCGGGCCAGAGGGGCCCCTGCAAGAATGTTCAAGACTTCCTCTCTCTGTGTTCCAAACACGCAGCCAAGTTTGCAATCCAAGCGCCCAGCCGCCTGGCTCTCGCAGCCCCTCGCCGCCCCGCTCTCTTGCTCCCACATTCCAGCCATCCCCTCCAGCCTTGGGGGCCCGGAGGAGGACCTCTGTGCGGCAGGCCTCCAACTCACTGCTTCCCTCCACATTCTCGCTCCCTTGGGCTAGTGGGCAGGCATCTTCCATATCATCATGGCTGCAAGAAAGGGCTCCCTTGGGACTGAGGCTGAAGGTGAAGACTTCACCTCCATGATCTAACTCTGAACTGGGGAATCACCAGGGGCCCACTCGGCCCATGCATGGGCAGAGGGAAGGCCATGCCACATCGACTACCCAAGGTATTGTGGGCTTGAGGAGCTAGTTAAAAGTTTTATAGTACATATTAAATTGATACTCAACTATTAAACTGTTTAAACGCTCATACATGTACCACCTAAAATGATCATTCTAACCACTGCTGTACCCACCCCCTCTGCTTGCTCCTTCCTATTTTAACCGCCTGGTAAACTCTCTACCTGTATTTTAAGGCTATGAATCAAATATCATTTTCTCTGAGAACCCTTCCTGATCATCCCCAGGTAGAAGCAATGTCTCCCTCTTCCTGAGCCCCACAACAGTGCTGACATTCTTCAGCAGAGCCCTTATCTGTCCCTGGTTTCTGAAACAGAGGGCGGGACAGAAGAGGAAAGGATGGAGGGATGGATGAACGGACGGATGGAGGGATGGGTAGATGGATGGATGGAGAGATGAATGGGTGGATAGATGGACAGAGGGAGGGGTGGATTCATGGCTGGATGGAGGGAGGAAGGGACCGAAGGAGGGAGGGATGGGTGAATGGATGGGTGGAGGGGTGGGTGGATGGATGGACGGAGGGAGGCATGGAGATTTGGAGGGTGGAGCGGATGCACAGGTGGAAGGAAGAATGAATGGAGGGAGGGAGGGAGGAACGGGTGGTGTTGAGACAGCCGGATAAACAGGGGTGTGGTGAGGAGGGGCCACCTTGGTCAGTTATCTGGGAGAACTAGGCTCTCAGCGGTAATAGGCATGGAGAGGCTGGAGGGCTGGCAGCCAGCAGGCAGGGGCTCCAGGGGTACTCACCAAGCTTCGCTGCTGCTTTAGCCGCTGCTGCTGCAGCCTGGGGGCCAACCCCTGGGGGAAGAGGAAGGGGAGAGACTGGAAAGTGTGCCCCGGAATCTCTGGAGCCCATCTCTTCCAGGCCCAAGAAAACCAACTGGTTCATATCTAGGTGTGGATGTGGGGCATATAGCAAGCAGAGGCTGGGAGAGCTGCCCCAGCTTCCTGCCTTGCCCCACCAGGGTCCTTCTTTAGACTCAGACCAGGGTCTGGATATAGGCTGGCTTTCTGGAGCCTGAGTTATTTGGCTGGTGGAGGGGTGAGGCTCTCCTTACCTGTCCCCGTTGGATACCCAGCCTTGCCCGCAGCACCAGCCACTCCTCCAGGCCCATAGCCTGCGAGAGGAGAGGCTCAGTGGGCATCCGTGCAATCTCACGGTGGCTGCCCCCTCCCCTGCCCTTCAAGGACCAGGCCACCCAGAGCCTCCACCTGTCACCCCCAGCCAGAGTTAAATACAAACATGTGTGGAATGGTTATTCCCATTTTACAGATGAAGAGACTGAGGTTCCGAGAAGAAAACCTGTTTTCTCAAGGCCTGGTGATAAGTGCGAGGGCCAGGATTGAGAACCAGGCTGTCTTGAGTCCCAGTTCCACGTCCCCCTCCTTAGGGGGCTCCCATTCTGAGACTCCACACCCACCCTACCCCCCAGTTGGTATTCTCTTAGCCCTGGACTGGGGCCATAGCTCCCTTGCCAGAACCCTGCGGCTGGAAGGAGCCAGAAGCCCACCAGTCTGAGAGGGCCTTACCATAGGGCAGTTTCCCAGTGCTGTAGGGCAGTCCATAGCCACCTGAGGAGATGGAGCGTGGGCTCAGCAGCTGCCCCCTGGCGGCCACATGCCTCACTGGGCCCCCCGCTACCTGGGCAGACAGACCTAGTTCCCACACGTACTAAGGCCTGATGCCTCCTCCCGTCCACCAGGGTCCTGAGCTGCTTCCAGAGGCTCTCAGGAGAGCCAAGGCCTTGGAGGAGGAGAGGGGAGAGGATGTGCCCCTCCAGGGCACAAAGGGATGGCCATTCACCTGCCATGGCCCCCAAGTCTGAGGGTCTTCCTTATTCTCTTCTCCAGCAGGAAATAGCTCATCATCGTGTGAGCTTGACAGCCGGGGTGGACTGACATCAGAGGTTTCTTTCCAGTGAATGGTGTTTCTTACCTTCAACACATATGGCTTCCCATCGGGGCTACGGGTCTCTGTGCGTGTATATGTGTGTGTGGACATGGATGCATGTGTGTGTGTGGGAGGCCAGCACCTGCAAGATGTTGGTCTGCGCCCGCTTTCTTTCTTTTTTTTAAAAAAATATTCCTTTCTTTATTTGGCTTTGCAGCATCTTGGTTGAGGCATGGGGGATTTTTAATCGCAGCGTGCAGGCTCTAGTTCCCTGACCAGGGCTTGAACCCAGCCTCCTCCCTGCATTGGGAGTGTGGAGTCTCAGCCGCTGGACCCACCAGGGAAGTTCGTTCCTCCCCACTTTCTTTTGCTGGTGACCACAAGTGGGCAAAATTACCCACGTTTCCTGACTACCCTCTCCAGCCACCCCGAGATACAGGTGGGCAAACAAGTCCCCTCCCAGCAGGGAGGTCCAGTGAGTGGTGTCTCTCAAATCCTCTGCCTGCCTTACCTGGCAGCTTGGGTGCCTTGATGGGGTATCCCAGCGGGACTCCAGGCTGCTGCCCTCCGAAGGGTCCAACTCCTGCGAGAACAAGGAGAGCAAAGCAATCAGGCCCCAGCCACGTGGGCCAGAAGCCCCTGCGAAGCCTCCAGCCCCCAGTTCCACTTTCCGCTCAGACTAGAATGAGGTCCCATGGCATCGGAATCCGGAAAGCATCCTGCCTAGAGGGCCCTCCTGCCTCTTTATGTCATCAGTCAGCTGAGCAACCCCCAGTGATGGGCCGCTTCCTCCAGGAAGCTGCAGGATGCTCCCCTTCCTGTGGCTTGGGCTACACTTGGAGACCACAGCCTTCTCGCCATTTGGCACAGGCTGCGGCATTTTCTGGGCTCCTCTGGACTGCCAGACAGGAGGTTGGGTCAAGGGAAGCCGGCCTGTGACGGATGCCACTTTGTGGAAAGCCAGTCCAAGGCCTGGAGCAGTGGGAGTGCTCAGTTCCTCCCAGGGCAGGAGTCCCTGCCTGGCTGCCCCCCCACCCCAGGCCTGCCCACCATCCCTGGCGTGGAGGGACCCAGCCTTGCCATACCTGGGATTCCAGCAAAAGCTCCGCCCCCACCTGCAATGACAAGGAGCTGTCACTGCGGCTTGGCCACCACGGGCCCAGGGCACCCTGGCTTCGGTGAGGGGAGTGCCGGCCCAAGCCGTGACCAGTTCTGCCCAGACCTCCCAGCTCATCACAAACACATCAGGGGTTTTGCACCACCCATCTGGGCCAGCTGAGCCCAGGTTCCCCATCCCGCTCAACCCAGGACAGAGGGGGCTGAGGGTGATCGGAGAGTCCCACATACCTGGGGCCTTGGGCTTGACTCCTGCTCCAGTGGGAACCCCGGGGAGTACCCCTATACCCGGGAACCGAGCTCCTGGGAGGGCAAAGAGGGGGCTGATGGTGAGGGTGGGGAAGGTACAACCTAGAAGGGCCAACCTGGCACTCCACCCACCCGCCGTGACACAGCTGGCCTCCTTCGATGTCAGCTACTGGCGTGGCTCATGGGGTGGGTGGAGGGCCCCTCTGGTGGTGACTTCTCTGCCCTGTCTGCCCCAGGGTCAGAAGTTTTAATCCTGTTTCCTAACCCTGTGCTTCTGTTGGCCTGTCTCTTAAACTGGAGTTAATTTCCCATCGCCCTGCCCAGCCTCATCAGAGAAGGCAGGCAGACAAGGGAACAGGCTGCAGGTCGGGGAGGCCTGTGCCCGGGGTGGGGGCGAGGGGCTCTCGCCGGATGCGATTCACAACCAGACACGAAGCTGTCATCTGCTCTGGCTGGGAGGTCTCTGGCGTTCAGTGCTGACACCTCTCCTTTCTCCCCACACCGGGGCTGGGCCACCATAGTGGGGAGGGGCTCGGCAGGGGCCACGGGGGACCCTCTGCCAGCCAATCCGTCCGAGCCAGCCTGAGTCTGGGGTTTTGGGGGAATTCAGGAGGTCACATGTTGCGTAGGGTGGCCAGGCCCTGGCGGGGAAAGGAGGTTGAGAGGGCAACTCCGAGGGTCTCCTGCAGGGCGGATGTGCTGGGCGGGCCCCTCTGGTGACTCATGGCATTTGGGAAACAGCTGGCCACCCTGAGGACTCGGTCTGTCCCTGGAGACCCACTGCAGGCTGTGACGTTGGTCTGGGTCTGGGCCTAGGCTTGGGGTTCTTGGGGAGCTGGGGGGAGCTTGCTGGTCTTCCTAGGGAAAGACAACCAGAGCTATCTTAGGTCTGTGGCCTGAGCTTTAACGCTTAGGGCAACAGTGCCCGTCAAGACTCTGGTGGCCACAGTTTGGGGGAGCTGGGGGCTCCCCGGGAGGCTGCCAGGGGCTGTTCTCCTCGCTGTAGGGTCCCCCTTTTCCTCTTTGCTCTCACCTGCGCCTGGAAGCACTCCGCCCGGGTACACACCCGGGAGCCCCACACCTACAGCCAAAAGGAAAACGTGTGAGCAGCAGCCTTGCCTCCAGGAGCCTCTCGTGGTCCTTCCCTCTGCGGCAGCCCCAAGGCTCCCGAGCTAGCCCCCTAGGATCGCCCTGGGGAAGAGCCAGGGACGTGTGTGTGGTGGCTGCAGGCCCCCCTCCCACGAGTTCCGGAAGTCATCTGCAGATCCTTCTGTGCGTGGATTTGTCCTGTCTCCTGGAGCCTGTTTACACGGCCGGACACGGCTGGCCCAGCCCAACTCGGGGCTAACAGCTTCCAGATGTTCCCTTCCCGCTGTGCGGACTCGGGCCGCCTTCAGTTGAACCTGAAGTCACTTCCTTGAGGGCTCGGTGCAGAGGGACGGGCACCGGATGGGGCTTCACCCCAGCCCTGCTGAGACTGGGTGGGCCCTGCCGCACTGACTCCCTGCTCTGTACCTCAGTGTCCCCATCAGTCAACTGAATGCCTGCCACAGAGCCGGTCTCTCAGGTCTGCTCCAAGGTCCTGGAGGAAGGGCCTGGAAGGACGGCTGGAGTCCCTCGCCCCTGTCTGGGACCTGGCATCACGCTCTGGGCCTGCCTCTGCCCCTTGACCCCTGCCCCGCTGCAGCCAGGCCCTGACCTTCCTGCCCCGGGGGGAGCTTGGGAGCTCTTGCCTCTCCCTGACCTCTGCCCTCCAGCCCCAGGGACTCCGTCCACTGACCTGGCACTTTCCCAGGCTTCACGCCAGCCCCGACTCCGGCTCCGAGTTGAGGCACCACCGCACCTGGAGGGGAAGGGGCCACATCAGAGGGGTCTCCCCTCCTCCCACGACTTCCCCCTGGGCCACCCAGGTCTCGCATCCATACCTGTAGACACTCCTAAGCCGCCAACACCACCAATGCCGCCGAGACCAGCAGCACCTGCAGAGGCAGAGGCGGGTCACACCAGGAGCCGTGAAAGGCAGCAGGACGCTGGACTGAGGTCCGGCCCTGCCTCTGCCTCACTTTGAGACTCGGACATAGCTGGTTGCCTCCCATCACCCCCAGGAGACTGGAGCTGAGTATCCTGTTCACCGGCCCCCGCCCCCAACCCAGGAAAGGTTCTTTGCAAGGTGGAGAGCCCATGGAGGCCAGAGGGCTTATGGCACATCCCAAAGGGTATACTCACCGGCCTTGGCAGCGGCTTTATAGGCTGCAGCAGCGCCAGCCGGGCCACCGGGCACCAGAGCCCCTGGGAAGGCACCTGCGGGAAAAGCCCCGAGCCCTGCAGAGAGGAAGGTGGGTGAGCTCCTGCCCCCAGCCTGGCCCTGGCCCGCCCCGTCCAGGAGGTACATCTGAGGCTCTTCTGCTCCGAGCAAAGATGTGACTGCTGCTCCCAGGACTGGGTTCAATGTCGGAGATGCAGTATGGCCCAGGCTGCTTCGCTCAGCCCGACAAGCTACAGGGATCTTTTGGAGTCAGACTTCCACACCTCCCTCCTTCAGGAAGCCTTCCTGAAACCCCGCTGAGTCAGGTGACTTCTTTGGGCTCCTGGGGCTGCTTCCTTCTAGCCCTTCTTACGTGCTGCCTGCTAAATTGCTGCAGTCATGTCCGACTCTTTGGGACCCCATAGACTGTAGCCCATTGTAGCTCCTCTGTCCACGGGGTTCTCCAGGCAAGAATCCTGGAGTGGGTTGCCATGCCCTTCTCCAGGGGAATCTTCCCAACCCAGAAATCGAACCTGCCTCTGTCTTCTGCATTGGCAGGCGGGTTCTTTACCACTAGTGCCCCCTCATCAGTATGTTAAAATAGCGCCAAGACCCAGCTGTCATTCCTGGGGCCCCAGGCAGGTGGTCTTAGCATCACCCCCTACACCAGTGTCCAGGACAGGCCTGGTCTGCAGCCTTGTACCCCTGACTACTTGTACCCCTGATGCCCCAGAGGGGCATCTTGCCTGGATGTTAACACTAACCTGCCCCAAGGCCAGGACCGGCGAGCCCTCCAACACCTGTAGGAAAAAGAACACAGAGCCAGGTGAGGGAAGGCTGGTGTGGGTCATCGATCCTGGGCCCAGGGTGGGAAGGGACTCGCGGAACCTGGCAATGCTGGGATCTGTGTGTGGCCACTCAGGTCTCTAAGCTGGACTCAAGTTTTCAGTACTTGGCGGCCAATCCTGGTAAGATAGTCACCACTGTTTAGTAACCAACTGCTTTGTGCCATGTGGATGCCACTGTGTTGATCCCAACCAGACCTCTCAGTTTCCTTAGAAGTCCCGCCAGCTAACAGGGGACCCAGGATGGCTTTCTCTCAGGGCTGGAGCTGAGCAGAAGCTGCCAGCAAGGCCAGGCCAGGCCCTGCCCTGCTCCCACATCAGCCCCACCCCAAGCCTTTCTTCGGCTTCCTTGCAGGAGTTCTCTGGTGCAGCCCACGCCTTCTCCCTTGTATCTGGAGCCCTTTTTGTCATCCATCTAGCCTGCCCTGCAGTCTGGGAGCCTCTTGCCTGCAGACAGATGCTAAAATGTTTATAAAAAGCCAAATGGGTCCCTCTGGCTCTCTCCTTCCCACATCTGGGCTCGATCTCTGCTTTTCTCCCTCCAGGAGACATTCCACGGCTTTGGCCAGGACCGATGGGCAATCAGGTTGGAGTTCACAACCGTGCCGGCTTTGTTTCCAATTATGTGAGAATCTCTCCCACAAGAGCCAGTCCTGGTCACCAGGGTCCCAAGCTCAGGGGCGGCCTCTCTGGGGACCCACCCCAAACAAACAGGACAGCTGAGCCCCGGAGAGTCCACCTGCCTTTCTCTGGGTGTGGTCCCCTGGCCTCACTTCCTACTTATGTGAGCTGGCCCGTCTGAAAGCCAGCCAGGCCCTCTGTGAGATGGGCCTCTGCCTCCGGCCCATCTCCCTTCCGGACAGGTGTGGTGTGGTCTGGCTGGGCCTGGGGTGTGCCTGGGTTCACTTCCCAGCGCTGCCGGCCCCGCCCCGACCCAGCTCTGTCGGGGGTGTTTCTCTCCAGCCTGGCCTACTTCCTGAAGTCCAGCAGGGCAGCAGACATCCTCTGGCCTTTCCTGACCGCAGAGGGGCCGGGAAGAGAGGATGGGGACCAGCCAGGAAGCGAGAAGAGGTTGGGTGGGTGGGGTGGGGCAGGTGGCTCTCTGCAGCCATCTGCCCTCTTCCCGTGCTCCCCTCCAGGGTCGCCCCTGAGCAGAGTCCCACCCCTGCTCCCCTTCTTCCCACGGACTTCTCTGGCCCAAATGCTCCCAGGAGTCCAGCCCCTGGAAAGAAGGAGAGAGGGGTGAGGGAGGAGACAGGGGTGAGAATGGCCAAGGTTGGGAGCCCCGAGAGGCCTGACTTATCCAACCGTCACTCTCCAGAGTCACTGAGCTCTGGATTTAAATCTTGCTGCCCCGTGCTACTCCTTGCATGAAACAGCAAGTCACTTGCCCTTCACTTGTCCTCAGTTTCCCCACGTACAAAAGGGCTGGCGTGTCCCCAACCTTCCTGGGACCACAGGGCTTGTGAGCAGAGAGCATGTTGTGTCTGCAGCCTGTTGGGGTGACCGCTGGATGTTCCCCCCTGCTCTTTCCTGAGCTCTTGGGTGGGGGTGACTGGCCTTCAGCCGGTGCTGGGGGTGGGGGTTGTGCTGGCTCCCAGCTGCCTGGTCCCCCACTGAGAGCCCAGGCAGGGCCAGCCCACCGAGGCCCACGAGCAGCAGCTGTCAGGCCACCCACCCTCTACTCGCCAAGGGATTAGTTGTTCCCAGGCATGACCCTCGCTGTCTGTGCCCAGTTCCATCTCTCCTGGGCATGCCGGGATGTGGGGAGCTGCCCTGTGTTGGGGGGCACTGTGGCCCAGTCCAGGCCTTTGGAGCCCAGAGACCTAAGGCTGAAAGATAAGCTCTGGGAGGTCATGGAGTCTAGTCCCTTTTCATCAGTCGAGGTCCTGACTTTCCTCTCGGTTTACATCTTCACCCCAATCTCGAAGTCCTTTTGGAACTCTACGTTAAATCTTTCATTCCTCAAAGCTTCGCTTTATCAACTGCGACTGTGTGCAGTTTTCTCAGTCTTCTCTCTGGTGTTTGATTACCACCGACCGTGCGTCCCCGGCTGCCAACGGGATCAACCAGTCCGTCCTCCAGCTCTGCAGTCACAACTTCCTCCATTGGGGTCTTCCCAGATACGTGCGATCCTGATTCCACACCCTTGCTTATCTAGCCTTTCCTCTGTTCTCTCTCTCTCCTCTGCTCTCTCTCTCTCTTCTCTCTCAAAGACCCTTTTAAGATCACTCACTCCTCTGAGAAGATAGGAAACAGGTTCTGGTGGGATAAGCAGTGAATCCCAAAGGGCTCCCAGTCCTACAGACTCCTACAGACCCCAGTAAACCCCTTGCCCAGGCCTCCTGCCCTCCTGTGTCTCTCTCTCTCTTGCCTGGCCCCAGCCCTAGAGTTTCACAACTCAGATGGGGTTGCAGGGAAGGGGAATCTGGGTCTTGTAGATTCATTTGCACTTGAATCATCGAACATTGTTGGGGGGGGGGGGTTGGATTTCGTAAGAGCTGTTGGACATGCAAACTGTCCTGGAGTCTCAGGCTTCAAAGCCAGGGAGACACGGAGTGGGGTGGGGTGGGGGAGCGGGTGGGGGGAAAGGCTACATCTCATGCTGATCAGACCATAAATCCAGACGGAGACACCCCTTCCTCCACCTGCTCCTTATCCACCAGGACTTCCCGGAGGAACCCGCCCTCCCTCTTTCCTTGGCGACGGGGGGGGGTGGGGGGTGGGATTCTCTGGAGCTTAGTGGACCTGGCAGTGGATTGGAGCCCTGTGGGCCAGGACACAGCCAACCACATCTTACTGGGAAACTTCATGGTCGGAGCACAGCTGAAAGGGGCCTGGGATCAGGAAGGAAGCTCATCTGGGGTCAGGGTCAGGGTGCAGCCTAGGGTTAGGTGCAGGGCTTTGATCTGGGGTCAAGGCTCAGCCTGGGGTCAGGATAAGGGCTCAGAATGGACCATCAGAGTCAGGGATGGCCAAGATCTTGGCCTGGAGTAAGAGAGGGCTTCATTTGGGAGTCAGGGATCATTCAGGCAGAGGCTGGGGTCCAATTATCTGTGTCTGAGCCCAGAGTGACATTCACAGGCTTGGTGGCCACTGGCGCATCAATTTTGACCTTTGACCCCAGCACCAGGGCTGTTTTCTGGGATCTGGTGCAGAGGGGACTCTCGGGGGGCACAGAGGCCCGGGCAGAGTCGGTGCCAGACATCCCACCTTCAGGGAGGACTGTAAGCTGCCTCTAGCCTCCTGACCCTGGAAGCCCTGGAGCTCGGTCCCAGCCTGGTCCTGGGAGGTGTTGACTAGATGGGAGGGTCCGTCCACCACCTCACTCCCTCCTCCATCTACAGGCCCGGTTCAGGGGTCTGTGGCCCCTTCCCTCCCCTGTCCCTTGGCCCTAGCTCAGTGCTCAGAGGCTTCAGGGCTTACCTGGCTTAGCTGGTTTTCCTCCAGGGCCCAGTGCTACGAAGGGAAGGAGGGAAGAGATGGTTGTTAATGGGGAGTCCTAGCCCACCTGTCCCACAACGATCCCCACAGGGCACTGTGGGGTCTCACTGTGGGGTCAGGAATGGTCCTTCCCTGTGTACAAGGAGCTGCTGGGAGCCGGCACCTAGATGCCTGGGTGGGAGGCCCAGGTCCCTTCCTGACCTGGGGTTTCCCCTTCTCTCACTGTTTATTAGTCCTCTGAAGGGGGTGATGGTTCCCACTCAGCTGGATTTGCATGGATATTACTAAGGATCAAAAGAAATATGAAAGAAGGCAGGGGCCCCCAGGGAGAAGAGACTGGGGCAAGGGCTTAGGGGGCTGGGGGATATAGTTTTTAGAAAAGTCCCTCCCCACTAGATGCTCAGTCTGGGAAAAGAGAGACCCCTTAATGCCTGGGTTTTCTGAGGTTTGAGGTCTAAGGATATGTGTGGATTAGGCTGAGACCCAGACCCCATTAGCGAGGAGCCAAGTTTGGCGTTTGAACTCACCTCCTACTCCCAGGCCTCCAAGACCAGCCCCTGTGTTGGCAGGATAGAGAGAGAGAGGAGAGCCATCAGGGTCCCTGCCAAGAAGCCATCCACTGACCCATGGTCAAATCCATTGCTGCCTAGCCACATGGTCTTGGGCGAGCCTTGAGCTCTGTGAGCCTCTGTTTCCTCATCCGTCTCATCTGGCAAAAGTCCCCTGCCTCTGTGTGTGCCTGGGAATGTGATGGTGGCTTCTCTCACTTCCACATGAGTTCTGAATGCTCAAACCCTTTTATTTTTATTTTATTTTTTTTTTGCCGTACTGTGCAGTATGAGGGGTCTCAGTCCCCTGGACCTGGAACCCATGACTCCTGTAGTGAAAGTGCAGTTTCTAAACCGCTGGACCACCAGGGAAGTCCTTTAAATACTTTTTAAGTATTGAAAATATTATCTGCGATTTTTCAATCTACGTTAAAACATCCAACTTTTTTTTCTAAATTAAAGGAAGAGATTGCCTCCCCCTCTACCCAACCACCTTCCACACCGCGCCCCCCACAGCCATGCCATTGAGCTAACATTCTGCCCTTTTTGTTTCCTCTTGAGGCAGGGCTAATCTTCATCTGCACCTTGTTCTTGCTTTTATATTGTTTTTACTTGAAAATCACTTGACCTTCAGAGAGCGTATTCATACTTTTTAGTAGTTGCATAACCTTAGTTTACTTAATCACACCCTCCTGTCAAGCGGGTTTCTTGTTTTGCATTTTTGCTAGTAACATTCCTATGAACCTCGGGGCAGATGGCTTTTTTTTTTTTTTTTTCTTCTTTTCAATGATTTCCTTTGAATGGATTTCCAAGAGTGGGGTTAATGGTTCGAAGACTAAACAGCTGAGGATGGGTGAGGCGGCCACTTTCCTACTGTTTTGCAAGCACTGAGTTTCATCTTTTAGAAAATTTATGCTCAGTAGTTGTAGAACAGCATCACGTGAACTGCTTTTTAATATAGGAGTGACTGATGGGACGACAGAGGATGAGATGGCTGGATGGCATCACTGACTCGATGGATGTGAGTCTGAGTGACCTCTGGGAGTTGGTGATGGACAGGGAGGCCTGGCGTGCTGCGATTCATGGGGTCGCAAAGAGTCGGACACAACTGAGCGACTGATCTGACCTGATCTGATCTGATGGGTCCTCTGCGGTGGGCAGGCCAATGTTTTTTCCTTTTGCAGTGTCCAAACATCTGTCTCTTGCAAATTTAATCAGCATCTGTCTTACCTGGGCTCGTGCAAATTTCATGTACATTACCTGGGAAGAAGACGCCTCCAGGAACTCCACCAGGAACAGCTCCCGGGACTCCTGGAAGGAAGGAGGCAGAGTCCCCCGTGAGCCAGAATGAATAAAAGCGTAATGATAAAAGATAGTCTTAGTGAAGTTGTTCAGTCGTGTCTGACTCTTTGTGACCCCATGGACTGTAGCCTACCAGGCTCCTCTGTCCATGGGATTTTCCAGGCAATAGTCCTGGAGTGGATTGCCATTTCCTTCTCCAGGGGATCTTCCCAACCCAGGGATCGAACCTGGGTCTCCTGCATTGTAGACAGACACTTTACCGTCTGAGCCACCAGGGAAGTCTAAAGTCTAAGATTAAAGATAGGGATGATGGCAATAATACCGTGTGTCTACAAAGTAACCAATGTCGCCCAATCACGTTATGTTTCCAAAGCATTTTCTCTTTCCTGCTCCTCAAAATGGCCCAGTGAGTTTGGAAGGGCAGGGATTATTAACCTCAATTTAACAGATGTGAATTCAGGCTCAGAGATGTTAAGAAACGGGCCCGGGGTCACACAGCTGCAAATAGATGTAGGCTGGATTCAAAGCCAGGCCACTCCTCTGAGCATAATGGCTCACGCTGCGTTACCTGGGGAGGGCCTGGCCAGGGACTGGGTCTGAGCACCTTTGGCGATGTCTCTCCAGCCCTGAGCGGCGTGGGCAGGACCCAGTGTCATGGGAGAGCAGGCCTGGGCTGTGACAGCAAGCAGTAAGGAAATGCGGCTGCTGCCAGCCGAGGCCCAGCCATTCCCACACTGATAGGAAAGCGTGAGGTCAGCGTCCTTAGCCACTGGGCAGCAGAGCTTGGGTGGGGCTCTGGCTGTCTGACACAGAGCTGTCTAAGGAGGCGCGGGGGCCCAGAGGGGGACACCATGAATGAGCAAAGTGAATAGTTTCCTAAGGAAAAGCTAATTCACTGGCTGGGCCAAAGGGGCCGTCTGCCCAGCCCGGATCACGAGTTCAGTCCCCACGGACCCGTGAAGCTCTCACAGGGGAACACTGGGAGGCCGGGCCCCAGACCCAGCCTGTGTGTAGTCATGGCAACAGACAATCCTGGTGCAGACCAGGCCCTGACTCCACCACCACTGAATGGCCCCTTGACAAGCCGCCTTGCCGGTGCCCCAGCCTGAGCCCCAGCACCACCCAGCTGAACATGGCTGAACGGATGGGGTTAGGGGAGAGTGTAGGGCAGCTCCCCAGCATGCCCAGCAGACATCTGGCCTCTGTGGCCTGGCTGTGCTGCACAGCTGGGCCTGCTGGCCTCAGGGCCTGGTCAGCCTCAGCCACGGCCCAGCAGGGTGGAGGATGCCAAGCTGTCATGGTCACCCTGTGCCAAAGCCCCGGCGCCACCCGCCCCTCCCCCCTACCCCCCCCGCCACCGCCCCAGGCACTGTGATCCAGGCCTGGAGTGTCTAAGTAATCTGCTCAGAGCCTTGAGGGGCTCAGAGCGGTGGCCCAGGAGGCTGGGCCTGCTGGGAATGGGCGCTCGGGCCCTGTCATCGACTGCCAAGCGCACACATGGTCCTTTGATGCCTTCTCTGGCTCGGGCTTCCAGCTCTGAGCACTGGCTCGTGTGCCTTTCCCTGCCTCGGCCTCTCTCCCTCCTCCCCTTCCTTCCCCTCCCCCCTCCTCTCTCCTCTCCCCTGGCTCTCTGGCTCCAGAGTCGGGGGGCAGGGGGTGGGGGGTGGTGGGGGTGGGCGGCTGCAAGAACAATGTGGTGGGCGGAGGGAGCAAAGGGCTCAGGACAGACCCATCTGGTCTCTAATCCCAGCAGTGCCAACTTCTTACCATCTGTGTGACCTCAGGCAAGTCACTTAACCTCTCTGAACTTCAGTTTCCTTTGTAGAAACGTGGGGCTAATAACTTCTGCCTTGCCAGGTTGCTGCGGAGTTGTCAAAGAGTTCCAGAGACCTGCTCTGGGCCTGGTGCTTGCTCCGTAATTGCTCCAAAATAAATAAATTAATTAATGACTGACACTTTGTTTCTACTTCACAGTCCTTGGCCTGGGGCCAGGGAGACAATAGGTGCTCAATAAAGGATGGGTGAATTTGGTGGAGGGGAGGCAAGGAAGTTGCCTGGAGGTCTGGTCTGACCTCTTCCATCCCCAACGGGCTTAGGGGTCTCCCCACCTCAGGCTGGTCTGGTTGAACCCCCAGTTCCTCTCCTGGGGTTCTGTTCTCCCCCCAGCGCAGGGGCCAGGCCAGCTCCTGGGATCGGCCAGCTCCTCTTCTGCTTTCACTCTCCCCAGGACCCACCCAGCTCTCCCCAGCTCTCTCTTCTCCCCACTCTCCACCTCCATGATTCAGAGCCCAACAGTGTCTGCCAAACTCCATGCCTGAACCATGACGGCCCGTGGAGCCAAAGGTTTTGATCCCCGTTTTGCACTGAGGAAACGGAGAAGCCTTAATGGGCGTAAAGGATCCCCCCGGGCCCCTCTTTGAGTACAGGAGAGGCGAGAACAGAATAAGACTGGTGGTGATCAAAGGCCTTTGAAAAGGCAGCAGTCTCCTCTCCTGCTCCTCATGCAAAGGGTCATCCTGCTTCCCACCTCCCCTCCTTGGCCTGAGCTGTTCCTCCTGCCAGGAATGCCCTTTCCTCTCTCCAAGTCCTACCCTTCCACCGAGACTGGGCTCCGCTTCTCCCCCCTGCCGTCTCTGAGCCTGTGGTTCCCACTGCTCAGCTGGCCCAAAGCAGTTGGCCTGGAGCATACTTGTCTTGTTTTATGTGGGTTTGGCTTGTTTCACCGGCTAGCCCAGGGTGGAACTTGTCTCTTGCATCTTAGAATCATGGTCCTAGACTCTCAGGGATCACAACAGTCTTTTGGCCTGGGTTGAAATTCCTCTGCGAACATCCTGTGTTTCTGCTTGCACGCCTCTAGTGACAGGCAAATCACCACCTCCTGATGCTATCAGCTCTACCGACAGAGAGATCTCCCTCCTATTGAGATAGAATCTGCTCCTCTGTCTCTTCAGTTCTGCCCCCCAGAGCCCCAAAGACTGAGGCTCACCTCCCATCCACAGAAGCCCCTCAAACATTTAATTTTCTTTGAAGATTTAACTCAAATGTCACCTCTGCCATGAAGCCTTCTTGGATTTCCTCTGCACCATCCCCTCTCCCAGGCTTGCATCTCTGTTTACACATGGGCTGCCTCCCCATGAGACAAAACGTGGCATGAGTAGCAAGAGAAAAATTAAGCCTTATAAATGTGTATGAATTACAAAGGTTGATATTAGTTCACACTAGCAAATCTCCAATAAGAGAATATATGGTTTTTAAAATTTGCATTCCCATAGTCCTCTTGATGCCTTATTTGCAACGTGACATTGCTGGAGCCACCCACTGGCCCTAGGAGATATGCTGGGCAAGGATGCTTCTCCCTATTTTACAGCCAGGCAAACCATCCATGAACCAGAGAGATGAAATGCCTGGCCAGGTACCCACAGCTGACCCCAGTCACACACATGGCCTTCTGCCTGGGCCCTGGGCTCCAGGTTCAAAGAGCTGGGAGACGGCTGTTTGGGAGCAAGCAGAGGGCCAGCGGGCCTTGGCAGGGGACTTTGCCAATTCCAAGTCCAGGGGGGCAGGCCTGGGGAGCAGATAAGACCACACGAAGCTGTTTGTTGTTTGCATGGAGAAAGGCTGCCAAGGGCTTTTCAAAAACAATCCGCCCTTCAGTGACTGAGTCTGTCCCCTCCCTCCCCTCGGGCACGCCTGCCTTCCTGCCTCGGCCCCAGCAGACTCAGAGAGCAGCATCAACCCCTAAACTGGGGGTCCGAGGCCCTGGAGGCCCCTCAGAGTCACCTGGGCAGCGGCTTTAACAAGACCTTCACGTCTGGGTCGTTCCTCAGACCGAGTAAAGCAAGAATTTTGGGGTGAGACCCCATGTCAGAATGGTTTCAAGTTCCCTGTGTAATTCCAATAGGCTGAAAAAAAAAAAATCCCTGTTTCAAAACCATCTTCAGTTCCAAAATCAGAAAAACAAAAATGAAAAACCACCCAAAGCTAAAATGATAAAATTTCAGGGGGTTTGGGGCAGCTGGTCCCAATTATAACTGATTTAATTTCTCTCTTTAAATGGCAAGGGAGTCTGGGGCAAATGATCTTCAAAGCTACTTTTGACCCATCTTAAATGGGTCCAGACAACCCTTCCATCGCAGTCTTCCTGGGTTGTCCCATTTTTGTCTCCACTGGCAACATGGTTCTTTGGGACTAGGGGACCCATGAGGGTGACATTCTGCAGGATAGCCGGGCAGGTGTGAGTGTGTGTGTGCTTGTGCGAGCCTTTGCATGTGGGAGGGGGCCCCTCCTTTGGGAGGCTCTGGGCACAAACCCCAGAAGAACACATCAGTTCACACACCCCTTATTTGGACCTGGCTACTCTACCACCCGGGACAAAGCTGAGATTTATGTTTGCAAAAAAAGAATAGGGCCAGCAGAGCGTTTAACCCGGTCATTGAAGGTGCATTCTTCTTAGGGCAGGCCCACCCTGGAGTACTGAGTCCCAGGCCTGCCCCTTCCCAAATGCCGCTTGGAACCTGGCCCCCACCTCCCTCATCCTTTAGCTCAGGGACGAGCTGGCTGGTACTCACCCCCTGGTGCTGCCTTAGCCTGTCTCAGCCTCAATCTCCCTGTTTGTGGAGCGTAGATAAAAATTATCTACTCTCAGGGTTCCTGCGGAGGCTAGATGTCATGCTCTAGCGAGGAGCTGTCTCTGGAAAGTCAGGTGTTCAGGGGCCAGACTCCGGGGAGGAGGTTCAGATGGGACCCGAGCTGCCATCTCAGGCCTGGGGACAGCTGCTCCCCTGGGATGGTCTCTCTGCCCTCCACGGGGGCCCACCTGATGCTGCGCCAGCATCCCTCAGCTTTGTCCAGACTTGGGAGCTGACCTCTGTGCAGGAAGCCCCTGCTCCCAGCCGTCCTGCCCCGCCGGTCAATCTCACGGAAACAGCTGCTGCCCCTGCTCAGCTCCTGCTCCTGCCCTCCGGCCTGGCCCTGCTCCACCCAGTAGCCCCCCCATCCTGACACTGGCCCCCACTGGTTCTCACGGCAAAGAGGACTCTCCAGGAAACCAGACCCCACCCAGGCTACCCCACCAAAGGTTCAGGAGCCTGCTTGCACCTCTCTCTCCCCATAGCCAGGAGCACCTTCGGGGGACCCTGGGGGACCACTCCCAGAGTTCACGCAAGCCCCCAGCACTCAGGGCTCTCCTTCTGCCAGGAGACGGATACCTTCCCCAGCTTTCTTGTCCTCGCTGGTGTTCCATAGCACACACACTCGCACGCACACACTCACATGCACGCACATGCTCAATGACAAACCACACCCAGTGACACACCTGGACACCAGATCGCCTCTGGGGACACGCCTGTTGGATGGCAGACTTTTGCACATGCTAACAGGTACTTTCATATATCCTATAACACCCCTCCTTCCAACACACACATACACTCACACTCAAACACACATACCTGTCCAGGGATGAACCTGTGAACATTCATCCCCTCGCAGAAACCTCCTCCTTTATCTGATGACACGATCGGACATATACAGACCATGCACACCTGTGCAAGAGCATGTAACACACTCACGCACACACACACACTCACACACTTACACACATGCTCAGAAGTCCCAGCCTTTCTCACCAGGGACAGACCACAGGGGCAGCTTTCCAACCCGCAACCCTGTAATCAACTTAACCCTGACATCACCCGGAGCAGGTCCCGACTTCCCAGGGGACAAGGAACCTGCTGAGGTCAGAGAGACTCACTGCCGCCTCCAGGGGCACGTCCCCGGGGCACGTGTGCACAGCCACTGGGTCCACAGGTGTGCAAACCACCGGTGCTCACAGACTCGATGGGACCTCGCCGGCCCTTCCCCAGCGTGCCTGGGAACCCCATCCTGGGAGAGCCCCCCAGGACAGAACAAGGTTCATTCGCCCTGTGGGGCAGCAGAAGCCGGCACTGGTCTGGGACCATCACCATTCTGAGTCTCCGGGCGAACGCATGACAGGTTTCTGCTCCGCACGGCTGGCTCCCGGGAGGGGTGGTTCCGAGGGTCCAGTGGCTGAGGGGCTCCTGCCTGGGACCCCCCTGGAAGGTGCTGGGAGGGCAGGGCGCCCTCTCGTCGGTCGGTCCAGCCACCTGAGCCGGCGGCCCGAGGGCTGCGGGCCCTTCGGGGGAACGGGGGAGGCCTACCTCCGGGCTGCGAGGGCTGGAGGATGCACAGCAGGAGCAGAAGGACTCCGGGCCGCCGAGCTGCAGCCGTCAGACCCGCCATCTCGGGGAGAAATGCCCCAGCCCGCTCTCTGCGCCTCGTTTTATCCCCAAAGCGTAATTGCTGCCTCGGCGGCTGCGAGGGAAGGAGGGAGGGAGAGAGGGCGGGCAGGAGGGCGGGAGAAGGGGGAGGCCTCGGGGAGGGGGCCACGGGGAGGGGGCAATTACGAAAGGCCGGCTCGCAAGCCTCCCAGGCTGGGTCTGACTGGACTGGACTGTGGGCTCTTTTTTTTTTTTCCCTTAAAACACACGCGCGCACATACACACGCGCGCACACACACACACACACACACACACAGTTTCCCCCCATCTCTCTCCCGCTTTCCCTCTGCGGCTGTTCTTTCGCTGCTGGCCCTGTTCCCGCCAGAAAGTGCGAGGGGGGCCTCTGCCAGGACAGCCCTCGGGAGAGGAAGCAGGAGGGAGGGCCCTGCAGCCCGGCCAAAAATCCGGCCCCAGCCAAGGCCTGAGTGGCCAGGCCCCCGCCCCCTCCGGCTGGGCCCCGGGCCCAGTGTGGGGACACAGGCCAGCTGTCCTGCGCCTCTGCCCCCCCACCCTGGCCCTCCAGACTCCCTCACCACTCCCAGACCCGGCCAGAGACAGGCCAAAGCTGGGGAGGGGGCTGGGGTCCGGGGTCCATCCAGGCCAGGGTCTGGAGAGGTCAAAGGGACTGTGGGCAGAATGGCTGGGAAGGTGAGAATGTGTGGCTGCTGTCCCCGTGGGGCATCTGGGTGCAGGGAAGGGGACCCTGATGCCCTGCAGGGCTCCATTCTTTGTGGATGAAGGTCACAGCCTCCTGCCTGAGGCTGGGGAGGGGGAGATGGGTTGGTCTAGGATCCAGGTCTGCAGAGGCCAGGTGGCTGCGGGCAGAATGGCTTGGGGGTTGAGACCCTACTGGTGTCATTCCCTGGGGCATCAGGGGGTCACATTGGAGACTCTGATATATCACAGGGGCTCCGTCTGTCATGGGTGAAGATAGAGCCCCCTACAGTTTACGCGGGCCACGGTGTCTGGTTAAGGTCAGGCTGGATCCCCAGGTGCCCTGCAGAGAACCAGGAGGGCGAGGGAGCCCACTCAGACTCATAAGTGGCCCAACATCCCCCACCTTTATCACTTGGCCCCCACCTGTCCCAACGCCGAGCATCCCTAGAACCCAAACCAGACCTGGTAGCTCTCAGACTACCAAGTCTCTCCTTGCCCCAGGAGAATGCCTGGGACTGACGTTCCTCTGGCGGCCAGGAGGGGGAGGCCCTGCGCTGAAACAACTGGGACCGGCATTTCCAGAAGGACTTGGGTTGTCCTCGCCTGACTGCGGGATCAGGACCCTGGGGATTGAGGGGGTGAGATGGGGTGGGAAACAAGGAGGTCATGCCTCCCCACCTAAGTGGGGAAAAAATTGAGGGGCCAGAGGATAGGAGAGGGAGACCGGTACCTGACTTCATCCCAGCTTACGACGGCGAAAAGTCAAGACCGTGAGGTCTGAGAGCTTTTCCCTGCATCCAGATGGAGGATAAGAGGAGAACATAGTCACAAGTTCGAGAACAGGAGTTAAAGGACCCCTCCTCCAGCCAGGAGCACCGAGGCAGTCGGCAGGGCCAGTGGGGGAGGCCGGGACTGCAGGGACCAGAGGCCAGGCATTGGGCTTGGTGGGACCTAGGACTAAAATTCTGGCTCGAGCACTTTCTATCAGGGTAACCTCTTCAAAGGACTTCGGCTTCCTCATCTGTCATATGGTGATAAATACTCCTGCCTGGGAGGTTATCGCAAAGATGAGTGAGATGAGGTCATATATTTCTGTACTGTGTTGCAGTTCCCAAATGGTCTGTCCCCTGGTCTTAGCTCCAGCGCTGCTGCTAACATTAGTTCTGCAAGCCCCACTCCTTGTAACTGTTAGACTTGGGTCTCTGCTGGGTCACCCTGGGACCTGGGCTCTGCCCTTCCTCTGCCTGGTCTCAGGCAGTGGCTGCACCGGGAGTTTGGAAGGGGGTGGGTGTGCATGCTAGAAGAACTGCCTTGAAGCTGTGAATGCACAGTAAGTGTACAGCTCTTACTTCCTGTGCATGTTATTTGGGGGTCCTTTGGGGGGGTGTCGCTGATGGGATGATGAGCCCAAGCCAGCCCTTGTTGTTGAGGGTAGGGGGTGCTAGGGGCTGAGGCTTGGGGCCTGAGATATGCCTTCTGGCAGAAGGGAGGGAAGGCCAGGGGGGTAGGGTGGATCTGAGCGCCTGCCCCGTCCCGGAGAGGGGGAAGGACAAGGGTACTGGGGAGAAACTGGGCCCCACTCCTCTCAGGGCAGTGACGTGGGCAGGAACCGGCTTTCAGACTTGCAAACCGCAGTCTGCTCAGAGTCTTTATTAATTCCAGGACTGGGAGGGAGGCTGGAGCCAGCGGGAGAGGACTTGCTGCGGGGGTAGTGGTGGGGGGGTCCAGGAGAGGTGTGGGGGCGCCTGCAGGGTATGACTGGAGGCTGCCGGGCCCGGCCTCTCCCCTGTGTCCTGTCCCCCACCTGCATCCCTGAGTCCCCCCTTTTCCTTAACATCCTGTATCACAGCAGCTCTGTGTACTCATATCCCACAAGCTTTCTGTACACCTCCAAGGAATCAAACCCACTGATTATCCACTGCCACTTAGTCCAATGCATTCAGGGCATAATGTAAGAACCAGGGGTTACAGTGATAGACCAACATTCATTCATTCAGTCCTGAGTTGCTCTCCGCCCACCTGCCTGCATAGCTGTACAGATTAAGCAATGTACACACAAAAAAAAGAAAATGTCAAACTGCCTGGGGCACCAAATGTTGCAAGGGCTTGGCTTTACTGTTACCACCGACAAGTGTTACCCACCTACTTGGTCCAAAGTCACTGATGGGCCACCAGCCTCTCCAGACCTTTAGGAAGGACAGAGCCCCAGCCTCCATTTGGCTCTCAGTCATGACTGTGCTCAGAAACCCTCAGATAAAGCCTCTCAGACAAAGCCCGGATCTCTGAGCATGTCCTTCAGGGCCTTGCCCGACCTGGCTCCACTGCTCTGCCTCTCTCCTCCCCTCTGGCTAATGGAGCGGCTCCCCGGCACCTGGACTCGTCCTGGAGGGCTGGGTGCTGGACCTTTGCTGTTGGAGTTCACCAGTCTCAGCTTCCTCCAGCTCTGTGCCCCTCGACATCCCTGCCCCTGGAAGCTCTCTGAGGCTTCTTGACTTGAACTTGGTACTTCATTCTTATCCTCCACTGGCCTGGGACTCACTGAAGGCAGTGTGAGGATGGACTCATTTCTGCTTCCTTCATGGTTGAAGAGTATGAGAGGACAAACACAGACGTGCATTCCAGGAGATGGGGGCAGAGTTCTGTGATAGGGACAGACCTCCAGAAACCCGGGAGTGTGGTTTCTGTTTTCTTCCTTATCTACTCGTGGTCCTTCTGTCCGCTGAGTGCAGGATGCGCTATCTGTCTGCACGGGACCTCGGACCAGAGAGAGTAAGTGTAGGCTGCCAGCTAGCCTGGGAAGAGCTCGATGTCATCCCAGACCTGGGACCCCCTACTGGGGTTCCCTCAAATGAGGGGGCCTCAGTTGTCAGTCATTTACACCTCCGTGTGAGTGAGCATCCCCCCAGGTGGTCCCATGGAAAATAAGGTCCTCGTTACACTAATAGCGGGAACAAGAATTTCTCAACCTAAGTGAGGTTTGGGAAGGACTTGCATGCTGGTTGGATAGTGTGGGTTCCAGTGCAGACCTTCCAAGAGAGAATCAGCAGGAAGGCAGAGTGAAGGCCATACATACACATTGCCCTGGCCCATCCCTTCTCACCCATGAGACCCAGCTGCCGATGACATTAAGGTCTGAGCTTTCCCCTCTTCTGATTTTAAATTTTCTAGTAGCCTTGGAAAGAAAGCTATGACAAACCTAGACAGCATATTAAAAAGCAGAGAGATCACTTTGCCAACAAAGGTCCGTGTAGTCACAGCTATGGTTTTTCCAGTAGTCATGTATGAGTGTGACAGTTAGACCATAAAGAAGGTTGAGCACTGAAGAATTGATACTTTTGAACTGTGGTGCTGGACCAGACTTTTGAGAGTCCCTTGGGCAGCAAGGAGATCACACCAGTCCATCCTAAAGGAAATCAGTCCTGAATATTCATTGGAAGGACTGATGCTGAAGCTGAAATTCTAATACTTTGGACACCTGATGTGAAGAGCCAACTCATTGGAAAAGATCCTGCTTCTGGGAAAGATTGAAGGCAGGAAGAGAAGGGGACGACAGAGGATGAGATGGTTGGATGGCATCACCGACTCAATGGACATGAGTTCAAACAAACTCTGGGAGATGGGGAAGGACAGGGAAGCCTAGCGTGCTGCAGTCCATGGGGTCGCAAAGAGTTGGACATGACTTAGCAACTGAACAATAACAAGTAGCCACTTGAAAGAAAAGACAAATAAAATTAATTTGCTTAATAAGCAATGCTAAGTCACTTCAGTCGTGTCCGACTCTGTGCGACCAAAGAGACAGCAGCCCACCAGGCTGCCCCATCCCTGAGATTCTCCAGGCAAGAACACTGGAGTGGGTTGCCATTTCCTTCTCCAATGCAGGAAAGTGAAAAGTGAAAGGGAAGTCGCTCAGTTGTGTCCGACTCTTTGCGACCCCATGGACTGCAGCCTAACAGGCTCCTCCACCCATGGGATTTTCCAGACAAGAGTACTGGAGTGGGGTGCCATTTAACCCAATATACCTAAAAGATTGTATTTGGAACAAGTAATGGATACAAAACATTATTCGGGAGATATTTTGCCTTCTTTTTAGTACAAAGTCTTCAAACTGGAGTGTAGGATACACTTTGACTGTCACCTTGATTTGGATCAGTCACATTTCAAGTGCTCAGCAGCCTCCTGTGGCCAGTGGCTGCTGGGTGGATGGTCCAGGCGAGACCACGAGGGGTCTGGGTCTGGTGGGGAATGAGCCTGACTTGGGATCAGCGAGGAGGGAACACTGGGGCTGGTTCTTGCTACTGAAAGGTTACCGGTGGGACAGGGCATGAGGAGAAGGGACAGAGGGAAGAGGGCAGTCCTTGGGGGCCCTCAGTGGGAGGCCCGAGGAGCACATAGCACAGGGGAGAGGCCATCACGTTGGTGACGGAGCCAGGGAGGGCGGCCTCCTACCAAGGGGTACCAGGCAGCACTTTATCCGGGAGAGGAGAGCGGCCTTCTGCAGCTCAGCCTCCCCAGAGGCGCCTGGGACCCCCGCAGCCGACTTTCCTGGGGGTAAAGCATCTGCAGCTGAAAAAAGACTGAAGGCTGCAGATCTGGGCCGCTCGTGGAATCTTACTTCATCACATGGGATCTGCCCAAACCTGGGTAAACCCAAGGGAAGTACAGTCTGTGCTCAGAGCGGGGTTTGGGAGTTGGGAAGGCGGGCTAGCATTTCTACAACCCCCCAGGCTGGGGTGGGGGGGCAGAGGGGCAAGTGGCTGTCACTGTGACAGAGATTAACGCTGACCAGTGTGTGAGCTGTGACAGATCACCTTGTAATACCTGGTGAAGGTGACATCAGGAGTAATTAACCCTAAGGCGCACTTGTTTCCTGTTATGGAGACGGGACAGGGGTCTCCACAAGCCCTTATGAGGGAAAACTTGTGGCTTTAAGAGTCTAGTCCCTGGTGGCTCAAATGTTTAAGAATCTGCCTGCAATGCAGGAGACTTGGGTTCAATCCCTGGGTTGGGAACATCCCCTGGAGAAGGGAATGGCAACCCACTCCAGTATTCTTGCCTGGAGAATTCCATGGACAGAGGAGCCTGGCAGGCACATGGGGTCGCAGAGAGTCACACGACTGAGTGACTAACACACAGACACACACACACACACACACGCAAGTACTCAAGAGTGGGACAGGGTCCACTGAAGCAGACGTCTGAGGCTGGGGGAGGAGAAGGCCCAGGAGGACCATCCCCCTCGCCCCCACCCCAGCTCCACATGCTGCCCCAGGGTGTCCCAGCTCCTGAGGCCTGCGTCTCCGATCCAGTAACCTCTGCCCAGGCCCGGGTGTTTGTATGTCTGAGTCATTTGTCAGTCTGGGTCCTTGGCCCGTGCAAGCCAGGGGGTGGGTGTCCCGGACGGGCCGTTCTGCCCCGTGCTGTTCCCGCTTTGCCTCGCGGGCTGTCTGCTGCTGTCTGGGGGGAACATCATGAGCTGGGTGCTCTGAGCGCCCCTCCCCAGGGGACCCAGTACGGAGGAGTCCAGGACACGCCTCTCACGGCTTTCACACTTGACAGTTTACAAAAGCACATCTCCATTTTCGATCGGAGATATTATTAACCAAGTTTATAAACACAGGGGTTAGGAGCCCTGTCTACAAACTCGGGCTGCCAGAAAGCACTGCTATCTCCTGCAGATCTATTTAATTCTAACTCTGAGCCCCTGTCACATGGGCGGGGGCAGCGAATTCCATCCCAGTTACTGGGCCTCTCTGCCTCCTCCCTCCACCCCCAACCAAAATCCAGGCGTCTCTGCTAAGCCCTGGAGACTAGAACCGGCTGGGGCTCAACGATCGCCATGGGAGCCTCTGTGCCTTTGTGTACCCCACATTGCGCTGAGGCTGGGGAGCCAGGGTCTGGGGAGGCTTTCATGGGGCGATCCCCTCCTGGGAGTCACAGGGGGCTCTCCCGGTCCCCGAGAAGGACCTCCTCCCTCTGGGCCTCCTGTCCCTCTGGGATTCTGACTCAAAGTGAGGATGACTTCAGTCCTTGTTGGCCAGCAGCCTGCTAAGCTGCTGGAGGGAAGGGATTCAGGACTGACACAGGTATTCACAACCAAATAAACTATTCCACTTCCCAGATGAGGAAACTGAACCTTAAGAAAGCACACACCCAGCCCAAGGTCACGCCTAGGCATTGTGGCCTGGAGCTGATTTCACCCCCTCAGCCACCCTGACTTCTGATCCAGTGATGGGGAGCAGGGCCTTCTCTTCCCTGAGTGGGGCACAGAGTAGGGCCCGGGGCTGAGCTGTCTGCCCTCAGGGGTTCCCACAGAGCTCTGGTGGGCAGAGCAGTCTGCGCACCCCGCTCTCCTCCGTGCTTCCTCTGCCCAGCTCTCAGCAGTACTCTCTCCTGCATGCCCTTATCACCTTGCCTCCCCCAACCCGCCGTGCCCAGGAGCCCTTCCAAGAGCCTGACCCGCGAACACGGCCGGGCAGGGAGCTCTCTTCGCCTGGATCCTGCCAGTCTCCATCTCTACACCACGTTTGGGGCCACTCCCTGCCCTGAGCAGACCCCTCCACCCATGCCTGGAACCCTTAGCTGGCTTGATCCCTGTGGCGCCAGGCGGGTCCCACGGGGCGGGCAGGGCAGCTGCCAGGATGAAGGGTGGGAGGCAGGCGAGGCTAGGCCAGGGGTCCTGCTGGGCCGGGGTTATCTACTCTGTCAGTTCTTTCTGTCCTTCACATTCCTGAGCTGCCTGCTTTGGCTGAGCATGGAGCCTTGGGAGTGGGGGACTCACAGAACGCTAGCACCAGCAATCCTGGAATGAGGAGCAATCAGGAAGACTTCCTGGAGGAGATGACGCCAGAGCTGCATCCTGGTCCCTTCTCTCAAAGGGAGATGCACTCTGGGTGGCATCTGCAGAAGCAGGAAGGCTGAAAGCCCTGGCCGAGACCTGTACCCTTCAGCCCACCCATGGGCTACCTGCCTGCCTGCCTGCGGAGGAGGGGTAGCTTCCTAAAGCATAGATCCCAGCTGCCCCCGCCCTGCTTCAGGCCACCAGTAACTGACCCTGGGAGGATGCTGGCCCTTCCTGCTCAGCCTTTCACGCTCTACTAGCAGGCTGTGACCCATTGATGGGGTATAAAATTGATTTAGTGGGTCAGGAACAGCATTTTAGAAGGAGAGAAAAGAGGAGATGCAAGTGTAATATACATGCGACCAAACCAGCCTTGTATCTTAACTCTTTTGTCTGATTTTCACGTTTGCCTGGGAGGCCTAGATGAAGATGAATTTTTTTCCTGCATGTCACAGTCAGAAAGTCCGAGAGACACCATGACCATGAGTGTTTACAAATGGTTCTCACGGTCTGCGCAGGGGAGCTGTGGGGAAGAGGTACCTGTGATGTGACTGAGTGATGTCCAGGTAGAGAGGTGAATGGGGGAGAGCGATCCCCCAATCCTACAACGCCTTCCTGACGCCCCTCGCCTGGCCACAGGTTGGGTTCCCACCAAGTTGCTGAGAATTGAGGTCTTGGCCCCCAAGACCATTGTTCTTGGGGGTCGCTATGCCTGCCGTCTGGCTCCAAAGCCCCCAAGACTCCCCCAAGGGCCCTCCTGATGCTCTGATTCCTTTCCTGACCCTCAACGTGCTCACTGCTCCCGTTCCTGAGAGCAGTCCCTCTGGTGCTGATTCTTGCCTGATTTGAGGGGTGGGTTTCAGGAGGTGTATAGACCTCCTGATATGACATTTCAAAATGTCCCCTAGAGGACAGAAGATCCCTCCTCTGTGCTGGCTTCTCCAAGGGGTCTTTCCTGGTCACATGGTGTTACCAGATGGGCCGACTGTCCAGACGGGTATAGGACAGTTCTCACCCACTGCTCTCAGAACGCGCTTTGAGGTCTTGTAGGGCTGGAGACTGGCAGAATCTAGGAGCGCTCCCTGCCCAGCAGTGTTCGGCTAAGCTACCCACTCTTTCTCCATCAACCCAGGCTGCTGAGAGCCCTGGTCTCTCCAGAACCATGTGTGTGTAGAGTTCACTGGTTAGGAAAAAAAAAAAATCTGATACTGCTAAAGATGATTGGGGGCCGTCAAGCAGAAGAAGTGTCAGGTGGGGTCAACCCAGGAAGGCTTCTCAGAGGAGGAAGGATGTGGCTCTGGATCCAGCTGGTACTGTGCTCCCCTACTCTGTCAGGCCCCATGCTGGGAGCTTCGACGACAGCAACCCGTTTCATCTCCAAATGAGTGGGGAGCTGGTGTTATTTTCCTGACTCAATCACATCTTTTTATCTGGTATTTTTGATGCTTTGCCATCTTTGGATCCTGCTGACTCTGGAGGGACCATCCTTCCCAGGGCAAGCTAATTCCTATAGATAGTAAACCACTTGCCTGGGAGAGGGACTTTCACATATAAACCAGCCAATCCAGAGTTCACACTTCAACTACCTCCTCTATGGAGCTCTCATCCTCCCGGCCACCACTCACCTGCCCTAATCAACCCCAGGCCAGGGATCGGTGAATTCAACTCCACAAGGGCATTTTAAAGTGAGAGCTGGTAAAGAATCTGCCTGCAATGCGGGAGACCTGGGTTCAATCCCTGGGTTGGGAAGATCCCCTGGAGAAGGGAAAGGCTATCCACTCCAGTATTCTGGCCTGGAGAATTCCATGAACTATACAGTCCACGGGGTCACAAAGAGTCGGACATGACTGAGCAACTTTCACACAACACATGCTGCAGAGTCAAGTGCACAGAGAGTAGGTGGGTAGCTTGAAGGGCTTTGTTTTATGTCATTTTTTTGCTTGAGGGTTTTTAAATGTTTACACACCCAGGTCACTACCCTTCACATCAACATACAGAGCACTTCTGGGTCAGTCCCCACTGCAGACAACCACTCGGCTGATGCCTCTCACCACAGAGTAGTTCTGCCTGTTCTTGAACTTTGCAGTGGGCCTAACTATGTCCCCCAGAGACATGGTCTAGCCCTAATGGCTGGCATGTGTGACCTTATTTAATACTAGAGTTTCTGCAGATGTAATCTAATTCAGATGAGATCCTACTGGATTAGGGTGAGTCCATCCAATGACTGTTGTCTTCATAAGAAGGCCATGTGGGGACTTCCCTGGTAGTCTAGTCGCTAAGACTCCCCATGCAGGGAGCCTGGGTTCAATCCTTGATCAGGGGACTGGATCCCACATGCCACAATTAAAAGAGTTTGTATGCCCCAATTAAGATCCCGTTTTTGGGAAAGGAGTACATCAAGGCTATATATTGTCACGCTGCTTATCTAACTTATGTACAGAGTACATCAGGCGAAATGCCAGGCTGGATGAAGCAAAAGCTGGAATCAAGATTTCCAGGAAGGATATCAATAACCTCAGCTATGCAGATGACACCACCCTTATGGCAGAAAGTGAAGAGAAGCCTCTTGATGAAAGTGAAGAGAGAGTGAAAAAGCTGGCTTAAAAAGCAACATTCAAAAAACAAAGATCATGGCATCCGGTGCCATCACTTCATGGCAAATAGATGGGGAAACAATAGAAACAGTGAGAGACTTTATTTTCTTGGGCTCCAAAATCACTGCAGATGGTGACTGCAGCCATGAAATTAAAAGACACTTTCTCCTTGACAGAAAAGCTATGACCAACCTACACAGCATGTTGAAAAGCAGAGACATTACTTTGCCAACAAAGGTCTGTCTAGTCAAAGCTATGGTTTTTCGAGTAGTCATGTATAGACATGAGAGTTGGACCATAAAGAAAGCTGAGCAGTGAAGAATTGATGCTTTTGAACTGTGGTGTTGGAGAAGACTTTTGAGAGTCTCTTGGAGTGCAAGGAGATCCAATCAGCTCATCCTAAAGGAAATCAGTCCTGAATATTCATTGGAAGGACTGATGCTGAAGCTGAAACTCCAATACTTTGGCCACCTGATGCGAGGAACTGACTCACTGGAAAAGACCCTGATGCTGGGAAAGATCGAAGGCAGGAGAAGAAGGGGTCGAGATGGTTGGATGGCATCACTGACTCGATGGACATGAGTTTGAGTAAGCTCCAGGAGCTGAGATGGACAGGGAAGACTGGCATGCTGCAGCTCATGGGGTCTCAAAGAGTCGGATACAACTGAGTGACTAAACTGAACTGATTCCTTAGCTAAGACACAGAGCAGCCAAAGAAATAAAATTTTAAAAGGCCATGTGACGATGTGGGGGTGCAGACACGCAGGGAGAAGACGGCCATGCGAAGATGGAGGTAGAGATTGGAATGAATCACCTTCAAGCCAAGGAACGCCGAGGATGGCTGTCAACCATCAGAAACTAGAAAGAGGCATGGAAGGGTTCTTCCTTAGAGCCTTCGGAAGGCGCATGGCCCTTTCAACCTCTTGAGTCTGGACTCCCAGCTTTCAGAATTGTGGCAGGATACATTTCTCCTGTTTGCACACCAGGTATGTGGTCACTTGTTCTGGCAGTCTCAGGAAGCTCATACCAACTCATAGGAATGGAATCCCACAGTGTTTACTTCTTTGCATTTGGTTTCTTTTGCTCATATGGTGACTACCAGATTTACCCATACTTTGGTCTATAACTAGACCTCGTTCTTTTTCAATGCCGTGTCATATTCCATCTGATAAACATACCACAGTGCATTTATCTATTGTAATTTTGATGCACTTTTGGTTCCAACTGTTTTTTTTTTTTTTTTGGTATTGTGAATAATGCTGCTGGGAACATCCTTGTCTTTGGTAGAAATATGTACTCATTTCCCATGGGTCAGCCCTGGGAGTTCTTGGGAAGGAATGATGCTAAAGCTGAAGCTCCAGTACTTTGGCCACCTCATGCGAAGAGTTGACTCATTGGAGAAGACTCTGATGCTGGGAGGGATTGGGGGCAAGAGGAGAAGGGGACGACAGAGGATGAGATGGCTGGATGGCATCACTGACGCGATGGAGGTGAGCCTGAGTGACCTCCGGGAGTTGGTGATGGACAGGGAGGCCTGGCGTGCTGCGATTCATGGGGTCGCAAAGAGTCGGACACGACTGAACGACTGATCTGATCTGATGCTAAATATATGTTTAATTATTTGAAGAATTTCCGGACAGTTTTTTTTTTTTTTTTAAAGAAATACCATTTTACTTTCCTATCAGCAGCCTAGGAGAATTCCAGTTATTCCTCATCCTGTCAACATTTAGAATTGTCAGTGTTTAAATTTTAGCCATTCTGGTGCATATACAGGGGTATCTCATTATGGTTTTAACTTTCATCTCTCTGATGAGTAATGATGGTGAGCTCTTTATCATATGACCTTTGGGCCTTTGAATATCTGTGTTTGTGACATGCTGCTGCCTATTTAAGACATATTCACTTTTGAAAATTGAGTTGTTTGATATTTTTCTATTGGTTTGTAAGAGTTCTTTATGTATGCTGATACAATTCTGTGGTTAGTTGCATGTATTGTAAAGATCTCCCACTCTGTAGCTTGCCTCTCTTGCCTTTCTGTCTTTTGATGAACAGAAATCATTGACTTTAATGAAGGCAGAGTTATCAGTATTTCTTTAGTGGTTAATGCCTTTTCTGTTTCATTTAGGAAATTTTTGCCTACTCAAAAGTCTTAAAGATATTCTCCTATTTTCTTTTAGAAGCTTTATAGTTTTCCTTCTCACTTTTAGGTCTCAGATCTACTTTGACACAGAAGTAATTAAAAAAAAATTATTTGGCTGCACCAGATCTTCATTGCGGCACATGGGATCTTTAGTTATGGCATGCGAAATTTTAGTTGTGGCACGTGGGATCTAGTTCCTTGACCAAGAATCGAACTGGGCCCCCTGCATTGGGAGCAGAGAGTGGTAACAATTGGGCTACAAAGGGAAGTCCCAATACAAGAGCATTGTAAATCTCAGCAGAGCTGGGCCTCAGTCTGCCCACCCAACCACTCTCCAAGCTTGGTGGCTCCAGCCTTTGGGAGAAGTCCTTCCCTCCTGTGTTGCTGGCTGTATGGCCTCTTTCACTAGCCCCTGCCCTTCCCTCAGGCCCTGGATTTAATAAAAGCTCCGAGCTGCCTGTGGTTTTCAGACTGAGTGTTGGCTCCAACCTCTGTCAGGATTCAGGCAGCAGGTGGGGTCCCCCATCCCCTCTCCATATATATGTCTATCCCTACCTGGGGTGGGATAAGCGCATCAGCTTCTACAACTCTGAGGGTCCCCAGACTCGGGTGTGGAGCCTCTTTACTGATCCTTCCTTACTCTTCCCTAAACCCACCCCACAGCCTGGACCTTCCCCATAGCTTCTCTCCACTTGTTCATAGATTTATGGACCAGAGGAGCTTGTCCTGACCAGGATGACAAATAGGCTCCATCACCAACCGCATTTGACTGGCATTGGCTGCCTGAAATGGTGTTAAAAAGGATTCTGGGGATATCCAGTTTCAGCAGGTGAGAATTGCACAGTTGCTTGGTAACGTCTGCCTGGAAACAAGAGATGGGCACTGTGCCCTGCACATTGTTTCTTTAATGCCTCTGATCCAGTCTAAGACTCTCACTAGGATTAGTCAAAAGTAGAGTTTCAATGACTCATTCAAGGGCACTCAGCTCTTAATTAAGAGAGAGATAGTTTGGAAGCTCAGGTGTTACCCATTCAGCCAAAAAGCAGCTCATTCATTCACTCACCAAATATCGATGGAGCACCTACACTATTTCAGGCCCTGAACTGGGCACTGGCATCACTGATAAATAGACATGAGTTTGAGCAAATTCTGGAAGACAGTGAAGAACAGGGAAGGCTGGTGTGCTGCAGTCCGTGGGGTTGCAAAGAGCTGGATATGACTTAATGACTGAACCATAACAGCTGGGCGTTGAGGATATAATGATGAATAAGCCCTAGTCTGGCATATCCCTCATCTCATGATTTCCCTGATGCCAATACTCAACATACAGAATCAATGAATCAGGGGGGTCTCACATGATGTTCATCTGCCATCCTGCCAGCCTGCCATCGCTCACTTCTTCATCCTCCAGTTCCAGTCCCTGGGGTGAAATTATAGTACAATTTTTAAAAAATGGAACTTGGTATGTGCCTGAAGTTCCATGATTGAAGTGCTTATCCCCAGATAACTTTCACAAAACTCATCCACAGACGAGACGAGATTTCACAAAAGCGTGTGAAAATTGCTAACGAAATGGTCCAGGGGGACCCCAGGGATTCTGAAATGACTCTCGGGGTCTGTCTGGGCACGATCCGACAACAGCCCCCCTGGTCCTGCCCCCTGGTCTGGACACCCTTCTCCCTCTGAGCCAGCCTCAGGACTCTCCACTCTTCCCCAGATGCACACACATGTAGATAGGTACGCACACACACATACACACACACACAGAGGGGCACACACGGGGCCATAGACAAGCGCAGGCTTAGACACACCTCCTCTGCCCCACAAGGGTCTGTGCTCACAGATCTCAAGTTCAAGCTTTCACTGTTCCTTCCACTTGGGACTCAGCCTTGGGTGAGGTAGCCTCCCCAAGCCTCACCGTCCCCGTCTCTTAGAGAGGGTGGTGGGTGAGACACCCACGAGCACGCGGCACACACATTGGGTGTGGGGTTCGGCAACCGTTACGGGAGCACCCCCCAAAGCCCCGCTCAGATCCCTGGCTCAGAGCTGTTCCAAGAAACTGGAGCAGGGCGGCGGGTGTGGCCCGGCGCTCGGGGCTCTGTAGAACATTCATCACTATGCCCCCTGCGCAGACTTTGGCACTTAGCTGGGAACATGGTAGACAGGCAATCTAGGCCTGTTACAGGAGGGAGGGAGGGAGGGAGGAAAGATCAGGGTTTTGCTCTCAATCTTCTGGTTCCTTCCCTCTGGGGAAGCCCTAATTGGTTTCAGAGGCCTGAAGGAACAGGGTCTGTCTGTTTTCTGTCCCAAGTAAGCTGGGAAAAAGGCCACTGCCGCCTCGGCTGGACGAGAGGGGGCCCTGGGAGGTGAGCCCCAAGTCCGCTGCAGAGCCGCCGATCGGAGCCCAGCTGGGCCCCTGCCTCCCGCCCGGGCCCCATGTTCTCCACTTTCATCATGTCCACCGCCCTGGCTGGGCCCCCGCCAAGCCCTCGCTCGCTGGTGAGGGCCAAGCCGGGGCTGTGCCAGGCTCAGCGGAGGCCCTTGGCCAAGAACAGCAGAGCCGTTCTCAGGAAAGCTGGGGGATTAAGCCGCGGGCCAGCAGGGACTCAGGTATCCGCCTCTTATCCCCGGCCTGGAGAGGAGGGGCAGGACGACCTCAGGGCTGCCATCCTCTTGGGGACACAATACCCCCCGAGCCAGCTTGCCCGGGAACCACCTTCAAAGAGGAGCCAGGGCCACCTGACTCTGGTCCCTCTTGCCCCCTCAGTCGACCCGGCTTCACAGCCTGGAGCCCCTCTCCTCCAACCCCAGCTGAGTGCTGACCCCAGGCTGGACCCTGCCCCGAACTTGGGATCTCCCCTCCTCCGAGTCTCCTGGGGTTGGGGTCTGCATGGATGAAGGGGTTGGAGGAGGTGGGGGCCTCAGGGCAGATGGTCCTTTCTGTTAAGACCACTTCTGTGCTCAGGTGGGAGACAGCATGGGATGGAGATCCCAGCCACGGCTGCCGGGTCACGGTGTGGGGCAGACACACCCAGGGCAGGAGCTGTCCTGGGTTGCCCAAATGTGCCTCCGAGGGGTGAGGCCCCGCTTGCTCTGGGGCGGGCCCCCGGATGCCTGGGGCTTCTGTCCATCTTGCAGCCCTGATTACGGCGTGTTCCTTCTCCCTGTCCTGTCCGTACCCAACCCATCCTTCAGGACTTCTTGGCCTCAGGTGTCTTCTCTGACCCTAGGCGGGGTTGAGGGCTCCCTTTTGTTTCCCCAGTCCCCTACTTCTCGCCTTCCTGGGACCTCGGCCACCCTGGGCTGCCCGCACCTGCAGACTCTTCGCAGAAGGGAGTCGCAGGGCTGGGTGTCCTCTTCTGCCACTCCCCAGCCTCCCTCTCTTGACCCTAACGGTCCTGCCGCCCTCTGGGCTGTGACTGTCACTGGCTGGGTCCCCACTGGAGCAGGTGGCCGCTTGCCCCGGCCCAGTCCCCGATCTGGGCCGCCTGTAGGCCCCTCCTTGCAGGCCTGGACGGGTGGGGGTGTCTGCAGGGACGCTGACTCAGATGTTATTTTGGGCTCCCCTTGGGCCTGGCGGGCCCTGGGGCCTCAGGCCTGTTTAGGCGGCTGGGCCGGATGTGACCACGTCCAGGCGCTTGGGCCTCCCTGAGGCTGGTGAGAGGCAGGCCAAGGCAAACGCCAGCTGGGCAGGGGGCAGGCAGGGAGGCCAGGCCTGGCTGGTCAAGGGATCCAAAGGCTGACCCAGGCCTGGGTCTCAGTTCCAGGGGGTCCCAACTGAGGCCCTGAGCCATGAAGCTGGTGCATTAGTCCCTGAAAGGTCATTCTCTGATAAATCCCCCAAACTGAAATGCCAGTCAGAGAGGGTTGGGCTTCCCAGGGATAGCCTCGACATCTCTCACATGGACATATACCCCACGCAAGAGCCTGAGGCCCAGAGAGGGAGGGACAGGCCCAGTTCAGATAGAGAAACCCACCTCAACCTGAATCTTTGGGTCCCAAAAGACATAACTCTTTAGAGCTGCAGCAGGCCAGAAGCTGCTCAGCCACAGGTTGAGGGCTGGATGCCCTGGGCTTCCATCTGGGCTCCGTGCCCATGCCCTGTGGGCCTCAGCTTTCTCAATGGTCACCCCCGAGCCCCTGGTGCCCTGTGAGCCTGTGGCCCACTACAACCCCATGTCTCTGTGTAAACCTGGCCTTCCAGGAGCGGCCAGGTGGTGCCTGCCACTCCTCCCTGAAGTCGCTTGTCTTCGGCCCCTGCCCCAGGCCCCAGCCAGAAATGTTTAAGGAAACATGGAAATCCTGAAGCTCTGTCCACCACGTCCAATTGAAAACAGAAGGGGCTGGAGCACTGCTGTTAACTCTGGGAGAGCCAGTGAATGGCCCGGGGCTTGGCGCTGGCGCCCAGGTGCACACCTCTGCCCCAGCTTCCATCGCGGGCAGGTTCAGGGCTGGCAGGTGGGCGCTCCTTGCCAGCCAACCTCATACTCTGGGCCCAGGGACACCCAGACCCGCGGCCTCGGTGGGAGGTCTTTCTGGGGGAAGGGAGAGGGCAAAGGAGGGAACGGCTGAGACATGTTTCAGAGCCACCCGAGGGCTGGGCCTGGGCTCCCCCTTTGAGAGAGGAGTAGGGCAGACAGCACACCTCACCGCTCCGCCTTTGCTGTCACAGCACAAAAGTGGGGGCCAGTGTGAGACTAAGGACACCATGGCAGGCAGCCGCTGTGCTCAAAGCAGGAAGAGGGGCAGGTTTTCAGGAAGGATGCCCACAGGCACAAAGGCTGGCGTGTCCCTGCTGTCTCGGGTTGTGGGGGGCAGGTGGTTCTAGTGAGCCCTTTGCACATGAGATGCTCAGATTTCAAGACCCAGGTTGTATCTTCAGACACCTCAGAGCTGAGAGGACCTTGAGTGGAGCCCATTATCTGGAGGCTAAGACTGAGGCTCAGAGAGGACTGTGGCTTGCCCAAAGTCACGTGGTTGTGGACAGAAAGGGATCTGGCCTCCATGTCTGTCTCCCAGACTCAAAGACAATGTTTGGCCAGCAGGGCCCTGGGCCTGGGTGGGAGACCTCCATCCCCAGCACCCTCCCCTTCCTCCTCTCGATCCAGATGCCAGCCCCAGGATATTCCCACCTGTTCTCCAGAGAGGTGGGGGGGCAGCCTCCCGGGGGCCAGTCCTCTCGGGACGGAGGCTGCGGCTGGCCCCGGGCAGCCCAGCTTTCCGGCAGTCGCCCAAGTATGTGGATGGCCGTGTGGGCAGCCGTTTTTTCCACGTTCCCAGAGCATGCACCAAGGAAAACATGGAATGTTTCTTGGATGACACAGTCTCCATCCCAAGTCACGCATTCCTGTGGGAGGGTTGTGAGGAGGGGTCTCAGCTGTCTGCAAAAGCGAGGCTCTGCTGAGACACCCAGTCCTGTCTGCAGACATGGGTCCCTGGGCCGTGTCCACAGCCAAGGACAGTCGGTGCCAGGCGGCGGCGCCGTGGGCAGGCAGCTGCCATCCTGTCCATGCAGGCCACCGGTGGACACCGGCCTTGTCACGGAGCCGACGCCCTGGTTCTGTGTCCTGCCCCCGGCACTCAGCTGGTCATCTCCCTGCCCCCATGGGGACAACTGGTATGACTCTGCCCACGAGTGTCTTCAGTCTTGATCAGGCAGTTGGTACAGCCTCTGCCCTTGCACTCACTGACCTTTCCCCATCCGCATGTCCTGCCCGGGTACCGGCCTGGGCTGGTTGGAGTATGGTTTGGATAAGTGTGTGCCCCCCAAACCTTAGCCTCAGTTTCCTCCTCTTTAAGGGGTTCTTGTCATTCACATGACTGCTGTGATCAGGATAAAGTGTGATGGCCAGGATACTCTTGGTCTCTGGCCCAGGACTGGGTTACAGGGAATGACAGAGAGAGTGTGGGTGTGTATAGGAGGTGGATTATGCTGGAGGTCTGATCCTTCTGGCCTCTTTATAAAAGGAGGGAGCCTCTAGTCTTGAACTTGGAGATTCTGAGTCCTCATTAGCCTAAGATGGACGTCAGGGACCCAGAGAAGGTGTGCATGAGGCCTCTGCCTTAGAAAGCCCATCAAAGAAAGAGGAGGTGGGCAAGAGTGCTGAGTATTGTGAAACAAGAGGACCAGGATGGGGTTGGGGGTTGCAGGAGCTGAAGGCAACCCCTCTCCTACCTTAGGGAGGCAGGAATGACTCTCAAGGAGGGGACTTATGGGATGGGTTTTGATGGTTGAGTAGGAGTTTGCCAGCAGCTCAGTGCAGAGAAGGAATTTAGAGACAAGGCATCAAGCATCATGTGTGCAAAGGCCCCCAAGGTGGTATGAAGTGTGAGGCACACTTAGGAAGGCGGTGCTTTTTTTTTTTTTTTAAGGGTCATATTTACTTATTTATTTATCCTTGGCTGTGCTGGATCTTCATTGCTGCACAGGCTTTCTCCAGTTGCAGTGAGAGGGGGCTGCTCCCAGCGGTGGTGTGCAGGCTTCTCATGGCGGTGGCTTCTCTTGTTACAGAGCATGGACTCCAGCCGTGCAAGCTCCACAGTTGTAGGCATGTGGCATCTTCCCGGATCAGAGATTGAACCCATGCCGCCTGCATTGGCAGGCAGATCCTTAACCATCAGACCAGCAGGGAAGCCCCAGGGCTGAGATTGAGAAGGGCTATGGTGAGCCAGGAAGAGGAGAGACGGACTGGAGCAAAGGCAGTGATGAAAGAAAGGAGTAGGTTTGCTTTGAGAGAGGATGAAGTGATGTGTGGAGGTGGCCATCCCCACGAAGGAGAGGTTCAGGCCAGCTCGTGGGGAAAGGTGGGTCGGGTCCTGGAAGGTCCCGACACCTTCCGTCCTTAACGTGCCCCGGTCCCGGTGTCTCCGGCTGGTACGGGCCAGTGGGGGGTGCGGGAGGGCAGCCGGGTGTCCGCCCCCTGCTGTTTACATTGCTCACATACTTCTGGGCTCTTATCTCCAAGGGTCTGTCGTGCGTGCCCACCTTGCCAAATGGTCCCATCACTGCTTGCCTCATAAATCAGGCCTGCCTCTCCCCAACACCTCCCATCTCTGGCCACCTCCTCCCCTTGCTGCTCACCTCACCCTGAGTCCCACCCAGCTGGGGAGGCAGAGGGGGGCCCAGAGGTGAGGCTAGGGCCTGGCCGGAGTCTCCCAGCTCTGCAGAACAGATGTCCTGGTGACCTGGTTCTCAGGAAGCAGCCCCAAAGTTCTCCAAAGACTGCTCCAGGGGACCCCTATTTTCCTGGCCCCTGGAGGGGTGGTCAAGCCTATTGTTCCCTGCAGGGGATGATCTGGGGTCAGGGGCGGCGGGGAAGACCCTAAAGGCTAGAAATTGGCCCACACCCTCTGAGAAACTCTAGGGCCTATGTCTGCACTCCACAACAGTTCAGAGGCCCTGTCCCTGCTCTTCTGGGCCTCATGGCCCTTGTCTGTGAAATGGGTGTGTTCACTCCTTCATTGGACAAACATTCACTGCGTGCCAGGCCCCAGGCACGGTGCAGCACCAGGCAGCGTCTGCAGTCTAGAGGGGACGATAGACAAACACAGAGAGGCTCTCCCAGCATCTCAAGGTCTAGGACAGACGGTACAGGGGGTGCTGGGGGACAAGGCAGAGCAGTCAGTCCTCTCTGGAAAGAACAGGATCTATTTCTACAGTACCTGGGGCCGGGCTGGGGGATGGAAAGAGAGCTCTGGGCAGAGCAGTGTGGTGGGCGAAGGCTCGGGGGCCGGAGTTTGGGGAATTGTCCAGGGTCTATCTGATGGAGTGAAGTGCTGCAGATGAGCCATGGGTGTTGAGATGCGAGGCTGGGGAGGTCAGCAGACCATGGGAATCATACCAAGATGTGGGCCCAAGGCACTGGGGAGCCATGGAGGGTTTGAGACAGGGAGCATCATGATCAGATATGGGGATGAGCAGCTACCCTTGGGCTGCAACAGGGCAGATGGAGGGCCCTGTTAGAGGGCTGTGGGATCCTGGTCAGGGGAAACTGGACAAGTCACAGTAGATCCCAATCAGAGGTGTTGTCCAAGACTGGCTTCTGACCCAAAGGGTCACACCGCCTTCTCTGCTGCCAAGTCAGCTTGGAGGAGAAGCTGGCTCACCCCTGAGGAGATGGTTCTTCTTTGGGCTCCCTGGCCAGGACCCCTTGACATCTTTCCCAAGCCAGATGCACCCAGGTCACGTGAACTGATGCTACTGAAATGGAGGAATGGGGGCACTTTAAGGGGAGCAGGAGGCTGTGGGAGCCCAGAGGAGGCACTGACCCTGCCTTAGCAGTCAGAGAAGGCTTCCTGGAGGAGGGCGCATTTCAGCCAAGTCTTCAAAGACAAGAAGATGTTTGCTAGTTTAAAGGGAGACAGGGACATAGCAATTAGGGTAATCACAATTCAGAAAACACACAAACCAGAAATTGAAGGCTGGGCTTTGAGTAGGGTGCCTGAGAGTGGCGAGTGGAAAGAAAAATGCGGGGAGGCCAGCGGGGCCGGATCCCTCCAGGCGTGGCTTTTATAGAGGCGAGTGGGAGCCATGGGAGGTTCGAAGCAGAGGGGCTACATGACCAGACTTTCATCTTCGGATGGCCTTCAGGGCATCACCTCCTATGTGCAGAACAGCACCCACTGGTACCCAGGAAGGGGCTGCAGGGTCCAGGAGGGGCCCCAGGAGTCTTTCGGGGTACCTTCAGCGATCCGAGGGCTGGACTCCGAGAGCTCAGGTGGTCAAGGGGAGGCACAGGCCATCGCCTGCATCAGATAAACACGTGAACACCGGCAGCTACACGCGGTGGCTTTGATGAGCCTCAGACGTGGATGGGGACATATTCTAGGATTCCAGTTACATCCAGGTCAGAAACAGGCAAAATTTGTCTATGGTAAGCGAGGCCAGCAGAGTGGTCATCCTGGGGTTGTGGGGGGAGCAGTCATCAAGACGGAAAGGGGGTGTGAGGTGGCTTTTGGGGGACCGGGCAAGGGTCTCTATATTGATTTCGGTGCTGTCAACACAAGTGTGCTCAGTTTGTGAAAATTCACATTGGGTTTGATGAGAGTTCACATCCGATTTTGGAGAAGGCAATGGCACCCCACTCCAGTACTCTTCCCTGGAAAATCCCACGGGCGGAGGGGCCTGGTAGGCTGCAGTCCGTGGGGTCGCTAAGAGTCAGACACGATGAGCGACTTCCCTTTCACTTTTCACTTTCATGCATTGGAGAAGGAAATGGCAACCCCCTCCAGTTTTCTTGCCTAGAGAATCCCAGGGATGGGGGAGCCTGGTGGGCTGCCATCTATGGGGTCGCACAGAGTTGGACACGACTGAAGCGACTTAGCAGCAGCAGCAGCACATACGATTTTTGTGCTTTTCTAGAGGAACAATGGGGTGGCCAAAAAGTTCATTCAGATTTTTCCATAAGATGGTATGAAAAACCCAAACGAAACTTCTGGCCAACCCAATAATATAATATTGTGATTAAAGAGTTCAAAAATGAGTCACAGTATTTGAATATATATGTATGTACATATGTGTGTGTATGTACAAATCTGGGCTTCCTTGCTGGCTCAGCAGTAGAGTCCACCTGCAATGCAGGAGATGCGGGTTCGATCCCTGGGTCAGAAAGATCCCATGGAGGAGATGGCTACCCACTCCAGTGTTCTTGCCTGGAGAATTCCATAGAGGAGCCTGGTGGGCTACAGTCTGTGGGGTCGCAAAAGAGTTGCATACAACTCAGCGATCAAGCAACAACAACAAACAAATCAAATGTTTGTTTATCTATCTGCCTGTCTGGGCTTCCAAGTGACTCAGTGGATAAAGAATCGACCTGCGCTGCAGGAGACACAGGTTTGATCCCTGGGTCAGGAAGGTGCCCTGGAGGAGGGCATGGCAACCCACTCCAGTATTCCTGCCTGGAGAATCCCATGGACAGAGGAGCCTGGTCGGCTGCTGTTCATGGGGTCACAAAGAGTCGGACATGGCTGAAGCGACGGAGCACACACACCTCTATCATCATTTAGCTACGTGTACTCGAGAAAACTTCGATAACACCTGCATGTTGGGTTCCCTGCAGGGAGGTGGGTGACGGGAGGTAAGGACCAGGTCCCCCCTCCCCCACTCCCCCGGAACAAAGACCCTCAGATCTGACACCCTTCCGCCGGAAGGGGAAGGGCTTGGGGTTGTGGTGGGGGTGGTCTTTGAGCTGCAGAGACAAATGACACTGCTGGCCAGAGCAGACAACTACATTTATATCCTCCTCCTGGTCCCCGCAGGCTGGCAGACCAGGCTGTAAGCCCCTCAAGGCCCACCTATACACCCCTAAATAAATATGTGCTGATCCACTGACTGCCCAGCTTGCAGACTGCTGCCCAGCACTGGCCAGAATGCCCAGAAGCAGGTGGAGGACACACCATCTCATCCCACTCATCAGGGACCTTCTGGGAAGAGCCGTCAACACAGGCGGCACAGACTCAGCGACAGGACAAGGGGGAGGGACGGCTGGAGAGAGCTGCACACACATGGCCACAGACGCACCCGGTGTGGACCTGGGCACCCAGGTGTCCGCGTACCCTGCTTCTGAGAGGGGCTCAGCCCACCCTGGACTTGGAGTGCCCTAGGGACAGGGCTGGTGCAGAGAGACTCAAAGGATGACATAAAGATATGGGATAGGCCCCAGGGAGGCGCCCAGGTGGAGCACAGACAGAAGGACGGAGGGACACACTCTCGCCTGTTCTCAGTCTGGCTGGGAGAGCCGGTAACAAAGAACCGATGGAGAAACTGGAGAGGATGCTGGGAGATGGGAGGGGGTGCAGAGGGAGTCCCAGACTGGGGATCCTGATCCAGGGCTAGGCTGCCACACGCGTCCCTGTTCCCCTTACCCCGATGACAGGAGCCTCGCACCTGTGCCCCAGCCCCAGAGGCTGGCAGGGTCGCTCAAGGCCTGCTTTGTCTTCCACTCCCACTTTAAAAGGGCAGCGACAGCTTTGCCCGAGACCCCTGACCTCTCCCTGCCCCCTGCCCCCCTCCCACCCTCCATCACATCCCCGGCCCTGACCTCATGTCTGCAGGGCCTGGGCAAGGGCGAGATAAGCCGGGCATTGCAGGCTGCTCCCGCCTGGGGACGGACGGGAAGGGCGGGCCAGGCCGCCAGCCTCGAGAGCGCCCATGAGTCACCAGGTGGGCAGGGTCCAGGCTGGTATCCGGGAGGAAATGCCACTTCCCCTGGATAAGGCTACAGGGCCCGCCGTTTCTGCCTTCAGATCTGTGCTTCAGGGGTTTTGTTTGAAGAAGTCCTTCCCCACTCCTGTGTTACAAAGCTATTCTCCAACAGTTGATTCTAGCAAATTCAGAACTCTGCTTTTTTACATTTCCATCTTTAATCCATCTGGAGTCACCTTTTTATGATAGTATTAAACAGGGATGAGGTTGTAATTTGTCTTGGTCAAGTGAACCCATCTCCTCAACCCTATTAAGCCCTCTACCCTTTCCCCGTGGACCCGGAGTGTGTTAAACTCTGCCCCGAGCTCGTGTGTCTGCTCTGTCACCCGCTTCTCTGTGCTCATGCCCACACCGAATTGTTTTCTCCCAGCGGCTTTGTTCTGTGTGCTGATGTTGGGCAGGGCGAGCGAACCCTTCACTCTCTCGGTACTTCCAAGTCACCTGGCCATTTACGGATCTGTCTTCTGTGTCAATTTTAGAGTAAGTTTATCGAGTTCCTCAAAAATATCCAGATGGAACTAGGGGTTCTGGAAGTGACAGATGGGAGGATGATGACATATCGTGGTTTTTAAGCAACAAGGAACTGTGACCTGAAATAGATAAGGAATGGCTGCAGGGCAAGGAGAAAAGACAGCAGCCCCAGTAGAAAAATGGGCCAAAGGCTATGAATGGACCATTTGCAGAGAAGACACACCCAACTAGAGAACAGGGAAAGGGACTCAACCTCACTTAGAATCAGAGAAATGCTAATTAAGACAACGAAAGCGAAAGTTGCTCAGCAGTGTCCGATTTTTTGTGACCCCATGGAGACCATACAGTCCATGGAATTCTCCAGGCCAGAATACTGGAGTAGGTAGCCTTCTCCAGGGGATCTTCCCAACCCAGAGATTGAACCCAGGTCTCCCACACTGCAGGCAGATTCTTTACCAGCTGAGCCACCAGGGAAGCCTTTAAGCCCAGGGAATTAAAACAGTAATGAGATTTTTTTTTTTTTCAAATTTTATTTATTTATGACTGCCCTGGGTCTTCCTCGCTGCGTGGGCTTTCTCTAGTGCGGTGCATGGGCTTCTCATGGAGGTGGCTTCTCTTATTGAGGAGCATGGACTCGAGGGCCTGCAGGCTTCAGTAGCTGCGGCTCCTGGGCTCTAGAGCACACGCTCAGTAGTTGTGCCGCACGGGCCTGGTTGCCCCACGGCCTGTGGGATCTTCCTGCACCAGGGATCGAACCTGTGTCTCCTGCACTGGCAGATGGACTCTTCACTGCTGAGCCACCAAGGCAGGCCAGTGATGAGATATTTCTTAACACTCATCAGACTGCTGGGTATTAGTGTGTGCTCAGTCGCATGGTCGTACAACTGTGACACAGAGTCCGACTCTTTGCGACCCCATGGACTGTAGCCCGCCAGGCTCCTCTGTCTGTGGGGATTCTCCAGACAAGAATACTGGAGTGGGTTGCCAAGATCTCCTCCAGGGCATCTTCCCAACCCAGGGATCGAACCCAGGTCTCCCTCATTGCAGGCGGATCCTTTACCATCTGAGCCACCAGGGAAGGCCATTAGAGAGCCATGTAATGCTAAATACTGGCATGGATGTGGGCAGGAGTGATCAGCCCTGATGGAGGGCCATCTAGCAGGGTTTCGTTAAGTGTACATGTACCTTCAGACCCGGCAGTATCATCAAAACACTGCCACACAGGCCCACAAGGGGGCATCCACAGCCACACTGCTCTTGGTGGCAGGGAGAGGGGTACCCTTGGTGCCCACGCTGGAATCTGGGTGTACGACGTTGGTCACCATGCAAAGTGACCAGCCCGATGGAGACAAGACCATGCTGTTAGATCTTAAAAACAGAGCCCTGCATGGAAAAAGTAAAAAAGAAATATAGCCTGCAGCCCAATTCCACTCAAGTAAATAAAAAATCCCCCCAAATAGTGATGTACATTTTAAAAACTTGAGCTAAAATTCACATAACATTAACCTTTTTTTATTATTTTAAATTTAATTTAATGTTATTTTTGGCCATGCTGGGTGGCATGTGAGATCTTAGTTCCCAGACCAGGGATTGAACTGGTGCTCCCTGCATTGGAAGCCAGGAATCTTAACCACTGCACCACTGGGAAAGTTCCCCGCTATTTACCATTTTAAAATGTGCAATCCAGTTGCATGACGTTGTGCAATCACTCCCTCTTTGTAGTTCTGGGACACATCATCCCCCTGACAGGAAGCCCCGCACGTACTAGGCAGTCACTGCTGCTAAGTCACTTCAGTCGTGTCTGACTCTGTGCGACCCCATAGATGGCAGCCCACCAGGCTCCCCTGTCCCTGGGATTCTCCAGGCAAGAACACTGGAGTGGGTTGCCATTTCCTTCTCCAATGAATTAAAGTGAAAAGCAAAAGTGAAGTCGCTCAGTCGTGTCTGACTCGCAGCGACCCCGTGGACTGCAGCCTACCAGGCTCCTCCGTCCACTGAGCCTGTGCTCTAGAGCCTAGGAGCCGTACGCCCGAGAACCCATGCTCTGCAGCAAGAGAAGCCACCGCAATGAGAAGTCTATTAGAGAGTAGCTCCTGCTCACCGTCACCACAGAAAAGCCCTCACGGCAACAAAGACCCAGCACAGCCAAAATTAAATAAGTAAATTAAAAAATTATAAAACAAAATAAAATACAAGCTGTAAGTTCATGTTCCCTCTACTTTAGGGACTCAGGGAGCAGAGACCATGAAAGAGAGAGACTCGGGGGTCCTGGGGAGAGTCCCCCATTGCTTCCTGACTCCTGGCACGTGTGGAGAACAGGCTGAAGGTGGTCCTTGGGCTTGGGAGGGAGACGGTGGGGAGGAGGAAGCAGGCAGAGTAAGGCTGGAGCTGAGGGGTTGGATGGTAGTAGAGGGGGACCCCTTTTTGGGTGCATGGTGTGGCACTGTTGGGGTGGAAGCCTACGGGAAGAGGAGGGACCCGGGGGATGTGTGGGGCCACACGTTCTGCTGATCCCTGGGCTCCAGGGCAGAGTAAGAAACCCAGACGTGCGGTTTGCCAGAGGTCTGGGCTTTCTTGGATTTGAGAATGTATTTATATGAAAAGTCTCACCAAGGTATAAACATTCTGGGCCTTTGCACATGCGGCAAGCTCAGCTGGAATGTTCCCTGCAAGCCCCCTCCTGCTCTGTGTCTGCCTGGTGAACTCCAGCCACCTCCTTGAGGCTTTCTCTGACTGAGGTCCGTCGCCCCCTCTACACACACACGCGCGCGCTGGGAGGTCGCTCTCTCCTGGGGGACCCACAGCCCGTCACGTGTCAGTCACCCGCTGTTTCCACGTCAGCCTTCATTCCATCCTCACTTGGAAGCAAGCGTGTGGGTGATGCGTGGATGTTTAGTTACATGCTCAGGGGCTCACGGCCAGAGTGGGGGCTGCCTTGTCAGCACCGAGTCTTTGGGGTTTGAACCATGAACCAAGCCTTGCCTCACCTCTCCTCGGCTACCCCAGGAGGCTGGAACGAGCCTGTTCTCTGCCAGAGAGTCCAGGGCCAGGACCCGTGACAGGGAATTCTGGCCCTTGGGCACAGGCCCTTCCCTGTGGGTAGGTGATTGAGACCCCTAGACCCCAGAAGGCAGAGGGGAGACTGGGTGAATCAGGCGCCCACCACAGGGGGCTCTGGCTCAGGGCACCTCTGTCCATCTCAGCTGCCCTTGGCTGATCAGAAGGAGGGGCACCAGGGGTAGCCAGCCCAGCGCCCCCAAGGCCCGACGGGGGCTGCCATGCTTGGGGCTCATCAGTGGGGCCACTTCCAGACCCTCCGTGGGCCCAAGAGACCCCCTCCCCCACAGCTCTGCAGGCTGTGCCTCTGAGTGGGGTTCATCTGGGCCTGTCTGGAGGACCTTGTTTGAGCACAGCCCCCCTTTTGGGAACGTGAGAGAGAGAGGGAATTTTTTAAATGCATGTACTTTGGTTTTCTGGGCTCCCCCCCTTTGCTTGGCAGTGCTGCCCGCCTCGTGCTGTTGACCTTGGCTGTGGGTTTGCGGGGGCTGGAGCTCTCACACCATAAATTCCTGTCTTCTAGGAATCCAGCCTGGGAAAGAAAGGAAACACCGAGGAGAATACTTGATTAACATTTTTCCAACGTGACCACATCACAGAGACGTGTGGCCGGAATTCTCACCCTGGACTGGGCAGGGTGGGACTCGGCTCGTGCCCAGCTGCAGGGAGGGCGAGCTGAGCCAGGGGGCCCTGGAGAGGGGGCTGGAGTGGGGTCTGGGCTGGCATTGCCCTTCAGGGTGGAGGGTTCCTGGATAGGAGCTGGGCCAGGTCAGACAGCTGGAGTTCAGAGCGTCTGGGAGAGCTCACCTTTGTCCTCAGTGGCTCTTGGGCTGCACCCTGAGTTTGGGGTGAACCCCAGGGGTATGGGGCTCTGATCATGTTTTAACCATCTGCTCCCCACTCTATGTGGTAATAGTAGACTCATGTTGCCACACAAAATAGGGCTAGAGTCTGCCCGTAATGTGGGAGACGCAGGTTCAATCCCTGGGTTGGGAAGATCCCCTGGAGAAGGAAATGATGACCCACTCCAATACTCTTGCCTGGAAAATCCCATGGACAGAGGAGCCTGGCGGGCTACATTCCATGGGGTCGCAAAGAGTCGGACACGACTGAGCGACTAACATATTCACACTTTCTCTCCCCACTCTAGATAGGACCCTCTCTGCCCCTGGATTGAATCTTGGCCCTAACTCCAAACTCAGACCTGGCTCAAGGTCCACAGTGACCTCTGACTCCAGTCCCAGGCTGATTCTGGACTTGCCTCTGAGCTCTTAAACATAAATCCTTCAAGTCCTCATCACAGTCCCCAAGCTCTGAGCCTTTACTCACAGCCTGCGGCTAGTTCCACGGGACCAACATCAGCCTGCTGTTTCCAAGCCTCTGGCTGTCTGTCCACCCTCCTCCTCTCCACCCAGGCCGAAGAGACCCTTCCTCCCAAGGCGCCTGGCTCCCCTCCCCTGCACCTGCTCGGCATCTCAGCCCATCCACCTCTCTGAGGTTTCCAGCACCTCCCTTTTTATCAGTCCCTTCAATGGCATGGAGACATTCCATTGACAAAAAGAAAGCCTCCCTTGAACCCCACGTCCACCTCTGGCTGCCCCTGTCTCGCGCCTCCCTGTTACAGCCAAACCCTCCAAAAAGCTGTCTGCACAGTTGTTCCCACTCCTCACCTCCCTCTCACTCCTCAGACCACTCCTGTCTGGCTCCCGCCCCCACCGTACTGCCCACACAGCCCTCACCGGGTCAGCGGTGACCCCACAGAGCCCAGCCCCAAGGGCAACATCGCGGTTTTTTTTACCCTACCTGCCATCTCAGCAGCATTCCGCGCCATGGACCACCCGCTCCCTGAAACCCTTATCCTTTCTGGCTCCGGGCACCCCACTCCGCCCTCCTCGGTGCAGACAGCCAGTGTCATCTCTGCTGGCTCTCCCTCGGTGCCTGAACTTCAGTCGTCCAAACCTGGAGTCCTTCTCTTCCCCTAAACCGCTCCCTCTGCATTGCTCGTGTCCCAGCCGCTCAAACCAGAGGCATTTCCCACGCTTGCCCCTTCCTCTCCATCTCAGGTCTAAACCAGGACGGTGCCCTGGGGAATCTGACCTCATGAATCCCTCGAGCACTTGCCTTCTTCTGCCCCGTGCCCATCCCCTCACCACCCTGCACTGCCTGGTTACCCCCACTCACTCCCACCCCCATCATAGCCACGGCTCCTCCCACATCTCCCTTCCCCTGCCATCCTCACAGCCCATCACTCCCCAAACCATCCCCATCACCCCACCCTACCACCTTCCCATCCCCACTGCTCCTCCACCACCACTCCCATTGCCCCCCACCTCTCTTCCCTCCCCCTCCACCGCCCTCCTCCAGCATCATCGCCCTCACCTGACTGAGCCGCCGTCACTTTCACCTGCCTTACTGAGATAGCTTTCCAACTCATCTGCCATCAGCCACTCCTACCCCCTTCTAATCCAGCTTGATCTTTAAAAAAATGCCAAGCTCATCCTGCTGCTTGCCTCAAACCCACCAATAACTTCCCACCACCAGTAGGATAACCTAGGAAATTCTTTCCATACCCACAGAGTCCTGCGTTATCTGGTTCCGGTCGACTGCACCAGTCCCGCCATCCTGGATGCACCTGAGTGTCCCATGCGGCCCTCTCCGTGGAGCCCTCTGGGCCGCGTCTCCCTCCAGCTGTGCCCATCCCTGCCACGCTTCCCATCCCTGCTGCCTGCTCCCATCCTGTACCTGGATGAAGCCCCCGATCCCAAGACCACTTATGTGTCGACCCAGCAACTATTGAAAGAGTGAGGGAGGGGCAAAGGTTGGAGGGAAGTGGGTTTTATTTTCCTTCGAATGCCATCAAAGCATCCTACATTTCATCTGGAAAAATACAGGCTGAACTTTTTTTTTTTTTTAGAAATTCAAGACAAGAGAAGAAATGAAATCAAACAAGACCCCATGCACATTGATAATATGCACAGCACTGACTGTGTGTCAGGCACTGTGCCGAGTGCTTCGTGGGCGTTATCTTGCTGCATCATCACTGGGGCACATGTCTCCATGGCCACCCCACCTCAGATTTCTATCTGAAGGCACGGCAGCTAGAGGACGTTCCAGTTCTCTCTCCATTCTTGTTTCTCCTCGCTCAGGACACTTGTATTTTCTGCTGTGCTCGGCAGTAACTTTATGAGGGAAGCCTCCGCCTGGCAGGGGTGGGAAGAAGGTCTAGGATGTCTGGCACTACCCATGACTAAGGTTTAACTCTATCCAAGTCAGGGAGGAAGGGTTAGGATGCCCACTGAGGCTTTGTTTTGTTATTTTTCTAACCATCATATCTTTTTTTTTTTTTTCTTGCCTTATTGCAGTGGCTAGGTTCTCCCATACAATGTTGAACGTGAATGGTGACAGCAGACAGCAATTCACAGTCATAAGGTTAATGCTGTCTCTGACGGATTCCTGCAGCTATCAGTTTTTTTCTGAACTGGTGAAGAAGATGTTATTTATAGGCCTCCTCAAGGCTATGGTTTTTCCAGTGGTCATATATGGATGTGAGAGTTGGACTATGAAGAAAGCTGAGTGGTGAAGAATTGATGCTTTTGAACCATGGTATTGGAGAAGACTCTTGAGAGTCCCTTGGATTGCAAGGAGATTCAACCAGTCCATTCTAAAGGAGATCAGTCCTGGGTGTTCTTTGGAGGGAATGATGCTGAAGCTGAAACTCCAGTACTTTGTCCACCTCATGCGAAGACTTGACTCATTGGAAAAGACTCTGATGCTGGGAGGGATTGGGGGCAGGAGGAGAAGGGGGCGACAGAGGATGAGATGGCTGGATGGCATCACTGACTGGATGGACGTGAGTCTGAGTGAACTCTGGGAGATGGTGATGGACAGGGAGGCCTGGCATGCTGCAATCCATGGGGTCACAAAGAGTCGGACACGACTGAGAGACTGAACTGAACTGAACTGAACTAGCCCAAGGTCACACATCTATTAAGTGGCGAAAAGCTCCTATGTAAATCTCAGTCAGTTTGACTTCAAAGGCCATAATCATAATTACTATGCTATAAAGCCTTCAATAAAACACGTCCTCTAAGAACAATAATTTAACGGAGTGGTAAGATTAGAAACATGCATCACTGGAATAGAATACAAAGCAGTCATTATATGTAAGGACCACTTCTACGGAAAAATGCAATGCACGGTAAAGCAAGGATTATTAAATGAAGGGTCAGCAACTCAGGCTGGGAGGACATTAACTAACACTAAAATCATCTCCAGGCAGAGGACAGAGTTAAAACTTATATAAATAAGTAATAAAATTCTACAGTAGCTAGTAGGAAATACTGAAGATTTTCTTCCCTCTGGAAAAGCATTTATACATATTCCTTAAATTCTTTAACTTTGCTTAAACTTCCTGAGGGGTTTTATAAGCTTCTAAGCAATAGAAGAAATCACAAGGAGAAAGACAAATGTTTCTGGCTGCGGGTTGGGTGATGTCAGGGGAAGGCGCAGAGGGTACTGCCCTGGGCATGACAATGGGGCACAAGGGTGCAGTGACTAGTGGTATAAACCATCTGTGAAGATTGAGAAATAGACCAACGTACGGCTGCCATGTTGCTGGTACCTGGAACCCCCTGGCTGCCCTTGGATGCTCACACTGGCCACACCCTCAGGGCACACTCACACCTGGGTTGTGCACTACATCCCTGGTTGCACTCTCACAGCCTTGGGTTTCCACAGAGGCATCTTCTCTTGACTTCACGCACCCCAATTTGTGTCCCACAAATGTGCTCACCCCTCTGCCAGCTCCTACTGCCTCCCCCCATATTCCCAGCCTGGCCCACCTCTCCAACACAGTCAGTACTGTGCATCTGCAGGCCTTGAGGGACAAGTGGCATGTCCCAGGCAAGGTCACAGGATCCCCTTCGCCTGCAGGTTAAGCCCTGTTCTCTAAGCCCTCCTACCTATGCAGGCTGGGAGGAGGCATCACCATCTGCTAGGGGATCTCCAGGGAGCAGGACTGGCCTCCATCCTGTGTTTCCCAGGTCTGCTCCTGCCCGGCAAGCCCACACCACCCTTTACCCCTCTCCAGTTGGTCCAGTCCTAACCCCAGCATCTGCCTGGGCTTACTCCCCAGACCCAGCCCTTCCCCATAGAATTTGAGTTCTGCCCTGAGCTCCATCTTGGCTGAACCCAAGTAGGCCCACCTCTAAGCCCTTGGAAGCCTCTTCCTTGGAAAGCCAGACCCCCGCCCCACCTCTGTGCTGGAAGACTCCAGCCAGAACTGAGCACAGTGCCCGGCACATAGTAGGTTCTCAATAAATATTTGCCAAATGAGTCAATTCCTCAACAACCCCTCGAACACTCTAGTGATCTCCTTGACCCATCCCCTCAGCCTGGACCCCAGGGGTGGGCTGCTTTGGGCCAGGAGATGACTCCTTGCTCAGGGCAAGTCTGCTCAAGCCCCGTCCCGCACCCCCCAGGCACCCCTGTGGAGGGGTCGTCCTTCCTGACTCGGAGCGCCTTCTGCTCAGCGCTCAGAGCAGGGCCCAGCACCACCAGCTTTCCTGGACCTCACCCTTCCTGTTGCCCTGGGATTTTCTGTTGGCCTGGCTCAGCCACTGGTTCATTTGGAGGCCCAGGCCTCCCACCCTCCCTCTCCTGAGCTGAGTGTCCTCAGACCCCTCTGAGGACGAGTGAGTATTTCACTCTCAGAGCTTGACTGAGGGTTTCCAGGTGGCGCCAAGTGCTCGGCACTCTCAGCCTGTCTGTGCAGAGGGGCGGGTACCAATGCTGCTGGGCCTGTCTCTGCTCTTCAGCCAGCTCTCCATTTTCCCTCCTTGTGCTCCTGCAACCTTGTGGTTAGAAACTAACAGAGACATCGAGGCAGAGGGGTCATCCTGTGGGTCAGTGCTGCTCTGAGATTTACAAAGGTTGTTTTTGGTTTTTTAATTATTTATTTGGCTCCCTGGGGTCTTAGTTGCAGCATGCAGGCTCAATCGCTCTGTGGTGTGTGGGATCTTAGTCCCACGCATGACCAGGGATAGAACCCGTGTTCCCTGCACTAGAAGGTGGATTCTTAACCACTGGACCACCAAGGAAGTCCGTGTGTATGTGTGTGTGTGTGTGTTAGTTGCTCAGTTGTGTCCAACTCTTTGCGACTCCATGGACAGTAACCCACTAGGATCCTCTGTCCATGGGGATTCTCCAGGCAAGAATATTGGAGTGGGTTGCCATGCCCTCCTCCAGTGGATCTTCCCAACCCAGGGATCGAACCCAGGTCTCTTGCACTACAGGCGGATTCTTTACCATCTCAGGCACCAGGGAAGTCCAAGGAAGTCCCTACAAGGGTGTTAAGGTGGGCAGGACTCCATCTCCAGATGCATCGCTGAGGGTCTCCCTTCATCTCCAGATGCACCGCTGAGGGTCTCCCAGCCTCACCCATCCGTGACCACAGCAGCTCCTCCGCCGCCCCGCCATCTCACCCTGAGCAGCTGTTCCCTCAGTGATGCCCCATCCAGAGTGCCGGCAGCTGGACAGAGCACTCCAGGGAAGCTGCCCGGTGTGGGGAGATGCCTCTACTCATGGCACTCCTGACACCTGGCTGGGCTGTGTGTCCCCAAACTGGATGACAAATGTGTACCCTCACTCAAAGGCCAAAGCCGAAAGTGGGGTCAGGCTTTTTCTGGGCTGCAAATGCATGGATCTTCCCAGGGATTTGTCCTGAAACTTTCCACCTCAACAGCCTTTGCTCTAGCCCGACTGGACAAGAAGCCAGCTCTTGGGCACCCAGTCTTGTTGCTGCCCAGTTGTGAAGTCTTCTCAGCAGAAAGAACATGTTTTTAAAACACACAAAAAAATCCCATCCTGTCTGAACTGAACATTTTCTCCTGCTTGTTCAACACCACCATTTACATTCTTGGGCCGGGCCTTGGCCAAGATATTTATAGCCTTGCCCTGGCACTCCATCTTGCCTAATTGGCGTGGCCTGACGGGGCCCCCATCCGTCACGGTAAGTGGGGCCTTTCACCAGCTTCTAGCGGGCTCTCAGCCGGCCCAGACATTCCCAGGCCCCGGGGTGGGGGTTAGGGTGGCGGGAGGGGGAGTGGGAGGCTGCACCCCACCCCTGCCCCAGCCTGCTCCCTGTGCTCCTCACCAGTGGGTCGGACCACAGCCAGGGGAACCCCCAAGAGTGAGCGTGTAACTCAAGCTGCCTGTCCCGTCCAGCCCGAGGGTGATGGGAGATCCCCGACAGCATCCTCCCAGACCCTCCCAGGCCACCACAGTGCCTTCAAGGCTCCTGTCGTTTCTCACTCCATCCTTCTCGCTTATATAGTTGGCCTGCTCACTCCACTGCCTCGTGACTTCACGGGTTCCCTGCGCTGCAGGAGGAAGCCTCGAAGCTCTCCAGCCTTGAAAGAAGCAGTCACCCTTCATCCCACATCCCCTTCTCAAGCCGGTCCCCTCTTTCTACTCCAGCCCCGGGAAGCTACATGCCGTGTCCCTTGAGGCCTCCAGGGGGCGCTCTTCCCTCTGCCCGATACTCCACCCAGCCATTCTCTGCTCCTCTGCTCTTCCTCCCCCATCGACCTTAGTTGAGCCCCCTCCAGGAAGCCTGTTTGTGCCCTTCCCAGGGTTGAGGTCTCCCTCTGGCGCCCCCAGGAGGTCCTGGGCTTCCTGGCTACAGCTCAGAGCTCAGTTCATCACGGTTGGATTGTCCTTGCTTGACCTTGAACTCTCCAGGGCCGAGGGCGGGGCTTCTCCACTCTTCCAGGGGTGGCTACAGAAGAATTCTCACTGCTGTTGAGAAACCCATCTATTTTGTCCCTTGGATCGTGAGGACTGGATGGTTTTTGTTTCCAAAATACCATATTTCATCAGCTCCCCCAAAACACTGTTTTCACATTTTCACGTCTTTGAAATTGGGATGGCATGTCCCAGCTTAACTGTCAGGGGTTTTAATCTTTCTTAATGGGCCAGAAAACAATGTCACATCCTTGACTGGATGGCTTCTAAGCCTTGGTGGAATACAGGAATGGCCTTGATTACATCACACCACTGAGATGGCACAAGGGTTAGGTCAGACCTCAGGTTTGACCCATCTGGGTTCTGAGCCCAGCTCTGCCCTGTTCTGGCTGCTGATTCCGGGCGACTCATCCCAGCCTCTGAGCCTCGGTTTCCACATCTGAGAAATGGGGGCACTAATACTATCTACCTCCTCGGGTGGTGAAAATGCTTATATTCCACATGAGAGAGAGGCTGAAGTGTTCAATCAGGAAGAGCTGCTGCTATGACTTCAGCTGTTAATTCATTCAGCAGAGATTTCAGTGCCAATCAAAAGCACACAGTGAGACAGACGTGCTCTGCCCTCGGGGATCTTAACAGTTTGCTGCAGAGACAGAGGGTAAATGCATAATTCTGAAGTGAAAGTTGCTCAGTCGTGTCCGACTCTTCATGACCCCATGGACAGTAGCCCGCCAGGCTCCTCTGTCCATGAAATTCTCCAGACAAGAATACTGGGGTGGGTATCCATGCTCTCCTCCAGGAGATCTTCCCAACCCAGGGATCAAACCCGGGTCTCCGACATTGCAGGCAGATTCTTTACCATCTGAGCCGCCAGAAAAGCATAATCGTAAATTAAAGCAAGTTCCTATAAAGGAGACAAACCAGGGACTCTGAAGGAACAGCCTGGTGAAATCCTAGTTGGGGGCTATGGTGAAGAAAGTGAGACAGGAGCCGAGATCTGGAGGACAAGAAGGGATCGTCTGAGTGCAAAACTTCAGGGAAGAGCTTCCAGGCAAAGGAAACAGCATGTGCAAACACAGAGATGCAAAGAGAAGATCGGGAGAGTGGACGGAGGTGAAGTAATACCAGGTCACCAGAACCTCAGAGCCACTGAAGGGATGTCAGTGTTGCTCTGGAAGCAACAGGAAGCTGTTGGGGGGAGGGGCTGTTTAAGCAAAAGAGTGGGATCTGATTCACATTTTACATTTTAAGCCCATTCTTCTGGCAGAGGGGAGACGGGCACTGTGGTCCAGGGGAGAGCCTGTGGTGGTGTGACACAGCGGTGGCAGCGAGAATGGAGGAAAGTGGATTGGGGATTTATTTTGGAGGTAGAATTGACAAGTCTTGGCAGGGGATGGATGTGGGTGGTGAGGAGTGGCAGGATTCAAGGATGCCTCCCAGATTTCTGGCCTGAGCAACTGGGCGGACGATGGTTGCCATTTCCTGAGATGGGGAAGACGCAGGGAGGAGCAGGTTGGGGAGGAAATCAAGAGTTTACTTTTGGACGCGTTAAGCTTGAGCTATTATTTATCTTGCCTGGTTCATTGCTGACGGAGCTCCATGGGTCTTGGAGCTGCAAGAAGGCCAGAAAGAGGGGTATCTCTGACCCAGAAGCGGCCCTGGCCATGTATGGCCCCATTAGAAAGGTGTTTCTTTCTCTTTTTAAAAATATTTATTTATTTATCTTTGGCTATGTCGGGTCTTTGTGGCATACAGGCTTCTCTTTTAGGGCGTGTGTGGTCTCAGTGGTTGCCACGTGCTGGCTTAGCTGCCCTGCGGCACGTGTAATGTTAGTTCCCTGACCAGGCATTGAACCCACGTCCCCTGCATTGGAAGGCGGATTCTTAACCACTGGACCATGAGGGAAGTCCCCCCATTTGCTGTTTTGAAGTGCCGAGATTTTTTTAGGTATCCTTTATTTTGCCTTTAAGGTGCCGGAGGCTGAGGAAATTTCCCAGTTCCTAGCAGAGAAAGACCCGATTGGCCCAACCTCTTCATTTTGTGGCGAAGAAGGACCATGGCCTTGCCCACAGGCTCAGAGGGGAGGTGCTGCGTCTCTGCTGAGACCACTCCACCACTGTGAGCCCCGGAGTCTGGGCCTCCCCCTTCTCTGTGCCCCCGACCACCCCCGTCTACATATCCTGGATCCTCTCTGCAGAGTTCTCTCAAACCACACAGACGCCAGTTCAAATTCCACCTCTTCCTTCCACATCTACTAGTTAAGAACTGGATGGCTGAGGACGAATGTTCCGCATCTGTGAAATGGGAGTAGAGACATCAGTGCCCCGCTCAGGGGTGCTGTGAGCGATTACCAAGCTGATGCTGGTAGGAGGTCCCCAGCAAGGCTGCGAGAGGCAAGTTCACGTACTGCTGGCCTTGATCCCTCACCCAAGCTTACTGTATCACCCTGAATGTGGGATCTCCAAGCCGGGACCCCCAAAGCCTTAGCTTCTTTTCCTGCCTGGACCTCTGCACAACCCGACAAAGCGTTGAGGGGGGATTCCAGGCAGTGACAACCAATGGGAAGGGAGGGGGCACTGAGTCACCCCCTGTTGGCACGTGGTGGCCTCTGGGGCCCGCAGGCAGGGCTGGCCTTGTCTGGTGACTGGGGCGGGAGCTGGCAGGGGGCCGGGGAAGGGGGGACAATGGGCCCTTGTCTTTGCCGAGCTTTCTCCTTCCAAGACACTTCAACCCCTAGACAAACATGACCTCATTCCTCCTCAGGGCTCCAACATGAAGGGCAGAAACAAGCCTGGAGTTGGACCCACCCATCCCATTTCACAGACTGGAAAACCAAGTCGCCAGGGGGCGGAAAGAAGACAAGAGGGCGCTGAGGCTCTGGCTCTCGCGACCTGAATTCACACCCTTCTGGGTCGCTGAGCTCAGGGGAGGGGCCCCGGAAAACGGCCGAGGTCCAGATGCATGGTGGGGGTCAGACAGGCTGTGGAGGGGGTCCCAGCTTGGCCACTCACAGCTGCGCGCCCTGAGGAACTCAGTCACCTTCTCCAAGACTCAGCTGCCACATCTGACGGAGGGACCTGGAAGCCCCCTTCCTGGCAGGGTGATACAGTCCTTGGACATCACTGACTAAGGACAAGGGCTCAGACTGGCCGGCTTAAAGTCAATGTGCTGCCCCACCCCCCGAGGGTGGGTGTCCCTCCCCCAGGCAGGTTTTCTCCGCGATGGGGAGTACGACTCACTGAACCCAAGCCCCCAGGGCCACCAACTCCCCCCATCCGCCGCGCTCAGCCAGGGGCCCTGCAGCGGGAGGTGTGGCTGGGGCCTGGCATATCCCCCTCATCACTTTCTAAAGGACATTTTCAGGCACTGACCCTCTGGGGCCCTCACATCCCTGCCCCAGGGCAGCCCTGACCTCTGATGCTGCTACCTCCACCCCACTCCAGAGGGTCTTATTCAGCCTGGGCTCCATCCCCACCTCCACCTGGGGGTGCTCCAGGTAGCCCACCTCTCTCTAAAAGTGGGATCGTGACAATCCACGGACAGGTGCGAGGTGCGGGTGGGAGCCGGGAGCCCGAGAACCAGCCTAGGGTGGGCATGGGGTCTGTGCTTATGAAATGGTAGGTTTATTGCTCACAGCAACAAGAACCCTCAAAGGTCATTTAGGACAACTTCCAACTCCCAGACAGAAGAAGCAAGGCCTGGAGACAGTATGTTCTCGGCCTGGCTGCATAGCCCATCCATGCAGGGCCGAGTCCAGAACCCCGCCTCTGGGCTCCAGGTTAGAGGCTGTTAGAGCAGCCCCTCCCTGAGCGGCGGGGCTGAGATGGCTGACCCCGTGGGCTCAGCCCGGGGACCCAGGTGAGGGAGGCAGGTGGTCGGGGCTGGGGCCCTCCTGGAGGCTGCCCAGGCTCCGGCCTTCCCCTTGGCCCCAGCTTCCTCTGCGGCTGCATTCCCAGTGAGATAAACAAGGGATCAGTGGGAGCAAGATGAATGAAGTAACGGGTAAGATATGAACGCCGCGCCCAGCCCCCGGCCCACCCCACCCGCTGCCCGACCAGGAGGGCTTTGGAAGAGGCCAGGCCCACCCACACCTCCAGCCTCAGCCAGTGCCAGGCACCAAGGGAGCTCAGCCTAGGCCAAGCCTCATCCTGTCCCTGGGCTCAGGGCACAGGCCCCTCTGAGAAGCCCCGGGCCCCCCGCTGAGCCCCACCCTCCTGCCTGGCCTCCTCAGCCCCCAGCCCGCCCTGAATGGAGACCATCTCCAGTCTGGATCCTTGGTGATCTAGGGGAACGCCTCACTTCCCTGTGCACACTCAAGGAGCCCCGAGCCATCTGGGCAGCTCGGGGGTCTGCCGCCCTGGTCCAGATGGGTGGGCGATTCGGCCCAGCACAGCCCGTCTGCATCTCTGGGAACCTACCCACTGAGTCTTGGCAGGTGACGGCGGAAAAGCCCAAGTTCTCCCCAATCCTGGTACCAGCATCCTGACCTCCCTTAGGAAAGCCTGGAACTCTGGGGGTGTCACTGGGGCCAGATGGGAGGCTGGCACTGCTGACCCAGCCTGGACCCCAACCAGGCTGGACACAGTCACCTCTCCTGCTGGGGAGCAGACAAAGAGCGCGTATCAGCGGATAGGGCTCCGCCTGCTGGCTACAGGGTCAGGCTTCCTGCTGCAGGGATCCAGGCCTAACAGCCCGGACCAGGGGACCAAGAGGCTCAGCCCCTGCTTCCTCTTGTCTCGGAAGGGAGAGGTGGAGATAATTGGGTCCTCTACCTGCAGGGGAACACGCAGAGGGCCCACCTGTGCCAGGGACCTGACACAGACAGGGCAGGGTTCACCCCAGGCCTCAGCTGCTCTCTGCAAAGGGCCCCCAAACTGCCCCAGGCCCTGATCAGGCTGAGAGGGGGCCATCTCCCTTTTCCTTAGATCTCTCTACCTCCTACCCTGCTAGAGCTATGGGCCTGGAACCTGCATTTTTAACAGATTCCCTCAGGTAGGGAAGATCTCCTGGAGAAGGGAATGGCAACCTGCTCCAACATTCTTGCCTGGAGAATTCCATGGACAGAGGAGCCAGGCGGACTACAGTCCATGGGGTCACAAAGAGTTAGACACTGAGTGACTGAGCGCACGCACGCACACACTCAGGTGATCAGAGACAGCGGGTCTGCGGTCACAGCTGAAGAAAGCCTGCTGCTGCTGTTGCTGCTAAGTTGCTTCAGTCCTGTCCAGCTCTGTGTGACCCCATAGACCGCAGCCCACCGGGCTCCCCCGTCCCTGGGATTCTCCAGGCAAGAACACTGGAGTGGGCTGCCATTTTCTTCTCCAATGCAGGAAAGTGAAAAGTGAAAGTGAAGTCGCTCAGTCGTGTCCGACTCTTAGCGACCCCATGGACTGCAGCCTACCAGGCTCCTCCATCCATGGGATTTTCCAGGCAAGAGTACTGGAGTGGGGTGCCACTGCCTGCTCCGTGAAGAAAGCCTACACCACAGCAACCTGCCCTGCCCTCCAGGCTTCACCCAGCCCCGCCCCCTGGTCCCCAGGTCCCCACTTTGCCCTCTGGCTTCCTGCCACCCCACCCCCCACACACTCCCTGCCTGACCACTGAGAACAGCATCCGTTTGCCTAGCACGATAACCTTCGCTCTCCCACACGCTGGTCCCTCCGTCTGGAAGGCTTGTTCCTCTTCCTCCTTTCTACCCAGGGTTACCCCTACTCGGCCTCATGGACAGCTCCAATTTCACCCCAAGAAGCCTTTCCCGATCCCCACCTGGTCCGTGCTGCCCCTTCTTTCTGACGTATCTGCCGGTGGCACTTGTCACCTGAACTGAACTTGCCTCCCCTCCTGGCTGGGGCTAGGTCTAAAGTCCCAGTGCCGGGCGGGCCCAGAACTGCTGGGAGAGCAGGGCAGACCAGCCTCGCCGTGACACACATACTCAGACTCCCATTTGGGGGTTGCCAAAGTCCTGTTAGGTACTCGGCTCTCTGCTCACTGTTCTTCAGAGAAGACCGAGCCGTGAGCCAGGAAAGTGACTCGCCCAGGGTCACTCAGCTTAGGTGATGGCACGGCCCCTGGAACTGAGCGGCCCTGACCCCTGTGGCCATTTGCTGCACCGGGACCTGACCTACACCATTCATGGACCAGGACCATGGTCTTAGATGGAGGTTCGGACGCAGGTTCACCCAGTTCCTAGGTCCCAGATAGGCTTCAAGGGGAAAACACTGCAAGAAGAAAAAGAAAGACTTGCCTGGAGCCAGTGGCCCGGACACCACCTGCCAGAACAAGGGGATGGCATATAGGATCTTAGGACACGGCCAGTCCTGCACACATGGTGACCATGCTCTCACACGAACCCAGCGCCCCTCTGGCCAGTGGCTCATCTGCCCTGTGGGACTGCAGGTTCCTAACACGGTTCTCCCAGGAGAAACCAGGCAGGGGCTAGATCTCCGAGCTGATGCTGAACACACGCCATCCCACCAGACAGACGTGGGAGGCGCCCCAAAGAGGCCAGCGCTGCTTGAGCAGAGCGGCGATGAGGTGACCTCTGACTCCTTGCCAGGAGGCCACTTAGCGGCAGCCGCCGGCACACCGGAGACACCCAATCCATCAGCACTGGCCATGTGATGGGCCGGCACCCAGCCACGGCCGTGAGGGGAGCCATTGGTGGGGGGAGGGGGCCAGACGCAGCTCAGAGCCCTGCCTCAGAGCTGGGAGGGGGCCGAGGTGGCCAGCCTGAGGGAGCCACCTTGCTCGGTGACAGTCTCAGGGTGCTCAAAGCCAGCTTGAGCCCCACTCCGCTCGCCACTTACCAACTGTGCATGGCTGCAGGCGGGACCCCTCACTACTGATCTTTATGTTCCTTCTCCTGGAAATGGCCTAGGTTGTACTTTAGAATCCCCAAGGAGCTGTGGAAAAATTCCAGGGCCAAGTGGAATCCTTCCTCGGAGATTCTGTCGGTCTAGTGATGGGGTCCAGGTGTCAGGATGTTTAAAAAACTCTCCAAGTTTTCATTCTAATATGAAACGCACATTGCGAACCACTGGGAGAGACGCTGGGGACTCCCCAGTCCTGTCTCCACACGTTGGCCCCCAGCACCACAGACTCAGCACCCCAGGTCTGAAGGCACCTTACTCTCCCCATTGGGATGTGTACCCCAGAAGCATTGATTTGAGCTGGAAAAAGAGCGGTTGTTTTTGGTTCTTCAACCTCTCTCACCTCAAACACCCTCAGGTCTAGCCAAGTACCTTCTAAATGCCTCTTGAGATGAGGCACTTTTCTCTGTCCCAGTGCCTCCTACGACTTGGGCAAGGCAGATCTCAATTCTCCCTTTATGGAACTTAAAGTTTAGCGAAAGAGGAATGTCTTGTGTTTACTACTCCACCCACAGTCCTGGACATTACCCCAGACCTCTCTGGTCGCCCACTGTAATTTGGATGTTTGTTTACAGCTTTATTGAGGTTCAACTGACATAGATTAAAAGTAATAATCTGACATGTTCAGTTTCGGTATGTTTTGACACGGGTATGCACCCGCAGAATCATCATCACATTTAAGATGATGGACACACACATCCATCACTCACCAAAGTCTCCTCCTGCCTCTTTGCAATCTCCCCCTCCAGCTTCCCGCCACGTCCTCTAACAACTCACTATAGATTTATTTTCATTTTCTAGAATTTTATATCCTCTTTTTTGGCCTGGCTTCTTTCATTCAGAGTAATGATTTTGAGATGCGTCCATGTTGTAGCATGTTTACATCTCAATTAGCTTGTTCATTCATTCACCTTTTAATGGACATTTGGGTCGTTTTCAGTTTGGGGTGCAAACAAATTCATAGCTCTTGCTGTGAATACTCCTGTATAATTTTTTGTGTGTGTGGATAGATTCTTTCATTTCCCTTGGAAAATTCCTAGGAGGGGAATAGTTGGGTCACGAGGTACATGGATGGTTAGCATTTTAAGGAGCTACCACCCTGTTTTCCAAAGTCGTCACTCTATTTTACAATCCCACCAGCCATGGATAAGAGTTCTAGTTTTGGCCTGTCTTTTTTTTTTTTTTTTTGTCTGCTCCGCACGGCATTGGGATTCTAGTTCCCCAACCAGGGATCAAACTCATGCCCCCTGCATTGAAAGCACAGAGTTGAAACCCAGTGGGCTGCCGGAGAAGTCCCAGGCCCATTTTTTCAAATTAGATATTTATCTTACTGCTACTGCTAAGTCACTTCAGTCGCGTCCGACTCTGTGCGACCCCATAGATGGCAGCCCACCAGGCTGCCCCGTCCCTGGGATTCTCCAGGTAAGAACACTGGAGTGGGTTGCCATTTCCTTCTCCAATGCATGAAAGTGAAAAGTGAAAGTGAAGTTGCTCAGTCGTATCCAACTCCTAGCGACCCCATGGACTGCAGCCCACCAGCCTCCTCCGTCCATGGGATTTTCCAGGCAAGAGTACTGGAGTGGGGTGCCATTGCTTTCTCCAATTTATCTTACTACTTAGTTGTAAATTTTCTGTGTATATCCTTTGTTGGATATGTGTTTTACAAAAATTCCAGTCTGTGCCTTGCCTGTAAAATTTTCTTAAGAGTATCTTAGGGCTCCCCTGTGGCTCAGTTGTACAGAATCCGCCTGCCAGTGCAGGAGACGTGGGCTCGATCCCTGGTCCAGAAAGACCCCACATGCAGCCAAGCCCACGCACCACAACTGTTGAGCCTGCATCCACGGGAGACGCTGCCACAGTGTGAAGCCCACACACTGCTTGCCACAACTAGAGAAAAGCCACACAGCAACGAAGACCCAGCACAGCCAAAAATAAATAATTTTTTAAAAATGATAGAAGAGCTAATCTTTTGCATTTTATTTATTGCAATTTATTCCTCCTTTTAGTGTTTGTACTTTTTGTATTGCATTTCAGAAATGTTTTCCATGTCCAACGTAATTTTTAAAATTTCCTCTGTTTTCTTCTAGAAGTTTCATAGTTTTTGTTCATACTAGTAGGTCTATGATCCGTTTTCGGAGAAGGCGATGGCACCCCACTGCAGTACTCTCGCCTGGAGAATCCCATGGAAGGAGGAGGCTGGTAGGCTGCAGGCCATGGGGTCACTAAGAGTCGGACACAACTGAGAGACTTCATTTTCACTTTTCGCTTTCATACACTGGAGAAGGAAATGGCAACCCACTCCAGTGTTCTTGCCTGGAGAATCCCAGGGACGGGGGAGCCTAGTGGGCTGCCATCGATGGGGTCTCTCAGAGTCGGACACGACTGAAGTGACTTAGCAGCAGCAGCAGCATGATCCATTTTGACTTAATTTCTGTATATGGTATGAAGTAGGGTGACCTCTACCAGTCCAACTCTTCTTCCAATTGACTCCCCTCATTGAAGGATGGTTTTGCCAAAATTCAAACCTTACCATGTTACTCCTCTGCTTAAACTCAGCCTCTTATGGCAGAAACCAACACAATTATTCATTACAATTAAAGCAATTGTAATTATTATTATAATATAATACAGTCCATGGGGTGACAAAGAGTCGGACGTGACTGAAGCCACGGGGCACACACGCCACTTCTCTAGAACATGGCAGCTGAAAATCAGTTCAGCCTTCACCTGCATCCTCGGTGGCACAGAGGAGGCCTGGAGCAGCTGTGGAGGGAACCAACCTGCGCATTACGGGCACAAAATGTTACCTGCATCTGGACGTGTTGCTTCCAGGATGCACCAACCTCAGGTATATTCCCTTGAGAGCATCCCTGGGGATGGAGGAGCTTGGCTGGGGAGGGAGAGAGGGAGGAAGCAGAAGCTGAGGGTTTGCCAACGCAGGTGGGGGAAGGTGAGGACAAATGGGCCTCAGGATAGAGTGGGGTGTGGGCCCCGAGTCAGGGCACAGGGGCCAGCCCCGGTCAGGGTCCCCCAGGAGTTCCCGCGTGAGGCCGCAGGGCCTCTGGGCAGCTACAGGCCTGTTGCACGGGTCTCCCCGCTCCAGCCAGGCGAGGGGGTGAACCTGAGGTCACCCCAAGCCTCTTGCTGCACTCTCAAACAGCCGCCTGCCCCAGGAGACCTGGGAAGCCAAGTCAATAACGTGAAACCATAAAATCTCGAAGGCGTTGAACGCTTGGACGGAGGAGCAGACGCGGCACATGGGGCCTTTTCCCAGGCAGCTCGTGTGGAACCAGCAAAACAGATTTATGAGGCTTGTGGAGGCGGGGGCTAGTCTGAGACGCGGATCTTTCTAGAGCACAGGAAGGATGATAAATGGAAATTAATCGCATGGTCCTCGTGGCCATGATTTAAGCTGCGTGAACGCTGCCTCTTTCTTTCGTGTGCTTTGTTAGGGTGTCATTTGGAGGAACATAAATGCATTTATTGGCTCTTTTACGGGCTCTCCCAAGACCTTCAAACCCCAATCCTCTGTTCTCTGAAAGGCGGGCGATCAGGGATCCTGGCCTCTGTGTGTGTATGGGTGGGTGGGCCGCGAGCCCGTCCTTGGCCCGGACCGTGGACTCCCAGATGGAGCCGCATGGCCTGCCTCAGAGTCACAGGGTGCGTCTAACTGTCTATGGAGTCTCTGGACAGAGCCTGAGGCTTCGGGTGTAAGAGCGTTGACACAAGGGCACAGTGTAGCCTTTCCCGAGCGCGAGGGTTGGCCACAGTGATGGTCAAAGAGCTTGGCTCTCCAGGAACATCCCTCCCCGCAGCCTGGATCTTGGGGGACTGGACCATTTTTGGGCACAAGGGGCCCACTCAGAAGCCTCCCATCCTCCCCGGACCTTCCCTCACCATCCAGAAAGATGCTGTGTCAATTCCTCAGGCAGCCCCTGACGGATGTGAGACAAGTGGAAGCGTCTTAGGGTCTGAGGCAGCCTGGGGTGGGTGAGGGGAACAGAAATTGTCCAGGCCTGGCCACTGCAGGCTCTGAGGGTTCCCAGGGGAGCGCCCTGCCCACTAAGGTTAGTGGACATGGCCTGTAAAAGATTTGTTGTGTAAATTGGCAGTAGCCTTTTGCCTGAATAGAATAGAAGTAGAATGGCACCTCAGTTGTGTCCGACTCTTTGCGACCCCATGGACTGTAGCCTGTCAGGCTCTTCTGTCCATGGAATTCTATTGGTAAGAATACTGGAGTGGGTAGCTATTCCCTTCTCCAGGGCATCTTCCCAACCCAGGGATCAAGCCGGCCTCTCTTGCGTCTCCAGCAATTGGCAGATGGGTTCTTTACCAAGGTCAAAAGACTCAGAAGACCTCAGCCCTCTTAAGGGCTCCACACCCTTGGAGTAACCTCTCTGTCCTTCCCAGGGCACCCCTGAGCCCCTGCCTCAGCTACAACCATCCCAGCTTCAGTTCCTCGTTCAGTCCCAGGGGACTTGGGCTGGTCTCCAGTCTCCAGTGATAGGGGAGCCCCGGGGGCCGCAGGAACATAGCTATGGTTCCGAGGAAGGGAGACCCTGGGAATCCAGCACTATGGCTGGTAGGCATCCCAGGCAGATGGCCTGGGGAACCGATCTCTGCAAGAACTTTACAAACCTCCCCTGCCTGCCCTTGGGAACCACAGGTGGTGGTCCCCTGACCACCACTGTCAGTCTCTAGAGCTCCAGCCCTAAGGGACAAGGGGGCACGTGGGAAGTGTTACACAGTGCCGCCCGGCTGTCAGCACCCGCTAAGGAACCAGCAAGATCAGTAACGCTCTGCCATCCTGCACACCACGCGGCCCTGCTGCCTGGCCTCATCCTGCTCTCGAGTCTACTCCCCGGTCCCGAGAGCTGCAGGCCTCTGGCCAAAGTCTCCCCGGGTCACTTGAGCCAGGGGGCTGGCAGGAGACCGCAACCCAGGATCACACAGCTACGTGAGCACTCCCCCAGCTTCTAGAGTTAAGGGCACCAACCTTTGTTATCACACAGCGTCAAGGTATGGGCTCAGGTGATCTGCCACACCCAGCCTCAGGGTGTCTGAGACCTGCTCCCTTATTTTGCTTCTTAATGGACAGAGGAGACAGGTCTGAGTGGCTACCTGGGTCCCTTGTTGGTCTCTTGGGACATCGCAGTGACTACCACCTTTATTGCATCTGGGATGGAAAACTCTAGGTCTCCGGGGGGTTTTCTGTCCCGTCTCATAGAGAAGGTTTTTCACTGGCGAACTGATGGGGGTACTTCAGGGGACTTACCGAATTTTACCAGGTGTGTTTTCCTGGGAAGAGCCTCAAAGATTAACAACGGTAGCCGAGGGAGAGAGGGGCAGAGGGACAGACAGGCCGTGGGACTGTAGCTATAGGCCAGCACAGCCTTTCTAGATGCCCAAAGGCAGGCTGAGAGGCTGGTGTCAACAGAGCCTCCCTTCTTTTTTTTTTTTTACTGTTTCTTTATCGATCTGTGGCTGCGTTGGTCTTCGTGGCTCTGTGCGATCTTTCTCTAGGTGCAGTGGGTGGGGCCACTCTCCAGCCGTGGCGCTCCGGCTTCTCATGGCCATGTCGTCTCTTGATGAGGAGCACGGGCGCTGGGGCCCGCGGGCTTCAGTAGTCGCAGCACGAATACAGCCTTCCTTCTACCCAAAAGGAAAAACCGAGACCCAGACAGGTGAGTGACTTGGTCGGTGAAGGAGAGAGGGGCAAGGAGGTCTGCCAGCATCCCTGGCCTTAGCTCTCCAGGCCGTGTCGCTGCAGCAGAGATGGGGCAACAGTTGACGAGCTCAGGCGAGGTGTGTGTGTGTGTGCTTGGGTCTGTGTGCGCGCCTTCCCCGGGCTCCCCAACACACACACACACACACACACACACACACACACACGCACATACATAGGCATACACACACACCCCACGCATGCACGCCTCCTGCCCTGCTCACCCAGGGGCCCTTGGTCAGCCTCCCGTGGGTGACAAGCCCTCCCAGCAAGCCTGTTGCGAGTGAAATCCAGTGAAATGACAGACGAGGATCCCGGCGGCCCAGGGCCCGGGCGACGAGAGAGGTCTCAGCAGGATGGCATGCAGGCCCTGTCCAGACTGGGGCGTCACCCAGAGTGAAATGAGGCAAACACAGCGAGGCTGTAAACACGGGCAGACAATGGGGGAGACAGGCCCCGGGGTTCCATAAAGAGCGACGGGCCCGGCCAGAGCTCGGGCCTGCTTGGCTCAGGGGCGGCGGAGAGGGCGCGGGCGGGGGGCTGCTCCAGGCTTGGCTGGGACGGCCGTCTCGGGCCACGGCTTGGCCGGTCCAGCTCCGAGTTGGCTGGGAGGCCTGGCCTCCACACAATAAACAACACACAGAGAGATAAATCGCAAATGTGTCTGGAACTGGTGGGGAAAGGGGAGAGGTACGCGGGGGTCACCAGGGGGCCCGTCTCCTTCCTTGGCCGCTGCCCCCTGGGGAGGAGGGGCCCGGTGATCCTGGGGAGCCCCCGTCCTGGAGCCCACAGGGTGGCTGGGGGTCGGGGGTGGTGGGACCAGAGACGAGATGGGTTGTCTTATGTGGGGCCAGAGGGTCTCTGAGGTAAATTTACACCTGGAAAATTCCAAAGGCCTGCGAGGGCTCGCTGTGGAGTAGGAGGGCTGGAGGTGGGGGCGGGCAGCCCCAGGCCGGGGCAGTGGGACGTCAGGGAACCCACAGAGCACCCCCGAGCACCAGCTGCCTTGGGACCCCCACGTTCCAGGCAGAACGTGCTGCCCCTCCTCCAGCAGAGGACGCGGGCGTTGCCGGAGGGGCTTTCTCGTCCCGGCCTCCTCTCTGCATCCCCCTGCCCAGCCCCAAAACCTCTCCCTCTCCCTGGCCCTCTCACGCGCACGGCACCTCCATCTGCTGCCCGGCTCCTCGGACTCGAGCTCCCCCCAGGGCTGCGCTCCGGGCACAGCCACCTGAGTGCCCCAGGCCCTCACAGTGCAGGCCCTGAACAACCACATCCTTGCCCCCCTGCTATGGACCTGCCTCCACTGCCCAACCTGGGCTTGGGGGCCTGGGCCTGATGCCCCCATTGTCCCCCCGCCAGCAGGCCAATCAATTCCTCCTTCCCAAACGCCCCCTCCTCACCCTCTCCCATCCACCCACCACCTCTTGGCACCGAGGCTTGTCTCTGGTGGTCCACATGGCAGCCAGGATCTGTGGGACTCGCCCGCCTGACCCTCCTGCTTCCTCCCCGGCGCCTTTCCATCTTCAAGACAAAGCCCAGCCTTAGGGAGCCATGGACACATCATCTTTCATCCATTATTTTCCCTCCTCTACCCCTTAACACCCAGCACTGATGGGACCCCTCACTGGGCCTTGGATTCACCATGCTTCCCCTACCACCAGGTCCTTCTAGAATGTTCTTGCAACCACCCTCTCTGTCTGAGCAAGAGTCATGGCTCTGCCCCGTGAAGCTGGTACAAGAGAAGAGACACGGACTCACCCTAAAATGTAAGTTAGTCTGAAGGGGGAGACATAGCCCTGGCTCAGAAACCCCAGTCTGAGGAGGGTGGTGGGCAAGGCCCTGCTCTAAAAACCCCCATCTGGGGAGGGAGGTGTCACCCTGCCCCCGTTGTGCTGTGACCTGAGGGTAGATGGGGCCCTTCTCTGACTAGCCTCCATTCATCAGCCCTACTCTGGGAGGGTCAGCGGGTGGGGGCCTGGCCCCAGGCACCTTCAGCCCCAGGGAGGGCCTGTCAGCACAGGGCACACGGCCTGCATCCGTCTGCAGGAAGCCAGTGCCCAAGCATTGCCAGAGGGATGCCAGGCACGGGGCCAGGCCCGATGACGGTTTGGCCCTGCCAGCCACTGTGGGGCCAATGCTGGGCGCACCCAGTACCAGCCCTGCTGAGCAGTGCAGAGGCCAGAGGCCATGGCAGTGTGTGGCCAAGAAGGGCAGGCGGGCACCCATGTGCCAGTGACTCGGGAGGCCCCTCCTCCCAAGGCAGAGACCTCTGGGACCATTCTACCATGCTCATCTCCCACAGGGCCACCTCAGGCTGGCTTCTACCGGGCTGAGGCATCCCAACTCCCTGATTTTTCAAGAAGAGATTCCAAATGTTTCACACCAACAAGAGGCTCCCCAAAGAAGGAAGGAGTGGAGAGTAACCATCTACCAAGCACCCACAATTGAGGGCAGGAGGAGAAGGGGGCGAGAGGATGAGATGGTTGGATGGCATCACTGACTCAGTGGACATGAGTTTGAGCAAACTCAGGGAGACAGTTGGAGAAGGCAATGGCACCCCACTCCAGTACTCTTGCCTGGAAAATCCTATGGATGGAGGAGCCTGGAAGGCTGCAGTCCATGGGGTCGCTGAGAGTCGGACGTGACTGAGCGACTTCACTTTCACTTTTCACTTTCATGCACTGGAGAAGGAAATGGCAACCCACTCCAGTGTTCTTGCCTGGAGAATCCCAGGGACAGGGGAGCCTGGTGGGCTGCCATCTATGGGGTCGCAGCTGAAGTGACTTAGCAGCTTAGCAGCAGGTAGATAGTGAGGGAGAGAAGCCTGGTGTGCTGTAGTCCATGGGTCACAAAGAGTTGTACATGACTCAGCACCTGAACACCACCACCATCTCACTGCCTATGAAACACCAAGGGAAAATATCATTGTGGGCTCAGAGCGGGTAATCAACTGCCCCACGATACTCAGCTAGGAAGTAGGAGAGCTTAAAATGAAAAGGCGGGGCGGGGTGGGGGCTTCCCTGGTAATCCAATGGTTAAGAATTCACCTCTAAATGTGGGGAACATGAGTTCCATCCCTTGTCCGGGAAATCCCACGTGCTGCAGAGCAACAAAACCCATGCACCACAGCTACTGAGCCTGCACTTCCGAGCCTGTGCTCCGCAACGAGAAGCCACCGCAATGAGAAGCCCGCACGCAGCAACGAAGAGCAGCCCATGCTCTCTGCAACTAGAGAAAGCCTGCGTGCAGCTATGAAGACCCAGCACAGCCAAAGATAAATTTTAAAAAATTTTTAATTAAGATATATATACAATAAGATTCACTTTATTGTATATTGGAAACTAACACAATATTGCAAAGCAACTATATTAAAAAAAAAAATTAAACCCAAGCTGTCCCATGCACCAGGCTACTGCAAAACAGGTCTCACTGGGACAGGGGCCAGGCCTCCCCCTTAGACACCAGTCACCTGCACCTCCCCTTGCCTCTCAGGTCCTTCTGGTCAGCTGCCTCTAAACCCTGTGGTTTTGAGCGTGGCTGCCTTTGGCTGTCCTGCTTGAGAAAGTTGTGCAATATTCCAAGAACACCTCAAGTGTAGGGAATGGATGGATGGATGGATGGATGGATGGATGAACGTACTTCTTGCATGGCCTCTCTCTGGGGCAGACCCTGTGCTGAGCACTGAGGCCGCAGAGAGAAGGAAACAGGATTTATTACTGCCTCTAGGAGCTTTTATTATAGTGGGGAAGGCAGGCTGAGACCCACATCAGAGCTGCTGAGCTTAGCGGTGCACGTGGATGCACCACGCCCATTCCCCCAGGCCAAAGAAATCAGCAGGAATGCTTCATGAAGGGGCCGTGGTTAAGGCAAATCTTGTGGGAAGAACTTTCAAGGCCTGGGACTAGAGGTGCTGTCAAGCAGCCCAGACTTTCCAGGGACCAGAGATGTTTAGCTAGAAAGGAAACTGGGGCCTGGAGAGCATGGATGCCTTGGGACACCAGGGGCCTTGACAATTGGCTAAGGAGGTGGAACTTTCTCTGCAGTCACCAGGGAGCCAGGGAAGTTGTAAGGCTCTAGGTGACATGGCCCCCATGTGCCTCTTTTACAAGCCCACCCTGACTGTTAATGGGGCAGGCTGGCAGGCCTGGGGGTAGGGGGCAGGTCTCTGGCAGAGGCTGGTGAACGACTGCATAAAGGAAGGAGAAGTCTGTCCTGGAGCAATGACCATGTGGCTGTCATTAGAGGGCTGCCAGAATGCTGCTGGGGAGTGAGGGGCTGGCAGGTTCACCCACTGAGACAGGACCCACAGAGGAGGGGCAGGGGGAGGCGGCTGATTGGCAGCTACCTGCGGCCCTCCAGGGGCAGACAGTTGAGTGTCTGGGCCTCGAATGGGTCCTCTACCCTGGAAATTCCCTCCTAAAATGCCCAGTCACTCCTCACCTCCCACCCCAGATAGCTTGCCCTAGATGGGTGGTGGGCAGAGGGGCAGTCCTTTGCCTGGATGGCCAGGAGCCCAACCATGGCCAGAGGCAGACCCGGAGGCCTGGTACCCCCCATTCAGCAAGGCTGAATGACCCCGGGGCCGGCCATGCTGAGCGGCAGAACTGGTACTCACTGGAGGATGGTGGTCTGGGCATCCAGGCCCACTGGTGTGGGACGCTGTGTCAGGGCCATGAGGGGAGAGGGTGGTGGCCTCAGGAGCTTGGGCATTCTGGCTGTCCGCAGTGCAGCAGGCAACAGGCCCTGGCAGAGAGTGGGCTGGACTGTGGGTGGCAGGGAGCCCTGGCCCGCAGGCAGCTGGCTGCGGCCACAGCTGCTCATCTTATTTTCCACTCCTCCCCGAATCACCGTCCAGCTCATCCCAGACCCCCACAGGCTCTGGTCAAGTACATGGAGGAGTCTTGCAAGGAGGCCATTGGATAGTCCTTGTGTCCAGCCCCAGCCCTGTTCTAGTAAAGCAACTTGGGCTGGTGACTTGACTTCTCTGAGCCTCAGTTTCCCTACAATGACATGAGGGTCTTAATTTGACATGGTACCTGGGCTCTAGCTGGACTCTCTGAAGGGCAGCTCTTGTTGACAATGGACAGGCAGTGACTGCTCCCAGCAAGATGGTGAATAGGAAGGAAAGTCTCCTGACAGCTTGGTGGCAAGGAATTCTAACGTTGGGTTGGGTTGGGTCCCTCTCTTGACTGGTCTCCTGAAGTCCCCCCTGGAGACTGGTACCAGACAGGACCCTGGTACCAGAACAAGGAGGACAGGACAGGAAAGAAGTCCAGGACTCCAGCCAGCACTGGGCCACGGGACGTCGTGATGTTGGACAGCTGTGCCGATGGTCAGAACGACCCCTCCAGCCCAGGGAGGTGGGAAGGAGGGAGTCCGGTGACAGCCCTGGTTCCGCCCTTGCCTGGCCCTCCTCTGGCTTAGTCTCTCCTTTGTTCTTATTTTTTGCTGGTTCTTGCTTGTTTGCTTGTTTTGCTTGTTGGCTTTTAGCTTTTTGCCTCAAGACATGCAGGATCTCAATTCCCAGATAAGGGATAGAACCTGTGGCCCTTGCAGTGAAAATGCAGAGTCTTAACCACGGGACTGCCTGGGAAGTCCCTTTGCTTCTCCTTTGAACCAGGTGGGTACAATGATGACCTACAAGGACCCTGTTAGCATTCAGCTTTCAGGACCCAGGATCCTCTATACCCATTGGCCGGGCATCCACCCTTTTGGACTCACACATGCCATGCCCCCACTGGGCTCCAACATTTGCTCAGTTTCCCTTAACTGTAATGCCATCTTTCTCCTCTCTGGTGACCTAAGCCCCCGTGGCTCCCAAGGACCCGCCCAACACAGCCTTTCTGGGATCCTTGCCCTGAGTCCCCCCAGAATCTCATGCTGAGCCCCCACAGGCAGGCCTGGAACAGCACACTCCCTCTCAGCCCAACTCTGCTGCCAGGGGCCCAGTCCTCTCCCCTCCTTGGCCCAGGCCATGGGCTCCAGGGCAGGAGCCAGGCCTCAGCGTCCCTGTGTGCCCCTCGCGAGCTCCCAAGTCAACAGGAACTCAGAAAAGAAAGCAGAAGGCTCATGGCCTGGCTGCCAGTCTTTGCTCTGTCACTTCTGAATGGATGACCTCAGCAATTCTCCCTGCCTCCAGCTGACCAGTCAGCTTTGTGTCCCCTTCTGCAAAGTGCAGGCCTGGGGCACCAGTAAGAATCTGAGCTGAGTGCCATCTGCGGATGATGTCAGTTAATCCTCATTGCAGGCTTAAGAGGTAGAGTCTAATGTTTACCCCCTGTTTAGAGATGAGGAAATGGAAGGTTTGTAGAAAGAATGAGTGACTTCTTCAAGATCTCAGAGCCAGTAAGAGGTGGAAGCTGGAAATCCCCTGGGCCAGCTGAGGGGCTACCCCGCCGAGCAGCACACCTTCGGGGGAGTGGAGGCTGCAGACACACTTTGCCCCTGTCGGGAGCTCTCCGTGGAGAAATGGAAGTTTGTTCTTGGAAGAGGGGGGACCCGGAGAGAAGCGGTAACTTTTGGAGGCCACACCGAGTTCGTGGCACTCTGGTTGACTTCTACTTTGGGTTCTTCCCCTACCCTATCTCCTGTCTTCTTTGAGGTCATGTGTAAGGACAAGCTCCTTGACCCCTTGACTCCTGACCAGGAGCTGCCCCGGATGCTCAGGCATTGCCTGTGTAGACTCTAAACCAGTCACTCCAACACTGGGCCACCAATACCATGCAAGGCAAGAGTCCCAATTCATGGATAGATGTGAGCCAAGAGGCAGTGGGGACCTGCAATTCTGGCTACATGCCACATCCAGGGTCAACTCTCCAAGCAGATACAGGACTGGTTGTTAAGAAATATCTAGTGATATTAGGGGTCCAACCTGGGAGCTGGGCGGGTGGCAGTGGTGGTGATGGTGGAGGTGGTAAGGTTGGTGGAGGTAAGGATGGAGGCAAAGATGGAGGTGAGGATAGAGATGAAGATGAAGGTGCAGATGGAGGTGAGGATGGAGGTGAAAGTGAAAGTGAAGTTGTTCAGTCGTGTCTGACTCTTAGCAACCCCACGGACTGCAGCCCACCAGGCTCCTCTGTCCACGGGACTCTCCAGGCAAGAGTACTGGAGTGGGGGTGCCATCTCCTTCTCCAATGCATGAAGGTGAAAAGTGAAAGTGAAGTCGCTCTGTCGTGTGGGACTCTTAGCGACCCCATGGACTGCAGCCCACCAGGCTCCTCTGTCCATGGGACTCTCCAGGCAAGAGTACTGGAGTGGGGCCTTCTCCAAGGATGAAGGTGAGGATAGAGGTAAAGATGGAGGTGAGGATGGAGGTAAAGATGGAGGTGAGGATGGAGGTGAAGATGGAGGTGAGGGTGGAGGTGAGGGTGGAGGTGAGGGTGGAGGTGAGGATGGAGGTGAGGATGGAGGTGAGGGTGGAGGTGAGGGTGGAGGTGAGGATAGAGGTAAAGACGGAGGTGAAGATGGAGGTGAGGATGGAGGTGAGGATAGAGGTGAAGATGGAGGTGAAGATGGAGGTGAGGATGGAGGTGAGGGTGGAGGTGAAGATGAAGGTAAAGATGGAGGTGAGGATAGAGGTATAGAGGTAAAGATGAAGGTGAAGATGGAGGTGAGGATGGAGGTGAGGGTGGAGGTGAAGATGAAGGTAAAGATGGAGGTGAGGATAGAGGTATAGAGGTAAAGATGAAGGTGAAGATGGAGGTGAGGATGGAGGTGAAGATGAAGGTGAAGATGGAAGTGAGGGTGGACATGAGGGTGGAGGTGAGGATGGAGGTGAGGGTGCAGGTGAGGATGGAGGTAAAGATGGAGGTGAAGATGGAGGTGAGGGTGGAGGTGAAGATGGAGGTGACGGTGGAGGTGAGGGTGGAGGTGAAGATGGAGGTGACGGTGGAGGTGAGGATGGAGGTGAGGGTGGAGGTGAAGACGGAGGTGACGGTGGAGGTGAGGGGTGGAGGTGAAGACGGAGGTGACGGTGGAGGTGAGGGTGGAGGTGAAGAAGGAGGTGACGGTGGAGGTGACGGTGGAGGTGGGGGTGGAGGTGAAGGTGAGGATGGAGGTGAAGATGGGGGAAATTACAGAGATGATGGAGACAGTGGCAGTGACAATGGTGGTGGTGACGGTAGAGCTGGTGGAGCTGGTGGGGACGGGTCTGGGGTCAGTGACGGTGCAAGTGGTGGACAGGCTGGAGGTGATGATGGAGGACATGATGGAAATGATGGAGATGCTGGTGGCAGCGATGGGGGTGCTGCTGCGGCTGGTGAAACTGGAGGCCACAATAACACTGAGACTAACGGCCAGAGAATTGCTGGGAGTAGCTCTTGACTCAGAACCCTCTCCACCAAGCATCGACGCTCCTCCAGCCATGACTTTCAGTCAGAGAAGCCCTTCTGGCCAGTCAGTGTCACTGATGAGCATCTGGCTCCAGATAACATCATGGGCAGGAAGGGGACCCAGCTGCCTCCCAAGCATTAGCTAATGTGAGTAGAGCATCAGCCATGACTCAGGCAGCTGACAGGGTAGGGGCTTCCAACTCAATGAGAGGCCTAGTGCCTGGGGTGCCAGACAGTCGGGAGGTGGCCTGGGGATAGGCCCTCCTGTTCTAGGAAGGAAGCGAGGCCCTGGCTATAGTCAGGCAGGAGAACAAAGGCTCTACTGGGCGGATGAGGAGCAGATCTGAGCCCCTGGCGCCAGCAAGGTGGGGAGCTGAGAATGACACTGAGCGGGGAGAGGGGGCACGTGGGTACCAGTGCTAGGTAGGCTTCTGGCCTGGAGCGAGCCTAGGGGTGGGAATGACGAGGTTGATGGAGGTATCTGAGGCAGAGGGGTTGGGGGTCTTGCTGGCAGCAAGCGTAGAACAATGACAGCAAGAAGATTCCAGGAGTGGTCCAAGCATGGGCTCCAAGGCGGCCACTGGGAATTCCAGCATCTTTGGCAAATGTCACAAATTCCTCCTCTGTTGTTGACATCAACACACGAATGCTGCAGGCCCGCCATGACCGATGTTCTAGCTTTTCCATTACCCTCAGGCTGTCTGCTCCCACACCCGCTCCACCCCCGAGCGCGCCCACTTCTGGCCTCTGCCAGGACCCTGGCGAGATGCTGGCCTGGAAGAGCCTAGTCGGGGTGCCGGCCAGGCTCCCCTGCACACTGCCCGGGCAGTGGGCCTTGCCAGGTGTCAGACTCAATTTCCCAATCCTTCTTGCTCAGAGAACCAAACATCTTCTCCCTCCACCAAAGCTGGGTCCTCCCAGGCCGCGTCCTTGGCAGCAAGGAGACCCTTGGGGTGGCAGTCAGACTCACCAGGCCAGGCAGAGCGGGGAGGGGGCAGAAAGCAGAAAGGTCATTCATCCAATTTGTCACCCACCTCTCAGAAGGCCACTGGCCTAAGGGAAGGGAAGCGTACACTGCGGTGGATGGAGCAGCCAGCTGCAGGCCACGTGACCGGAGATGGCCAGGGCAGGGCGGGGGATGTGCCACCAGAGAGTCCGGAGACCTGGGTATAAGCCCTTGACTCACCCTCTCCCTGTATCCCACTGGTAAACAAGGTGGGTGAGTGAAAGAACTGTCTGAGGCCCAGCCCACCGTCCGTGAGTCAGCAAGGTTCCCTCCCTCCACCAACCCCACGTCCCTTGCACAACTTTGCACTCATTGTTTTAAAAAAATAACAGTTTGTGATAGAATTCACACACCCTACAATTCACCCATTTAAGGCATACAACTCGATGGTTTTTAGCATATTCACAAAGTCATACACACATTTCCACTGTCCATTTTAGAGCATCTTATCACCCCAAAAAGAAAGCCCTGGTCTATCAGCCCCTAACTCCTAATCCTTCCAGACTCCATCTCTACTCCCACCAGCCCTACTCTCTACTGCTACAGACTTGCCTGTTCTGGACATTTCTTGTCATCATTGCTTCCTTAGAGAAGGAGGACACTGGGTAAACTGGATCTGCCTGTTGCCCCCAAACCAGCCCCTCCCTAGGGCCCCTCCTGCCCTAGGCCCGGGGCTCCAGGCTGCCAGCGCTTCGGGGTACAGGCTCTCCAACCAGCCACAAGTCTTGTCTCTCTCCCTCTCACTTTCCTCCCAGCTGACCCCCTCTCACAGTCCACTGTGCCGCTGTCCGCTTCTCACCGCCCCTGGGACTGTTCTAAAGTGGAAATGTAATCAAGTCACCTTCAAAGGCCCCATAGGTCTCTGTTACCCTTAGGGTTCCATCCAGAACCTCGGCCCCAGGCGTTTTCGTCTGGGTTCCCAAGAGGACAGTGCCTGAACTAGACCGTGCGTTTGGGAGAGAATTTCAAGAGACAGGATGGAGGAGGAAGGAAAGCATGAAGGCAACCTAAGGATGCTCTCTGCCACAGGCAGCAGGGGCTCAGTTCCACTGGAACCTCAAGGCTTACACAGAATGCCATCCCGATTGGTCTGTCTGAGTGACAGGAGATGGGTGTTTTCTTACTGGCTGAGGGTTGGTGCTAGGGAAGTGAACCCCACCCCAACATTCCAGGTTGCACTCGTTGTCAGGCAGAGAGGACCCGTGCTTAGAAGACTCTGAGACAGAGAAAGATGCTGCCATGAAGGCCACGCAGGACTCCACCCAATGCCTACTGCTGGCTGTGCACTTTCTGTGAACATGGGCAGCTTCCGGCTGCCCCTTCTCCCGAGAACAGCCCTGAGCTGATAGGAGCTATTAGTCTGGATGTTGAGCACCTTACGATCAATGGCCAGCTGAAACGGGGACTCCCTTCCTCCAGGAAAGCCAACACGTGGTGCAATTTATGCTCTAGAGTCTTCCCTGTGGATCAGGCCAGGAACACACTTTCCCTGAGGCCACATTCTGCTTCCTTATCTCATGAAATCACAGCATCTACTTCTAATACAGACTTAGGCTCTGTTTCTGGGGAACCCAGAAGGAAAATGTACCCCATAACCAAGAAAAAAAAAATCACTGAAATAGATCAAGAAATGACAAAGATAATCCAATCAGCTGAGAAGACTTGAAAACAGCTATGATAAAAGTGTTCAAGATCTTAAAGGAAAAATAAATGTAATGAGGAGAGAAATAGAAGATATAGAAGAGAACCAATATAACTTCTAGAGCTGAAAATACAATGTCTGAAATGAAAAATTCATTGGATGAGCTCAGCTGCAGCTTGGAGGGGGAAAAATATTTAAAAGAATGTTAATATAGATTTGGAGACCTACAGAACAACACTGACTCATCTATTACATGTATAATTGGTTAGCATTTTTTGCAATAAATTTCTTTCTTTAAAAAAAGAAAGAAAAATAAAGGTATTTTCTGACAAACAAAAGATGAGAAAATTCATTGCCAGCGTATCCTGCCCTACAAAAAAAAATTTTAAGTTAAGTTTTTCAGGCTGAAGGAAAAAGATGTGTAAATATGATTTACCTGACAATGAAGAATACCAGAAATGACAAATAGGCAAATATGTGGACTAATATAAAACAGATTTTCTCTCATTTTTATTTCCTTCAAAGATAATTGACTTTTCTGTATACCTGAAGGAGAAGGCAATGGCACCCCACTCCAGTACTCTTGCCTGGAAAATCCCATGGACAGAGGAGCCTGGTAGGCTGCAGTCCATGGGGTCCTAAGAGTCGGACACGACTGAGCGACTTCACTTTCACTTTTCACTTTCATGCATTGGAGAAGGAAATGGCAACCCACTCCAGTGTTCTTGCCTGGAGAATCCCAGGGACGGGGGAGCCCGGTGGGCTGCCGTCTATGGGGTCGCACAGAGTCGGACACGACTGACGTGACTTAGCAGCAGCAGCAGCAGCAGCATACCTGAAACTAACAGAACATTATAAATCAACTTGGTTTCAGTGAAAGTTGTTTGTTTTGAAAAGAAATTTAAAACATTTTTTAAAGGTAACTCACTTTTAAAGAAAAAAAAAAATAACAGTGTATTGTGGAGTCTAGAACCTTCACAGAAGTAAAATGAAGGACTGCCACGGCACGAAGGATGGAAGTGGAAGTATACTGTTGTAAGGGTCTTATATTATTCACAAAGTATTAGTTAATAGTTTAAAGATAGACTGGATCTTTAACTTGGATAAGTTAAAAATTCAAAGTACAAACTCTAGGGCAATTACACACACACACACACACACACACACACACAAGTAGCTAATAGGCCAAAAGTGACCAAAATGGAAGGCTAAAACCAAAAGACAAATCCTCAGTCCAAAGGAAGGGAGGGGACTTCCCTGGTGGTCCAGTGACTAGTTGCCATGCGCCCAGTGTAGGGGCCCAGATTTGCTCCCTGGTCAGGGGACTAGATGCAGCATGCTGCAGCTGAGTTCACAGGCCACAGCTAAAGATGCCACGTGCCACAGCTAAGACCTGGCACGGCCAAATAAATGTAAACCAACAACCAACCAAGGGAGGGAGAGAGGCGAAGGTGAACAGAGCTGAGGGAACACACAGAAAACAAACAGCAAGGCAGCAGCGTTAAACCCAAACGCATCGCTCTGAGTCTAGTCACATGGAGTAACAGGGGCTACATCTGCCCTCCCCACTTAACAAGGAGAAAACCAAATAAAACACACGACACAGAGGTTCTTCAACATGGACAAGAAGCAGTACAGAAATGCGATCCCTAAGAGAAAAGGAAATAAGGCGAATTCTAAAACCTGGAAATTTTCTTAGATCTTAGGAAATTAATGTACTTCTAAATAACCCATAGGTCAAAGAAAAAAACCACATGAGAGATTGGAAAGTATTTTGTACCAAATGTAAATGAAAACACAACACACCAATGTTTGTGGGCTGCAGCTCTAAAAGCAATGACTTGGAGGGAAATTATAGCTTTAACTGCTGTACAAAAGATAAAAAGTTGATAATCGATGAGTAAAGGGTCTGTCTTAAAAACCTAAGAAATGAAAGAGCAAATTCAACCTGAGATAGAAAAATGTGAATAATAAAGATAAGAACATAAGTCAATGAAATAGGAAGTGGACAAGCAATACAGAAAATGCTAATACCAAGAGCAGTTAAATTGAAAGGTCCATATCATTAAAATATTTATCTATTGTTATATAACAACAGTACCATAAATACAGTGGCTTTAAACCGTATACGTTCATTTTTTTTCTTAGTTTTGTGGATCAGAGGTCCAGGCACAGATCAATTGGGTGCTCTGCTTTAGGACTTGACAAGACTACAATTAAGGTGTCTTGTCTATGGCTCAGCTCAGGAGGAGACCACTTCCAACTTATATAGTTATTGACAGAATCCAGCTCCTTATGGGATGCTGGGCTTGGAGCCTCACTTTCTAGTTTGTTGTCAGCTGAAGGCCACCTGCAGCTCCTGGCAACGTGGCCCTTTCCAAATGGCACCTTGCAACATGGCAGTTTAATTCCTCAAAGCCATGGTGGAGGGGGCCATCTCCTAGCAGTGTGAATTATCAACTCATACAAAATAATCACATATACATAAATCATGTACACTCCTTTACCGTTGCTATATTCTACTGATTAGAATACTTTGGCTACCTGATTCGAAGAGCCAACTCATTGGAAAAGACCCTGAGGCTGGGAAAGATTTAAGGCAGGAGGAGAAGAGGGTGACCGAGGATGAGATGATTAGGTGGCATCCCCGATTCAACGGACATGAGTTTGAACAAAGTCCAGGAGACGGGGAAGGACAGGGAAGCCTGGCATGCCTCAGTCCATGTGGCCACAAAGAGCTGGACATGACTGAGCGGCTGAACAATGATAACAACTGATTAGAAGCAAGTCGCAGGTCACATGTGCACTTGAGGGGAGCAGCTCACCCAAGTAAGTGAACACCAGAAGGTGGAGACCGGAGGGCTGCTGTACAGCTTTTGTCACAATTGGTAAAACCCAGACTGGATTCTTTAACCAAAAAATAGAGACTATTACATGACCAATATTATTAGAGAAATAAGGAGGATCACTAGAGACTATATACACACTAAGTAGATAACATGGGACGCTTATGAACAATATCATGTCAATATATTCAATAACAAATGGAAATGGACATGTTCCTTAAGGACACAAACTATCAAAACTAGCATAGGAAGAAACAGAAGCTAAAAGGGCAAATTATAGCTGAGTGAAAAAGAAAAGATAAAAGGGAGGTAAATGAAATAGAAAAATGATAGAGAAAATGGAAGAAACCAAAATCTGGTTCTTTGAAATGGTAACAAAATTCGCAAATCTTTAGCAAGCCTGAATGAGAAAAAGAGCAGTCTCAAATTATTAAAATTGAGAATGAAAGAATAGACATTACTACTAACTTTACAGAAGTAAGAAGAGCTATAGGGCAATACCATTAACAGCTGTATACCAACAAAGTAGATAACCTAGATTAAATGGACATATTTAGAAATATTTAAACTACTAAAATGGACCCAAAAAGAGACCAAAAAGCTCTATAACATGTAAAGAGATTGAATTAATAATAATAACAATAATAACTGTCTTCTGTCCTAAGTTGCTTGAGTCGTGTCCACTAGCTGTAGCCCCCCAGGCTCCTCTGTCCATGGGATTCTCCAGGCAAGAATACTGGAGTGGGTTGCCATGCCCTCCTCCAGGGGATCTTCCCAACCCAGGGGTTGAACCCACATCTCTTATGTCTCCTGCATTGGCAGGTGGGTTCTAACTTCTCACAAAGAAAAGCCCAAGATGTAATGGCGTTACAGGTGAATTTTGCCAAATGTTTAAAGAAGAACCAATGCTAGAGGAGTGACACCAGCAAGATGGCAGAATAGGAGTTTCCTGTCATCGTCCCCGCCCGCAGGACGTCGGTTCTGGCTACCACTGATGAGGACAGTGCCTTTGTAGGAGTCCAGGAATCCAGCAGAGAGGTTCTATCACTGTCGGAGGAAAGAAAATCTGAGAACAGACTCGTTGAAGACAGTAGATGAATACCTGCCCTTTGTCTATGTCATCCCCTCTCAAGGTGACACAATTCAATGCCAAGAGAGACCCTCTTGGCCTGTAATTTCTCCCAGGGAAAAACGAGAGAGCAGTAAGTCAACACCGGGCTTCCCAGTCAAGGTGGATGGTGCCCAAGAGGCCAACTCGGGCAGTCAGCACAGCTGAGGGGTTGAGAGAGGCTAGGAACACAAAAACTAGGGCTCAGAACTTATCCGAGGGAATTCCCTGGTGGTCCAGTAGTTAAGACTGTGCACCCACTGCAGGGGGCATGGGTTCAATCTCTGGTCCAGGAACTAAGATCCCGCATGCCAATTTAAAAGACAAAACAAAAGCTCATCAAGAGGCTGCAGGTCCTACAAATCACTCTGTAGACTCCACCAGGAAGTCCACCCAGGACTCCCTTAGCAGGCCTCACCTGCAGATCCCTCAGCTGGTCCAGGTGTATCTCCAGTGCTCTGCACACCTCACTGACCTCCTCTGGCCAGCTCCCTGCACACACCCTCATGGACAGGGAGTATGAATCTTGGGAGACAACTTACAAACACAAGCAGAAAGCTGCCTTGACTCTGGGACTGACAGAAGGCACCACACTGGAGCACTCTCGGGGCACAAGCCTAGGGGGATCAAACAGGAGGCTCTCAGCTTCTAGCCTGGCTTCACAGAATCAACAGAAGGCATGCTTAAGAATTTCCCTCCAAGGGACTTCCCTCGTGGTCCAGTGGCTAAGACTGAGCTCCCAAGGCACGGTGCCCGGGTTCGATCATATGCCACAACTGAGAGTTCGCAAGCCATAACTAAAGATTCCATGCGCTGTAACAAAGGTCCCGCATGCCAGAATGAAAACTGAAGGTCCCATGTGCCATAACTAAGACCAGGTGCAGCCAAATAAATAAATATGTAAATAAATATATATTTTTAAAATTTCCCTCCAAGAGGGCACATGAGGTGTAGAGTGGCCACAACCATAGGAAAGTTCTGAACCTCAGAATTCCTAGCTGGGCTGACTGGTGACAGTATTTCTCTCCCAAAGTTAGTCAGTAAAGACTGGAGAAAGTGACTACTTTTTCAAATGTGAAGACAACAATGCAAGACTTTGAGGAACACAAAAAAGTTAAGGAAACATGATACCACCACAAGAACACAGTAATTTTTCAGCAACTGAACCCCTCACATATGAAGGTTTATGAACTGCCTGACAAATAATTCAAAATCATCATTTTAAGGAGGCTCAGGGATCTACAAGAGAACACAGCTTTCTTAACACAATAAAAGGTATTTATGAAAAATCCACTGCTAACATCATACATAATGGTGAGAACGGAAAGCTTTCCTGCTAAGACCAAGAATAAAACAAAGATATCAGGGTATTTAGGCAAGAAAGAGAAGCAAAACCACTCAGGTTGAAAAAGATGAACTATTAACTATCTCTATGTGTAGACTACATGGTGTTATTCACAGAAAACCATAAGAAATACAAACACATGTGCACACACACACACACACACCTGTTAGAACTAATAAACTCAGCAAGGTTTTAGAATATAAAAGAAGTATTAAAAAATCGATTGAGTTTATTACATAAGCTAGAACTGAATCATTCTAAAGGAAACGTAATAAAACTATTCCTCTCACCATATACAAAAATTAACTCAGAAGATCAAAGGCCTAAATCGAAGAGCTAAAGCTCTAAAACCCTTAGAAGAAGACATAGTAAATCTTTGTGATCTTGGACTAAGCAATGGTTTCTCAGATAAGATGTGAAAAGCACAGCAAGAAGAGAAAAAAATAAGTAAATCGGATTTGATCAAAATTTTAAGCATTCACATTTCAAAGCACCACCCAGAAAGTGAAAAAACAACCCATGGAATGGAGGAAAATATTTGCAAATCGTTTTTCTGATAAGGGACTAGTTTCCAGAATATATAAAGAACTCTTACAACAGCAATAAAAAGGTACATAAGTCATCCTTTAAATGTGAAAAGGATTTTAATAGACATTTCCCACGAGAAGATATACATGCAAATGGCCAATATGCACGTGAAAAGAAGTTCAACATCATTAGTCACTAAGAAAATGAAAATCAAAACCACACCATGATGTATCAAAACCACTATAATGGATGTAATAAAAAGAAAGACAATAAAAAGTGTTGACAAGAATGTGGAGAAATTGGAACCTTCGTACATCACTGGCAGAAATATAAAACGGTGCAGTCACTTTGGAAAAGAGTTTGGCAGTATCTCAAAAAGTTAAAATAGAGTTGCCAAAGGAGCCATTCTACTCTTATGGATATACCCACAGGAGAACTGCCAGGACAGGGGAGCCCGGTGGGCTACAGTCCACACCGTCAGAAAGAATCGGACGTACCTGAAGCACCTGAGCATGCGCACATATGAGAACTGAAAATGTACGTTCACGTGAAAACATGTATGTAAGTGCTCATTGCAACGTTATCCATAGTGGCCCAAAGTGGAATCAATCCTCATATCCATCACTGGTGAATGGATAAGTACAGTGTGGTATACCCATACAATGGAATAATCTTTGACCACAAAAAGATGAATGAAGTCCTTACAAATACTACAACATGGATGAATTTTGAAAACATTGTGCTAAGTGAAAGAAGTCAGCCACAAAAGGTCATGTGTCATATGATTTCATTTATATGAAATGTCCAGAATAAGCAAATCCATAGAGACAGAAAGTGTTTGCCAGGGGCTGGGAGGAAGCGAGAATGAGTGTAAACTAATGGGAATGGAGTTTTTCAGGGGGGATGAAAATGTTTATGAAATGAGAAGATGGCTGCTGCACAACCCTGTGAATACACTTAAAACAAGTGAATTGTTCCCTGTTTTAAAAAAGTGAATTTTATGGTATGTGATTTATACCTCTGTAAAAAAGAAAAAATAGAAAAATCTGAATGAGTCTATATCTACTAAAATTTGTGTTTTATGGTTCAAAACTTTCCAACAAGGAAAAAAATTTCAGGCCCAGATGGCTTCACGGGTAAATTCTAGCAAGCAATTAAGAATGAGGTAATTCCAATCTCACAAAAACTTCTAGAGAACATAGGATATTTCCCAACTAATTTTATGAGGCCACTGTTACTCCGATACCAAAACCAGACAAAAACATTACAAGGGGGGAAAAACCTAACAAACCCAGACGAGGGATTGTCAAACCATGGCCTACGGGCCCAAATCAGCCTGCAGTCCGTTTATGTAAATAATGTTTTAAGAAAACACAGCCACACCCACTCACGTGTGTCTTGTCTATTGCTGCTTTCGTGTTACAGTGGCAGAGGTGAGTAGTTGGGACACAGATTACACGGTCTGCAGAGCCTCAGATATTTACTACCTGACTCTTCACAGAAAAAAAACTGCTGATTCCTTGCTATGGACAAAGAGCTCTCCTGAATAAAGATGCAAAAATCCATTAAGAGGATCAGCAAATCAACCAAGAAACACATAAAAACAGATAAAAGTCAAGTCAACTGGAAATTTATCCCAGAAATGCAATGTTAGTTTACAAAAAAAAAAAAAAATCAGTCAACGTAATAAAACATATCAATGAATAAAGGTTAAAAATAACATAGTCTTCTTAATAATGGCAGAAAGAAAGCATTTGACAAAATTCAACATATAGTCATGATAAAAACACTTTTCGGCAAGCTAAAAATGGAAACATTTCCCATCCAACATGGAAGAAGTTTGGAAGTCGTCACTCTGTCCTAACAATAAGTAAAAGGCTGAATGAACTGAAGTATGAATAACTGCAGATCCATCCAGAGAAGCACGGTCATGGGGAAAATCACTGCCCCCTCCCCACCCAAACTGTAGAGACAGGCAGGTGGATGCGGAGACCTACAACTTATCAGTGCAGAAAGTAGTAGTGGGATGGGGAAACCTCAGTTACAATCAACAAACTGCTGGAGGCTGAGCGTGGACAAGTCTCATTGGCAAAACTCCAAGGGGATGCAGTCAGGGGGTGCCCTGCCCCCCCCCCCCCAGACACACTTATGTGAGTTTTACCTCCTGAAGACTTACCAGGTTCTCATAATGAATATCAAAGAAAACCCCCCAGTGCTTCTGGCAGGTGCAGAAGAAAACAAACCATTATGAAACATGCTGGAGCATTCTGTTCTTAACAAAGCCTGCATTCAGGAGAAATGACCTAACCAGAGGCTCACTTGCGGGGAGGAGGGTGGGTTTAATGGAGCCTAACTGTCTTGGAGGAAGGGAAATACCCAGCTCCATCTGATTCTAGCCATCCTGTTCCACCTAAGGTGGGAAAAACAAACAATAAGCACTTGTGAAGCTCATAGTCCAGGAGCATCTGTTCACGAAAAGACTAAGATCTAATCCTAGGACTATGGAATGCTCCCCTACACCCCCTTTATCACAACGTCCCTAAAGGGTAGTTTATAGTCATTCCTATCACCCCGTACATCATGTCCAACTATCAAGGGGGAAAAAAAAAAACTACAAGGCATACTAAAAGGCAGAAAAACAGTCTGAAGAGGCAGAGCAAACAACAGAACAGACTCAGATAAGACAGGGATGTTGGAGTTATTAATATAAAAGCAAGGAATTTAAAGTGACTATAATCACTATGCTAAGGGCGCTCACGGATAAGATAGACAGCATGCAAGAACAGACGGGCAATGTAAGCAGAGATGGAAATTCTAAGAACCAAACAGAAACGCTGGAGATCAAAAGCACTGTAACATAAATGAAGAATGAATGCCTTTGATGGGCTTGTTAGCAGACTGGACACAGCTGAGGAAAGGATCTTTGAGCTTGAGGATGTCTCAACAGAAATCTCTAAAATGGAAAAGCAAAGAGAAAAAAGGCTGGGAGAAAAAGTACCAGAGCAGAACAGAACTGGGAGACGGCTACAAAAGGTGTAACATATGCTTAATGGGAATACCAGAAGGAGAAGAAAGAGAGAGACAGGAAGAGAGGAAATTTTTGAAACAATAATTTGTTTGACTGAAAATTTCCCCCAAATTAATGTCAGACACCAGACCACAGATCCAGGAAGCTTAGAGAACATCAATCAGGATGAATGCCGAAAACTACACCCAGGCATATTATACCCAAACTACCAAAAATCAAAGATACAGAAAAATTTCTGAAAGAAGCCAGGGAAAAATGAAGAGAAAAGATGAGAATTACGTCCAACTTCTCAGAAACTATGCAAACAACGAGAGAGTGGAGTGAAATACTTAAAAAGTATTAAGAGGGTAAAAAAAAATCCTACCAGTTTAGAATTCTAGGAGGAAAATATCCTTCAAAAGTAAATGAGAAATACTTTCTCAAGCAAAAATTGAGAGCATTTGTTGCCTTGCAAAAAAAAAAAAGTTTCTTTAAAAAATATTTATTTATTGGCTGTGTCAGGAGGATCTTAGTTACAGAACACAAGATCTTTGCTGTGTCATGCGAGACCTTTTGTTGTGGCTGGAACGCTTGGTTTGGTTGTCTTGCTGCACAATCTCGTAGTTTCCTGACCAGGGATCAACCCTGCATCCCTCACACTGCAAGGTGGATTCCTAACCACAGGGAAGGCCCACAAACAATGCTTTTTAAAAATTCCTTAAGAGAAGGAAAATAATAAAGTTCAGAAACCCACTTTCACATAAAGAAAGAGGGTGCACGGGAGAAAGAATAAGTGGAGGCTATTTAAAAACTTATTTTTCTTACCCGCAATTGATCTAAGATAATAGCTTGTTCAACCTAATAATACCAACAAAGTACCATGTATACCTATTTGTGTGTGTGTACTTACGTAGAAATGAAATGAAGGATGGCAACAGGGACAGGAGGGAGGAATCAGAGTTAATTTGCTGAAGTACTTGCACTATTTGTGAAGTGGTAAAGTATTATTTGAAAGTGAACTTGGCCTGGTTGTAAATATATACTGCAAATTCTAGGGCAATCACTAAAAAAAGAAGTATTAACTGATATGCTAAGAAAGGGGAGAATATAGAATAAAAATTTTCAATTAAAACCACAAAAGGCAGAAATGATAAAAAGAATCATTTCTCCAAGAAGACACAACAATCCTTTACGCATACATGCCTAATAACAGAACATCGAAACAGGTGAGGCAAAAACTGATGGACCTGTGAGGAGAAATAGGTGAACCCACCACCATATTTGGAGATTTCAATAGCCCTCTATCAGAAGTGCATGAATCCAGCAGGCAGAAAAATCAGTAAGGCCACAGCTGAACTCAACAAGATCAAACAACTGGATATAAGCAACATCTATTGAGTGCTTCATCCAATAATGGCAGAATACAGATTCTCAAGTTCACATGGGACATTGATTAAGATAGACTATAATACATTTGGGGTCATAAAACACATCTTAATGCATTTAAAAGAATGGAAAGCATACAATGTCTGTATTAGACCACAATGGAATTAAACTGGAAATCAACAACAGAAAGATAGCTGGAAAATCCTGAAACCCTTGGAGACTAAATAATACACTTCTAAATAGAACTCAGATCAAGGAAGAAATGCCAAGAAAATTTTTTAAATACTCTGAATGAAATGAAAATTAAAACACAACTTATCGAAATGTGTGGGATGCAGTAAAAGCAGATCTTAGAGGGAAATTTATAGCTTTCAGTATATTAAAAAAGAAGAAAGATCTAAAATCAATCAACTGAGCTTCCACCTTAGGAAGCTAGAAAAAGAAGAGCAATTTAAACCCAAAGTAAGCAGAGGAAGGGGTTCCCAGAAGGCACTAGTGCAAAAGAATCTGCCTGCCAATGCAGGAGACGCACGCGATGCAGATTCAATCCCTGGGCTGGGAAGATGCCCTGGAGAAGGAAATGGCAACCAACTCCAGGATTCTTGCCTAGAAAACCTCATGGTCAGAGGAGCCTGGTGGGCTAGAGTCCATGGGTCACAAAGAGTCAGATACGACTGATCACATACACACACCCACACACTCCACAAGCAGAAGAAAAGATACAATAAAAATGAATGGAAATGAATGGACTTGAAAACAGAAAATCAATAGAGAAAATCAATGACACCAAAATCCGGTTCTTTGACAAGACCAATAAAATTCATAAGCTTCTTACCAGTCTAAGAAGAGAGGACTCAAGATTACTATTACCAGAAATTAAACAGGAGGCAGCCTTAAAGATCCCAGGGACATTAAAAGGATAATAAATATTATGAATATCTCTGCCTACAAATTTGATAACCTAGATGAAACGGATCCATTCCTCGAAAGACACAATCAGCAAAACTCTCGCAAGAAGGAAGAGACAGTTCGAATAGGCCTTTATCTATTAAAGAAATTGAGTCAATAATTATTAACGCCAAATAATTATCAACCTTTCAAAATAGACAGCAGCAGACCCAGATGGGTTCACTGGTTGATTCTAGCTATAAATTCAGTTTCTTCAGTAACTATGGAGCTATTCAGGTTAACTCTTAATTCACTTCACAAGTTTGTTGTTACTGAGGAATGGGTCCTGTAGGCTCCACTGGGAGGTCTCATGTCATTACCAGGAAGTTGCTTGGGGCAGTGGCATGAGAGACCGGAGGAGAAAAAAAAAAAGAATGTCTCTCCTCTCTCTAGGCTTTAGGAGGGCCCTTTCCCGCTCCTCCAGCGGGAACCAGAAGGTTCCTCCTGAGCTTCTCACTGTTCCTGCCAACACCAGTTCTTGGTTTCAGGCTGACTTGTGCTCAGACTGGAGGACACTGTAGGAAAAAAATAATGGGTAGACTCACCACTGGTTCGGTGGTGCTCCAACTTCTTGTCTTTTTTTTTTTTTTTCCAATGTTCCTACTAATATTGACTTTTCAGAGTCCTCAGATCGCTGTTCCATGTACTCTATCCAGGTTTTACAGCTGTATTCAGTAGGAGAGACAGGGTGGAGTACACTTACTCCATTTTACCCAGAACCAGAGCCTAAAGATTTCTTTAGACATATGAAATTGCAAGAATTAATCACCAGCAGATCTTCACTTCAAAAAAAAAAAAAAAATGTTAAAGGAAGTCTTTCAGACAGGAGGAAAATGATACCAGATGGAAATATGGATGGACATAAAGAAAAGAAGAGCATCAGAAATGGTAAGTGTGTGGATAAACATGAAAAAGTCTTTTTCTTCCTTTTTAAATGTTTTCAAAAGGGAATTGACTACTCAAAGCAGAAATAGTAACAATGTATTGGGGCAGTCCTAACATGTAGAAGCAAAATATCTGACAACAGAAGCACAAAGGTGAAGAGGCAAATTAGAAGCACAATCTTGTAAGGATCTTAGACTATATTTTTAAGTGTATAATGTTACTTGAGGGTAGATTAATAAGTTAAAGATGTACACACTGTCATAAAACATCACTAAATAATAAAAAACTAAGAGTTATACCTAATAAACTAATGAATGAGATCAAATAAAATCATAAAAAATGTTCGATTAATTCAAAAGAAGGCAGAAAAAGAGGGGACAGGGAACAAAGAACAGATGGGTCAAATACAAAACAAATATCAGGATAGTAGATTTGAGTCCCACCGTATCAATGATTATATAAAATGTAAATGGTTTGTAGGACGAGTGGTAAACTATGGCCTGCAGGCCAAAGCCGGCCTGCAGCGTGTTCTTACGTGGCCCTCAAGCTAAAAATGGTTTGTCCATTTACAAAGCATTGTGGAAAAGAAAGCAAAGGAGGAAAAAAAAAGGAAGCGAAGGAGTATGTAGCAAAGACCATATGCAGCCCACAAAGCCTAATTTATTTATTGCCAGTCCTTTACAGAAAATGTTCTTCAGTGTTCTTTTCAACCCCAGTTAAAAGTTAAAAGGCAGAGGCAGAGTTAAAAGGCATCTTCTTCATGGCAAGAGGCACTGTGGTCCTGAGAGGACCGGGGCCCCCGGGGCCCCCTTATTGCCTTCTCTCTATCTCCCTGCCATTTGATCCTAAAGGAAGAAGTCATCATGAATAGGGTGTTGCAGAGCAGAGAAGCTAAAGCCTGGCTTTCTAATTAGGGACAAGGAAGAGGAGTAGTCACAAGCTGGAAAGTGTGACATTGCTGAGAAAAAGGAACTCAAGAAAACAATTTGGGGGAATTCCCGGGCAATCCAGTGGTTAGGCTCTGAGCTTCCACTGATGAGGGCCCAGGGTTCAATTCCTGGTCAGAGAATTAAGATCCCACTAAGGGTGTGGTGAGGCCCAAAAGAAGAAGAAAACAACTTGGTAAAGTTGTATGTATGAACCCGTGGGCTCACGGCTGAGCTTTGTGTGTGGATCTGGCCCTAGATAGCATAGATTTTGAGGAATAAATTATGGGGGACAGACCACTGCCACTCACAGCAACCAACTGAGTATTATCCCAGCAACACAGGACTGTTTTACTATTTGAGTATTAATTAATGCAGTCTGAAAAAGAAAGCACAGAAGATCATATCAATGTATGTATTTGACAAGATTCAACATCCATTCTGGATAAAGTAAAAGTGAAAGTGAAGTCGCTCAGTCGTGTCCGACTCTTTGCAACCCCATGGACTGTAGCCCACTAGACTCCTCCATCCATGGAATTTTCTAGGTAAGAGTACTGGAGTGGGTTGCCATTTCCTTCTCCAGAGGATCTTCCCAACCTGGTTATGGACCCGGGTCTCCTGCATTGTGGGAAGACACTTTACCGTCTGAGCCACCAGGGAATCCCTATCCATTCTGGATAAATTCTCATCAAAGTAGGAATAGAGGACTTGCCTGTGGTCCAGTGTTTAAAACTCCACACTTCCAAAGCTGGGGAATCGAGTCTGATTCCTTGTTGGGGAACTAAGATTCTCACATATTGCAGTGTGTGGCATGGACAAAAAATTAAATTAAAAAAAATTTTTTTAATATGTTTTTAAGTCTTAAAAAAAAAAAGGTAGGAATAGAAAGGAACTTTCTCAACCTGATAAAGGGCATCTATAAATTACTCAGAACTAAAATCATACTTGGAGCTTCCCTGGTGGCTCAGACAATAAAGAATCCGCCTGCAAAGCAGGAGACCTGGGTTTGATCCCTGGGTTGGGAAGATCCCCTGGAGAAGGGAATGGCAAAACCCACTCCAGTATTCTTGCCTGGAGAACTCCATGGAGAGAGAAGCCTGGTGTGCTATAGTCCACAGGGTTGCAAAGGGTCGGACATGACCTAGTGACTAACACTTTTACTTGTCAAAATTATAGGGGCTTCCCAGGTGACACAGTGGTAAAGAATCCACCTGCCAATGCAGGAGACGTGAGTTCCATCTCTGGATTAGGAAGATCCCCGGAGAAAGAAATATCTACCTACTCCAGTATTCTTGCCTGGGAAATTCCACGGACAAGAGAGCCTGGCAAGCTACAGTCCAGAGTCGGACTAAGCGACTGAGCAAAATTATACTTACTGGTAAAGGATTGAATACTTTCCCTAAATTCAAGAACAAGATAAGAATGTTTACTCTTACCACTTCTATTCAACATTGTATTGGAAGACCAAGGCAAGATAATAAAAAAAGAAAAAAAAAAAAAAGCGCACTTTGGGAAGGAAGAATTTAAACTGTCCCTATTTATGGAACACATGATTGTCTCCAAAGAAAATTCCAAGAAATTCACCCCTCAAAAGCTCCTAAAACTATAAATAAATTTATAAAGATGGAAACATACAATTTAAAGTCTATGCACTAGCAGCAAACCATTGGAAACTAAAATCTCAAAAACAGTACCAATTATAATAGTACCCAAACAAGAAACCCTATCTCTAATAAAGCTACAGTTATGCAAGACATTGTTTGGAAAAGGAAAAGGTAAACCATAGACTGGAAGAAAATCTTCACGGTATCTATAGATGACAGTGGACTTTTATGCAGCTCAGAAAAAGAGACAAAAATAGTCTTTTAAAAATTGGGCAAAATGCGTGGATGCCTCTCAAAAGAAAATGTATAAAAGGCAAATAAGCATATGAAACATGCTCAACCTCATTAGTCATTCAGTTCAGTCGCTCAGTCATGTCTGACTCCTTGAGACCCCATGAATTGCAGCACGCCAGGCCTCCCTGTCCATCACCAACTCCCGGAGTTCACCCAAACTCATGTTCATCGAGCAGTGATGCCATCCAGCCATCTCATCCTCTGTCGTCCCCTTCTCCTCCTGCCCCCAATCCCTCCCAGCATCAGAGTCTTTTCCAATGAGTCAACTCTTCGCATGAGATGGCCAAAGTATTGGAGTTTCAGCTTCAGCATCAGTCCTTCCAAAGAACAGCCAGGCCTGATTTTAGAATGGACTGGTTGGATCTCCTTGCAATCCAAGGGACTCTCAAGAGTCTTCTCCAACACCACAGTTCAAAAGCATCAATTCTTCAATGCTCAGCTTTCTTCACAGTCCAACTCTCACATCCATACATCAGATCAGATCAGTCACTCAGTCGTGTCCGACTCTTTGCGACCCCATGAACTGCAGCACGCCAGGCCTCCCTATCCATCACCAGCTCTCGGAGGTCATTCAGACTCACATCCATCGAGTCAGTGATGCCATCCAGCCATCTCATCCTCTGTTGTCCCCTTCTCCTCCTGCCCCCAATCCCTCCCAGCATCAGAGTCTTCTCCAGTGAGTCAACTCTTCGCATGAGGTGGCCAAAATACTGGAGTTTCAGCTTTAGCATCATTCCTTCCAAAGAAATCCCAGGGCTGATCGCCTTCAGAATGGACCGGTTGGATCTCCTTGCAGTCCAAGGGACTCTCAAGAGTCTTCTCCAACACCACAGTTCAAAAGCATCAATTCTTCCATAGCCTTGACTAGATGGACCTTTGTTGGCAAAGTAATGTCTCTGTTTTTGAATATGCTATCTAGGTTGGTCATAACTTTCCTTCCAAGGAGTAAGCGTCTTTTAATTTCATGGTTGCAGTCACCATCTGCAGTGATTTTGGAGCCCCCCAAAATATGTCTGACACTGTTTCCACTGTTTCCCCATCTATTTCCCATGAAGTGATGGGGCCAGATGCCATAATCTGCATTTTCTGAATGTTGAGCTTTAAGCCAACTTTTTCACTCTCCTCTTTCACTTTCATCAAGAGGCTTTTTAGTTCCTCTTCACTTTCTGCCATAAGGGTGGTGTCATCTGCATAACTGAGGTTATTGATATTTCTCCCAGCAATCTTGATTCCAGCTTGTGCTTCTTCCAGCCCAGCGTTTCTCATGATGTACTCTGCATATAAGTTAAATAAACAGGGTGACAATATACAGCCTTGACAACTCCTTTTCCTATTTGGAACCAGTCTGTTGTTCCATGTCCAGTTCTAACTGTTGCTTCCTGACCTACATACAAATTTCTCAAGAGGCAGATAAGGTGGTCTGGTATTCCCATCTCTTTCAGAATTTTGCACAGTTTATTGTGATCCACACAGTCAAAGGCTTTGGCATAGTCAATAAAGCAGAAATAGATGTTTTTCTGGAACTCTCTTGCTTTTTCCATGATCCAGCGGATGTTGGCAATTTGATCTCTGGGAAGTCCATATTAAGACAAAGATGCATTAACCATTAAAACTGTTAATCTTTTGTAAACTGACCACACCTACTATTAACAGCATGTGGAGCAACTGGAACCATCACACTGGCGGGAATGTAAATAGCACAGCCACACTGTAAAACACTTGGACTCTTTCTTTTCTTTTTATTAAGGATAAGTTGTTTGTTTATTTTTTGATGTGGGTTTTTTTTAAGTCTTTATTGCATTTGTTGCAACATTGCTTCTGTTTTATGTTTTGGTTAACTCCCTGACCAGGGATCGAACCCACATCCCCTGCATTGGAAGGCAAAGTTTTAACCACTGGACCACACAGGAAGTCCATGACTATTTCCTTTATTTTTTAGTATAAATTTATTTATTTTAATTGGAAGCTAATTACTTTACAATATTGTACTGGTTTTGCCATACATCAACATGAATCCACCACAGGTGTACACATGTTCCCCATCCTGAACCGCCCTCCCACCTCCCTCCCTGTACCATCCCTCTGGGTCATCCCAGTGCACCAGCCCCAAGCATCCTGTATCATGCATCGAACCTGGACTGGCAATTCATTTCATATATGATATTATACATGTTTCAATGCCATTCTCCCAAATCATCCCACCCTCTCCCTCTCGCACAGAGTCCAAAAGGCTGTTCTACACATCTGTGTCTCTTTTGCTGTCCATGACTGTTTCTTACTAAATTAAACAAATAGTCAACAAGTCTCATTCCTGGGCAGGTATCCAAGAGAAAAGAAAGCATATATTTGAACACAGCCTTATATATAAATGTATACAGTAACTTTATTATAAAAGCTTGAAACTGCAAAGAACCTAAATATCCATTAAAAAAATGAATCAACTAAGAATTATGGCATATCTTTACAATGGAATACTACCCACCAGCAAAAAGGAAGAAATTCCTGATTTATGCAATGATACGCACGACTCTCAAGAACACAACGCTCCCGGAAGAGTGACGTCAGTGTGGCAGAGTAAGGAACTCCAAGATTTCAGCCTCAATAAAAGCAGTAAAATGAGGCAAAAATGTCAGAATCGCTTTTTTGCAATTGTGGAAATTAAACAAAGGAGCACTTATTCAAGAAAAGCAGCTGAATTTCAGCAAGACAGCAAGCTTTGTGGTGTATCATCTTACCCCAGTCTCATCTACTCTCCAGCTCAGTGGTAGTTTTGAAAATAATAACCCATATTGATGGTGGTGGAGGGAGCAGAACAGACCTCATTCACACACACACAAAAATGTAATTATTTGTTTTGACCAATCCTGTGGTTCCCTGTAAGATCAACTCCGAAGGCTTGTCTTCATTTTGCCTAACTAAGAGCTGGCCCAGGGGTAGAGAGCCGGGGTGTGGGTGGGGGGTGTTTATTAAAAACATTTATAGGCAAATGTTTTAGTCACTGCTGCCTGAGGCCTGGATAAAAGTTGAGGCAAACAATAGCCTAACCAGAAATCTGTCTTTTTTTTTTAGGAAAGGCTGGGGAATGAGATGTCTACATGGTTTTGAAAGTTCTGATCTATTTCTGGGGATCAAGCAGGTAATGTACATACCAGGGAGGATGCATACAAAAAATAGACCTGAAAAGCAATAATTACAAATCTATTAATATGTTGATGGACACACAATGGATAAAAACGCAGTTTGAACAAGAACCACATAAGTGGAGGTTAATGAAGCTATACAGGAGCAAAAATTTTTGTATACTATTGAAATTAAGTTAGCCTTAATGGAAACTAGGTTATTACAAATTGAAATGTTCATTTTAATCTCCATGGCAACCCTAAATAACTGAAATAGTATGTATTTAAAGGAACAACAAGAAATTAAGGTGATACACAAGACACTCCATAAACACAAAGGAAGGGAGGAACGGAGGAACCCAGGGACGAAAAGACATACATAAAGAGAACAAACAGCAGAACAGCAGGAGCAGGGCCTTCCTTATCAATAAATACACTAAACTAAATGGATTACACTCTCCTATTAAGAGACATAAGATTGGCAGAACAGATATACAAATAAATAGCTTTAAAGAGCACGGAAAAAGACATCCCGTGCAAACAGTAACCAAAAGGAGATGGAGTCCCTACACTAAATTCAGACAAAATAGACTTTAAGAAAAAAAAATTGTTAGGACTTCCCTGGTGGTCCAGTGACTAAGCTTCTGTGCTCCCCATGGAGGGGCCAGGGTCTGACCCCTGGTCAGGGGACTAGATCCCACATGCTGCAACTAAGACCCTGTGCAGCCAAAAAAATAAATAAATACTTTTTAAGAGAAAAAAATGTTACTAAAGACACAGAAGGACATCACAGAATGATTAAAAGGTCGACACATTAATAAGATATAATAATTGTTAGCATATATACTTAAAAACAGAGCCCCACACAAAGTAAAGCAAAAACGGAAAGAATTGACAGAAAAAATTAGCAGCCCAACTATGATACTTAGGTATTCTTTTCTTTCTTGTTTTTCTTTTTTTTATCACGTGGCTTTCAGGATCTTAGTTCCCTGATCAGGGATTGAACCCAGGCCCTGGCAGTTGCCAGGGAATTCCCTTATTAGATATTTCAATATTCCACTTTTAATAATGGAGAGAACACTAGACAGAAGGTCATCAGGATACAGAATATACACCAACTAGACCTAATGAACGTCTATAGAACATCTACCTAACAGCAGCAAGATACACATTCTTCTCAAGTGCACATGGAACGTTCCCCAGGATAATTGATACGTTAGACCATAAATATGTTTTAATAGACTGAAATAATGCAAGTAGGTTTTCTGACCATAATGGGATGAAATTAGAAGTTAATAACATTTGGAAAATTGACAAATACATAGAAATTCAACAACACACTCTTAAATAAAGTGGATCAAAGGAGAAATCACAAAGAGAACTAGAAAATGTGAGATTAATGAAAACAAAAATGACGTACCAAAACTTTGGAGATGGAGCAAAAGTAGTGCTATAAATGAGGGAAATTGATAGCTATAAATGCCCAAATTAAAAAGGAGAAATGATCCCAAATCAACAGCCTAGTGTTCTACATTAAGAAGCGGGTGGAGGGCACTTTCCTGGCAGTCCAGTGGTTAAGACTCCAAGCTTCCACTGGAGGGAGGTAGGATCCCTTGTGGGGGAACTAAGATCCTGCATGCCACGCAGCCCGATTCAAAAAGGAGAAAAGAAACTAGGGGGAGAAAGAGCAAGCCAAACCCAAAGGACTCAGAAGGAAGGAAATAATAAATATTAGCACAGAAATACATGAAACAGAGAAAAGAAACTCAATAGAGAAAATGAACAAAGCCGAAAATTAGTCATTTGAAATGATCAACAAAATTGACAAATCTTTAGCCAGACAGATGAAGGAAAAAAGGAAGACGAATCAAATTATTGAACTCAGGAATAAAAGAAGAGACACTAATACAGATCTTACAAAAATAAAGAGGATTGTAAGAAAATACTATGACAACAAATTAGATAACCTAGATGAAATGGAAAAATTCCTAGAAATGCACAAACTCCCAAGAGAGACTGAAAAAGATAAAGCAAATCTGAAAAAACATGTAACAAGAAATTGAGTTAGTAATCAAAACACTTTCAACACAGAAAAGCCCAGGACAAGATGGTTACATTGTTTAACTTCACCAAATGTTTAAAAAGAATTAACACCAATCTCTCACAAAGTCTTCCCATAAAAGAGAAGAGAGGAGAACACCTCCCTAACCCATTCTGTGAGGCCAGTATTTTGCAGATACCAAAGCCAGACCAAACTCTCACAAGAAAAGAAAATTATAGACCAATATTCCTTATGAAAATAGAAGGAAAATCCTCAATAAAATATTAGAAAACTGAATCTAGCAGCATACAAAAAAGATTATACGCTTTGATCAGGTGGGATTTATCCCAGGAATGCAAACTTAGTTCAGTACACAAAAATCAACCTGTGAAATGCTCCATAGTAACAAAATAAAGGGGAGAACACAAACTAATCTCAATAAATGTAAAAAAAAAAAAAAAACCAACAAAATCCAACACCCTTTCCTCATAAAAACAGTCAACCACCAAAAAACAAAACAACAACAAAAAACAGTCAACCAACTAGAAATAGAAGTGAATTTCCTCAATCTGATGAAAGCCATCTATGAGGAACCCAAAGGCAACATAATATTTCATTGTGAAAGACTAAAATTTTTTCTTTCCTAAGATCAGGAACAAGACAGGAGTATCTGTTCTTACCACTTCTGTTCAACATTGCATTAGAGGTCCTAGCCAGGACAGCAAGGCAAGAAAAAGATGCAGAGGCTTCCAGATTAGAAAAGAAGTAAAAAAAGAAAAAGAAAAGAAGCAAAACCACGTCTGTTTACAGAGGATGTGACCTTATTCACAGAATGGATGTGAACTTGTTTCTACAGTGTGGATGAACCTTGAAAATGTTATGCTAATTGAAGTGAGCTAGACACAAGAGCCCACATACTGTATGATTCTGTTAATATGAAATATCCAAAATAGTCAAATCCATGGGGACCAATAGTAGATTAGTGGTTGCCAGAGGCTGGAAAATGGGAGAATGTGGAATGACAGTTTAATGGGTATTGGGTTTCCTTTTGGACTGATGAAATTAGACAGTGATGACCATTGCACAATACTGCGAATCGACTAAACGCCACTGAATTTTAAAATGGTTAAGATGGTAGATTGTACGTTCTGTGTATTTTATCACATTAAAAAAAGTTACCAAGGGATTTCCCTGGTGGTCCAATAGTTAAGACTCAACACTCCCAATACAGGGGGCTGAGGTTCGATCCCTGGTCAGGGAACTAGATCCCACCTGCTGCAACAAAGATTGAAGATGCTGTGTGCCACAACTAAGACCCAGTGCAATGAAATAATAAATAAAAAAAAAATTAAATGACCAATAAGAAAAGAAATCACAGTAAAAAAGTGAGAGTGAAAAAGTTGGCTTAAAATTCAACATTCAGAAAACTAAGATCATAGTATCCGGTCCCATCACTTCATGGCAAATAGATGGAGAAACAGTGGAAACAGTGACAGACTTTACTTTTTGGGGCTCCAAAATCACTGCAGATGGTGACTGCAGCCATGAAATTAAAAGACGCTTGCTCCTTGGAAGAAAAGTTATGACCGACCTAGACAGCATATTAAAAAGCAGAGACATTACTTTGCCAACAAAGGTCCGTCTAGTCAAAGCTATGGTTTTTCCAGTAGTCATGTATGGATGTGAGTTGGACTATAAAGAAAGTTGAGCGCCAAAGAATTGATGCTTTTGAACTGTGGTGTTAGAGAAGACTCTTGAGAGTCCCTTGGACTGCAAGGTGATCCAACCAGTCCATCCTAAAGGAAATCAGTCCTGAATATTCATTGGAAAGGACTGATGCTGAACCTGAAACTCCAAAACTCTGGCCACCTGATGCAAGGAACTGACTCATTGGAAAAGACTGTAACACTGGGAAAGACTGAAGGCAAGAGGAGAAGGAGACAACAGAGAATGAGATGGTTGGATGGAATCACTGACTCGATGGACGTGAGTTTGAGTAAGCTCTGGGAGTTGGTGATGGACAGGGAAGCCTGGCATGCTACAGTCCATGGGGTTGCAAGGAGTTGGACGCGACTGAGTGACTGAACTAAACAACTGAAGAAAAGAAATAGACAAGTCACAGACTTGAAAAAAATATACTTGCAAGACATAGATCCGACAAACAACTTGTATCCAGAATATATATAAATAACTCCAAACAAATCAATAATAAAAAATTAAAACCCAATTTAAAAAACAGGCAAAATATACCTAAACCTTAGACACTTAAGTGAAGTTTTATAAATGATAACAAGTTGAATGTGATTGTCTGCAGGAAAATGCATTAAAATCAAGAGATACCACTATGTATCTATTAGAATGACCAGACTGAAAAAGAATATGTGAATATATGTATACATATCCTTATGTGTGTGTGTATATATGTGTGTGTGTGTATATATATATACACACACATATATAGCCTCCTGGTGGCTCAGATGGTAAAGCATCTGTCTGCAATGTGGGAGACCCAAGTTTGATCCCTCGTTGGGAAGATCCTCTGGAGAAGGAAATGGCAATCCACTCCAGTACTCCTGCCTGGAAAATTCCATGGACGGAGGAGCCTGGTAGGCTACAGTCCATGTGGTAGCAAAGAGTCAGACACAACTGCGCAACTTCACTTTCTTTCTTTCTATACACACACACACACACACGTGCTGTATGCTTCCACTTCTAAAGGATGAAATTTAAACACTGACAGTACCACTCTTCTTTACTGTTGCTGCTGCTGCTAAGTCGCTTCAGTCGTGTACGACTCTGTGCGACCCCATAGACAGCAGCCCATAAGGGTCCCCCGTTCCTGGGATTCTCCAGGCAAGAACACTGGAGTGGGTTGCCATTTCCTTCTCCAATGCATGAAAGTGAAAAGTAAGAGTGAAGTCACTCAGTCATGTCCAACTCCTAGAGACCCCATGGACCGCAGCCCACCAGGCTCCTCCGTCCATGGGATTTTCCAGGCAAGAGTACTGGAGTGGGTTGCCATTGCCTTCTCCATCTTTATTGTTAGGGAGAACATAAAAAATAGGAAAACTGTGAGGAAAGTTCTGACCATTTCTTGTTTGGTTGAACATACACTTTTCTCATCACCCAGCCAATTCTGTCCCTAGTTGCTCTAGAAAATATTCTAAAACGACAAAAATTTTCTCTACTTTGACTGATGTTATGTACTGAATGTTTGTGTCTCTTCAAGCTTCGTTTGTTGAAGCCATAACCCCCAAGGTGCTGGCATTTAGAGATGAGGCTTTGGGGAGGTAACTAGGTTTAGATGAGGTCATGATGGTGGGGCCCCCAGAATGGGATTAGCAACCTTATAAGAAGAACAAGACCAGAGTGCTCTCTCTGCCTAATGAAGACACAGCAAAAAAGTCATCTGCACATCAGGAAGATAAACCTCCTTAAGAACCAAATCCACTGGCACTCTGATCTTGGACTTCCAGCCTCCAGACCATGAGAAATAAGTGCCTAATATGTAAGCTACCCTGACTATGGTATGGCTTATCAAGACAGTTGGGCCGTGGGTCATACAAGTGTAAGTATTTGTTAAAGCTCATCAAATCACACGCTTAAGATGTGTGCATTCTCTATATTAAATTTTATCTTAAGGAAATGTAAAGGCATATTGAGCACCAATTATAGGTTTTCCTGTTAAGGTGGTATGGGTTACCAACTCTAAAACGATTTCTCTGAGCAAATAAATACAAAATAGGAGGTAGTATTTCTTCACTGTTGGAGGGGAGCGCATATACATGGAAAGGAGAAGTCTAGAAGTTTGGTTTAACCAAACTAGGTTGCTGGACAGGAGTTGAGTGCATCAGTATGAACTCACAGTTTTTAATGTGTGTATCTGTGTTTGCGTATTTATCTGTGTGTATGTGTCTGTGTAGCTGGAGATTACATGATAAGCAAAAGGGGTAAAATGTAAACAAGCAAGGACTCCAGGTTAAGAAAAAATATGTATTGCAGAGGAGTTTCTTGTACTTCTTTCAGCTTTTCCGTAAGTTTTAAATTATTTCTAAATAAAAAGTCTCAAAAACCAATAAAGCAAATGGGCGAAAGTAGCCTATAGAGATGCAGAGACTGCAGATGCTTTGGAGAACCCCACCACCACCACCCAAGGATTTTCGGGAAGGGAAATCCACTTCAGACACGAAGCTCTGTGAGCATCCACACGCTCACTGCATCATCCCTTCCAGAATCAAGAAGAAATGCCACGTGGATTTTCCCACTTGGAAGAGGCAGCGGCAGCGGCGGCCTGACAGAAAGAAAAGAGGGCAGGCCGGGAGCCAGGGTACCTGGACCCGCGTTCCAGCTCGCCGCAGCTTCGCAGGATGGCCCCGGTCCCCTGGACCTCACCGTCCTGTCCACACCGCGAGGTGGCCAGACTCTCCAGTCACTGTTTTCACCACTCGGGTTGGTCCCGAAGCCAGAATGGCGCGCGCCAGCAGCTCAAAGACCCGCTGCAGCCCCCGTGGGGGTTTCGACTTTCCAAGAATGAGTCTCTCCTCTTGCACAGGCCGCCTCTTGGAACGCCAGGCCCTTAGCAATTTCCCTGCCTTGTCCTGAGGCCAGCCTCGAGCTCGTGATGTGATTTTCCAGGCCAAAGCATCTTACCCTCAGAGCCTCCAGCTCCAACTCACCCGTCGCAGTTTCAGGACGGCCTGCCCCAGCTCAACAAATGTGCGGCTACAGGGCTTTCTGACCTCCAGGGTGCTGGCCACAGAAAGGTGCGTGACCCCAAGGCCCAGGACTCATCAGGCTACATGACTGGGGAACAGGATTCACCTGCTGGCCTCGTCTGCTCACACCCAGGAGGCCTACAGGCTTGCTTTGTAGGCTCCAGCCTTCCCAAGCCAGAGAGAACATTCCTTTTGCTCATTGAACACATTTTTATGGGGTGTTCTGGGTTGGGTGAGCACACACAGACCCAGAGAGCTTACATTCCAAACAGGCAGGAATGTACACTTGGGCGTGGGGAGAGGTGGTCTGCAGGAGGGGAGACAGGAGCTACTCCTGTTTTTCTAGGCTGAAAGAGGAGAAAGGAGTTTTGGTCCCTGAGAACAGGAAATGCAAAGGCCCTGAGGCCATGTCAAATTCAAAGGATGGAAAAAGGTCAGTTAATAGGGGTTAGCAGAGGCTGGATGTGCAAGAAGGTCAGATGTGCTTGTCACTCAAGGGGTGACATGAGTATACGTTTGCATTTGCCAAGGTTCCCTGGACTACAGAGTAGAGGGGGTACAGAGGAGAAAGGGGGTGCCCCCCCCCCCCCTTAGGAGCTAGTATAGATAAGCAGGTGATGGAAGTGGTAGCTCAGACAGGTGAGTCCTCCCCATAGTAGCAACAGACGGTGGCATCTGCAGGTGGTTCCATTAGGCTCTCACATGCCTGGGGACACTCTGGGGACCATTTGGGCCATAGCAGCCTCTACTCCTCTATGGGGGCCCAGCCAGCCCACAGGAGAGGCTTATGCCTCAGTCTCCTTGCCAAGCACTCCTGTTCGGTGACCTGTCCAAATAACACTCTTTTAAAAAGAACAACGAAAAGGCTTTATTAAGATATAATTCACACACCCGGCAAATTGCCCATTCAGAGTATATCATTTGATGGGTTTTAGTATATTGCCAGATAAGTGTAACCACTTTAGGATCTTTTCATCATCTCTAAAAGAAACCCCATATCCTTTAGCCATCATCCCCTGCCTCCCTCCCAGCCCCCCACCAGCCCTGGGCAACGACTAATCTACTTTCTTTAAACTCTTTTTTTTTTTTAGTATAAGTGCTCTAAAATGTCGTGTTAGTTTCTACTGTTAATGGACTTTCTGTCCCTGTAGGAATGGCATGCTCTTTGCCCCCTGCATCTGGGGACTGGCTCCTACGTTAGTGCCCCAGTGCCGGCCAACTCTATCATGTTGACCAGAAGGGTCAGAGTTCAAGGGCCACCATCGAGTCTTCCCTGGCCTTGGATGCTGGCTATGTCCTCCTGCCTGACTCCTGGAACAGCCCCTGCAACTGGCAGCTTCTTCTGCCAGCTCCGCTCAACTCCCCCTTTGCAGCCTGACACGGGGAGCGTCTGCTCTTCTACCTACCTGCCCCATAAGCCAGTGTCTCAGGAGCAGCATCTCCAAACCCCAAGGCCAGACCCCAGGGCCTTCCATGTAGGGCCTGCTTCTGTCCCTTCCCCTATCTCAGGGCCAGATCCCAGACAGGCTCCAGCCACCTAGCCGAAGCCTGTCCCTCTTCTCTCCATCTCTCCAGGGTAGGCCCTCTGTTTGCCCCATTCCCCTTCCTAGGATCCACCCTGACTTTCCTAGAGGCCTTGGGGAGGGGAGCATCCCCATTTCAGAAACACAAGGGGAGGCCAGGTGGCCACCCAACAGGTGGGAAGGATGTCCATGGTCATCAACCCAGACTTTCCTCCTTTTCTTTCATGTCAGTCACTCAGCCATGTCCAACTCTTTATGACCCCATGGACTGTAGCCCACCAGGCTCCTCTGTCCATGGGATTCTCCAGGCAAGAAAACTGGAGTGGGTAGTCATTCCTTTCTCCAGGGGATCTTCCTAGCCCAGGGGTCAAACCTGGGTCTCCCATATTACATGCAGATTCTTGCAGTAGTTGAAACTTTTTCCCATGGAGAAGTCATTTCATCTTGTTTGGAGGGGCTGATCCTTCCCAATCCCCCCTCCTAGAAGTAGTCTTGCGACTCAGACCTGAGTGAAATACACAGAGAAAGGGAGGGAGAGAGAGATTTGGGAGTGGATGATGCCGGCTGGATGACAGTACCCACTGTGGGTACTTTCAGGATAGGATGCCCCAGAACGACTGGGTCAGGGATGGACATGTGATCCCAGCAGGATAACTGGTCTTCTCTGAGATCTGATATTTGGCAGCGGCGAGGAAGACTGTCCTTCTTCCTTTTGTACTGAGAAATTGAAGGATAGTGCTTGGGTCTGTCAGATACCAGCCTTTCCAAGGGAGACCAGCACACGAGGGGAGCCACAGTCAAAAGTTGGAAAGAGAGAAACCTGGTCACGTAATTTCCACTCCAACACCTGGCCACGCCCTTAGACTTCCCAGCGACCAGGGTCAAAGACTTCATTTCCTGCTGAAGTCATCTGAGTAGAGTTGCTTCCCAGGTGGCTCAGTGGTAAAGAACCCGCCTGCCAATGCAGGAGATGTGAGTTCAATCCCTGGGTTGGGAAGATCCCCTGGAGAAGGGAAAGGCAACCTACTCCAGTACTCTTGCCTGGAAAATCCTATGGGCAGAGGAGCCTGGAGGGCTACAATCCATGAGATTGCAAGGAGTCGACATGGCTTAGCAGCTAAACAACAATAAATCACTTGTGACTGACGCTTGCTGACATCCATGGGAAACTGGGTCAGGTGGACTATAAGTCTCCTCCCAGGGACTTCCAGGGGATCCAATGGCCAAGACTCCGAATTCTCAATGCAGAGGGTAGCCCACGTTTGATTCCTGGTCAGGGAACTAGATCCAGCAAGCCACAGTGAAGAGCGAAGATCCCATGTCATAACTAAGACCCAGTGTGGCCAAATAAACCACTTTTTTTAAGGCCCCTCCCAGCCAGGAACTTGGACAGTCAGTGTTGCCGAGAGCCCATCCTCTGCTCTCCTCTTCCGGCTCTGCCGTCTCCAGAGCCAACCCATCCCCACCAGCTTTGATGATGGTCAACTTGCTGTGGACTCGGGGAGCAGACAGTACAATACATCTTCCCCAATGCGGAACCCTGGGACGACTCTGCGTACCTAGATTTGGTGGGCTCTCCTGTTCAACAACTGGCTCTTGGCCCCTTTTTGGAGGACAGCCCTTGGCCTGCTGGAGGCTTCCCTGGACTTGCAGAGAGTTAGAGGCCAAGCAACCTTCCCATCCCTCGCTACCACAATCCCTAACCACTGGCTGATACCGGCAGAAACCATCACTCTCAGAAACAATCACTCTGATGCCAGCCTCAGGCCAAGAAGCCTAAGTACACTCCAGAGTCCCCTCAGGGGCGGGGTGCTGGGGCTCTGCCTGAGACCACACTTTTTATTGCTTGATTCCTTCTCCTGTGTTGTCCTACGTCCCCCACCACCCCTTCCCAGGCTCCCCTGGGAGCACCTCCTTAATGAATCATTCACACAGAAATCTGCATCTCAGGGTCTGCTTCTAAGAAACCCAACCTCAGACAGCATCCAAGCCTGAAACTCCAGATCTAGATGTCTACTGCAAACCTCAATCTGTTTATCCAAACTCCTCTGGGCATGTCCAGCTGGCCAGTCCACCAAACTCCATAAACGCCATCCTTTTTGATCCCACGCCTACTCCTATTTGCTACCCACTCTGTCTCCTGCTCCCAAAGTGGGAGGGTCATCATCAAGCCTCATCCCCACTCTCCATCTATGATATCCAGTCAGTTCCCCTCCTTTCTGCCAATCTTCTTCACCACAGTTCAAATTCAAATATCTGGACTTGATATCTGTGACCCCCACCTCCCTCCATGGCTCCCCATCATTAAAGATGACAACTTCTAGCCATGGTGTTTGAGACCCTCCAGGTCTCCCTGATGTCTGCTGCTCTGAACCCTGCCTCTGGCTGGGCACAGGGAACACAGAGGGGATGAAGCTGAGTCCAGCCCGGGCATGACCCTGGGAAGACATCCTCCCCTGGCCCAGCCCTCTCTCCTCCTCCCCATCGCAGCCGACAGCCTCTCTCCTTCATTTAGGAAAAAAGAATTTTCACAATTCAATTATTCAGAATTTTCTGGCACTCCATTTCACAATCCGATCTCTGTGGCTCTGTTTCTCACTGGGTGTTTGTATTTTGACGGTCTCTAGCTGGGCTTTGGGCAACTCAACATTTCAACCATCAGATGTGTCCTCTTGTGTCCTCTGGTTGTGTCTCCTTGGACCTCTTCTCAGAGTCTTCATGTCTGGCAATGGGCTTCCTGGGTAACATCGTCAAACAGCCATCTGGATGTCTTTAGATGGGGACTGGGGCCGGAAATCAATCCACAGGGTTGCCACTGCCGCCTCCCCCAGCCAGCACTCCTAGGGGCCATCTGAGTCATGGCAGGCCAGCGTTCCTGGCTTGCTCCCACCCCATGTGGGGTCCAGAAGGACCACTCACCGGGCACCTGCCTGGTACCACATCCTCCCGGCTCCATCACCCTGGCTCAGGTCTTTCTCACAGGAAATGTACATCAAACTAGAAACAGAAAGAAGCAACGTGACCAAGTGCTTTTTATAGTCCACAAAGTACTTTCGCATGTCTGCAGCCCATCGTGCCTGTAAGAAGTCCAGGAGGTAGGCGTGATTATAACCATCTCCACTCAGAAATGAGGAACTTGGGGGCTTGGAGAGAGGCTGCAGGCTGCTTCCCCATCTCAGCTAGACAGCAGTGGGGGTGCAGGAACTCCAACTCAACCTTTGGCCTCCAATTGCTATGCTTTTTTCTGAGATAAACAGATACATAAGTACAACCAGGTGTGCCTAGTGAGTGCCGAACTGCACAGACTGCAGTACCGACCTGGCATCCTTGGGGTTACTGTGGTCCAGGGAGGTTTCTTAGGGGGGTGGCCTAGAGTTGGACCACACATTGGCAAGGAACTGGAGGAGCAGAGGGGAGGCTCAGACCTGGAGACAGGCGAGTGTGATGGCGGTAACTCACAAGTGTGCCTTACTGCATCTCCTATGGAGAGGCTTCCGCCCCCCTCACACAGGCAGGAAGTCACTTTCACTCTCTCCATTTGCTCTTCTGGGAAACCAAGGCTCAGAGATGCAAGGACGTGGGTCAGGTTACCCAGGCCGTGGAGGGGAAGAGCCAGGCCAGGAATCCAGCGAGTGGGAAGAAGCTAGACCCTTTTGGCCTGGCCTGGGTGCCAGTCAGACCTCTATGGAGGGGACAGGGCACAAGAAGGAGCCGCGGGGCCCCGGGCCTGGGCCGAAGGCTGCAGAGCAGGGACCTTACCGACGAGGGGCAGTGGGCAGGCGTCAGCACCGCCGAGTGGGCATGTGGCTTTGGCTCAATTCCAACATCGGCTTTGCCACACCCTCTCTGAAGCCTTTCTGGTGAGCCAGCAGGATGAACAGACAGACAGGGAGTTCAGCTTTGGAGAGATGGCCTAAGCCGGCTCCCATCCTTCCAAGAGGAAGTGCACACTCTGCTCACCACAGGGAGCGGGGTCCCAAGCCCCTTAGCCATTCGGTCCTGCTTCGTTCTGCATTATTTTTTTGGCCTCTGAAACTGTTGGGGGAGGGGCGGGGAAGGAAGGTTTGTTTCCAGTTGGTTTCAGAAGGCTGGAGTGAGACCTCTGTTTTCCCGAGGCACAACAGAGACTGTCTGCATTAGGGCAGGGAGCGTGAAATCCTCTCTAAGAGGTTCCGTGTGTCACCGGATGGAGCTGGGCCTCACCAGCACCATCTCACATTCAGGTCGTTTCCCCAGACCAGAATGGAGAACTCCATCCTGCCAAGCTCCCTTTGGGGCAGCGCGATGGCCCAGGACAGACCATGGGGACACCAGCTGCCAATCCCACAGCACTTGACATTTTTGGAGCCAGTTGGAACCAGCCTGGGCTTGTCACTTTGACCCCTCCTCCCCCAGGAAGCCTGCCCTGACTGCCGCCACCTACAGGATCTCACAGTATGGCACGCACTGGCCTTGGCTTGGGGAAGCATCATTGCCATTTATGCCTGGTCAGACACTTCACTCGGAGAAGGCAATGGCAACCCGCTCCAGTACTCTTGCCTGGAAAATCCCATGGATGGAGAAGCCTGGTGCACTGCAGTCCATGGGGTCGCACAGAGACACAACTGAGCGACTTCCCTTTCACTTTTCACTTTCATGCATTGGAGAAGGAAATGGCAACCCACTCCAGTGTTCTTGCCTGGAGAATCCCAGGGACGGGGGAGCCTGGTGGGCTGCCGTCTATGGGGTCGCAGAGTCAGACACGACTGAAGTGACTTAGCAGCAGCAGCAGACACTTCACATAGCTGCCATAGTGTAGAATTTCATAACTGTCTTCCGTTGTTTTCCTATCATGTGTCATTAATTCTTTCAATTACCCATCTAACACACACTCATCAGATGCTTATTTGGAGCTAGCCATGGGGGTCTGGTGGAGAAGGGAATGGCCACCCACTCCAGTACTCTTGCCTGGAAAATCCCATGGACAGAGGAGTCTGGCGGGCCACAGTCTGTGGGGTCACAAAGAGTCGGACACGACTGAGCGATTGAACCACCAGCACCGGGGGAGTCTGGGGTGTGAGGAACAGAGACATGGTTTAGGCTTAGGCTTGCCCTCAAGTTGCTCACCGGCTGATGAGAAGGCCAGACAGCTAAAGAGATGTTTAAACTTAAAAGGTGCAAGTGCTGGGACTTCCCTGGTGGTCTAGTGGCTAAGACGCTAAGCTCCCAATGTAGGGGGCCCAAGGTTCAATCCCTGGCCAGGGAACTGGAGCCCACATGCTGTAACTAAGAGTTCACATGTGGCAACTAAAGATCCCACATGCAGCTGAAGATAGAAGATCCCATGTGCTGCAACTAAGACCCGGTGCAGCCAAATAAATAAAAATAATTTTTTTAAAGCTCAAAAAATAAAATGTGCAAGTGTTGATGCAACAGAAAAAAAGGATATGGGCATTGGGGGAGGTTTCCCAGAAGAGGTGATTTTTTAGCTGGGTTGGAAGGAGTAAGAGCTCCCCAGCATAGACAGAGAGGAGCAAAAAAATGGAGGGAGGGTGTGGAAGGGTGGGCTGGAATAAGTATAGTAATAACAACATGAATATCTGAGTATCTACTAGGTGTCAGGTCCTGTCCTCAATGCTTCATTTGTACTAAATGTATTTAATGATCATGAATATCAGATAAAGTAGGTAGATGGGTGCTAATTATTATTATCACCATGTTATGGATGAAGAGATAGAGAAACAGAGAGGTTAAGCAACGTGCCTAAGGTCACACAGCTAGCAAGTGGTGGAGCTAGATGTTGACCTCAGGGCAGGCTGGCTCCAGAGACCTGCTCTTAACTATGATCAGGTACCATCTCACTGAGATGTATCACTGCGGTTCTTCCAGAGGGTTGTGGACACATTGTGCCCGTGTTCAGTCACTCAGTCGTGTCCGACTCTGTGACTCCATAGACTGTAGCCTGCCAGGCTCCTCGGTCTATGGGATTTTTCAGGCAAGGATACTGGAGTGGATTGCCATGTCCTCTTCCAGGGGATCCTCCCCACCCAAGGATCGAACTTGTCTCTTGCATCTCCAGCACTGGCAGGTGAATTATTTACCACTGAGCCACCTGGACACATTAAAGCACAAATAAATTCACTTTCCAGTCTCAAATGATCGATACCATCTCCCTCACACACACACAAGTCACGCCAATCTTCACTCACTGTCTCCTTATGAATCTCCTTTCCCCAACAAGGGCACAAGTCCATCATAATAGTGTCTGTCTTTCAAGGTACCCACCTCCCCTGCCCTGCCTTTGTGACCCATCTAGAGGTGAACCCAGCCTTGCAGTACTTGCCAGAGGAAAAGGTTGACTAAGGCCTCCCCACAAGTCACCTGAGCTGCCAAACACCCAGAGGCCAGCCAAACGGTGAGCATGAGTGTGAAATTTTCCAACCCACTGCCCCCGCCGGCTTAGCCCTAAGTCCAGCTGCCCCAGGAAAGATGAGCTCACACAGGGTCTACCCAGCACCTCACAGACTCTGAACTGCAACCAGTGCTGGGGTCCCTTCCAAATCTCTTAACTCAAAAAACCTGTCTGTGAGCCCTGACCACGGAGCGTGTCCGCCACGCACGATCGGTGCTAAGGAATGGCGCCTGGGGCTGGCTCGGCTGCAGCCCAGGCCCCAAAGCAGGGCCCAGGAGTGTGGCCTCGCAGCTGAGGCAGACACGGCCAGGGCCGGCCATGGGGACCGTGGAGGGAGCTTCAGGCCAAGGCTAGGGGATGGAAGCCCAGCAACAATACTGAAAGGAGATGCTCAGGTTCAAGCCTGAACTGGGGCAGTGGCCATGAGGCTGGAGAGGAGCAGGGTGCCCCCACCCCCTCCCACCACCAAAGACATTGGAAAGGCTCTGTGGATGGTGCTGGGGTTCTCCAGATTGGTTGCTGGGGAAAAGGAAAGGGACAGAGTGAAGGAAGTGGGGACCTAGACTTGTGCAGCTAAAGGAAAAAAGGAGCAGTTCTTGAGGTGTGTACCACAGAGGAGAGAGAATGAGCTGAGGGATGGTGGGAAGGGAAAATGGGAAAGTGTGGATTGTGAGGGGTCTGGGGTCACCCAAGCAGAGATGTCCAACAAGCAGTTTCCCATTGGCCCACTTTTAGAAGGGAGGACAGAGATGAAGGTCAAGTCTTGGATTCCATTTTCATTGAGAGTCAGGTTTGGGAAGAAAATGAGAGAGCCAAGGTGAACAGCCAAACCCAATGGAAAAAGGGGTCCAGAAGGGTTTTGGAGGGGGAGTGTTCCAGCTGGGGATTAAGAAAAGTTAAAGGGCTAACAAATGAAAGTCAAGTGGGAGGGAGAGAAGCCAACAGACAAAAGTCACAGAATTCTTGGAAGTTGTGGGGTTCAAGAAGCAGAAAGCCAAACCAGAGTTCAGACGGGGTGGGCACAGAGAAAAGGTCACTGGGTATAGAGAGCAGGACACTCCCCCTACGAGAGTCCAGTGACTGAGAGAATGTTCTCTCAGACAAACGCCAAACAGAAAAAAGTCTGTGCATCATATTAACAAAAATATGCATATAAGAATGTTCACAGCAGCTCTATTCATAACAGCTCCAAGCTGGAAACAACCCAGATGCCCATCAATTGATGAATGGATAAACAAATCATGATATAGTCACACAGTGGAATTGTTTCAGTAATGAAAAAGGAATGAACTTCAGCTAGAAGCAATAACATGGATGAATCCCAAAAACATTAGGCTGAGCAAGAATAACCAGACTCAGAGGAGTACCTACTGCTTGACTCTATTTATAAGAAGTTCTACAATAGGCAAAACTAACTTCCAGTGATAAAGGTCATAATGACCGTTATCTGAGAAAATGGGTAAGTCTCCTGGAAGGAATACGACGGCGACTCCTAAGGAACTGAAAATACTCTAGGTCTTCATCTGAGTGGCAGCTGTATGAGCGTACACATATGCAAAATTCATTAAGCTGTACATAGCTGTTTGTAAATTTTAAAAATATTTTTATTTATGTATTCGATTGGGCCAGGTCTTAGTTGCAGCATGCACACTCTTAGTTGTGGCATTTGGGATCTTAGTTCCCTGACCAGGGATCACACCCAGGCCCCCTGCATTGGAAGCATGAAGTCTTAACCACTGGACCGCCAGGGAAGTCCCTGTGAATTTTACTAAATGAAAATGTAAAGTTAAGAAAAGGCAGAGACCAGGTGAAATCACAGCAAATGATGGAGTGGACCAGTCAAAGAATCAGTCCTTCCACTGAAACAACTTGGGAAAAATGGACTTAATCAGCTTTTGGAGGACTCTGGAATCTAATCCAAAATTTACAGCTACCAGGAAGATGCTTAATGAAGAGAAAGGAAAACTGGATTTCAGCAAGAGGACACTGTGACATTCTCACCCACCTAACTCTCATTTCTCATTCTCCAGCATGGTAGCAGCTGTGGGGATGACATGACAGCCGGCACTCCTAATGTAAGTGACTGATGATGGGGGCTAATATAGAACCTTGTTCTTAAAAACTGGAATTGCATGTTTTGACCTGACTGCTGGTGGGTCTCTGAGGAATGACTCAGAAGCTGACTCTTTTTATGTTCTCCTTCATCGACACACACACACACACCCCTCGAGTGACTTTCCAGGCAGCAGCATCTGTAGAAGGATTTAAAGTTATATATACTTCATGTCCTGCGGCAAAGGGACAAATGGGACAAGCGGCTGACAGACCCCCTCCCAAAAAAAAAAAAAAAACTGGGAAGGAGGAGAGAGAGAAGGATGGTTACTAGGGCAATAACAGCTCAGAAGGTCCATTGCACACACTGGGAAAAGAGTGCAGTGCGCATGCCCAGGATGTAATGAACGCTCAGAAAAGACCTGAGATGTCAGGACTCCCCTGGTGGGCCAGGAGCTAAGACGCTAAGCTTCCAAAGCAGGGGCCCCAGGTTCGTTCCCTGATGAGGGAACTAGATCCCACATGAAACAACTAAGAATTTGCATGCTGCAACTGAGTTCACGTGCCGCCAACCAAGGATCCCGCGTGCTGCAACTAAAACCCGGCATAGCCAAAAATGTCATTAAGTCCCACCTCTGATAACTCTGTGGGCTCTGCACAAGCAGAAGGTGAGGGCCAAGGTGGCGGTGTGAGCAGCATGGCTTAGTGCTGAAGGAAAGCCTCAGCTCAGAGTGAAACACAAAGAGCAAGAGAGTTCTACTTGTTTTCCTTTTTGGTCCCAGGCACTTAAGGAAATCTCAGTCATGTCACCCGCTGACTACTGAGACAGTAAAACAGAGACTTTAGAGAACACAGATAACAAGGAATATAGTATTTACAAAGATAGTTTAGATAAGTCACTAAACAAATGGACCAAAGTAAACCCTGTGGAAGAGAGAAAATCTGCTTTCCAGAGTTACCACAATATTCAAAATGTCCAGTTTTTAACAAAAAAATTATCAGGCATACAAAGAATCAGGAAAGTATACCTCATTCATAGGGAAAAAATTAATCAACAAAAACCATACCTGAGGAAGTCTGATCATCAGACTACTAGATAAAGACTTAAAATATAGTGTTTTAAATACACTCAAAGAACTAAAGGAAACTATAAACAAAGAACTAAGGATATCTGGAAAGCAATACATAACAAGAACATGACAAAGAGAAAAAAAAATTTTAAGGGACTAAATAGACATTCTAGAGCTGACGTGTGTGTGTTTGTGTATACTTAAAGCTCCAAAAGAGAAAATTAATGAAGAATTTTATACCCAGTAAAACTATCTTTCAAAAAATTTAGAAAAATTAAGACATTCCCAGATAAACAAAGCCTGAAGAAGTTCATTGCTAGCAGTCCTGCTCTATGAGAAGATTAAAGGGAGTACTTCTGGTTGAAATGCAAGGACATTAGATGTAATTTGTGGCCATATGAAGAAATAAAGAATTTTAGTAAAGGTAACTACCTGAGTAAATATAAAAGCCGATACTTTTATAATTCAATATTTTTAGACTCAAGGACACAAGCAGGGTGGGATGATTGGGGAGAATAGCATTGAAATATGTACAATATTATATCTGAAATGTATTAATTGTTCAAACCAAACACTGTCATGTTACAATTTGTTCATATTAGATGTTTGTAATGTTTCTGATAATCAATAAAAGAGATTCTTGATTAAAAAAAAAAAATAAAATAAAATTGGCATTTAAAAAAAAAAGGACACAAGCAAAAGGAAGGAAAAGAAAAAAAATGAAGGCAAACTGTAATTAAAAGAGTTGAAATGGTTAAACTAATATGAAATTTTAAAAATTTACATCAAAAACTGTTACAACAAAGATATTAATTATTAATGAGAGGGTCAATTCATCAAGAAGATATAACAATTAAAAACATTTATTCACAAAACAGAAGACCTTCAAAATATATAAATCAAATATTGACAGAACAGAAAACTAGACAACTCTATATTAAAGTTGGAGCCTTTAACAGTGCACTTTCAATAATGGATAGACTGGGGTTTTCCTGGTGGTCCAATGGCGAGAATCTGCCTCCCAATACAGGGGACGTGGATTTGATCCCTGATCTGAGAAGATTCCACATGCCACAGGGCAACTAACTGTGTGGCTGCACTGTAGGACCTGTGAGCCACAGCTACGGAAGCCTGTGTGCCCTAGAGTCTGTGCCCTGCAACAAGAGAAGCCACCTCTATGAGAAACCCACGCACGGCAACTAGGGAAAGCCTGCAGGCAGCGGTGAAGACCCGGAGCAGCCAAAAATGAATAAATAAAGAGCCACATGTTGGCTCTTAAAAAAAAAAAAAAAAATGTCTAGACCATCTAGACAGAAGATCAATAAGGAAAAAGAGGACATGAACATTACAAAACAATCGGCCTTAATTAGATCTACACAGAACACTCCAGTAGACAACAGCTAGAATACACATTCTTCTCTAAGGCACAGAGAACATCCCTCAAGATAGAGCATATGTTGGGCCCAATGTGAGTTTCTGTAAATTTTAAAAAGATTGAAATCATATCTTCTCTCACCACCACAGAATGAAGCTGGAAATCAGTAACAGAAGGAAAAGGGAACAAGCCACATACGTGGGAATTTACACAATCGTAAATAACGATTTACGATTAAAGAAAGAAATCAAAAGGCCAATTAGAAAATCCTTACAGATTATCCACGTGGGGATGTCCCAATCTCTCAGGCTGGGCCTAGGATGTGCCAGACAAGCGACGGGGGCTCCTGGCAACCAGGAGGCTACCCTTCTCACTCCGCCCGCCGGCCCTCGGGGCTCCTGCCCACCCGTTGGTAGTGTGTGGAGGGCAGACATGGGGCACCAGCTGACCCTCGATCCTCAGTCTCCAGCCCCTGCGTCACCGGTGTCTGCTGACGCCATGGCACTCTCACCTCACCTTCTCGGCGTGTCTCGCGAGATCTCCACGGCGGGCGGTGGGCGATCCCGTACGTGAGCACGTCCCACCTGGCCCTCTTAGGTGCCCCTGGAGCATCTGGGTTGCCTCTCAGCTGCCCAAGACCGAGTGATAGCATCCTTTCCCTTTCCCAGCGAGCTCCTCAGGTCCCCACCACAGTGCTGTGTCAGGTGAAGAGCTCTGCTGGGGGAGGGGGTGCTGTGCTCGGTAAGGAAGGCAGGCGCCTGTGCCCCCTTGTTGGTGTGGGAGCGATTGCGGCGGGCTGGGCAATGCCAAGGGGGCCGGCACTCTCGTCCAATGAGGCCCCTCCCTCGTGAGGCCCTATGCTTACCCGCATCGCTGACCTCGGCTCCCGCCAGTTGCCACTGTTGGCTGGAAAGGGAGGTGACTCTGCGCCCTGCATGAAAAAAGCCTTTTCTGGTGACACCCAAGGAAGCCTTGAGGTACCAGGCTCCCCCAGCCGCCCCTCCCCCAGAATGCGAAGTGGCCACTGTGCTGATGGCCACAGTGTGTGGACAGACCCTGCCCCCCTCCCCAAGACAGACAAAAGGAGAACACGGCATACTGAAACACAGGAGATGTAGCAAAAGCAGTGTTGTGAGGGAAATTTACCGCAGTAGATGCCTACATTAAAAAGGAAGAAAAATCTCAAGGCAACAGTCTAACTCTATACCTAAGGAACTAGTAAAAAAAGAGCTAACTAAACCCAAAACTAGCAGAAGGAAGTAAATATAGGAATTAGAGTAGAGATTAATGAAATAGAGATAAAAAAAAAAATAGAATCACGACAAAATTAACACAGCTTTAGCTTGACTAAGAGAAAAAGAGTTCAGTTCAGTTCGGTTCAGTCGCTCAGTCATGTCCAACTCTTTGCGACCCCATGAACTGCAGCACGCCAGGCCTCCCTGTCCATCACCAACTCCCAGAGTCCACCCAAACCCATGTCCATTGTGTCGGTGATGCCATCCAACCATCTCATCCTCTGTCATCCCCTCCTCCTCCTGCCCTCAATCTTTCCCAACATCAGGGTCTTTTCAATGAGTCAGCTCTTCTCATCAGGTGGCCAAAGGATTGGAGTTTCAGCTTCAACATCAGTCCCTCCAATGAACAGCCAGAACTAATCTCCTTTAGGATGGACTGGTTGGATCTCCTTGCAGTCCAAGGGACTCTCAAGAAGTCTCCTCCAACACCACAGTTCAAAAGCATCAATTCTATGTGCAGCTTTCTTGATAGTCCAATTCTCACATCCATACATGACTACTGGAAAAACCACAGCTTTGACTAGATGGACCTTTGTTGGCAAAGTAATGTCTCTGCTTTTGAATATGCTGTCTAGGTTGGTCATAACTTTCCTTCCAAGGAGCAAGCGTCTTTTAATTTCATGGCTGCAATCACCATCCTCAATGGTTTTGGAGCCCAAAAAACTAAAGTCAGCCACTGTTTCCACCTTTTCTCCATCTATATGCCATGAAGTGATGGGACCAGATGCCATGATCTTAGTTTTCTGAATGTTGAGCTTTAAGCCAACTTTTTCACTCTTCTTTCACTTTCTTCAAGAGGCTCTTTAGTTCTTCTTCACTTTCTGCCATAAGGGTGGTGTCATCTGCATATCTGAGGTTATTGATATTTCTCCTGGAAATCTTGACTCCAGCTTGTGCTTCCTCCACCCCAGCATTTCTCATGATGTACTCTGCATATAAGTTAAATAAGCAGGGTGACAATATACAGCCTTGACGTACTCCTTTTCCTATTTGGAACCAGTCTGTTGTTCCATGTCCAGTTCTAACTGTTGCTTCCTGACCTGTATACAGGTTTCTCAAGAGGCAGGTCAGCTTGACTAAGAGAAAAAGAGTAGGGAAGAAAAATTACTAAAATCAGAAATGAAAGAGGGGACATTACAGCTGAATTTACACAAATAGAAGGGGGATTATAAGGAAATACTGTGAACAACTATATGCCAACAAATCAGAAAACCTATCTGAAATGGTTAGAAATTCCTAGAAACACACAAACTAACCACTGACTCAAGCAGAACTAGAAAATTTGAATAGGCAAGGAGATCCAACCAGTCCATCCTGAAGGCGATCAGCCCTGGGATTTCTTTGGAAGGAATGATGCTAAAGCTGAAACTCCAGTACTTTGGCCACCTCATGCGAAGAGTTGACTAATTGGAAAGGACTCTGATGCTGGGAGGGATTGGGGGCAGGAGGAGAAGGGGACGACAGAGGATGAGATGGCTGGATAGCATCACTGACTCGATGGAGGTGAGTCTGAGTGAACTGCGGGAGTTAGTGATGGACAGGGAGGCCTGGCGTGCTGTGATTCATGGGGTCGCAAAGAGTCGGACACGACTGAGCGACTGAACTGAACTGAACTGACAATAAGGAGACTGAATTATTTATTGAAAACCTCCCAACGAAGAAGAGTCCACCAGATGGCTTCACTGGTGGTCAAAGAAGTTCAGTTGAGTTCAGTCGCTTAGTCATGTCTGACTCTGCGACCCCATGGACTGCAGCATGCCAGGTTTCCCTGTCCATCACCAGCTCCTGGAGCTTGCTCAAACTCATGTCCATCAAGTCGGTGATGCTATCCAACCATCTCATCATCTGTCATCCCCTTCTCCTCCTGCCATCAATCAAAGGAAGATTTCATGCCAATTCTTCTTAAATTTTTCCAAAAAAATTGAAGCGGAGGAAATACTTGCTAACTCACTCTATGAGGCCAGTATTACCTTGATACCAAGGCCATAAACATTAAACAAAACTGCAAACTAATATCCTTTATGGATATAAATGCAAAAATAACCTCAACAAAATACTAGCAAACTGAATTCAGCAGCTTATTAAAAAACTATACACCGTGACCAAATGTGATTTCTCCCCAGAACGCAAGTGGTTCAACATATGAAAAATGAAGCCATGTAAAATACCACATTAATAGAATGCATTTTTAAAGCATAATTATTTCAATTGATGCAGAAAGAGCGTTTGACAAAATCCAACACCTTTTATGGTTAAAAAAAAAAAAAAATCGAAATAGAACTTCCTCAACAAAATAAAGGCCATTTATGTAAAACTCAAAGCACACATCATACTCAGTGGTGAAGGGCTGAAAGCTGTTTCTCTAAGACTGGGAATAAGACAAGGATGCCCATTTTTGCTACCTGATAGCATAGTACTAGAAAATCAAGCCAAAACAATTAGGCAGGAAGATGAAATAACAGGTATTCAAGTTGGGAAGAAAAGTAAAACTATCTCCAGTCATAGGTGATATGGTCTTATATGTAAAAAAACCCTAATGAATTCACACACAAACACATATACAACTATAAAAGGTATAAATTCAGCAAAATTGCAGGATATAAAATCAACTCACAAAGACAGTTGTCTTTCTATACACTAGCAATGAACAATACAAAAAGATTTTTAAAGAACAATTCCGTTTACAATAACATAAAAAAAACCTAAAAACCTCTTAGGGGTAAACTTAATCAAGGAGGTATGATTCCTGAACACTGTAAAATACAAAACATTGCTGGAAGAATTTTAAAAGACCCAAATAAATGGAAAGATAGGCTGTGTTCATGAATTAAACCCTCACAGTGATGGTCAGTTGATTTTTGACAAGGGTGCCAACACTGTTCAATAAGGAAAGAACAGTTTTTTCACCAAATGGTGATGGGAAAACTGATTTTCCTCTTGCAAAAGAACAAAATTGAGCCCTATCTTACAGCATATACAAAAACTCGCTCAAAATTGATTAAAGATCTAAATTTAATAACTAAAACTATAAGGATTTTAGAAGAAAACATAGGAAAGAATCTTCATGACCTGTTAGGGTTTCTTTAAAAAAGCTTTTCAAATGGTGCTGGGAAAATCAGATATCTGTATGAGAAAAAAAAAAATGAACCTTTATTCTCTCTATACAGTACACAAAAATTAATTTGAGATGGATTCTAGACCTGGAAGTAAAAGGTAAAGTTACAAAGTTTAGAAGAAACCAAGAAACAGCTTTTCAATCTGGAGGTAGGCAAGTGTTTCTTAAAAATTTGAAAAAAAGTTTTTAAGAAAAAATTTGTATTTTAATATTTTTAAAATAAAAAATTTAAATTACACTTTATCAAAATTAAAAACATATTCTTCAAAAGACACCGACAAGAAAAAAAAAGACACTGACAAGAAAATAAATAGAATAACCACAGAATTGGGAGAAAATTTTCACAAAACATACATCGGACAAAAGACTTGAATGTAGAATATATAAAGAATTCCTGCAAATCAGTAAGAAGACAATGCAATTTAAAATGGACAAAAGACTTGACATTTCACAGAAGAAAGTACAAAAAAAGTCAGTAAAAAAAAGTGATCAGCATCACTAATCAGTGCAGAAATGTTTAAAATCATAATGATACTACTATATACCCTTTTAGAAAAGTTAAAATGAAAAAGATTGACAATGTTAAATGTTACAGAGGATATGGAGCCATTGAAACTCTCATGTTATGGGCTGAAATGTAAATTGGAAGATGGTTTGACAATTTCTTAGAGTTAAACATACACTTGCCATACAGTCCAAAAGCTCTACCTATTCTTGAGGATTTACTCAAGAGAAATGGGTATATCCACACAAAGACTTGAACACAAATACTCAGAGCAACTTTATTTCTAATAGCCCCAAACTATTAAACCCCAAACGTCCCTCTACAGGAGAATGGATAAACAAACTGTGGGATGTCCATACAGTGGGGTAGTATTTGGAACAAAGTACAAGCAATCATCATGGATAAATCTCAAAAATATTATGCTGGGAATCAATTCCCTGAGGGTCCAGTGATTGGGACTCAGCACTTCCACTGCCATGGCCCAGGTTCAGTCTCTGGTTGGCAAACTAAGATTCCTGCGCATGATCAACAACAGCAACAAAAAAAATCATGCCAGATGAAAGATAAAATTCTAGAACAGGCAGACCCAACTCATGGTGATAGAAGACAGTGAAAAGAGTATAAGTGAAGATATTACATGCTCAGTCATGTCTGATTTTTTGCAACCCCTGAACTTTAGCCTATCAGGCTCCTCTGCCCGTGGAATTCTCCAGGCAAGAATACTGGAGTGGATTGCCATTCCCTTCTCCAGAGTATCAAACCCAGTTCTCCTGCATTGCAGGGAGATTCTTTACCATCTGAGCCACCAAGGAAGCCTGATAGAAATCAGACCAACAGTTGATTCTGAGGGGTTGCTGCTGCTGCTGCATCACTTCAGTCGTGTCCAACTCTATGCGACCCCATAGACGGCAGCCCACCAGGCTCCCCTGTCCCTGGGATTCTCCAGGCAAGAACACTGGAGTGGGTTGCCATTTCCTTCTCCAATGCATGAAAGTGAAAAGTGAAAGTGAAGTCGCTCAGTCGTGTCCGACTCTCAGCGAACCCATGGACTGCAGCTCACCAGGCTCCTCCATCCATGGGATTTTCCAGGCAAGAGTACTGGAGTGGGGTGCCACTGCCTTCTCCGTCTGAGGGGTTGGGACATGTGAAATGAGCACAGAAAGTTTCACAGGTGATGGGAATGTTCTGAGTTTTGATATGCCTTTGTCAAAACTGATTGAATGATACACTTAAGACTGCATCATTTCATTGTAGGCAAATTACACCACAACGAAAAAGAAAATTTTTAAAAGACCTGCTAATACCAAATGTCAGTGAGTATTTAGAGCTTTCTTTCATCTGTTACAGATGAGAAAGTAGAATGGTGCCGTCGCTTTGGAAAACAGTTTGGCAGTTTGAACAGATTCATGTTGATGTATGGCAGAAACCAACACAACATTGTAAAGCAATTATCCTCCAATTAAAAATAAAATTTAAAAAAAAATTGAACATACCCTTACCATATGGCCCAGTGATCCCACTTCTAAGCAGATTTCCAAGAGAAATGGAAACATGTATTCACAAAAAGGATTGTACACCTATGTTTAGAACATATTATTTATTCAAACTAGTCAAAATCTGGAAATTTCCCTGATGTTCATCAACAAGTGAGCAGATAAACAAATGGTGTACCCAGTGATGCTGTACTCAGCAAGGAAAGGGAATTAATTATTGATATACTCAGCAATGGGCTTCCCTGATGGCTGAGTGGTAAAGAACCCGCCTGGCGATGCAGGAGATTCGATCCCTGGATGGGGAAGATCCCCAGAGGAGGGCCCAGCAACCCACTCCAGTATTCCTGCCTGGAGAATCCCGTGGACAGAGGAGCCTGGGAGGCAGGAGCCTGGCAGAAAGAGCTGGGCATGACTTGAAGTGGCTTAGCATGCACACACACCCATGCCACTTGAAATGGATGCAATTTATTGTGTGTTGATTAGACCTTAATAAAGTTGAGGTTTTTAAAAAATAAAAAATATTTTTAATAAACTAATTTAAAAAGAGAGACAGGCGACCAACAGGCTGGCGTGTAGGTGGGAGTTCAGGCCATATGGGAAGTCCATGTGTGAAATCCACATTGGAGTTTGGGCCACATATGAAGACTTCCTTGGGCTCACCATGACACACAGCTCCCCAGATCCTCCACTATGGCTCCTAGAGATGCCTGGGACCCTGAACCCCCATCTGGCACTACCAAGTGTTCACTGGGTGTGAGGGCCTTGGCAACAAGAAATGGCATTTCCCATACATTCATTCAATAAAGATTTGTTGTCTATTGGATGCTAAGTTCCTCCTGGCACTTGGATCCTCTATTAAGTAAACAGAAACAGATCCTTCTTCCCCAAAAAGGAACATTAATAAAATAATTTTAAAACATGATTTGAAGGCATTGAAACAGAGTAATAATGGGGTGGATCAATCAGTTTTCCAAAGGTCTGAGGGCTCCTCTGAAGAGGTGACATTTACATCAACGCCTACAGAAGAGACGTGCCAGGAGGGGAGCTCACATCCGGTTCCGGAGGGCCCATCACTGGTCTAGCCCAGAGCAGATGCTGGATACATATTTAGGAATACAAAGATGCCTGGCTTTCGACTTCGCTGGTGGTCCAAGGATGACAAATCCGCCTGCCAATGCAGGGGACATGGGTTCGATCCCTGCTCCAGGAAGGTTCCTCATGCCTTGGAGCAACTAAGACTGTGTGCCTGTGCCCTAGAGCCCGAGAGCCACAGCTACTGAAGCCCACGCACCCTAGAGCCTGTGCTGGGCAACAAGAGAAGCCACCACAACGAAAGCTCACGCACCACACAACTAGAAAGTGGCTGTAATTAGAGCAAAGCCCGTGCACAGCAACAAAGACCCAGCACAGCCAAAAATTTTAATTTTAAAAAAAGCACAAAGACGCTTGCTTAAATGGACTTTTAGGTAATATATCAGTCAGGGTTCCCCAGAGAAATAAGACCAATAGAACAGAGAGAGATTGATTTTAAGGACTGGCTCACAGGGTACGCGGTCCATGGGTCACCCTGGGGAGAACACGGCCATGGCAGGAGCAGAAATCTGCTTTACTTGACTCAGCCATGGCTATGGGCCCTGTCAGCCCTGCTGAGGGCCCCTCAGATGGAGCAGATCCCAGAAGAAAAGGACCTGCCCTCCTCCCTGCCCAGCAGACTCCCCAAGGCTGAAAGGAAGGGGGTGGGTCAGAGGCCGCAGCATCCTGGGTTGTCAGCAATCTGCCCATGAGATGTGTCTGTGGACGCCCTACAGAGACCCCTCAGCCCACCTGAGTTTACCTGCTTCTGGCGTGTTTCTGGTATGAAGGTGTCTTCAAGCTACTGCCTCTGTCTTTCTCCTTCTTTGCCTGAGGGCTCTCTGGCACCAGAAAACTGGTTGGGCTGGGTGTTGCCAAGAGCTGTAGGGGATTGATGCCGCCTAAGAGCGGGTCGGTATCCAAGCCTCCCCAGGAATACCTACAGTTGTTGTTCAGTCTCTCAGCTGTGTCCAACTCTTTGCGACCCTGTGGACTGTAGCCCGCCAGTCTCCATGGGATTCTCCAGGCAAGAATACTGGAGTGGGTTGCCATTCCCTTCTCCAGGGGATCTTCCCAACGCAGGGATGGAAACCAGGTCTCCTGCGTTGCAGGCAGATGCTTCACCCTCTGAGCCAGTGGAAATACATTTCTTGAGCAGCACTAGTCACCCAGTACCTCACATGCGGCCGGGGGCTGCTATACTGGTCAGGATAGATTTAGAACATCCCCAGCACACAGAGTGTTCTGTTGGGCAGTCCTGTCTCAGAGGATGCCCCGGGGGAATGGACCCCTGGGCTGCCTGCTCACGTGGGCCTTTCTCCCTTCCCTGCCTGTCCTCCCACCACCTCACCTGTGGTTCCTGGGGCCTTCTCCCAAATAAAAGACCTGCAGCCAACACCTTGTCTCAAGGTCTGCTTTCTGGAGATCCTAAATCAATGCACCTGTGACATCGCTATGACGGCAACCAGGGGTGACTCAGTCCCCATCACCTGAGAGCCCCAGAAGAAGCTGAGGGGCTGCGTTCCTGACCCCGGTGCTGCCCCCATCCCCCTCCAAACGTGGCACATGGAGAGACACAGAAACCAACGAGCAAGGAGATCAACAGCCCTGAGATCTGGGGGTGAGCATCCAGGACTCTCGGGCTCTAAGTGCCACAAAAGGGGTCAGAGCCCCTGGTAATTCCACCCAAAGGTCCCCTGCCCTGCCTGCAGCCAGGCACTCAGGCACCAGCACATTCCTAGTGAGGACCCAGAGGATCAGAGAGAGGACGTGACTCTGAGGTCACTCAGCTGCTCAACAGCTGAGCTGGCTCCCAGAGCCAGGTCTCCTGAGACCCTGGCCCTTGCTGTACCCTCCCCAAGGGTCTCTAGGGGCAGACACGGGGATCATCAGAGTTTCGGTGATTCAGGCTCAGGGCAGAAGAGGCTGGCAGCCCTTACCAGCTGGGGGTCTTTATCAGAGCCCCAGGCCCACCCCCGGAAGGCACGTGCAGTGAGCAGCTGGTCTCCGCTTCCCTGGTGAGCCGCCTTCATTCAGCTTGAAGGCACAGGGCTCTCGAAACCCTGAGCAGGCTGCTTCATGGAGGGAGGGGTCCACACAGTGACCAGGAGCAGGGGGACAGCCTGGGACGGGGAGTCCCGACGGTCTCCTTCACAGCCCACATTCCCTCCCTGGAGTCTCCAGAGCAGGGTTGGACAGGGTGGCAGTCAGTGAGCTCTGAGCCATGAGCGCTATCCCCAGGGCACTGTCTAAATTAAATTAACATTTTTTCCATTTCCCTGTTATTGCAAACATCTTGAAGGCTGTTGCACAAACTCCAGTTCTCCCCTGGCTCCTCCACCCACTGGTCTTTCAGCCTGGGTTTCCAGGGCAGGTCTGGAGAAGGGCGGGTGACAGGCCTCCTGCCCCCTCCCCAGCCAATTCCTCCAAGGATAAGGTCGCCCAGAGTCAGAGCCAAGTGCCATGCATAAGCCCACCTGCTCCTCCCTCCCACTGTCACCAGCCCTCGGGTTTCCCAGGCACCCACACCACTCTGCCCCTCTCTGGTGGGATTAGAAATCTCAGAGGAGAATAAATCTCCACACACCAGCCATCAGCCCGTGGCAAAAATGGTCAGAACTCAGACCTGAGTGCTCAGAACTCAGAGCCAGAAGGGCAACTGGGGCCTCGGATTCCAATAGATCAGCAGGGTCCCCAAGGAGAGGACTGAGGCCTTGCTGGGCTCATTCATTCGTTCATCTAGTACGTGTGTGGTGAGCACACCCTCTACTCCAGGCCGTGGAGGGACCAGAGGGGTGGGACCCAGCCGTGCCCTCCGAGTTCACACAGGAGCGGGGAACACAGCCAGGCAGGGATGGCACGCAGCGTGGTGAGTGGAGTGGCCACAGGACCACTGGAAACCTACCCGAGGGGACTTTCAACTTGGCCAGTCTGTTGAGAAAGGGAAGAAATGGGAGGTAAGAGATTGGAAAGGAGAATTGGTCCGGCCTGGTTGGAGGTGATGGGTCTTTGGAGGTGGATGGAACACAAGGTGGGGTGTTGGGTCAGGGCGGAAGGGTGGCCAAGGACCTAGACGTGGAGGGCCCTGTGGGGCGGGGGGGCCGTGGGGAGCCAGGGAAGGGTGTTGCCCTGGGGGGCAGGGGCAGGTTTGCGTGGGAAGACGCGCCCTCTGGCTCCCCATGGAAGGCCAGCTGGAGGGCCAGAGATGAGTGATGTGGATGTTGCAATAGTCCGAGCCAGATAAGATGAGCTCAGAACGAAGGCGACTACAGCAGGGAGAGAATCAAGTCATGGGATCGCATGGCTTGGCCTTGGTCAATCCCTGGCACCAAGGGTGGGGATGAGGGAGAGGGAGGAGTCTCAAGTGATGCCCGCATCGCCACCTGGAATCAGGTAGGTGGGGGTGGGGGGAGCTTCACGGAAAGTGGGGGAGCCCTGGGGAGAAGCAGGGCAGGTGGGAACCCCAGATAGCTGAGTGTGAGAGCCCGTGGCTCACCCAGGTGGGTACATCAATTTAGTTCTGGATGTACTGGTCTGGGGTCCTGGGGAGACAGAGCTGGCCGTCCGATCTGGGGACAGTGGGGACAATCATCAACCCCAGTGTTTGATAATCAGACTGCCGGCCCGGGGAAGAGGACGGTGAGCAGAGGAGGGGATCTAGGCTGATCACCAACACAAGAAGGAGCCTCAAGGGAGGGAATAGGGGAGACAGGAAGGACTAGCATGGGCAGGGGTTTGTGACAGGTGAAGTTGAGGAAAGACAGCACGGTTGGGAGCAGTAGCAATAAGCCATGAGAGCTTTGGCATCCCCCTCTCCATCTGTAGAGGACTGGACAGGGATCCGGAGAGGGTGGGCAGTGAGGATGGAGGGGATGGGAAGTGTAGACAACCCTCTAAAGAAACTTGACTGTGGATGGATTGATGGAGAAAGCTCGGGGGCGAAGGTTAGAGTGGGCGGCACCCAGAGACACTTTCCTTTTAAGATGAGGGAGAAACTAAGCTGGTGACGTGCCAAGAACTAGGGAGCATTTGCGGACGCGGGAGAGCAAGGTGATCGCCCAGCGTGTCTGGCCGGAGGACACCCAGCATTCGGTGGGCAGTTTTGGGACAAGGGCGTGAGCAAGTACAGACAGTGGGAGCAAGCTGGGGCCTCAGGCAGTCTCCTTTTGTGATGGGGACAGAAGGGAGGGGAAGGCCAGCTGGGCACGGGAGTGGTCGCAGATAAGGCAGGGATGACTTGTGTGCTTAGAGTGATGGGGGAGCTGGAAGAGAAGGAGGTTCCCAATGTTCTCTCCTCTCTCTCAGTCGGGAGCACAGGGTTGTGTTGGGAGAGGAGCTAGAACAGACACTGCTTGCCATGGAACTAGAAAGGGCCTCAACCGAAGGCAGGGGGCCGGGGTGCAGCCCAGCCCAATGCTTGACTGCACACGTGACCTGGAGCAGAGCCTTCTGCCCTCTTGGAGCCTCGGCATCCCACCTGCAGGACGGGGCCTTGGCATCAGCGTGCTGTCAGAGGGGTGCAGTGTGACATTCCACGGGTCTCACATTTCAGACCCGTGGAATTCCGAGAAGTCACTCCTGTAGGATTCCAGGCTCTTAAAATCCTATAACATAATTTCTGTGTTGCCACCAGGGATGGGTCCAGCAGACATCTCTCCCCTCAAAACTGCTCTGTCTGCCCATCCCAGCTGCCAGCTCTCCTTCCCTCCCTTTTCCCCATTAGCTCTGGGCACGGCCAGCCTCGAACACGTCCCAAGTGAGCACTTGGCAGGCGGGGGCCGTGATTCATGCCCCTCCAGGAGGCTTCGTGGCTAGCCCGCCCGCCAGAGTATGCAAGACATTCTTGGCTCAGCCCGTGTGCTCGGGATTAGCAGGGCGGGGGCGGCTGGGGCTGGGGGAGGCAGACTGTGTTCTCTGTCCTCAGCGAGGCGGGGGGCATCCAGGCACGAGCGTGTCTGAAGTGGCCGCCAAGCTGGCCAGGGAGGGAACGTGGCCCCATAAGCCGAGGCCACGTCTGGAACCCAGACGGCGGGGCTGGGGCGGGGACATTCAAGGAAGGCCGCCACCTGCTCTGTGTCCAGGGAATGAAGAAGGGCCAGGAGTCCGGGGCAAGCGAGGCTGCTCACCCCAACCCCCGGCCCCTGTATCCGTCCACAAGTCCCTACCCACCCCTATACCTACTCCTCTGGCCCGGAGCCTGGTCCACTCCATCCCCACTGCCCGAATCCCACGCCTGGCTGAGAACCCAAAGCTTGTTCCTGGATGGTCAAGGAGCAGACACACTCAGCTGCCTCCTGTCTCTCTCCCTGAGTTGACTTCAGGTCTTCCTCCTCCGTGCCCCCTTCTAGGACCATGCCTCCACCCTCAGACTATCATTTCAGAAGACTAATTGTCTCTAAAAATAAGCCTCCCAAGTCAAGGCTATACACACACACACACACACACACACACACACACACACACACACACACACACACGGTGAGACCCACATCCTAGGAGAGGGCTTTGCGCTCATCAGACCATCATCCCAGATCAGGGCTGTACTTTCCCCTTCCCCATCAGACCAGTATTCCCTGGTCTCATTTCTCTCAGTGGTGACATGAGAGGGTGAGATTGGGGGTCAACAGCCACCCAGAGAAGAGAGGTGAAGGAGGTTGCTAGGTCCCCAACCACCCTCAGGGTCTCCTGCTTCCTTGAGGAGTCTCTGTGCCAAGGATAGATATAGACAGTTCCCGACTCGGTGCAGGAGGGCTGGGCTGGACAGCTCAGGGAGGGGAGGGCTCCTGGCGAGGTGACTTTGAAGAAGGGTCTGAAAGGTGGAGTTGTGTAAGGGTGGCTCTAAGATATAGATTCAAGTGGGTCTGACCCAAAACTTGAGCTCTAGTCTCTGCCCCCACAGGCTGCCCCTCTGAGCCAGCCCCAGGTCAGGGATGAAGACTGCTCAGAGACAGCCCCGTTGAGCCCCGGAGAAGGACGAGGCAGCATTTTCACTGCCTGCCACCCCCCCACCTCAGCTTGCAAGGGAGGAGGGCAGAGTGTTCCTGTGTTTTCCAAAGGCCATAACCCCTACCTTGGGGGTCCCGGTAGTCAGCAGGCAACATGCGCAAAGACTCCTGGCAAACACACAGTTGGCCTGAAATCCGCCAGACTTCTTTCCCTCCATTGGCCTCAGGTAACCCCAGGTGACAACATGGCCAAGACACAGGAAACAACGGATGTGAGTCCAGCCACGGGTCCTCCAGGAAGCAGCTGAGACAAAGCAGAGTGGCGGGGCAGGGGCCAGAGCTGGCTGGCCTTGGGAGGGACGGCTCAGGTCACCGAGGTGGAGGAAGGGCCCCCTCCAGCAGGAGCTGGAATCCCCAGCACGTTGGGGCTTCCTCAGGCACCCATTCCCTCCCCAGTCTCCAGCTGAGCACCTGGTCAAGGCCTCCCTACATGGGCTGGCACCAGGGACCCAGGGGGCCTCCCTCCTGGAGCCTTGGGATGAGGCAGGAGGCTGGATGTCAAACTCCAGAGTGCAAAGGGGCAGGACTGGGCAGTGGAGGGCCTGAAGGTCACATCTGGGGACCAGGGACCCAATTCCAGCCCAGGAAGGAAGAAGGCAGGGGAGGCCATTCCCAGCCTCTGGGGAAAGACTGGGCCTGTCCAGGATCGGGTGCAAGGCCCCATGGGCCGCAGCCTCTGGGGCTAGGAGACACAGCATGGGGCTCAGGATCCATGGGCGAAGCCTGAGGGTGGGAGGAATCACCCAAAACTGCAGGAAGAAGGAACGATCTCGGGGGACATAGAAAGGGGAGTGGGGATATTACTCTTCCTCCGCTTCATCTTCTGTCCCCTGAGACAGAAAGACCAAAGACTGGGTCTAAATCCTGGCTGCACCATAGATCAGCCAGAAGGTGTGGGACAAGATACTTGATGTGTCTGGGCCTCAATTCTCTCATCTGTGAAATGGGAGTGAGGATAAAAACACAGGGCCGTTGGCTAAGTCAAGTAAGGGCCCGGCCCTGGAAAACGGCAGCTGGGGCTACAGGCACTGTCCTATTCCTCATCTCCAGGCCTCCTAAGAAGCACCCAGAGGCCCCACCCCCGCTCAGGTGGAAGGTCCAAACCAGGCCCAGAGCCCGTGCTAGTCAGGGACGGCGGTTCCCGGCCCACAGCACCGCCCAAGCGGGGACGAAGGAGGCACACAGGCCCAGCTAGAGCCGGCAGGCTTCCAAGCCCGGTCCATTCCTGATCTGAGCGCCGAGACCTCTCCCCACCGGGGCACCCAGCCAAGCCCCTCCAAGACGGGGCCAGATCCGAGGACAGCTCGGCCAGGCCAGGGACGCAGCTCGCTCCCCGTTCAGTCCTTAAAAGTCCACCGGCCGGAGCTCCTATCCCCCGGCGGAGGGGGCCGGTCAGTGCACGGCGGCATTCCCAGCATGCCATGGGCGAGGGCGGCCCGAGGTCTCCCAGGGAAGCTCCTCGCTCTGGGCCAGAGCCTGGGAAGACGACGCATCACCAGGACCCGGGGCGCCTGAAGACCTGCCCCCTGGCAGCTGGGGTTCCACCTGCCTGGCAAAGCCAGCCCGGCCCAGGGGGAGGTGGGGAGGGAGGAGGAGGAAAGAGTGCAATTAGGACCGGATCTAATAAGGGGGAGGGGGCTCAGACAGAGGAGAGGGGCTTAGTGATGGGAGAGGGGACCCAGGCCCTCCCACCCTCCCACACAGCTATCACGGGGCCAGCCGCTCTAGGTTGTACCTCTCTCCTCCGGCCTGCCTGGCTCTGACCACCCTGCCACTTCCCTGTCCATCCGGGACCTCGGTGAATCCAAGACAGAACAGCCCGAGGTCTGGGGCCTCTCTGAGGACATCTCCGCAAAGGTGGGGGCGATCCAGGTGGGGAAGGATTCAGGCTCCAGGCCCTGCTCCGGCTCTGAGGCCATAGTGCGGAGGCAAAGGGACCTCCTCCTTGGCTTGGCTTTGCAGTCGGAAGGCTAAGAACCAGGTCATCATACACACGGAGACCCGAGCTACCGTGGGTCATCTCCAGGTGTGAGCTAGCCTGTGAGGCAGTGGTCAGCTCTCTCTGGCAGCCCAAGGAAGCCTGCCTGGAGGAGGAGGCATGACCCTCAAGCTGGGCTTGAAGGAGGAGGAAGCCAGGTAAAGAGGCCTGGCTGCGGGGAGTAGAGGGGCCATCCAAGGGCAGATGTGTGGCAGGCATGGCAGGGGAAAGGGCAAGGTCAGGGCTGCAGAAGGGGACAGGCACTGCCACACACAGCCCGGCAAGTGCTGCCATGTGGATAGGATTTCATCTTAGAAGTCGGGGGGCATACGGAGATGTGTAATCAGGCACTGCCAGGGAGAGGGTCCCCTGAGGAGCAGGAGAAGGAAAAGGGGGTCCCAGGACTAGTCACTGTAGGGCTACCCCTCTGCCTCCTTAGACTTACGGAGCTCCTGGACTCTGCCCGCCCATGCAGGATGCCCTATAGGGAAGGAATGAGTGTTTCACTCGGTCATCCTGAGGCTCCATCCGAGATCAAGAGTGAAATGGTCTCCCAGGGCCCAAGTTTCCTAAACCCAGAGGGGCTGTGGGTCATGGTGGGTGGGAGCCGTCAGCACTGAACTGGTTCTTCCCCCATGCTTCTCACCCCCACCCCCTGGAAGGCAAGTTACCCTGGAAATACTGTTTAGGTACAAACACTTCTTCAGGAGCTCTCCTGGGGGGAAGGAAGGAGAAGCAAGCCAGCTGGGAAGAGGCCCCTCCTGGTCACCAAGTAACCCTGGTCCCTGGGGAAGGTGGGGCCAGGGCTGAAGTTCCTTTCCCAAGGCCCAGTGGGAAAGCTAGAGGGAGAGGAAGAGTGACAGCAGAGGGAGGAGAGCCCTGGAGCAGGGTCCCAAGGCCTGGATTTACACCCGGCTCTGCCACTGGCTCTGGACCTCAGTTTACCTTATCTGTAAAATGGACACTGTCCTAATGCTCCCTTTGACCTTGGTTTCCCAACTTCCATTTTCTTTGCTGCTGTCAGGACCTTCCCTGGATGGAGGCGGGAGAGGTCCAGAGATGCTTCCTGCTCAGCCCCTCACAGAGCCCCTCTCTGCCACCCGCTGCCCTGCTGGGTGTGGCCAGAATGAGCAGCTGGATGGGTATATGGGGATGCCACCAGGGGGTCAGAGCTGGGGAAGCAGCCTGGAAGGACAGAGTGGGGAGGAATTTGGAAAGTTTTAGAACCTTGACAGCTGGAGCCCCGTGAGTCAGAGGGGCAGATGGAAGTGATTAGACACTGGCAGGAGGTGCAGGGAGCGGAGATGGGAACCAAGCGTGAGGGCTCAGGGCTCAGAGCTCAGACCCTGGCGGGCGGCTTCTCCCAGCTGCACTGTTGCCACGGGCCTGGGGCTGCTGTGCCAGTTTGCAGGCAAGGCTGTGCAGCCAGGCTCCTGTGCTACAGGACCAGAAGGCTAGAGCCGCCACCCCCCCCCCCCCGCCGCCCCCCAGGGAAGAGAGGATGCCAGGGCAGAAGAGAAGCATGGGACATGGGGTGGGGGGCCCCCTTGCCATCCGCTCCATAATACTTGCTGTCCAGAGGAAGGAAGATCCCAGGTACTTGTCCCACATAGCTACTCCCCACCCCCAGAAGATCCTAGGACCTCCCCTAGTGGTAATGTAAACACCTTCATCCCAAATCCATCACATACTTCCCTTCCCCTCCGGAGGCTGCTCTTGTGCCCCTCAAATCATATCTCATCTCTGGGCAAGGGGAAAGCAGAGAAGAAGGCATTTTTCAAAGAACTCCATGCTAAACCATTTATCAAGCCTTTCCTGAGCCAGACCTGTTGCTAGGTTCTCAGAAGACTCCCTGAGGCCCTGCCTTTGAAAGCTGTCCCGTCAAGCAGGGGAGGCATATGGCCGTGGAGAAGAAGAGTGCCTGAGGACAGTCCAGCAGGGCCTGCTGTGAGGTGGGGGTGGCGCAGGGCCAGGCCGCTCCCGGAGAGATTCTGAGGATGAAGGAAACCAGGAGGTGGGGAGGGGGGCGGAGATTGTATCCCGCTGTTCAGACCCTGAGATTAATGAGTGAAGAGGCCCCTGGTCTCCACGCCGCAGTAGAGTGGAGCCAAATTGGAATAGACGGAGGGGTGAGGACAAGGAGAGGAAGTGGAGGTGATCAAAACCCAGCCTTGGGAGCAGGGAGGCGCCTGACTGCCAGGGGGAGTCCTGAGGAGGAGGTGTTGGGAGGGTGGGGAGCACTCAGGCAAAGCCCCCCTGGGGACTCAGGGCCCAGAGCCCTCCTGCAGAAGGGACCTCAGGATGTCCCTTCCTCCTCTCCAGGCCTCAGTGTCTCATGAATCCAAAGGGGCAAAGGATGCTGGCTCTGGCACCAGCCCACCCCACCGCCCACCTCCACCCTGCAAACCCACCAGCGACTCCACAGATCATCGTAGCACTCAAACACGAGCTGTGGGGTGCCAGACCCAGCTTTCTTCCAAAGCATCTCGTGGCTCCATGTCTCCCCAAACACCCCCCACCCCAACCCTCTCAGTGTTCAGCGAACATGGGCTGATGGCTGTCATGTTCCAGGTCCATGCCAGGCTCTGTGGTGTGGACGAAAACCAAGCGTGGTCCTGGCCGGGGGAGGGAGACGGACAGAGTGTCCTGGATGCTGTGACTGACTCCACCTGGGATGTGCGGATGCCGTGTTAGAGAGGCGAGTCTGGTGCAGGGGGCAGGAATTGGTCAGGCAGGCCTGGGTGAAGAGCTTTCAAGGGTGTGGAGATGGGAGGACGGCGGGGGATCTGCAGAGGGCTTCATAGAGGGTGACAGGCCTGAGGAGAGGGCGGAGGTGAGCAAGGCCAGTCCATCATCATCAGGCTCTGTCCCTAGAGGCCATGGGCCTCATTCTGGCCGTGTGCTGCAACTACTGAAGCTCACACGCTCATGGGGGATTTATCAAAGGTTTGAAGGAGGGAGGACCAATGTTTAGAAAGATCATTCTGATGGCTGAGACTTCTCTGGTGGTCCTGTGGCTAAGACTCTTCGCTCCCAATGCAGGGGGCCTGGGTTCGATCCCTGGTCAGGGAGCTAGATTCCTCATGCCTCAGCTAAAAGATCCTGCATGATGCAACTAAGACTCCATGCAGCTAAATAGATGAATATATTTAAAAGAAAGAAAGATCATTCTGATGCCTGTGAACAAGCCAGTGCATGTGTGCTAAGTTGCTTCATTATGTCTGACTCTTTGTGACCCCATGGACTGTAGCCCACCAGGCTCCTCTGTCCGTGGAATTCTCCAGGCAAGAATGCTGGAGTGGGTTGCCATGCCCTCCTCAAGGGGATCTTCCCAACCCAGGGATCAAACCCAAGTCTCTTATGTCTCCTGTATTGGCAGGGGGGTTCTTTACCACTAACACCACCTGAAAAGACCTGAACAGGCCAGAATAGAGCCCAACTTTGATGGCCATGAAGAAGAGGGACACAGAGTGTACTAGGTAAAAATCTATAGGATTTGGTAACAGCATGAGGGAATTGAGGTGGGGGAGGAGGATGTGTCTGGGAAGTAGGGAGGAGGGACAGGATGCAGGTAGAGATGGAGACAGTGGAGGAACAGCTATCTGGTAGCATCCCCAAGCCTCCCTTGAACCTGATGGCTTCCAGCACCTGGGACATCTCAGTAGAGAAGACCCACAGGGGCTATCAGCATCAGATTTAGACGAATCATTCGGGCAGTGGGGAGAAGGCTGGCCTGGGCAGTGAGAGACCAGAGGCAGGGAGACATAGGATGAGGATGAAATGTCCCCTGAGAGGCCAGGGCCCCATTGGTGGGTCCTAGATCAGGCACTAGGGAGCCACTGACCTAGGCTTAAAAAAATCACAGGTAGATCTCACATTTTACATAAGTCCTTGACAAGTTGGGTGGTAAATGATGCTTAGGCTGATGCTTTATGTCAAATCCTATTTTAAATGACCTGATTCAGAAATGAAGTTAAAAGGTCGGTGGGGAGGGAGAAAAAAATGAAATTGGAAAAAAACAATTTCAGGACCTCTCTGATGGTCCAGTGGTTAAGAGTCCACCTGCCCAGTGCAGTGGACACAGGTTTGATTCCTGGTCTGGGAAGATTCCACTTCTGTGGGGCAACTAAGCCCATGAGCCACAACTGCTGAAACCCACATGCTCTAGAGCTGGAGTGCTGCAAGTACTGAAGCCCACACACCCTAGAACCTGTGCTCTGCAGCAAGAGAAGTTGCCACGGTGAGAAGACTATGCATCGCAACTAGAGAGTAGCCCCCATGAGCCACAACTAGAGAAATCCCACGCACAGGGATGAAGACCCAGTGCAACCAAAAATAAACAATTTTTTAAGTTAATCCATTTATAATAGCATGAAAAAGAATAAAATGTTTAAACACATTTAACAAAAGAAGAACAAGACTTGTACACCCAAAACTACACAACATCATGGAAAGAAATTAAATGTCTAAATAAATGAGAAGACATCTCATGCTTATGGATTGGAAGACTTGATATTGTTAAGCCGACAAAGTTACCAAAAATAGATTCAATACAAACCCTCTCAAAATCCCGATGGTGTTTTTTTTTTTTTTAACACAAATGGAAAAACTCTTCCTAAATCCAAATGGAAATGCAATGAATCTCAAATAGTCAAAACAATCTTAAAAAAGAAGAGAAAGTCAAAAGACTCACACTTCCTGATTTCAGTAATCGAGACCTTGTAGTACTGCCATAAAGACAGACATAGAGACCAGTGCAACAGAATTGAGAAATAAATCATTACATTGATGGTTAATTGATTTTTGACAAGGATGCCAAGACTTCATTCAATGGGGGAAAGAACAGTCTTTTCAACAAATAGTGCTGGAGCAACTGGAGAGCCACAGCGAAAGAATAAATTTGGACCCCCTACCTCACACCATATATAAAAATGAACTCAAAACAGATTGAAGACCTAAATGTAAGAGCTAAAACGATCAGACTCACAGAAGAAAACATAGAGATAAATCTTCATGACCTTGATTCTGGCAACGGTTTCTTGGATATAACACCAAAAGCACAAGGGAAAAAAATAGATAAATTGGACTTCACCATAACTAATAACTTTTGTGGTTCAAAATTTACTATCAAGAAAGTGAAAAGACGACTCAGAATGGGAGAAAGTATTTGCAAATCATATTTCAAATGACTTAAGAGTATGTTGGATGAAGGACTTCTCTCTGGTCGGGGTGTGGAGGGGGATAACCCTGCTCCGAGGTACAGACCACAGGCAACCTACCCCACCCACCAGGGAGTGAGCTTGCTCCCACAGGGATATGCCCATATAGGCAATCAGAAAGGAGAATTAGGGGAGGCTGGGAAGAAGCAGGGACCCTTGCCCCCAGGGCAGCCACAGTTCTCTGGGAACTCGCTTGCAAATTCCCCGAATTCCCCCATATTAATTTTAGAACAGTCCTCGAAACCCGAGGAGGCTGGGGGACGGCCCGGCGCCAGGGCGGGCAGCTTTCAGAAAAGGGACAGCGTGAGGGAGAGGCTGTCTGGCCTGGACTCCCTCTCCCGGCCAGTCCTGGTCCATGGGAAGGTCACGAGAGGCACTGGCAAGGGCCAAGCCCCGTGCAGGGCGCGGGCCCAGGCAACAGGCCAGAAGGTCGCAGGGCCTGAGGTCTCAGTTCCCACTGACATCAGTGTAAGGTGTCAGGGGGCCTGAATCATCGGGGCCCTGGGCCAGCCCGCCACCCCCCCCCCCCCAGGGGGGAGGGAGAGAGCATAGCAGAGGTATGAGGCAGTCCTGGCCAGGCAGGCGGCCCCAGGCTGGGCTGGACACGGTGACTGTTTTATAGAATTAGTGAGTGGGACCCGCCGCAGGAGGGGGTGGAGATGTCATGGTCCTGGATTCCAACAGGCTGCCCCCCCACCCCCGCCCCCTTCTGATTCACAAAATTCATTCCAATGGCTAAGAGAGAGGAGCCCGTCGTCGGGGCCAGGGGGTCATAAACACGGGGAATATTAATAGCTTCAGCCAGACTGCCTGGGGGGCTCGGGGGCCTGCCAGAGGCACTGACTTATTTAGTCTCCTCATTAATGATGTGGAAAGAAGAGCATTTACCCAAGCCTGGGGCGGGTGCTGACCTACATCAGGCCAGGGATTGCCCAAGCTGAGGACAGACCGAAGGGGTCCCTCCGGGGCTTTGTTCCTCCAGTGAAGATTCCTCTTACACTACCACGATACCCCAGCCCCAGAACCCAGCCAGGTGTGAGCTCCGCACACCAGGAGTATCCTGTGGCTAAGTAATGATGAATCTCCTTCCTGACCTGGCTGTGCACGTGCATGAACTCACACACATGTAATTGCACATTTCCGACAACAGGATCAGCTGCACTTGTTCCTCTTTCCAGCCAGGTGGATCCAACCTGAGCACGTGGGCCCAAGTCGGGGTGCAGAGTGTCCAGCCACCCAGAGGCATCTGCTGTCCTGGAAAGGACGGACTCCTTCCTGAACTAGACCCCTGACCTCCCTAGCCCTTCCCCCCAACCTCTTCCTGCAATGAATCAAGTCTAGGAATACATAAACCTAGGAATTCCAAAAGACTCCGTGCACGTGTGAATTCACACATGCATGCACACACGCGCACACACACACACATCTTTTCACTCTGTGCACAGCCTGTACCAAGGGAACAGAAATCAAAGCAGTTGGGCCCACTCTGCCCCTTCCCAAGTTCCTTAGGTCCTGAGAACATCATTTCAAACAGACCCCTCCAGGATCAGGGGGTCATGGGCAAAGGAGTTTGTGAAGAAAAGCAGCTGGAAAGGGTTTGCAGAGAGCCGGTTCAAGGCATGCCCAGGGCCCACGGCAGACAGCCTGGGAGAACCGCTCCCCGATCCTTCTGGGAAGCCCCCCGGCTTCCAGCTGCACGGCTCCTGGCTGCCAGCACTGGGACAGACACAGACAGAGTGGGACTGGCAGCAGCTGGGGCTGGGAGCCTGCCGAGTCCCAGGCTGGAATGAGCGAGAAACCTGTCCAGCGATGAGATCAAGGAGATGGCACCCATGTCTCCCCAGGGAGCCCGGCTCCTCGTCCCAGGACATTCCAAACTCTGCGAACAAAACATGGGGTGGGAGGCCGGCCAACCTGGGCCAGTGCCAGGTGGCTCCCCCACCCCCACTCCTCCCATCCACGGGCGGGGGTGGCGGTGGGGAGGAGGGAGCTGCCCAGCAGTGGGACCAGCTGGGAACAGAGCATGAGCTGCCGGGAAGGCTGCCCGCACAAGTCGCCCGGGGACGCAGCATCCAGACACCTGCCACGTTCCCTCGGCAGCCCGCCACGTGGGGCTCATCCGCCCGGTCTCTCTGAGCCGAGCCCCCTGGGAGGAGTGCTGCAGGCCGGGGGAGCCTGCTCAAGCACCTGAGCACGGCCCTTTGATTCAGCAAACACCTTCAAAGCCCTGGTCTCACTTAATCACCCCTGCAGGAAGCCAAGCCTGGCAGGTTTCCCCGTTTCTTCGGAAATGAGGGCCCAGAGTGGAATTTGCTTGAGACCACACAGTGTCTGAGAGGTGAATGCACATTCTCACCCAGGACTGCCACCTCCCACTCTGACTTCTTTCCTGCCACACTTCATCCCAACAGCAAGAGGCCATCGAGACCCTGGGCCCAGCCCACCGGATCAACCCCTAGTTCCAACAGCAGAGCCTCAAAGATCAGCAAGTTCAATATCTTGGTTCTATAAAGAGGTCAACTGGGGTTTCAGAAAAGAAAAAAAAAAAAAACAAAGTCTTGCCCATGGTCGGGGGGCAACAGAGGTGAAGGTGAGATTCCAATGACGATGCTCCTGGGTATCATGTCAGGCAGCAGGCAGGGTCCTAGGCTTGGAAGGTTGGGAAACTGTAGGAAGGCCTCCTGGAAGACGTGCTTTCCCCAACAGCTGGGTTCTCTGTGAAGCCCATTCAGGTGATCCCAGGTGGAGACAGCAATAGATCAACCAAAGGAAAATCGCAAAGAGGAATCAGAAGGTGAGCTGTACTGCCCGTGTGACCTTGGGATGGTCACTTCCCCTCTCCAGGCCTCAGTGGTCTCACAAATGAATACAAGGAGGGCAAAGGATGCTGGCTCCAACGGGATCACACAGTGACTCCGCTTTGCTCTGAGACCAGCCCGGGGCTCCCAAATCCTGGCCACACTCAGGAGCCCTCCAGTTCTAGGGGGGCACCTGTGGAGGGCAGGGGTACAGGTGATCCCTGTCTTAGCTGGGACATGAGGCCTGAGTAGGGACCAGGTAAAGCCTCAGAGACACGAAGAGTCCTGGCAGGAGCCAGAGGAGCGATGAATGGACAGGGAATAGAAAGTATGGGTGTGGGTGGCTGGCGTCAGCTGCTTGGACGATAGTCCATAAATGATAGGAGAACAAGGGGATTAAGTAAGGCAGGGTCATGGTCAGGTTGACCACGGAGCTGGGGCCATTGGCCCACGGAAGGAGTCATCGTGCAGCTGTCGGTGGCCTTGAGGCTACAGCAGAAGTCGAGAAGGCTATGAGCAAGAATTAGAGATTGAGTTTTTCTTCTCTCCCCATACATCCTGGACTGTGGGCCCCTCGATGTTAAGAGGGGGTTTGTGGTGCCCGGGGCTGGCATCAGGAGGCTGGACTGGCCTGCTGACTGTGTGCAGGTCCTGAGGGAGCCCGGCCATCAGAGCCCTCTGCACGGAGGGGCCACCCCTGGGCTGAACTGGGTCGAGTTGACCGAGGGCACAACAGCCATCTGGCTCCCCCAGCTCCTCCCAGCAGCCCTTGCTTGGGGCACAGAATGGTTTCCAGAAATCAGTGGTTCAAATATCCACATCAAATTGCGCTAAAGTATGAGAGAAGATGGAGGTTTCAGGAGGAATTCATCCAACCTGAGCCAGCAAAGTCTCACTGAGCACCTACTGTGTCCAGGCTTGGGGCTGGTGTAGGGGGTGTCAGGCACCCAGAGATCCATGAGCCAGGTAGCGCCCAGGAACACTGGGCAGTGGGGCCTCGGCATGGGAAGGATCAGTGCCTTGATGTGGAGGGGAGCTGGGGGCGAGGAGAAGGGGCGGTGAGGCCAGCGGGCAGGAGGGCTGGGGCCCACAGGGGAGCATGGGGTGCCTGGGTCTGCAAGTGAGTGGGAGACAGGGGAGAGGGATGGGGGCTGGGAGAGGGGACCTCAGAGAGGGGAAGGGGCTCACCAGTCCAACCCCTCCCTGGTGTAGGACCAGGACCCCGGAGCCCATCCTTCCCCACACTGCCCATCCCCTGCCAGGTTTCGGTAGAGACGCAGAAGCAGGGCTAGGGGCCATTTTCACCTTTTAAAAACCACAGACATCCACAGGAGCACCGGAGCCAAATCTCTGGGAGAGACAGAGGCCCTGTGAGCGCTTCGCCTGACGTCAATCGGGGCCGCTCTTTTGTGTCTGCGGCTTCGACGGAAGGAGGCCGGATTAGGGGGCCGAGCTGAAAAGGCAAGAGAAGGACCAGAGGCTGAGGGCAGCCCTGGTCTCCTGACCTGCCCTCCTGGGCCCAGAGACCTTGTGGGGGCAGTGGGGGGCCCTGCTAATGAGCAGAGCAGGAGTCTGCTCTGAGCAGTGGTCTAGGGCCACTAAGGGGCCCTAGATGCCTCCTGCACTACACAGACCCTCGCCCAGTGGGGTCCCAGGAAGAACTGTCCTTGCCCACCCCTCTTTCCTCCCCTGCCCAGGGCAGCCCCCCTCCCTGCCCCGCTCTAGGCCAGTGCTTTTGAAGTGGTTCCCCATCCACCCCCCACCTTGGGCATGCCCTCCTCCCTCTAATCCTCTTGACATAGCTGCCCAAGGTGTCCAATTTCTGGAGCTCAGCTCCCCAATACTGAGCCTCCGACAGGGAACCTGAGGCCCAGAGAAGCACAAGGGGCTGTGCGCCCAGGCATTGGGGTGCATTTTGCTAAAAAAAAAAAAGAGCCAGACTGGATGCCCTCCCCAGCCACCAAGCTGAGTTCTAGCCTTCATTCTGCCTCTGGACCCTTTAAGAGGCTCCAGGAAACAGCTCTGCGGAGGGTGAGTAGTAGGGGGAGGGAGATGGTGGGGATGGGCCAGGGGTCACCCTTAACACGTACCTGCCTCAGTCAACTCTACACCCGGGTCCAGCCCTCATACTGAGGGCCCAGTCTGATGCCAGTCCAAGCCTTGACCCCAAACCCAGAGTGACCCCAATACTAAGCTAAGCTCACCCATGACCCCAGACTGAGCCTGGCATCCAATCGAACCCCAACTCCACTCTCAGACTGGACTGGAGTCCAACTTGAAATACAGGCTGACACCTGAGCCCAGCCCAGACTGAGCTTTGGGGGATTTAATCTCAAACCCAAATTAAACCTTGATCTTGACCCCGACCCCAAAAGTGAACATTGCACCTGGCCCCAAGGCAGAGGACTGGCGTGGCATAAACAGCCCAGGAAAGACTCCAGGGAGGCCAGGACGTGAACCTCCACCTCCTCTGCTGCTGGCCTGGACAGCAGCTCCCTCTGAATGGTTGGGATCGCTTATGGAGAAGGTATGGAGAAGGGAGAGGCAATACAGGACTTGCAGGAATGTTGGCCTGCCCTGAGGGAGGCCCTGTTCCAGAAGGCATGATTCCTCCATACATTGAGCCTTCCTCCAGGGGGAACAGACCATACCCGGGGCCAGCTGGATCAGGGCCACTCTTGACAGAGGGTGCTATGCATGGGGCTCCTGATGTCTGGTCCTCATCTAATAACAGGATACACAAGGTTGGGGAGGAAGGAATCCAAGTTCCCCAGGCTAGCTGGGTCCTAGCGGACCCCTTTCTCCCCACAAGATGCTCCTGGTCTCTGAATGTGGGAACCAGGGCCCCAGGGAGGCCCGCCTGAGCCCCTTTCTGCCTCACCCCAGTCCCTGGCCACTCTCCTCGCCTTGCTGTGAGAACGTGCGCTTGCAGCCGCCGGGAAAAGATCAGCATGAAGGAATGTGCTGTCCAGGCTCCAGCGGACAGGATGGGCCCGCCGGAGAGAGAGCAAGTGAGGAGAGGTCGGGGAGATGGGAGCTGGGAAGGAAAACAGAGATGTGCCAGGCAGCAGGCCAGGCAGGGCTGGGCCAGCCATTGTTCCCAGAGCCACGGGTCAGGTGCATTGGGCCAGGGCCGAATCCCAGCCTCTGCTCAGCAGGGCCCCAGACTTCCTAGGCCTGCCTGCCTCCCTCTGTCCCCAGACCCTAAGCTCTGAGGCCCAGCCCAGCCAAGGAAAGAGACAGACTCATCCTCTGTGCCCCCAACCAGCTTTATGGGCCTCTGTCTGTCTTTTGCTTCATTTCCCCTCTCAGGTCCACAGCCTTGCTCCATCCAGACCTCTCTTGGGGAAGCTTCTGGTTTCAGTGGCTCCATAAGCTAGTCCACAGGTGGGCTTTGTTAGCTGACAACGGCTCAACCTGTCCTCTCTGTGGTCCCCAGGCTTATAGCATCAACATCACCTGGAAACTTGTTAGAAATACAAATGACTGGGCTCCACCCCAAATCTATGACATCAGCAGCCTGTTGTTTTTTTTTTTTTTTTTTTAATAAATCCCATAGGCCTACGCTCCCCACTCAAGCTTGAGCACCACTGACTTTAAGAGTGTGACCTTGCTTAAGTCCACAAATGTTGATAGAAATGATACATAATCAGGTGAATGAACAAGGAAGTGGAGTGAGTTTCAGGAGGCCTGGTCTTATCCCCAGGCTTGAGTAGAATGATTCCTTTTTGCCCAGCTGGTGTCCTGGAGAACTGCAGACTGGAGGAAGAGAGGACCGAGTGGCTGGACTCCCTCTGAGGTGGAGCAGGCTCTGAAACAACATCACCTGCAGAAAGCCCATCCAGAGGCCCTGGGGCCTGGGACTTAGGAGGTACAAAGGGGAGCCAGAGTTGACGGGAAGAAGGGGTCCAGCAGGTCCATGGGACTCAGCATCAGGAACCTAGGACCTGGGAACCAAGCAGGAGGACAGAGCTGGGAATATCCAACGGCAGGCAAGAAGGTCCTCAGCATACAGCTGGGGTCCAAGTCTCTCATGCCAAGGAAGAATTGATAAGAGGGGCCCTGGGAGCAAAGTTGAGCCTCTGTTATTAGAACTAAGACACAAGGTTGGACACCGAACTTGGCTCCTTCTGAAATGCCCTGAGGTCAGGTCCGGCCCCAGAGTTTGTGGCAGAGTTGAGCCTGCCCATGGAGTCTAGGATCTCTAGCTGTCAGGAGGGGACAGGGAGATACTTGGTAAGAACCCGCTACCTTCTGATCCCTGGTAACTTGTCCCCAAATCTGGTCTTGGAGACGGATATCTGCTGAAGTTGGGATTTCCCTTTCCAGAACTTCACACCAACTGGATGAGTGAAATCCTCCCAGCTTCCCAACTGCCTGGGTCTTGCCCAAACTTGGTCACAGTTGACCGAATCATGACTCATATTTTCAGAATAAATTAGCGAGACAAACAAGGTCTGTCCCTACCTCCTTCTTCTGTCCACCTGCCAGCTCTTGTCCATTCAGCACCAAGGAAGAGCAGGTGATTCATGTGACCAGATCTCCATTTGCTTGACACCAGAGAACCTCCATGGCCAGCTTCCTCCAATGTTGACCATTTCCCACTCAACATGAAAAAAAAAGCATCCTTAGCCACAGCCACCATCTCTGCTGGGTCCCTTCTCCAGGGGATCTTCCTGACCCAAGGATCGAACCTGGGTCTCCAGCATGGTAGGCAGATTCCTTACTGTCCGAACCACCAGGGAACACCAAGAAGCCCAGAGATATCCTCAAAATCTGCATGGCCCAGAGTATGTCCCGCTTGTCCTAGTAAAGATTTCATGGAGAAAAAGGCACCAGTATCAAATAAGCGTGGGAAACACTGCATACTGGTGTATGCGTGTACTCGCTTAGTCATGTCCGACTCTTTGTGACTTCATGGACTGCAGCCTGCCAGGCTCCTCTGTTCATGGAACTTTCCAGGCAAGAATACTGGAATAGGTTGCCATTTCCTCCTCCAGGGGATCTTCCCAACCCAGGGATCAAACCGCATCTCTTGCATCTCCTTCATTGACAGGTCAATTCTTTACCAATGAGCCACCTGGGAAGCCCCTTCTTAATAGATCAAAATAGACAAAGGTTCTGAGAAGTCCCATGAGAGAGAAGTCTGTCTAAATTGTCAAATCCAGTGTCCCTCCAGCTTATTGGGTCCAGAACCTTTTTTTTCCTCTCCCAAAAGAACACTCTGTGGAGCATCACTTGGGAACCACCCAAAATGCAAAGCGACATTTCCCACTGCTATCTTGACACAGAGGAATTGCTTTCTGGAATTTCTGGGAGGAAAAGCATAAGCTGGAGGTGGGGAGGGGGGCCTTCTTATTAAAAGACCCCGAGACAGAGAGAGCAGGGACCCTGGAAGTCCGCAGGGGCAGGTGGTGGGGCCTTGCAGTGGCAGGAGGCTCTAGGGTCTCCCCCTCCCAGCTACGAGCTGAACCCCAGCTTCCCCATCTGTAACTGGGGCATTTTTGAGACCTAAATAACATACTGCATGGGCATCCCTGTCTCTGCCTCCAGAAGGCCCCATCTCCAGAGCCACTGACCCCAGAAAAGAGGTCAAAGAACAGAAGCCGCAGGAGGAGGGAGCAAGCTTAGCCAAGAGGGGAGGTCGGCCATCTGCTGCATCAGAAGAGAAAACCATGGCTAATCCGGAAAAGCCAGCCTGCAAGGGAGTGACCGCATCTCCCAGCATCCTCTGGGGCAGGTACAGTCTCATCGTTTGGCTGGACACGAATCAAAGACCAACCCACCTGCCTCCCTGTCCTGCCCAGCAGAAACCCCTGCTCTGTCTCCTCCTTGTTCCTCTGCATCCTCCAGGGCCTGAAACAACCTCCCAACCCCCACCTGTGAGCTTCTGAGGCTCCTGTCTTCTTAGGGGCAGAGGCGAGGAAAATTCTGCTATAGCTCCCTCCCTCCCGCCTAGACTTTTGGCTGCCTTCTGAAGCTGGACAATACAGGGAAATGTTTGCACCCAAACAACTCCGCTGCTTCAGGAACTGCCTGACCCTGCCCAGGAAAGCGAAATTCTCCAGCTCCACCCTGCGGCCCCCTCAGTCTGGGGATCAGAAACCAGCAGAGAGGTTATTACCAGAGCAAAGGGGGTCACGGGCACCCCCAAGGTGGCCGGAGGAGAGTTCAGGGGTCACCTCCCTCTAAGGACTGGAGTTTTTTCCTTCCTGCCCAAATCAGAAAGAGAGCTCTGGGGTGGGATGGGGTAGGGAGGTGGCGGGTGGGAGAGAGGCTGGAGGGGATGAGGGTATATGTATACATATAGCTGATTCACGTGGTCGTCCAGCAGAAACTTACACAACCTTGTAAGTATACTCCAATAAAAAGAAAATAGAAAAAAATAAAGTCAAATTAAAAAAAAAAAAGAAAGGGACCTCTGTCCCCGACTGCAGGATACACAAAAGCCAGATTGTCAATATTTATCTGGAGAGCCCAGGCTCTGGATTAATCTGGCCTAAAGATAATACAAATAGCACTTTGATGTGACTTGAGAAATGTATTAATTCATTCAACAAGCATGTGCTTGTTGGGTTCTGGGCCAAGCCCCAGGCCAGGCACTGGGGATCTGGGGTAGATCACCCCGGACTCTGCCCTGGGGAGGCCCACGGTCTAGGAAGAAAGAGAGGGAGGCCCCCCCGGAATGCAATAGGATGGCAGGTGGGGGCCTGCTCCGTCCCAGCTGAAATTCCTCCTGAGAAAAACCAGAATGGTGTCAGCTCAAATAAGGGCTCGAGGGAATTGGCGAATGCGGGGGTGGGACGGGCTAGGGAGGGCCACACGCACCGGTGGCGGTGGTCACCAGCTCAGGAAGCCAAGGGGTCAGGGCAGTGTGCAAAAGCAGAGGCCATGTCCGCAGGGTCTGATAAAAGACTGAAGGCACTCCCCTCCAGAAAGCCCTTCCCATCCGGTTTGATTCTCCCCTTGCCCTGAGGTGCAGAACACCAGGTACAAGTCAACAAAACGTGCAAAGCAACAAGGAGATAAAACAGATTGCAATCTCCTGTGTGGCTGGTGCAGAGCGCCTGCACGGGACACCGCCACGGGGTGACCCCCGCCCCAGTGGGGGAGTAGGGGCTCCTGCCCACAGACCTGCAGGGCTCATCAGTCTCCTATTTCCAGCACCCGGTGGAAAAAAGGAGAGGTCAGTGGCCCCAGGCTCCCACCTACGCCCCCCCCCCCCCCCCCCGCCCCGAGTCCCTCGTGGGAGGCCTGCCCTGCATGCAGCCTGCCTTTGAGGGAAAGAGGCAGGAAGATGGAGGGGCCAGCTGCCTGCCTGCTGGGGGCAGCTCAGGTCAAGACAGCCAGTCTGCCTGTCGCAGCCCCTCACGCCCACCTCCCCTGGGCCAGAGACTGTGTGTTTTTGTCTTTCTTGGGAGGGGGAGGGGTGCGGCTCGGAGCCCTGAGTGATGAGTTAAGTGACAATGAATTTGCGCCACATGGAGCCCTGGGCTTAAGGGGAAAGTGTTTTGGTGAAATGCAGCTGGGATTTCATCAGCCCCCACCCCCCAGACAGTACAAAAATAGTCCGGGCCAGGCCGGCTCTGACCCACAGGCCTGGCCCAATTTCACCGCCCCCTGTCCTGGAGAGAGGCTCTGAGTGGCCTCTTTCCCTGAATCTGGGTTTCGTAATCTCGCCTTGTTGTTTTGGTCGCCTGTTTGTGGACTGGCCTGGTTTGTCTTGTCTGGAGGCTTTGCTCCCTCACAAATTCCCTGCCACTTGGCCCTGCAGAGAGAGGGAATGGATGAGGCAGGAAGACCCACCCTCTCTGTTGGGGACCAGGCCCACACTGGGCCAGAGATGGTCACAGCCTGGGGACTGATCACGGGGTGCCCTGTGACCTGGGGAATGTGGGTGGATTGGGGACCCTGGACACAACTTCACTCCAGCAAGAACTGGAGGGGCCTCATCACCCTCTCAAGCCCAACCGCATTCCTCGGAGGGAAAAACTGAGGCCAGGAGCAGGAAGCGAGTGAGGTGAAGTGCCAGAAGCTGTTAACAGCATCACCAGGGTTCACTCCACGTACCTGGCACCAACAGCCTGCCGGGCACCCGGGAGGTGCCCCCAGAGTGTGGGTGGATTGCGAGTGTGGTCCAAGCCCTTCATCCCAAACCTCAGCTCAGAGGAAGGAAACAGAGAGGGAGCTGGACCCCTGGGGGCAGGACAAGGAGGCAGGCAGGTCCCCCAGCGCCCTGAGCATCTGTATCTCCTTCCCCCAAGATGTGAATGGTGAGAGCCGCTCCTCCAGGGCTGGGAGCAGCTCCCAGGGGGAGAGAGACGCACCTGCACTGAGGCCAGGGGCTATTGGGAGCCAGACAGGGACACCCCCAGATGAGACGATGGAGGCAAAGCCGCAGCATCACTCAGACCAGCCGCTGGGGGCGGCCAACCAGAGAGAACAGAGTCGCAGATGGGAACCTGGGCTCCACCCGGATGCCAGGACCAGGGTGAACCCTGCCATCCTGGGGGTCAAGGTGAGGGCCCTGAGTGCTTGAGGCTGCAGAGTCACAGCAGTCCGAGGCCACTTTGAGAATCCATCTCCTATCCTGAGCGCCGAGGCTAAGACAAACCCAGTCCTGGGGACCAGGGTGGACACAGAGCACGTGGTCAGGGCATTGGAAACTTGACAAGCAGCGGCAGAAGGGCCCTGGTTTCTGGGATTCCCCTAGGGGTCCAGTGGCTAAGACATTGCTCTCCCAGTGCAGGAGGCCAGGCTTTGATCCCTGGTCAGGGAACTGGATCCCACATGCTGCAGCTAAGGGTTTGCCTGCCTCACCCAAAAGGCTTGCATGTCTCAACTAAGACCTGGCCCAGTCAAATAAATTAAATTAAAAAAAAAAAAAAAGGGACCTGGGTTCAGGCTGACCTGGGCTTTCCCTCAAGTTAACATAAGGGATGCCAAAGGGCAGCATCCCAGGGTTTGGCGAGGAAGGGACAGGAGGGGCTACTGGAAGTCCACCTTGTGAGCAGGGGAAAGCTGGATCAGCTAGGGGTCCAGCAGCCTGAGCCCACCTCCGTTTCTTCGCACGTGCTCAGCCTGTCCAGAGGCAGAGGAGCTGCTGTCCGGGCTCAACCAGCAGCTTGCTCCTCAGACCACAGGATGGGACTCGCATGTCCTTCCTTCCTTCCTCGGTCTCCCCACGCAGGGTCTGGCCAGAATACCTCAAACGCACACAGGAAGCATGGTCTGGGCACGCCGACCCCTACCGCCGCCCCCTGCCCCATGAAGCCGGGGACCCAGCATGTCCAAAATCCCTTCCGTCCCAGCTTCTCTCCCCCACCCTGCACCTCCAGAGGGTTTCCGCTCCTTTCTCTCCCATTGTTTTCCTTCTTGGCCCTCAGCCAGTCCCCAAAGGCCAGGCTAAGGCCCATGGAAGCCAGCCCAGCTAGGGAATGAGGGGGGCGTCGGGCTGGGGCTCTGGGACGCCTGGCCCAACCCCAGGAGTCTGGGGGCTTAGGGGAGGTATCTCCCCAGCCCTCTTGGTAGGGGTGGGAATTAGGAGCTTAGTGAGGAGTAGGGGGTCAGACAGGCCTTGATTTGAATCGCTTGTCAGTTGTGTGGAGAAGGGATTTGCCTTCTCTGAGCCTCAGTTTCTCCGTCTGTAAAATGGGAGTGAGGATAACAGCCTCCTGCCACAGTTGTGGCAATTAAGTGAAGTATGACATTACGGTCCGTGTTCTCATGGCAGTACCTGGAACATGAAGTACCCAGTGAGGACGGCTGCCGTGTCCACGCCCAAGAAGGGCAAAGGGCTCCGGGTGGGAGAGGTTGTTAGAAAGTATCAGTGGAACAAGGCAGGTCAGTCTGGGCTGTCCAGCGATGACACCCCTGGCCCCAGAAAGTCCTTTCCTCCTTCTTTCTGCTTTTTCCTCTGGCGGGTCAGATGGTGGCAGAGGAGGACTGATGGAAGACCCTCCCCCTACACACAGATACACATCCATGGAGACCCCCAGCCCACAGCCCTGGAAGCTCCAGGTGACCCACCAGACAGCGGCCCCACCTCGGGAGCGGGGGTACCCCGAGGACGCTGGCCACAGAGCAGGGCAGCTCAGGGCTGACCCTCACAGCCCCAGCAGCCTGAGATTCCCGCCTTCCAGAAGAATCAGGGGAACTGGCTCTCACCCTAGAAAAGCCTGTCTCTGGGTCTGGAAGGCTTAACAAGGCAGGGGACCGCCCTTGCATGCCTGACACCTCATCTGAAGGCCTGGGGGGCAGTTCTAGGGAACAGGCCCCTGTAAATCAGCTGGTCTGCTTCTCCTGGGCCGCAGCCCTTCTCAAGGCCTCAGAGACCCCAAGGCCCCACCCTCCTGCCCAGTTCTTCTCTAAGTCTGCTCTCTGTCTCCCCCACCCACCCCACTTGCAGAGTGGCAGTGAGAGCGGGGAAGGACACAGACTTGGGAGGCAAACCACCCGGCTTGAATCCCACCTCTGCCACCCAATGGCTGAGTGGACCTTAAGCCTCAGGCTCCCCATCTGTAAAATGGATTAGTAGTAACAACAGTACCTCATCCCAGGGAGGCTGGAGTGAGTTAGTACAAGGAAAGGCCTCAGGGAGGTATCTGGCCCAGGGTGAACACTCAATAAATGCTAACCCTCATTATTTTTTATTTGTGTCTCTGTCTTGCATGTTTGTTGACTCAAATTTTCCGTGGGTAAGGAGATGCGGAAGAAGGCTTGAAGTTCTGTGGTCTAAACTGCCTGCTGCTCCCAGGGCCTCTGAGCTGGAGGCTACGGCTATAAAGGATTCCTTTCAGTTGGGGCCAGTGATGCTCTGATAAAGCTTGACCACAGGACGCAGAATTGGCGGGCTGTGGGCTCACACCCCAGGCCTCAAAAGCCAGGCCACCACCAGAGCTGAGGCCATTCAGGGTGGGGAAGCAGCAAAGCCCTCAGTCCTAGGGCACAGGCTGCCAACACTTGCGTTCCCAGCGCCTCTCTCCCCTGCTTCCCCGCGGCCGCTTTCCATGCCAAATATCTGGCCTCCACCCGTGGCTGTTTGTGCCTCATGTCATAGGCGGCTGAGTCTCAGAATCCTAGATGCCTGGAGTTACAGTGATGGAAAACTATCTAACACAGCGTTTGAACTCTTGGTGAGAACAGCCTCTGCCATCTTCCTGATGGTAAGCAGCCCTGTCAGCTTGGATATCCTCCTGTGATGGGGAGCTCACCACCACAATCCTGCGAGAATCCCATCTGCTTTCATTCCTTAGGGTCCCACATCCCCAGTGAGGTCAGAAGGGCCATGCCCCACACTGAGGAGGAACAGTTCAGGCCACCGCTGGGTGGTTCCCACGGCTAGAAGGTTTCCTCCAACCCAGACCTGCCTTCCTCCCCTCACGGCTCCATGCCATGTCTCTGCCCCAGGAGCCCCTCACCCCAAGGTGGTCTTTCCTGCAGACTAGCACCAGTGCCCTCCAGCCACCTGCTTTGCCAGGCTCTCTTCTCTGAGTCAGGGGCCTCTGGGAGACATCTAAGCCCACCCTGCCAAGCACAGGTACTGACAAGAAACTGGGTTAGAAAGGAAGTGACAGGTGGGCACGTTGTGTGAGGTGTGCTCCGTGACAGGGACCCAGTGAAGTCCCACCATCAGCTAGGCTCCCCGGGAGGGGCTGGGCAGGCAGACGAGGCGGGGGGGGGGGGGGGGGGGGGGGGGGGGGGGGGGGTGCTGCGGAGACTCTTTCAAGCGATGCCAAGAGCCTGCTGGCTGAGCTGGTGCAGAGTGGCAGCTGTCACCACTCCCGGGCAGGGGACGTGTGTCTACATTATGTCACAACTCAGCTATTCCCCAGGCAGCCCCCAGGAGAAGCCCTGGGAGCCGTGACATCCAGAAAGGAAGAGATGGGGGTGGGGGCTCTGCACACAGGAACCCTACCTCAGGGCAGGGCATCCCAGGGAGTACCGACTCCAGACCCCGCCGGGCGTGGGGCGAAGGGACGGCCACGGGGCTCGGAACCTCCAGACGTGCAGCCTGCAGACGGGCCAGAGTGGCCGCCAGGGGCGAGATGGGCCGCATTAACCTGGGAGCAGGCTCCTCAGGGCCCAGATGCTCCGTGTTGAGCCGGCGAGCCAGCTTTGGGCTCCAGATGTGGGCCTGGGGTGGGGAGGGGGGATGGGACACAGCTCCAGATGTGTGCAGTCTGAGCAAAGGATGACTGTAGGACTCAGCGGCAGCACCCCGGGGGCCCAGGGGCCTAGAGCTTCGAGGGCTGGGCCAAGGGGCCTCTCTGCTCGCATCCTCTCCAGCCCACCCACCACTCCAGCCCTTGGGCCTCAGGGGATTTAGGGTTCACAGAACTCTGACCCAACAACTATCAAGCTCAGAGGCTCTGGGCTCATTTCCTGAGCAAGGACAGAGCCCAGGGATCTGCCCAGGGTCAAGCAAGCCAGGGACAGGCAGGACCCCTGGCGGGAACAAAGGGTCTCGAGTCCCTCCGACCACAGGCAGCTGGGGGCGGGGGGTGGGTGGCACGGTTTCCAGGACTGGAGGCCAGCCTCTCCCCAGACGCTGTCAGCCACACACTGGGCTGACCTGGGCATCCCTGGGAGAGCGTGGTAGGAGCAGGGGCGGTAGGAGCAGGCGTGGCCCTGACCTTTGAGGTGGGGTCCACAGGGTGGGCGGGGACACAGTCCAGGCCCAGGAGACTCAGAGGACGCAGCCCCCCAGCCTCCTCCTGCCGCAGACGGTGCTGCTCCACGGCGGGTGGGGGTGTGGTGGTGGCAGGGTTGAGGTTCAACTACGCAAAGGACCCCGGCCGACCCCAGGCACTCAGCCACCAAGCTGAAAGAGGCTCTCCTGCTCCCTGAGCACCAGCGTATGCAAGCCGTGCGCAGGCCCCTTCCCAGGCAGGGAGGTTCCCCACAGCTCCGGTGCGGGGTGCGGGCTCCCCCGTCTCAGAGACCGCCGGTCCCAGAGGCGCCCAGGCTGGGCCAGGCAGGGCCGGAGGGGCACGGGGACCAGCTCCTGGCCCGGGCCTGCTGGGCTCTGCGGGCTGGGGACTCAAGACAGTGTCTGGGGACAACCTTCCTAAGGAAGACTTGGGTCGGAGGGGTCTCCCTAGACCTGAGCTTCCGGTCCCAACACAGAACTTCCGCCCCGATGGTGGGACCGCCTCGGGAAGCACAGACCCCTGCCGCAGCCCCTCCTCGATGTCCAGAGCCGCCCCCTCCCCAGCCCTTCCCGTAGACCCTGCAAGTGGCCTGAGAGGGCAAGGATGGAGGCCAGTGGAGGGCCCTGGGTAAGCCCCTCTAAGCTTCAGTCCTCATGTCTGCACTGGGGCCCCGGCTCTTGCCTTTAAACCAGGAGGGCGTGGCGGCCCTAGTGGGTAGAGGTCAAAGGTCAGACCTACCACCCGCAGTGGCTTCTGGGAATTTCAGCCTAGAGGCAGCCCCTTGGCCTGAGCGGAGGAGAGCGGGGTGGGCACAGCGGCCCTGGGGGGCTGCTGGTCACCCGGCGGATGTCTTCTAACCCTGCCCTGGTGAGGCAGCCCAGAGAGGGTCAGCGGGGAGGCGGGCGGAGCGGGGAGCCAGTCCAGGCGAGAGGCGCTAACGGGTTATGTCAGGCGAGCGCTCTGGGGGAGGGGACCGCCCCTCTCCGCTCCAGCAAGCCCCACCTGGGGCCTACGCCCAAGAGCTGGGGCCTGGGGAGAGATGCTGGCCTGATTCTGCGTGCAGCCGGAGGGCGGGGAGGGGGCTGCCCGCCCTGAGCGGGGAAGCCGTTTACGGTAGCCTAGAAGGCAAGGCCCAGGGGTGAGCCACCACCCCATCGGGTCTCCATTGGGTGGCCAACAGGGGGACACCCCCTTGGGCGACAGGGTCTGTCCAAGCCTACAGGTAGCTCTGCTTGCTGGGCAGCAGAGTCCTGGGACAACCACCAAAACTCAGGAGGGGCCCTCTCGCGTCCATCACTTCCTCCTCCAGCCAGACCCCCACCCCAGGGCTCCAAGATCCCATCCCCAACTCAGAGGACCCTGATTTCTCATATTCTCACTGTTCTGCCTGGGGCCTGCCCAGAACCACACTCCCCACCATCCTCGGAGACGCACCTTGATGGCCCCCAACATCACCCTCCCTCCTGGGGACAAGGAGAAGCCTGAAAAGGAGGCTGACTCCCAAGGCAGTGGGCTTAGGGAGTAACTAGGAGCCCAAGAACCTAGATGGGTGCCCCGTGCAAGGGTCGGGGTGGGGGGGCAGGGTCAACAAAAGGCCAGGGACTGAGGCCTGGGACTGAGGAGGGGGCCCCTCACAATCATGGCTGGGCGGCCAGGGCCCTGTGTGTCTTGGCTGAGCGGGACCCCTGGGCCGCCAGGTATGTAACAATTCCAGCCATTTCCTGCCCTATTAATGAGAAAGGGGCTGATATAAATACACGCTCAGCATAAATAAATACAGCCCAGGCCCGGGACTGCATAGCAGACAGATTGCGTGGAGCCGCTGGCCGGCCCTGCAGCCAGCTCCCCCCACCCTGTTCGCACCCCCACCACCACCGCCCCCCAACTTGTTTTTCCTCCAGCAGGCCAGGGCCCCTCCACACTCTCAGGCCTGAGATAGACAGACCCGCCCGCCCGCCCTCCAGACCTCAGAGCAAGGCCCCCCGTGGCGCTGGGAAGGCCCCAGGCCCGAGAGAGAGAGATCGGGGTTTCCCAGCACCGACCCGCCAGGCCTGGTGGGGTTTTGTGTGTGCTCAGACCCAGCGCAGCCCTGTGAGGCCCGAGGCTATGGCTGTACCTGTTCACAGGTGGGGAGACTGAGGCTCACGGGGTTAAGGAATTTGCCCAAGGTCACACACAGGGGAGGGGTTCAAACTGCAGCCTGTCTGAGGAAAAGCCATGGGCAGGTTCACGCCTTTCTCCCCTTTCTCCCAAGCCCCAGCCCCGAGTCATCAGGGCCCCTGGAAGGCCCAGGAGCACTTATATTCGTGGAGCCAGATCTCAGCTCATGTAAGGATCTATGGCTCAGCACGTAAAGAATCCGCCTGCAGTGCAGGAGACTCGGGTTCGATCCCTGGGTTGGGAAGATCCCCTGGAGAAGGAAATGACAACCCAGCCCAGTATTCTTTCCTGGAGAATCCCATGGACAGAGGAGCCTGGTGGGCTACAGTCCGTGGAGTCGTGAAGAGTCGAACATGAGTGAGCAACTAAGCAAGCAAGGACCTATCAGAGATGTACAGGTGACCCCCTCCCAGCTGGGGTGTCCAGGATATTGAGGCCCCCCAACATTGGCTGTTTCATCAGGGTCACTCAGTCACCTGACACTGCATAGACATGGAAACCGAGACCCAGAGGGGCCACCCAGCGACACGTATTATGTGAGTGGATTCCCATCAGCACATCAGTATGGTGCCCCATCAGTGGCTATAGGTGGGCTGTGTGTGTGCACACACAGGTTTGCATGTATATTGCGACTAGATATTCCACAGAGTTGACTCTGTTTCTCTGAAGTTTAGAACCAGAGAGAAGGAAACATTTTTACCTTCACACCTCTGTCCCTCTTCTATCTTTCTTTTTTTTTTTTTTTGGCCACACTATGGGGCTTGTGGGGTGTTAGTTCCCTGACCAGGGATTGAACCCGGGGCCCTGGCAGTGGAAGCATAGAGCCTTAACCACTGGACCACCAGGGAATTCTCAACATCTCTGTACTTGTGGTAATTTTTTTTAAAAAAATTAGAAGGAAAAAAATAGCCCCTACTCCCATCACCACCCCCACCAAACTCTCCCCATCCACTGCCCATGGGCCCCACCACTGGTCCCAGCCGCCAGCCCATTCCCAGCTCTCTCCTGGCTCCAGTCCTCTCTCCCCAGGTGGCACAGCTACTTGCCGCCTCCCCTTCCCCTTCTTGGCCTTTGAGGCCCCTTTCCACCTGCTCCCTCCCTCCCAGCACCCCAGGCCCACGGCCAGAGCCCATTCAAGTTCCATCTTGGTCCCTGGCCACTTCCCAGGCGCGCTCTGGGGCCTCCTCCCTGTCGCCCAGCCCCTACCTTCAGCAGGGGCCGAGCTCACACACCTCTGCACTCGGCTTTCCCTGCGTGCTGGATGGGAGTTCCCGAATCCCAGCTCTGTTGACCCCCCCACAGGTGTTCTGCCTGTTGGCCAGGTGGGAGCCCTTCTGAGTCATCAGGCAGGGGCAGGCCGAGTCTGCTCCTGAGACTCAGAAGGGCCTGGAAGTTCACCCCACATCCACCCCCTCGGCCATCTGCAGGTTTTTCTATGAGAGGCAGGGCAGGAATCTGGCCCTAACTTCTCTAGAAGCCAGAATGGAGGAGAAGAATGTAGAGCAGAGCTCTCTGGAATGTCTTCCCACACTCATCGCCCCCAGGCTTGGGAATGAGTAAGGAGCGATCACTAACTCCCAAGAAACCATCTCTCCCTCCTCTCACAGAAGCACTGCCCTAAGGGTAGCGAATGGGGGATCTGACCCACTGCGGCCTGAGCACGCCTCGATGGCATCCACACCCCTTGAGCAGGACCTGGGCAGCTGGGGCCAAGGGCTGAGATACTGGGTGTTTCCCTCTCCCTGGAGGAGATGGATCTGTGGTTGTACTTGTGGGTGAGGGGGTGGATGGACGGGCTTCCCAGGTGGCGCTAGTGTTAAAGAACTTGCCTGCCCATGCAGGGGACATAAGAGACGCAGGTTTGATCCCTGGGTCAGGAAGAGCCCCTGGAGGAGGGCATGGCAACCCACTCTAGTATTTGTGCCTGGAGAATCCCATGGACAGAGGAGCCTGGGGAACTACAGCCCACAGGTTGCAAAGGGTCAGACATGACTGAAGTGGCTTAGTAGGCAGGCAGGCAGGGTGGATGGACAGGTGGGTGAGTAGGTAGACAAGCTGAGAGATAGACAGGTGTTTGAGTGGACAGATGGATGGATGAGTGGGAACATGAGTGACCAAGTGTATAGAAGGGTGCACAGGCCAGCTGCAGACTGGCTCAGGAATAACTCCTTTCTTACAGGAATTTTCTAAATTTCTGAAATGTGAGGCCCTGGCACCCCCCAGAGGCCAGAGTCTCTAACTACCCATCGTCCCTAAAAACCTTGGGCATCAGCAGTCTCAGGAAGCAGGCGCATGGACCCAGATGAAGTGAGGGATTCTAGGAAAAAAAAAACAACAACTAGGGTCCAGTGCTGGTTCTTGTTCTGACTTATTCTGGGACCGAGGGAATGGGTGTTCAAGCTTCTAGACTCAATCTCATCTGGATGTCTGCACTGGTAAGTGATTTAAACAAAACTATGTGTGTAACGTGACCGAGGGGGCTGCGCTGGTGGCTCAGACGGTGAAGAATCTGCCTGCAATGGATCCCTGAGTCAGGAAGGTCCCCTGAGTAGGCAGTGGCAACCCACTCCGGTACTCTTGCCTGGAGAATTCCATATACAGAGGAGCCTGGCAGGCTATGCTGCTGCTGCTGCTAAGTCGCTTCAGTCGTGTCCGACTCTGTGCGACCCCATAGACGGAAGCTCACCAGGCTCCCCTGTCCCTGGGATTCTCCAGGCAAGAACACCGGAGTGGGTTGCCATTTCCTTCTTCAATGCATGAAAGTGAAGTCGCTCAGTCGTGTCCGACTCTTAGCGACCCCATGGATTGGAGCCTACCAGGATCTTCCGTCCATGGGATTTTCCAGGCAAAAGTACTGGGGTGGGGTGCCATTGCCTTCCCCGCCTGACAGGCTATAGTTGTTTTCTTTTGTTTTTTCCTTAGAAGATGCCTGAGAGGGTTACCTGGCACAAACCGGATGCTCACAGAAGGCGATTTCCTTCCTAGAGGAAGCCCTAGGGCACACACGGCTTAGTCACCAAGTCCTGTCCGACTCCTTGTGACCCTGTGGACTGTAGCCCGCCAGGCTCCTCTGTCCATGGGATTTCCCAGGCAAGAATACTGGACTGGGTTGCCATTTCCTCCTCCAGGAGATCTTCCCCACCCAGGGATCGAACCCATGTCTCCTGCTTTGGCAGGTAGATTCTTTAACACTGAGCCACCTGGGAAGCCCCAAAGTACACATGCACCCCCACAAATGCACGTGTGAGTGCGTGTGCGCGCGCGCGCCACACACACACACACACACACACACACATCCCTCCAGCCCAGTATGGAAGAGGGACCGAGAGTGAGACCGCAGGCCAGACCAGACAGGGGAGGCAGGGGCACACATTTATTCTCCAGGAGTTCCAGGCTCTGGCAGGACTGGCCTGGCCCCAGGGCCTGGGGGCCCAAGGGGTGGGGTCTCAGAGGAGAGCCCCAAGGCCTTCTGGGGCTCAGCCTCCTGGGCCTGGGCCAGCTGGACTGTGTGCTCAAAGGCGGCCTGAAGCAGGTGGGAGGCGAGGCAGGTGGTCCAGGTGACGAGGTAGGCCAGATGCCAGGAGGTGAGCGCTACCGTGCTCTCCACCCACCAGTACAGATGCTTCAGCAGCGCCAGTGACCTCTGCACCACGCAGTTCTCCAGCATAGCCTGGGGGTGGGGGGCAAGTGGATGAGCAGGCGGCTGTCTGGAGCTTACATGCCACACTGCCTGGCCGCTAGGTGCCTCCCACAACCCCCCAGCCCAGCCCAGGCCCAGCGTCCCGGGTCTGCGCTCCCCAGCCCAGCGGGCACCCACCCTCACCCACCTTCCTGGGCAGTCGGCCCAGGCTGAAGCACTGGGCTTTCTGGTACAGTCTCCAGACCAGCAGCAGCAACAGCAACGCAGCCAGCATCAGGCTGTGCAGACACGACAGGAAGAGGTCTGTCCAGGTGGCCGCAGACAGGCCCAGCTGCTCCCAGGCCCCCAGCCACTTTGGGGCCAGGCCCAAGGCCCGGGCACAGCCCAGCAGGCCTGCCCACACCAGCCTGGGCACCCGCAGCGCCAGGCACACAGGGACCTCTAGCAGTGTCAGCCCGGCCCGGAGAACCCGGCCCACGGGGCAGCCGGCAATCTTGGGGGGTGGGTGGGACCCCTGGGCCTCCCGAGTCAGCCCCGACAGCCAGTGGTTGAAGAGGAAGATCTTGAGGAGCAGGAAATTATAAAGGTGGGCCCGGTTCTGGACGAGCTACAGGAAGAGGAGAATGTCGTCACCTGTTGCCACTCACTTGCCGTGGGGGCCCACCTGTCCCAGGCTCTATGGTGCGGGTGTGTGGCTGCCAGGCCATCCCGGGGCCAGGCCCTCCCTTTCTCAAGGCCTCAGTTTCCCTACCCCAAGAGTGATCTTTATCTGTCCACTTGGGAGGACTCCATTCTCAGGAGGGAGCTTTAGTAGGTGTTTCATATTATGTTTGATTTTCTTTCCTCTGGGTTTTTTTCTTCCTCTCTCTCTCTTTTTTTGATCACACCAGGTGGCTTGCAGGATCTTAGTTCCTTGACTAAGGATCGAACCCGTGTCCCCTGCAGGGGAAGCACAGTCTTAACCACTGGATCACCAGGGAATTCCCTTTCCTTTGGGTTTCAATGGTTATTTTCCACCCTCCAGACTAAGGTCATGTTTGAAAAAGAGTGGTGGGAAGGTCAATGCTTAACCCACGGGAGTGCTCTAAAGAAAATTCTGTGGCTCTGCGGCTTCTAAAAGCTATGGGATTACTCCAGGAGGGGGGCAGCCACCTCGTTTCACCAGCGGCATCCAGCAGCAGCTTTGGCCCTCGCCCCCCTGGCCCCCAACTTCCAACCCCTCCCTCACCAGTGCGGACAGCTTCACCACCACCAGCAGAGTCCCCGAGAGGCTGGATCTGACCGGAGGGATGGCCTCCATGTCTGGCCCTCCTTTCCCTTCTCCAGTGGAAGAAGCAGGGTGACCTCACAGACACTGCAGGGTGGGGACCAAGTTACCGTGGGGACCCAGTTGCCACGAAGTCTCCCCTTTACCTGCCTCCTGCCCCATCACTGCACAAGAACTGGGGTACTTGTCTTCCGCATCCTGTCGCCTTCCTGATGGGAGACTGCTCAGGGAGACATCAACTCCACGAACTTCCGGTCCACCCGGCGCAGGCAGCCAAGGCAGCACAAAGATGCTGTACCTTCCCACATCCTCCCCAACCCTGAAGGATCAGAGACCTAGGAGATAGACATCTTCACCCCAGGGCCGCGGGTGGCAGAACACTTGAAGGCAGGTAGAAGCCTCAGCCACCCAACTCTGAGAGCTCCTAACCCCCACCCATACTTCTTGCATTTTGCTAAAAGGTTGGTCTCATCACAAAGTAGAGCAGTCAGCTGTAACCTTTAGTCTGTGATCTGAGTGATGCATCAGTGGCTTCCGAGACTCAGAGGAGGGCAGGGGAGAGAAAATGTGCCCACAAAAGGTTTCAGAGGGTCTTGGAGAGAGGCATTCAGAGAGGGAAAGGGGGCAATTTGCTGAGCGAGACCCCTCGGGGGCCACAGGATGTCTGGAAGAGAGGTTTCTGGAAGCCTCAGAAGATCAGAGTTAGTCTTAGCATTCTGGGAGAATCCAGAACCTTGATCACAGCCTTTCCTACAATGCTTTCCTGTCTGGGTCCCCACAGGAGCCCTGAGATGCTCCAAGGATGAGGCGCTCAAGCCATTTATAAATTTTTTTAAAAGCGCGCCCTCTGGTGGCCCGTGAGCGCAGGGCACAATTGCAGTCTCACTCCCTTTCTCCCCGAGGACCCTCGTGCAGGATACAACCGTCCATAAAGAATGCCTGGAAGGTCAGAGATGACCCCTGCCCAGGACGGGTCCCGTTCGCCCATTTGTGTCCTCTCCCGGGGCGACAGCTGGGGTCCACTTCGAGGAGGGTGCAAAGTCCCTCGGCTCCATCCGCTGCCCTTACCCCCTCCCCCACCACCCTCTACAGTCCCCCAACACTGTAGCACTGAGGGGAAGCTGGGGTTCAAAAAGGCCTCCTTCAGCTAAGTTTTGAAGGATGGATGGGAGCTTTCCGGAGGAGGAAGTGTGAAGGGTGGTATGGGCAGAAGGAACTGCGTGATTCCAACAATTCAGTATGGGTGGAGCATAAAGTGCGCTTCTGGAGAAGGAAATGGCAACCCACTCCAGTGTTCTTGCCTGAAAAATCCCACAGACAGAGGAGCCTGGCCGGCTGCAGTCCATGGGTCGCAAAGAGTCAGGCACACCTGAGCGACTGAGCATGCAAGGTTTATTTCTTCTTTGGGTGACAGTTGGCACTCAAAAGTATCACAATGGGACTTCCCTGGTGCTTCAGTGGCTGAGACTCTGTGCATCCAATGTAGGGGGCCTGGGTTCAATCCCTAGTCAGGGAACTAGATCCCACATTTCAAAATTAAAGATCCCAATTAAGATGCTGCAACTAAGACTCAGCACAAATTAATTAATTAATTAAAAAAAAAAGAATCACAGTTTACAGTTATTTTAACTTGTATTTGTATTGTTATTTTAAAATACAATGGTTATCTTTATCAAACCAGTTGATTTGGTAATAATGTCCACATTTAAATGCCCACATTTGAATTGATGCTTTCAAACTATGGTGCTGGAGAAGACTCTTGAGAGTCCCTTGGACTGCAAGGGGATCAAAGGAAATCAGCCCTGAATATTCATTGGAAGGACTGATGCTGAAGCTGAAACTCCAATATTTTGGCCACCTGATGGGAAGAGTCGACTCACTGGAAAAGATCCTGATGCTGGGAAAGATTGAGGGTAGGGGGAGAAGGGGGCAACAGAGGACAAGATGGGTGGCATCACCATCACCAATTCAATGGAAATGAGTTTGAGCAAGCTCCAGGAGATGGTGAAAGACAGGGAAGCCTGGAGTGCTGCAGTCCATGGAGTCTCAAAAAGTCGGACACGAATGAGAGACTGAACAACAACAAGTCACTAGCCACAGGCGTTAGTTTCTACAAAAATCCCCCAGTCAGTAAGGTGTTAAAAAGAAACAACAGGCCCAACATGGAGTCACTTGAGCTAAGCCCCACCAGGACTTAATGTGAGTGAGTGAGCAAGTGAAAGTCACTCAGAGTGCAATTCTTTGCTTCCCCACAGTCTATACAGTCCATGGAATTCTCCAGGCCAGAATACTCAAGCAGGTAGCCTTTCCCTTCTCCAGGGGATCTTCCCAAGTCAGGGATCGAACCCAGGTCTCCCGCATTGCACGTGGATTCTTTACCATCTGAGCCACAAGGGAAGCCCAGGACTTAATATGTATCTTAATTGCAATTTCAACCTCTCCCTGGAGTGGAATTTTAAGCCAGTTCATCTGGAGTTTTTGCTTTTCTCTAAGAAAAGGTGCTGGAGAAGGCAATGGCAACCCACTCCAGTACTCTTGCCTGGAAAATCCCATGGACGGAGGAGCCTGGTGGGCTGCAGTCCATGGGGTCACTAGGAGTCGGACACAACTGACTTCACTTTCACTTTTCACTTTCATGAATTGGAGAAGGAAAAGGCAACCCACTCCAGTATTCTTGGCCTGGAGAATCCCAGGGATGGGGGAACGTGATGGGCTGCTGTCTATGGGATCACACAGAGCTGGACAAGACTGAAGCGACTTAGCAGCAGCAGCAGCAGCAAGAGAAGATGACCTGACTTGAAATAATTCACCCTCTAACTTCCTTGTCCTGCTCTCCTCCTGCCTATAAAAGCCTCCCATTTGTACTGCTGTTCCACTCCTTGGAGCTCCTCTCTACCTGCTGGGCGGGATGCAGACTGTTAAAGGTTATTGAATAAAGCCAATTCTATCATCAAATGTACTCTGAATTTTTTTATTAATTTATTTTTTATTGAAGGATAATTGCTTTACAGAATTTTGCTGTTTTCTGTCAAACCTCGACATGAATCAGCCATAAGTACACATATATCCCCTCCTTTTGAAACTCCCTCCCATCTCCCTCCCCATATTCAATTGAATTTTGACTTTTAACATATTTGGTGGCAGTGGTGGGATCCAAGGTGACCTTCTGATGGCATTCACGGACAATGAGAAAGACAGGCGTGGTGCCGGCAAACCCCTTTTTGACTGGACTGTCCTTTCTCACCATTTCTGAGGCCAGAGGAAGTTCATCATGTTCGTGAGCTCTGCTTTCTTTGCATCAAGTGCCTGGTCTAATTGGTTTTCTGGTCAGTTCCCCTTTTGCTTGGAAACCCCAGTTCTTGATGCTGTCCCCAGATTTCATGTTGGGAATTGCTGGTGATTTAGTCCACAGTTTCCCATTTCTTTGAACTCCTTCCCCAGATTCCACATCTGGAAATGCGGTAGCCACTGTAGTTCCCCATTTGTTTGGAGTCAAGCTGCCATCTTCACTTAGCTGAGGTCTTTGGTTCAAGGCTTTTCCCCCACTCTAGAGTTCCATGGGAATTCTTGGTGGTTACCAGCTGGAATCGGACTGGGTCCAACTTGAGCTGGACAGGGTCCAATAAAAACAACTGCTAACAGGAATCTCAGAAGCCAAAAAGCTGCAAAATCGGTGGGTCCTGTGCTAAACACTGGGGACGTCCAAATCAAATTGACTAGGAAGAGAGGTAGTTAGACATCACAGTAGACTGCTCACACTCTAGACACCAGATCAAGACTTTATACTTTACGTGAAACTCAGGACTTGCCTGGCAGTCCCGTGGTTAAGACTCTGAGCTCCCAAGGTAGGGAGTTCAGGTTTAATCCCTGGTTGGGGAATTAAGATCCTGCATGCCACAGAGCTTGGTCAAAAAAAAGAGAAAGAAACTCTCTTTTTCCTCTCCTTTACCCTGGCATTGGCCTGGAAAGATAATGACATCATTCATATTTCTCAGGCCATTGCTAGAGGGGTTAGGCTCTGGAATTTAGAACAATGTTTTATTTCAGGCTAGAAGTTTCTTCCCCCATATGCACTAAAAATCCTGAATGACCCTTGTGTGTGGGGCGGTTGGGGAGGTGTTTAGTTGCTCAGTCATGTCCAACTCTTTGTGACCCTTTGAACTGTAGCCCACAAGGCTTCTCTGTCCATGGGATTTTTTCATGCAAGAATACTAGAAGAGGTTGCATTTCCTCCTCCAGAGGATCTTCCTGACCCAGGGATCGAACCCACACCTCCTATGTCTCAGCATTGCAGATGGATTCTTTACCTGTTGAGCCATCAGGGAAGCACAAAGGAGCCCTGGCTTAGGAGTAAATAACAGCGGCAGCGCAATCAGAAACCTCTCCTTAACTCTTAAAACATTGCAGATTCTGTTTCTAAGACACTGGCTACCCAGCAAAGATCCTTAGACTCTCTGGCCAAAGTTGTTTGATAACAGAATTATCTTTCAGCTGAGCTGTTCTATGGCCAGCATCACCTACCGTACCTACAGTTCATACTTCTGGGGAAGCCAAAACTCAGTTACATAAGATCCCTGGGCAAACCATTGGCTTTTAAAGGTGACTCCTTCAATGGAGTCTTCCTTTGATTAATCTGATGTTGAGTGGTTTGGGTTTTGGAGACCCACGGCTCCCAAGTGCACTCTTAACACTGGGAATTATCCCACTTGTAGTTAAAATAATATCCCTGGTACATTGCATATTCCCTCTAAAGCTTTAAATGCATATTCACAGCCTCTAGTCACCAAGCAAATCTCCCTAAGACTGGACTTCAAAAGAGGAACAAAGCAAATGATTGACTGAAAAATGGTGAGCCTGGAGTGGTGAGCGGTGGATAGCACACAGATTCAGCAAGAAAGCAGCATCAGCAAAAGCGGTGAGAACTACAGAGCAGAGATGAGTGGTGCTGATGCCTTAAATTTTGATCCCATTTCTCAGTTAGGCTGAGAGTTTGATCAAAGTGGAATTGTTGAAAAGAAACAATAGGTCCAAAATGGAGTCACTTATGCTAAGCGCCACCAAGACTTACTACCTAGCCTGATGACATCACTGACTCAATGGACATGAATTTAAGCAAACTCCAGGAGATAGTGGAAGACAGAGGAGCCTGGTGTACTGCAGTCCATGGGGTCACAAAGAGTCAGACATGACTTAGCAACTAAAAAGCAACAATGATAATTTCAGCCTTTCTCAAGAGTGGTGTTTTAAACCAATCAGTCTGGAATTACTTGGTGAGTGCTAGTAAGGAAATCTGCCTCAGACTCCCTGACTTCCCTAAGGGAAGATAACCCTGCCTAAGTAGTCCCTTGGACTCCAAGAAGATCAAACCAGTCAGACCTAAAGGAAGTCAACCCTGAATATTCACTGGAAGGACTGATGTTGAAGCTGAAGTTCCAATACGTTGGCCACCTGATGTGAAGAGCTGCCTCATTGGAAAAGACCCTGATGCTGGACAAGATTGAAGGCAGGAGGAGAAGGGGATGACAGAGCATGAGATGGTTGGATGGCATGACCAACTCGATGGACATGAGTTTGAGTAAGCTCTGGGAGTTGGTGATGGACAGGGAAGCCTGTCATGCTGCAGTCCATGGGGTCGCAAGGAGTCGGACAGGACAAAGTGACTGAAGTGAGCTCGTCCACTGTGTCTACTTCCATGTCCCACCCCCTTCTGTCTATAAAAACCTTCCATTTTGTACAGCTCCTCAGAGCACCTTTCTGATTGCTTGATGGGATGCTACTCTACTCATGAGTTGTTGAATAAAGCCAATTAGATCTTCAAATGTGGGCTTCCCTGCTGGCTCCATGGTAAAGAACCCATTTACCAATGTGGGAGTGTGGATTTGATCCCTGGGTTGGAAAGATCACCTGGAGAAGGAAATAGCAACCAACTCCAGTAATCTTACCTGGAGAATCTCATGGACAGAGAAGCCTGGTGAGCTACAGTCCATGGGGTTGGGAAGAGTCAACTGAGCACGCATGCATGCACACGCCACAGGAAAACCCAAACCAACTTTTTGGCCAACCCAGTATTTGTTGAATTAATAAATGAATGAATGAGTAATGGCCTCAGATATCCCCACTGGCCAGGCTGGAATAGGAGCAGAGGAGCTGCTGCAGAAGCCCGTCCCCGCCCCACCTTGGATCCTGCAGCAGGGAGCCCTCCCTCCTTTCTCTTCCCCGCCTAACACCTAGGTTCAAGGCCATGCGTGCACGATTGTGCTAAGTGATGTTAGGCCCCATCTCCCCTTCCTCAGAGGAAGGACCAAGTGGCGTTAAGGCAATGATTAGTGACCGCTGCATTGTCAAACGCCAGGGGGCGCCATTCCCCGGGCCTGATCCCTCTGCATAGAGATTCTCCTCCTCAGCCCAGGACTCAGGCTGAGAGAGGCAGGAAGCGTCACCTCCCCTCCCAGTCCCGAGGCCTCCCAGGTGCTCTCCCTGAGGGTGCAGGACGGCGGCAAGACCGCAAGGGGGCAGCAAACACCCGGGGCGCAGGGGCCCAACGCACCTGAGCGCGCTGCGCAAATTGATGGAAAGTTTTCTGTGCCTGATTTTGTCCCTTCTCAGCCTGCGACAACCTTACGTCATCCCGAGGAGCTCGCCTGCCCGGTGCAGGTCCTATCCTGCCTGGGTTGCTGGAGGCGAAACCGCTGAGGAATGTTGGGGACGATTAGTCTTTCTTCCTCGTTCCAACATGAAAACCTCACTTTATTTCAAATCTTCATTTTTTCCCCCTCAGAAGAAGACAAAATTGATCAATATGCCTTCAAACTTATTGTGACTTGCTTTTTTTTACTTTCTAAAAATGGCTTGATTGAAAATGCAAAAATAATCATTAAAAATTGATGAAAGCTGAAGAACCTATCCTGACTAAGGGAAAAGGTTTTTTGAATCAGAGGACAGACTTGCAACTGAACTGACCTCTACCACTTGATCATAAATCTAAGCTCCAGCCCCAGGTCTCTTTATCTGTAAAGCTGGTACATAGTTTATATATAGAATCTGCCAGGTGAGGCCTTGGGGAGGAGCCGATGAGATAATGTCTGTGAAATGCTTTGCCAAGTACCTGGCCATGCACCAATGCTTGGGAGCTCATGAGTGAGTGAAGTCAGCGTCCACAGGTAAGAAGGAATGCAAGGATTTTTTAAAAAACAAAATAAGCTACAGGTTGCTTTCAAATATGTACAGATTTCTACAAAGAAATCACCCCTGAGAGCACACATTTTGTTACTTTGTAAACTAATATGTGGAAATATTCACTGCAATCAAACCACTTTCAAGCAATTCATTTGGAGCCCAAGACTAGATTGTAAAATTAAAAAAAGAGAAAACGACCATATTGAAAAGGGTCATTGCTACTTTAAAAATAATGCAAAAACTTTAGTGCACACAAGCATGAATGAAAATGCTTTAAAAAAGAGTTCTTTAAAAGGATATGAAGTTGTGAAGCCATCCCATTGTTGAAAAGCATTCACCACCACCCCCCAAAAAAAGTTTGGAAAAATGGGGAAAAGAGCACATCAATGCCTACAACAGATTGTAAAGTCGCACTGCATGGTGCAAAAACAACAATGGAAAATACGATTTTCACCCATTCATTTATTAATTTATGCAGAACCCATGCATTTCACACTCTCATTTTCTGCTGGCTCTCCTGGACTTCTCTCTGGGATCTTCCCCCACCCACTCACTCTTCCTCAGCAACTCCCCTCCCTACTTGCTCCTTCTGTTTATCAAAAGGGGCTTCCCCGGGTGACTCAGTGGTAAAGAGCCCACCTGCCAATGCAGGGGACAGAGGAGACGTGGGTTCATTTCCTGGGTCAGGAAGATTCCCTGGAGGAGGGCATGACAACCCACTCCAGTATTCTTGCCAGGAAAATCCCATGGATAGAGGAGCCTGGTGGGCTACAGTCCATAGGGAGGCAAAGAGTCAGACACAACTGAAGCGACTAAACACACACTCATCAAAGGACATTTAGGGTGTTTCTATTTCTACTGTGAATAACACTGCAGTGAACTTGGGGGTATAGATGGGTCTCCTCACAATCCTGATTCCGATTCCTTTGCAGCCATACCCAGAAGTGGGTTGCTGGATCCTAAGGTAGTTCTAAGTTTAATTTTCTGAGGAACCTCCATCCTGTGTTCCAGAATGGCTGCACTAATTTACATTCCCACATGTAAGATGTGACCACGTGGATGGAGCTGTAGGACAGTAAGAGAGATAAGCAAGACACAGAAAGAGAAAGACCACATGACCTCAGTTCCATGCAGAATTTAACAAAGCTGAACTCTTAGAAAGTAGAAAGATGGTGGCCAGAGGCTGGGGTTGGAGGAAATGACAACCCACTCCAGTATCAAAGGGTACAAAGTCTCAGTTATACAAGATGAGTAAGGTTTAAGATCCAACCTGCAGCATGGTGATGACCGCTGACAATGCTGCCTTGTGTACTTGAAACTTGCTAAGGGGCTAGGTTTAATTACGTCTTCTCAACACGCGCTGGCTGTAGAGGTGACAGAAACGTTGTTTAGCCGGACTGTGGCGATTGTTTCACAATGTATATGTACACCAAAACACCAACCTGTAAACATTAAGTGTATACGATCTGGGGAGTTCCATGGTGGTCTAGTGGTTAGGACTGGGTGCTTTCACTGCCATGGCCTGGGGTTCAATCCCTGGTGAACTGAGATCCTGCAAGCCGTGCAACTCAGTAAAAAGAAAAAAAAAGGATACAATTTTTGTTAAAAGACAGAAAAATGTTCCTCACTGCCCCTTCACTTGATCATTTAAGCCACAGTGTTGAAATAAGTTGTGTAGCCACCAGCCACTGGCCATATAACTTCTGCCCATGCCTCCCCACTGCCCTGGCCCAAGTCACTGATAAACTTCTTGTTGCTGGATCTGGTGTAGAGAGAGCTTGAGCAAAGCCAAGAGGTAGTGACAGCCTGGAAGAAATGTGTGCAACCCATGAAACAGTCCAAGGACAAGTAGCCAGAATTCACAGAATATCTAAGGAATGCCTACACATCAGTAAGATAAAATCAAGTGATTCAGTAGAACACCTAGGCAAAGGCAAGTCACAAGAGGAAAAAAAAAAAAAAAACCAAAGAGCCAAGAATGTAGGAAAAGATGTTCGACTTTGTTAGTAAGCAAGGGAGATGCAAAATTAAAACCACAATGAGATACTATCTCATTTGCAAAAACCAAGAAAGTCTGACGCCATACAGGGCATGGATGAGTTCGCGGGGCTACCGGAGCATCGGCCTCTGCCCATCTCTGAGCCCACAGCTCTCTGTTGGTTTTTCAGACTCTGAGAGAGGTGAGAAGGGTCCTGTACAAAACCGCCCACTACTCAGACACGAGAAACTGAAATGCAAGTTTCCAAAACAGCAATTACCCTCACCGCGCCTTTGTTTTCTCTCCATTCTGTTTCACAACCGGCTGGATTGTTTTTACCACCCCCTCAAGGGTTGCACACCCCAGCCTGACAGGCACTCCTTCCAGAAGCATTCATCTGTGAATGAAAAAGCATGCGCGAGACTGCATGTGGCAGCATTTTTTCCATCACTAGGAAAATGAATAAATATACTGGGTATTTCGGGCTCAGGGGTGAGTAAGCAGTGGTTAAAATGAATGTGATCTATATGCGTCAGCATGGACAGGTCTGGAAAACATAGTGTCACGTGAGAGGGGAAAGTTACAGAGTAATAGCTGTGAAGTGATAGCATGTGTATAATTTTTTCAAACCCATTAAGTAGTTTTATATGCTGTTCTGGACACGAGTAGAGTGAAAATATTTTTTAAAAAAAAAACAAGACCTAGGGACTTCCAAGGCCTTGGAAGCACAGAGCCCAGGTTCAATGCCTGGTTGGGGAACTAGGATCCCACATGCTACATATTCTGGCCAAAGAAAGACCTAGAAGATCCCTGCCCATTCGTGATGGTAGCTGGTTCCCTAGAGCAGCAGATGGAGGAGGGTGAGACTCAGAGGGAACTTGAGCTTCACCTGCAATGCATTCCTCTTATTCTATTTTCAAATATTCAGAAGCCATATTGACAAAACACTAACATTTGTTCACTCCAAATGGTGGATATCTTGGGGTTGAGAACAAGCCAGGCGAGCAAAGATCTGAAAGAAGAGTGAGCAGGCCAAAAAAAAAAAAAAAAAAAAGAAAACCCATCAGTGCAAAGGCCCTGAGGTCACCATACCATATTTCAGGATCAGCAGAGGCCAGGATGCCGGAGTGAGGAAGATAAAGGTTAAGGATGAGGTTGGTAAGGAATCTGATTTGAGGTTAAGCAGAAGGGGAAATTCACCAAACTTATACTATAAAGACATCATTCTGGTTGGGCATATTTTATTAATGATTGAAACTGAGTGGTAAACACATAAGGTTATTGTCTTAATCTCTTTTGTGTGTGTTTGAAATTTCCCATAAGAAGTTAAAAATATAATTATGACCTCTGGCTGTGAGGGAAACGCCTGGGTATGGGGACAATGGAGAGGCAGGGAGGCCAGTTTAGAGGTCGCCAAAGGGGTCTGGGGAATGTGGGAGGCGCCGGGGAGGAGTGGAACAGACACAGGCTTTGCCCACAGACAGAATGTGGGGTGAGAGAAAATTTGGGCTGAGTCTTTGCATGCCTAGTGGTTCCCGCGTCTGTGAAGATGGGAGGGGTTTGGGAGGAGGAGGCCCAGGAGAGGCCTGTGGCCTCTGAAGGGAGAGGTCAGGCACACAAGTCCAGAGTTCAGGGAAGACTCAGAGCCAGTCACCTATTTGGGAGTCACTGGGGGCTTCCCAGGTGGTGCTAGTGGTAAAGAACCCACCCGCCAATGCAGGAGACACAAGAGCTGTGGGTTTGATCCCGGGGTCGGGAAGATCCCCTGGAGGCAGGCATGGCAACCCACTCCAATATTCCTGCTTGGAGAACTCTATGGACAGAGGCACCTGGCAGGCTGCAGTCCATGAGGTCGTAAATAGTTGGAAAACGACTGAGGAGACAGCACGCACATATGGCGTATTCAGTTCAGTTCAGTTCAGTTCAGTCGCTCAGTCATGTCCGACTCTCTGCGACCCCTCGAACTGCAACACGCCAGGCCTCCCTGTCCATCACCAACTCCCGGAGTTCACTCAGACTCACGTCCATCGAGTCAGTGATGCCATCCAGCCGTCTCATCCTCTGTCGTCCCCTTGTCCTCCTGCCCCCAATCCCTCCCAGCATCAGAGTCTTTTCCAATGAGTCAACTCTTCGCATGAGGTGGCCAAAGTATTTCAGCTTTAGCATCATTCCTTCCAAAGAAATCCCAGGGCTGATCTCCTTCAGAATGGACTGGTTGGCAAGGGACTCTCAAGACTCTTCTCCAACACCACAGTTCAAAAGCATCAATTCTTTGGTGCTCAGTCTTCTTCACAGTCCAACTCTCACATCCATACATGACCACTGGAAAAACCACAGCCTTGACTAGATGGACCTTTGTCGGCAAAGTAATGTCTCTGCTTTTGAATATGCTATCTAGGTTGGTCATAACTTTCCTTCCAAGGAGTAAGCGTCTTTTAATTTCATGGCTGCAGTCACCATCTGCAGTGATTTTGGAGCCCAGAAAAATAAAGTCTGACACTGTTTCCACTGTTTCCCCATCTATTTCCTATGAAGTGATGGGACCAGATGCCATGATCTTCGTTTTCTGAATGTTGAGCTTTAAGTCAACTTTTTCACTCTCTTTCACTTTCATCAAGAGGCTTTTTAGCTCCTCCTCACTTTCTTCCATAAGGGTGGTGTTATCTGCATATCTGAGGTTATTGATATTTCTCCCGGCAATTTTGATTCCAGCTTGTGCTTCTTCCAGTCCAGTGTTTCTCATGATGTACTCTGCATAGAAGTTAAATAAGCAGAGTGACAATATACAGCCTTGACGTACTCCTTTTCCTATTTGGAACCAGTCTGTTGTTGCATGTCCGGTTCTAACTGTTGCTTCCTGACCCGCATATAGGTTTCTCAAGAGGCAGGTCATGTGGTCTGATATTCCCATCTCTTTCAGAATTTTCCAGTTTATTGTGATCCACACAGTCAAAGCCTTTGGCATAGTCAATAAAGCAGAAATAGATATTTTTCTGGAACTCTCTTGCTTTTTCAATGATCCGGCGGATGTTGGCAATTTGATATGGCATATAAATAGCATTTGGCTTCCCTAGTGGCTCAGACGATAAAGCGTCTATCTGCAATGCAGGAGACCTGGGTTCGATCCCTGGGTTGGGAAGATCCCCTGGAGAAGGAAATGGCAGCCCACTCCAGTATTCTTGCCTAGAAAATCCCATGGATTGCGGAGGCTACCATCCATGGGGTCGCAAAGAGTCGGACATGACTGAGCGACTTCACTTTCACTATAACATAGCATTTAAACCCACGAGACTGGATGACAGAGACCACCTACGATGTGGGTGTTGATGGAGGAGAAAGAGGGCCCAGGACAAGCCCGGGGCAGCCCTCCTATTACAGGTGGACTAGAGGAGAGGAGGAGGCGGCAGGAAAGAAGACCAGAAGAAGCAGCTTCTCAAGAAGGAGAACACACCAGAGAAGGAATGTTCCTCTCCCCTCATTCTCCGAACTCCAGAACCTATAATCCCCATTGCAGTCCCTGATGCTGCTCAGATTCCAGCTCTTGCGTAAATAATAGCAACAGCCTCGGACCTTGCAGTCATCATGTCCACTCTCACTATCTTTATTTTAGACTGAAACAGGTCTTAGTTGAGGTATGCAAGATCTTTACTTGCGGCATGGGAACTCTTAGTTTCGGCTTGGGCAAGTAGGATCTAGTTCCCTGATCAGGGATCGAACCCGGGGACCCCTGTCTTGGGAGCACAGTCTTCACCACTGGACCACCAGGGAAGTCCCCAGTCTCACCACCTTTGTCAAACGCAGATCTGACACCGTAACTCCCTGCAACTCATTCAAGGTTAGAAACCAAGTCCTCAGCCTGGTAACTGCGCTCACCTTGGCCTGGGTTCTGCACGAGGCAACTGCTCCATCTGCAAATGCTCCCACATCGAGAAGCGGGCCCTGCAGCTTGGACCAACAGCCATTCCCCTTCCCTTCTCCCTGGAGACCCTGCTTGCTTCCCACAACCCAGCCTGGAAGTACCAGACCTTGCTTTCCCCCGTCTCTGGGGTTTCTAGGAAAACATCTTCCCCCCAAAGGACAAGAGAGAGACCAGGAGACAAGGCCATCTGCAGCCCACCCACCTTGGGGTTTTGTCTGTGAGGACACACAACTGCCTGAGCTGCTGTCACTGTCTCGGGACCAGAAGGGGCTCCCAGAGCAAAGGCACAGGATGAACAAGCAAACCAGAGAATGGACTTTGAGTCCTGGGAGAAAGCTGTGCTTTGGTTTTGCTAACCACTGGACTTCCTGTCAGAGGAAACGGCAACCCACTGCTTACACCACCCTGGGCAGGTTTGTGGTTTTGATAGTTGCATTCAGAAATATCCCAGCTGGAGCTGGGGACTGATTGCTGGCAGGGTTGGGGCTTCTGTTTGGATGATGAGCACGGTCTTAAATTAACTGTGCTGATGCTTATGTAGAGTGGAATAAACTAGAAAGCATCCAACTGGCAGTGTGTGAATTTTACCAATGAAATTGATGAGAAAGCAAAAAAAAAAAAAGCACCATCCCAACTGACCTCCGTATGTTCACGCATGTGCATACCTGGCCTCACATGCCTGAGCCCCGAAAAGTAGTGGCTTTTCCCCTAGAGCTCATCTCCAGGTCTTCCTTCATCGCGCCCTCACTCTGGCCCACTCCCTCTGGCTACAGATGACTCTGGCCTCTCTCCTCCACCACCAGCAACCCCTGACCTGTGGCTTGTACATCTGAGATCCGACGATAGCTTTGAAAGATGAGCAGCTGCTGTTACTGAGACAGGAGCTACATGGACCCCAGGCTGGTCAGCTGTGCCCTGTGGACAGATGATCCGAAATAGCAGGAGCCCGAGAAGAGCTGAGCCTTGCCCAGATAAGACACGGAGACCACATATTTCTCATTCTTGAGGTCAAGGAGACCTTCCTAACTACACATGCGCAGAAAGGCTCCTTGAAGGTCAAAAAGGGAGGGGGTACCACCCCATGGTAAGTGATGTCCACCTACCCATGAGGCTCTTTGCTAGAATCCACCTTGACTAAGAGATGTGCATGCACACGTAGAAGGACCCTGAGATATACACCAAATACAGCCTTCAGTTCAGTTCAGTCACTCAGTCGTGTCCAACTCTTTACGACCCCGTGAATCGCAGCATGCCGGGCCTCCCTGTCCATCACCAACTCCAACCTGGCAAAGCAAAATGACTGGCCGAGGGAAACCCAGAAGAAACGCCCCGAAAGTAATTCGGGTGGAATTTGAGCCAGTCCTAATGAGGTGGATGAACCTAGAGCCTACTATACAGAGTGAAGTAAGTCAGAAAGAGAAAGACAAATATCGTATAGTGCATATATAAGGAATCTAGAAAGATGGTGCTGAGGAACCTGTTGGAAGAGCAGTAATGGACACACAGACATAAAGAACAGACTTACGGACACGGCTGAGGGGCAGGAAGGAGAGGGTAGGATGTATGGAGAGAGTAAAATGAAACACATTCAGTTCAGTTTAGTCACTCAGTCGTGTCCAACTCTTTGCGACCCCATGAACTGCAGCACGCCAGGCCTCCCTGTCCATCACCAACTCCCGGAGGTCACTCAGACTCACGTCCATCGAGTCAGTGATGCCATCCAGCCATCTCATCCTCTGTCGTTCCCTTCTCCTCCTGCCCCCAATCCCTCCCAGCATCAGAGTCTTCTCCAATGAGTCAGCTCTTCGCATGAGGTGGCCAAAGTACTGGAGTTTCAGCTTTAGCATCATTCCTTCCAAAGAAATCCCAGGGCTGATCTCCTTCAGAATGGACCGGTTGGATCTCCTTGCAGTCCAAGGGACTCTCAAGAGTCTTCTCCAACACCACAGTTCAAAAGCATCAATTCTTCGGTGCTCAGCCTTCTTCACAGTCCAGCTCTCACATCCATACATGACCACAGGAAAAACCATAGCCTGAACTAGACAGACCTTTGTTGGCAAAGTAATGTCTCAGCTTTTCAATATGCTGTCTCGGTTGGTTATAACTTTCCTTCCAAGGAGTAAGCATCTTTTACTTTCATGGCTGCGGTTACCATCTGCAGTGATTTTGGAGCCCCAAAAATAAAGTCTGACACTATTTCCACTGTTTCCCCATCTATTTCCCATGAAGTGATGGGACCAGATGCCATGATCTTCATTTTCTGAATGTTGAGCTTTAAGCCAACCTTTTCACTCTCCACTTTCACTTTCATCAAGAGGTTTTTTAGTTCCTCTTCACTTTCTGCCATAAGGGTGGTGTCATCTGCCTATCTGAGGTTATTGATATTTCTCCCAGCAATCCTGATTCCTGCTTGTGCTTCTTCCAGCCCAGTGTTTCTCATGATGTACTCTGCATAGAAGTTAAATAAGCAGGGTGATAAAATACAGCCTTGACGTACTCCTTTTCCTATTTGGAACCAGTCTGTTGTTCCATGTCCAGTTCTAACTGTTGCTTCCTGACCCGCATATAGGTTTCTCAAGAGGCAGGTCATGTGGTCTGGTATTCCCATCTCTTTTGGAATCAAAGAAATCAGAATTTTCCACGGTTTATTGTGATCCACACAGTCAAATCCTTTGGTATAGTCAATAAAGCAGAAATAGATGTTTTTCTGGAACTCTCTTGCTTTTTCCATGATCCAGCGGATGTTGGAATCAGAGAAATCAGAATTTTCCACGGTTTATTGTGATCCACACAGTCAAAGCCTTTGGCATAGTCAATAAAGCAGAAATAGATGTTTTTCTGGAACTCTTGCTTTTTCCACGATCCAGCGGATGTTGGCAATTTGATCTCTGGTTCCTCTGCCTTTTCTAAAACCAGCTTGAACATCAGGCAGTTCACGGTTCACGTATTACCATATGTGAAATAGACAGCCAATGAGAAATTTGTTGTATGACTCAGGGAACAAACTGGGGCTCAGTCCCAGCCTAGATGGGTGAGATGGGGAGGGAGATGGGATGGAGGTTCAAGTGGGAGGGGACATGGGTAAACCTACGGTTGATTCATGTTGATCTTGAAACCAACACAATACTGTAAAGCAATTATCTTTCAATTAAAAATAATTTTTTTAAAAAATGATTCAGGTAGAAACTTTAATCCCTGGCCTTGCGGGTTAGATTTTTTTCTCTATTTGGACCCGAGGCCTCTTTTGCAACCATGATCTGCCAGACCATCAGTCAGGCCAAGAAGCATCCTAGCTTGATCCCCTTCTTCCTATTTATTGGAGCTGGAGGTACTGGCGCAGCACTGTATGTCTTGCGCTTGGCCTTGTTCAATCCTGTGACATCAGGAAGAATAATCCAGAACCCTAGAACAAACTGGAACCCTGGTACATCTAGTCAAAGTTATGGTTTTTCCAGTAGTCATGTATGAGTGTGAGAGTTGGACCATAAAGACGGCTGATGTGAAAGTTGCTCAGTCATGTCTGACTCTTTGCGATCCCATGAATTATACAGTCCATGGAATTCTCCAGGCCAGAACACTGGAGTGGGTATCTGTTCTCTTCTCCAGGGTATCGTCCCAACCCAGGGATGCAACCCAGGTTTCCCACACTGCAGGCGGATTCTTTACCAGCTGAGCCACAAAAGAAGCCCAAGAATACTGGAGTGGATAGCCTATCCCTTCTCCGGTGGATCTTCCCGGCCCAGGAATTGAACCTGCATTTCAGGTGGATTCTTTACCAACTGAGCTCTTGCTGCTACTGCTGCTGCTAAGTCACTTCAGTCGTGTCTGACTCTGTGTGACCCCATAGACGGCAGCCCACCAGACTCCCCTGTCCTTGGGATTCTCCAGGCAAGAACACTGGAGTGGGTTGCCATTTCCTTCTCCAATGCATGAAAGTGCTCTTAGGGAAGCCCAAAGAAGGCTGAGCACTGAAGAATTAATGCTTGCAAACTGTGGTGCTGGAGAAGACTCTCGAGAGTCCCTTGGACAGCAAGGAGATCAAATCAGTTCATCCTAAAGGAAAGCAACCCTGAATATTCATTGGAAGGGCTAATGCTGAAGCTCCAGTACTTTGGCCACCTGATGCGAAGAACTGACTCACTGGAAAAGACTCTGATGCTGGGAAAGATTGAGAGCAGGAGGAGAAGGGGAAAATAGAGGATGAGATGGTTGGATGGCATCTCCGACTCAGTGGACATGAGTTTGTGCAAACTCCAGGAGTTGGTGAAGGACAGGGAAACCTGGCGTGCTGCAGTCCATGGGGTCACAAAGAATCGGACACAACTGAGCTACTGAACAGCAACAACAGCTGGAACAAACTGAGTCCTAATGGTCAGTACAGGTTCTACTCTGTGAATGTAGATTATAGCAAACTGAAGAAAGAAGGTCCAGACTCCTATATGAAACGTTTCACTATAAAGCTGCTAGAATGAAGGTCTTCCAGAAGACATCCGCACAATTTTCCACTTAACCAGGAAATATTTCCCCTCTAAATGCATGAAAGCATGCTGGTGTACTGACTAATAGATAGTCTGAAACTTAAAAAAAAATTGAGTCAAACTACCACGAGGGCACAACTCTCTGATAAACACCCATGTGTCTATCCACACGCACCCTTTCTCCTCCTAATAAACACTTTAGTTGTTTCACTACTTTCCATTTCGATGTGGAAATTCATTTCTGCACAGCTGACGGGCTTTGTCATGACCACTGGGCCCTGGCGGCCAGGATTCGGCGCTTTCAGTCTCCGGCTAGGAACCAGAAACCCTGCTTCAAGCCGCTGCAGGCCCAGGCCACCAGAGATCGTTACCACCCCCTCCTCACCCCCAAACTGTTTTTCTGTTATGTGACCCTTTCCTCCAGTGGTGTCCATGGCCCCGGGAAAGATCATTTTGGGCAAAGGTTCTGGAAACTTGAGTTGGAACGATCAAAGGAGATAAAAATGTGTTGTCAGAGAAAAGGCCTCCCCACCCTAGGCTAGAACAAGGGAAAGAATAGAGTGGGTTACAGGGGAAGAAGACCATGAGGCCTGGGGCCATGCCTGGGTAGGGGGGAGCACAGTGGTGTCCAGAGACCACCAGCACCCCCACACACAACGTCTTACATGGCAAGTCTCTTGTTTCAGCAGGAGTCTTAGACACAGGTACCCACAGACTGTGCAGGCCGGTGAGCAGGACACCCCTGAGGGGCTACAAAGGCAGATGGGACAAACAGCCCCCACCAGGGACCCTCCCCTCAAACCAGGGCTTCTCCTAGAACAACCGAAGGCCACCCTCTGCTGGTCTAACCGAGCTGCCTTTATCGGAGCCAGCCACCTTACGTGGAGGGTCACTCCCCACAATGGCATTCCATCATAGTGCCCATCCACCCCCAGTCAAAGCAGTGGTCCTGGACATGCAGGGGGTGGGTGACCAGAGCTGGGACAGAAGACATCCCACCCTCAGCACCACCACTAGAACAGGGCGGAGTGGGGGCTACGTCTGACTCATCTCTGTGACTGCCTCCAGTGTCCTGCCCAGGACCTGGCAAACAGAAGGTGAACAATAAATATTTATGGGCTGAAATGGCACATGAGGCTGCAGAGATGGGGCCCAGGTGTCATCTGGTTGAGCTAGCCGCCATCTCCACCCTACCTCCCCCTGACTCAATGATGATTCAGGGGTGGTCATGTGACCCATTCTGGCCAATAGGAGGATGCAGAAGTCATGGGGTGGGGCTTCTAAGAAAGCTTTGGTGACAGAATAAACTCAGCTGGCCTGGCTCTGTGCCCTTTGTCCTATTGGGAGGTGTAGTCACTGCCACAGACATGAGGACAAAGGCCTCCATACAAAAGGAGGCGGAGAGAGAAGGGGACGAAAGCCAGGGTCCCTGATGGTGTGACTGAGCCCCAGACCATGCTTCCTGTCTGAGACCTGTAAATCCCTCCCTGTTGAAGCCACACATACACAAGTGAAGTGAAGGGAAGTAAAACTCGCTCAGTCGTGTCCGACTCTTTGCGACCCCATGGACTGTAGTCTGTGGGATTCTCCAGGCCAGAATACTAGAGTGGGTAGCCCTACCCTTCTCCAGGGGGATCTTCCCAACCCAGGGATCGAACCCAGGTCTCCCGCATTGCAGGCAGATTCTTTACCAGCTGAGCCACTCAGGAGTCTGTTATTTGCAGCAGGTTCACATGTTCTCGGTACAGCTCTAGGCTAAGATACATCAGGGTCGGGATCTTGGCTGATGTCAGTGAAAGTGTTAGTCACTCAGTCGTGTCCAACTCTTTGTGACCCCATGGACTGTAGCCCACCAGGCTCCTTTGTGCATGGAATTCTCCAAGCAAGAATATTGAAGTGGGTTGCCATTTCCTTCTCCAGGGGATCTTTCTGACTCAGGGGTTGAACCTGGGTCTTTCGCATTGGGGGCAGCCTCTTTACCGACTGAGCCCCCAGGAAAGACTGGTGTCAGGGTGTTACCAAACCAAACTTGGGTTGCTGGCCCACATGAAGCAAAGTCAAGGTACTGACACAGGATTGTGGGAAAGTATAGCATTTATTGTTGAGCCCACCAAGAATGGGCAGCTTGTGCTCAAAAACCCAGACTCCCTTATAGCTTTCAGGGAAGGGTCCTTAAAGGCAACACTTGGGGAGAGGGCTGCAGAGTGCCTGACTTTCTTCTGGTTGGTTGGTGAGGTGGTGTTCCAGGAATGTCATCAAGCTCCATCCTCAACCTCCCCGTTTCCAACGGACCAATCTGCGATCTTCCTTTTGGTCTCAGCATGGAGTCACCATCCTCCACCTGGGTGGGGGCCTTAGTTCCTGCAGAACAGCTCCAAGATATGTGTCAGATGGTTACGTATGTCCCTTAAAGAGGAACTAGGACTCTGTTTTATAGTTGAATTATTGTCATTATTTTCTCGCTTAACTGCTTTTCTTTTGTTTCACGTTCCCTCACTTCCCTAGTTAGTAATGCTTGTGCATGCTCTTTGGAACTCAGGGCAGCCCTAGAAGACTAAAGCCATTTTCTGTAAACAGGAACCTGGCAACACAGAGAGGCTTTTGTACTCAGGAGGGTTTCATTCCCCCTTTCCCTTTGGTACTCCTCAATCCTGAGGGGAGCGGGTGTGAGACAAGAAAGAGAACAACGTTTTGGATAGAGGTTAATCATAAACTCAGCAGGGGAACTCTTTCAGGGGAGGAAGAAATTTTCCTCTACCCTTCTGGGTTCTCCTGGCTGACCTAAGAATTAAATTGACATGAGATTAACAAGAGAAAAATCAAACAGAAGTTTAATAACATATATTGGTGGCTCCAGCGGTAAAGAATCTGCCTCCCAGTTGCAGGAGACGTGAGTTCGATTCCTGGGTGGGGAGGATCCCCTAGAGAAGGAAATGGCAGCCCACTCCAGTTTTCTTGCCTGGGAAATCCCATGGAGAGAGGCTGGTGGGCTACAGTCCATGGGGTCGCAAAGAGTCAGACACAACTGAGGGACTAAGAACAACTACATACGTGGAAGAGACCCCGGGAAAACTGAGTAACTCAACAAAATGGCTGAAACACTCACTTTAAATACCATCGTCAGCTAAAGATAAAGGAGGATGTCGGGGTAGGGGTCTGGAACGTCAAAAAGGAAGAATGCAGGACTTTCTTGGTGGTCCAGTGATTAAGAATCTGCTTCCCAATGCAGAGGACTCAGGTTCCATCCCTGGTTGGGAAACGAAGATCCCCCATGCTGAGGGGCAATTAAGCCTATGAGCGACAACTGGGCAGCCTATGCACCACAACAGAAAGATCTACAAAAATAATGTGCTACGTAAAGATCCCAAGTGCTGCAAAGACCCAACACAGGCAAATAAATAAACAAACATGTTAAGAAAAAAGGAAGAAGGCCATTGATATCGACAGAAAAGTACATGTTCAGATCAGATCAGTCACTCAGTTGTGTCCGACTCTTTGCGACCCCATGAACTGCAGCACGCCAGGCCTCCCTATCCATCACCAGCTCTCAGAGGTCACTCAGACTCACATCCATGGAGTCAGTGATGCCATCCAGCCATCTCATCCTCTGTCGTCCCCTTCTCCTCCTGCCCTCAATCCCTCCCAGCATCAGAGTCTTCTCCAATGAGTCAACTCTTCGCATGAGGTGGCCAAAGTACTGGAGTTTCAGCTTTAGCATCATTCCTTCCAAAGAAATCCCAGGGCTGATATCCTTCAGAATGGACTGGTTGGATCTCCTTGCAGTCCAAGGGACTCTCAAGAGTCTTCTCCAACACCACAGTTCAAAAGCATCAATTCTTCGGCGCTCAGCCTTCTTCACAGTCCAGCTCTGGAAGAAACACAAGTTGGAATCAAGATTGCTGGGAGAAATATCAATAACCTCAGATATGCAGATGACACCACCCTTATGGCAGAAAGTGAAGAGGAACTAAAAAGCCTCTTGATGAAAGTGAAAGTGGAGAGTGAAAAGGTTGGCTTAAAGCTCAACATTCAGAAAACGAAGATCATGGCATCTGGTCCCATCAGTACATGGGAAATAGATGGGGAAACAGTGGAAATAGTGTCAGACTTTATTTTTGGGGGCTCCAAAAATCACTGCAGATGGTGACTGCAGCCATGAAATTAAAAGACGCTTACTCCTTGGAAGGAAAGTTATGACCAACCTAGATATTAGGAGAAGGCAATGGCACCCCACTCCAGTACTCTTGCCTGGAAAATCCCATGGATGGAGGAGCCTGGTGGGCTGCAGTCCATGGGGTCGCTAAGAGTCGGACACAACTGAGCAAGTTCACTTTCACTTTTTCGCTTTCATGCATTGGAGAAGGAAATGGCAACCCACTCCAGTTTTCTTGCCTGGAGAATCCCAGGGGCAGGAGAGCCTGGTGGGCTGACGTCTATGGGGTCACGCAGAGTCGGACACGACTGAAGTGACTTAGCAGTAGCAGTAGCAGACAGCATATTCAAAAGCAGAAAAGTACATGTTTGGTAAACAAATGTTTGCTGGGCCAAGCAGAGATAATGGGACAGAGAGAGGACTCTGATCCCTAGGCACTTCCTGGAATTTCCCCCCACCACACCTAGCTCACATTCTTTGCAGATATCTATTGGACTGCAAGGAGATCCAACCAGTCCATTGTGAAGGATATCAGCCCTGGGATTTCTTTGGAAGGAATGATGCTAAAGCTGAAACTCCAGTATTTTGGCCACCTCATGTGAAGAGCTGACTCATTGGAAAAGACTCTGATGCTGGGAGGGATTGGAGGCAGGAGGAGAAGGGGATGACAGAGGATGAGATGGCTGGATGGCATCATTGACTCGATGGACATGAGTCTGAGTGAACTCCGGGAGTTGGTGATGGACAGGGAGGCCTGGCATGCTGCGATTCATGGGGTCGCAAAGAAGCAAAGAGTCAGACACGACTGAGCGACTGAACTGATCTGAACTGATCTGATCTGATCTGATGGCCATAGCTCTATCTAAATGTTTTAGGCAGTTAGGGGGAAGGTCAAAGTTTCTTTTTTTGCCACACCAAGAGGCATGTGAGATCTTAGTTTCCCAACCAGAGATCAAATCTGTGTTCCTGCTGTGGAAGCATGCTGTCTTAACCACTGGACCACCAGCGCAGTCCCAGAGTTTCTTTCTGAGTCTTAATAAAACCATGCCCCTCAGATTCGGGTTTAAACCCACATCCCAGGACTCAAACTCAGCCAGAAACCATTGTCTCTTAGTTGAGTTCACGCTCCTGGTCTCAGGACTTAATAAAGCTCAAGTTCTTTAAGTCTAATTGCAGAACGAATTCAGGGAGAGACAAAGTAATAGGTAAGAAGCGAATTTATTGACCTGACCAAAAAGTACCTTCTGTTTTTTAAATAAAAATAAATGACATATTTTTTGTTTTCACCAAGAGCTTTATTGAACAATGTAGTCACCATTTTGTTCCACTACCTTCTGCCATTTTTCAGGCAACTTCATCATTTCCTCTTCCCAAAACTTTTTTTATCTTTTTGAGAAAAAAAAAAAAACTGTTCCAGGTGCCTCTTACAGTCTTCCAGGGAATTGCAATTTTTTCCATTAATAGAATTTTGTAGGGACTTCCCTGGTGGTCCAGTGGTTAAGACTTTGCCTTCCAGTGTGTAGGGGCTTTGGGTTCGATCCCTGGCTGAGGAGCCAAGATCCTACATGTCTCATAACCAAAAAAACACACAAAACAATATAAAACAGAAACAATACTGTAAAAAATTCAATAAAGATTTAAAAATTTTTTTCAGATAATTTTGTAAAGACTAAAATAAATGGACATCCAAAGGTGCAATGTTTGGCAAATTACAGCAGATGAATCAGAACTTACTGGCCAAAATGTAACAGTTTTTGCCTGGTCATCAAAGAAACATGTGGTCTTGCCTTATCCTAATGGAAGATTATGTGTTTTCTATTGATTAATTCTGATGTTTTTCACTGAGTGCTGCTTTCAATCGGTCTGAGAGCAGTACTTGTTGAAAGTAATCGCTTGATTTTTCCAGAAGGAGCTCCCTTCCAATCACAACATACATACAGCATCCCCTTCTCTGAATGAAGACCGGGCTTTGGTAGGGTTGTTGGTAGTTCATTTCACTTGCCCCACAATCTCTTTCATCCGCATTATTATACAGTATCCACTTTTCATTGCCCATCATAATTTGCTTTAAAAACAGAAGGTTTTCATTATTTTTCAGTAGAGAATCACATGTGGAAATATGGTCAAGAAAGTATTTTTCAAGTAAGTTATGTGGAAGCCAAACATCAAAGTGATTAACATAACCAAGCTGGTACAAATGATTTTCAAAGCTTAATTTGGATATTTTGAGTATGTTGGCTATCTCCTGCATGGTATAATGTTGATTGTTCTCAACATCTCAATTGATTGCTATTAACTTAAACCAGTCTACCTGACTGTGGAGCATCATCCAGCAAAAAAGTCTCTATCATGAAACTTCACAATCACTTTTGACAACGTTTGATCAGTCACATCTTCTCCATACACTGCATAAATCTTTTTTTTTTTTTGCATTTCAATTGTATTTTTACCTTTCTTGAAATAATAAAGCATTATATGAAGAAAATGTGACTTTTTTCTTCCATCTTCAATATTAAAATGGCTACAGTAAAATTCACCAATTTTGATATTTTTTTAATGCACATCGACACAGCAGCTGTCACAGTCTAACAAAACTGTTTCGAATCAAGTTAAAGACAACTAAGCACTATTCCCGAAAAAAATTAACAAATTTAGAGAGAAACACACTCCAGAGAGTGTTGGCCATTTCAGAAGGCAAGAGGCCCTGATACATGGGGTGGTTAGTTTGTATGGGCTAGGTAACTTCATAGGCTAATGAGTGGGAAGATTATTCCAACTATTTTGGATAAGGGGAGGAGATTTCCAGCAGTCAGGCCACTGTCCATTTTTGGCCTTTTACGGTCAGCCTCAGACCTGTCATTTCACCGATGGGTGTGTCATATAGTCTATGCTAGTGGCTCAGAGGTTAAAGCGTCTGCCTACAATGCGGGAGACCCAGGTTTGATCCCTGGGTTGGGAAGATCCCCTGGAGAAGGAAATGGTGACCCACTCCAGTATTCTTGCCTGGAGAATCCCATGGAGGGAGGAGCCTGGTAGGCTACAATCCACAGGGTCACAAAGAGTCAGACACGACTGAGCTACTTCACACATACATAATGAATTACACAGTTCATTGTGGGTTCATGTCCCATCTGAAGCACAGCTGGGTTCATGTCCCTGTGAGGCACGACTGGGTTTGAGGATGAGATGGCTGGAGGGCATCACCGACTCAATGGACATGAGTTTGAACAAACTCCAGGAGATGGTGAAGGACAGGAAAGCCTGATGTGCTGCAGTTCGTGGGGTCACAAAGAGTCGGACACAACTGAACAACAGCAGTGAATTACAATGAGCTTGTAATGAGGCTCAGGGTCTGCTGGAAGTTGAATCTTCTGCCATCTTGGACCTAGTGGGTTCCAACCAGTTTGTCATACCCTCGATGGCTATGTCATCCTTTTAAAAATTGTGCCCTGCCCCCTTGCCCTCCTGTTTCATTAGGGAAAGGCAAATACCACAGGCTATCACTTGTATGTGGAATCTAAAATATGACAGCAATGAACTTATCTACAAAACACAAATAGACATACAGAACCGACTGGTGGTTGCCAAGGGAGAGGTTGGGATTTGCAGATGCAATCTATTATCTATAGAATGGATAAACAACAAGGTCTTACTGTATAGCACAGGGAACTATATTCAATATCCTTTGGTGAACTATCATGAAAAAGAATGTGAAAAAGAGCATATGTATATTATTGTTGTTGTTTAGTCACTAAGTCCTGTCCAACTCCTGTGACCCCTTGTAGCTTGCCAGGCTCCTCTGTCCATGGGATTTCCCAGGCAAGAATACTGGAGTGGGTTGTCATTTCTTTCATACATACATATATATACACATATATATATGTGTGTTGTGTATATATATATAACACATATAAAATAGTTACTGTAGTAGACAAATTCTAAAATCTCAGTGGCTTAGCAATATGAAAGTTTTGTTGTTGTTGTTCATGTTACAACGCAATGCAGGTTGGTAGAGAGGACACTGCCCCACACAATCTAGGGCCCAGATTCCTCCATCTACAGACCCACTCTTCTCTGGGGTGGTGCTTGGAGCCTGCTCCATAGCCAGAGATTGTGGGTTCATGTCCCATCTGAAGCACAACTGGGTTCGAGTCCCAATCTGAGTTGTTTGGTTTCAGCAGCACTAAACACATTTCACTTTCACTTTTCACTTTCATGCATTGGAGAAGGAAATGGCAACCCACTCCAGTGTTCTTGCCTGGAGAATCCCAGGGACGGGGGAGCCTGGTGGGCTGCTGTCTATGGGGTCGCACAGAGTCGGACACGACTGAAGCGACTCAGCAGCAAACACATTTCAAGTGCTCAAAAGCCATTTGAACACCGTGTATTATAAAACAATGCCATCATCAGTTCTACTGGACAGCCTCGCATGGATCTTGGTGACTATTCTAAAAATGAAGGCTGATCCTCCGTCCCTCTTCGTCCCGCCGGAATTCTAAGGCTCCTACTGCCTAAAAGCTGATGCTTTGGGTAAGCATAAAGGACGTCAGGAGCCGGGAGTAAAAGAAATATACCTCCACCGGGATACCTTTCGAAGAGTCTCTGAAGATTCTGGGATCTTTCCAGGCTGAAGGCGTTCCCAAGAACTTTGAACTCATTGGCTGGTGGTGGAGGGACGGGTTGTCAGCGCTTTGCTCTCATTGGGCATTTTCTCTTAGCGGAAAACCAATCATTGAGGGAGATGGGGGCTGGGCCAGGCTCGCAGTACAGGCCCCGCCCAGCGTTCCGGAGCCCACCCACCTCCCTGGCGGGTCAGATTGGCGGTGAGTTCTGACCACCTACGTCTTAAGGGCCCTTCTACCCTGGAATCCCTTTCACCAAGGCCGATTGGGAGACGAGGGCAGGTCCTCCCCCCGCCCCCCACCGCGGGAAACACCTTCCGCAGCCCTGAGCCCCAAAGTGTCCAGCCTCGCCCTCTCTGTGCTCAGTGTTCCTTCCTCTGAAATGGGATTGCGTTGTTCCCCGGGCAGAGGCGGGCAGAGGCCGCGTCCTGACAGCCTCCTCTGCTCCGCACGAGGGTGGGAGGGGGTTAGAGCTTGAGGTGGGCCATGTCCCCACAGCAGGATGGCGGAGGGCAGGAGCCTGCCCGAGGTGCGTGCGCTGGTTGGGGCTTCGCATGGCATCACTGACCTGGCCCACAAGCTTCACTTCTATGACCAATGGGCTCCGAACTATGACCAGGTAAATCGGCCATGTCCTCACCTCTGCTCTCCTCCGCTCACCTGGCCTCAGTTTTCCTGTCTGTAAAGCTGGAATAGTAAACCTAGCATCATCCCATGGAGATGAATGTGAGAGTGAAGTAAGATCTGGGTGCAACCTCCAGTCCTGTCTGCTCTCCACCCAACTCCTCTTCAGCCCAACCACAGTGGCCCTGCCCTCTGATCCTCTTCCAGATTGGCAGCCCCTAGAGACCAGGAGCCAAGACACAGAAAGGGCCCACTGGAAGAGAAAAGCACCTCACACCTGCGTCTCCCTTTGCTGTAGTTCCACCAGATCCTGGGCCCCCAGCACACACATACAGCTTGGCTTGGCTGACTCTACCCCACAAGAAGGGCCCCTAAACGCTGGAGCATGGGGTGGTGGTTGGCTCAGCATTCTGTCCCCAGGATGTGGCTGCCCTGCAGTACCGTGCTCCCCGCCTCGCAGTTGACTGCCTCACGCAAGCCCTTCCGGGTCCACACCACACTGCCCTGATCCTGGACGTGGCCTGTGGTACTGGCCTCGTGGCTGCAGAGGTGAGGCCACCCCAGACCCTCTTCCCTCCCATCAGCCCCTACTTGCTGAAAATTCCTACTACCCCAGCCCCAGATCCCCACTTGCCTGCTCAGACTCACTGTTTCCAGACACTGGGGCCACATCCACTGTGGGGCCCACTGTCCTCCTCGAGGTGCGGGGACCCACCTGGGAGGTGGCAGGTGTGAACTGTGAGTGGGTTCCCCCACTCCAGCTGCAGGCTCGGGGCTTCCGACAGCTGCATGGGGTGGATGGAAGCCCAGGGATGTTGGATCAGGCCCGGGCCCGCGGCCTCTACCAGTGCCTCAGCCTCTGCACCCTGGGCCAGGAGCCACTACCCAGCGCTGAAGGTACTTCCCCTCCCCCTTGACAGCCCAAGGCCCACCCTCTGACCTAGCCCACCTGACAACAGACAGAGCCCCTTCCTTTTGCCAAGACGCCATCCCCCTTGCCTGCTGCTGCTGCTGCTAAGTCGCTTCAGTCGTGTCCGACTCTGTGCGACCCCATAGATGGAAGCCCACCAGGCTCCCCCCTCCCTGGAATTCTCCAGGCAAGAACACTGGAGTGGGTTGCCATTTCCTTCCCCAGTGCATGAAAGTGAAAGGTGAAAGTGAAGTCGCTCAGTCGTGTCCGACTCTTAGCGACCCCATGGCCTAGCCCTCCCCAAGTCCCCTCCCACACTGAGCCCCTCAATCTCTCATTGAGGGACAATCTCGCATTGAGATGCTTCCTCTGAAACCTCCATCCCATGACCTTATCTCAGTCCAGGACTGAGCCACAGCTGCCATATGGCCCAAGGGATCATGGTCCTGCAGACCCTAGCACCAGGCCTGGTCCTTCCCCAATCCCCACCATGAACACCATCCTCCAGGGTGGTCTGAGGCCACACTGAAGCCAAACCACCAGAGCATATCCGCACGCCCACACAGGGACCTTTGATGCGGTGCTGATGGTGGGTGCCCTCAGTGATGGCCAGGTACCCTGCAGCGCGATACCTGAGCTCCTGCGAGTTACCAAGCCAGGTGAGAAGCAGCCCATCCAACCACACCCACACACACCTTCCGTTCTCCACACGCACAGACACAAGCCTCAGAACCCCTCAGGCCAAGCGAGGTGTGGGGTGGGGTTGTGCCTGGGGTCACACAGCCTAGCATCTCAGCCACCAGCTTCCAGCCCAGCCTCGGCCTCAGCTGCCACCATCAACAGACCCAGGTGGTCATCTTGCCTCTCAGCCATTGGGAAACAGGAAACAGCTCCACTACTTTTTGGCCTCTGTATCTTCACCAATAAGCAGAATGCCACAGTCCCTTCCCCACAAGCGTTGCAGTGAGAATTGGGTGAAAATGTCTATCAGGGCTTCCCTGGTGGCTCAGACAGTAAAGAATCTGCCTGCAATGTGGGAGACCTGGGTTCGATCCCTGGGTCAGAAAGATCCCCTGGAGAAGAGAATAACTACCTACCTACTCCAGTATTCTTGCCTGGAGAATTCCACGGACAAAGGAGCCTGGCAGGCTATAGTCCATGGAATCGCAATGAGTTGGCACGACTGAATGATTTGCTCACTCAGTGTCTATAAGGCCTGTATTTCAATCCTGGCACATAGTAGGGGCTCAGTTCAGTTCCCTCATCTTCCAGCTTCCCCACTAACTCAGGACCAGCCATTAGAGGAGTCTCTTTCACTTTCGAGGCCTCAGTTTTCTTATCTGTGAAATGGAGCTGATAGATATAAGCAGTTTTCTATAAACTCCACACACGGGGCTGGTGTGCAGCTGGGGATTGTGGTTACTGTGTTCCTAGTGTGTGCCTTACCCCATGGGAGCCTCTGGACTGGGGAGAAGGTACGCACGCACCCCACACACCCTGGGAAGGGGCCAGGGGAAAAACACCAGGCTGGAGGTGGGCCCCAGGAATGTGGGTGTTCAATCCTCTGAGAATTCAGGGAAGAGAGGCATCTCCCACTTCTGGCATGGGGGAATGACATGCAGGCGCACAGTATAAGCGAAGTCCCAGGCAGAAAGGACAGTGATGATGTATGAGGATTCTGTGGTTCAGACCCGGCTGAAGCACAGGATCTGGAAGCCTGAAGGTGCCCCATCCCAGCAAAATCTCATCTACTCCTGCCCGCAGGGCCCAGCAGGGGCTGTGGTTAAATCAGGGCAGGTCTGGGCAGGCTTCACCCTCAGGGAACCACAGAGGCTGACAGATGCAAGGACATTGTGTTGGGGTCAGAGAGAGAGGTAGTGATCAGGCTCAGGGGGACAGGAAACTTGCATCACCTGTATCAGTGAGGAGACCAGGGCACCTTGCCCAGCCTGGGCTTGCCAGACCCCTTAGCTGGCCAATCTGCCTGCCCACAGGTCACAGGCTCTTGTGCTTCAGAGCCTTTCCTCTACAAAGCCCCTTCTCCACCAGTAGTACCCTGCTTCTCCTTACCTCCTCCTCCAGGAAGCCTTCCAGACCCCTGTCTCTCCTGAGTATATCTGAGCCCGTGCTGGGCATACAGTAGGTGCCTAGAGAAGACCTGGAGGGACAAGGTCACTCATTCATTCAGCCAGTGCTTATTGAGTGTGCTGGCCCTCCTGTAAGACACAGTAACCTTCCTCGCTTTGCAAGCTGGGAAACTGAGGTGCCAAGAGGTGAAGGGACTTGCTCTAGGTCCAAAGCCCATGAGTGTTCAGACACAACCATACCCTCCAGCAGATAGACTGGGTGAGCAGTGAGAAGGTAGCCCCCTCTGTCAAGGGGATTCAGCCAAGAATTCCCAGCGGAAAGGATGCTTGAGCCTTGAAAGGTACATAGGAGGCCATCAAGCTGGGGGAGCAGAAGGTATGCCTGGGGGAGGGGGCAGTGAGCCCCAGAGGCTTGGAGATGGGAAACAGCTGGCCTGGGTTCAAAGCTGGGAGGACTTCCGCCTGTGAGGATATGAGTGGGAAGGGGACCAACTTCCCTGTCCCTGGCTCCTGCCCTCCCCCAACTCACCTGCTCCTCTCCCACTCCTCCCCAGGTGGGCTGGTGTGTCTGACCACCAGGACCAACCCATCCAACCTGCGATACAAAGAGGCACTGGAGGCCACCCTGGACAGGCTGGAGCAGGCCGGGGCATGGGAATGCCTGGTGGCCCAGCCTGTAGACCAGTGGGAACTGGCCACCTCCGAGCTCGAGGTGGGGCCTGGCACCTCCGACAGCGACGGCTTCATCTCCGGTATCATCTACCTGTACCGGAAGCAGGCGGCAGCCCAGGCTGAGTGAGGGAGGCCCGGTGCCTAGCCCCCAGCTGCCTCCTAACCCTCCTGTGGCCTCACCCTCTGCTTTGCCTGTAAAATGAAGCCAGTGAGTCACCCCTGCCCCCAGGAGAGCTGTGCCTATTAAATGAGACCCAAAGTGGGCATCAGAACTCTGGCGCTGTGGTTTTTCTCACCGCCCGCCAGAGTGACATCTGTCCCAGTGGGAGACAGAGGGAAGAAACAGGACAAAGAGGGCCCCCACCCCGGATGTCCCTGGGCCTTTGCACGCCAGGGCCACAGACGCGACTCCGCGACTCCTCCCAGCGTGGAGGGCCCCCTCCCTCTAACCCGCACACCAGGAACCCGTGCTCACACATCTGGCCGAACACTTTCACGTGTCCTGGGTTCAGTTTCCTCATCTCTAAAGGGATTGGAATGCAGAGTGGAGGATCTCAGGGCGTAGCTCGGAGGCTGCCCAAGAGCCGGGCAGGTGAAAGGGCCTGGGTGACTAGTCAGCACCAGCACTAGTGGGGATGTGCCCAGGGCTGATGATAACTCCTGCATACAGGAGCCACGGGAAGGCTTCGTGGAGGAGGAGGCGCGGAGCCGGGCCTTCAAGACTAACAGGGTTCAGAGGGTGGAGGAGGGAAAAATGACATTCCAGGCTGAGGGCAGGAACAGCCTGAGCACAGGCTGGGAGAAAGGATCTGGAGGGTGAGCCGACCAGCCTGGCAGCCCAGACAAACCTGGAACAAAAGTGGGAGAGGGCAGGTGGCCCAACCCCAGGGCTGGCTGTTCTCCTCTGTCCTCCCTTCTAGGGTCCCCAGCACTTCACGAGGATCTTGGGCTTTACACTGACAGAGGGCTTGAGCGAGGTGGCTACAAAGGTCAGGGCTAATGTCCATGCCTCACAGTTCCCCAATATCAGTTTTGTTAAGTCTTCCCATCCCAGCCACTCCACGGGGGTCCTGCCCCTTACCAACCCCCTGCCCAGGCCTCCAACCCCGCCCCCTGCCCCACGTCCACAACTGAAATCAGATCAGTACAGAGAATTCCTGTGCACAGGTCCCATTTATTGTAGAAAATAATAGCAATTACCGTGACAAATAGCTTAAATTACAAAACAGAAACCACGTAGGAGGCAGGGGAAAGCCCCAGGACTTCGTGGGATGAGGGCCAGAGAAAGAGTGTTCCCCCTGCCCTCTCCAGGCTGCCAATGACCTTGGCAGGGGCGGAGGATCCCAAGGTGGCCAGGGTCAAGGGGCCGGGGGCCACGGTCGGGAAGGGGTGCAGGCAGCCTGGGCCACCTCTAAGGCCTCCTCCCCCACCACTACCCAAACCAGTTTGTAGCACCTCCACCCCTCCCCTCTAAACCTGTCCGTCCACTCTGTGCAACTAAGCTCCAAGGGCAGGTAGGTGAGCAAGGCGGCCATTCTCATGACCCCAGGTTTCCATGGGCAAGACCCAGCCTAAGTGCTCACTGGCCCAACCAGAGAATGCTGGCAGAGGGGAGCGGGAAGGATCGAAGAAGGGGGACGGTGGTCAACGCGGGCCCCGTGGTCCACTGAGCACCCACTCAGAGGCAGAGCCCAAGCAAAGTCAAGGCTGAACTGTCCTGGCCAGCAGGAGCCAGCCCCCTGTATCCACAGCCATTCAGAGGAGGGTGGCCCAGGAGTCTCTTTCCATTCCTCCTTGCTGGTGTTGGAGGTGGCCTTGAGAAAGTGTCTGAGAGGGCCAGGAGGCGCTGGGGGCTGCTGACCCGGTCCCCTGCTGCCCATGGCCGGGCCATCCGCCTAGAGTCACAGAGTGCAGTGAGCTCAGTCCAGGGAGAAACAAAGACGAAAGGAAAAAAAAATTAAAAAGAGTCAACAGTAGTGCCTTAGACGTAGTTGCTGGCTGGGGCGGAGCGGGCGGCAGAGTACTTAGCGGAGTAGGGCTTGTCGTTGCGGGGCGGGCAGTTGAAGCAGAGCAGGGCCCCCCCAAGGATCAGCAAGCCAGCGGCGGCCCAGCCCACGTAGAGCGAGGCCCCCATCTCCCGCTTCTGGCCCGAGGCCACCAGGGGGTTGTAGAAGTCGCGGATGATGTTGTTAGCCGTCCAGGACACGGGCACCATCACCAGCAGGCCGGCCAGCAGGAACACCACGCCGGCCACAATCATGATCTTGGCCTTGGAGCTCTCATCATCCACGCAGTTGGTGCACTTGCCGCCCACCACCGACAACAGCACGCCAAACACGGCCAGGATGATACAGATGACGATGAGGGCGCGGGCCGCCTGCAGGTCCTGCGGCAGCGCCAGCAGCGAGTCGTACACCTTGCACTGCATCTGGCCGGTGCTCTGCACCACGCAGTTCATCCACAGGCCCTCCCAGATGGTCTGCGACGTGACGATGTTGCTGCCGATGAAGGCCGTCACGCGCCACATGGGCAGCGCGCAGCTCAGGATGGCGCCCAGCCAGCCCAGCACGGCCAGCGCGATGCCCATCACCTGCAGCCCCATGGAAGCCATGGCTCAGCGTCCGGCGAAGAGGCGGGGCGTGTCTAGGATCTGAAAAGGCGCTGAGGATCCGGCTCTGGAGGCAGTAGGAGTCCAAGAGCCGCGGACGGCTACTTTGCAGCAAGGCCTTACACCGGGAGGGAGTCCGGGGGCAAAGCCAGTTGGAGCCGCTTCAGGCGTCTCTCCCGAGAGAGTCAGAGGCACAAACCCAGCAAGTGTGACCCGACCAGTTCCCTTCCTGCCAACAGCTGCCACAAGCTCGCGGGCTCAAAACTGGAGAGGTTATATGGTGCTCCGCGGGAGGGGCGGGGGCTGAGGGAGGGGTTTCAGTCCCTGGAGCCGCCCCCTGACCAGTTCCTCTAGATTCCTGAGCCTGCCAACAAAGGGACTTTCAGGTCCCAGCCCTGGGCCCCTGAGTCACGATCCAGTCTCAGAGGAAACTGCCCTTTCCCCCTGCCTCCAGGCCCCTGCTGAGGTCACCCAGGAGACAGACACTGAGTCACCACCTCCAAGCACCTGGACATCCCTGAGGGGCCAGAGGAGGAGTCAGGCCCAGCTGGGTTTGGGGACCTGAAGAGAAGGATCCCCACGTCCCAGGGCTCCCTCATTCCAGGCTTCGATGGATGGATGGGGTGGGAGTTGGGGATTGTGTGACCACCTTCAGGGAGAGGGTCTGAGAATAGAGTCCTGGAAATGCCAAAGAGCAGCCCCACCTTGATTACTGTTGGCAGAGTCTATATCAGCTTCATCACTGGCCTGATAATTATTAATAGCTAAGAGTCTCACCAGCCACCATCCTCACCTGAGGTCTGGACATTGGCCTGGTGAGATCCAGTTTTAAGGAGCAAGGGGCTGGGGGGCGCCAGGACTCCTGGGTCCCTCACCTGCCCTCCTCCTCTCTCACCACCATCACCCGGCTTCCCAGCCCTGCTGAGGATGGGTGTTGGAAACACCTTTTTGGCCAAAGAGAGAAGGAAGCCTGCTCCCCTCCACCCCCGGACCCCCAAGCTCAGAAGTTTCAGCCAGTTGCTGCTGGAGCTAAGTTGGCTTGGCCAGAACTAGGTGGTGGGGGGAAGTCAGCAAGAGAAAGCCATGGGTCAGACTGTGGGGACTTCAGCCCAACAAACAGGTGTTTACTTAGTGAAGATACACAGAGCGTTCCTCCGATAAAGCCAGAGTGGGAGCAAAGTCCCACGAGACTTCGAAGGGGAGGGTTAAATCAGATGGAGTTGGAGGTGGGGTTGCCAGGGAGGGGTCCTGATTGGGAGGGGAAGCTGCCTGGCTCAACTCCAGGCCGCACTGAATTCTTGGGTTGTGCAGCAGAGGACTCTGAGGACAGAAATCTCCATGGAGGGGTCCCCCTGGAGTTGGGCAAGGCAGCCGGACTAGGGGAAGGAGAACAGAGAGAGGGAACAGCGAGGACAAAGGTGCCCGAGGTGGGGAAATGCAGCCAGTTCTGGGAACCAGACAGATTCAGAGGAATCCAGTCTGACCAGAGACAGGGGTAGTGGGGGAGGGGCCAGAGCGAAAGAGCCAGAAATCTCTGCCTTGGGCACCGAGGAGCCCTGGGCTGTGTACAAAACCAGTGGATGCAGGCTGAGCAGCTCTCTGGGGGACTTCTCCGGTGGTCCGGTGGGTAAGACTTCCCTTCCCAACGCAGGGGATGCTGGTTCGATCCCTGGTCAGGGAGCTAAGACCCCACATGCCTCCTGGGCCAAAACCAAAACATAAAACAGAACTCAACAAAGACTTTTTAAATGGTCCACATACAAAAATAAATTAAAAAAAAAAAAAAAAAAGGAGGGAGGGAGTCTCTGGAGACAGAATGAAGATGAAAGCAGGCAGAGGACCAGGAAGGGCCTGATTCAGGGCCGAGGACTTTGGGAACCTAAAGAAGCAGCCATTATGGAGGTGAGAGAGAGTGGCCGGGCTCATCCTGGCTGGATCAAGGGCACCCCACGTGATCCACGTGCTGCAGAGCTCCCCACATGCTGGGGGGCTCATCCCAGGGGCCAGGGCTCCCATTAGTCCCCGAGCCCCCAGCACCATCCAGCCCCATGCCTGACACCCTGGGGCAGCTGGGTGTATAATCCAACCCAGTGTTCCTTGAGCTTCCTGAAAGAGAGGTTGCGCGATTTGGGTGGAAGCCTTCTGTGAGCTATCTGAAGCGTGCCGATGGCCCGTGGAACCACAGGACTGGCGGGCATCACCTAGCTTGATGGAGAAGCTGAAGTCCTGTACTGTGGTTGACTGTAAACACTTGGGTCTCTCCTACAAGGCTGGGGGCTCCACCGGCCATCAGCATGCTTCAGATAGCTCACAGAAGGCTTCCACCCAAGTCACGCAAGCTCTCTTTCAAGAAACTCAAAGAACGCTGTCTGGGTCAGATTAGACACAAAGCCTCCGCCCCAGGGCATCAAGCCTGGGGCTGGACAATGCTGGGGGCTCCTGAGGATATTCAACCTCAGAGCTCAGTGCCAGGTTTGACACGTACTGGGTGCTCAGTAAGGCAAGAGGCATTATTCTGGTTCCCCTCCCCCGCCCTCACTCCCAAGCACACACAGCAACACAAACAGGGATGGTTTCTGCCAGGACCACGCCTTCCTGGCGTTTTCCTTACAAGGCTTTGAGGAACGGCACGCAAACAGCCTGTGGACTGAGCAATAGAGATAACTACCCTTTGAGATGCAGGATAAATGTTTCTCTGGGATGACCTCATCACAGCCTGCCCATCAGTGAGCCGGGCAAAGACTCTTACTGCCTCTGCACAGACAGGTAAACTGAGGCCCAGAGAGGCCTGGGGAGGGGGAGAGCTTGCCCAACATGGGGCGGGCTGGTCATTCCAGCCCTTCTGTAAGGTTTCTGACTGCAGGAGTGAATTGGCCAGATGGCTAGGCCTTCATTCACCCCACGACAACCCCCGCCAACTTCCGGCTCTCGTTCTGGGACACCATCAGCTGGCACTTGGAGAAGCAGGAGTGGGGGTGAGGAAGCACCCAGGCCCTAGAACTTTCTACGTGTGGCCCAACAGAAATGACTAAGAAGCTGTCCTTCCCAGCTCAGCCAAGCACATCAGAGGTGGGGGAGGGGCTGAGAGCTAGAGGGGCGGACAGCTGCAGGAGAGCCCCAGAGGACAAGCCCACAGCTAAAGGGGGAGGTGTGGGGGGTGGGTAGGGGGGCTCTGCGGGGGAGCTCAGGCAGAGCTGGAGGTGCCCAGGTATGAAAGAGAATTAGGAGCCGGTCCTGGGGGAGCCATGAACCCTCTGCACATGAGTGGAGCTGGAGACCTATTTGTTGATGCTTCATTTATGCCAGGAGACACTGGCTGGGTCCCTCCCAGGAAAAGGAAAAACACCAGCGAAGCCAGAACACTTCTGCTACACCCACTCTGGCTCCCCAAGCCTGGTCCTCCCAACAGCTTAGACAGCCTTTCACTGTGACACTTTAATAATGTGTCTGCCGTTCTTCACTTTTGCTTTTGAGACTGGGAGGGCAGGGTTAGCACTTACTTCTTTTTCTTTTCTCCCAACAGACACTAATTTTATGCCAATAGTGTCTTACATTTGTTGAGTTGCTAAGTCGTGTCCAACTCTTTTGTGACCCCATGCACTATAGCCCACCAGGCTCCTCTGTCCATGGGATTTTCCAGGCAAGAATACTGGAGTGGGTGGCCATTTCTTTCTCAAGGGGATCTTCCTAACCCAGGGATCAAACCTGCGTCTCCTGCCTTGGCAGATGGGTTCTTTACCACTGAGCCACCACGTGCTGGTTTTTTTAATCTATGATAACCCTCTTTCCCAACCAGATCATCTCACCCATCCCTGCCCATAACCTCTCACCAGCCCTGTGACCTCGGGGAAGCCAGCCCCACATCTGAGCATCACCTCTCTTTGAAAACTGAAGGTGTTAGCACCTCTCCCAGATGTGAAATAAGATGAGGATATGAAAATCTTTTGTGAGCTGAAAAGCTTGAAGAGGAAAGAGCCAAGTTCGTGTCCCAAACCAGCAGCCCCTCAGCTCTGGTTCCACTAGGACTTAGACCAGGGTCCCCAGGGCCCCAGGGGCTCAGCCAAGTCTTTGATCACACACACACACACACACACACACACACACACACACACACACACACCGCACAGTGCTCGTGCCCAGCTCCCTGAGTGTCCCTGGGAAAGGGACAGATAAAGTGTCTCATCCAACCCTGAGGCTCCCTGCTGCCTTCTGAACCTTCTTTGTCCCTCTCTGGTCTGTGCAGGTCCACCAGACCCCTGCCAGGCATCCAGAAGAATCTCTGAGGGTCGAGCAGACCCAGGTCTTGGCCCCTTCACTCATCTTCTGGGACCTGGAACTCCAAAGCTAGTAAGTCAGTGTCAGCTTAAAATCATTCTTCTTGGAACTTCCCTAGCGATCCAGTGGTTAAAGATTCCACGCTTCAAATGCAAGGGGTGCAGTTTCCATCCCTGGTGAGGGAACTAAGATCCCACATGCTGTGCAGTGCAGCCAAGAAAAAAACAAAAAAGTTTATTCTTCTCCTACCAGACATAACGTTTTGATCAGTATAAAACCAAATGGATTTTTGAAGAAAAAAAGAATCAGTTTCACTTTCAGCTGAAAAATTAGTCTAGCCGAAAGTTGGTTCTAAATGACTTGTTTTTGCAGGAGTTCATTAACTTCTCTGCCCATGGACACAAGTTAAGATCCTGTTGTTTTTTAACCACAGACAACGTCATTAAGTTAAAAATTTGTTTAGGTCTCAGTAAATAATCTGCAAAGGGGCGTCCTAATTCCCTGTGAGTGTAAAGATTGTGTCACTGAGTTACTTGTGAGCCATCTCCCTGGATTGTCCCAGAAGCAGGATCTCCTAGATGCTTTCAGCAAACGGGTGTTCACGTCCAAACCTGGGCTGATGTGCACTGGCCACCTCTTGATGGCTCTAGCAACGATGGAGATTTCAGCAGGGAAGACCCAGCGCTGGCTGGGAGGGCTGGGTCCCCAGCTGGTACTTCCGGAATCTGGAGCAGAATGTGGTGTCTTCATGGCTCTCATCTAAGACGACCCCAACCCTCCTTTAGCTGACTCCCAGCTTTGTCACTACCGACTCTGTGATACTGGGCAATAGATTCAAACTCGCTCAACCAATTTTCTCATCCAGGCAAAGAGGACAACAGCATCTCCCTCTGAGACTGGGAGGCTCCGTGAGAACAGGGAGTCAAGACCCACTTAGTTCACTGAGATTTTTCTGGCTGCCCTGACAAGGGTCTGGAGGGCCCAGCCCAGGCCCTAGAAAGCCACGGGCTCTGGGCTCAGAAGTGGAGGCCAGGCCCTCCATTGAGCGGGTAGCCCTTGCGCCTGTGGCCTGGCAGCCCACACTGGTGGCCATCCTCCCCAGTTGGCCCAGGAGGGGGTAATAACAGGCCTGGTTGCACAAGAGGCCCAGCTGCCCAGCCTGGCCGGACTGGCTGAGCCAAGGCTGCCCCCAGGCTGGGCCCCACGTGTATGGAGGGAGAAGGCGGGGGGTGGGGTGGTATCTCCAAGGAGGAGGAGCAAGACCTTGCTGCTGGTTACAGTCCCATAGTCCAGGCAAGGCCGGCACTTCCCGGGCCAGGATGAAAGGATGAGGGGTGGGGTGGGGGTGCAGATGGATTCAGAGAGAAAGAGAGAGCTCACGCAGGCCAGGCGGCTGAGTGGGGGTTGCAGGTGCTCTGAATGGGCTTGGTGAGAGAGAGGGGCTCAGATGCGGGGAAGGGTTCTGTGAAGGGGAGGAGACTGAAAGACGGGTGAAAATGAGTTTTTAATTGTTTTTCGACCCCATGGACTGTCCCCCGCCAGGCTCCTCTGTCCATGGGATTCCCCCAGGCAAGAATACTGCAATAGGTTGCCATTTCCTCCTCCAGGGAATCTTCCCCACCCAGGGATGTAACCTGCCCCTCCTGCATCTCCTGCCCTGGCAGGTGGATTCTTTACCACTGAGCCAGTGGTTTTTAATTACTTTCCATTAAATTAGTCCTCCTGAGTCGAGCTTCTGCCTGGCAGTTTTAAAGAGCCCGTATTTATGCAAGACTGGAGCCATCCCCACCGTCCCACCCTGCTGTCTGCTCTTCACAAGCTGTCCCCTACTTCTCAGAGGGGTCCATCGCAGGGACAGGAGAACTCCTTCCTCCCTACCCGATCCCATCCCTCCCTCCTGCTCCCCCTACCTCACTTCAGAGCAACCTCTGTCTCCTGGTTGTAAGATTTTCCAGAGGCAGATGAAGAGGAGGACCTAAAGGCCAGGGGATCCATGAGGACCCAATAACCCTTTGGAGGGATCCGTCCTGCCCAGTCCATACCTTCCCCTCCTCGACCCCCCAGCCAAAGAATCCTTCTTCCAACCAGGTCTCTCTTCCCACTGGTCAGCAAGAGTTGGGCCAGGCAGTAGGCTACGTGCCTTAATATTATAATAAGTTATTGTGCTGCTGCTGCTGCTAAGTCGCTTCAGTCATATCCAACTCTGTGCGACCCCATAGATGGCAGCCCACCAGGCTCCCCCATCTCTGGAATTCTCCAGGCAAGAATACTGGAGTGGGTTGCCATTTCCTTCTCCAATGCATGAAAGTGAAAAGTCAAAGTGAAGTCGCTCAGTCGTATCCGACTCTTAGCGACCTCATGGACTGCAGCCTACGAGGCTCTTCCATTCATGGGATTTTCCAGGCAAGAGTACTGGAGTGGGGTGCCATTGCCTTCTCTGCAAGTTATCATATCTCACTACAAAACCATGCAGGGCATTTCAGAGATGAGAAAACTAAGGCTTGGGGAACTCAGGTGACATTCCAGGGGCACAAAAATATTGAGAACAGTGGGGAACTGAGCTGGTGCCTGACCCTGAGGTCAATGGATATGAATTTGAGCAAACTCTGGGAGATGGTGAAGGACAAGGAAGCCTGATGTGCTGCAGTCTATGGGGTCACAGCGTCAGACACAACTGAACAAATGAACAACAGCTGACCTTGAGACCCCCTGATCTACACAGACAATCCCCTAGCCCAGAGAAGCCACTCTGTGTGGTCTCTGGAGGAGCCACAGGCAGCAGCATCTTGAGGCCCCAGGCAGACTTCCTGGAGGAGGGAGAGGGGAGAGGAGAGCTGTGAAAGGCTAGTAAAAGCATGGAAGTGTATGGAAAGGAGAGAGTTCTCTAAAAAGAGGGTCAGGGAGACTGGGGGGGTGCCTTTTGGGGGGCTTGTGGAGTCTGGAAGGCACGTTGGGCACATCAGGAAAAACCACTAGAACCCAGCTCAAAGCTTGGAGGCCCAGGGGAGTCAGGGGGCAGTCAAGGGCAGGCCCAGCTAGCTGTGACTTCTTAACTGGATGGGAAGACACATGGATGGAGCCTTAGGACATTATGGGACATCTTGACCCCAGAGCAGCCCTGCTGGCCCCAGGTCAAGACAGACTGAGCTCTCCAGTGGACAGAGCTAGGGGCTGGGGTCACTTTGACTCACCTCCTCCTCATCCCTCCAGTGGAGACCTCTGGAACATGAAGTGAGAACTCCATGGAGACCCCAGAGGACCCTGGAACCTAGCACGTTTTCCCTGCCAGCAGCCTGGACAGCTTACGCCTGATGACTCCGCCTTACAGAAAAGCTCTCTCTGCTTCCATGACACACTGAGAGGAAGAGAGAAACCAGTAGGCCAGCCAGGGTACTACTCCCTGGGAGGTAGCCAGTGAGTCAGTGGTGACAAGCCAGGGACCAAACCGGAAGTCTAAGGATCACGAGGGGCACCCCAGCCCCAGGTGACTCAGAGATCGTATTAATTGCGCTCTCCTCCTGGCGAGAAGGCTCCCAGGCCTGGCCTTCGGGCCCCTCCAGATTTGCTCCTGTCCAAGCGCCTCCAGGCATGGATGGGGGAGACACCACCCACAGGTCCTGACCCCTGGCCCGCTTGGGGCCTAGTTCATCGGGCAGATCTTTGTGCCACTGCCAGGTATACCCTCTGGCCCAGCCCTCATTCTCTGCTGGCTCCCAGTTCTGGATCAGTCTAGCCCTGGGGAAGGGTGCAGCCGGCCCCGACCTGCCCCATCAGCTGGGAGCAGCCACGCTTGTGGTTAGTTTGAACTTTTTTTTCCTTTTCAAGGTGCTTTTTATAGCAGGGCTTAACCTGCATGGTTTGAGCTTCTGTCATGGGCCTGAGAGCTCACTCAAGGCCCTCGGTCCCACCCTCCCTTCTCTGCCCGTCCACTCCCTGCCTCCCTCTGATGATGCTGAGGGCCTGCAGGTGCCCGGGGGCTGGCCCGCTGCCACTGGCTTCGTGTCACTGCCCCTCAGCATCTCCCCACAGCCGTCCACCCCCAGGGCCCACTCAGACCACACACATCGGCATGAAGCTGCCCCCCACACACAGGTGTACACCAAGGGTCCCGTGTGTTTATTTTCTTTTAACCGATCTCATTCCAGCTCTTTGCCAGGCTGGCTAACATTTCTTCGATATGAAGCAAATGTTCTCAACCTCAGATCTTCCTGCAGCTCCATCTCTGATCAGGGAAACTCAACATCCCAGGACATTGAGAGAAATGCTTTCTTGACTCAAAAGTCAAGGCCAAGCCCTGGTTGCCGTGGAAACCTCCAAGCTCCAGTGTGGGTGGCCCTTTCAGGGCCTGGGGCTCAGTGACCTCCCGGCCACACCCAGGCATGAGAAATCGCTGCCCAGGAACCCTACAGTCATCAACTAAAAGGTGAATCCTGTGAACAGTGCCAGATGCACAGTAGGAACACACAGTAGGAACTTTCTCTGACACGTGACAGGGCACACTCTCAAGTCACCCACACCCCGTAGTCATTGCGTCCCAATGAAGGAATCTCTCCCACATCCATTCCTCCTGTCCCCCGTCCAGAACACTGACTCCCAGCTCTTCTTGACCTTGGCCTTTCCGTCAAGGTCAAGCTCAGGGGGACCTTGACTCTTTTCCCACCCCACCCCAGTCCCAAGCCTGACCTATTGCTGCTGGGAATGGGGAAGGGGAGAGAGCAAAGGCAAACTGATGTGGCAATAATCACTCACACACACTCACACCAGCCACTGTTTCCTCATCCTCCTTGCTGGCCTCCTACCGGCTTCACCCTCCATAACCACTTGCTCCCAACCCCGACTCACCCACAGAAGTCTAACCCAGGCACCAACAATCCTTCCCCTGTACTAAAGTCTGGCCCAGCCTTCTACTCCACATTCATATCCTGAATCAGATCTGTATACACCAGGCTTCCCTGCTGATGGGGAGATGACCCCCCCATCCCATGTAACTCTGTGGCCCAGGACCTCCCTCTGGGATAAATCTGGTACAAAATGACACCCCCCACCCTGGCTCTTTCACCTCTCTGTGCTCTGGACAGTCTGGGGAGCTCAGGCCTCATTATCTTATTATTAATTAATAATATATTATTAATAACACAATGTATCAATAATAGTACAATATATTGATAATGTATTATATACTAGTATCTATATTATTAATAAAATAGCTACCTGAATGTTCACAGCAGCACGATTCCAATAGCCAAAGGGGAAACAACCCAAGTGGCCATCAGAGGATGAACTGATCAACCAAGTGGGCAATATTCATTCATGGGAATCATTTTTCAGCCATAAAAATGAATGAAGTGCTGATATATGCTACAATGTGAATGAACCTTGAAAACACGCTAAATGCAAGTGTCAGCGAGAAAGGTCATATGGTGCATGATTCTGTTTCCATGAAACATCTAGAACAGGCAAATCTACAGAGACAGCAAATAGATGAGGGACTTAGGGCTGGAGAGGACGTGGGGCAGGGTCATAGAGGGTACGCAGTTGCTCTTCGGTATGATGAAAATGTTCTAAAACTGACTGTGGTTATGGTTGCATAACTCTGAATAGACTAAAAACCATTTTGTTATACACTTGAAACGATTGGATTGTATAGTATGTGACTTATTGGGTTGGCCAAAATGTTCGTTCAGCTAGTGAACTGTTGTCGCTCACTTGTTAAGTTGTGTCTGACTCTTCCGCCAAGTTTTCCTGTCCTTCAGTATCTCCCGGAGTTTGCTCAAACTCATGTCCATCGAGTCAGTGATTCCATCCAGCCCTCTCATTTTCTGTCACCCCCTTCTCCTCTTGCCTTCAATCTTTCCCAGCATCAGGGTCTTTTCCAGTGAGTTGGCTCTTCCCAGCAGGTGGCCAAAGTATTGGACCTTCAACCTCAGCATCAATCTTTCCAATGAATATTCAAGGTAAATTTCCTTTAGGACTGACTGGTCTGATCTCCTTGCTGTCCAAGGGACTCTCAAGAGTCTTCTCTAGCACCACAGTTTAACATTGCTCAATAAAGCTCTTGGTGAAAATGAAAATTATGTCTTTTTAAAAATATGTATTATTTATTTATTTGGCTGCACCAGGTCTCAGTTGAGGCACGCGGGATATAGTTCCTTGACCAGGGATTGAATCCAGGGCCCCTGCATTGGGAGCTCAGAGTCTTAGCCACCACACCACCATGGAAGTCCCCCAAAATATGTCTTTTATTTTTACTTAAAACCAAATTGAACTTTTTGGCCAAACCAATTTATCAGTAGAGCTGCTCCAGAAATAATAATGATCACTTGTCAAATGTCTATCAGGTGCCAGGAAGGCCCCACACAACCTCTGTTACCCGGCACAACCCTGTGATGAGATGGATGATAGGAATGGATTTCTGCCCCAACGAAGCCAAATTCATGTGAGTCTCTTTTTTAATTCACTTAACTGGCTGTTCCAAAAAGCTTTCCTTTGTCTATTTTTAAAAAATATTTTGCTTTTATTTACTTGGTTATTCCGTGTCTTAGTTGCAGCACGTGGGATCTTTAGTTGCAGCATGTGAACTCTTAGTTACAGCATGTAGGGTCTAGTTCCCTGATTAGATATGGAACCTAGGTTCCCCTGCATTGGGGGTACAGAGTCTTAGCCTCTGAACCATCAGAGAAGTCCCCTCTTTTCTATTTTTGATGATTGGAGCCCTTAAAGTGCACGAGTGCATGATGGAACTGCGTTTTGCATTTTTATTTTTCTTTATGTATTTGGTAAAAGTAGCAAAGCAAGGACCTGGATATATATACTGAAACAATCTCCGTTGAAGAATTCAACACAAGTAAAAGATAAATATTTAAAGAGGAAAGAGGAGCATTTAAAACAGTGGCTCAGTAAGTCATTTCTAAATTAAACAAAACTGGAATTGAAGCATACACAGGTTTCCAATTGGCTGCTGCTGTTTTTCTTTGAAAAATAAACATTGAAAAAGTGGGGGAGGGGGATACTGTCCCAGTCTACTAATGTAGAAGCCAAAGCTTAGAGCATTTAAAGTGACTTCCACCAGGTCACACAGCTCGTGGAGGCAGCACATTCACTGAACCCAGCAGTGTGTGTAATGGAGAAGGCGATGGCACCCCACTCCAGTACTCTTGCCTGGAAAATCCCATGGACGGAGGAGCCTGATGGGCTGCAGTCCATGGGGTAGCGAAGAGTCGGACACAACTGGGCGACTTCACTTTCACTTTTCACTTTCATGCATTGGAGAAGGAAATGGCAACCTACTCGTGTTCTTGCCTGGAGAATCCCAGGGACGGGGGGAGCCTGGTGGACTGCCGTCTATGGGGTCGCACAGAGTCGGACACACTGAAGAGACTTAGAAGTAGCCGTGTGTGTAACCACTGCAACAAGCATTAAGACTGCTCAAATTTGTTTGTTTTCGAGATGTGACTGAACCCGGAGGTTGCTGGAGCTGGAGAGAAACTCAGAAACAGTCAGGCCCTGTCTTCAGGGTTGCCAGTCCAGCTGTGGACACGCAGGAGCGGTCAGATGGTGCAGGGCTGGGGTAAAGAGTGGGGGGACCTAGCAGAATAGTGGAAGTTCAGGGTGCCTGTCCTAGGCAACGTCCCCTCCCCCCACCCCCAGTCCAGAATGAGCTGGGATGCCCAGCCAGGAGACAGAGGCCCTGGTCGTGGTGCCAGAAGAGGGTAGTGGGGTGGAGGGGGACACAATGGCTGTGTTTCCGACGCGGCGTCTGGCCCTCTCAAGTGTCGTCCCCATGTGTTTGCTTGTGGCCACTGCAGCCTCTGAGGCATACTCCGCCTGTGGATGGGAATTTCAAAAATCCCTTCTGCCAAAGTAAGCTTCCCAGATGGCACTAGTGGTAAAGAAGCCATTTGCCAATGCAGGAGATGTGAAAGACCCAGGTTCGATCCCTAGGTCAGGAAGATTCCCTGGAGGAAGGTATGGCAACCCACTCCAGTATTCTGGCCTGGAGAATCCCATGGACAGAGGAGCCTGGCAGGCTACCGTCCATATGATCCCAATGAGTCAGACATGCCTGAATTGACACGCACACAAAAGAAGGTGAAGGAATGAAGAGCTGTGACCATTAGAAAAGTGATGGGGCCGCGCAAGGTACCCCTAAGTTGGGGTTCAGCGAAGGGAAAGGGCTCAATGGTGAGCCATTGGGGTTTACAGATTTTTTTCACTCTGATGATAAAAGCTGATCAGTGTTGTATGCATGGCAGAGGCCCATCTTCCCCAGGAAGGGCCCAGCTGGACAGGCCTGAGGTGGACGCCATTGGGTGTCTGCGGAGGGCACAGCCAGTGTGGCCGAGGCCCTGAGGCAGAGGCCGGGGAGGCGGCCATCCAGGGCAGGACTGTGAGGTCCACCGGCAGGGAGTGGCCCATACCTGATGGACGGCTGTGGCCCCAGCAGCAGAGGAGGGCCCCCCAGTGGAGTCGGGCGTTACTGCAGCCCGCCTCTAAGTCCCCGGGGAAAGCCCAGGTACCCTGTGGGGGTCTGTCGGGCTCCAACGGACCCGAGAACCAGGGGCCCAGGAGTGAGGAGGGGGCTTCTCCCGGGCCCTCCACGCAGGAGGGTGGTGTGTGTGGGAAGGACGAGTAGGCAGGTGAACGTGTACCTGTGCGAGGAGAGAGGAAGAAGGGGAGGGGAGGCAGGGGCTGTCCAGGAGCCCCTCGGGGTGATGGTAGCCAGAGCCCTCTGGTCTCCCCCTCCTCCCCATCCAGCCCCTGGGCCTGGGAAGATGGCGGGAACACTGGCCCTCATGTTCGTGATGCACTGGAGAACCAGCCAGACGGAAGACAAGCTGGCACAGGCGCAACCCATCGCTGCCCTGAGCCCGGCCGGCCCCCGATTACACCCGTGGCCCCCGAGGGAGAAAGAGCTTGATGAAGAGACGAGGTGCAGAGAGTGGACTCGGAGAGGGGGTCCTCGTGAGGGGAGGGGCTCAGCGAGGGGAGGGGGCTTCATGAGGGGAGGGGTCCTCGTGAGGGGAGGGGCCTAAGTGAGGGGCGGGGTGAGGGGAGGGGAAGGGTGAGGGGAGGGGAGGGGCCTCAGTGAGGGGAGGGGCCTCAGTGAGGGGAAGGGGCTCAGTGAGGGGAGGGGCTCTCTGAGGGGAGGGGCCTCAGTGAGGGGAGGGGTCCTCGTTAGGGGAGGGGCCTCAGTGAGGGGAGGGCCTCAGTGAGGGGAGGGGGCTCAGTGAGGGGAGGGGCTCAGTGAGGGGAGGGGGTCCCCGTGAGGGGAGGGGCCTCATTGGGGGCTCTGAGGGGAGGGGCCTCAGTGAGGGGAGGGGGCTCAGTGAGAGGAGGACCTCTGAGGGGAGGGGCCTCAATGAGGGGAGGGGCTCGGGGAGGGGAGGGCTCAGTGAGGGGAGGGGCCTCAGTGAGGGGAGGGGGCTCAGTGAGGGGAGGGGGCTCAGTGAGGGGAGGGGTCCTCGTGAGGGGAGGAGCCTCAATGAGGGGCGGGTCTCTGAGGGGAGGGGCCTCAGTGAGGGGAGGGCCTCTGAGGGGAGGGGCCTCAGTGAGGGGAGGGGCTCGGGGAGGGGAGGGCTCAGTGAGGGGAGGGGCCTCAGTGAGGGGAGGGGGCTCAGGGGAGGGGTCCTCGTGAGGGGAGGGGCCTCAGTGAGGGGCGGGTCTCTGAGGGGAGGGGCCTCAATGAGGGGGAGGGGCTCGGGGAAGGGAGGGGCTCAGCGAAAGGAGGGGGGCTTGGGGAGGGGAGGGCTCAGTGAGCGGCAGGCCTACCTGCGCGGGACAGAATATTTAGGACGCAGAAAAGACCTGGGAGAGCCTGAGGGGTGGGTCCAGGCTGCTGGATCATCTGGGCGGTGCCCTCGTTTCAGCTCCGAGGCAGCCCCCGGGCTGGGTTTCAGCCACCTACCTGAAAATGGAAGAGGTTTGCTCAGGGCCTCTTTATGGCTTCTGCCGAAACCTGGCCCCGGGGACAGGGAAGAAGTTTCTCTAGGGCAGTGGGAGGGGAGGAGTGACTCATGCCTCCCTCCCAGGCTCATGACACCCCAGAGCCTGGGAATTACCCCCAAAGCAGCCAACCCGGCCAGGCCTAGAGGACACGGCTCCACCCCACCCCGGCCACTCTTACCTCAGGTCTCCTGCCGTCGCCATCACCCACAGGGAGGGACAGACCCTGCCCGGAACTGTGGACACCCTGGGAGAGAAACATACACCCTCTCACACAAACACAAACAAACCCACACTGACACACACCCGCGGGCTAAACCCAAACCTCCCCACCCGAAGATAAATACACCGCCCCCCACCCTCCCGCAACCGGCGGCAACCCCCAGAGCCGCCAGGGCCCAGCCCACCTCCACCACTGTGTTTGGGGGCCAAACACAGCTCCCAGTGCACCTGAAGACCAGCTCACAGACTCAGCTGGCCCCGGGGGTGGGTGAGTCTGCCCCACTGGCCCTGAACCAGTTTGGTTTCTCAGCTGGCCAGTTTAAGAGGCTCATGAGAGAGGCAGAGGTGGAGGGGATGCCGAACGAGGGTGGCGGGGGGACCCCAACCTTGCTGCTGAGGGGAGAAGGGACAGATCGGGTTTTAACCGGCCCAGGGCCAAGTATCACAAGATTCTAAGATGCCACCACCCCTGTCCTCACTGCCTCCTTAGGTGCCTCCTGCACCTAATCGTTTTCCTGGCCTTAGGCTCCATCTCAGAAAACACTCCTAATTGTGGTATCTCACCACAGGTGTCCATGTAACAAGAGCCAGCTGCAAAATTACCTCTACAATCGCCCCTGGAATCCCCAGCACCTGAGTACAGGGGCCATTTTTGTTCCTTGGTGTGACATCTGCTCCCAGTATGTGTGATTTTCTGCCTCAGACTGAGACATCCCAGGGCAGGGCTGTCTCTTCTCAAACAGGTCTCCCTGTAGATATATGGGCTTCCCTTGTGGCTCAGTGGTAAAGAATCCGCCTAGCAATGCAGGAGATGTGGGTTCTATCCCTGGGTCAGGAAGATCCCCCAGAGAAGGAAATAGCAACCCACTCCAGTATTCTTGCCTGGAAAATGTCATGGACAGAGGAGCCTGGTAGACTACAGTCCATGGGGTTGCAAAAGAGTCAGACGTGACTTAGGGACTCAACAATAACGACAGTGTAGATATTAGAAATAAACTAAACATCTACATGAGAAGAAAACTATAAAAATTTTAGATGAAAACAGGAACTATATTTCTTGGGGCTGGAAAGTGTTTCTAAACAAGATACAAAAGTATGTAAAAAAGAAAAAAAATTGATAAATTTGAGTGCATTTTAAATACTGGCTTGATAAAAGACAATAATTTTTTTTTTTTTTTTTAATAAATAAGCTAGTCACCACTTCCCTGGTGGACCAGTGGCTAAGACTCCATACTCCCAATGCCTGGATTTGACACCTGGTCAGGAATTAGATCCCCCATGCCATAGTTCAAGAGCCTCACATGCCACAAAAAAGACTTTGCATGCAAAAACTGCTGCTGCTGCTAAGTCGCTTCAGTCGTGTCCGACTCTGTGCGATCCCATAGACGGCAGCCCACCAGGCTTCTCCATCCCTGGGATTCTCCAGGCAAGAACACTGGAGTGGGTTGCCATTTCCTTCTCCACTGCATGAAAGTGAAAAGTGAAAGTGAAGTCGCTCAGTTGTGTCCGACTCTTAGCGACCCCATGGACTGCAGCCTACCAGGCTCCTCCGTCCATGGGATTTTCCAGGCAAGAGTACTGGGGTGGGGTGCCATTGCATGCAAAAACTAATATGAAATAAATATATATTTAAAAAAATAAGTCATATCAAATCTGTATAGCTAACAAATGGTTAGTAATCAGAATATGTAAGGAATTTCTATTAATCTATAAAGAAAAAGACAACCTATTAGAAAGATAGACCAAGGCTATGAATTGGCAATATACAGAAGAAACTGGAATGACCAATGACTACATAAAAGTGTTCAACTTCACTAACAATCAGAGAAAGGCAAATTACAATAGCAAATTACCTAGCTTATTTTTTTAAAATTTTTATTGTCTTTTATCACACCAGTTTTTAAAATGTACTCAAACTTATCAATTTTTTAATATACTTTTGTATCATATTTAGAAATGCTTTCCAGCCCTAAGAAATAGAGATGGTCTTTATGTTCTTCTGAAAGTTTTTTAGTTTTCTTCTCATGTAGATGTTTAGTTTATTTCTAAAGGCAAATTACAATTACCATTTCTCATCCACAGAAGAACGAAAGTACAAAGTAACACTACCCAGTGTGGGTAGAGATGTGTACATCAGAAACTTTCCAACATGCTTAAGGAAGAGTTGGCTGGGACAATTTTAGAGAATCATTTCGCAATATCTGGTAGCGTGGTTGATGCATACACCTTATGACCCAACATTTTTACTTCTAGAGAAACTCTCAGGTATGTGTACCTGGAGGACAAGGGCGTGTGCCACATCTTGTTTGTAACAGAAAAACAATTAGAAACCATCCAAATGCTCACAAGAATGGATAGGAACTGTGACAGAGTCACATAATGGAATGGTATACAACAATGAAAAAGAATAAACTACACACATACAACATGAGTGGACCTCATACACATTGTACTGAGTGAAACCAGATACAGAAGCGTACAAACTGTGATTGCACTTCTGTGCTATGCTATGCTAAGTCACTTCAGTCGTGTCCGACTCTGTGTGACCCCAAAGACAGCAGCCTACCAGGCTCCCCCGTCCCGGGGATTCTCCAGGCAAGAACACTGGAGTGGGTTGCCATTTCCTTCTCCAATGCATGAAAGTGAAAAGTGAAAGTGAAGTCGCTTGGTCGTGTCCGACTTAGCGACCCCATGGACTGCAGCCTACCAGGCTCCACCGTCCGTGGGATTTTCTAGGCAAAAGTACTGGAGTGGGGTGCCATTGCCTTCTCCGGATTCCACTTCTACAAAGGTCAAAAAGAAGCAGAAGTAATCCCTGGTGACAGGAGTTTGGAAGTGGCTACCTCTGGTCATAGGACTTCCCTGGTGGTCCAGTGGTTAAGACTCTGTGCTTCTACTGCAGGAGGTGCAGAGTTGATCCCTGGTTGCAGAACTAAGATCCCACATGCCACGGGGCACAGCCAAAATAAATAAACTAATTTAATTTAAAAATAGTAATAAATGTCTTTTTTAAAAAATTAAAAGGGAAAAGGAAAATGGCCACCTCTGGGGAGAAGGGGGATGGGACTTAAGGAAACCCTCTGGGGTTATGGAAATGCTCTATATCTTGATTTGGGTTGTGGGCACATAATATGTGCAAGTGTAAAAATTTCAAGTTGTACTTTTAAGATTTGTGTATTTTAAGGACCTCGCTAAATGTATTTTATGCCTCAAAAAAAGAAACAATCGATAACCTAAACATGGTAAGAGATAAGCTGTAGTCCAGGAGAAGATATTTACCGCCGTACTCTTGCCTGGAAAATCCCATGGATGGAGGAGCCTGGAAGGCTGCAGTCCATAGGGTCGCTAAGGGTCAGACATGACTGAGCGACTTCCCTTTCACTTTTCACTTTCGTGCATTGGAGAAGGAAATGGCAACCCACTCCAGTGTTCTTGCCTGGAGAATCCCAGGGACGGGGGAGCCTGGTGGGCTGCCGTCTATGGGGTCGCAGAGAGTCGGACACGACTGAAGCGACTTAGCAGCAGCAGCAGCAGCCAACAATCAGGGCTTCCCCAGTGGCTCAGATGGTAAAGAATCTGCCTGCAATGCAGGAGACCTGGGTTCGATCCCTGGGTCAGGAAGATGCCCTGGAAGAGGAAATGGCAACACACTCCAGTATTCTTGCTTGGAGAATCCCATGGACAGAGAAGCCTGGCAGGCTACAGTCCATGGGGTCACAGAGTCAGACACAACTGAGTGACTAACACACACAGCCAACAATCAACTGGTGCTGAGAACATATAAAAAGATTCAACACATCAGTAAGAAAAGGGGAAAACATTCCAACAGAAAACTAGGCAAATTCCATCAGTGAGTAGCTCATAGACGAGAATGCTGAAATAAACAATGAACAAATGAAAGATGCTCAGTGTCACGAATAAAGAAATGCAAATTAAAACAATAAGGAGATGCCACTTGATACCCACAGAATAAGAGAAAACAAAAATCTGAATGCTACCAAGTTTTAGCAGAGATGTGTAGCAATAGAAACTCTGTGCTGAAGGGAGTGTCTAAGACTAACAGGCAATATTCTCTAGAATCATTTTGCAACACCTGGTGAGGTGGAAGGTGCCTATACCCTACAATCCAGCAATTCCACTTTCAGAGAAACTCATACATAGGTACCTGAAGGCATTTACAAGGATGTATGTCACATGTTTGTAATAGCAAAACGATCAGAAATAATCCAAGTGCTCACCAAGAGGATAATGAATGGAAACCGTGACATTCTCACAGCCATGAACTACCATGAAATACCACACAGCAGTTACATTGAATGAACTGGAGTTTCTATGTACATTTCAAAGCCATAACGCCATTGAATAAAGCAAATTGCCAAATGCTGTGTACAATATAGGGCTTCCCTGTTGGCTCAGATGGTAAAGAATCTGCCTGCAGTGCGGGAGACCTGGGTTCGATCCCTAGTTAGGGAAGATCCCCTGGAGAAGGGAACAGTTGCCCACTCCAGTATTCTTGCCTGGAGAATTCCATGGGCAGAGGTGTACAATGTAAGATTGCCCATGTGAAAATGCTTAATACACAAGATAGCTCTATATATTGTAAATGAATATATACCCAAGTAGAAAACTATACAAAACTGAACAGGAAGATGCCATGTCAACTTCAGGATATTGTTACCCAGAAGGAGAGAAGTGAGTGGCATAGGCAAGGGGTGCAAAGGGTTTCTGGCAGAATGTAATGACTTGTGGGAATTCCTAGGTGGGCCAGTGGTTAAGACCCTGTGCTTCCAGCGTTGGGGGCACAGGTTTGATTTCTGGTCAGGGAATGAAGATCCCACATGCCATGTGATGGGGCCAAAAATAAATAAGAATGTAACAACTTGCTAAATCTGAGTGGTGGGGCCCCGTGGGTATCTCTTATGTTATTCTTTGTACTTTCCCGTGTGTTTGGTAGGGTGTCTTCTATTTTTTTGTCTGCGCTTCGCAGCTTGCGGGATCTCAGTTCCCCATCCAGGGACTGAACCTGATCCATGGCAGTGAAAGTACCAAATCCTCACGAGACCACCAAGGAACTCTCCTTGTAATTTTAAAAACCATATTCCAAGGGAAGAGGGCAATTTTGCAGGCTAGCTGCAAGGCGGCGGGATGCCATCTTGGTTTCTGTAGCCGATCCCAGGCCGTACCTTCCCTCCTTCACTCCACGGTTCGACTTTGGCAGCTCCTTAGCTGGGCTGGCGTTCTTCTCCCACAGAGATGACCTGTACTTGGTGGTCCTGCCTGGGGTGGCAGTGGTCTTCTTTGAACAACTTACCACTGGTGATGGCAACATGCAGACACCCAGGAGGGTCCCTGAGCTCTACACAATTGCCCGTGCTCCCATCTCTTAACTGCGACTTCACTTACCCTCTGTGGTCAGAGTCGATTGTCTCAGCCATTGCAGTGATCCTCCTTTGCCTGTTCTTGTAGGAGCCCAAGGAACCCCAAATGGTCAAGAGGCCCCCTCCCTTTCACTGTAGTGGGCCTGTTATCATGCAACCCCCCAGGAGAGCATCCTCCCTCCAGCAGAGTTCAGGAGACAAAACTCTTGTACCTCAGGGTGATGCCTCCCCCACTTTTGCCCCTCAGTTCCAAGATCCTCAAATAGCACTGAGATCCTAGATCCTAAAGCAGCCCGGGCTCAGTGTCACATTTATACAGCTTGAACTAGAGGTACATAGGAACCCCCTACTCCCTCCCCACTGGGTCTTCCCTGGTGGCTCAGACAGTAAAGAATCCTCCTGTAATGCAGGAGACCCGGGTTCTATCCCTGGGTCCGGAAGATCCCCTGGAGGAGGGCATGGCACCCACTCCAGTATTCTTGCCGGGAGAATCCCATGGACAGAGGAGCCTGGAGGGCTACAGTCCACACAGTGCCAAAGAGTTGGACTCGACTGAGTGACTAACACTTTCACTCCCTATTCCTTACCCCACCCTTGCCTTTTGAAAGATATCAAAGGTATTGAAATGTGTGGTCGACCACAACACAGGTGAAAAGTACCTTCCTTTCCTCTCACATCCCACACCCCTCTGTTAGTCCTCAGCAGATCTTCCTGAAGCTGCCCTCCCAAACCTTTCTTTCTTCCTAGACTAAAAGTTCTGTTCTTCCTCTGTCCATCTCAACCCTTTATTATATATCTACAATGCCTTTCTCCCAGCAAGCAACTCTTTCTCCTTATGATCAGTAAGATGGGAGGGGTGAGGGGAAACTTGGTGCAATTACTGAATCCTCTTTAGCAGACCAGGAGAGGAGGAAATCTGAATGCACATGTGTTCTGTCTACAAGAGAAAAGGCACCACGTATAAGGGCATTTTTGAGATGGCAGTCCAACCTCCCACGCTGTTGTTTCCCAGGCGGACTGCAGCTGTCTTCAAAGGGCCATTTCATCCCTGCATCCCCCGCAAAGCCAGATGCTTCTAGATGGTGGGGATCATGATGAAAGCAGGACTCCCGGGGACATCTCCCTGTACTTCTTTTGCTGTATGGCAGCTTCTAGGTCAGAAGCAATATCGCAAGATTCACAAGAACAGCATATGAGGCGTAAGTTCAAGAATGGTGGTACTGGCAGAAGCATGATGCTCAAGTAAAACAAATCCAGATCCCAAGTAAGCATCAGTGAGTGTATGAACAAATGGCCAACGTCCTCACCACAGAAGGGGTCTGGAGTTACGGGGGTCCCATTGGGTTGGCTGGCCCCTAAGGAAGGATGGTGCCATATTGGATTCAGGATGGGTGTTGCTTTGCAGCCGATGGGCACTGGAATCAGCCTTGGTGAGAGAAAACCCAGCGTGTCCTCCCACCTCCTCCCTCTCTACCACAGTGGCTGCTGTCATCATAAGCACATTGAGCAGGGACTAAGCTGGCGGATAAAGAGGCTGCCTGGCACCGACAGGCCTGCTCATCAACTGACAAAGTTATTTGAGCTCCTTCCCCAGAAGACTCCCCTTGGGGCTGGAGCTTAGCCGGAGCACAGAATGCTCTGGCCGGGGATTGTGGCCCCTGTCAGCGATAGGGCGGGAGGCACTAAGGGTTGAATAACCTCTGATAGAGCCCTATCTTAAATCAACTACTCTTTCCTTGGGCCTCAGAAGCTGCTTTGTTTAACTTTGTGCTGTTAGGATCCAGATACGATAAGATCCCCAAGGCTTAAATAAACTTAAAAGTCAACGGAGCCCTTTACCCTCCGTTCCCGGAAGGAAGACTTGGTGAGGGGGAGGACGAGCACTGTGTGGGGGGGCTGGGGGCCAGGGTCTTCCAGCCCTCTCTCCTGTAGTGCCCCCAGCCCCAGCCTATTCCAACTGAGCATCCCTGTGGTTTCTTTTTCTTTTCCTTTTTCTCATTCTGGTCGCCCGTAGGAGACCCAAGGCCAAAACACTGAACTACAAAGGCCAACTTAGGGGTCTTAAACTCAAGTGGTTACAGGAGCCAAGCAGGTAATGAATAAGTGTACAGAGAACCAAGCGAGAGAAAACTGGTTGGGGGGAAGTTCCCTGGCAGTCCAGTGACTAGGACTCTGCGCTTCCACTGCAGGGGCCATGGGTTCAATCCCTGGTTGGGGAACTAAGATCCTGTATAGTGAGGCAAAAAAAAAAAAAAAGACAACAGTTGGGGAACTTTCACTCCTTTTTAAAAATATTTATTTATTGATTTGGCTGCATCAGGTCTTCATTGCATCACGTGGAATCTTTAGTTGTGGCGCACGGACTCGCTAGTTGTGACACGTGGGCTTAGGAGTTGCAGCATATGGGTTTAGTTGCCCCAAGGCATGTGGGATCTTAGTCCCCTGACCAGGGGTTGAACTCGTGTCCTCTGTATTGCAAAGCAGATTCCTGACCACCGGACCACCAGGGAAGTCCCAGGAACTTTCACTCTTGAGAAGATGAAATAGACATACGTGGCCCTATTCCTTCTGCCAAGTACAGCCAAAACCCCTGGACTTTGTAGATAAAACAGGCATAAGAAGATTGAAAGGTGGAGGGAAGGCAGAGCAGCTCGGGACCTCTGGACCCAAGGGCATCTGGTGCCCTCGTCGTGGTCACCATCCAGCTGGCCGCCCTAAAACTCCTAGCGGTGCATGGCGAGGGCCCCAGATTTTCTTTTTTTTTACTTTTTTTCTCCCAGTTTTATTGAGATATGATTGATATTGGCACTGTGTAAGTTTAAGGCGTACAGCATAATGGTCTGACTTATACATGTATGTGTGTGCTCAGTCACACAGTCTAGTCTGACCCCATGGACTGTAGTCCGCCAGGCTCCTTTGTCCAAAGAACTATTCAGACAAGAATACTGGAGTGGGTTGTCCTTTTCTTCTCCAAGGGATCTTCCTTGCCCAGGGATCGAACACTAGTCTCCCACATTGCAGGCAGATTCTTTACCATCTGAGCCACCAGGAAAACCTTGACTTACATACATCGTGAAATGATTATCACAGTAAGTTTAGTGAACATCCATCATCTCATATAGACACAAAATTAAAGACGTAGAGAATAATTTTTTTCCTTGTGTTGAGAACTCCTAGGATTTACACTCTTAACAACTTTCATATATAACACATAGCAGTATTCATTATATTTATTATGTAATTTACATCCCTAGTATTAAGTTATCTTAAAACTGGAAATTTGTGCTTTTGACTGTGGTGGTTTGGTGTTTTAGTCGTCTAGTCGTGTCCGACTCTTGTGACCCCATGGACTGAAGCCCGCCAGGCCCCTCTGTCCATGGGATTCTCCAGGCAAGAATACTGGAGTGGGTTGCCCTTTCCTTCTCCAGGGGATCTTCCCGACACAGGAATCGAACCCACGTCTCCTGCACTGCAGCCAGATTCTTTACCAACTGAGCTATGACTGCTTTCCTTCAAGTCCCCCTGCCAGCTCCTGCTCTGATAACCATGGATCTGATCTCCTTTGCTATGAGTTTGTTTTTTAAATATAATTGACCTATAATACTGTATTAGTTTCTGTTACACAATACCCTGATTCGATACGTTGCGAAATGACTGCTATAATAAGTCTAGTTAGGATATGTCACCATATAAAGATAGTACAGAGTTATTGACTCCTGTTCCTCACACTGTGCATTTCACACGCATGACTCATCCCTTTTGCAACTGAAAGTTTGTACCTCATAATCTTCCTCACCTATTGCTTTCCTTCCCCCAACCTCCTCCCTCTGCCACCACCTGTTTGTTCTCAGTATTTATAACTGTTTCTGTTCTGTTCTGTGAGTTCACTTGTTTCATTTTTTAGATTCCACACATACATGAAATCATACAGTATTTGTCTTTCTCTGACTTATTTAACTTAGCATAGTACCCTCTAGATCTATCCATGTTGTCTCAAATGGCAAGATTTTGTTCTTTTTAATGGCTAACATTCCATTGTCTATATACACCATAGGTTGCTTCTGTATCTTGGCTAATGTAAATAAAGCTGCAGTGAACATATTAGACCAAGCTTTAACATGGCAATGTTTACCTTAAATGTAAAGAGTCTCAATATAGGCATCCCTCAGAGAAATTGCAGTTTTGGTTCCAGATTCCCCAATAAAGCGAATATAGCAATAAAGTGAGTCACTCACAGTTTTCAGTTTCCTGACGCCTGTAAAAGTTATGTTTACACTATATAGTGCTTAGATGATCAATCAAGTCTGAATCTTTCCGACCCCATGGACCTCTGTCCATGAGATTTTCCCAGCAAGAGTACTGGAGTGGTGTGCCATTTCCTCCTCCAGGGGATCTTCCAGACCCAGGGCTCGAACCTGAGTCTCTTATATCTCCTGCACTGGCACATGGATTCTTTACTGGCGCCTCCTGGGAAGCCCCTATGCTTACACTACACTGTATTCATTAATTGTGTAATAGCATTATGTCTAAAAAAACAATGTGCGTGCTTGCTAAGTTGCTTCAGTCGTGTCCAACTCTTTGGGACTCCATGGACTGTAACCAAGCTCCTCTGTCCATGGGATCTCCAGGTAAGAATACTAGAGTGGGTTGCCATACCCTCCTCCAGGGCATCTTCCTGACCCAGGGATCAAACCCACATCTCTTACGTCTCCTGGGAAGCCCAAGAAACAGTGTATATACCTTAATTTAAAAAAAAAAAATAAAAACATCTCATTGCTGGAAATTCCCTGGCAGCCCAGTGCTTAAGACTCTGCTTCACCTGTGGGGGGCATAGGTTTAATCCCTGGTTGGGGAACTAAGAGCCCACATGTCTTGAGATGCGGCAAAAAATTTTTTTAAATAAAAATACTTCATTGCTTTAAAAGGCTAACCTTCATGATCCTCACAAGTCGTAATCTTTTTGCAATAATAACTTCAAAGATCACTGATCACTGATCATAACATAATAATAATGAAAAAGTTAGAAATATTTTCACCAAAATATGACACAGAAACAGCAAGTGAGCAAATACTGTTGGAAAAACAGCACTGATAGACTTGTTCAGTCCAGGTTGCCACAAACCTTCAACTTAGGAAAGCACACAGTAGTGTGAAGTGCAATAAAAGAAGGTGTGCCTCTGTGTCAGTTAAAGAATTTCTACCACAATAGTAAAGTTTCACTAATAGAATATACTTGTTATTGTTTAGTTGCTAAGTCATGTCCGACTCTTTTGGGACTCCATGGACTGTAGCTCACCAGTCTTCTCTGTCCATGGGATTTCCCAGGCAAGAATACTGGAGTGGGTGGCTATTTCCTTCTCCAGGGGATCTTCCTGACACAAGGATTGAACCCGTGTATCCTGCATTGCAGGCATATTCTTTACCATCTGAGCCACAATATATAAAAGAGGATTTATTGGAGGAATTGGCTCAGGCAGTTATAGGAGCCAACACGTCCCACAATCTGCCATCTGCAAGCTGGAGAACCAAGAAAGCCAGTGGTATAATTCAGTATAGCGTGCCCACTGGGCAGAGGAGGAACCCAGATTGAGTGCACTGGGGGATGGGGGATGGGGGAGGGTGCCACGGCCACAGTATGGGAGCGGCAAGCCCTGGGGCCCTGATAGCTACTTCTGGGGGGTGGACACTGACTGGGGGAACAGGTTAATCTCCTAGCTGTGGAAACTCTTCTTTCAGTTCCTCTTTTTCTAGCATTTGCTTCTTGGAGTCACACACACACACACACACCTCACTCCAACACACCTGGTCACCTTCACCAAGCAAAGCCTTCTCCACCAACTCCTGCCCAACCTCCTCCTACAAGAAGTTCTTCTAGATCAAGATAACCTCAGTACTCTCCTTCCAATGGTCACTGGGCACTAACTGGAGGGATTTTGGAGCATCAGTGCCATCTTGGGTCAAGGTACTGTTTCTGGACAAGAGGCTCAGGAACGGGAGAGAGAGACAACCATTGAGTTGGAGCCCCCAAGCCTCACCCTCCTCTCAACAGCACTCCCCCACTACCCAGAGTCATAGCACTCTCCATACAAAGACAGCTTCATCCCATCCTCATTCTCACCTTCTGGGGACACACACACCACACCAATACATACTGTGGGCCCCAAGCACCATCACTTCAGTTCAGGTCAGTTGTTCAGTTGTGTCTGACTCTTTGCAACCCCATGGACTGCAGCATGCCAGGTTTCCATGTCCATCACCAACCCCCGGAGCTTGCTCACACTCATGTCCGTTGAGTTGGTGATGCCATCCAACCATCTCATCCTCTGTCATCCCCTTCTCCTCCTGCTTTCAACTTTTCCCAGTATTAGGGTCTTTTACTATGAGTCAGTTCTTCACCAAAAGTGGCCTAAGTATTGGAGTTTCAGCTTCCAATGGAGTTTCAGGACTGATTTTCTTTAGGACTGACTGGTTTGATTTCCTTGCAGTCCAAGGGACTCAAGCGTCTTCTCCAACACCACAGTTCAAAACCATGAATTTTTCGGTGCTCAGCTTTCTTTATTGTCCAACTCTCACATCCATACATGACTACTGAAAAAAGCCATAGCTTTGACTAAACAGACCTTTGTTAGCAAAGTAATGTCTCTGCTTTTTAATATGCTGTCTAGGTTGGTCATAGCTTTTCTTCCAAGGAGCAAGTGTCTTTTAATTTCATGGCTGCAGTCACCGTCTGCAGTGATGTTGGAGCCCAAGCACCGTACTGGTTTTTATTTTAACAGCTTTATTGATATGATTTATAGACCATTGCACAATTTCTTCAGTGGTTTTTTAGTATCTTCCCAGAGCTATGCAACCATCAGCACAATTGTAGAACATTTTCATCACCCTAAAAAGAATACTGGAGTGGATAGTCTCACTGTACCCATTAGCAATCAATCTCCATTTCCCCCAATGCCCCACCCCAGCACCATTGGATCTACTTTCTATCTCAAATAGATTTTCCTACTCTGGATCATTTTTATGAATGAACTCACATAATACACACCATTCCTTGCAACGCGCTTACCATAATGTCTTGAAGGTTCATCCACATTGTGCCACAGAACAGAACTTTATTCCTTTCTGTGACTGAATAATATCCCATTGTATAGATATACTCCTTTTTGTTTATTCATTCACCAACTGACATTTAGGACATTTCTACTTTGAGGCTGTTAGGAATGTTGCTCTGAACATTTGTGCACAAGTCCTTTTGGTTTTGCTTTTTATAATTTATTTATTTTTGGCTACACAGGGTCTTCGTTGCTGTGTGTGGGCTTTCTCTAGTTGTGGTGAGCGGTGGGGGCCTACTCTTTGTTGGGGTGCACAGGCCTCCCATTGCAGGTGCTTCTCTTGTTGCGAAGCTCTAGTCACCTAGGTTTCAGCAAAGGCTTAGTTATCCTGCACCATGTGGAATCTTCCTGGACCAGGGATCGAACCCATGTCCCCTGCACTGGCAGGCAGATTCTTAACCACTGGACCACCAGGAAAATCCCGTGTGTGAATTCTTTGGTAAACACGTGTTTCCATTTCTCTTTATTTCTTCTTTATATCTTCTTTATTTCTCTGTATCTTCCATTTCTCATTATTAGGGTAAATACCTAATGGTGGAATAATTGCTGGGTCATACAGTATAACTCTGCCAGGGGAGCTTCCCTGATGGCTCAGTGGTAAAGAATCTGCCAGCCAATGCAAGAGATGCAGGTTCCATCCCTGGTTGGGAAGATCCCCTGGAGAAGGAAATAGCGACCCACTCCAGTATTCTCTTGCCTGGAAATCCCATGGACAGAGGAGCCTGGTGGATTACAGTCCATGGGGTCGCAAAGAAGTTGGACACGACTTAGCGACTAAACAACAAATGGTAACTCTGCCTTTTGAGGACTCGCCAGACTGTTTTCAAAAGCAGCTGTGGCATTGCACAATGCCATCAGCTTTGTCGGAGAGTTCTGGTTTCTCTACAGTCTCTGCGATGCTTGTTATCGTCTTTTTGATTCTAGCCATTCTAGTAGGTGTGAAGTGGTATCTCTTCATGGTTTTGTGTTTCCCTGATGACTAATGGTGTCGGACAACTTTTCACGTGCACCTTAGCCATTTGGATATCTTCCTTGTCTATTCTGAATGTCTATGCAGATCCTTTGACTGTATTTTTTTTTAATTGGGCTATTTGTTTTTTATTACTGAATTGTAAGGACCATGGACGATATTAAGCAAAAAGCTGATTGAAGCTATTTGCCCAGAGCCAAAGTCTTATTGCAGAGTTCCTGAAGTTTGGCCTCTGGGCACGAAACTTTCTGTCCTTCTGGCCTCATCTCTTCCCAGCCCAACCTAGTAGGTCCACCTCACTCAGGAACAAGGCACCTCTTCCTGCCTGTACCCCAAGTCCAAGCAACTCAGAATAAACCCCTCTTCACAGATGAAGAAACTGAGGCTCCAGGTGGGAGAGGACTTGTTCAAGGTCACAGGACTGGTGAGAGTGGAGGCGGACTCCAATTCAGGTCCATCCATCTAAACCCCACACCTTCACACAATTTCTCTGCACACTGGCTTGTCCAGCCCTGGTTGTTTTTTAATTTGCAATATGCTCACGTTGCCTCTGTACTCATCACAGCGCTGTGAGGTAGATCATGTAGACATCGTTTCCTCATTTTGCAGAAGAAGAAACTGAGGTGAGGAACAAGGATGATGTGACTTTCCTTGGCCTCGCAGGTAGCAAGAAATACAGCTCACAGAACAAAGAGTAGGAAGCCCACTCTCGAGACAAAAGCATCTGGCCTCAGGCCCCCATTGCCACCCCTCTGCCCCAAAGTCAGCCCAATAACCAGCACTTCACTGCACTTCAAGAACTTCCTCCAGGGCAACCCCCACCCAGCACCAGCTGGGCCCTCTGGCCGGGCACTCCCAGCCCTGCCCAGCCCAGCCCCAACTGGCCCAGCCCAAGACCTTTGCTCCTGCAAGAAGTAGGACCCTGGTTTCCATGGGCCTTGACCCTGTTTACCTCACCCCAGGGCTAGGACACTCACAGAGGAGCTCACAGGATGCAAGCCTATAATTTGAGAGATGCAACAAAGCAGAAAAACCCCTAGGGCCGATTCCATGAGGTCCCTCCTCTCACCTCAAAGTGCCCAAGGTTCCGACTAGATTCCAAAGGCAGGTAACAGGGTAATATCCCATTACCAGTCATTCATGCCAGGAGGAGGGGGCACCCCCGGGGCAGACAAGGTTGCAGGAAGGGAAGAAAGTGATGCTTATCCTCCATTCAAGTCACTAGATCAGGGACTTTCCTGGTGGTTCAATGACTAAGACTCTGTACTCCCAATGCAGGGGGCCCAGGGTTCAATCCCTGGTTGTGGAACTAGATTCCGCATGGCCCAGCTAAGAGTTCCCCTGCCGAAAAGAAGATTCTGTGCGCGCAGCCAAATAAGTAAAAAAAAATTTTAAAAAGTCACTACATCAACTTTGTCTTCAGGACCCAACATGGTTTCAGACACTGGAGACATGGCAGTGAATAAAACCAGCAGAAACGCTTGCCTGGTTGAGGGCATTCTGGATGTCCCAGTGGAGCTGATATACCAGAGCAGAAAGCAAATAGCATGCAGTGTGAAAAACGCTAAAAGGAATGTAAAGTATAAAAAGGAGGACAGGACATTGTGGGGTGAATAGCTGTGATTTTAAATTTTTATCTATTTCTTTTTTGGCCACGTGGCCCTTAGGGAATCTTGTGGGATCCTAGCTTGGGGGATCCTTACCTTGTGCTAACCAGGGATTGAACCCTGACCGTGGCAGTGAAAGCAGGGAGCCCTAACCACTAGACAGCCAGGGAATTCCCGGCTGTGATTTTAAATAGTGTGGTCAGGGGAAGGCCTGGCTGGGGGCAAAAAGCTGAAAGGTGGAAAGAATGGGCCATGTGGTCTCTACATTATCCCTGTAATGGACACGGCAAGGGTGGGGGCCCTGAGGAGAGGGGAAGTGAGGGACAGAATCTCCCAGGTCACCTCTGTAGGGCAGAGAGCAAGGTGAGGGATAGCTCAGGTGTGGGAGCAAGGCCATTAGAGATAATGTCTCTGACTTCCCACCCTTGCCGGGATCAAATGTTTTTCACCATCGTTTCAATAAGGTGGGTACTGACTCCCCCGGGGTTAGGACCCGGGCTCTGTGGGAGGAGGGTGCGGGTGCGGTGTTTCTAGGAGGCGAGGCCAGCTCAACGAAAGGGATCCAGGGACACTGAGAGTGAAGACCTGGGAACTGCGGAGAGGCTAGAGAATCTGAGTTCAGCACTGGCTCAGGGGTGTCTTCAGGGCGCCTTTGCGGGCTGTCCCCCGCTTCTGAGTCCAGACGACCAGGACTGGCAGTCCCAGGGGCCTGGATCAGGCCGAGAGCGCGCGCAGGGAGGAGCGCTGCCTCAGAGGCCAGGGTGACCAGGAGCAGGTGAGCGGCTCCGGGGACAGCCGCCCACTCTGGTAAACAGATGGGCCACGCCCACAGCCTGGCTGGCCACGCCCATACCGCCCGCCCCTTCCCCGCGGATCCCGGGCCGCTGGCAGCGCCCCCTCCCCACGCCTCCTTGCTGCGGGTAGAGTGGTGGAGTGTCAAGCAGGTTGTCCTTTTCACCCCATCCCCCGGAGAATTCCTTTCCGAGCACTGGGGCGAGGGCGGGGTGGGCAGGAGCGAGGGGCTGGGGCGCAGGTCTCGGCCCCGCCCTCTCGGCAGCCCGCACCCTGGCGCCTTGAGCCACTCCTGGCCAAGTGCTTCCTCCCGGGGCGCTTTAGTGAAGGGAGAAGAGGGGCCACGTCACTGTCCCCAGGCCTGGGAGAGCGCGGCTCCGCCCCTCCCGCCCCCGCCGGAGCGCTGGGCCGGGATCGAAGACTAACCGGCCCCTTCCTGGGGGCCAGCCCAGTCGCAGCCGCCCGCCTACAAAGCCACGGGCAGGTGCAGGCGCAGCCGCTGCGCCAGCCGGGAGAGCGGAGCCGTTAGCGCGCGCCGTCCTTGTGTCCGTCCGATCGTCCGTCAAGCGGGGCGTCAGTCCGTCGGCTGCATCGCCGCTCCCGCCCAGGCCCCAGCGGCCCCGGACCCTCGTCGTCCCGCACGTGGAGCCGCCCCGCAGAGCCAGCTTTGGCGCGGCAGCCATGTCCATGGGCCTGGAGATCGCGGGCACCTCGCTGGCCGTGCTGGGCTGGCTGTGCACCATCGTGTGCTGCGCGCTGCCCATGTGGCGCGTGACGGCCTTCATCGGCAGCAGCATCATCACGGCGCAGATCACCTGGGAGGGCCTGTGGATGAACTGCGTGGTGCAGAGCACCGGCCAGATGCAGTGCAAGGTGTACGACTCGCTGCTGGCGCTGCCGCAGGACCTGCAGGCGGCCCGCGCCCTCATCGTCATCGCCATCCTACTGGCCGTCTTCGGGCTCCTCGTGGCGCTCGTAGGCGCCCAATGCACCAACTGCGTGCAGGACGACACGGCCAAGGCCAAGATCACCATCGTGGCCGGCGTGCTCTTCCTGCTGGCCGCCCTGCTGACCCTCGTGCCGGTGTCCTGGTCGGCCAACACCATCATCCGGGACTTCTACAACCCCTTGGTGCCCGAGGCTCAGAAGCGCGAGATGGGCTCCGCCCTGTATGTGGGCTGGGCGGCGTCCGCGCTGCAGCTGCTGGGGGGCGCGCTGCTCTGCTGCTCCTGCCCGCCGCGCGACAACTACGCGCGGACCAAGATCGTCTACTCGGCGCCGCGCTCCACCGGGCCCGTCACAAGCACCGGCACGGCCTACGACCGCAAGGACTACGTCTGATGGGGCGACCGCGGGAAACCCCGACCACTCCCACAAGCTGGCGCGCCCACCAGTCCTGCGTGCAGCCTTGCATCGGAGACCAGCCCCCGCCCCCCAGATGTCACTCTGCTCCCTCACTGGACTGGGAGGGGCCCGCCGGCGCCCCCTTCCCCAGCTGCTAGCCCTCCTCGGCCCGGGGAGCGGGATTGTGGAGCCCAGGGCCTGCCGGCACGAACCTTTGAAACCTTGCCCCTCTGGTGCGCGGAACTGGGGTGACCACCGCTACTTGCCCGCCCGGTCGGACTGTGGCCACAAAGTTCTCTTTGCGCGGAGACCCGCAGCTTTGAAACGGGGCCACGATATTTTTCAATAAAAATCTTTCGTTTTGCAGTTGCTGGCGCCTCCTTGTCCTGAGCGCGGACAGGCCTCCACCTACTTGCAGAACTTCCCCATCCCAACCCCCCGCCCCGCGTGCGCCCCCCCAAGGATTGGCCCTGGGTGAATTCTGCGCTCCGACTGCTGCGGGATGAAGCTTAGAGAGTTTCAATAAGTTGTAAACTGAGCTGGGTACTCACTAGCTAGCTGGTCCTTTGGCCTATTCACTGGGGATTCAGACAAGGAAGGCCCACTCCGGAGGGGCGGGCAGGTGCACTTCCGGGCATGGAGGAGGTGGGGGGATGTCAGAGACCCCCTTCTCCAGGTTTGCGCCTGGGACACCGGCCCTCCAAAGCGCTCCCCAATGCCTGAATAGCCCTGTGGCGTGTGAAAGAGCACATTCAATGCTATGATTTCATATTTGGGAAAGGAAAACAAAAAGATCTATTGTTCTGGTAAAACACACCACCAAAGGATACTGGGTAGAATTGTGTCCCCAGGAGGAGAGAAGAGAGAGGGGCCTCATTTTTTCCCCTGAAACTCTTGAGGGAAGGAAAGGGTAGGTGGGGGGAGGGGGTACTCAGAACTCTCTGGTGACACTCTAATGCTTAAGGTAAACAAGGCTGGAAGCGCTTGTGTCTCGGAGAAGGTGTAGGAGGTTCAGGCAGTGGGAAAGGGGCCCAGTGTCCAGAGCCAGGAAAGTGGGATTTCACCTGGCTGGGTAGATAGCAAGGTGAGGGAGGAAGTGGCCATGGGGCCCTGGGCTCTGGAGAGGCCCAGTCACGGGGAGTCTCGTGTGCAGAATTACAGACCCTGGATTGTACTGGATCGTTACGGGAATCATGGAAGGGAGGTACCTGATCAGATTTATGCTCTAGAATAGCCTCTCCAGCTGGCCCTGCGGAACTGGGACGCAGGTAGAGGGATGAAGGCAGGAGACCATCTTAGAGGCTGTGCAGCTGTCATCACGTGAGATGATGCAGCCCAGAAATAAAGTAGGGACGGGGAGATGGGGGACCAGGCTTGATGGGGAGGGTGGCGGGGAGTGCTGTGAAAGAGGCAGGATGAGCCAGAGCTGGGCTGGAGAACCATTTGGGTATGTGGGGAGAGACAGCGGAAAAAGCTGTTAACCCAAATTTTTTGCCTTAGGTCAGTGATTGAATGGTGGTACCACTTACCAAAATAGGACCAGGTTGCTGGGGGCAGTTGATGGGCTTAGCTGTGAGTGAACAGAGTTTGGCCAGCCTGTGGGACCTCCAGGCACAGACATCCAGGAAGAGACAGGGCGTATATAGAGATCTGGAACTCAGGAGTGGTAAACCTGCTGTTGTTAGAATACATATGGCAACCGAAACCAGGGAAGTAGATGAGGTCAGTCTAGAAACCAAAGAGAAAAAAAAGAGTTTCAAGAAGGCGGGCATTGGCAATGGTGTCGGAGGCTGCGGAAGTCGTCAGGCAAGAAGCCTGAGAATTCAGAGCACCAAGCTGGTCACTGGTGGCCTTGTCAAGAGGCCTGACAGTGGACACAGTGGACAGACAGATGGGTGGGAGATGAGAAGCAGAAATAGAACATGTAGGCCCTGAGTCCTAGAGGTTTGCGGCTTCCAGGCCAGGGAGAGCACCTTGCAAAAGAGCAAGGACAGGTATTTATCCCAGGATAGGTATTTGGGATTGTGGAGGCTCGCAATTATTTCAAAGTTATTGTATCTTGAACTTCTTGACCTGCACCAAAGCAGAAAGCAAAAGGTCCCAGGGGCAGGCAGATTTTTCAGTAGAAGGCTTTCAGTTCAGTTCAGTCGCTCAGTCCTGTCTGACTCTTTGCAACCCCATGGACCGCAGCACTCCAGGTCTCCCTGTCCATCACCAACTCCCGGAATGCTTTACATTGGTCCAAAATATTCTCCTCTCGTTAAGCAATAACTGACAAGTCACTGTGCTTTATTACTAGAAGAAGAGGAAATAGGTTACTGTAAACAATAAGAGCACCCTGGCTTTACAGTGTTCATTCTTAGGAGATTCCTGGAAAGGGCTTGGGGTTGGCATTACTCTCTCTCCAACCCAGGCCTCTTTGGGAACCATTCCTCTGGCCTGGGGAAAGCAAAGAGGAAGAGGGCTGTGAATATGAAGGTGGGGAGGGGGTGATGGAGACGGATCCCAGGAAGAGCTGGAGGAAGAGAACCTGGGCTCAGAGAGGGGTAGACTTAGCAAGAGGGGAGGGGCTCATGGGGAGGCCTCTAGGGAAGGGGGGTTAGGTTGAGGGGGAAGGGAGGGAAGGGAGCTCAATGAGAGGGAAGGGACTCAGAGAAGAGGATCAGTGAAGGGGAGGGGGCTTTGTGGGGGAAAGGGTCAGAGAGGAAGGAGGCTTAGCAGTAGAGGGGCAGGAGGAACTGAGCAGACATGCTCTCTAGGCCTCTCTGGACGGGATTTGGGGGTGTAGGCAGAAGGGGCCAAGGGATTTACATCTGAATCCCCACAGTCTCTGGCCAGGGGCACCAGGAAGTCAGGTTGTGCCGAACCAGAAATGAAGGGCACCAGGTGGCTCTCCGTCCCAGAGGGCCCCACAGGCAGGAGCGAGATTATTCATTTACCACTGGCTTCAAGAGGGAAGCCTGGACCCAAGGGCTCCCAGCTGCCGAACCAGCCCCCTGTGGTCCGTCCTGGCACCCCCGAGCTGGGCAGAGAAGGCAGACGGACCCCATCAGATCTTCCCCTGGCTCCCTAGTCGCTCCCCGAGGCAGGGCTCCCCTAGTGAGGAGTGAGGTACCCTTCCCACTCCAGCACGCACATACGTCCTTGCCTGACTTCTGGATCTGTCCTAACTCAACCTCTTCTTATTCTTTCTGGAATTTCCAGTCTAAACAGAGAGGTTAGAGTGTGCAGCACGCAACCACAAGTTGGGAAGGGTCCCACATGAGGAGGTCCCAGGAAATCTTGAGACCACTAGAGAAGAGAAAGCCATCTGTGTGACTGGACTGGGAATCAGGTGGGATCCACCCCTTTTCCCGTGTGACTCTGCGCAACTCCTTTCCCTCCTGGGTCTCAGTTTCCCCATCGTTTCAACATAGGGGTTGAGGCCCACCTCTAACTTGTCTTTTCCATTCCCGTTTTTATCCGTATCATCTCCTGAAGAAGAAAATTAGTCAAGACATAGAAGGGTGGGATGGGAGGAGTGGGAGGGAGGCTTGAGAGGGAGGGGATATATGTATACATATAGCTGATCCACTTTGTCATACAGCAGAAACTAACACTACATTATAAAGCAATTATATTCCAATAATAAAATTTTAAAAATTTTATTTTAAAGAAGAAAATAAGTCAGAACCAAACGGACCAGGTAAGTAGGGCAGTTCACTCTCTGAGCCTCAGCTTCCTCATCTGCAAAATGGGTATGCTGTGTTGAGGATTAGCTCAGCCATCCTCTGGATTCCCATGCAGTCTAGTTTCACCCCATCACAGCACATAGTACACTATATTGTTGTTCTGTTTCTTCTGAGATGTCCTCTACAGAAGGTCATCTCCCAAGCTCAGGGACACTGTCCCAAATTTCCCTCTGTCTGCAGCACCCAGTGCAGTCAGCACCCATTTATGGAATGATGGCATGTCTGTGTGCATGAAAAGCACCTGCCACAAAGCTAAGCACGCAGTAAGACCTCAATTAGTGTGAGCTGGTATCCTTACGATTTTGATGAGGAAAAAAAAAAAAAGATCTTGGTGTATTCTGCCAGGCAGGAGTCTGGGAACATGAGAGAGATGGTTGGGTTGTGAGAAAGTCCTTGGATTTCTTCAAAATCCACGGCCCCTGGAGGCCCCTGCCAGGCCCTGGGGCTCTGTCCCAGCCCACCCTCCACCTGTGCTGCAGGCTGCCCTGGGCTTGCCACACCTGTTCTAGCTCTTCCTCCTACTGAGACCAAAAGCCGAGTGCTTTATCAAACAAACACAGCATTTATTGTGGCTCCCTCAAGGTCCGCGGCAGGCCTGGAGGAACAGACAGTACCTTCCTTCTCCCTGCCCTGCCAGGGCTTCATGAAAGGTCATCCTTGCCAAGTATGCACCGCAGAGCAGGTAAAGAGAGCGAGGGCGTTGGCCCTGGTGCCCGCTGAGGGACCTTGGGCGAGTCACTGGCCAGCTCTCACCCTCCTCTGTAAAAGAGAGGGATGCTGTCCCTCCTCTATTTGATCCCCTTAAGAACTCTGCAAGGCAGGCCTTACACAAGGAGACCCCCAAGGCTCGGCTGCAGGCCCTGCCACCTCCTGTCAATTACGTCTGTCATTGACATTTTCATCTTCCCTACTTGTACTACCAGGACTCCAACCAGGCTGTCACCATCTCAAGAGCCTCAAGAGGATCTCTTAACAGCCTCAAGAGGATCTCCCATCTCTAGACTCCCTCTTGATACTCTCAATCCTCCCTTGTTCTTTTTTTCTTTTAACATTAATTGAGCTTTTGTTAGATCTAGACAATGTTCTAATCAAAACTACTTACCTGCATTGATGGAGAAGATCTCCCTGTAGCTCAAACGGTGAAGAATCTGCCTGCAAGACGGGAGACCAGGGTTCAATCCCTGGGTTGGGAAGTTCCTCTGGAGAAGGGAATGGCAATCCACTCCAGTATTCTTGCCTAGGACAGAGGATCCTGGCGGGCTACAGTTCATGGGGTTGCAAAGAGTTGGACACGACTGAGTGACTAACACAGTCCATACAGTCCAGTAATTTTATTAATTCTTATCAATTTTTATTACTTCTTATTTTTATTCATTCATATTGGAGTGTATTTATTGACATCTTATTGGATGCTATGTTGGTTTCTGCTGTTACAGCGAAGTGAACAGCTCTGTGTTTATATATATCCCCTCTTTTTCAAATTTGTATTTATTCATTTTTGGCTGCGCTGGGTCATAGTTGCTGCATGCGGGCTTTCTCTAGTTGCAGCGAGCAGGAGTTTCTCTCTAGTTGCAGTATGCGGGCTTCTCACCGTGGTGGCTTCTCTCATTTCAGAGCCCGGGCTCCAGGGCACACAAGCCCAGCAGTTGCGGGGCATGGGCTTAGTTGCCTGGCAGCATGTAGGATCTTCCCACACCAGGGATCAAACCCATGTCCCCTGCATTGGCAGGCAGATTCTTAACCACTGGACCACCAGGAAAGTCCCTTTATTAATTCTTCTAACTGAACTCTGCATAATCTCTCTCTTCCTGGACTCCTTTTTCAAGACTTCTTTTGTCTCTTGTCTATTATGGTCAATCAGTGTACTGTCCTATCTCTTCTGTAGATTGTAAAATTTATTGATCATGGAAATAGTCTTGTTTATCCTTGCAAGGATTCTTTGTAAAGGAAAGTTCTTTTATGAAGTAGGAACTTGACAAATACAAACTGGGTTACAAAGCAGACCTAAATTGACTGCCTGATACACAGACTATTTCTTTTTATGACTTGCCTTGATATAGGCTTTGCCTGCTTTTCATTTGATATATTTATTATATTTACATGGAACTGCAAAACTTTCACTTTTACATGTTAAAGATACTAACTTTTATGACTTTAATTGAACATATCTGCCTTAGATGGGCAGAGCTAAGAGGAAAAGGTTTTCCAGGCAGGAATCACAGACTGGGCAAAGGCATGGAGTCAGGCCAGAAGTCAGGAGTTGCCCAAAAGGCCAACCTGGCTGAAGTTGAAAATTTGTATGGAAGTCAGTAAGAGAAAAGATTGAATAGGGACATGGAGGTACAACTCCAGCCAAATTTCTCTGGCAGGTATTGTATTCCAGGCCCTTCACTGCCTCCTTCCCAGACCCAACAATGGAGCCCCTGGAGTTGTTCCAGCCCCCACATTTTTTCTTTTATTGAAGTACAGCTGATGCACAGTAATGTTACATAAGTTACAGGTCTTCAATATAGTGATTCACAATTTTTAAAGGTTATACTCCATTTGTAATCACTATAAAGTATTGACTATATTCCCCATGTTGTACAACATACCCTTGGAGCTTATTTCACACTTAGCAGTTTGTACCTTTTAATCCTCTGCCCCTGTATTGCTCCTCCTCGCTCCCTCTCCCCATCCAGCCTCTATAGTAACTTTTCGCTGTGCGGGGTGCAGGGCTGGAACACAGTGCAGCAGGGTGCAGGAAGAACACAGTGCAGCAGGGTGCAGGAATTGAGCTCATGCCCCGTGCAACCGAAGTGCGAAGTCTTAACCACTGGACCTCCAGGGAAGTCCCAGCACGTTTTGCAGTCCCTGTCCTTCCACCTTCCTTCTGTCCACGTTCTAATCATCACCAGGGAGTTGGCAATTCACTGAAAATCCAGATGGATTAAGGGTTTAACACAACAAAACAAACTACGAATGAACTAGAAGACAACGCAGAGTTTTCTTATAATATTAAACTGAGGAAAGCAAGACACAAACCCCAGAAGTGAAAGAAAAGATGATCAGATTTGAGTGCATAAAAAATATAAAATAAATAAACCGAAAAGGAAGTTAAGAAAATAATACCACTTACAAGAGCATCAAAATGAATAAAAGTCTTAGAAATAAAGCCTAAGCCAGGAGGTGAATGACTTGTACACTGACAATTACAAAAAACTACTGAAAGAAATTAAGCACAAATAGATGGAAAGATATCCTATGTTTATGAATTGAAAGACTTATAATTGCTCGGAGATCCATGTCACCCAGTGGTCTACAGTTTCAATACAATGAAAAATCCCAATTTTTTTTTTTTTTACAGAAATAGAAAAGTTCATCCTGAAATTCATATGGACTCTCAAGGGAACTGAATAGCCAAAAAGAAGAACAAAGTTGAAGGATGTGCACTTTTGGATTTGAAAATATTACAAAGTTAGAGTAATCAAGATCAGTGTGGTAGCAACATAGAGACAAATGAAATAGAAGAGAGAACTCAGAAATAAACTCTCTCACATACACACAAAAATCTCAAATGAGTTTCAGTAAGGATGCCAAGAACACTCAACAAGGAAAGAACAATTTTTTCACCTGGATCTCCGCAAGCAAAAGAATGAAGTTGGACCCTTGCCTAACGCCATATACACAAACTAACTCACGCTAGATCAAAGATGTAAACACAAAAGGTAAAACAATAAAACTTTTTGAGGAATGTGTGGCAAAACTTTGCATCATTGGATTTGGTGACAGTTTTTTGAATGTGACATCAAAGGCACAGGCAGCAAAAGAAAAGAACAGACAGATTTGACTTGATGAAAATTTAAATTTCATGCATCAAAAGGCACTATGGACAGAAGGAAAAGGCAAGCCACAGGATGGATTTGGAATATATTTGCAAATCATATATCTGATATATGATTAATCTCCAGATTATATAGAGAATTTCTAAATCTCAAAAAAAAAAAAAAAAAAAAGCCAACAAAATAACAACTGTTGGCAAGCATATGGAGAAACTGGAATGTCTATGACCTGTTGGTGGGAATGTACAATGATACAGCTACTGGGAAAAACTGTGTGGAAGTAAGAAATTTTAAATTGAGCTACCATAAGATCCAATAATGCCACTTCTCTGTATATACCCCAAAGAACTGAAAGCAGGGTTTTGAAGAGATATTTGCACACCTATGTTCACAGCACTATTCACAACAGTCAAGAGGTGGAATGCAATTGTCTACCTATGAATGAATGGACAAGCAAAATACGGTATAAACATAAAATGAGATATTATTCAGCCTTAACAAAGAAGAAAATTCTGATATATGCTATAACATGGATGAGCCTTGAGGACACGTGCTACATTGAAATAGTCCAGCCATGAAAAGACAAATATTGTATGATTCCACTTATATGAAATACATAGAATAGTCAAATTCAGTGATAAATTTGAAAGTAGAATGCTAGCTCCCAAGGGCAGGAAGAGGAGGAAAAGGGGTGTTGTCCTTTAATGATTATAGTTTCAGATTTTCAGGTGAAAAGGTTCTGAATATATGTTTCATACCAATATAAATTTATTTAAAATGACTGAACTATATCCTATGATTAAGGTGGTATATTGATGTTTTTGAACTGTGGTGTTGGAGAAGACACCTGAATGTCCCTTGGACTGCAAGGAGATCAAACCAGTCAACCCTAAAGGAAGTCAGTCCTGAATGTTTATTGGAAGGACTGATGCTGAAGCTGAAATTCCAATACTTTGGCCACGTGATGCGAAGAACTGACTCACTGAAAAAGACCCTGATGCTGGGAAAGATTGAGGGCAGAAGGAGAAGAGGCAATAGTGGATGAGATGGTTGGATGGCATCACAGACTCGATGGACATGAGTTTGAGCAAGCTCCGGGAGCTGATGATAGACAGGGAAGCCTGGCATACTGCAGTCCATGTGGTCGCAAAGAGTCAGATACGACTGAGCAACTGAACTGAACTGAACTGAAGGTGGTATATTCTACATTGTGTGGTATTTTTCCCACAATAAAAAATTAGGTAGCAGAGAAAAATAAACAAATGTCAAAGATAAGCAAGAAACAGGGAGAAAATGTTTACATCATATGTAACAGAAAAAAATACTTAAAATATCTAATATGAAGAGTTCCTCCCAAAGTCAGTGCTCTGTGACAGCCTAGAAGGGTGGGATGGGGAGGGAGTTGGGGGGGGGTTTAAGAGGGAGGGGACATACGTATCCCTAATGTCGATGCATGTTGATACACGGCAAAAACCATCACGATATTGTAAAGAAATTATCCTCTAATTTAAAAAACTTTTCATTAGAGAAAAAAAAGCTTTCCTGCACAACAATAAGAGAAAGTATAGCAACCCAAAAGAATAATCTGCAAAGGAGAAGAAGCAGCTATAAAAGTAGCTATTTATCCTAATAAATGTATGAAAGAATGCACAACGTTCCTATTTAGTGGTATTTCTCTAAATTCCTAAGTAAACATGTTTTTTTCCGCCCCAAAAAACGGCCTCCCAAACACACAGAATAGAAAATGGATTTGGGGACAGTAACCTGCACTTTGATGATATCCCATATGATGGAATAATAACTAACAATTTCTAAGTGCAAGTGCTGACTGAATAGTGGCATTATTCTCATCATCTCCATTTTACAGATAGGAAAACTGAGGCACAGAGACATTATACTTGTTGTCCAGATTTCACACAGATATCACACAGAGGTGCTGGACTTTGAACACAGGTATCTGATTTGCTAGAACCCAAGTTGTTAACCACTGCACTCCTTCTGACTCTTGTTTTCCTTTTCCCTGGTTGGTGCAGTATATATATTGATACAATAACTGATTTTTGGGAGGGCAATTTGACCACTTCTATAAAAAATAAAGACCTTATAAATATAAAAAGTCTGAGATCTAGCAATTCCACTTCTAAGTAACATTGTTCAGAAATACTCAGTGTCCAAGGATATAGGATGTTCATCTTATACATTTTTAGATAGCTGGAATACACCCCCACCTCCAGCTTCAATGCTAACTCCTGATTAGCCTAAGCCTGTGGCGGTTGGTCTCTTCCTTCCATGGTTATTGGCTCAGAGTGGGCATGTGACAGTTGCAGCCAATGAGACAGAAGGGAAGGTCTGTTGCCAGGCAGCAGGCAGCCTCCACGTGCCTAAGAAAGAAATCACTCCCCTGTTTCTCCAGATGTTCTTCAGGCAGGTGGTGACATCGAATTCTATCACCAACTTGAACCCCAAAGAGAAGGAGCCTGAGGATTGAGCCCAATGAGGAGGACCTCTATCTGTAGAGGAGGAACCTGGAGCCCTGGAAACATTTTCTATCCAGTAACTGCCTCCTCTTTGGGGCTCTCAAGTTCCTCTAGATCTCTGGTCGTGAGAGATGTGGGTTTTCTTATTGGTTAAGCTGGTTTGACCTGGGGTTTCCAGCCAAAGGTGTCCTAACTAGTATGACTTGGCTGCCATAAAAGAAGAATCAAGTTCAACATCTCTTGTTAAATGGTCTTGAAGAAAAACAAAAATAATAATAAATAAATGAACTCTGCTGCTGCTGCTAAGTTGCTTCAGTCCTGTCCAACTCTGTGCAACCCCATAGATGGCAGCCCACCAGGCTCCCCCATCCCTGGGATTCTCTAGGCAAGAACACTGGAGTGGGCTGCCATTTCCTTCTCCAATGCATGAAAGTGAAAAGTGAAAGTGAAGTCACTCTGAAGTGTCTGACTCTTAGCAACCCCATGGACTGCAGCCTACCAAGCTCCTCCATCCATGGGATTTTCCAGGCAAGAGTACTGGAGTGAGGTGCCATTGCCTTCTCTGAAATGAACTCTAAATCTTGTCAATTTCTTGATTAGAAGATAAACTTACAGCACATGCAAAAGAGAGAGGAACACATACGCAGAATACAAAATACACAGTCAGCAAAATCCAGATGCAGAGAACTCTATCAGACAAATGGATTCTTCAACAATAAAAAACTTTAAAAAAAGAAAATGAGGTGTAGGGATCAATAGATCAAAAAAGAACAAAAGATTTATCAACCAACCACGGATATGGGTCTCAACTGATTCCAGATTCAACCTGTTAAAGTATGGCATTTGTAAAATAATTAGAAAAGTGAACACTGAGTGGATAATTGATAACATTAAGGAATTATTACTCTTTAAAGAATGTAAGTCACTGTTCCTGATGGCTCAGACAGTAAAGAATCTACCTCCAATGCAGAAGACCTGAGTTCGATCCCTGGAAGATCTCCTGGAGAGGGAATGGCAACCCACTCCAGTATTTTTGCCTGGAGAATTCCACGGACAGGGCAGCCTGGCAGGCTATAGTCCACGGCATCACAAAGAGCTGGACATGACTGAAGGGCTAACACAAAGTCTGTAAATCAGTCATCCTCACACCAACCTTTTGGGTACCAGGGGCCAGTTTCGTGGAAGACAATTTTTCCATGGACAGGTGAGGGGATGGTTTCAGGATGATTCAGGCGCATTAAGGAAGGAGAGCTCAGCTGTGAATACAGATGAAACTTCACTTTCTGGCCAGCAGGTTACCTCCTGCTGTATGGGCAGGTGGCTAACAGGCCACAGGCTGATACTGGTCCATGGCCTCAGTTGGGGATCCCTGATGTAAATGATACAGTGGTTTATGTTTAAAAAGCAGAAAAGTCCTTAGAGAAACATTAGAACTATTTACAGATGAAATAGTATATATAATGTGTGATATTTACTTCAAAATAATGCGGAGATGGGACAGGAGATACATGGGGACAAATGAAACAAGATTGTCCTTGAGTTGTTGAATTGCTGAATTCATCACAATTGTTGAAACTGGGTGATGGGTGATGGTGATCCTATCTTCCTTCAGGTATGCTTTAAAATTTCCCATTATAAAAAGGTGGTTTTTTTTTTTTTTAAGGTAGAGCCAGGGAATTCCCTGGTGGTCCAGTGGTTTTCACTGCCATGGGCCTGGGTTCGATCCCTGGTCTGAGAACTAAGATCTCGAAAGCCATGCAGCACAGCCAAAATAAAATAAAATTTACAAGAATTTTAAGATGTAGATTCAATAAAGTAAATTAAATAAGTAAATAATAAAAATAAACTAAATTTTTTTAATTTTAAAAATAACAATTTTAAAAGGTACACAGAAAAAAAAAAAAAACCTCCCTCTGAAATACCTTCTTTCTCTGGTATTGTCAAACTCCACCCACTCTCTACTATATCCTTCACATCAACATATAAACATGTTTGAATATCTCCCATCTTAAAAAATAAAAGTCTCCTTGCCTTCACGTCTCCAAAGAGATGCCGCCCTTTTCTCTGTTCATGTCAAGCGGTATCTCACCCCTGCTTTTGCTTCCTCCCCGCTTGCCAATCGGCCACTCCTGTCTGCTCCTGCCCCCACCCTTTCTTTCTCCACTCCAAGCTGCTCCTGGCAAGGTCCCAGAGGCCTCCAGGTTGCCACGGCCAACGGTCACTTAACTTTTCTATCCAGAGTGTACTCTAAATGCTCTCAGCAACTTTTGACACGGCTGATTGCTCTCTCTCCTCCTCTGAACTCTCCCTTGTCTTGGCCTTTGTGACACCAGCCTCGCCTTCCCCCTCCCTCTACACATCCTGTCCTTATCCCTTCCTGTCGTCTTCCCAAGATCCTCTGTGTTCAGTCCTCTTCTCTTCCTCCAGTGCACCATCATCCCCTTTGAGTGTCTCTCCCATTCCTTCGCCTTTAACATCCTCCAGCCCCCACACCTCTCCTCCAAGCCCCCACTACCTGCATCGCCTGTGTTCCGAATGCCACGATGACAGTGGAGGGCGGTGATTAACAGTGTGGCCCAACCATTTGGGTTTGGACCCTGGCCCTGCAGTTTCCAAGCTGTGTGACCATGGGCGATTAATTAACCCCTCTGTGGCTCAATTCTCTCAGCTGTTAAAGGAGGGGCTGAATAATACACATACCCCCTCACTGTCATTATGAAAATGAGTCAATGAATATGTAGCAGTGGGAACAGTGCTTGGCACGTTAAACTCAGTAAATACTAACTATCATGGTATCTCATGGGCTTCGCAAACTTAACATACCTCAAGTGGAACTCTGGATTCTCCCTTACTATTGGTATGCTTTAGAGGGAAAAAGGAAATGGCAACCCACTCCAGTGTTCTTGCCTGGAGAATCCCAGGGATGGGAGAGCCTGGTGGGCTGCCATCTGTGGGGTCGCACAGAGTCGGATATGACGGAAGCGACTTAGCAGCAGCAGCAGAGGAAAAAAAAAAGAAACAATTCCTCTCCAGCCTTCGTCATCTCTATAAATGACACACCTACCCTCAGAAATGGGGTTGTCCTTGATCTCTTCCTTTTCCTTCGTACCATCTTCCCCTCTACCCATCTTTTTTTTCCCCCATCTAATTCTTCATCCAGGGGAGTCTCTGGCAGCCCGGTGGTTAAGACTCTGTGCTCCTAATACAGGGGGCACAGGTGCCATCCTTGGCTGGAGAACTAAGATCCTGCATGCTGCAGGGCACAGTCTTAAAAAACAAGTAAAACAAAAGAAAATGGAGAATATGTCTCTCCCTGCTTAAACCCTTGTTGCTGTTTAGTGGCTGAGTTGTGTCCAACTCTTTTGTGCCCTCCATGGACTGAAGCCTGCCAGGCTTCTCTGTCCATGGCAATAATACTGGAATGGTACTACTACTGAGCCACCAGGGACGCCTACTTAAATCCTTACTGGCTCTCATTTCTCTTTAATAGTGGACCCGTACATGGACCCACCCTAGCCTACCTCCTATATGCCTTTCTCCTCTTGTTTTCTCTGCCTGATCTTCTTCTGCCTTCTTCTCTGTTCTTCTAACAAGATACAGTCTTGTGCACCTCAGGGCCTTTGCACATACCATTCCCACTGCCTAAAACACTTTTCCCTGATGTTTGTATGACTGCCTCCTTCTTATCCTCCAAACTTCATCTTACCTGAGAACTTTCCTTATCACCCTACTTAATATCCTCTACCCCTGTTACTACTGAACACAGCACCCTGCCCACTGAACTTAACACAATTTGTACTTACAAATCTATTTGCTTGTTTCTTTGTTGATGGCCTGTCCTCCCCACTTGAGAGTAGATAGGTTGGCAGCAGGGGTCGTCTTTTTGTGTTCCTTGAGGAAGAGGGCCACATAATTGCCACACCCCTGGCTCTAAAATTCATATTTGGTAACTGCAGGTGCTTGGTAAATATTTGTGGAATGGATTATTGGATTGTCGATTCATAAAGGAAGTCTGTGTATATGGCGTTGTGGCAATTATGAAAGTCAGTCCATAAACTGAACCATGCAATAATGTTATTTCCTTGATGCTCCATTCTGCTGAGGCAGTTAGAAAGAGGCTGAACTTCAATCTTTCTGAGGCTGGACTACAATTCCAGGATATTCAGCAGGGTCAAATTTGCTGGGGGTATGGCCGACGGCAGGGTGGGGGGCTTCCCAGGTGGCACTAGTGGTAAAAAAACCTGCCTGCCAGTGCAGCTGACATAAGAGATGCAGTTTCAACCCCTCGGTTGGGAAGATCCCCTGGCGGAGGGCATGGCAACCCACTCCAGTATTCTTGCCTGAAGAATCCCATGGATGGAGGAGCCTGGTGGGCTACAGTTCATGGGATCACAAATAGTTGGCCATGACTGAAGCTACTTAGCAAGCACACAAGTCTACAAGTCTCCCTCGTCTACACAAGTGGGTAGACGAGGGAGGAGGCTGGGAGGGCAGCCAGGCTGGACAGTATCCAGACCTCAGGCAACAGTGATCCCTGCTAAAACATCACCATCTTGTCCCCCTGACCCTTTTGGTCCTGTGGTTTGCACTGTGTCTGCTTTGGGGTCAGAGCTGAGAATGATTTTGCAAGCTGCCTATGGTCTTGCCTGCCTAGTAACCCCCTGAGCCACTTCTTTCTGGGGACCCTGCTAAGAGCTAGTAAGTGGCAGACCCCCCTTGGCATTCTTGGCCAAGATACTTAACACTACTGAGGCATCTTCTTCCGCTCTGGACTTCAGCTTTTGAAACACAGAGACCAGCTTTTCTAGTCTTTCGAGACCGTGATGCTGGGAAAGATTGAAAGGAGGAGGCTAAGGGGGCAACAGGGGATGAGATGGTTGGATGGCATCACTGACTCAATGCACATAAGTTTGAGCAAATTCCAGGAGATGGTGAAGGATAGAGAAGCCTGGTGTGCTGTGGTCCATGGGATCACAAAAAGTCAGACACCACTGGGCAACTGAACAATGTTTGCCACATGTATCCCCAGGAGCACTGAACACAGAACCCAGAGCACAAAAAAAATAGAGGGGAAAAAACTGGATTAACATAGAAATATGTGTTTGGAGAGATCAAGCTTCCTACTGTGTAGGGAAATGACTATGGAGACTCAAATAGACAAGTCCAGTGAGAAGGTGACAATGATGGAGGGGAGTGATGGGGCCCTGGAGCTGGACAGAAGCCAATGGATCTCAGAGATATCTGGGAGATAAAAATCAGCGGAAGTAGGTGAGGGACTGCTTCGGGGTGGAGGAGGTAAGGAAGGAGGCATCAGGAATGAGTCCTGATTCAATCTTGAGAAACAGGATGGCTTTGCCATTGCACATGGAGTCCCCACTTCTGGAACATCCTCCTCCACTGTAACCTCCTCACCGAGGTTACTGAGTCCTTTGAGCAGTCCTGGCTGAGTCCCACTCCTTCTGCTTATCTCCATCCAAGCGTGACTTCTGCAGGGCCAGTCACATTCTTCAGTTTGATGCGCTCCCTCTCCTTTGCATGTTTACTGGGCGTGTGATCACGCATCCGTTCACGTCTTCCCCACCGTCAGGTGTGTGAGTGGATTGGGGCTCTCCCCTGCATCTCCAGTGCCTGGCACAAAAGGCTCCAAAATGAAATGAAAGCTCCAAAATGCAGGCAGAGGAGGCTCACGTGCGTTATGCTGGCTGCTGTTTCTCAAGGGGTGTGTAGGGGAGTTTAGGCTGCTGGATTTCAAAACACACAGACTCCTCCACCCTCAAAAGAGGAGGTGTCCTCACTCCACCTACTTTAAGAATCTGTGTGTGTGATGATGCTGTTGCTGGGAGTACAGTGTGCACTTGAGGTAGGAAAAATGTTGACAAGAGTTAGCAGGGTCTGTCGGGGGGTCTGGAGCAAGAAACCAGTGGGTGAAAGCAGGAGATGAGGAGCTGGGGGCCCGCGGGAAGCTTAGAGGGGAGGAATTACAGGTCAGGCCTGGAGGTGGCAGAAAGTGTCCCCAGAGGTGTTCTGGACAGCAGGACTGGAGGATGATAACGTTCAGTCTCTATCCTCTACACGGGTCCCCAGGAGCCTCCCCACTGTCTGCTCCAAAGCAAAGAAAGACTCAACAAACCAGGTGGGTGTCAGCCGCTCAGTCCTGTCCAACTCTGCGATCCCACGGACTGTAGTCAGCCAGGCTCCTCTGTCCACAGGATTTCCCAGGCTGGAACACTGGAGTGGGTTGCCATTTCCTTCTCCAGGGGATCTTCCCGACTCTGGGATTGAAGCCGGTCTCCTGCATTGCAGGTGGGTTCTTTATCACGGAACCACCAGGGAAGCTCTCACTAACACACATCCACTGTGGTGTGGCTCATTAGTCTGATGTTCACTTCACTGGCTGTCTTCAGAAAGGTGTTAGATGCTCAGTCGTGTCCAGCTCTTTGTGACCCCACAGACTGTAACCCGCCAGGCTCCTCTGTCCATGGAATTCTCCAGGCCAGAATACTGGAGTGGGTTGCCATGCCCTTCTCCAGGGGATCTTCCCAGCCCAGGGATCGAACCCGGTTCTGCATTGCTATGCTAAGTCATGTTAAGTCACTTCAGTCATGTCTGACTCTGTGCGACCCCATAGACGGCAGCCCACCAGGCTTCCCTCGTCCCTGGGATTCTCCAGGCAAGAACACTGGAGTGGGTTGCCATTTCCTTCTCCAATGCATGAAAGTGAAAAGAGAAAGTGAAGTCGCTCAGTCATGTCCGACCCTTAGCGACCCCATGGACTGCAGCCTACCAGGCTCCTCCATCCGTGGGATTTTCCAGGCAAGAGTACTGGAGTGGGGTGCCATTGCCTTCTCCATCTTTTTTGACTGCCTGAGCCACTGAGGAAACACCCTCCCCCGTCTCTAGAACGGTGCCTGTGTCTATAAAGGTGTGAGGCTCCAGGAATATCTGTTGATTGTTGAATGAAGGCTGCTGCTGCTGCTGCTGCTCAGTCGCTTCAGTCATGTCCAACTCTGTGTGACCCCACAGACGGCAGCCCACCAGGCTCCGCCATCCCTGAGATTCTCCAGGCAAGAACACTGGAGTGGGTTGCCATTTCCTTCTCCAATGCATGAAAGTGAAAAGTGAAAGTGAAGTCGCTCAGTGTCTGACTCTTAGCGACCCCATGGACTGCAGCCTACCAGGCTCCTCCATCTGTGGGATTTTCTAGGCAAGAGTACTGGAGCGGGGTGCCATTGCCTTCTCCGAAGGCACGCAGGAGCAAATGTTCTCAAAGTGTTCCCTGAGTGTGTGTGTGGTGGTGCGGAGGCGCAGGGGATTACTACTGCTCCTGTGTGGATTAAACAAGACAAAGTCTTGGCAGTTTAATACCCTCCGGCTCAAAATCTAGAAAGAGAGAAGCTGGGTTGAGGATGAGGAGTGTTGTGGGAAGAGGCCAGACAGGTGTCACAAGGTGAGCGGGGGCACCCACGGGGACAGACGCAGGGGAAACCGTAAGGGGTCTCTCAGGAGCCTCGGCGACCCCAGCCTGACTGACTGACACCCCTACCCTATGGGGCAGTTGTGGGGGGGCAGGAATTTGCCCTGGTGACCTCCCCAGGCGCACTCCTGTCACCATGGTGATCAATCGCAAAACAAGCAGCTTGATTGTCCCTGCTCAGCGGGGCAGGTGAAACCCCGGCCACGTGACCGATACTGGGCCAGGTGCGGTTAAGGGACACCCGCCGCCTCCCTGTCTTAACCCATTCAACACCTCAGTGTCCCTGCCGCTGCAGGCCCCACCTCCTTGGCTCTCTGTCCCCAGCCAGATGGGTGGTGAGGAAATCCCTGGAGAACTGACTGGGAGTCACACGGCCCGGGAAGGACTTCGGGCTGGGCCACGCAGGGGCTGCGTGACAGCAGCTGGGTGACTTGCCCCACTGCGTATCCATTCTCAGCAGTAAAATGAGGGTGCTAACACCCTCCCCCTTCCCAGGGAGATTGGACCACTGGGAACAGAGATGCGGAAGTGGAGAGCCATCATAGACATAGAGCATCCTCGTTCTGTACCCCGCTTCTTCCCTTACATCAGCCTCCGTATATCAGGAGCTTGCCATTTCCCCAAGAGGGAGACCCTCACCAACCACCAGCTAGTCCACTGGCCCATTCCTGACATGCTGGGAGGGAGGGGTGGGCAGCCCTCAGGTGGATCCCTCCCCAACACTCCATCAGCAGAGTCCCTCTGAGGTAGCAAAAACCCCTCTCCTGGCCCCACAGCTTTTTCTGGAGTGTTCAAGTGAAAACCTCAAGCCAACTGGTTTTTCTGCTTGCCAGCCAGACAGGCCCTAAACAGCCATGTGATACAGCTGGGGCCCAGGACTCAGAAACATCTCAAGACTGCTTCTGCCCCTAGACCCAGGGCTCGGGCTGGAGGCAGATGGTCAAGGGCTGAGGGCCAGGCTCAGGTTACCTAGTTAGACAGCAGGCTAGGGTGGGGTGGGGACTCACTTGAAACCACCTTTGAAATGTTACGCTTCTGAATCACCAACATGACGTCAACCCCCTTCCCATTTACCCACCAATTCTAGAAAAACATCCTGCCCATTCTCCTCCAAGGACCCCTCCCAGACCTTAGGCCAACCCGCTCTCCAGTGCTCAGATGTTCTCCTCACTCCCCTAATGACTATGCTGGCAACAAATGATTACACCACCTGGTGTGTTTAGAGTCCCCAGTGACCTCAGAGCCCTCCCCAGATTAGAACAAAACACCGGCCTGTCACCAGCTGGCTCAAGATCGGGGCCACATTATTAGGCAAGGCATTGATGAGGCTATGTAATTAGGATGCTCGTAACTGTACTGACTCCATCAGGCTTGTCCTAAGGAGCTAGGGGAGAAGCTAGTGTAACCCTGGCTGGCCCAGGTACCACGTCCTGGAAGGGGTAACCCAGCCACCAGCTGAACTGACACCTAAGCCTCAGCTAGTGCCTTGACTCTCTCCATGATCATTAAGTAAAATTACTATTGCTCTTTGCACCAAATGAACAAAACATGACCCAGGGCTTCCAGGAACCCCCAGCCTATGGTGGACATATAGAAGGCCGGACTCTTGACAAATGCTTTGAGACCATGGGGTGGAAGAAATTAGTTTCAATTGGGGAAATCTGGAGAGGTTTGAGAAAGAGGTGGCAGTTATCCTGGACCTTAAAAGATGTGGAGGATGGCCAACTGGCTATTTGGAGCCAGCCTATTGTTAGGCTCAGCACTGAAAGCGGGAGGCAAAGGGGATGACAGAGGACGAGATGGTTGGACGGCATCACCAACCCAATGGACTTGAGTTTGAGCAAGTTCCGGGAGATGGTGAAGGACAGAGAAGCCTGGTGTGCTGCAGTCCACAGGGTCGCAAAGAGTCAGACACGACTGAGTGACGGAAGAACAACACAGCACCCCAGTGGGGAGTCGCAGGGGTTGTTGTAGCCACGGGTTCTGGCAAACAAACTCACTCAGAAGGACAATGCAAATAGTGGAGTGCAGTTTTTTACACCGGTGGGCCCAAGGCAGAGTCTCCTCTTAGCCAAGGACCCCAACCAGTTTTTGTGAAAACCTTATATACCCTACGGAGAAGGCAATGGCACCCCACTCTAGTACTCTTGCTTGGAAAATCCCATGGACGGAGGAGCCTGTTAGGCTGCAATCCATGGGGTCGCTAAGAGTCGGACACAACTGAGTGACTTCACTTTCACTTTTCACTTTCATGCATTGGAGAAGGAAATGGCAACCCACTCCAGTGTTCTGGCCTGGAGAATCCTAGGGACGGGGGAGCCTGGTGGGCTGCCGTCTATGGGGTCGCACAGAGTCAGACACGACTGAAGTGACTTAGCATAGCATATATACCCTAAGTGTACGTGCCCAAACCCACCTTCCAAAATTCCCTGAGACTAGTCTGAACAATCCCATGGACGGAGGAGCCTGGTAGGCTCCAGTCCATGGGGTCGCTAAGAGTCGGACAGGACTGAGTGACTTCACTTTCACTTTTCACTTTCATGCATTGGAGAAGGAAATGGCAACCCACTCCAGTGTTCTTGCCTGGAGAATCCCAGGGACAGGGGAGCCTGGTGAACCTCCGTCTATAGGGTCGCACAGAGTCAGACACGACTGAAGCGACTTAGCAGCAGCAGCAGCAGCAGCAAGCAGTCTGAACAAAGGAAGAGAAAGATACAAAGTTAACCCGCGATTCATATGCCTTAAGCCTGGGTAGTTAACAGGGGACAATTATCAACAGGCCTGTGGTCATACTCCAACAAGCATAATAGAACTTATGACCCTATTTGCTTACACAGTTAATTAGGGTATTCTTTTAGGCAATGGAGAGTCTAGGTATGAGCCCTGGGGTTCTTCCCTCTGGGGTGCCTGGTTTTCCAGTTGGTATGTCGTTTCCACAGATACTGGGCACAGAAGCTCAAAGTCCATGGCCCAGCCCAAGACAGAGTCCTGCTTTCAAGATGGAGCCTGTTCTGTCTGTTTCCTCCTTCAGGGTAAGGACCTGAAGGGAGGTGTGTAGTGTAGACTTTGGGGGTGCCTGGTTGGTCCACACCACGTGCCTTGTAGGATCTTAGTTCCCCAACAGAAATTGACTCAGGACCCTCGGCAGTGAGAACACAAGAGTCCTAACCACTGGACCACCAGGGAATTCCCCTTGATGTTTGTATGTTTTTAAACAGATGAGCTGTTTTATTTATTTGGCTGTCTTTGGTCTTAGATACGGCATGCAGGATCTCCAATCCTCGTTTCAGCATGCAGGATCTTTATATAATTTCATTTGCTTGTTTTTGGCTGTGCTGGATCTTCGTTGCTGCACAGGCTTTTCTCTAGTTGTGGGGAGTGGGGGCTACACGTGGTTGCGATTCAAGGGCTTCTCATTGTGGTGGCTTCTCTTGTTGTAGCTCCTGGGCTCTAGGACACAGGCTCAATAGTTATGGCGCAGGGGACCAGTTACTCCGTAAAATGTGGGATCTTCCCAGACCAGGGATAAGATCGGCATCTCTTGCATTGCAGGCAGAGATTCTCCACCACCGAGCCACCAGGGAAGCCCATGCACAATCTTTGTTGCAGCATGTTCCCTGACCAGGTGTCAAACCCAGGCCCCTGCATTGGGAGCAGAGTCTTAGCCACTGGCCCACCAAGGAAGTCCCTCTCCTGATGGGTTTCTGAGCAGAAGAATGCCTTAGAAAGAGCAGCTACTCTTGTAACTGCTGAAGGCTCGACTGCTGCGGAAGCCAGCTGAGACCTGAGACATCGCCACTGCCACCATTAGCCCAGACGAGGAAGAGAACATGGCAGCCCGTCAGGGTTCCAAAAAGGGGAGTGACATCCCTGCACAATGTGCTAAGCGGGTGGGAGGATTATTTATTAATATTTAATATTTCTCTGCTGATAAATGGGGGGCGTGGTGAGCACAGCTGAACCCAATACAGCTCAGTGCACTAAGCAAATGCCCTCTCTAGTACAAACAACTGGCCTCCCACCTTGACTCGAAGACCAGAGATTCCGGTTCTACCGCTTGTAAAAGTTATTTGCCTCGGTTTCCCCATCTGTAATGGGCGGGGAGGCGGGCAGGTTGGAGACGACCTCCAGAGTCCCTCCGAGCTCCTTCTAGAGACTTCAAGATTAGTGAGAGTTGTTCTGCTCCTACCGGCCTGCCTGGGCCTGCGCGGCAGTGGAGCACAGCGCCTTCAAGCTGGCATATCGGCGAGGGGAGCCACTCCTGCCGCCGCCCGCCGCACAGAAAATACCGCAGCTACCCAAGGCGGCGCTAGAGGGCAGAGGAGCAGGCCGCAGCGGGGCCAGGCAGGGACTTACAGCGGCTTGCCAAAGATCTGCCCCGCGGCCAGAGTTCAAGCCCAAACCCCGTGACTACATCCTGAGCGATCGAGACCAGACTCCAAAACGAAACCTCCGATTCCTGGCATAGGTTCTCCACTTGGGAGGAGCTGGGCGGGAGCCCAGCGGGGCGGGGTCAGGGTGCTGGGTGGCTCCGCCCGGAGCGTGGCCAGGGGCGGGACTCTCGCCTGTGGGCGGGGCACCCGCAGGGTTACGTACGGGCGCAAGGGGCGGAGCCTAGAAGAGAGACAGATTTTCGGGGTTACGTAAGGAGACGTGAGCGAAGGCGGGGCGCTCCGCGCTAGGGGGCGGGGAGAAGCCGGAGCTCCGGCCGGAATTGGGCGGGGCCCTGAGCAAGGCGGAGCCAAGGGGACGACACGAGGTGCGCGCGGGGTAGCAGATGCTGGAGATGCTCCGCTGGACGCGTGCTTGGACGGTCCCCTATAGGGGGATCGGCCCCTCCAGTTCGAGCTTCTCCAGACTGCCTATCGCACCCAGCAGCAGTCAAGGCGGCACCGAGCCGAGGTCAGTCAAGGGCGTCCGCTGGAAGGCCGTCCCTCGCTCCTCCTCCCCCCCCGCCCCCCGAGTTTGTCCCAGTTGGCTCCGCTTCCTCCGCTTGGGTCCTCCCTCTCCCAGGCCGCTCGCTTCCCCTGCCGGCTCAGACCCTTTCCCCACCCTCGTTCCTCCCGCCAGACCGGTGCCGCTTTCCTACAAGCTTCTGGACGGCGAGGCAGCTAGCCCGCCCCTTGTCTTTCTGCATGGGCTCTTCGGCAGCAAAACCAACTTCAACTCCATCGCCAAGGCCCTGGCTCAGCAGACAGGCCGGAAGGTGAGCTTCTGGAGTCGGCGGGGCCCTGAGGGAGGTGGGGTCTGGGTGGGCGGGGCCCTAGAGGAGGGCGAGGTGTGGCTAGCTTCTGCTTGGGAGCCGCGGGTCTCTCTGATTAGAAATCAGAGAGATTGACCTTCTGAGGTTGGAAGCCCCAGGGCAGACCCAGGCCCACGACGAACCCCATTCATTCCCTGGTGCTTTCACCCACCCAGTCCTTCATTCGTATTATAGATCTCCATCTGTGTAATCCACCCTGACTTAGCCACTGCTCTCAGATACCTAGGCAACAACATCCTGCCCGCTAAGGGGGCCAGACCCTGCTTGTTCACCAGGGGATGACAGGGGCTTTCCACCTCCTGCAGCTGCCCGCCCTGCTGTGCTCCAGCTGTTGCCAGTTCTTGCTGTCTGCTTTCTCTGTAGCTGCCAGCCAGCTAGGCCAAATGTCCGGAGACGTGGTCACCCTCCTTGGGCCTTCTGGCACAGCGGCTCCGGTTCTTCATCTGGGCCTCCAAGGTCTGAGAACGGGGGTCTTCTCACTATCCAGGCCCTTTCCCCGGGGTCTTCTTCCCCACCCCGGGCTCTCCACCTCCCTCAGCCTGCAGATCTGCCAGGCTTTTGGCTCTGCCCTGACTGTGGATGCCAGCGCTTCTCCCCACCTCACGCCTCCCCAGGTGCTGACAGTGGATGCTCGGAACCATGGTGAGAGCCCCCACAGCCCAGACATGAGCTACGAGGCCATGAGCAAGGATCTGCAAGACCTCCTGCCCCAGCTTGGCCTGGTGCCCTGCGTCCTCATTGGCCACAGCATGGGAGGCAGGACCGCCATGCTGCTGGCACTTCAGAGGGTGAGCCGTCCCTCTTCAGGGCTTCCTCCTATCTGTTGTCGTCCCTGAGCACCCAGCAGGCAGCCTGGAACTCCAGCGAGCCTTGGATGGCCGAGTTCTAGATCCAGGAACCTGCCCTAAGGTGCCCATTCTGCTTCTCTCCCTCAGCCAGAGCTGGTGGAGCGCCTGATTGCCGTGGACATCAGCCCAGTGGAGACCACATCCAGCTCGAACTTTCCAAACTACGTCGCAGCCATGAGGGCCGTGGACATGGCGAATGAGGCGTCCCTTTCCGGCGCCCGAAAACTGGCCGATGAAAGGCTCTGCTCTGTTATCCAGGTAATGCACGCAAGCCCCTGCGTGGTGTGGTCAGAGGAAGAGTGGCAGCCCCAGGCCTCACACAGAGCCCCCCACCCCGCAACTGCGGGACCCCCACAGAGCAAGAGCATGCGGCAGTTCCTGCTCACCAACCTGGTGGAGGTGGATGGGCGCTTCGTGTGGAGGCTGAACTTGGATGCCTTGGCCCAGCACTTGGACAAGATCTTGGACTTCCCCGCACGACAAGAGACCTACTCTGGGCCAACCCTCTTCCTCCGGGGTGGAAACTCTCAATTCCTGCTGTAAGCCAGGCTGGGTGGTAGGGACAGGCATACCCGACTTACCCAGCTCCTCAGCCTGCCTTGTGGAGGACTGGGGTGTGGGTAAGGGGTGCCTGAAAACCGGAAACACCACTGGGCACATAGACTCACGTGATTCTCCCTCTCTCCCTGCTTGGCCTTTGTGTCCCTCCTTCTCTCTCCACTTTCCTCCTGTCATCCCTTCTCGGCCACCTTCTCTCTGGTGTTCAGTCCCAGCCACTACCCTGAGATTAGGCGGCTGTTCCCTCGGGCCCAGATGCAGACTGTGCCGAACGCTAGCCACTGGGTCCACAGCGACCGCCCGCAGGACTTCATGGCGGCAGTCCGAAGCTTCCTGGCCTAAGGGTTGCTGGCCAGAGGGGACGTGAAACCCCAGGCGTCAAGGTTCTGCATCCTGCTCCTTGTTTCTGTACAGAAGTACTCAGGTGGGCACTCCAAGGGCACGAGGATGCAGAAGGGCTCAGACCTCAAACTTTAATGAATAAAGACACTCCTCCCAAGGTCTTGGGCTGAGCTTTCTCACCGCCAGCGTCCCCACCGACTCAGGTGGAATCGGATCCAGGGGGTCCTGGCAGTTCCAGGGTCCATGGGGGCTCCCGGAGCACCCCGGGACTCTCTCTGCAGCTGACTCTCAACCTGCTGCCTCACCAGCCGTTGCATGTCCTCCTGGGGGCCAGGAGAGCAGGGTCAGGGGCCAGGCCTGTGCTTGTCTGGCCCTGCCTCCCAGGCCTGGCCGGCACACCCATCTTACCTCCCAGGCCTCCACCTCCTGCCTCAGTCTCAGCTTCTCCTCCAGAACTTCCAGCAGCTGGGCCTCCACAGCACGCAGCTTGGCTCTGCATGTGTCCAGCTCAGCCTCCACGGCCTGCTTTCTGAGGTGGGCAGAGAGCAGCCTGAGGCTCAGGCCCTGCAGACATGATTCTGGGCCCTGAGGGTAGACCAGTGTGGCCACAGCCCCCTGCCTTGGGACAGTATTCGTACAAGTATCTATGCAGCTTTCCTCCCAGGAACGCCCGACTTCCCTGCTTCCCTTCCTGGCAGGACAGAGCCTCAATGGGGAGCCATCCACTGCCCTCCCAACCCCTGCAAGCAGCCGCCTCTCACTTGGCAATAGCGTCATCTCGCTCCCGGAGGATCTGGTCCAGCGAAGGCTCTGTCTGGGTGTCCCCCAGTGCTTCAGCTGCTTGGGATTCTGGGCTCTGCAGTCGGGTGACAGAGGAGGGAGCAGGGGTTTCTGGGTCTTGCCTGGATGAGGTGCCCCACGTGGCCCTTCCTCCCTGACCTTGATCCTGATGCCGATGTCAGGAGGGGAAGGGTCTGAGATACTCTGCACCTGCCCGCCAGTGCCCCAGTCTCTGCTTCCTGCTGAGGGGATAGTAGGTGTGGCCCCCTTCCCACCTAACGGGGAGCAGAGGGGGTGGGGTGTTTGGACCCCCAGGGAGGAAAGGCGTTCTTCCCCGATCCCCACGAAAGGGACAAAGTGGCTTCAGAAGGATGACTTACCCCTTGAGGGCCCCAGACTGAGAAGGTGGCCTGGCGACCTGGACTCTTGTCAGCCGGGTGGGGCAGGCGGAGGACATGGCCCTTTGCCCTTGCTTCCTGCCCAGGCACTCCCTGTCAGGCCCCACCCACAGCCAGCGGGCCATGCCCTTGTCTCCCCTCCTGGAACCCTCTGGCCAGACTCAGTTCTCAGCCCCTTCCTTGCCCAGTCATTCATGCCCTGCACCTCAAGGGGGCGCTCCACTCAGGTCAGGAGATGAGAAAGGATCGAGAGAGCCTGTGCTGAGGCCTGTCAGACTCTGACCCTCTGGACTGCAGCACGCAGGCTCCTCTGTCCGTGGGATTCTCCAGGCAAGAACAATGGAGTGGGTTGCCATTTCCTCCTCCAAGGGATCTTCCTGACCCGGGGATCAAACCCGCGTCTCCTGCAGCTCCAGCACTGAAGGGCAGATTCTTCACCACTGAGCCACCTGGGAAGCCAGATGAGAAAGGGATAGAGCCCAGCTGGCTGCAGTGCTGAGACTGGTGCACCACCCCCCATCCTGCAGAGCTGGCATCTCCGAACCCTGAATGAACGGCATCATCCATATAACCAAAACCAGAAGGGAAATAGGTTTAACCATTCCTGGCTCTTGTCTCCTAATATCTTAGCAAAAACAGTTCCCATTTGGAGATTCCCAGGCAGTCTAGTGGTTAGGACTCCATGCTCTCACTGTCAAGGGCTTAGGTTCAATCTCTTGTCAGAAAACTAAAATGCCACAAGTTGCACAGCAAAAAAAAAAAAAAAAAATTCTCCTAACATCTTGAACATCTATCCTCCCTAGCAATATCTTCCAGTATTCCCACATTATTGCTCATTATCCCCCCCAGTACTCCCCACATTCTGATCCTGGAGCGTGGGTGAGGATGGGGAGGTCTTGGAATCTTGGTATCCCACACCTCCCTAGATGCAACCACTGAGTGCCCAGGTGACATCAAAGATATAAAAGGGCTTCTTCCTCTTTGAGAGACCTCTGTAGCCCAGGTCCGACTTGGGCATTAGACCCTCAGTCCTGCTCTAAACAGTATATCCTTCTTCCAAGATCCCCACCAGGAAGCTCCCTGCAGACATGACTCCTGATGGTCCGTGGGTCCCACTCAGCCAGGCGCACCTCCAACAGCCAGACATCCCAGTTTCTTTGACTGAACCCCAGTGAACAGGTAGAACTGAGCTGTACCCCTAAACACCCCTTTTGTGGAAGTTTGCATTCAGTGTGTTTCCGGAGGAGGCTACTCTGTCACGATCCAGACAGGACCCCTGCTCTCGAAACTCTGGGTATTATCAGAGAAGGGTGTCAGGGAGCCCAGGGACGGGGAGCACAGAGGGCCCTCACGTCCAGTCACGGGGGTTCCACAGGAGCTTGTCTGAAAATGAGTCCTGAAGGCCAGCCGGAGTCAGCCAGAAGGGCTAACGTTCATGGCAGGCTAAAATTGATGACATTTATTTTAACTTTTTACTTTGAAACAATTTCAAACTGTAATGTCCCCCTCCCCCCCCCAAAAAAATTCCTTTTAGGGTAAAAAAAAAAATCTAGTGTAAAACATTGTTCCCAGTTGTCACATTTCTCTGGCCTCCCTCAATCTAGAACAACTTTGCAGCCTTTCTTTGAATTTTGACCTTGGCGTGTTTGAAGATTACAGGGAAGTTATTTTGTAGACTGGCCTGTCCTTCAATATGGGTTTGTTCGTTCCTCCCGCACGATTAAACAGCTGTTACACATTTTGGGCAGAAATATCACAAAAAAAGATGCTGTGGGTTTTTTTGTTTCGCTGCGCCGCGGAGCCTGTGGGATCTTAGTTCCCCGAATGGGGTTTGAACCCAAGCCACGGCAGTGAAAGCACCGAAGTGCCGAGTCCTAACCACTGGACCACCAGGGAGTTCCCGATGCTGTGTTCTTACATCCAGTATCATTTGGAACCATGACTGGTGGTGCTGGTAATGTTGATCACTTGATCATAATTAGTCAGTATTGAGAAAATGAGGTATTTTATGACCATAGGTTTCAGCATCCATTGATGTATCTTGTCTGAATTAATACAATGGCTTGCAAATGGTCTTTTCCAATTTTATCATTTCTTCTGCATTTATTAGTTGGCCTTCTATTATTAATATAAAGAAGAACTTTTTCTTCACCCTTATTTATTCATTTTACTTAAGTCAGGTGGACTTGTGGTATTCTATTTTATTCAATAGGCTATAACACATTCCTATCATTTATTTTGATGCTCATATTGTCCCAGAACTGGTCAGTGGGTGCCCCTTGCTGACCTCTTCATTTTAATGTGTCACATCCTTCTTTGGAACCTTCCATTCTTTCTGGCTCAAGAAGATATTCCAGGTTCACCTTGTTTTTCCCTGCCCCCAGCCCTAGAATTATCCATTTTGGCAAGAACACCTATTTCTTTTTGGTGGTGAATAGTATTTAGAAACCAAGACGTGGGTGTTGGTTGTGCTCCATGCAGTCAAGGTAACGTCTCCTGCCAGGCCCACTCAGTAGACATACATTCTCCATAGACACATAAACATACACATTTACACCTCTGTTCCTTCGTCTGTGTGAGAGTTCATTTTGTATGTCAACTTAGGACTGAGTCACTGAATGCCCAGTTATCTGGTTAAACATTACTTCCGGGTGTGTCTGTGAGGGTGTTTCCAGAAGAGATTACCATTTGACTAGTTGGCCTGAATAAAACGGTGGCCCTCCCCAAGATGGACAGGAATCATCCAACCCATTGAGGGCCTGAATAGAACAAAAAGCCAGAGGAAAGGCTGAAGTCTCTCTTCCAGCCTGTTGAGCTGAGATCTTGGTCTTCTCCTGCCCTTGGACTGGTACTTGCAGCACCAGAGCACTGCCCCTTCTCACGCCTTTTTTCTCAGTCTGGAAAACTCCAGCACCCTGCTTTCCAAGTCTCCAGCTTGCAGACAGCAGACTGTGAGACTTCTCAGCCTCCATAATGGCGTGAGTCAATTCCTCATAATAAAATTTCTTTCTCTGTATTTATCCTGTTGGTTTTGGTTGTCTGAAAACCCAAACGAATACAACTTCCATGTATTGAAAGATAGTTGTCATTCAGACATTACATTCCAGTCCAGTGGCACTGGGTTCATCGTAGCTTTCCCCCTTTCCAGATTTTTACTCCCTTTTCCCCAATTGTCTTCAATATATTCTTGTAATTTGTTCAATGTGTGGAGCTAATCCTGTATGTTAAATAAACAGGGTGACAATATACAGCCTTGACATACTCCTTTTCCTATTTGGAACCAGTCTGTTGTTCCATGACCAGTTCTAACTGTTGCTTCCTGACCTGCATACAAATTTCTCAAGAGGCAGGTCAGGTGGTCTGGTATTCCCATCTCTTTCAGAATTTTCCACAGTTTATTGTGATCCACACAGTCAAAGGCTTTGGCATATTCAATAAAGCAGAAATAGATGTTTTTCTGGAACTGTCTTGCTTTTTCCATGATCCAGCAGATGTTGGCAATTTGATCTCTGGTTCCTCTGCCTTTTCTAAAACCAGCTTGAACATCAGGGAGTTCACAGTTCACATATTGCTGAAGCCTGGCTTGGAGAATTTTGAGCATTACTTTACTAGCGTGTGAGATGAGTGCAATTGTGCAGTAGTTTGAACACAATTCCAAATAGGAAATTTTTGAGCACAATTTTCCAAATAGGAAAAGGAGTTCGTCAAGGCTGTATATTGTCACCCTGTTTATTTAACTTACATGCAGAGTACATCATGAGAAACGCTGGACTGGAAGAAACACAAGCTGGAATCAAGATTGCCAGGAGAAATATCGATAACCTCAGATATGCAGATGACACCACCCTTATGGCAGAAAGTGAAGAGGAACTAAAAAGCCTCTTGATGAAAGTGAAAGTGGAGAGTGAAAAAGTTGGCTTAAAGCTCAACATTCAGAAAACGAAGATCATGGCATCCAGTCCCATCACTTCATGGGAAATAGATGGGGAAACAGTGGAAACAGTGTCAGACTTTATTTTTCTGGGCTCCAAAATCACTGCAGATGGTGACTGCAGCCATGAACTTAAAAGACGCTTACTCCTTGGAAGGAAAGTTATGACCAGCCTAGATAGCATATTCAAAAGCAGAGACGTTACTTTGCCAACAAAGGTTCATCTAGTCAAGGCTATGGTTTTTCCTGTGGTCATGTATGGATGTGAGAGCTGGACTGTGAAGAAGGCTGAGCACCAAAGAATTGATGCTTTTGAACTGTGGTGTTGGAGAAGACTGTTGAGAGTCCCTTGGACTGCAAGGGACCAGTCCATTCTGAAGGAGATCAGCCCTGGGATTTCTTTGGAAGGAATGATGCTGAAGCTGAAACTCCAGTACTTTGGCCACCTCATGTGAAGAGTTGACTCATTGGAGAATACTCTGATGCTGGGAGGGATTGACAGAGGATGAGATGGCTGGATGGCATCACTGACTCAATGAGTTGGTGATGGACAGGGAGGCCTGGCATGCTGCAATTCATGGGGTCGCAAAGAGTCGGACAAGACTGAGAGACTGATCTTATCTGATCTGATCTGAATCCTGTGTGTAGCTAATCCCCTGAGACAACAGGCTGCCCCCGACTTAAATGCCCTTCTTACAAGGGGTTGGGTCCAGCAGGGCTGCCTTCTCACCCCACCCCAATCCTATCTGCATACATGGCCCTGGCTGCCATTGGGCTATCAGACATTTCTAAGAGATTTTTTTCTGGCGGGGGCGGTGGGGGGAGGGATGGTGGTGCTTCACTATATGTGGGATCTTAGTTCCCTGCTGCTAAGTCACTTCAGTCGTGTCCGACTCTGTGCGACCCCATAGACGGCAGCCCACCAGGCTCCCCCATCCCTGGGATTCTCCAGGCAAGAACACTGGAGTGGGTTGCCATTTCCTTCTCCAGTGCATGAAAGTGAAAAGTGAAAGGGAAGTCGCTCAGTCGTGTCGGACTCATCGACCTCATGGACTGCAGCCTACCAGGCTCCTCCGTCCATGGGATTTTCCAAGCAAGAGTACTGGAGTGGCGTGCCATTGCCTTAGTTCCCTACCCAGGGATAAAACCCACACCCCCTGCATTGGAAGACAAGACCTAACCACTGGACCACCAGGGAAGTCCCTCTTAGAGCCTTATATTCATTCATTCCACAGGTATTTACTGAGCACCTGCTATTGCTTCAGGCGTGTTTCCAGGTGATGGAAAGCAGGAAGACAAAGTTCCCTGGCCGCCCGAGCTCACGGTCTAGGGAAGGGAGACAGACAATAAACAAAAAAGTACACCAGATGGTAAGAAGTTCTGTGAAGAAAGAGAAGGAGAATAAGAAATGACTAGGAGACTGCTAGATTATGTAATTCTGTGCTACCTTAGGGAGACCGCAAATATTAACCCACCACTTAGATGAAAAACAGCCATTCTCATGACTTGGAATAATAATTTTTCCAGCAACAGTATCATTTATGGATTCAAATGGTCTGTATTTCCAAACACAAGTGAAGATGACACATTCGAGAAAACTGTATGGGGAAGTCAAATGAGGGGCTAGGTATGGCTCACGGCAGATGCCAATGAGCAGCACAAATGCAACTGAAGGGTTTGAATCAAGTTTCACAAACCATGAGCATGGAAAAGAATTGCCATTGAAATAAAGTTATTCTTAAAAATATGTGCTTTAAAATCTTTCAATTTGAAAAAAAAAAATAACTTCCAATATGAAATGTTTTCACTAAATAAATCAGGGAGTTGTGTGTTTCATCTGCATCCCTAAATGTTTTAATTAGAATAGTGGGCCAAATTCCTTTTTTAAAAATATCTTGTTGGGAAAAGGAGGGCAATGTATTCAAGCATATTGTCAGTTCCATCACCCACCCTACCTCCAATATCACGTGCTGAGCAGTGAGACTCCTTCCCCAGCTGCCTACTCCCTGAGTCTCCCTCCTCCACTGCACCCCCGGCATGGCTGAGCCCAAGCCTCGAGACTGAACTGGAAGATGGTTACAGGTTGACGGTGGGCTGGGAGTCTGGAGCCTGGAAGAAGAAGGAGAGCTGCCTGCTGGGCAGGGCCAGGCTTGGTGGTCAAAACAGCTTGGGTTTGCAAAGGCTAGGTGGCTTAGAAACCATGTCACCTAACCCTCAATGCCTGCTGTGTGTTTACCACTCTGAGCCTCATTGTCTCATCTGTGAATTGAAACTAAGGAGGGTGTCCCTGATAAGGTCACAGTAAGGGTGAGGCTTACACAATGGCCAGCACTTTGTACAACAATGGGCCGGGGCCAGACTACCCAGGAGAGGAGAAAGGAGGAGAAATCCTGCCAGAAAGCAGCAGAAAAGCCACAATGGAGAACATTGAACACACACACACGAACACACACACACACACACACTTCCCCCAGCCATGGAGCCTGGGTCAGCTGCCCCTTGCTGCTCTGCAGCCCCCTCAAGTTGGCCCAAGGACAGTTCTGTTCCCAAATTCTATACAAGCTCCCTTCCGTTCCTCCTTCTGACCCCAACAGCCCCTGGACTTCCCTGTCATTGTCTTGTCATGGTCAGGGTGTCTCTCCCACCAGTTTGGAGGACAGGTGATGATTGTCATCATCCCAACCTGGGCAGACAGGTGCTCCAAGGCAAGGTCATGGCCGAGGCAACACCGGCTTTGCCCAGCAGGTGGCAGCAGTTGCCAATATCAGCCATCTGGTGGGCAAGGACCGCCACTTGCACCCTCCCAGCCTGTAGAACGGAAACCCCAAACTGTGCCTGGGCTTAGGGAGCTTCCAGATGCCCAACCTGTCCCTCAGTGCTCCTTTACAGGAACACGGCTCATCTACTCGTGCCAATGTTTATTGCTTACTCCGCAAACACACTTTCTGTGCCATTCCTGGGAAATCAACAAGAGCATGACCCAGTTCCTTCCCTTGTGCTGCTGAGTTGCTCAGTCGTGTCCCACTCTTTGTGACCCCCACGGACTGTAGCCGACCAGGCTCCTCTGTCCATGAGATTCTCCAGGCAAAAATCCTGGAGTGGGTTGCCATACCCTCCTCCAGGGTATCTTTCCAACCCAGGGATCAAACCCAAGTCTCATATCTCCTGCATTGGCAGGCAGGTTCTTTACCACTAGTGCCCCCTGGAAAGCCCCTTCTTTCCTTTAGGTGTCCCCATCCAACAAGAGGACAGACACCTAACACACTCTATATCCACACAGTACAATAAGTGCTGTAGTCAGGATAAATACTAAGATCCCACAAGCTTCGTGGTGTAGGCAAAAAAAAAAAAAAAATGTATACAGGGGAATTCCCTGGAGGTGCAGTGGTTAGGACTCAACCCTTTCACTTACCATGCTATGCTATGCTAAGTCACTTCTGTCGTGTCCGACTCTGTGTGACCCCATAGACGGCAGCCCACCAGGCTCCACCGTCCCTGGGATTCTCCAGGCAAGAACACTGGAGTGGGTTGCCATTTCCTTCTCCAATGCATGAAAGTGAAAAGAGAAAGTGAAGTCGCTCAGTCATGTCCGACTCTTAGCAACCCCATGGACTGCAGCCTACCAGGCTCCTCCGTCCATGGGATTTTCCATAGCCTGGTTTCAATTCCTGGTCAGGGATCTGAAGTCCTACAAGCCACAAGATGCAACCAACAAGTAAAGTTAAATAAATTTAAAAAAAAATGTTTCCAGGATGTAACCACTTCTCATCACCACCACTGCCATCACCTTTGTCCCAGCCACACACACAATAGCAATCACTTCCTAAATACATCCCTGCTTCCTCCTATGTCCTCTTCCGTCCATTCTCCACCCAGCAATCAGAGCAATCCTGCTGAAGTCCAAGATGGATCAGGTCGTCTACTCAGAATCCTCTGGGGGCTCCCATCCCTCTCAGAGGCAAAGTCAAGGGACACAGTCCCTTCCAAGGCCCCTCCATCTACTCTGACTCCACCTCCTTGGAGCTCTTCCTCACCTACCACGCTCCAGGCATCCTCACCGCCTTGCTGTCTCTCTCATATGCCAGGCATACTCCCTGCTCCTGGTTATTGCACCTGATGCTTCCTCTGCCAGAATGCTCTTCCCCCAGAGACCCATGTAGCTCACTCCCTCAAAGCCAGCACCCTAACCCTTCTGTCCTACTTCATCTTCTTCATAGCATATTATCACCATTATATATGTTATTTATTATCTCTTTCCTCTCCCAGAAGCCCATGAGCACAAGGACTTTTGTCTGTCACATGTCCAACATCTAGAATAACCAGCACATAGTAGATGCTCAGTGAAAGTGTCAGTCGCTCAGGGCTTCCCAGATGACGCTAGTGGTAAAGAATCTACCTGTCAACGCAGGAGATGTTAAGAGACACAGATCCTTGGCTAGAGAAGATGCCCTGGAGGAGGGCATGGCAACCCACTCCAGTGTTCTTCCCTGGAGAATCCCACGGACACAGGCGTCCAGTGAGCTTCAGTCAATAGGGTTGGAAAAAGTTGGACACGACTGAAGGAACTTAGCACAGCATAGTATATGCTCAGTGAATACTTTTTGATTAAGGGAGTGAAAGTTGGACCTTTGATTGCCTTCCAACCTTGTCTGCACGGTGAAGTTTAACATTCAAGGCCTCTGTCATCGGCCTTATCTCCCGCCCACGCTTATCCCTGTGCCTGAGCATCACAGCAGGTTCCTGAGGTTCTCTGGTTGCTCCCCACTCCCACCCCTGGTGTCTGGGCACACTCCTTCTGTCCAGAAAGCCTGCACCACTGCCTGCTGCACGCCACTCCTTCAACATCCAGCTCGAACATCACTGTCTCTGGGAAGCCACCCTGAATCCCTCACACACTGAAATCATGTCCCTCCCACCACCCAGGAGCACCTTAAGTGCAGAACAGTGGCCCCAGAACATGCATTCCCAGCTAACGTTTGATGAATGAATGAATGAATGTAAGACCTGTATCAGAAAGGTAGTTTAAGGTGAAGGGCACACAGTCATTCTTTATTAATTTTTCACGCTACCATTTAATATGCATCTTAATAAGGGATGCTTGGCATGATACCAGGACTCTCTGAGGGCAGGAACTGTGTCTCCCCTTCCGGTCCTCTTCCCCACAGGGCCAGACAACGGGCTCCGGGGCTGCGCCCATGACTCACCCCACTGAGTCACCCTGCACACAGGAAAGCACTCTGGACCAGGAACCAGCACTCTCCCTGCCACCTGTCCCCTGGAACCCTGGGCAAGCCCCCTAGTAAATGAGTCCCGGTCTCGCATCTGTCAAACAGGGCACCATCAACACTTGCTGTGTGGGTTACTCAAGACTGAGGTCTGGACAAGTGGGAGGGGTGTGGCTGTCTCTCAGGCCAGAGCTAGCCTTGGGCCGGACTTTCCAGGGAAGGAGGGATGGCTGGAACAATGCCTCCAGCCTGTCTGCCAGCCAGCTAACCTGAGCCCACAGTCTGGGAGAAGTGCCAGGCTCTGACACACTGCGCAGCAGGGGGCTGGTTCAACTCCAGAGCAACACCTTTGGCAGCCCCCAGGGAGGGGAAGGGAGAATGCTTGGCTCCAGGTCAAGAGTGTCTGGGCCAGGGCACGGAGGGGGCATCTGGGGGTGTGAGAGTGGCTGCTGCTCAACAAGAAGCTGGCAGGAACCCGGAAAGGAGCATCTGCTACTGCCTAACCCCCAGTCACCATCCCTCTCCAGCGCTGCGAAGATCTTCCCATTAGTCCAGTGGAGCTGGGCCCCTGCTTAGCTACCCTCAGCTTCTAGATAGGAAATAAGCTCTCAGGCTTGGGGCTGGGATGCAGGGTTGGGAATACAGGGGAAGGAGAACGAGATGGGGCAATAACCCTGATCTCCTTCCCTCCAAATGGAGGAGTTCCTGCAATCTTGTTGAGAGTAGAAACTAAACGAGGTGGTCACTCAGCATCAGACTGTGAACCGAGAAATCCTGGGGAAAGAGAGGGCCTGAGCCTGAGTCTGGATGAGATACTGGGCACAAAGGCTGGAACTCTGGAGGTTTGGGGAGGGGGTGATGCTGCAGACCCCAAGGCAATAAAATTAAGGAGGGAGGTGGTGTCTGGCCTCTAGCAGAGATGTGAGGCACTCTGGAGGTGAAGATCCAGAAACACTGTCTGCGTCCAGAAGGAGGGATGCTGAGCGGTTGAGTCGAGGGAGGATTGGGATGGGACCTCCGGGAGGGATCGAACGGACGTTGGGAACGCAAGGGAACGAGGTCCCAGGGTCTGTGACCCTTCAGCCCCTTCGGAGCACCTTAAGCGGGATGGGGTGGGAGCCCGGGTGTCAGGAGCCCCAGAGCTGGGTTCCCGGCTGGGACCCGCCGGGGCGGGGCAGGCGCGGGGCGGGGCCGGGCTGGGGGCTGGGCCGGGGTCCCGGGGGCCGGGGCGGGGCCGGGCTGGCGCTGCGCAGCCGCGGGGCGGCCGCCGCGCATGCGGAGCTCACCGGGCTGCAGCCGGCGCCGCTGCCACTCCCGGGAGCATGAAGGACCGAACCCAGGAGCTCCGCACGGTGAGTCCGGCCCCTGCGCGGCGCCGCTGCCCGCCGGCGCCCAGCTCCCGGTCCGCTTCCCGAGCGGCTCTGGCGGTCCCTGGGGCGGTCGTTCCTGCGTCCCCGGCCAGGGCAGGAGCGAGCGGTGCCGAGCCGGGGACCCCGATCGCACTCCGGGTCCCGCCCCTCGGACCCACTGGGGTCACGAGCTCGCGTGAGCTCGGCTCCGATGGCCCGCGGGCTGGCGGCTGGAACCTGGGGTCCTAGATAAACTTTTCGGCGCCCCCCTTGTTTTCGGAGGGATATTCTGGAATATCGGTGGCGGGACAGAAGCTTGGCCTCCCCGTCGCCCGGCGGAGCAGGTCCCGACCCTTGTCTCCCCGCTGTGCCTCCTCACTGACCCTCCTGCCCTCCCTCTGGTTTAGACCGACGGCAGGACCTGTGGGAAGGGAAGGGGCCGGGGGCGGTCCCCTGTCCAGAGCCCGGCTGCAGGGCGCGCTGCGGAACCCGGCCGGTCGGGTGGGGCCGGGCTCCTCGGGCGGGCGCTGTCTCGCGGGACGGCCGCCGCCCCCATCACCTTCCGTCACCTGTAGCTTCCATCACCTGTGGCTCCCCAGCCGGTGGTGATCGGCAGCTGCTGCCCTCCCCGATTCGGGAGGGGTCAGGCCCGCTCTCTTTCCCTCTTCGCTTCCGGGCAGCCGGGAGCCGGCGTTTCCAGACCCTTCCTGGGTTTCCAGATCGGATTCCGGCTTGAACCTATTTTTTTCCACCTGTGTTTCGGAGGCCACTGGGGTGTGGCTTCTGGGGCGTGGTTCCGGTGGGGGGAGCAGAAGGATGCGCAAAGGTTTCGAGTCAGAGCTCGCCCTCTGCCAGCCCAGACGGAGACCCCTGCTGCCTGCTCCTTACCATCAAAGCCCCTCTCCTCTAGCCTCTGCTCTTAACCAGGGTGTTCGCACCTCTGCCCTTAAAGATGGCAATCTTGGGAGGGGCTACGGGGCCGGGACCGTGCAGAGAAGGAAGTGAAGCCTGCCTGTGGGGAACCTGGACATCAGGGCTCTAGACCAGGTTGAGGCTCCTCTGAGGCCCTGGCTGACCACCCTGCTGATCTCTTGCGGGGGTCGGGGGTGGGGCAGAGTCTCCCTAGAACCCTTCCTCTGCTACCCAGCTTAGAGCCGGAGACCTGGTCCCCTTATATGGAAAGTCCCAAGTATCCTTTGGGCTTGTGATTCCATGGCTGGTCCGCTCTGCACACAGCTTCTCTGCACTTGTGCCTGGCTCTCCCCCATCGTACCAGTCTTGTCTCCTGGGCAGCCTGGGGCTGGCACCTGTGCTCTCCTGCTTCCATCACCCCCTTGCTCTGGCTGCCAGCCCCCACTCTCCCATTAGACCTGTATTATTCCTGGCTGAGTGCCCAGCACCATCCGCCCCCCCCACCTCAGGGTAAACCCCTGGAGATTTCAAAGGAAGAAGATGGTCCCTCATGTCAAATATGGTGTCTATAAACACTTCCCCCGCCAGGCTTGCGGTTGCCCTCAAGTTTCCTGTGCTCCTTTGAATCAGAAGGAGCAGTTGAATCAGAAGGAGCGTTGTTATCTTGGGGATGAAGGGCGTATAGTGCATTTCCTGGTGTTTGGGTGCTTGGTAGATCAGACCAGAGTGTCTGTGGGAACCAGTGCTCAGGGGGAACAGAGCCCTTGACATCTGACGTCTCCTGACTCATCACCTTCATCCCCTTCACTGAAGGGAAAACAGAGGCATGAGAGAGAGATGTGGCTAGCCTGGCAGATCAAGTGGGATGAGGGAAAGGGGCTTTACCTAGGCCTGAAAACAGACTTAGACGTGGCTGAGACCTAAGGCCTAAGAGACATGGGAGAGCTAGAAGTCAGGTCTTTGCTCTGGTGAATCCCTCCCCCACCCCAGCACATATACACACGCACACACTAGCCAGACTGGTCCTTAGGTGATGAGGCCGGGCTTCTCTAAAGTAATTTGAGGCTTCCTCTCCAGACGTTCCCCCACTCCAGGCGTTCACTGCCCACGCAGGCTGCCGTACTCATGGCTGGGTGGCCCTGTCCCTTAAGGGCTGCTTGCACCCTTGAGGATCGGCTGGCAAGAGCCTGTACTGAGTGGGGTGCAACCGTTAGTCTGGGGGGGCGGCCATTCCCACAAGTCTTCCTTTGGGCTGCACAGATTCCCATCTAGGAAGTAGGGATAGGAAAACTGAGAACCCAGCTTCTCAGGGCAAGCGGTCACAGGTTTCCTGACTCCAATTCCATATCTGGGGGAGACCTTGAACCCCAGGAACCAGAATCCCCAAGGAACCGAGAGGCCAGTGCTGGCTGGGCTGGACAAAGGGTGGTGCTTGGGACAGCTGCTTGCACCATCCCCACCCTCCCTCCCCCTCCCTCCCCCCTCCTCCTCCTTCCTCACCCCACGCCACCACATTTGGAAGAAGGAAAGCAAGAGAAGGGAGCTTATTTATAAAAGTCACACTTGGGGAAGGAGCTGGCATGTTTCCTCTGCGCTGCAGGCCGGGCCCAGCCCTCCAGCCTTCTCCAGCCCTCCTCATCTCTCACGGGGGCTGATCCTCTCCTGCAGAGAGAGAAGGAAGGGGTCATCCAGGGCCAGTGTGGGGGCCTGAAAGCGTCGGACGGCCCTCAGAGATCAAAAGGGCAACCTGGAGCCCAAGGAGGGGTGCGGACGTGTGCGACCAGAGTGTATAAAACCAGGGGTCTTTGGGGACAGGTGTCCCCAGGCACCCCCAGCCTGGCCAGCAGCCACCTCCATCCCCCAGTTCAGAGGCCTCCCTGGTTTTGGAGCTGACACCCCTCCCTGGGCGCAGAATGGTGTTTCTGTACCTCCTGGGCCATGTGACACAGCGGGGGGCCTGTGGCAGGAGCCAGAAGCCAGAGAGAGGAGGGAGCATGCGGCAGTCAGAGCAGGAACCTTCCTGGAAGAACAGGTCTGAGATGCCAGGGGGAGGAGCTGGATTTGACTGGGAGGAGGGAGGGAGGGTGGGCCAAAAGAAGGGACCCATGTGAGAAACAGCAGAGGGGCTGGCGATGGCTGGGCCTGACACCCAGAGTCCCCGCTCGCTCACCCGGGCAGCAGGCAGGCCTGAGTGGTGAAGCCCCGTGCCCCCTCTGCCGACTGAAGGGACTGAGGGTCTCGGAGCAAGAACAGGCAGGTGGGCGCCTTAACCTCCCTGTGCTCATTGTCTGCGTAATGGAGCCGGCCTGCTTCACCCTGCAGAACAGAAGAAAGCGGGGTGTAAGAATAGACCCAGGCTAGGGGCCCTTCCTTCCTTCCCATCACCTTCTTGGGATTTCTTAAAAAAAATAATAATAATAATGAATTTGGGCGCATGTTCATCTGAGGTGCAGATGGCGTCCAGGGACTCTCTAGTGCAATTTCCTATTCTACAAAGTGGAAAACTGAGGTCCAGAAAGGGCCAGGAGTTAATTTCAGGTCACACAGCACCTGGGGGGAGGCCGAGCCCAGCCCTCCCCACACCCTGAAGCTGCTTCCCTGAGTTGTGCTGGGGCCCTGCTAAGGGGCAGACTGGCAGAGGCGGGTGGGGGTGTGGTTTGCAGGGTGGGGAAAAGACGAAGGGGTCAGAAAGAGTCCTTTCTTTCTGGAGACCTATCTCAGTCTTTCGCACACCCCTGACTCAGCTCTGGGCCTCTCTGCTTTAGTGAGATAGGCTTTGATTAGTCATTAAAAAGAAGGGGGAAAATAGCCCTCGAGACAGACAGCAGCAGCTCCTGCTCCAGCAGCAATGAATCAACCCTGCCTGCTGGCCAGCCGCCATCACCCGGGACAGGCCTGGAGACTGCCTGGCCTCCGCACCTCTTGGAGGAATCACACTCTTATTTCCAGGAAGGGATCGTGGAATCCTGGTGCCTCTGCCCAGAGAGACCATCAGGGCTGCGCAGCGGGGGCTTCTAGTGGGATCCCCTCCCCTGTCTCAACAGGTCCCTGTGGTGGGGGCAGTGCTCACACCCACCCTGACTTCCTTTCCTGATTGCTCAGGCTGGAGGTGATGAGACCAGAGCCAAGATAGCCAGCTGGCCAGAGACCAGGCCAGTGGTTCCCAATCTTGAGAGGCTTTAAGGAAAAAAAAACAACCTCACCAGCGCCACCCCCATAGATTCTCATTTGGTCTGGAAGCTATTTAAAAAAAAACAAAACAAAAAACACCCTACCCCCAAGGGACTCTGTTGCTAGACCAAGGTTGAGAACCCCTGAAAGATAATTAAAAATGTGTGTGCACGCTCAGTCATGTCCAACTCTTTGTGACCCCATGGACTATAGCCCACCAGGCTCCTCTGTCCATGGCATCTTCCAAGCAAGAATGCTGGAATGGGTTGCCATTTCCTTCTCGAGGGGATCTTCTCAAACCAGGGATCAAACCCACATCTCCTGCACTGGCAGGCAGATTCTTTATCACTGAGCCACCTGGGAAGCCATGAATTAAAAACACCAGGATCAAAAACCAAACACCAGGACCAATTGGATGTTGGTTGGATATGAGAGGAGGAGGAAGAGTGTGGATGCCCTCCAGTTTCTGGCTTGGGAGACTCTTTAAGAACAGGGGCTCAGGAGGAAGAAGTGGAACTTAGTTCTGGCCAGGTGGTTTGGCAAGGTGCCCATGTGATGTCTGGGGGAGTTTGTCCGGAAGACGGTTGTAACTCGGAGCTTGTAACTGCCTCACGACTCCAGCGGCTGCCTCCGCACCACAGCCTCTCCGGTCCCCCACTCTAGTCCAGCTGTCTTTCTGGAGCTGTGACTGCCACTTTGAGAGGGTTGGCTGGTTCCCAAAGGAGCTGGGGCCCTAATCAATCCGGGCCTTGGCATAGATGGGGATAAAGTTGGAGGGGGCAACAAAGGCATAAACCATCAGATTCTCACAGACTGGGACAAGGATCAGAACAAATGAAGATCCTTCATTTGAGCCCAAAAGCCCACCAAGTAAACAGGGAGGGGAAGGGCTTCTTCCTTGGCAGGAAGAACTGTGTGATGGCTTCTGTGATCTCTGGCTGCATTAACAGAGGTCGACTTTGTAGAAAGAGGGAGGTGGTGGGTCAGATCTTTGGCCCTGCTCAGACCACAGTCAGCAGCAGATTCAGTTTCTATCTTGTCCTGCTGGAGAAGACAGAGACTAAGTGAAACAGATCTGGGGCAGGGGTTTCAACTTAAGGCCTCTGGGAAAGATCTGAAGCAGAGGGAACTTGATCAACTTGAGAAGAAAAAACCAGGGAGGATGCAGATGCTACCCGCAGATCTCTGGCCCTCAGATTTCTGGTGGGGCCAGTCCAGGGAGAGGGCACCAACAGGTTCTTTATGGCCCGGGGCCAGCTTGTAGGAACGGGAAGGGCTTTCTAACAGTTGGGGCTGCCCCAGATAGACAGAAGAGCCTGGGGGAGCTAGTGAGCTCTCCACCCCTGGAGGTGTGAAAGCTGAGACTAGAAGCTGTGGCCAGGGTGGCTTTTCAGGTCTCCCAGGGCTTGAGAGTGTGTTGCAGTGGCTCCAGTAGGGATGTGAATAGGGTGTGGGGAATGAGAGGAGCGAGATCCCATCCCTGGGGAGATGAGGAAGGCTTCCAAAAGAGGTGGCACCTAATGAAGAGGGGAATGTCGGTTTCACGGAATCAGCACTGCAGGCAGCGGGAGCCGCCTGGGGACCGCAGGGAGGACAGTGGGCAGATTCTAGGAGTGGATGGTTATAGGTGGGGTGTGATGGGATCAGATTTCAGACTAGAGCAGTGAGATGAAGTGGAGGTGGGTGGAGGGGTGAGAGTGAAAAGAGCCTGAGGAGGAAGAAGTTGTAGCACTTGGAAGGGATGCCCTGGGAGCATCCACTCCCAGTTTTGCTCAGAGCCACGGTTGGTGTGACGCAGGCTGTGAGGTCAGGCCCTAATGTATATGTGTGCGTGTGTGCGTGCTCAGTTGTGTCCGACTCTCTGCGACCCCATGGACTGTAGCTTGTGGGTTCCTCTGTCCCTGGGATTCTCCAGGCAAGAACACTGGAGGGGGTTGCCATTTCCTTCTCCAACGCATGAAAGTGAAAAGTGAAAGAGAAGTCGCTCAATCGTGTCCGATTCTTACCGCTAGCGCCACCTAATTGATGGAGAGCGTAGAGGAGGATGTGGCATCTCCCTTCCACCCTTCTGTTGGAGAAACTACCCGAGTCCAGCCTCTGTGCACGGAGGCCGTGCAGGGAGCAGGTCAGACCTGGCTGGATGCCTGAAGAAGACAAGTCCATTTTGTAGGTGGGCAAGCTGAGGCCCAGAGGGTGGGGGGCACCAGCCCTGGAGTCCCTGGCCATGACTCTCGTCTCTGGTGACTCAGAGATGAGTCTCATTTCTGGTGACTTGTCTTGGGCTCCAGCTGATCATTACTCCCAGAGGGAATGGAGCTGGAAAATTCTCCTTCCACCTCTTTCCGCTCACCCGTATCCTCTGGGTACCAGAAGGACAGAGAGGCCAGGATGCTGAATGGCAGGAGCTCCCAAGGACACCTCCCAAGCTGGCCAGCTGCCCAGCTGCCTGGGTGCCCCCATCGCACACTGCCTCAGTTTCCTTAGGGAGTGCTCCTCCTCCAGCTCGGCTTCTAGATTCTCTGTGGCTAAGGGTGGGCTTGGTGGGGGATGGGGACCACCTGGTGGCAGCCACAGGCACTTGTGGGAGCGAGGACTTATTTTAGCTGCTGGGGGAGGAGGTGTGATCTCTTGATGAGAGGGGCCGCCTCCATAAAGCTCCCAACCAGCCCCTTCTCTTGGTTGGCCCCACTTGGGTCGGGTGGTGGGACCCCGAGAGCCCCAGTCCTTTGCAGAACGTGCTGCGGTTTCCCATCACTCCTGGGCCCGCCCTCCCCCAGCAGAGCATCGCTGTCCCCATTTCATAGAGCAGACAGACCCCTCGGGAAGTCCCTCAGCCCGTCGGTGTCTGTCTGGGCACAGAACCCAGCCCCTTTGGAGGTGGCGGGGCCCCAGCACCCCCTCCTGCCTGCCCGCATCCTCGCAAGAGAGCATCAGGCCAACGGCCAGTGCCTCCTCCCCGTGGGGCACTGAGGATGAGAGGACAGGACCCAGCCCAAGAACCCCAGGTGCCCGTCCTACCCTGAGTAGCCTGGCTTTGGCTGTGAGGGGCCTTGGCCTTGCCTGCAGAGTGAGCCAACCCTGGCTAACTCCAGGTGTGAGACGGACAGTAATGAGTGTGGCCGGCATGCTGGGAAGTCAGAGATGTAATTACCTCCAACCCTGTGATGGGCTGGCTTTTGTGTGGCGGCTCCTGGGGCCGAGGGGCCGAGCTGACACCTGCGGCTGAGACCCAAGGCAGGCCCCGAGCCAAATAACAACATGGCTGGCCTCTGGTGCCTGCCAGACCCGACTTCGCCTGGAAGGAAAGAGGGTCAATGTCAATGCCAAGACTAACAGGGAGAGGGACTTCCTGATAGTCCAGTGGCTAAGACTCTGTGCTCCCAATGCAGGGGACCTGGGTTCCATCCCTGCTCAGGGTTCTAGATCCTACATGCCACAACTAAAAATCCCTCATGTTGCAATGAAGATCGAAGGTCCCATGTGCCAAAACTAAGACCCGGCACAGATAGATAAATAAATATTTAGAAAAAAAAAAAGACTAACAACAGAGCTCTCCAGGCAGTCTGAGGGAGCAGGCCTGGAGGTTCCCAGAGCTCTCCATGGGCAGTAGCTGTCAGACCAGCTTGGGTGCTGTGGGCATGACCTGTATCTGAGCCATCCTACTTTTTAGCAGGGAGGTGTTGGTGGTGCCTAGGCCTAGGGGCTTCTCTGGAGGCTCAGTAGGTAAAAGAATCTGCTTGCAATGTGGGAGACTCAGGTTCTTTCCCTGGGTCAGGAAGATGCTTTGCAGAAGGGAATGGCAACCCACTCCAGTATTCTTGCCTGGAGAATTCCATGGACAGAGGAGCCTGGTGGGCTGTAGTTCATGGGGTCACAAAGAGTCGGACACGACTGAACAACCCCAGGGATGTTGCAGGTCTCACTGGGGCTGGGAGCTGAGGGCACAGCCAGGCCTTGTCCCTGCCAAGGGGACGGACAAGGATGGCCGGGCCTCAGAGCTCCAACCGAAGACCCTGCTATAGGGGGATCCTGGGCAGCTTGGGGTCCCAGGTCCCACAGGACCCAGTGGTCCTACCACAGGGGCGCTTGTGTGTCCACCCCCCTGCAGGCCAAGGACAGTGACGATGATGATGACGTCACTGTCACCGTGGACCGAGACCGCTTCATGGATGAGTTCTTCGAGCAGGTGGGAGCCGCACCCCCGCCTCTCCCCAAACCCCAGCAGACCTGGGGCAGCCACGTCTCACCTCTCAGCCGGCCCGGGGCGCTTACCCCGCGCCTGAGCTCAGCAGCCCACGGGCACCAAGTAGTGAGCCCATTTTGAGGGTAAATAGACTGAGGCTCAGCGGGGAGCAAAAGTGGGGCTTGTCCACTCCTTCCCACCCCCACCCCAATCTAGAAGAATCCTTGATCAGCACTACCCACCCCCCTCACCACACACACACACACCCTGAACCTTGCCCAGCCTGGCCCTGACCTCCTCCGGCCCTACTCTGGGCCCCAGAAGGCCCCTCCCTGGATTTCCGCCCCCAGAGCACCTGACCTTGGCCCCACAGGTGGAGGAGATCCGAGGCTTCATTGACAAGATCTCGGAGAACGTGGAGGAGGTGAAGCGGAAACACAGCGCCATCCTGGCCTCCCCCAACCCTGATGAGAGTGAGTGTGTGGGTGTGCGGGGTTGGGGGCCGCCCCCAGGCCTCCGGAAAGGTGCTGCAGCCAGGGAAGGAACACCCTGCCTTGCTGGCCGGCTGAGGGGCCTGGCCAGGTTGGGGAGGGTCAGGAAACACAGGCTCTCCGAGGCCTGGGTTGAGGGGCGGTTCAGTGCCCTTAATCACCTTGGGATGCCTGGTGGGAGGGGCGGCCCCGCCCTCCCCAGGTAACTTGGCTGCTTTCTAGGACAGCCCTGGATTCTGGGAGGGAGGGATGGAGGGAGGAGCTGCCTATGATCAATAGGAGGCGTCCCAGCCCAGCCCCTCCCTTTCCATCGCCTCCCCGGGGGAGCAGATGGCTGCTCTGAGGCATCAGCGCTGTGGGAGGGCAAGCCGGCCAAGCAGGCAGAGTTTCCGGAAAAAGCTGGCGGCCCTGGCACTCGGCCATTGGTGCCTCGGAGCCGGGCATTCTCAGGGCTCCAGGAAGTCACCTCTCTCTCCCCCTGCACAGGGAACATGTGTGTGTCTGTTTTACTCTGTCCCCAGGCAGGTTCCCCCTGACCTGTGGAGGCATTGATTACTACTACACTAATCATGGGCCAGGCTGACAGCATGCTGGCCTGGGATCCCCTCCCCTAGAAGGGGTTCACCTTCAGCCCAGGGAGGCAGTGATGGGCCAGGGCTCAGGCCAGCCGCCTGGACTCATCAGATTGGGTGTGTTTGCCGCCTGCCTGTTCTCGAAGCTTGCTCACCTCCCCTCTCCCTTCTCCAGCTCCTTTGGAAGCCCCCAGGACAGAGCACGGGGCAGGGCCCAGCTGCTGCCCAGGTGTTCAGGAGGAAGGGCCTAGGGCCCATAGCCCCCCCACCCAGGCACCCAAGGCTTGATTCCGTTCTCAGTTCCAGCACTGCCTCTCTATCCGTGGCCTCTCAACCCCAGGCCCACAGGCATCCTCAAGCACCCAGAATAAATCTCTCTACGGCCCCAAAGTGTGTTTGGACCTGAGCCCAGTGCCGCACCAACCAAGCCCAGCGTCAGGCCCTCAGAAGGCAGAACGAATTAGCTGGGAGCCAGGGAGACTGAACCAGGAAGGGTTGGAGAGGAGACAGGGACCCCCCAGAGCAGGGCATACCTCCAGTGCGGTTCTCAGGTCGTCCTGGCTCCCCTCCCACCCCACCTAGAGGTGGGTCAGGGACGGCGTCATGTGACATGGTTTGTCTGCATGCCCACATGTATCTGGGTCAGTGCATGTCCCTGGTGGGTCACTCCTGGTGAGGCTCAGGAGGAGGGCTGACTGTGGGGTGAGACTGTAAAGAGCTGGATTTGGCCTCGCCCCTGCCGGAAGATGGAGCAGGCGGTGGGGAGGGGGTAGGATGGGGAGACAGAGTTGCCCTGCTCCCCAACCTTAGCTGTGTTGTGTTGCCTTCATCAGATATCATCAGTGACCACTTCAGAATTTGCCACCTGTGAGCTGAGCAGTCAGGACCTGGCACTTCCCAAGCGGGGAGGGGCTCCCCATGAAGGGTTCTGGGGCAGAGGCGGAGCAGGGTCGCCAAGGCATCACAAGGAAAGTTGGCAGGAAGTGGGGGCTTTCCCAGGCCAAGGCTTGCTCTGCCTTCTCTAGGGACTGCCATCCAGGCTGGGCTATTTTGGGTCTGAGCAAAAGAGGCTGAGACGTCAGAGCAGCTGGTAACCGAGTTTTCCTTTGTTCCTGCGAATAAGGCGCACGCACCCCCGCTCCTGGAAGCCCCCCACTCCCCCTTACTCACATGCCACTTGGGAAGTGCCCTGCCCACACTTAATTGGCCACTGTCAATGCCCCTCCCGAGTCCCCCCAGGGGAGAAGCCCCAGCCCCAGAAGCAAGCACAGGGTGGGTGTGAAAGGTTGAATACAGGCGTTCAGTCCTGGTTTCTCCAGGGGGTGGAGTCCTGGGGGGTGTGCCCTAAGAATGAGCTCTACCCAGCACCCCAGAGGGAAGCAGCCTTTTTGCCCCACTTTGCCAGTGAACCCCTTCCAGGGAACAGGGCAAGCTGGGCACTCCCATGGCCTCTGCCAGGTTTAGGGAGATGGTACTGGTTGGAACAAGGGCCAGAAACTATGCCACTGCCCTCCCCCAGCTCCACCCTCTCTTAGGCCCAGCCACATGCCACCTCCAGAGCCGACCGTACCCCAGGAGCCCCCTGTCTCCAGCACTTCTCTCAGCTCCCACCCAGGCCAGGTGCCACCCACCTACTGAGCCCTCAGCAGTTGGCCTTCACTGAGCTCAGACCTGGGGAGCAGGGCTTTGTGAGTAGAACAGGTCTGCCCTGCCCAGGGTGCTCGATGGGTCTGGCTTCTGCCTCCTTGGCCCTTGGCCCGTCAGCCCTTCGGCCAGTGCTCAGCGCCCTTAGCCACCAGGTAGCGCTAGGTGAGCCCGCTCCCCCCACTCTTGACTCTGGCAAGTTTCAGCTAAATGTTCCCCAGTGCCAACTCCAGCATCGCCAGCTGCTCCACAATTATTTCTGCCTTAAATTTAGACCCATCTGTTATCTACAGGGGGTGGGGTGGGGAGCCAGCGAAGGAGGAAGGGAGGCTCCTTGGAAGACAACACGAGAAGGGGTGAGGCTGCAGCTGGTGTGGGCCAGCCCGGTATGGGAGGCGCAGGTGGGGCCTTAGCCAGGGAACAAGGAGACCCAGGGTCTGCCCAGAGCCCCTCCTCAGGCCTCCATGGGGGAGCCCAGGGTGTCTACCACACCCCTTCTACCTCCCTAGAGACAAAGGAAGAGCTGGAGGAACTCATGTCCGACATAAAGAAGACTGCAAACAAAGTCCGCTCCAAGTTAAAGAGTGAGTCTGGGCTCCAAGCCTCGGCTGGGGTGTGGGGGGCACTCCGGGCCTGCTTCCCCCACACTGCCCAGGGGGATTCACTGACTCAGAGGGGTACACTGGATCTTCCTTGCTGTCCTTGTGAGGGTACCACCACGTGCCATTCACTCAGCAGCTACCTGGCAAGGCCTCTTTGTGCCAGGCACTGGGCTGGGCCTCAGGATGTTGAGGCTTCCTCTAGGGAGTGTTCCGCTCTGGACACTGTCCCCCACTTAGGCTAAAGAGGGTTAGAGGAGTGGCTGGTACTGCCTGGTCCCACGCAGGAGCCCCCATGCACTCCTGGGAGCACAGGCATACATGCCCCCGGAATGCTGGGGTCACATCTGTGGCTGTGGCCCCCTGCCCTGCCCCCATGGCATGCCCCGCCCCTTGTCCCGTACAACCTTTGTAATCAGGACGGGGCGGACCTCTTCCACCAGGCTTAGCACATAGTAGATGCTCACACTCACACACTTACAGATACACAGCTTAGTGTGTGCCTGGGGCCTCACAGGTGAGTGTACATGCGCACACCCACACATCTTGCCTGGAATAGCCTTTGCCGGCCTCTCCTGCATCAGTGCGTGGCGCGGCCCCTTCCTCTGCTTCCTGTGTGACCCCACTCAACAGACAACACGAGTCCCTCCAGGGGAGGTTCCGAACCCGATCCCGGGTGTGTGGGCCGCGAGGCAGCGGCGAACGGGGCAGGTTATCAGCAGCCGGCTGTTCCTCAGGCATCGAGCAGAGCATCGAGCAGGAGGAAGGCCTGAACCGCTCCTCCGCGGACCTGAGGATCCGGAAGACACAGGTGTGGGCGGGGTCTCGGGGGCGAGTAGCGGGGCGCCTGAGGCTCTGGGGCCCCGGTGGGCTGGGCCTGACACTATACCCCGGTCTCGGGCGCCCAGCACTCCACGCTGTCCCGGAAGTTCGTGGAGGTGATGTCCGAGTACAACGCCACGCAGTCTGACTACCGCGAGCGCTGCAAGGGCCGCATCCAGAGGCAGCTGGAGATCAGTAAGCTGGAGGGGCGGGGCGGGGCCAGACTGCCGCTGACCACTCTGGGGAAGGGCCTGTCTCAGTTTGACCCCTGCTCGCAGCCGGCCGGACCACGACCAGCGAGGAGCTGGAGGACATGCTGGAGAGTGGGAACCCTGCCATCTTTGCCTCCGGGGTAAGTGCGAACCCCCTCCCACCGGAGTCCCGGGTGTGTGTGCAAAGTGCTATATCTGGGCAGTGTTTGGACACCGTCACTTGTGAGGCAGGTTTTAGAGAAGAGAAGGCTGAGTCCCGGAGAGGGCAAGGGACAAGCAGAGGTCCCACGTTAGTGCCAAAGGTGGAAGTAAGACCCGTTTTACTTACCATTCGGGTTGGCTTCTTGTGCCCCGTGCTCACTTGCCACCAGCTAGGGGCTCCTTCCACCATCCTGAGGACCCTTCCCCCCAGGAGGACACAGTGCCCTCGGCGTCTCCGTATTCAAGTGAAGCTCCATGTGCTGCCAGGCAGGGGAGCTTCCTGAAGGAGGTGGCACACAGGTAAGGGATGCAGTGTGGACATGTGATTCTGGGAGGAGGAATCAGCTACATTCAGTGTGGGAGCAAGAACAGGAGCAGAGGTTTCAGGAGAAAGGCCATTCAAGGCCTGGGTCCTTGGCGCAGTTATTTTGGGCTCCTACAGCACCGGTGGTGAGAACTACCACTCAGCTGTTAACGGTGTGCAGACGCAGGTGGGGACTGTTCTTAGCCCCACGTTACAGGTAGGAACCTACTGGTAGGAAATCAGGTCTCAGAGAAATTCGGTAACAGCTAGTAAGAGCCTGCGCCTCGCTGGTGGCTCAGTGGTAAAGAATCTGCTTGCCAGTGCAGGAGACTTGGGTTCGATCCCTGGGTTGAGAAGATCCCCGTTGGGGAGGAAATGGCAACCCACTCCAATATTCTTGCCTGGGAAATCCCATGGGCAGAGGAACCTGGTGGGCCACAGTCCATGGGGTCACAAAAGATTCAGACCCTACTTAGTGACTAAACAACAACGATGGTAGGAGCCTAACAGGAAGTAGGGGGAGGGCTGTGGCTAAGGACAAAGCCTCCAGCAGGCCCTGCTTCCAGAATATTCTGCTCAGACCACTGCCTATCCCAGCGGCCTCTGCCCTTGGCCTCTTGCTGTCCTGGCCCCCACCCTCCCCCTTCAATGGGTCCCCGGGTCCCAGCCCATGGCTCGCACCCCCTAGATCATCATGGACTCCAGCATCTCGAAGCAGGCCCTGAGTGAGATTGAGACACGCCACAGCGAGATCATCAAGCTGGAGAACAGCATCCGGGAGCTGCACGACATGTTCATGGACATGGCCATGCTCGTGGAGAGCCAGGTGGGTGCCCAGGCGCCCCCCCACCCCCCACCGCCACCCCACCCCCAGCAGCACCCAGGGCTGCACTAACCCCTCCCCTTTCTGCCCGCCACGCTGCCCCCGCCTGGGAGGGACCCAGTCTTCAGGTAACTCACTGCGTGCGGTTGAAACTGCCCACCTGAAGGATCCTGTCTGCATGGCTCTGCTTGGCTCTCCAGGACCCCAGGCCCTGCATGGCCCTGCCCACCTTCACTCGGCCTTGTCCTGTCTCATTCACCAGCTGTTTGTCACGTGGGCACGTGGAAGGGCATTTTTCTAGGAGTCAGAGGAATAGCAATGAGCAAGACCACGGAGGGTCTGCTTCCCAGAGCGGATGTCTGTTGGGCGATAGGGCAGCATCGGTGAATGACGAGGGGCGAGGTCTCCACCCGTCGGGTGTTAGAGGGCGGCAGCCTGACAGCAGTGTTCTCAGCCTTGAAAGTGATCAAGAGCCACACTCACAGGCCTTGTTCTACATTTCCCTGTGCTGGCCCCCGTTCCCAGGGATTCGCAGGTGGGGGTTTGTTGTTCAGTTGCTCAGTCGTGTCCAACTCTTTGCGACTCTGTGGACTGCAGCACACCAGGCTTCCTTGTCCTTCAGCGTCTCCCAGAGTTTGCTCAAATTCACATCCGTTGAGTCAGTGATGCCATCCAACTATCTCATCCTCTGTCACCCCCTTCTCCTCCTGCCTTCAATTTTTCCCAGCATCAGGGTCTTCTCCAGTGCATCAGCTCTTCACAAGGGGAGGCCAGAGTTCTGGAGCTTCAACTTCAGCATCAGTCCTTCCAATGAATATTCAGGGTTGATTTCCTTTAGGGTTGACTTGGGGATAGGGATTCATACATTTGTATGTCTTTAGAGTTCAAGGGTGATCCCAATGATACTAGTCCCTGGGCCATGCTTGGAGTGACAGTCATTGCAGTGACCACTGGATGGGGTGGTCAAGGAAGGCCCTCTCTGAGGAGGTGGCATTTGAAGTCCAAAGACTCCCCAGGGGAAGAGCAAAGAGCTGGTCCAGGTAAAGGGACAAGAAACACCACAGTCCTGATCAGGACCAGCAAAAGCCTGACTTCCCTGAAAAGCAGAAAGGCGTTCCAGGCGGTTAGAGCCCAGGGAGAGTTGGAGATGATGGAGACAGTGGTGGGAGGGGGTTCCTGGCAGGCGGTGCTGGGCCCTGGAGTCCTTTCTAGTTGGAGGATCTTAGTGTGGGAGGGACGTGGTCCATGTGGGGAAGCAGGGAGACCTTAGGAAGCTGCTGCTTCCGTTGGGGTGAGAGGTGCTGTGGCCACCAGTGGGGGCCGTGGAGTTGGAGAGAGCGATCAGCTGCCATGGTCGAGTGACCTCTGAGTCCCACTAGGGCTGTGGGACTGGGTGGGGGCATCAAAAGCTATCAGGACTGGACAGAACCAACCATGCCTGGGGAGGGCTCACCATGGCCAGACTTCTGCCCACCACCACTCGCGCCCCCGCCTTGCTCTGCCTGGCACTGTCCTCTGTTTGGCCCTGGGGTCAGAGCCCCAGATGAGCATCCTCTGCATGGTCCCCTCCCCCTTGGCTGAGGCTGCATGGCCAGTTCCCACCCCTGGATGGCTGCATTTTGGGGAGCTGCTCCAGGTGCCTGGACCCCCCTCCTCCTCACCTTCCCCTTTTCCTCTAACTCCAGGCGCTACTTTCCCAAAATCCCGCCTCGGGTACCCTCGCCACCCGGAGGGGGCCCCTCTGGAGCTGGGGTGCCCCTGGCCCTGCAGGGGGAGATGATTGACAGGATTGAGTACAACGTGGAACATTCGGTGGACTACGTGGAGAGGGCTGTGTCTGACACCAAGAAGGCCGTCAAGTACCAGAGCAAGGCTCGCCGGGTGAGTAGTCCCGTCTTGCCGGAGCCCACATCCTCACGGACCCAGAGTCCCCCGCCCCCAAGCATCACAAGTCCCTCCCCGTTTGCCTTCCCTCGGCCCTCAGCTCCGACCAGAGCCTCCACCTGGCTCTCCCAGGCTTTCCTTGTTGTCTAGTTGCTAAGTCATGTCCAACTCTGTGACCCTGTGGACTTGCAGCTCACCAGGCTCCTCTGTCCATGGGACTTCTCAGGCAAGAATACCAGAGTCCCAGACCTTCAGCGCCCCATTAAAATCCCACCCAGACATACTCCAGGCCATCACTTTCTCTCTCATCCAGTCCCCCAGTCTCCAACCCTCAGCCCTGACCAGAGCCCACTCCCCAGCAGTCCCCCACCCCTCAAAGCTCTGCTCAAAGGAGGCTCAGCCTCCCTCCCGGGACCCTCTTCCATGCTCTCTGAGGCTTCTCTGTGCCTCCCCGTGCAGAAGAAGATCATGATCATCATCTGCTGTGTGGTCCTGGGCATCGTGATAGCCTCCACCTTTGGGGGCATCTTCGGATAGAAACCACCCCGCCTGCCACTCCGCTCTGGACGGTCCACCCCCAGGAGACCCCTGGCTGCTGCCCCGCCTCTGGCTCGGAGCCCTCTCCCCGCCACCCCAGACTGCTCCTTTCTCTGCCACAGGGACCCCCACTCCCACTCCGCCCTGAGCCGTCGTGTGCATGATCTTTGTGACCGTGTGCGTCTGTACCGAAGAGGCAGAGGGGAGCCAGGCTGGGAAGGAGCCAGCGGGGTGGGGACGGGCCAGCAAGGGACAGACTCAGGCCCAGGCCCCTCCGCTTCGAGGAGGGCTGCCCCAGGGTAGTTAGCCACACTCCTGTCCGCCAACCTTCAGTAGTTCCACTCCATCCCGGGGTCTACCCTCTTCTGGATCAAGGCTCTCTCTGGACCCCAACCTTGCCTCTTCCTGAGACCAGCCTACCTGCCCTGTCCTGTGTCCTCTCCAGCTGTCCCCCTGAATGGGCACCCCCCTCTGAGGGCTGGGGACCAGCTGGCCACATGGTGCTGCTTTTTGGTTTAGGGGAGGGGGTGGCCCTAAGAGACAGCCCAGCTCTAAGCCTCTAACAGCCGATCACTGCCAGGGGCCGTGGCCAGGTGGCTTCTGGCCGAGTCAAGACCGGGCTTCCTCCCCTACCTGGGGGCAGAGTCCCAACAGGTCTTCAGCTGCTTCAGCCTCCCTCCTTCCCTAGTTCCTCCTGCCCCCAGAGCAACCCCTTAGGGCTATACCTGACCCCAGGGAACATTCTGGAAGAGGCTGACTGGGGGCCTGGTCTCCTGCCCTTGGAGCTAGGGCAGCGGGGCAGGCCCTACTTGGGCCTCTGCACTGGCGAAGCCCATGCCCGGGCCATCAGCTCTCGCGGGTTGGGTCCTCAAGCCATTGTGTGTTGCATGTGTGGGACAGTGGTCCCTGCTCTCCTGTGCTCGAAAAGTCAGTGTCACTTGAGGCCTGCAGTCTTGTCCCGCCCTTGCTGCCCGCCCCCATCCCCACCACGTGGGTGTTGGATGTCTTGGATGCAGTATTCAGCCAGGGAGGGGGCACCTCCCTCCTCCCCACCGGCTCGGGACTTCTCGAGTCTGAAACGTGCTCCCGGCCCAGAAACCCTCTTCCTCGTCGACAGGCAAGGAGTGCGCATGCGCGCGCGTGCAGCGAGGGCCGGGGCCGGGCCTGTGCACCACCCGCCGTCCGCTTCGCTCCTGCCCAGTGACTGTGACCACTGTCCGTGTTGCCTTCTTCAACAGCGACTCCCCACCCCACCCCCACCCCTCACCAAAGGTCTTGGTACAACCAGCTGCCCATTTTGTGAAGTTTTTATGTAGAATAAACATTTGTATCTGTACCATGCCTCTGCTCCAGATTTCTTAGTGTCACAGGGGTGAACGTGCGTGGCACCACAGGGCTCAGGAGGCCAAGGACCCCAGCCACCTCCCTCCGCCTGCAACCTCCAGGCCTTCTCGCCGGCCCTCCCAGCAGCTTGAACCTCTCAGCTCCAGCTTGATGCCTGTTCTGTACCGTGGGCCCAGACTGACCCCCTCTTCACACTTTCCCAGAAATCACAGACCACCACTGCATCCCATCAGTCCACTAGACAGTCCCCACCCAACCCCAGAGCAGAAACTGCCCTCTGACCACCAGTGACTAGAAGAGAAGACACACCCGCAAGAGCCCAGTGCTGGCTGGTCAGCACCTGAGGCAGCAGCTCAGGGTCAAAGGTCAGCCCAGGCCACTGGGCTGGATGATGCCTTCAGACCACAGGGAAACCATGACTGGGCAGTGGCCTCAGGCCCAGGGTACCATGGATACACGTCACCCTGCCCTTGTTTCTCAACTTTGCCTGATGATGTAAAACAAAATACAGTCTTACCAAAGTTAACATATAAGCACTCTTAAAGGATTGATGCTTTTGACTGTGGTGTTGGAGAAGACTCTTGAGAGCCCCTTGGACTGCAAAGAGATCCAACCAGTCCATTCTAAAGGAGATCAGCCCTGGGTATTCTTTGGAAGAAATGATGCTAAAGCTGAAACTCCAGTACTTTGGCCACCTCATGCGAAGAGTTGACTCATTGGAAAAGACACTGATGCTGGGAAGGACTGGGGGCAGGAGGAGAAGGGGACGACAGAGGATGAGATGGCTGGATGGCATCACTGACTTGATGGACGTGAGTTTGGGTGACCTCCGGGAGTTGGTGATGGACAGGGAGGCCTGGCGTGCTGCGATTCATGGGGTCGCAAACAGTTAGACATGACTCAGCGACTGAAGTTAAAGGAATCTACTTTGTTCCTTGTAGGTTAGAATAAAGCTTTCACACATTTAAGTTCTTTAAACCTAACTCATACCTGGGAATAAAGCCCCACCCCCAACAGAAGAACTTCTGAAATTTGTCAGGGAGGGAAAAATACCAGAGCCAGGGCTCCACAGAAAGTGGTTTATTCCTTTCAGAACAAAGAAGCTCTTAAAAATTTTTTTTAAAGTGAAGAAAATGCTTTTAGAACATTAAAACTTTTTCGAACTTTTTCTAAAGCTTCTAAGAAAAACACTTTTTGTCAGCGGCTGAAGTAGGCACTTCAATAGAGAGAACTCTGCAGAGGCAAGCATCTGTGCTGGATTGCGCAGCTTCTGCCCGGGTGGTCCCCGGTGGTCCCAGTGGACACAGTCACCTGCTCAGAAGCGGGGCTTGCGCTTGCGGCCAGTGTACTGGGTGTCAGGGCAGACCTCCCTGTGCCAAGAGAGAACAGGGGCGGGAAGAACAGAATAGGCTCAGGAAAGTGAACTATGAACCCCTGGGACCCTGGAGGCAAGACAGCCCCAGGCCCTGGGTGGCCAAGCCCCCCTCCAGCCCACAACCCGCCCCGCTAGTACTCACTTGCCCTGCCGGCGGCGGCGTGCCTTCTTCTCCAGGACCCATTCTCGGCTCTTCCTCACCAGCCCCCGTCTCGCTATCCTGCACCGGATCCTGTGGGGGGACACAGCTGTCAGCAAGGGGATGGAGCAGCCTAAGCTGGCATCTGGGTGTAGCCGAGCAGAGAAATGTGGCAAGTCCCCCCCCCCAGGCAGGCGGCCTCTGCGGTCCCACTTCTGGACAGCCCCTTCCTGGTGACACCTGCTGGGGCTAGAGCAGCTGTTCAGCAGGTGAGGGTCCCCCTCATTTGCAGGTATCCTCAAGATTGGGAACTGTGTGTTAGGCCTACATACAAGTGCCTGCAGGGCAGGCAGGGGCCAAATTACTCTGGGGCCAGGATCAGCTCATAGGAGCCTATCGGATCAAGACCATCCCCATGGAAAAGAAATGCAAAAAAGCAAAATGGCTGTCTGGGGAGGCCTTACAAATAGCTGTGAAAAGAAGAGAAGCGAAAAGCAAAGGAGAAAAGGAAAGATATAAACATCTGAATGCAGAGTTCCAAAGAATAGCAAGAAGAGATAAGAAAGCCTTCTTCAGTGATCAATGCAAAGAAATAGAGGAAAACAACAGAATGGGAAAGACTAGGGATCTCTTCAAGAAAATCAGAGATACCAAAGGAACATTTCATGCACAGATGGGCACGATAAAGGACAGAGATGGTGTGGACCTAACAGAAGCAGAAGATATTAAGAAGAGGTGGCAAGAATACACAGAAGAACTGTACAAAAAAGAGCTTCAAGACCTAGATAATCATGATGATGTGATCACTGACCTAGAGCCAAACATCTTGGAATGTGAAGTCAAATGGGCCTTAGAAAGCATCACTACGAACAAAGCTAGTGGAGGTGATGGAATTCCAGTGGAGCTATTCCAAGTCCTGAATGATGATGCTGTGAAAGTGCTACACTCAATATGCCAGCAAATTTGGAAAACTCAGCAGTGGCCACAAGATTGGAAAAGGTCAGTTTTCATCCCAATCCCAAAGAAAGGCAATGCCAAGGAGTGCTCAAACTACCGAACAATTGCACTCATCTCACATACTAGTAAAGTAATGCTCAAAATTCTCCAAACCAGGCTTCAGCAATATGTGAACCATGAACTTCCTGATGTTCAAGCTGGTTATAGAAAAGGCAGAGGAACCAGAGATCAAATTGCCAACATCCGCTGGATCATGGAAAAAGCAAGAGAGTACCAGAAAAACATCTATTTCTGCTTTATTGACTATGCCAAAGCCTTTGACTGTGTGGATCACAATAAACTATGGAAAATTCTGAAAGAGATGGGAATACCAGACCACCTGATCTGCCTCTTAAGAAATCTGTATGCAGGTCAGGAAGCAACAGTTAGAACTGGTCATGGAACAACAGACTGGTTCCAAATAGGAAAAGGAGTACGTCAAGGCTGCATATTGTCACCATGTTTATTTAACTTATATGCAGAGTACATCATGAGAAATGCTGGACTGGAAGAAACACAAGTTGGAATCAAGATTGCCGGGAGAAATATCAATAACCTCAGATATGCAGATGACACGACTCTTATGGCAGAAAGTGAAGAGGGGCTAAAAAGCCTCTTGATGAAAGTGAAAGTGGAGAGTGAAAAGGTTGGCTTAAAGCTCAACATTCAGAAAACGAAGATCATGGCATCTGGTCCCATCACTGCATGGGAAATAGATGGGGAAACAGTGGAAACAGTGTCAGACTTTGTTTTTCTGGGCTCCAAAATCACTGCAGATGGTGACTGCAGTCATGAAATTAAAAGACGCTTGCTCCTTGGAAGGAAAGTTATGACCAACCTAGATAGCATATTCAAAAGCAGAGACATTACTTTACCAACAAAGGTTCGCCTAGTTAAGGCTATGGTCTTTCCTGTGGTCATGTATGGATGTGAGAGCTGGACTGTGAAGAAGGCTGAGCGCCGAAGAATTGATGCTTTTGAACTGTGGTGTTGGAGAAGACTCTTGAGAGTCCCTTGGACTGCAAGAAGATCCAACCAGTCCATTCTGAAGGAGCTCAATCCTGGAATTTCTTTAGAAGGAATGATGCTAAAGCTGAAACTCCAGTATTTTGGCCACCTCATGCGAAGAGTTGACTCATTGGAGAAGACTCTGATGCTGGGAGGGATTGAGGGCAGGAGGAGAAGGGGACGACAGAGGATGAGATGGCTGGATGGCATCACTGACTCGATGAATGCGAGTCTGAGTGACCTTCGGGAGCTGGTGATGGACAGGGAGGCCTGGCGTGCTGTGGTTCATGGGGTCGCAAAGAGTCGGACACGACTGAGCGACTGATCTGATCTGATCTGATCTGATCCAAGGAGGGACTCTCCTGACGGTCCAGGGGTTAAGAATCCTCACTTCCACTGTAGGGGACGTGGGTTTGATCCCCATGGCCAGGGAACTAAGATTCCACATATCATGGAGCATGGCCAAAAATAAAAGTAACTTTAAAAAAAGACCCCAGGGCTTCCCTGGTGATCCAGTTGTTAAAAATCAGCCCAGCCATACACACAAGTTCGATCCCCAGTCTGGGAAGATCCCACATGCCATGATGCCACGACTACTGAGCCCACACTCCGCAACAAGAGAAACTACCACAACGAGAGGCCTTTGCACCACCACTAGAGAGCAGCCCCCTGCCGCTGCAGCAAGGGAGACCCACCAGGACTCAGTGCAGCCAAAGGTAAAAAAAAATTTTAAAAACACAGCCTATCCAAAGCAAGCTGGTGCTTCCAGCAACTGTAAATGTCTGAGGTAGGAAAACAAGGCTGCCCAGCTCACGGCAGCCCTGAAAACAACCCTCAGGAGTTCATCTTGGGCTCCAGTCCCGGCTGAGGAGAACTTTTCTCTTCAGCTCTACGGGAGAGAGGCCCTGAGAAAGGGCAGAGGCCGGGTCCTCAAAGCACACCCCCCACCTGGCAGCCGGAATGAAACCGTTTTCAGCGATGACACGCCACGGAGGCTGTCTGTCATGTGAGCGACCATCTCGAGGTACCTGGGTGGGGCCAGCCCGTGGGTGTTCTACAGCGGGTACGAACCAGCCCTGCCCGTGAAGAGTCCACGGCTGGGCTGGGGCAGCGACCACCCACACCTGGCCGAGCGCAGAAAAGCCAGGAGCAGCTGAGGGAGTGAGTGGGGCAACAAGTGCGCCACCGAGGTTAAGCTGCTGTATTTCTTCATGCAGGAGGTGGGGCAGAGTCCAGACAGGAAGCAATACGTGAAAGCGAGGCTCTGAGTTGACTGAAGGGGAAGGTTAGAGAGTAGAAGAGTCTCGGTGCCTGGAGTGACCGGTGTAAGAAGGGGATGGTCCCAGGGAGAATCTGAGCGTCTGCTGAGGATCGAGTCATCCTTGGAAGTCTACTCCAAGCCAGACTGCGTGACACATCCTTCCTGCTGCTACGTCTCATCTGTTCTAACCCAGTAATAAAAGTCAGATTAAAAAAAAAACCAACTTAGATTCCCACTTGTCTGGACCAGTTCATTGAGCTGTGAACACCAGCAAGGAGCGTGCCCTCTCTCCAGGAAGCAGCGAGGCCTTCGACCAAAGGAGTGACATATTCTAGACTTCACGGTGTAGACAGCAGTTCACAGAAGAAAGTTAACAGGCTCACGGTGAGGGGGCAGGGGTCCAGTATATTAGATGCAAAGCAGGAAGCAGCTAATGATGCAGGACTAAACCCCAGGAGTCTGTAAGGAAGGACAAGCTCTGGGGTAGCACAGTGAACGGGGCAAGATGTGAGCTGCAGGAGGGGCGATGGGATAGAGTCATCAGGAGAGCTGGAGGACGAGCAAGGACGGCGAGCGGTGCAGTGGTAAGTGGTGTCCACAGTGCAAAGGCCAGAGGGACGGCGCCTATGGAGCGCGCAGGTGATGAGTGGCAGGGCGGAGGCCGGGCGGCGAGGGGTGAGGAGCACATCGGTCAAGCAAAGTTGACGGGGTGGGGGGAGGAAACTAGAAATGAGTTTGATAAAGGTTTAGAAAACTTTTTTTAAATTTATCTATTTACTGGATTGGCCAAAATTTTCACTTCTGCAAGATGTTATGGAAAAATCTCAATGAACCTTTTGGCCAAAACAATATTTCTAAGAGGCTCAAATGTGATCAGACCGAAGTGACAGTACTGGGAGCAAAGCCCCATCAGCCCACAGCCTCCTCCCCACCCTTCCCAAATCGGAGGATTTCAAGGGGAAGAGTCTGTAGGGAGACAGGGTCTGAGCCAGGCACTGTGCCGAGTCCTGCACAGATATGCCCTCGACTCCTCAACACGCTGTCTGAGCGGGAGGCACAGTGCCCCTTGTCAGATTTTCAAATGAGAGATGAGAAACGGCTGCTGAAGTCCCACAACTTACCTAGTTTACAGTTAGGACATGTTGTCTGTAGACATCGCTGTGAGGACAAGAGGGAGCCTAAGGTGGATGGAGGGAGTTAAACCACTTGAATTTCCCTGTGAAGCAGGAGATGGGACCACTTGCTGGAAGCAAGTGCTGGTTGGCACCTTGGAGGAGAAACAGCAAGGAGAGCGCCCCCCAAGTCCCCATGGGGAATGGGCTGAGGAAACTAAGGGAGATGAGCCTGAAGGGCCAAGGGGTCAGGAGGCATCAGTGCACAGGAGACATGAGGACTGGACTCAGGATTTTTCATCATCTCTGGGCCTTCCTAACTCATCCTTTCTCTGCCCATTTTTCCTCTTCGATGTCTTAAAGTCTGAAGACCTTTCACTCTAATCAGAATGAAGAAATAACCTCTTTATTTACTCTTTATAATCATTTGCTCCTTCAACAAACACTGAACACCTTTCGCTAACAACACATTGTTCTGGTGTCAGGTATACAAGTCCCCACCAAGTTTCACTGTAGTTGGGGGTAGAAATAACGCCATGTAATCAAGTATTTCTGATTCAGAGCTGTGAACAGTGTTAGGGAAGTAAAACTAAGAACTCAACTGAAGATACTGAACAGGAAAATCGCAAGATATGATGTACACTTTTAAAAAGCAAAAGAGAAGGATCTGTCTGGCTGCACGGCCAGGGAATTCAAATGCAAAGTCCGAAGCAGGGAGACCAGAGAAGCAGCTTTCAGAAACCCGGGCAGTGGGGATGGAGACCACATAGGTATGGGGGAAAGGGGTGGACTGACTAGATGTGAGATGTAAGGGAGGCAGGAAGGGTAGACAACAGGAAGGATGGAGGAAGTAAGTTTGGGGGTGAAACCAAGGGCTCTGTTTTGCTCTGGAGACCTGTGGGAAGTCCAGATCTGGACACTCAGGAGGGGAGGTGGTTTGGAAATCAGAGGTGGGATTGAGACCAGTGCTATATGCCTGGATGTTCTCAACCTGGAGCTGGTGTTTAAGGCAGCAGCACGGAGAGAAAGGGGGTCCAGGCGGAGCTGCAGAGTGAACAGACAAGGACCAGCCAGGGAGGCAGGTAGGAAGCCAAGTGAAGAAAGTGTTAAGGGAGCAACTGGCTGCCTTAGCTCCTACTTACCAAGCAAGTTACAATGAAGATGGAGAAGAAAAAAATGCTCATGGGTTTGCTAAGACAGGCTTGTGGTGGCGAGAGCAATTTGTGATGAGACAAGCCTGAGCCAGGAGAGGGCTGAGAAAGGCAGGGGGCCAGTGCGAGGAGTTCTGCCGCAGCGGGAGCCAACAAGCAGGGGCAGACACGCAGTGGCAGTCAGGAGCCGTTACAGGGATAAGGGAGGACCTTTTTTAAAGTTGGGATAAAGTGCGCAGCACTGCCACATGCTGAGAGCCATGACTCGAGAGGGTGAAGATGAGGATGCAGGGGGACAGGGAGCTGCAGGAGCCACAGGGAAGGGGCCTGGAATCCAGGGGACAGAGGCAGCCTGGGGAGGAGGGGGCCACCTGCTGCCCACGGACGTCCAGCAGGGCTCTACTCTCTCAGCCAGAGACAAGTGCAAACGCCATCCCAAAGGGTTCCCCAGTCCCTTCTCCACCTTGCTGTCACTGCTGCATCGGACCCTGAGAGACTTGGTGAAAGCAGAGACACGGAAGAAGTCTTGCTGCCTGAACCTGGGAACGGCGACCATGTGCCCCGAGTCAGCGCTGACTGAGAGCCTCTCACCTCTTAGCCGTGAACGTGGACTCGGCAGGCTCCTCCTCCTCGGTATCTTCGCTCAGGCCCTGCAGAGACAAGGTGCTTTCTAGTGACCTGGAGATCTCTCATCCTCCCCGCCCTACCCCGAAGGCCTGGCACCCAGGCCTGTGAGTCCTTCCAGCAGGTCCACAGCCCAGCCTCAGAGTAAGGGAACCCCAGATGGGCCTACAAACTCAAGGGCCCTCACCGCTGGTATAGAGGCTGAAGGTCCAGAAAACAAACACAGGTAGAACCTGAAATGAGAAAATGAAGTCAGGGCTGGGCTCAGAAAGCCTTAAGGGACAAGTAAAACCCTCACCCTACTCTACCACGAACAGATGCAGACACACCTGGGCCCCAGTGACCCAGCCCAGCACTGCTCTGGTCCACTCGTCACTAGCCTGTGAGGGCCAGCCCACCACCCTCTCTCCTGCTGCTCGGGCGGACCCTGAGCCCCGGCACTCACTTCTTGGCTTTGGCGCTGTTGGGATAGTCCACCACCACACCACCAGTGAAGCCGGCCCTGGTGGCCTGGGTGGTGATCAGCTCCAACTGGGGAAAGAACGGCAGGGAGTCAGGCAGGGCAGCTGGCTGACAGCAACTTCCTGCCCATCCCCCAGGCCCTCATCTGGTCCCAGGACAGACCTCGCCTGGGAGAACTGAAGGTCTTCATTATTGACTGTTCCCAACTCTGAGTCCCCAAAAACCACGCAGGGAAGGTGCAGGCTGGAGCCAGCCATGGCAGACACCTCCCTCGGGGATCACAGAACCACCAACCGCCACCCACCCCCCACCCCATTTTTCTCACTTTCTTCCCTAGGGACCCGCCTCCCCACTTAAATCTCCAGAAATGAATGACCACCAGCTGAGAGCCAGACTCATTCATGTTACTGGTCAGGGACAGCTCGATATTTGTCCATCGGAGTTGGTACCTCCGACCCTGTCTCTGCTCAGGCATCACACTCCACAGCACACAACTGTTAACATCCTCTCCCCCACCCCCATTTATTTCTTCAGTTATGGATATCAGTAATACCAGAGGGTCTGTCAAGAGAAGACAAACACCCTATCCCCCACCTGCCCCAGGTACCCCTCCCTCCTTAGGACTTAGGCCATAAAATGCGCCAGCGAGGAGGACCACTCTCAGCTCCTCCCTTCCCACTGAGCAGCCTAAGGTGGCTTGTCCTGTCACTTCCCAACAGCAGGAGGACAGGAGAGTGAGAAGCAGGACAGCTGACCTGTTCTGGGTTCCCCCTGTTTGCATGCGCCCCCGCTAGCCAAAGGGCTTACCTGCTCTGAATTCTCGGGGTACAACTGCAGGACAGCTCGGCCTCCACGCACCTGCAACAGAAACGTGGCGGTCTCTCAAATAGTCTGTGAGGTCCAGACCCAGACGCTTCCCCTTTTCTTCTTCATAAAATATTTGTTGAGTTCCCACTGTGTGCAAGAGATACTGTTCTTGGGGGTGGGAAAGAGCCATGAACAAAAGAGACAGTCCCCAGTGTCTGCAGCTCATATTTTAGTGGGCAAGGCAGCTAATCTCCGCAGATTAAGTGCCAGAAAGAAAAATAACTTAAAACAAGGGATGGTAAGTGACAGAAACTATCCAGCTTACTTTCGATTTTCAAGGCAGGCCTCTCTCTAAGGGACACTGGAGCAGAGGCCTGACTATAGGATGGAGGTGGCTACAGAAATGTCTGAAGGGAGAGCACTTCAGCAGAGGGAAAAGTAAACACCGAGGCCCTCAGACCTTCAGGATTAACCCCAGAGCCTGAGCAGAGAAAAGCCTACATAATGCACCAGACTAGTAAGCTATCTGCCAGAACCCACTCTAAAAAAGCCAGGGGTGACGGGAGGTGACTTAAGGGCACCAAGAAACACCTGGATCTGGGACCTCCCAGTGGTCTAGTGACCAAGACTAGACCAATGCAGGGGGCCCAGCTTCCATCCCTGGTCTGGAAACTATTAATAGATCCCACATGCTGCAACTAAGTTCGAAGATCCTGGGTGCTGCAACTGAGACCCAGCACAGCCAAATTTTTGGTAAAAGAAAGGAAACACTTGGATCCAAAAAAAAAAAAAAGAACAAACAGATTTTTAGGACTTTCCCTGGCGTGTCGGCTCCCCCACCCACCCCCTTCTTTTAAGGCTGTCTACGCAGACAGCATTAGCCACAGTAAGGTCCTGCCATTTTGTGTCCTTCCCACGGGGCGCCTCTGCCTCATCATGCTACCTGCAGGACGAGGGAGGGATGGGGAGATCTCGTAACTCACCAGAACAGAGTAAAGAGAAGAGAAGAAGCAGTACAGGCGCTTGGCAGGAATGTCAGACTTCTTGTTAGCATTACAGAGCCACTGCACTGCAGAAATGCTGCAAGAGGAAGAGACCGCGTCAGGGAAGGGAGGGACATGCACGGCACCCCCCGCCTCTTCGTGACCAGTGCCACACTCTTCAATCTCCAGATGAAACCCTCCTGCCCACAACTCTGCTGGCACATGCAGGTTCACCTCGGATCATTATCTTACAACCCTGGACCAAACAGGGTCTCCAGAAGGTGAGCGTGAAAGGTTTCCTTGCCGCCAGTCCAAGGAAACACATCCTCAACCTTTCTCACACATCTCAAGTCTGGTTCAGCATCACTCAGCAGGTCAAGGCTCTCCCTGCCCCCTAGCCCTTCATACCCTTCCTCCATTCAACAGAAATATGCTTCCGGCTTCCACAAAGCCATTCACTCAGTCTTAAATCATTTCCTTCAACTGTACCTGCTAGGGGTCTCCACAATCCCCAGATTTAAAACCTCAAGCAGGGACTTCCCTGGAGGTCCAGTGGTTAAGAATCCGCCTGCCAGTGCAGGGGAAGTGGGTTCAATCCCTGTTCCAGGAACTAAGATTCCATATGCCGCAGGGCAACTAAGCCTGCGAGTCACAGGTAAATATCCTGCATGCCACAACTATGCAGCAAATAAATATTTAAAAAAGTAAAACTTCAAGCAACTAATATGCCCTCTTTTCCGGTATTCCCCTCCTCACTGCTGAGCACACACATAACACAGAACCCCAAACCCAGTTGGTGTGCCCAACTGCCTCTCCCAGCTTTTACTTCCTTCCACCACTCTCCTGGGTCAGCATTTATCACTTCGATTGCTTCAACAACCTAACTTTTCTCTTGCATCTTCTCCCTTAAGTAATATTCCTGTAACAGAGACCAAGTCTCATCACTCACTAGTACCCCATCAACAACTACTGAATAAAGATGCAACTTCTTAGGATGGAGTAAAAAGCTTTCTAGGAACCAAATCCACATGATCTCAGCTTCCAGGGAATTTCTCATTCATCACTTCATCAATGAGATGCCTTTTTCCCACCCACTTCTGTGCCTGTGTTCACACTGCTTCTTCACTCTGAAACCCTCTCCCTTGGCTCTCCAAATCCCTTCCAGCCTTCAAGGCCCATTCCCGGCCCCTCCTGCTCAAAGTTTTCCTGTGCTCTTATTTCTCTTCATAACTGTGGCGGGTCCCCACACTTACTAGTGTACACCTCACCCTGGGGCTCATGTTTAATAACTTGGTATACATCTTTCATTTTTTGGCCACACTGCACACCATGTGGGATCTTAGTTCCCCAACCATGGATCGAACCTGCAAGCCCTGCAGTGCAAGTGCAGAGTCTACACCACCGGACTACCAGGGGATCCCCCAGTCCATACCTTAGAGCCCTGAAAAAACTACGGAGAGTCTTTTACTTCCATAAACTCCATAGCATGTAGTACAATTTCTTACATGTAACAAATGTTGAGACAAAAAAATGCTGGCCAAACCACCTTCTCCTTTTAAAAACAAACTAAAAATGACTGCTTACTGCTGAAACACCCAAGATCATATTGCTGGTCTTTGACTCTCTGCAGCTTAGAACATCTCACCTGGTCATTACTAAAACACAGTTGCTATCTTTGAAACGTTTTTTTCTCCTCCAATCTTGTTTCCACATATATGTTAATCACTTACCCTAAAAAAACATTTAAATGCAGATTTGTACTCCTCATCCAGATTCTTACTGTGTATCCCTACAGCTCAATCTATTATCGTAGGAGGTCTTCGCTCTCCCAGATAATGATTCAGCTTTGACATCCTCTCCTAGCCTCTACTTCCACCCCAGCAACAAAACACTAAACCAAATACCCCACAGAGCTTACCACAGAAGACAACTTCATGTTTCTAACAGTAATTAGAACAAGACCCCCAAAGTCCTCTCTTTTGTGTTACAGAACTACTCCTATGATTAACTTGTCCTGCCAGGTTCAGGCACCAGGATATACAGATTTTTCTGCTTTGTGTGTGTAGCAGGGTGGGGGTTTCTGAGCCTCTGGGAACTATCTTTTGGTTCCAGCAGCCATCTTGTGGGCCCAACATTCTAAAATATGTTATCTAAGTACTATGTACAACACATTCAAAGCCTGACCCTGACTACTCAGAAAAGACTAAGCCACTGAAAAGACTGGAGCCTGAGGGCCACTCTCCACTATAAAACTCCTTGAAAAGAAGTCAACAAGATGGCTGCTGGGGCCCACAAGATGGCTCCCAGAGCCATCTTAGAACCCTCACCTTGTCACACACACAAAGCAGAGAAATCTATACACCATGGTACCTAAACCCGGCAGGACAAGTTAAGCACAGGAGCAGTTTTGTAACACAAAAGAGACGCATTTGGGGGGCCTTGCTCCGATCTTACAGACCTGAGCATCCTGGGGAATGTGTATATTTATGTGTTCTGTACAACTCTGCTTTGGGAAGCACTGACCTGCAGGACTAAAAGCAGGGAATGAAGACCTTTACCTGATACAAGCATCAAAGGTGCCCGGTCTGAAGGGAATGCCCTGACCCATGTCCCCCAGAATCACATCTCCCTGTATCTCGCGGTCCAAGGCCTCATCTACATTGGAAAAGAGTGGGTTAGGAATCAGGACAATCTGCGTCACCACTCCAAACTCGTGGAAGGGTGTCCACCCCAGTGCTAAACAGGGCATACTTACCCAGCATGGCGGGGCTGATGTCAATGCCCACCCAGTAGTGCCCCTCATCTGAGAGGTAATCACCGCTCAGGCCAGTACCGCAGCTGGAAGACAATCAAACAGACACTCAACAGCGTGAGGATCAAGGACATCCCCTCACTTGGACTGTCTGAACTGGGCCCCAGGATCTCACCCAATATCCAACAGGTAACAGGGCTTATCCTCGGGCACACAAAGAAGCTCCAATGCCCGCTCAGTCATCTTGATTTGGACGTCAACCATCCGTGAGCTAAAAAAAACACAAGAAGGTGGGAAAGGGGTTCTAGGCTAAAACCTCACCCAGACCAAGAAAAGTCAAAGGAAACAACCATCCTGAGGTTCTCTTTCCCAGCCACTAAACCGCACTATGACTATTTAGAAGTGACCCCCAAAGACCATGTAATACGTGTTATTCTGCTGTGACACAGATTAAATTGTACCAGCTGCAGGGCTCCTATGAAGGGAACAAGCCATTTACCTCATAACCCATCATTTGGTATTTCCAACTCTACCAAGCTCTCACATCCTCTTACTTAAAAACATGTTTTCTAAAAGAATTATCCACTGTAGCTACTCCCATGTAGAAGGGTCAACAAAGCACAGTAAAAATTATAACAGTGCTCTCCATGAGAAATAACAACACAAGCCACTCAGGACATTCTTGAGGCCTATTTAAAAAGAAACTAAATACACAGAGTTAACTGTAGTAATCCTTAACCTAACCCAGTATACTCAATATTATACTTTATTTAATCCAGTATGCTCAAAATATCATTTTGATATGTAACATAAAGAGACAATTAATAAATATTTCATTTTCTTTAGAGACATACAGTAAACATTCTACAGGTATTATTTCTCCCCTCTACAGACAGCACTGATGGTTTACACATAACCACTCCGTCCTATCTAATTCTTCACAGGCTTGAAATAAGCTGTCACCTTAAACAAAGCAGGTATGATCACTCCCTGTCTAATACTAAGATTACCGAGACCCAGAGAATTTGATTTACTCAAGAGTTGACTTTGACGGTGTCAACAATGGATCAATTCAAGTCTCTTCCTTCCGCCACCCCCAAATTCTGCGTGCTTTCTAAGCACCTCCGCATTCAGGGCAACTTGCCGGTTCCCGACCCCCGACCCCCAGCAACATCCAGGCTTCCCTTACTTGCGCACGTATTTCCGGGCTTCATTCTTGTCGTAATACTGCAAGAACGAGAAAAAGGTTGGGGGGAGTCGGGTAAGATATCAAGACGCGGACGCCCTAGGAGAAAAGAGAGGGGCGGGGTGGTCGCAGCCCTCACCAGCTCCGGGGGTCCGCGGAGCTCAGGTCTCCGCCCGCAAAACGCCATGTCCACGCCTCAACAGCAGAACTCGTGCGAGCGGCTACGGAGCCCGGTTTTTATATCATCGGCCGGGCGCCCGCCCCGTAACGCGCATGCTCCACCCCCCCCTCTCCCCGCCTTCTCTTTTACTCGATTGGCTACAGGGCCGACAGGCTGCTAAAAACACACGTCTCCCATTGGCCAGTTCGTCTCGCACTGCCCGCCAGATTCACTCAAGATGGCAACCCGGCGCGATCTGAGGTGGTCGCAATTGTTATTGTGGAGATTGTGGCAGACCCGAGGGGTTCCCCAAAACCCGAGATCGGGCCTGGGTCCAGAAGCGAGGACTTATACCCGGAGCGACGGCCCGTACTCGCGCACGGCGCTCTATGATCTGCTCGGCGTCCCCTCCACGGCCACGCAGGCGCAAATCAAGGCGGCTTACTACCGGCAGAGCTTCCTCTACCACCCGGACCGCAACTCGGGGAGCGCTGAGGCTGCCGAGCGCTTCACGCGCATCTCCCAGGCTTACGTGGTGCTGGGCAGTACCACCTTGCGTCGCAAGTATGACCGCGGCCTGCTGAGCGACGAGGACCTGCGCGGTCCGGGCGTCAGGCCTTCCAAGACTCCCGCCGCCGATGCCGAGAAGCCCCGTACCCCTCCGCCCGGCCCTCGGGCCCACGGCCGCGGTCCGGCCTCGCCGGGAGCCAAGCGCACCATGTTCGACTTTGACGCCTTCTACCAGGCACACTACGGTGAGCAGCTGGAACGCGAACGGCGCCTGAGGGCGCGCCGGGAGGCCTTCCGCAAGATGCAGGAGGACCGGGCCAAGGAGGGCTTACGCTGGGACGAGACCCGAGACTTGGCTTTCGTCCTCGTTCTGCTCACCGTCTTCCTCATCGTGAGCTCTCGTATTTAATCGGAGAGTGGAGGGCAGGGGAGCAGCCCCCAGCCAACACCGCCCCCCCGCGTCCCACCCCACCCCACCGCACCCCCAAGAAAATGGCCTTGCGTGTCATCTTGAACCCCTTGCCTCCCATTGTCTACCTCTGCTGGGGCTCGAAGGAACTGCTGTCCCCTTTCTGTTGCCCACCTGTCCAGCTTACCATTGACCTGCACGTCCCTACCCCCGCCTCGCTCCAGAAAAGGAGGCTTTTCGATGCTCAAGAAAACAGGCCCCTAATGAAGAGTCCTGAAAGCCTGAGAGTGAGGGGTTTTCTGGAGGCCCTGGGGTGCCTGCTTCCAGATGTTGTCAACTTCTGGAACATTTGCTCTGGCTTTCTTGTAAAGCTCCGAGCGAGACTCATCTGCTCATGCTCCATGCGTGTAGCGTGGGGCTCCTGTGTAACCTTGAAATGTGCAATGTGACCAGTTGTGGCTGCCCAAACGAAAAAATCAGGGGTCTTACGAAACTTGCCTTTCTGTGAGTTCACCAAGCCACAGGTGAGACCTGATGTAGGGTAAAGATGTGATCCGTGGGAACTTGGCCGTTCTTGGGTAGTCCCACTTGGCCTTCTGTTGGTGGCCTCTGGGCGTGGGATCCCACTCGGCCTTCTGTTGGTGGCCTCTGGGAGTGGGAAAGAAAGCAAGGTCATGGGCCTTCCTGTGGCATACTTATCAAATATATGACCTTGCAGAAATTCATCTGTGGGCATGATGGCAGGGGAGCAAATTGTTTGCTCTTTTGAGATCTGTCATACTTGATTATCCATGTTCTAGTAGGCTCAGTGATTAAAATATTGATGTCGGTAGAGCCAGATTTATCCTTGGGACACTGTGCCTGGCCCCTGGTCATTCCTTGACCAGCCAGCCTCATTGCTAAGTGTGCAGTTCCTCCCTTCCTAGAAATAGAGCAACAAAAGTGGAGGTAAGAGTCGCCTGAGAGTGGCCCAGCCTCCCATTCTGCTGGTAGCGCTTATCACAGGCCCTACAATCCAAGTCCTTGAAACATGGCTACTTGAGGCTGTGGGAACTGGGGGAGTTTGAATAAACAAGATTGTTGAGGGAGAGGAGGGACATGTAGAAATGCACTTTCTTATTCAGAGCTAACTGAGGCCTTTTTTTCTTTTTATGGCTGCACAGCTGAACCTATGCTCCCATCTCAACCACTGGATACCCAGAGACGTCCCCTCCCCCCATTTTTTTCCCCTTCTCTGTTCCTAACTGGTGCTAAACAAGTGGGCGATCACTTGCTAGAGCTGTTGTAACCCAGCCCTTTTAACCCTGAGTCTCTGCACACAGGATGTGGATTAGCTGTGAGATAGTAGGAACTCAGGTGTGTATGCACTGTTGAGTAGAAAGCCATGGGATAGGAAAACTTGTGCAGAAGACCTACTTCAAGAGTCAGGACCTAAGTCTAGCTTCTAAACGAGGCCAGAGATGCTTTGCTATATTAACACCAATTCCTGCACTCAGTCTTGTGTGGGCAATTCTTGTGTAAGTTGGGGATAAACCCATAGGTAGTTCAGCTTGGTCTTTTCTCTAGCCTTGGAGGTTGGGCGCAAGTTCTTCAGCATGGCTTTGCACTGACCCATATAATTCAGTGGTAAGGCTTTAAGCTCACTCTGGTTCAGACCTGCTGGGCTCAGCAAGCCTTGGTTTGAAGGGAGGGGCATGTGTACTTTTAAAAAGAACATTTAATGTTATTATGTTTCATATTTGGAAAACAAGGTGGGGAAAATCTGTTCTTTTCAAAGCATAGACAGCAGGAAGTGAAGCTTAGTGAAAGGTACAGAGACTCATAATTCTCAACCAGAGTCAGGACTGAACAGTCTGTGCTGCTGCTGCTTCTAAGTCGCTTCATTCGTGTTTGACTCTGTGCCACCCCATAAACGGCAGCCCACCAGGCTCCCCCGTCCCTGGGATTCTCCAGGCAAGAACACTGGAGTGGGTTGCCATTTCCTTCTCCAGTGCGTGAAAGCGAAAAGTGAAAGTGAAGTCGCTCAGTAGTGTCCAACTCTTCGTGACTCCATGGACTGCAACCTACCAGGCTCCTCTGTCCATGGGATTTTCCAGGCAAGAGTACTGGAGTGGGGTGCCATTGAACAGTCTGTGAGGCAAGATTTCATCCAAATTTCCATCAGATGGGGTTGGGGTTCTTTGGGATTTTGTTTGTAAAAGCATTAATGGTCTGTGATATCCAGGGCCTTTCTCATTGACTCTGACATATACCTCTCAAGTTTGTTTTCTCTCGGTGAAGATCACAGCCAAAAATATTCCCTAGGGGCCCCAGAACATGGAGGTGGATAGAAAATTCAGAAGGTTTGGGGTGATGGGTCCAGACTCTGTGAAACCTCTGGAACATTCCATGCAACTCCAAACAGGGCAGTCAATAAAATTTATTAACCATCCAACTCTAAGCCTCTTCTTAGGCCTAGAACTAGCCACCCCCGCCCCCCTTTATTCTCTCTAGTGCTGTCTTGGCTGTTGTGGTTTTTTTAGGCCAGAGCTGAACTCAAGAGACCACTCCCTACCATCCCTGAAACAGTCTGGGCTCATCGTGGTCGAGGAGGTGTGTGGGAGGCTTTTTGAAGTACCCTCCCGCGCTGGTTCCTGTTACATCATTTCTCTTCCCACCACCGCCTGCATCTGTCCATTCTCAGCTTCTTATCTGCCCTTGGGAGGAGAGGCTGAACCAGGCCATGGACATTAGCCCCTGCCTTTCAGGGGCTGCCCCCGTGTTCCTGAGACATGGTCAGCTTTAGTCCCTTTTTTCCTTTTGGTCACAAACTAAAAAGTAAAAGTTTGGACTGAGGAAGAGAGACTGGGACAAGAGGGGTCCAGCTTACTCCAGGCTGCGCTCATTGGGGTGGGCGGGGGTGTAGTTCAGTACTAGGCCCAGTGAGAAGCATGCACAGATCCTGAATGGAGAGACCTGAACAAGAAGACCGGAATCAAAGGTGTGCATGTCTAGGCAATTGTGATACTGCCTTTGGGCTTAATCAGGACTTTGTTCCTCCTGAGCCAAACTTTGCCCCTCAATTGCCCTTTTTTTTTTTTTTTAATTGCTGGGTGAAAAGATCCTTTACACATCTCAGCGCTAAAGGACTAAGATTTCTTGCTTCCTTCTGAAGTTCTGGCATTTCTTTCTCTGGGCGCACCTTGCCCTCTGTAATGGTTCCAGCATGAGCCAAGATAAAGAATAGCCTATCTTAGGCCAGCGAGTTGCCCGTTGGTCATCACTGACCATGTATATATCTCCATCCCTTATAGCCACAGCCTGAAGCTGAGACACCAAGGGTGGAGCCCAAGTGAGTGGCCACCACACCAACTTTGGGGAAAATGGCGAGGAGGAGAGGTCTTGTCTCCGGCCTCTGGCCTTCCTGGAAGGTCATCAGGTCCCATGAAGAGAGGCTGAGAGAAGGGAAGCCGGTAAGTGGCAGGGTTACTTCAGTCCTCTGAGTTCAGCGCTCTCTCATGGCCTTTGCCCCGTCGGTTCCTCCGCCCTGTGATGGATGTGGTCACTTTATCACCTGCCTCTGAGCAGGACTGTAGAAGGCCTGCCTCACCTGCCTTCAGCAGCCTGGCTCTCAGTCAGCCTCGGAGCCCTAGCGGCCATGGGGTTCGTGCAAAGCAGCTGAGGGTCTGTCTGTTGGTTTTAGGATGATAGCAAGACCTGAGTCTGGGCCTCATGACGTGTATGCCAGGGGTGCTCAGTGCTCTCATCCCCCAGAGGCGCCGCTTCCCCATCAGTCGTAAGATTATAGTATCAATGGATCCAGCCATCTTCACCAGTGTCTCTTAAGGCTGTCTCAAACTGGGGCCCGGGCGCTAGTATTGAGGGAGGTCAGCCCTCCCATTCAGCCTTTGTCCCTTCAGCATTCACACTCTTGGTCCTGGGATGGGCTGCCACTAGTCCAAAGAAGGCCTGTTTCAGGAGAACCAAGAACTGACCCAGATTCATGGTCAGCCTGCACATAGTGTTTGGCTGTGGCTAGCATGATGTCTTAACTTTAGCCAACATTAAGAACTTGGGAGACTGCATAAAAATCTAGATTTCTGATGCCACCATTAAGCTTCCTCCCATACCTGCATGACCACGTGGGAAGAGCTGTCACATCTGCCTTGTAAATAGTCCTTCCTCCCCAGGCTGCTGCACTCTGACCAGCAAAGGGGATGTGTCAGAAGCCATAGTGCACACACTTGAAACCATTTCGCTCTTAGTAAAGAAATTCTCTCTGTATCTTATGTCTATAAAGAGGGAAAACAGACAGACAAAAGCTCTCACAATCCCAGGAAAATAGGGGTGGGTGTACTTTGTGGAGATGGTGCTGTTTGGCACTGTGACCTTCCTGGCCCCTCCAGGCGTCTGAGGTCACAGATCCCTAGATAACCTGTGTTGTAAGAGCTCACACTTTGGGAGGCAGAGTGTAAATCTTACTTTCCGTGAACAGGAAGAATCTCTTGAGAGGCCTATGGCAGGGGCAAGGTCCCAGACAAAGCCAGAGGTCCCTTGGTACAATAATGCTATTCCTGCACTTGATCTTTCATGTAAAATCCTTGTATAAATTGGGATAAACCCTCAGCTAGTCCAACTTGGTTTCTGAAACCACTGGATTCTCTCTAGCCTTGGAGGTCAAGGGCAGTTTCTTAGCCATGGCTTTGCAGTGACCACACAATTCAAGGGTAGAGATTTGAGCAACTGTGGTTCAGGCCCGCTTAGCTCAGTGAGCCTTGGTTCGCGTGCGCACACAGACATGAAGTTACATGTAATGTTTCATATTTGGAAGACAAAGCAGGAGGCTTAAGAAAGGACACAGAACCTAGTGATTTCCAAGCAAGGAGATGCACATACAAGACTTCTGAGGGGCAGGAACACATTGTGTTATCAAAAAGGGGTGGGAGTTTTGTTACTGGTGCAATTTGGGGGGTTTGGTTTGTAAACAGACCAGTGGTCTGCAACAGACTTTTCTCATGGGCCCCTTGATGTAGCCCCACAAGTTTATTCTCTCTCACAGAGGATGATCGCCAAGAACATTCCCTGATACCCCAGAACCTAGACAGTTCCAGAAGTGATCTGGCAGGAGAGCCCAGACTGCTTGGAACTTTCCAGAACATTCCATTTTCCTTCAAGCAAGATAGGCTAATAAAGCTTATTAACCATCCAACTCTAAGCCTTTCCTATGGCCCAGAACTAGGGCCAGGCACTCTCTCGGCATCTGTACCCACCTCCCTCGGGTCTTTGGTCTTTTTCGTGCTGGAGCTGAATCCTGAGGGGCGTCACTCCCTGTGCCCTCGAAAACTGAGCTCTTTGGGGAAGGGGAGGGGTGTGGAAGGCCTTTTGAGGGCCCCCCACCTGGTGCCCATGGTAACACTTTTCTCCCTTTCTGGTCCCACCCTTGCCTGGTCATTCCTTCCTCTGACCTGCCCCGGGGAGGCGAGTCTGAACCAGACTGTGGACCTTAGCCTCTGCCCAGCTCACAATAGTGAAGGGAGGCTCCGGCATCCCCACCCTTAGCCCTTCTTCCTGTGGTTACAAACCTGGAAAAACACTCTGGAAACAGGGACCGGGAATGGGAGACCAGGGTGAGAGGGGCCCAGCTTGCGCCAGGCAGTGCTGAGAATGCAGAAGTTCTTCCGCGGCTGCTCAGTCTTCTGTCTGCTGTCTCAGGCAGGCACTATGTGTCATCTTGGCATCCCTCACCTCCAGCAGCTCAAGTGCTAGCAGGGAGGAGCAGGAGCACCGGGGCTGCCGTGGGGTGGAGGCTCTCAAGTGGGCACTAGCAGTGCTTTACCCCCGCTGGGAGGCATCTGACTGAACTTGACGGGCCGTGAGAAGCTCAAATGGGCCAGTCCCTCTAACTATTGCCTACGGAATTCCCTGGGAGTCCAGTGGTTAGGACTGTACACTTCCACTGCTGGGCACCTGGTTTCAATCTATGGTCAGAGAACTAAGATTCCAGGAGCTACACCGTGTAGCCAAGGAAAAAAAAAAACCCAAAACAAAATTATTAAAAAACAAGATCCCATCAAGCAGTCACTCAGGTGCTGCTCAGACAGCTTTAGGAATGGGGACTGCCTACCTCTAGTAGCAGCCATGGCTCTAAAGCCTCATCCTGAGCCAAAATCTGGCTCCCTGTGGTCTCCACCCACTGGTCTTGACTCTGACCTCTGGCTCTATGTGAAGCAGCTCTTTAGACTCATAGGCTAGCCATCACCTACCTGTATGTCAAATGGATCCCTCAACTGTTCTGCAAGGGACTCAGTCCCAGTCCTTTTTTTCTCATTATTGTTATTCCAAAGGTGGGCTTCCCAGGTGGCTCAGTGGTAAAGAATCTGCCTGTAAGGCAGGAGACCTGGGTTCAGTCCCTAGGTTGGGAAGATTCCCTGGAGGAGGATATGGCAACCCACTCCAGTATTCTTGCCTGGAGAATCCCATGGACAGAGATGCCTAGCGGGCTACAGTCCATGGGGTTGTAAAGGTCAGGCACAACTGGGCGACCAACACTGTCACTTTATCAGAGGTGCTGCTGCTGTGGAGTTCCCTTAGAGTTTAAAACTTCAGTAAGCAGTAGAGCCAACCCAACACTTGCCTCGGTCTAGATGGTTGCTGCTGCTGCTGCTAAGTCGCTTCAGTCGTGTCGGACTCTGTGCGACCCCATAGACGGAAGCTCACCAGGCTCCCCTGTCCCTGGGATTCTCCAGGCAAGAACACTGGAGTGGGTTGCCATTTCCTTCTCCAGTGAATGAAAGTGAAAAGTGAAAGTGAAGTCGCTCAGTCGTGTCCAACTCTTAGTGACCCCATGGACTGGAGCCTACCAGGATCTTCCGTCCATGGGATTTTCCAGGCAAAAGTACTGGGGTGGGGTGCCATTGCCTTCCCCGGTCTAGATGGTTACTTCCCTACTAACATGGACCGAGGTCACAGTAGCTTCTACAGCACTCTGACTCCTCTCACTGAGAGGATCTTCCTTGACTCCCTGCCAAACTTCATCTCATCAAACTTGACCTAAGCAGATCCAAGACATGCTCCTACTCTCCCATCTTCTTGTCCCAATGTCATCAGCCAAGCTGCCACCTGGTGTTTACTACAGCCGAAGACAGACAGCCTCAGCCTTAGGGGAGCCCCTCCATCACTCGGTGGGCGTGATCTTTGACAGGCCAGAGAAGGAGCAGGGCCGTCCTGATGGGGCCTACAGGGCGCCCAGGAGAGGAGAGTGCACAGCGGTGCGGCCCTTGAGAACTGGGACGCAGAGTGCGCTTCTGTCCAGCAGGGCTGGGAAGTGAAGAGCTAGGAAAAGACTCTCTGGGGTTGGCAACCAGGGAAGGTTTCGTGAAAGAGGCAGAAGCAGTGCTGGACCCAAAGGACAGCTGGGCTTTGGGTGGGCAGAGAGGAAAGGAGGGCCTCTCAAGAGTAGGCAGCTCAGGACCAAGATGAGGCTGCAGTGGCTGAGAGGCCGGGTGAGGGGTCAGAGAGGAGTCGGAAGCATCGTCATCCGCATCATCACATTTATTGACGGCCCCTGGGAGGCGGGGCTGGGGACAGAACATACAAAGACAAGGACCTGCCCTCAAAAAGGTTCCATTCTAAGGAGACGGGACAGAAAAATACAGAATGGTCTTTCCAGGGGATGGCCCACTCTCACCCCTGCAGGTCAGAAGCCCCTGGCCTACCTCGCCCCAGAGTCTGGAGCCTGAGTGGGGCAGGTAGTGGTAGCCCCATGGCCGTGGTGTCCCTGCCCCCGCCACTGGGGCCTGACCCCCTGGCTCCTATGTGGTGGACCCCAGCACTGGGGGAAAGGTAGGCTCAGGACATGATGGAAAACACTCCGGTCAGCCGTGGCATTGTGCGAGCCCAGCGGAGGGGCAGGGGCGCTAGGGCCCCCTAGGCAGGGCCCCTTGAAGGAGGCGGGCAACTTCCCAGGCCCCTACAGTCAAGTTCTTGCACTGGGGCTGGCCCATTACCCGGGAGGCCCCAGTCGGGGAGAAAAAAAAGGCAGAGGTTCCTCAGCGCCAGAGGCATCAGACCCTGCCCACCCCACCCCCAGCCCTCTCTCTGGGCATCTCCCAGTGGACCCTCCTCCCCAGCTCAGCCTCCAGGGCCAGGGCCTGCCTAGGGCCAGGGGGAGGGGCCTGCCCCTCCCCCCACCCAGGCAGTGGGGGAGGAGGAGGAGCCACGCATCAAGTTTGTCTGGGCCCCCCATGGGGGGGCCATACCCTGGATCCTACCGGTGGGGGGGCTCTGGCTGCGAGGGCCGAGGGCTCAGCAGAGGGGCTGGGCCCAGGGGGCACCCGGGGGAGCCCTTCAGTGGGGGCACTGGGCGGGAGTCCAAGGGGGGCAGGCTCCGGGGCACTGCCGGTGGCCCCCGGGCGGCCCCGGTGGGCAGGACTGCAGCAGCGGGGAAGGATTTGGGGGGCTCCGCGGCAGCCGTAGGGGCTGGCTGGCCAGACCGCTCCCGGCGCCGCAGCAGCTCCTGTAACTTCTCCGCCTGTGTCCGCCTCAGGTGGGCCAGGGCCCGGCCTCGTTGGAAGGCGGGCAGGAAAGCCTCCAGGCTCTGCTCCCCCAGCAGCAGCTGCTCCATCTGCTCCTGGGACAGGAGGGATGGGACAGTTTAGGAGGACCATGACCGAAGACTCGGGGCTGGTCCTCTCTCCCCCATCCTGAATCCCTTCCGATAGACCCCACCGCCCCGGTCGGGGATGGGGCACTGAGTTCCAGCCTCGCCTGCCCCTTGCTGATTGACTGTGGACCAAGTCCTCTCTTCTCAAACCTTGATCACGATCACCAGACCTGCCGGGGCAGGGGCAAGAGGGGTCCAGGGATGGGGACGCACGTGAAGGGGACGGGTGTCCATCTCCTCCAGGCCAGGGCCCTCCGCCTCCACCCCTCCACACCCTGAGCACTGTGCTCCCTCCCACTGTGCTGGGATGACTGCTCCCGCTCCTCTGTAGCCCCAGCCTAAGCTGCCCAGAGATGGTCACAGGAAGCTGGGGGAAAGTCACAGGTGGGGATGGTGGGCCTTGTGTCCAGGGCGGACAGCAATTCAGCAGGCCCTCCTGGGAGCCAGGCACTCAGGGCAGGCTTCCTGGAAGAGGGGCTTTCACGCCTGCAATGTAAGAATCAAGGGGAGGGGACGATGATAGGTTGGGTTCCCCCTCCAGGTCCTCAGGCCCAGCTGCCCCCTCCTCTCACCTCAGCCTCCTGCTCAGCTTCTTCCAGCTCAGCCTGCAGCCAGCCCAGCGCGCAGTGGGGGCTCCAGCGGTGCATGCTCTCCTCTGAGGGCCGCAGAGGGACACAGTGAATAGCCCCTGCCCTCAGGGCCTGTCACCCTGGACAGACAGGCCAGAGCCCCAGGGCCTGCTGTTCACTCTCTCCCTGACCCTGTGTGTGCCTCTACGCTTCCCCCTCCCCTTCTCTGGGGTCTCAGTTTCCTCACCTGGACAACGCCCCGTGGCATCAGTCTGTGTGCCCCCCCCACCCCGTCCTGGTGCGAAAAAGGAAGCAGAGGCTGTCTCCTAGAGCACCCCAGGCCCTTGGGCAGCGGGTCCCCTCTTCTCCCAGGGCCCCATTCTGGTCTCTCCAACCCAGCTCTACTCACCAACTGCTCACTTTCCCAACTTGGGAATTTCCCAGGAGTAGCACCCCTGCAAGCTTGCCCGAAGAAGAGGTATGCCCAAGTTCCCAACCTTCAGAGCCTGGCACTTAACCCCCACCCCAGGCAGTTCTCCCCGCCGTCCCTCACCCAGTCGCTGCAGCTTGTCTGCACAGCTCTCGGCCACCTCCCGGAGCTCCTGGTACTTGATGGCCAGGGCAGTGCGGCCCATCTCCAGGCGGGGACGCAACGCCAGATTCTCCTTGGCTAGCGCGTAGTTGGAAGCCAGGCACGCCTCGCGCTCCAGCTGCAGGCCTTGGAACTGCCGGCGGGGAAGAGCCCAGAGGCCCATTCAGGGACTCTCCCCACGGCCGCTGACCACCCCCCACCCAGGCGGCAGTGCCCACAGGCCAAGCCGAAGGCGCCCCAACCTCAGGATGGCAAGCCAACAGGTGGAGGTGCTGGGAGAGCCCAGACCCCACTTTGCCTTGGTTTCCTAGTCCACGAAGTGAGCTAAAAACGTCTCCCTTATAGGGTTGTTGGGAGACTGAAGTGAGGGAAAACTACGAAGGTCTCTACAAATGTTAGTTAATTTTTAATTTTTCAATTAATATGTCTGCTCAGGTCCCCGAGGAGCCCCCTCCCTCCTCTGTCCCATTTTCCATGCATGGGCAGCTTCCCTCTCATTCCAGGCCTTTGTCTGCTTCCTCTTCAGGTGTTTGCTCCGAAAACACTCCCCATCCCCTGCTCTGACTCCAGAGTGAGGTGTTCACCCTGTCCCTGTCTGGCACCCCCCACACACACACACCCCCCCTCGCACTCCTCTTCTGCCCTCCAGTGGAATCCCCACACCCCAAGGAATACACACCCCCTTTTCTTCCCCGATCCCCTAGCACCTGCTCCCAGCTCTCCTTCTCTTGCAGAAAGCAGACCCCTTTCTTTCCTGGCCCTGGAGAAGGCTTTTTCCTTCTGTTACTAGGCGGGCCAAGCCTCCCCTCCCTGCCCCTGGAGAACGCACTACCCTCCAGCTGTCCCCTATAGGATACACATGGCCCTCCCGCCTGCCTCCCTCCAATGTACACTTTCCCTTTCCGCCCCCCACAGACAACCAGCCCGGGCCTATCTCCTGTGAAATATACAACTTTCTCTCATGGTGGCCTATGGAATACACACCTCAGCTTTCAGTACCCCTCCCCAACGGAAAACATAAAGCCCCCTCTTGCACCCTCAGTATACGGACACCCTCCCAACGATCCCCCCAGGTGTCAAACAGGCCCCTAGTTCTCCCTATGGAAGGCGCCTCCCTTTCTGGCCCTACAGAACGTGGGTGTGCGAGCCAGGGCCCCCACAACACAGCCGCCCCCCGGAACACACCTCCCTGGAGCATCCGCCGTAGGACACGCCTCGCGGCCATCCCTGGGGTGCACGGGCGCCTCCCTGGGTCTCCGGCGCGCCCCACCCGCCCCAGGCCAGCTCCGGGCGCCCCCTCCCCCTGGGGGCGGCTCCGCCGGGCCCACTCGTACGTGCCAGGCTCCGGCGGCCCCGCGGCCCGGCCAGCGCGGCCCTTCGGTCGGTCGGCAGGTCCGACAGGCCGCGGCCCGTCCCCCGCGCCCCCCGCCCGCGCCCCCCGTGCTACCTTCCTGCTGAGCCGCACGATCCGGTCCAGCTTGGGCTCATCCTGAAGCAGGTCCCGGAGCTGCCCGGTGCTGAGGATCCCAAAGCGCCCCGGGCTGCCGGGCTCCGGCCCCGCCCGCGCCGCCCGGGCCCGGTACATGCCGCCCGCCCGCGCCCCCAGCTCGGCTGCTGGCTCGGCCCGCTCGGCCCGCTCCGCCCGGGCTCCGCTCCGCTCCGGCTCCGGCTCCGGGATCCGGCTCGGGCTTGATCTCCGGCGGCGCGCGGCGCTCCGCCGCCAGAGGGCGCCCCGCCCGCTCTTAAAGGGGCCGCGGCGTGGAGGCTGGGGGTGGGGCGCGGAGGGGGCGGGCCGCACCCCTTCCCACCCTGGTGGCGCCGCGCCTCCCGCACCCGCGGATCTCCTGGCAACCCATCATCCTTCCGCCGTCTGGATCTCTAGGGCCGCCTCTCTCCGCTCCCCTACTCTCGGCCTTCAGTCACCACGCCTCCAGGGCACGGACTCTCCCACCCCAGGCGTTTACAGGTTGCCAGGCTGTTGTTTCACATTTACCCCTTGAATTCGAACGATTTTCTGAATTTGGCCAGGCTCCAGAAGCTCCTGACCTCCTGATAACTTGGATAAGTCATTCACCTCCCCCAGCCTCAGTTTTCCCTTCTGCAGAATGGGGCGACGATACACAAAGTGAGGAAAAGAGGCAGTGAACGTTGGGTCCCTTGTTTTAGTCGCAAAGTCGTGTCGGACTCTTTGGCGAAGCAACGGACTGTAGCCCGCCGGGCTCTTCTGTCCATGGGATTTCTCAGGCAAGAATACTGGAGTGGGTTGCCATTTCCTTCTCCAAGGGATCTTCCCAACCCAGGGATCAAACCCTCGGCTCCTGCTTTGGCAGGTGGATTCTTTACCATTGAGCCACCAGGGAAGCTTGTAGAGTCTCTTACCTGTAGTTAAATGAATACCTGATATGAATTACTGTTATTTCAGAGATGAGGATACAGATTCTCAGAGATGATGTCACCTACCCAAAATCACGTTCCAGGTAAAGGACAGACAATCTCAGTTCTTCCTGTATATGCAGGTCCTCAGTCCAGCTAGAGGACAGAGGGCGTGCTGGAGATGTCTGAGAAAGAGACCGAACTGATGGATTGGGGCAGGACAGTTTTGCTGATGCATTGTAAAGGCAACGCTTTGCCCACATTTTCCAAAACATTTATTTATTTGGTTGTGTTGGTTCTTATTTGCCACATGTGGGATCTTTTTTTGTTACATCATGTGGGAGCTAGTTCCCCAACCAGGGATTGAGCCTAGATCCCCTGCATTGGGAGTGCAGAGTCTTAGCCACAGGACCACCAGGGAAGTCCCCTTCTTCCACATTTTTATGGTAACTGAAATTTGGTTTTCCTTCTCCAGACTCAGTTGGAACATCACTACCTCCAGGAAACCCTCTTTACCTCCCCAGGCGGTGTTGTGTGCCCCACAGTTCCTGATGTCCCTCCATCAGGATCCTGGATATTATCAAGAGCCCTGCCACACGTCCCAGTTTCCCGGTTGTGAGCTCCTTGGTTCTGCTGTGTGTCCTCCAGACCCTCTATTTCCACCATTCTTCCAGGGGCCTCCTAGACATTCCCTCCTGTCTGGCCCACCTTTGGCCCCTCCTCCTCCAGTCTTTCTTCACTCTAACAGGCCTTGGTGAGATCTGATGGGAGCTCTTCCCTCAGCTTGTCCCTCTTCATCACCAACCCCTCTTTATTCTACACCCACCCCAATGCCTTTCCTTCCCTCTCGCCTCCAGGAAGAGAAACTTCCCCTCATTCCAAAGCCAACGAAGTACCCTTGCTATGGGTCTCACCTTCACCTTGCCTCCTCTGAGAGGCTTCCCCCCACTGTGGTTAGTAATGTCTCTCTCTTTTAAAAAAAATTATTTATTTACTTATTTAGTTGGCTTCATCAGGTCTTAGTCGCAACAGGCGGAATCTTTGTTGCCATACGAACAGTCTTTCATTGCAGTGCACAGACTCCAGTTGCACGAAGGCTCAGTAGTTGGGGCGCCCTGGACCTGGGATCCGCCCTGTGTACCCTGCATAGCAGAACGGATTCTTTTTTTAATTAATATGTTTACAAAATATTTATTAGGCTTCGCTGGTCCTAGATGTGGCACACAGGATGTGCAATCTTTCAGTTGCGGAATGCGAACTCTTAGTCATGGCATGTGGGGTCCAAGTTCTCTGGCCAGGGATCGAAGCCCAGGCCCCCTGCATTGGGAGCGTGAAGTCTAAGCCACTGGATCACCAGGGAAGTTCATATATCTCTTTCTTTCTGTCTCTTTCATGTTTAATTTCTGCCTTTAGACTGATACGTCCCTTTCACCCCCACCCAATATTTTGAAAGTACCCGGTTATGAACTGAGTGTGTGCTCAGTCATGTCCGATTCTGTGCGACCCCATGGACTGTAGTCTGCCAGGCTCCTCTGTCCATGGGATTTCCCAGGCAAGAATACTGGATTGGGTTGCCATTTCCTTCTCTGTATGAACTGAGTACCCCGCCCCCCAGTTGATATTTTGAAATCCTAGCCTCCAATGTGATGATATTTGGAAGTGGGGTTTGGGGAGGTAAGTTTAGATGAGGTCATGAGAGTGGGTTCCCATGATGGGATTAGTGTCCTTCTAAGAAGAGGAAAAGAGACCAAAGTTTTTTCTCTCTCCACCATATGAGGTCACAGTTAGAAGGCCACTGTCCGCAAACCAGGAAAAGAACCCTTACCAGAAGCCAAATCTGCTGGCATCTTAATCTTGGGCTTCCCAGCCTCCAGAATTAGGAGAAATAGGTATCTTTTGTTTAAGCCACCCAGTGTGTGGTATTTTGTTGTGACAGTCCAAGCCGACTTACATACCGTCTACACCCCGCACTCCGTGCACTCGTTTCCTCATCAGCGTGTGTGTGCGCTCAGCAGTGTCCAACCCTTTGCAACCCCATGAATTGTATCCCGCCAAGCTCCTCTGTCCATGGAATTCTCCAGGCAAGAATACTGGAGTGGGTTGCTATTTCCTACTCCAGGGGATCTTTCCCATCTAGGGACCGAAGCCATGCCTCCTGCATTGGCAGATGGATTCTTTACCACTGAGCCACCTGGGAAGCCCCCGTTTCCTCATACCTCCCCTTATTCCTTGACTCAGTCTGACTTCACCCCATCACCACTTCAAGGGTACTGCTCTAGCCAAGGTCATGGACCGCTTCTGAATTCCAGAGCCCTTCTTTCTCACATTCAACACCATCGACCACAATCTCTTTCTTGAGCATATAGCAATCAGAGTCCAGACATTTCACAAGTGTCAAGTTGGCAAAAATTAAAAAGTCAGGTAATATCAAGTGTTGGTGAGGTTGGGGAGTGACAGGAATGCTTACCTGCTGCTAGTGGGAGAGAGAATCAGTTCACTGAAGAGCAACTTGACAAACTCATAAAGAACATTCAATGTGCAGTGGACAGAGTAATAGACCCCAAAGTTGGCCGTGTCCTCATCCCTGAGACCTGTGGATATGTCACCTTCCATGGTGAAAAGAGCTTTGCAGCTGTGATTAAATCGATGATCTTGTGATGCAGAGAGTATGTTGGATCACCCAGGTGGGCCTAGTGTAATCACAGGGGTTCTTAGAAGGGAGAGGCAGGAGGGTCAGAATCAGAGAAGACACAACAATAAAATTGGAGTGTTGGAGTCAGTGAGAAACTTGAAGACAGTATGTTGTTGGCTTTGAAGACGGAGAAAGAAGCCACAAGCAGGCAGCCTCTAGAAACCAGAAAACGCAAGGAAGTGGGTTCTCCCCGAGAGATGCTAGAGGGGGTGCACCCCTGCCAATATCTTGACTTTAGTCCAGGGAAACCTATTACAGACTCCTGACATCCAGAACTGTAAGAGAATCTGTCTGTGTTGTTAGGTCCAGTGGCTGGGACTCTGTGCTCCCAATGCAGGGGACGCGGGTTCAATCCCTGTTCAGGGAACTAGATCCCACATGCCACAGCTAAGAGTTCACATGCCTCAACTTACTTCCTGCATGCCAAAACGAAGCTTCAGGATCCCACATTCTGCAACTAAGACCCAAGGCAGCCAAATAAATAATGAATAAATAAATTGTGTGTGTTGTTTTGAAGCACAAATTCAGCAATTTGTTATAGTAGCAATAAGCAGCTAATACAGACTTCTCGGAACATTCACTGCCTTGGACTGGAAGACAAGAACAGGAATGTTTGCAGTGACTCTACTTGTAATAACAAGAAACTAGAAACACCCCAAATGTCCAGGGCAACGGAACACTTCATACTACACACAGAAATGGGCAGGTTGCAGTTACACATGTCAATCTGGTTGAATCTCACAAACAATACCTCGAATAAAGGCAGCGGTCTCAGGAGAGTACGTTCGGTATAATACTGTTTATGTAAAGTTTAGAAACATGCAGAGCCATACTTCATATTGCTTGGAGATATGTACAAAGTACGGGAACAATAAATAACCAAATTCAGCACTGTGGCAGTCAGGCAGAAGAAGGATGGAATTGAGGAGGTGACAGAGGGGACTTCAGTGGCATTAAGTGGCATTAAGCTCAGGGATTTCCCTGGCAGTCCAGTGGTTAAGACTCCATGCTGCCAACGCAGGGGGTATGGGTTCAACCCCTGGTAGGGAACTAAGATCCCAAAAGATTTTTTTTTAATTAGAATTAAAGAGATAGTTCAGTTTCTTAGGCTGAATGTATTCACACCCAGGTGAATACTTTGGGGTAAGCCTGAAAATTTTTGTATAAAATTGGTGGTTCAGAGGTAAAGGAATTCACCTGCCAATGCAGGAGATGCAGGAGACACAGATTTGATCCCTGGGTCAGGAAGATCCCCTGGAGAGGGAATAGCAACCCACTCCAGTACTCTTGCCTGGAAAATCCCATGGACAGTGGAGCCTGGTGAGCTAGATAGTCCAAGGGGTTGCAAAGAGTCAGATATGCCCGAGTGACTGAGCACACACGCTCACCGAATAATTTTAAGGGTATATTTTTAGACCTTAGCTTTGAAGTCAGACAGCTTGAAGTCAGCCTGGGTCTCCTTCTGAGCTCTGCCGCTTCCTATGTGACCAAGAGCAAATTCCTCAATTCCCAGAGTCTCAATGATACCATCTCTGAAGTGGGTGGTTGAAGGATTCAGTGACTTGATATGTGTCTAACACAATGCCTACCACTTCGTCGTGCTCCAAACAGCAGCTACAATGGGTTCCTCTTTCTAGAAACAATCCCTTCGATTTAATTTATGGAGCACCTACTCTCCGCCAGGGACTCCCAGGCGCTGCCTGAAGAAAGGGGACACTTTATGCTCAGGGTTCTGCTCCCTGGTTCAGTCTTTAAATTTATTATTCTCCAAGGATTCAATCATCACCCCTACTTTTTTTTTTTTTTTAAAGCAGCTTTATTGAGATACATGCCATACAAGTCAACAATTTAAATTGTACAATTCAGTGGGTTTTGGTATATTCACAGAATTGTGAATCCATTGGCACAATTTTAGAACATTTTCATCACCCCTAAAAGAAACTGTACCTGGAATTAATTCCCTGGTGGTCCAGAGGTTATGACTGCATGCTTCCACTGCAGGGGTTATGGGTTCGATCCCTGGGCAGGGAACTCAGATCCCACAAGGCGAAACAGCAAAAACAAACCAAAAACCCTGTACTCACTAACAGTGACTCCCCAGTTCCTCCAAACCCCCACTCCCCCACCAGCCCCAGGCAACTAACCCACTTGCCTGCTCTGGACATTTCACATGAATGGAATTCTTTAATATGTGGTCTTTCGTGGCCAGCTTCTTTAAAAACATAATGTTTTTAAGATTCATTCTTGAGAAAAAGTGAAAGTGAAAGTCGCTCAGTTGTGTCCAACTCTGTGATCCCATCGACTATACAGTCCCTGGAATTCTCCAGGCCGGAATACTGGAGTGGGTAGCCTTTCCCTTCTCCAGGGGATCTTCCTGACCCAGGAATCGAACTGGAGTCTCCTGCATTGCAGTCGGATTCTTTACCAGCTGAGCTTAGTTCCTTTTGACTTTTTGGTGGTACATACATGACGCAAAATTTACCATTTTAATAATTTTAAAGGTTCCAGTTCCTTCACCAACACTTGTTATTGTCTATCTTTTTTTAAATTATAATTCTCCTAGTGGGTATGAAGTGTTGTCTCATGACTTTGATGTGCATTTCTCTGATGACTCATGATGTTCACCATGTTTTCTTTTGTGATTTATCATTTTTAATATCTGCTTTACAGAAATGTCTACTCTGATCCTTTGCCCACATTTGTCCCTTTATTATTGAGTTTGTAAGAGTTATTTATATATTCTGGACACTAGTCCTTTATCAGGGATATGGTTTATAATTTTCTCCCATTCTGTAGGTTGCCTTTTCACTTTCTTGATGGGGCCCTTTGATGCACACAAGTTTTTACAAAAAGTCTGATGAAGTCCAATTTATCTATTTTTTTCTTCTGCTGCTTTATGCTTTGGCATCATATCTAAGAAATCATTTTATAGCTCTAGATCATAAGAATTCACCTTTATGTTTTCTTTTAAGGTTTTATAGTTTTTAGCTCTTCCATTTAGGTCATTGGTCCATTTTGAACTAATCTTTGTATATGGTGGGAGTTAGGGGTCTGACTTCATACTTTTGCATGTGGACATCCAGTTATTCTAGAACAGATACATACACATCCTCTTTTAAAATCCAGACCTCACACCATTTCACGCCAGTCAGAATGGCTGCTATCCAAAAGTATACAAGCAATAAATGCTGGAGAGGGTGTGGAGAAAAGGGAACCCTCTTACACTGTTGGTGGGAATGCAAACTAGTACAGCCACTATGGAAAACAGTGTGAAGATTCCTTAAAAAACTGGAAATAGAACTGTCATATGACCCAGCAATCCCACTGCTGGGCATATACACCGAGGAAACCAGAATTGAAAGAGACACATGTACCCCAATGTTCATCGCAGCACTGTTTATAATAGCCAGGACATGGAAGCAACCTAGATGCCCATCAGCAGACATGGATAAGAAAGCTGTGGTACATATACACAATGGAGTATTGCTCAGCTATTAAAAAGAATACATTTGAATCAGTTCTAATGAGGTGGATGAAACTGGAGCCTATTATACAGAGTGAAGTAAGCCAGAAAGAAAAACACCAATACAGTGTACTAATGCATATATATGGAATTTAGAAAGATGGCAATGATAACCTTGTATGTGAGACAGCAAAAGAGACACAGATGTATAGAACAGTCTTTTGGACTCTGTGGGAGAGGGCGAGGGTTGGATGATTTGGGAGAATGGCATTGAAACATGTATATTATCATATATACGAATGATATATATGATAATATATATCAAAACGAATCACCAGTCCAGGTTCGATGCATGATACAGGGTGCTCCGGGCTGGTGCACTGGGATGACCCAGAGGGATGGAATTGGGAGGGAGCTGGGAGTAGGGTTCAGGATGCGGAACACATGTACACCCATGGTGGATTCATGTCAATGTATGGCAAAACCAATACAGTATTGGCTAATTTAATTAGCTTCCAATTAAAATAAATTTATATTAAAAAAAGAAAAGGCAATAAAATAAAATCCGGACTTCAGTTCAGTTCAGTCGCTGAGTCATGTCCAACTCTTTGCCACCCCATGAATCAAAGCATGCCAGGCCTCCCTGTGCATCACCAACTCCCGGAGTTCACCCAGACTCACGTCAGTCAAGTCAGTGATACCATCCAGCCATCTCATCCTGTGTCGTCCCCTTCTCCTCCTGCCCCCAATCCCTCCCAGCACCAGAGTCTTTTCCAGTGAGTCAACTCTTCGCATGAGGTGGCCAAAATACTGGAGTTTCAGCTTCAGCATCATTCCCTCCAAAGAAATCCCAGGGCTCATCTCCTTCAGAATGGACTGGTTGGATCTCCTTGCAGTCCAAAGGACTCTCAAGAGTCTTCTCCAACACCACAGTTCAAAAGCATCCATTCTTTGGCGCTCAGCCTTCTTCACAGTCCAGCTCTCACATCCATACATGACCACAGGAAAAACCATAGCCTTGACTAGACGAATCTTTGTTGGCAAAGTAATGTCTGTGCTTTTGAATATGCTATCTAGGTTGGTCATAACTTTCCTTCCGAGGAGTAAGCGTCTTTTAGTTTTGTGGCTGTAGTCACCATCTGCAGTGATTTTGGAGGGCAGAAAATAAAGTCTGACATTGTTTCCCCATCTATTTCCCATGAAGTGATGGGACCGGATGCCATGATCTTCGTTTTCTGAATGTTGAGCTTTAAAGCCAACTTTTTCACTCTCCACTTTCACTTTCATCAAGAGGCTTTTTAGTTCCTCTTCACTTTCTGCCATAAGGGTGGTGTCATCTGCATATCTGAGATTATTGACATTTCTCCGGGCAACCTTCATTCCAGCTTGTGCTTCTTCTAGTCCAGCATTTTTCATAATGTACTCTGCATAGAAGTTAAATAAACAGGATGACAATATACAGCCTTGACGTACTCCTTTTCCTATTTGAAACCAGTCTGTTGTTCCATGTCCCGTTCTAACTGTTGCTTCCTGACCTGCATACAGATTTCTCAAGAGGCAGGTCAGGTGGTCTGGTATTCCCATCTCTTTCAGAATTTTCCACAGTTTATTGTGATCCACACAGTCAAAAGCTTTGGCATAGTCAAAAAATAGATGTTTTTCTGGAACTTTCTTGCTTTTTCCATGATCCAGCGGATGTTGGCAATTTGATCTCTGGTTCCTCTGCCTTTTCTAAAACCAGCTTGAACATCAGGAAGTTCACAGTTCACATATTGCTGAAGCCTGGCTTGGAGGATTTGAGCATTACTTTACTAGCGTGTGAGATGAGTGCAGTTGTGTGGTAGTTTGAGCATTCTTTGGCATTGCCTTTCTTTGGGATTGGAATGAAAACTGACCTTTTCCAGTCCTGTGGCCACTGCTGAGTGTTCCAAATTTGCTGGCATATTGAGTGCAGCACTTTCACAGCATCATCTTTCAGGATTTGAAATAGCTCCAGTGGAATTCCATCACCTCCACCAGCTTTGTTCGTTGTGATGCTTTCTAAGGCCCACTTTACTTCACATTCCAGGATGTCTGGCTCTAGGTGAGTGATCACACCATCGTGATTATCTGGGTCATGAAGATCTTTTTTGTACAGTTCTTCTGTGTATTCTTGCCATCTCTTCTTAATATCTTCTGCTTCTGTTAGGTCCATACCATTTCTGTCCTTTATCGAGCCCATCTTTGCATGAAATGTTCCCTTGGTATCTCTAATTTTCTTGAAGAGATCTCTAGCCTTTCCCATTCTGTTGTTTTCCTCTATTTCTTTGCATTGCTAGCTGAAGAAGGCTTTCTTATCTCTTCTTGCTATTCTTTGGAACTCTGCATTCAGATGGTTATATCTTTCCTTTTGTCCTTTGCTTTTTCGCTTCTCTTCTTTTCACAGCTATTTGTAAGGCCTCCCCAGACAGCCATTTTGCTTTTTTGCATTTCTTTTCCATGGGGATGGTCTTGATCCCTGTTGGTCCCCTAAAAGCAAGGACAGAATTTGTGTCATTTTTTTCCAGTCCTAACCCCCAGCACAGGATCTGCTACTTGGCAGATATAGGACCAGGGCGTGCATGAGTGCGTGCTAAGTGCTTCAGTCATGTCCAGCTCTTTGTGACCCTATGGACTGAAGTCCACCAGGCTCCTCTGTCCAGGAGATTTTCCAGGCAAGAGTGCTGCAGTGGGTTGCCATGCCCTCCTCCAGGAGATCTTCCCGACCCAGGATCAAACTCATGTCTCTTATGTCTCCTGCAATGGCAGGCGAGTTCTTTACCACTTGGGAAGCCCAGGGCCAGGACACCTGGGCTCAAATTTCACCTGTGTGAACCTCAGACAAATTCCTCAACCTCTCTGTGCCTTGGTTTCCTCATCCATAAAATAAGGAAAAATACCCACACCATTTGGTTGTTGAAGGGATTCAATGAATTAACCCATGTAAAGGGCTTAGGAAGTTCAGGCAGGACCGTGGCAAGCAGCCAGCTCTTGGCAAATGCTAGCCAGACATGGTAGAAGTCTGTGGTTGAAATGACTTCCCAGGTGGCTCAGTGGTAAAGAATCCACCTGCCAAGCACGAGACACGGGTTCTGTTCCTGGGTCAGGAAGATCCTCTGGAGAAGGAAATGACAACCCACTCCAGTATACTTGCCTGGAAATCCCATGGACACGGGAGCCTGGTAGGCTACAGTCTATGGGGTTGCAAAAGAGTTGGACATGACTTAGTGACTGAACAGCAACCTCACTCTAAAGAATCTGCATATAAAGGGGGAGATACTTTTTACTGATCTTCAAGAGGTGTCCTTAAATGAAGAGACCCTCAAGCCTCTCCAGTTTTCATTAAGGGAGGGGGAGGCACCCACCAGAGACCATCTGACCCACCTCCCTTCATTCTCAGCATCAAAATAACCATGAACGTCTTCCTCCTTCAGGAAGCCTTCCGGGATTGGACTGCCTCAAGGAGCTTCTCCTCCCCTCTGTCTTCCTCTAGTGTGAAGGCCATCCCCACTGCACTCCCACGCTTCCCCATCTTCACTTTGCTCTCCTCTTTTCTGCAGTGGATGTAACCACCTCCAGAGCCACTTTCAGGTCCACATGAGTTCTTTCTATAGAGGAAGCTGGAGCTAAGTGGGGCCCTGGAGAGAGAAGATCTTGTCCAAACTTCCCTGTCTCCCCTGTTTTACATATGAGTAGGGTAAATCCAGGTTGCTCCGTTAAATCTGAATTTCAGGTGAACATGAATGATCTTTTTTTGGCTGCACTGGGTCTTCGTTGCTGTGTGCAGGCTTTCTCTGGTTGCTGCAAACGGGGGCTCCTCTCTAGTTGTGGGGCTTGGGCTTGTCATTAAGTGGCTGCTCTTGCTGTGGGGCACAGGCTCTAAGCGGGTGGGCTTGAGTAGTTGTGGTGCCCAGGCTTAGTTTCCCCATGCCGCATGTGATCTTCCCTGACCAGGGCTTAAACCCATGTCCCCTGCATCGGCAGGAAAATTCTTTTTTCTTTTTTTTTTGGCATTTTAAAAAAAGTTTTTACTTTTAATTGGAGGATGATTGCTTTACAATGTTGTGTTGGTTTCTGCCATACATCAACATGAATCAGCCATAGGTATGCATATGTCCCCTCCTGCTTCAACCTCCCTTCCGCCTCCCACCCCTTCCCAGCCCTCTAGGTTGTCACAGAACACTGGGTTGAGCTCCCTGAATCATACAGCAAATTCCCACGGGCTCTCTGTTTTACACTTGGTAATACAAATGTTTCAATGCTACTTTCTCCATTCACCACACCCTCTGCTTGCCTTACAGTGCCCACAAGTCTGTTCTGTGTCTGCATCTCTATTGCTGCCCTACAAATAGGTTCATTAGTACAGAGAAGGCAATGGCACCCCACTCCAGTCCTCTTGCTTGGAAAATCCCATGGACGGAGGAGCCTGATAGGCTGCAATCCATTGGGTCGCTAAGAGTCGGACCCGACTGAGCGACTTCCCTTTCACTTTTCACTTTCATGCATTGGAGAAGGAAATGGCAACCCACTCCAGTGTTCTTGCCTGGAGAATCCCAGGGACGGGGGAGCCTGGTGGGCTGCCGTCTATGGGGTCGCACAGAGTCAGACACGATTAAAATGACTTAGCATGGTGCTATTTTTCTAGATTCCATAAATGTGCCCTAATACATGATATTTGTTTTTCTCTTTCTGACTTACACTTTGCTCTTTCACTCTGCATAACAGGCTCTGGGTTCATCCACATCACTAGAACTGACTCAGATCCATTCCTCTTTATGGCTGAGTAATATTCCTTTGTATATATGTACTACAACTTCTTTATCCATTCATCTGTTGATGGACATCTAGGTTGCTTCCAGTGTCCTGACTGTTGTAAATAGTACTGGCAGGTGGATTCTTAGCCACTGGACCACCAGGGAAGTCCTGAATTATCTTTCAGTATCAGTTCAGTTCAGTCGCTCAGTCGTGTCCGACTCTTCCCGACCCCATGAATGGCAGCATGCCAGGCCTCCCTGTGCATCACCAACTCCCAGAGTTCACCCAGACTCACGTCAGTCGAGTCAGTGATGCCATCCAGCCATCTCATCCTCCGTCGTCCCCTTCTCCTCCTGCCCCCAAGCCCTCCCAGCATCAGAGTCTTTTCCAGTGAGTCAACTCTTCGCATGAGGTGGCCAAAGTACTGGAGTTTCAGCTTCAGCATCATTCCCTCCAAAGAAATCCCAGGGCTCATCTCCTTCAGAATGGACTGGTTGGATCTCCTTGCAGTCCAAAGGACTCTCAAGAGTCTTCTCCAACACCACAGTTCAAAAGCATCAATTATTTGGTGCTCAGCCTTCTTCACAGTCCAACTCTCACATCCATACATGACCACAGGAAATACCATAGCCTTGACTAGACGGAAGTTTGTTGGCAAAGTAATGTCTGTGCTTTTGAATATGCTATCTAGGTTGGTCATAACTTTCCTTCCTAGGAGTAAGCGTCTTTTAATTTCATGGCTGCAGTCACCATCTGCCGTGATTTTGGAGCCCCCAAAAAATAAAGTCTGACACTATTTCCACTGTTTCCCCATCTATTTCCCATGAAGTGATGGGACCGGATGCCATGATGTTCGTTTTCTGAATGTTGACCTTTAAAGCCAACTTTTTCACTCTCCATTTTCACTTTCATCAAGAGGCTTTTAGTTCTTCTTCACTTTCTGCCATAAGTGTGGGCTTCAGTCCATAGGGTCATTAAGAGTCAGGCACGACTGAGCGACTTCACTTTCACTTTTCACTTTCATGCACTGGACAAGGAAATGGCAACCCACTCCAGTGTTCTTGCCTGGAGAATCCCATGGATGGGGGGATTTAACCCCCATGACCCCATAGACGGGGTCGCACAGAGTCGGACACAACTGAAGCGACTTAGCATCAGCAGCATCTGCATATCTGAGGTTATTGATATTTCTCCCGGAAACCTTCATTCCAGCTTGTGCTTCTTCCAGTCCAGCATTTCTCATGATGAACTCTGCATAGAGGTTAAATAAGCAGGGTGACAATATACAGCCTTGACGTACTCCTTTTCCTATATGGAACCAGTCTTTTGTTCCATGTCCAGTTCTAACTGTTGCTTCCTGACCTGCATATAGGTTTCTCAAGAGGCAGATCAGGTGGTCTGGTATTCCCATCTCTTTCAGAATTTTCCACAGTTTATTGTGATCCACACAGTCAAAGGCTTTGGCATAGTCAATAAAGCAGAAATAGATGTTTTTCTGGAACTCTCTTGCTTTTTCCATGATCCAGCGGATGTTGGCAATTTGATCTCTGGTTCCTCTGCCTTTTTTAAAACCAGCTTGAACATCAGGAAGTTCACGGTTCACATATTGCTGAAGCCTGGCTTGGAGAATTTTGAGCATTACTTTAAACTAGCATGTGAGATGAGTGCAATTGTGCGGTAGTTTGAGCATTCTTTGGCATTGCCTTTCTTTGGGATTGGAATGAAAACTGACCTTTTCTAGTCCTGTGGCCACTGCTGAGTGTTCCAAATTTGCTGGCATATTGAGTGCAGCACTTTCACAGCATCATCTTTCAGGATGTGAAATAGCTCCACTGGAATTCCATCACCTCCACTAGCTTTGAAAGAGGGCTTCCCAGGTGGCGCTAGTGGTAAAGAATCTGCCCACCAATGCAGGTAGACATAAGAGACTCGGGTTCAATCCCTGGGTGGGGAAGGATCCCCTGGGGGAGGGGGTGACAACCCACTCCAGTTCTTGCCTGGAGAATCCCATAGACAGAGGAGCCCATAGAGTCACACAGAGTCAGACACGACTGAAGTGACTTAGCATGCAAGCACACACATACCCTAAATAATGCATGAGACATACTCGAACTTAAAAAATATTTCTTATTTATGAATACTTTTTGGCCTGTCCCTGTCCTCTCTCTGGGCTGCTACCCTGTGAGTGTCCAGGGTGTTTGTGGAATAAATGCTAAGAATCAGGAGGAATGTAGGGACCCAGAAAGGGAGGTCACACAAGGGGAGGTCAGTGGGCCCCAGGAGGCAGCGAGGGATGAGGGAAGGGGGTTCAGGAAAGTGGTGGGGTTCAGGGAGGAGGACAGAGCCTCAAGGATGAGCACACAAGGTGGGGAGTGGTTCCGGGAGAGGGCGGGGTCATAGAAAGACACAGGGACCCAGGGGGAAGAGCTGTCAGAAAGAGGTTCCAGGAGGAACCGGAGCTTAAGGAGGTAGAGTCTGTGGAGGAGGAGGTTAGGGGAAGTAAGGGGTTGGGGGGTGAGAAGGGGAGGACTGCTCTGGAGGAATGGGAGTGGGGATCCTAAGGGTGAAGGGAAATCAGGGACAGAGGTGGTCAGAAGCCAGCTCAGGGAGCTGGCTTCCAAGGGAATGAATGGTGCTCAGATAGCCTGATGGGAACTCAAGAGAGCTAATTGGGGCTGGGGCTCAGAGTGTAACTGCGGCCTCCCAGGCGCTGCCTTTGCCCACCTGGGCCTGGCTCCACACCTGTGGCTCCTCCTCTCTCCAACCCAGCCCTAGATTTGGGCGCCGGGCACCAAGCCCCCGCGGAGCCGGGGGAGGGGGTGTGTGGGGTGGGGTGGGAGCGGTTAAAGGTGATCGGGCACGAGCGGGTCGCAGACGGGGAGTGGCAGGCGCCTGAGCCCATAGCCCGGGCCACGGCTGCCCCACGGCCCGCCAGCTGGGTGAGCGGCTGCCACCCACGTGCTAAGGAGAGAAGGAGGCACCGGATCAAGGGGCAAAGGACACCCCAAGCGGGCGGGGAGGGCGGGGGCCCCTGCAGTGCCAGCGTCCACACCCACTGCTAAAAGCCCGGCCAGCCACGCAGCGCAGCGCACAGAGCCCTCTGCTGCCGGCGTAGAGAAGACAAGACACCGAGAGGCAGAGGCCGCGGCCCCAAGCATCCCGCGTGCGCCCCCGACGCCCCCCGGGGAGACCCGGTGGCCCTGGCTGGGCGCCACCCCGCCCACAGATAGCGCGGAATCCAAGTAAGGGGCATGGAGGAGGGGCAGGGGGGGACAGGTGCTTAGCCCGAGGGGAGTCGGAGCCTCGCTCACGCGGACCTCAGTCTCCCCACCTGTCAAAGTGGGAGGGGCGCTCCTATGGTTCTGCCGAGCATTAGGCGTTAATAGTCTTGAGAACCTGCCTGCCTCCCTGAAGTTCAGCTGCCTCGAGAAGGAGGCAATTTCATACCCTAGAGAAGGCTTGCGGGGGAAGGCAATGGCACCCCACCCCAGAACTCTTGCCTGGAAAATCCCATGGATGGAGGACCCTGGTGGGCCGCAGTCCATGGGGTCGCTAAGAGTTGGACACGACTGAGCGACTTCACTTTTACTTTTCACTTTCCTGCATTGGAGAAGGAAATGGCAACCCACTCCATTGTTCTTGCCTGGAGAATCCCAGGGACGGGGGAGCCTGGTGGGCTGCCATCTATGGGGTCGCACAGAGTCGGACACGACTAAAGCGACTTAGCAGCAGTAGCAGCAGCAGAGAAGGCTTGAGATCAAGGATCGGAGAAGAGTTCATCCTGCTTCCCAGGCTCCCCACTGTCTCCTCAGTCCCACCAGCTGGGTGGGACTGAATCTCGGGCCAGGGGTGAGGATGAGGGGAGAGGTCAGGTGCCCAGGGGGCTCTCCAGGGGAGCTGAGTGTGGGCCAGGAAGCAAGAGGAAGGACCTTCCTCCCTATTGTCACCCCCTGCCCTGGGCAGGTTTGGGTGCCTGTAGAGAAGCTGGTTCCAGGTGGGCCAGTGGGTCAGGGACAAGGACCCAGACTTCTCCTGGCTGGACAGGGAGAAGCCATGTGGATTCCCAGTCACCGGGCATCTAGCCAACAGGCAGGAGCTAGGCAAGTGGTGCAAGGCACCCATGCTGGCTCCTACCGGCTTGGGAAGGAGCTTCCCACCGGCTCCCCAGCCACCCTGCCCCCATCCCGGGTCTGCTGAGTCCACCTGCAGGGTCAGGAAGCCAGAGTCAGGCCTGGTCTCTTGTTTGTGGCTGGCTGTGTGACCTTGGGCACATTACGTCCTTTTTCTGGGCCTGGCTCTCCCTCTTGTGACTTAGGGAGGCTTGTTCCTGGGCCAATGGTATAGAAACAGGGACAGAATAAGTTGGAGCCGCTTCAGAGGACCAGGAAGCCCCCTCCAAGCCAGGTGGGTCTGGTCCTTGCCAAGGGGGATGATGTTGGAGGTTCAGCTGAATCAGGTGGCAGACGGGGCCAAGGATCTAGCCCCTGCCTCTATCTTACCCAGATCCTCTCAATACCTGCTCAGATCCTCAGAAGAGGTGGCTGGGACTCTCAGGTCTGGAAACCTGAGCAGTGGGCTCAGGCCCACCCTAGGGAGGCTCAGCGCCTCAGCCTCAGGGCAGGGATGGCTCCTGGAGGAGAGGGAGAATCCCACTGAGGCGCTCTGAGCTGTGGCAGCCAGGAGTTCCCTCTTTTGCGAGGGTGATTCTTCTGACTGTGGCCCTCCACTCCCCCGCTTATCCGCTAAGTCAGTTCAGCCGCTCAGTCATGTCCGACTCTTTGCGACCCCCTGAACTTCAGCACGCCAGGCCTCCCTGTCCATCACCAACTCCCAGAGCTTGCTCAAACTCATGTCCATTGAGTCGGTGATGCCATCCAACCATCTCCGCCATCCCCTTCTCCTCCTGCCTTCAATCTTTCCCAGCGTCAGGGTCTTTCCCAATGAGTCAGTTCTTTGTATCAGGTGGCCAATGTATTACCCTTGTAAGGACACAGTCTATCTGAGATCTGGGTTCAGGGCTCGGGTGGGGATCAGGACTCAACATGGGCCTAGGTGAGAGGGCTGCTGGGAGCTGGGGTCAGGGCCCCACCTGGGGTCCTGGAATGCTGTAAATGAAACTGACACGGGTGCAGGTGACTTTTGTAAACTGAGGTGGATGGTAATAAGCACTGGCAAATGTGAGGGGCGGCTCTTTGGAGGCTCCATAACCTCACCTGCGAAAATACTCAGACTCCCCTCCCAGGGTCCTCCATCTGAGGCTGTCCTTGACCCTGCTGCTGGCCCTGTGGTGAGCAAAAACAGGTTTTGGAGCTGTCAGGCTAGCAGAAGCCATCTTCAGGTCAATTCTCACTCCTTGATCAGGGCTGAAGAAGAGATTTGGGCTCGGATGTGAAGCAGAGGAAGGAAGCTCAAGGGAGCTGGGAGTTGGGGCAGGAACCAAAATTTCCTGTACACCTACTGTGTGCCAGGTGTGCACCTACTGTGTGCCAGGTGTGCACCTACTGTGTGCCAGGCACTGTGTGGGGCTTTCTGTCGCTGTTTCCTTCTTTCTGATAACCTGAGATGGAAAAGGTATTCTATCCACTTTACCGATGAGGAAACAGAGGCTCAGAAAAGTCAAGGCACTGGTTCAAGGTCAGGCAGGGCTGGGATTCAAACTCAGGCAGCCTAATTCCAAAGCTTCTATTCCCCCTGCTGCCTCTGACTTTTCTCCAGGTGACCCTGTCCTCTCTGCTCATCTATGGATGACTCTGCTCATCTATAACCTGGGTCTAAGCATTCTTACCCAGACTGCTGGGCAGTCTGTGGGTGAGTGTATGCTCTGTATTCAGAACGTAGCACACCAGAAGGGGTGTGTTTATGGGTGCTCGTAGGCGCCCTCATGGCCTGTGCCTACTGCATCCATTTTCCCATCTGTCTTTCCTCCTCCTGAGACACAGGAACAGGAGGCAGCTCCCGTTGTCTCTCCCTTCTGAGCTGACCTTAGGGCTTCCTAGGTGGTGCTAGTGGTAAAGAACCCACCTGCCAATGCAGGAGATGAAGACGACTATGGGTTTGATCCCTGGGTCAGGAAGATCCCCTGGAAGAGAGCATGGCAATCCACTCCAGTATTCTTGCCTGGAGAATCCCAAGGACAGAGGACCCTGGTGGGCTACAGTCCATGGGGTCGCAAAGAATCAGACACGACTGATGCGAGTTCATACGCACATGAGCTCACCTTGCATAGGGGACCCTGGCCGACCCCAGCAGGAAGGGACAGGGCATCCTCCGGCAGGGCCTGGCGCCAACAAGTAGGCGACACATCCCCTCAGCTGGCCCTGGAGGTCAGCTGGCAGGTGGGTGGGCAGGTAATGGTCAGCTGCTGGGGGACCCCATCGGCTGTAAGACTCTGGGTGAAAAATGTGCCTCCCTGGGACCCCCTTTCCATGTCAGTCCAGGGGCCTGAAGCCCTGATGGACCTGGTGAGGGGCCATAGCTGGTGTGACTCCCAGAGCTCCCCAGCACTGGAGGGGCCCGGGGATCCTGGGCAGGGCTGAGCTGTCTGTCACCTGTCCACAGCTGGTCTGACAAGGCTTTTTCCATCCCCAGGTCCCCTGGTGGAGGCTGTTCTCTGTGTCCTGGAGCACCTAGTTCTTTAACACCATGCCCAGAGGTGTTGGCTAGGAAGGAAGGGAAAAAGAAAGGGCAGGGGTGGGAGAGGCAGAGAGGGAACGAAGAAGGAAACCACACTTATCAGAGCTGACCACTGGCTGTCACTCACTTCATTTAATCCTTACAACAACCCCCAAAGGTAAATATAACATCATATCACACACCCATTTTATTTTTTATTTTATCAGCCTGGCTACCCGGCATATGAGATCTCAATTCCCTGACCGGGGTTGAATCTCCATCCCTTGCATTGGAAGCCCAGAGTCTTAACGACTGGGCCGCCAGGGACGTCCTGCCACACCCATTTTAAAGATGAGAAACCAGTAGTCAAAGCACTCGCTCCTTATATAGGGATCGCACTTGGAGTGGGGCCCGAAGTCACAGAACAGGCGCAGCTTGGGCACCACCGTCCACAGCTCTGGGCCAGGGAGCCCCAGACAGGCCAGGCATCCTCTGGCCCAGATGTTTCCCAGCCAGGCAAGGATCTGAGGGGCTAGGAAGGTCTCAGCCTTGACGATGATTCCACCCCTCCAAGGTACCCCCCTTTCGGCTCTCCAAGGACTAACCTTGGGCAGCCACACCAAGACTTCAACTTGGTACACACAGGTGGCCAGAAATGTACACAGAAGGAGACTGCACACCTGCTTTCCAGCTCTCTCTTTCCTCCCCTGTGGAATTGTCCCCGTTCTACTCCTCCCAGCCTGCTCTTGCGAGACTCCAGTGATGCAGCATGGAGGTTCCAGAGCTGGCAGGGAGGGAGGCCTGGCATGGTCACTGACGCACCATGCCAGTGGTCTGAGACAGCCCCTGAGCCCAACCAATCCCCACTCTCCCTCTGAGTAACACCAGGTCTGTGGCCCTCGCTGACTTACAATCGTCTAGATCATGGATATGAGTCTTGTGCAGCTGATGACACCCTGAAACCTGGAGAGTGTGGGGAGAAGGACTTGCCAATCCTTTGTTGACTCAGCAAGTATTCACAAAGCGCCTACTGTGTGCCGGCTGCCCCTTCCACCCTGGTATGTGCACCTTCTGCTACTTGATGTTTTCAGGAAGTCAGATCAGCCCTCAGTGCCTCCGAGCAGCCCAGTGGAAGGGCACGCTGGGACTCTGGCATCGGACACGCTGGGTTCAAATCCAGGTGACACTACTCATGAACTGTACGACCTGGAACAACCGTCCTACTCTCTCTAACACATGTAAACAAACAACTCCAAGCCAGGCGTGCTCTGTAAACTGGGAGCCATCAGCCCTAGGTGACACGTGGTTGAGTGTGTTGGTTAGACAGGAGACCCAGTGTTCAGAGCCTGGCAAGCCACTGGGAGGCCTGGTTGTGGTCTGGGAAACAGACATACCTGCTTTTTGTCTCCCAGCTTCTAGCACACAGCACCTAAAACCCCTGGAGTCTTCAGAGTCTTTTATATGCTAATAGATGACTAGTGGCCCCTAGATAGTTTTGAGCTGGTCACTAGGAATATTAAGGCAAGGTCAGAGAGCTGGAATTTCAGGTACAGGGTTGTGGTGGGGGGACAGGGGCTGGAGATTGAGTTCAACCCTCAAGAGCTAATGATTTGTTTTTATTTTCATTTCTACTTATTTGGCTGCACCCAGGTCTTAGTTGTGGCACACAGGATCTTTAGTCTAGTTCCTGTAGGGATCTAGTTCCCCGACCAGGGGTCAAACCCAGGGTTCCTGCATTGGGAGCTTGGAGTCTTAGCCACTGGAGTGCCAACAAGTCCCCAGGGTTATATGATTTAATCATTTGTGCTTATGAAATGAAACCTCCATAAAAATCGCTAAATGAAGGAGTTCAGAGAGCTTCTGGGTTGGGGTACTGTGGGGAGTGGTGCACCAGGCGGGGGCATAGAAGCTCCATGTACCCCCTGCCGCATACTTTGCCCTGTGCATCTCTTCCATTCATGTCTCCTGAGTTCTCTCCTTTATGAGAAACTGCAAAACATAAGAGCTTTCCTGAGTCCTGTGAGCCTTTCTAACAAATGATGGAACCTCAGTCAGGGGTCAAGGATCCCCCTGTTTATAGCCAGTCGGTCAGTACTTCCGTGTCTGAAGCGAAGGCAGGCTTGTGGGACCAAGCCCTTAACTTGTGGGATCTGACACTAACTCTGGGTAGACAATGTCAGAGCTGAATTGAATTGGAGGACACCCAGCTGGTATTGGAGAACTGGAGAAGACATCGCGCATTTGGTGTCAGCAGTGTTGTGAGTACAAACTGCCCACTGACAAATGGCAGCCGTCGGCATTTTTACAGACGACAGACTCTTGGCATAGCGGCTCTTCTTGGGGAAGCAGCAGCTCCGGGCTGGCCCCCTCCCTCACTCTGCTCTGATGCCAGTGGCTCATTCTGCTCCCCTAGCTGTTCACAACACGCCAGGAGGCTGAGCTGCTTCTGCCCATGTTGCAAGGAGGGCCGCTGAGGCCCAGAGAGGGCAAACGGCTTGTGTGAGATGGCCCAGCCTCCCCGATGAGCCAGCCTCCCGGGCCTTGTGCCCTGAAGAGAAGATGTCCCCATGCGGTCCAGAATGAAAATAAAGTGTCAGACAAGCTGTGTGGGAAGCTGCACCCCCCAGTGGCTGATCAGCCAAAACAGGGAGCCTTTTCTTTTTTTGAGGGGTCATGCCTCAAAGCGTGTGGGATCCTAGTTCCCCAATCAGGGATCAAACCCGGGCCCTTAATTCCCCAGGGAGCCTGTTTGGGTGGATTTGATCTCTGGACTTCCGGGTCCTCAGGAAGAGGGGAGGGGGTTTCTCATGCCATATATATTTTGTATTTTAGTATTTATTTGACAGCATGCGGGATTTTGGTTGTGGCATCTAGTTCCCTGACTAAGGATCAAAACCAGGCCCCCTGTACTGGAAGCCCAGAGTCTTAGCCACTGGATCACCAAGGAATCCCTCTCATGCCATCTTCTACTCCACTATCTCCTCTTGTTTCCTTTACTGTTTTGGAGGATTTTTTTCCCCCTGGTTTCAAAAGCAATACACAGGTATTACTTTAAAATTTATTGAGATTTACAAAATAAATCTCTCCGTTACCCTACCCTCCACCAAAGACCACCGGTGTCATTGTATGATACTTGTATGTCCAGACTTTTCTTCTTTTTCAATGTGTGTTTACTGTTGTTAATTTACTCAAATGGGATCACATTTCTCATTTCTTTTTTAATCAACATTGCGTCTTTCCCTATTTCTACATCTATAGTGATGACGACAGCTAGCATTACTATGGAAGCATTTTACAGGTATTAATTCACTAAATCCTCATGAAAACTATGAGAGACGGATCCTATTATTATCCCTGTTTTATACATGAGGTTGTTAACAGCTACATAGTATTTCATGGTATGGATTTATCAGAATTTATTCATCCATTCTCCGGTTTCTCAGTATTATAAGCAGTGCTGCCCGGAACGTCTTTGTACATCTTTGCACACTTATGGAGATATTTCACAGGACAGATTCCTGCAGTTGAACTTGTTGGGTCAAAGAGTACCAACACTTTTGATGTAACAGATTTTGCCAAATGGTCCTGCAAAAATAGAATCCCGTGTTATTGGTCCTCCAGCAGAAGAGGGGAAAAGCTTGTAATCTGGCCCATGGCATTTCTGCCTCCTCCTGGCCTGGAACAGTGTTCTCTGGCTGCTGAGGAAGCAGCCACAGTGCTGGATAAAGAAGTTTCTGGGCAGGGAATTCCCTGGCCAGCCAGTGATTAGGACTCCAAGCTCCCACTGCCGCGGACCTGGGTTCAGTCCCTGGTTGGGGAACTAAGATCCCACAAGCTTCAAGGTGCAGCCAAAAAGAAAAAGAAAATTTCTGGGCTGATAACCCCTTCCCCCCAGTCCCGCCACAGGCCACTGTTTTCCTCCCCCCTCTCCCCCGGCTGGCCCTGCATACCAGCCACCGGCTCCTTGCCCTAGTAGGGGCTGCACCCCAGGGCCCTATGGAAATGGCTTCCCTCTCCTCTCTACTATCCAGCTGTACTAGTGGGCCTTGCCTGGCCATCCAGTAGCTACGACTCTGTGCTCCCAACGCAGGGGTTCTATACCTGGTCGGGGAACTAGATCCCACATGCTGCACTGAAGACCTGGCACAGCCAATAAAGTTTTTTTTTTTAAAGTATGAATAATATGACCTTACTTGTAATATCACTAACTGTAAATACAGAAGCAGAAATTCTGTAAGCAAGAAGTGTATTTTTGCCAAGGGAAGTGACTTTTTTCATTCCTTCTATGATAAGACTCATATATATATATATATATTTTAAGATTTATTTTATTTGTTTGACTGCGTTGGTCTTAGTTGCAGCACACAGACTAGTTTCCCCGTGGCATGTAGGATCTTAGTTCCCTGGCCAAGGATTGAACCTGTATCCCCTGCATTGGAAGGCAGGTTCTTAACCACTGGACCACCAGGGAAGTCTGAGACTCATATTTTTTGATAGAATAATTTAGTGCTTCTGATATGAAAAATCATTCAGTCCAACTTCCTCACTTTGATGGAATATTTATCATATTTATCAGTTTTCCCTTCGTGACTTGCTCACCCATTTTTCAGATACAGAAACTGAGACCCAGATAGGGGAAATGACTTTCCAACTTGCCACCAGTTAGAGACCCAGCTAAGACTCCTCTTTCTCTCACCTACCTCTCCATCCTCTATTCCCTCAACTCACTCAGTGATTTCTCCTCCTGCCACTACCTAGATGCCCAGTCCATTCCCAGGCCAGGCAGGCTTCCATGAGGCTGCACATGCAAACTTAAGCTCTCTCTCTCTAAAATTTATGTGGCCGCTCCAGGATCCTAGTTGCATCACGCAAGATCTAGTTCCCTGACCAGGGATCAAGCCCGGGCCCCCTGTATTGGGAGCACGGAGTCTTAACTACTAGATGTCCAGGTAAGTCCCTTAGTCTCTCTTTTCAAAAACTTATAAGTTCAACATCCATATAAAAACTGTTCATAAGTGTCCCAGTTCAGTGAATACTCAATGAACACGCACATGTTTCCTGAGCCCAGATAAAGAGACAGAATGTTAGTGGCCCCTTCTTGATTCCCTTTAGTGACCCCCAAGGCTAAAACACAGCCTAACACCAGGGATTAGCCTCTTCTGGTAAGTGCATGCTAAGTCTGCCGAGTCAGTTGTGTCTGACTCTGTGACCCTATGGACTGTAGCCCGCCAGGCCCCTCTGTCCACGGGGATTCTCCAGCTAAGAATACTGGAGTGGGTTGCCATTTCCTCCTCCAGGAGATCTTTCTGACCCAGGAAACCTGCATCTCTTACGTCTCCTGCATTGGCAGGCGGGTTCTTTACCACTAGTGCCACCTGGGAAGACCAGCCTGTTTTGGAGCTTTATATAAACGAAGCCTTACAGCATCCACACTTCCACGTCAGGCTGCTCTTGCTCAGCATGTTGTCAGTGAGATTCATCCATATGGTTGCATTTGGTAGTAGAGTGTTCATCTCTTTGCTGTGTTAAGACTCTGTCGTGTGTCTGCGCTGAGATATATTTATGCATTCGCCCGTTGATAAACATTTGCATTGTTTCCAGTACTGGGCTAATGAGGCTAATGCTGTTCTGAATAGTCTTGTACATGTCTTCTGGTGCACATATGCGCACATATCTGTGGAACTGCTGGGTCATAAGGTACACGGATGTTCAGCTCTGGTGGATACTAATAGTTTTCCAAAACGATTGTGCCAAGTCACAGTGGTGGTGGCAGTGGAGGAGGTTCTGCACACACCACATCCTCACAAACAATTGCTTGTCTTTTTTTTTTTTAATTATTTATTCCTTTGTCTGCACTGGGTCTTAGTTGCAGCACGTGGGATCTTCGATCTTCATTTCGGCATGTGAGATCTTTCAGCTTCAGCATGCAAACTCAGTTACCGCACGTGGGACCTAGTTCCCTGACCAGGGACCGGACCTGGGACCCCTGCATTGGGAGCGTAGACCACCAGGGAAGTCCGTGTTAGTCCTTTTAATTTGAGAAATTGGGTATTTGGGAGTCAGGCTTCCCCCATCAGATTGCCTGGGATTGAATCCCGTTCTTTTTACTCGTGACCTTCAGCGAAGCCTCTTTTTCTTGTCTACAAAGTGAGCTGAAAGTCATGGGACTGTTAGAAAGATACCCTAGACCAAGCAGTTTAGGCTCCATAAACATTAGCTATTTATGGTTAATTCTCGTAACAACCTCTGAATCACTTCCCTTTCCAGAGCCTGAGTTTCCCCTTCTGTAAAATGGCAATGAAAATACGAACACACTCACATACGCACACAGTGGAGCAGATTATCAGTCAAATAATATATTATATATATTTAAATATAAATTAAAGTACCTAATTTTTTTTTTTACTGAAATATAATACACTCAGTGGGGCTCCCAGGTGGTGCTAGTGGTCATGCAGGGACCCGGGCAGGAGTCAGCTAGGGATGCAGGTCATGCAGTGATCAGCCAGTGCAGAAGACATGAGACTTGGGTTCAATCCTTGAGTCAGGAAGACCTCCTTCTGGAGGAGGGCATGGCAACCCACTCCAGTGTTCTTGCCTAGAGTATCCATTGACAGAGGAGCCTGGCAGGCTACGGTCCATGGGGTCACTAAGAGTGGGACTCGACTGAAGAGACTTAGCACTCACACATGTACCCTTTTTCACTGGCTCTTAGTATATTTATAAAGTTGTGCAAACATCACCACTATCTAATTCTGGAATATTTTCAACACCTAAAGCTAAACCCTGTACCTGAAGTAGTCATTTTCCATTTTCCTACCCTATAGGTATTAAAAGTGCCAGGGACTGACTTGTTGGTCCAGTGGCTAAGATTCCATACTTCCAATGTGGGTAGTATGGGTTTGATCCCTGGTCAGGGAACTAAGATCCCACCTCGAGGTGTGTCAAAAAATAAATAAATAAAAGTGCCAGATCTTTGCCTTTTTATGTTTTTTAACTAAGAGAAATACTTAGCACTGGAACAGGCTCATCAGTTCAGTTCAGTTCAGGTCAGTCGCTCAGTCGTGTCCGACTCTTTGCGACCCCATGAATTGCAGCATGCCAGGCCGGACAGGCTCATAATGTGCACTTAATAAATATTATCTATGTGTGTGGATGTGGATGGATGGATGGATAGATAGGGAGAGCACACTTAGTCTAGATAGATATCAACTCATTCATTCAGCAAATACCCATTGCCACATTTGCACTGGAGAAGAATATGGTCCGTGGAGAGTGAGTTGTCTTGCTTTCAGAGACGCTGCCATCTAGTGGGAAAGAGAGGCATGTGCAAGTGAACCCAGGGCCGAATGAAACTGCAGTTGCAGCTGAACAAGAGTTGTGAACCAGTCCATTCTGAAGGAGATCAGCCCTGGGATTTCTTTGGAAGGAATGATGCTAAAGCTGAAACTCCAGTATTTTGGCCACCTCATACAAAGAGTTGACTCATTGGAGAAGACTCTGATGTTGGGAGGGATTGGGGACAGGAGGAGAAGGGAAAGACGGAGGATGAGATGGCTGGATGGCATCACTGACTCGATGGATGTGAGTCTGAGTGACCTCCGGGAGTTGGTGATGGACAGGGAGGCCTGGCATGCTGCAGTTCATGGGGTTGCAAAGAGTCGGACACGACTGAGCGACTGATCTGATCTGATCTGATCTGAACTTGGGGAAGACGCCAGAGTGGCACTTCTAGGATGGGTGAGCTTTGAGTGGCAGCCTCACAGGTGGAGGAACCTGGACTTCTAAGTCAGATCTGGCTCTGTCTTTTCTCCGCTGGGGACCTTGAGCGACTGCGTCCCCTCTCCAAGCCTGTCTCTTCAACTGTAAAATGAAGGTAGTGACACCTAACTTCAGCAGGTTGGAGATGATGTTTCAAAAGTGTTGGACGCAGGGACTCCCCTGGCAGTCCGATTGTTAGTACTCCGAGCTTTCACTGCCGAGGGTGCGGGTTCAGTCCCTGGTCTGGAACTAAGATCCCACAAGCCATGTGGCACAGCCAAAAAAAAAAAAAAACTTCTTATAAATGATCAACAGATAGGTTGGAGGAGACTAGACAAGGTGAATGAAGCATATATCCAAGGCCTCAGCAAGGTTAAGGCATTAGAACACTTTTTAAGTTTTAGTAATTGATATACACATTTTTTAAAATTGAAGATGTCATAATGGGAGAAGTCATTATGGACTACATTTTTTAAATTCAAATAAACGAATTTTTAAATTTTTTTTTTCAAAATTCATTTGGATAACTGTTTTGTATTTTGGGAGTCAAGTTGTCTTTTGTTTTTTTAATTGAATGGGGTCGCAAAGAGTTGGACACGACTGAGCGACTGATCTGATCTGATCTGATAGTTGATTTACAGTGTTGTATTAGATTGTTAGGTGTACAGCAAAGTGATTGAGTTACACACACACACACATATGGGCTTCCAAGGTGGCTTAGAAGTAAAGAATCTCCCTGCCAGTGCAAGAGATTTGGGTTCAATCCCTGGGTCAGGAAGATCCCCTGGAGAAGGAAATTGCAACCCACTCCAGTATTCTGCATGGGAGATCCCATGGAGAGAAGCCTGGTGGGCTATAGTCCATGGGGTTGCAAAAGAGTCGGCCAGGACTTAGCGACTAAACAACAATAAAATATACATATACATACACACATATATTCTTTTTCAGATTCTTTTCTGATACAGGTTATTACAAGATAATGAATATAGCGCTCCATGCTATAAAGTAGGGTCTCATTTATTGTGGACTTCCTTTTATTTCCTGCAGTGTTGTTTTGTTTTGAATTATATGCAGAGATTATATTTTCAGTGTTCAGGCCTCAGGAGGACAGAGATGGGGTACAGATGCCTGTGGAGACCCAACTGATGTCTAGGCAAAGAGAGAGGCATGAAGTAGATAACCCACCTTAGTGAAAACTAGCTCAGAAGAAAGTCTCTTTTTTGGGCTATGCTGTGTAGCATGCAGAATCTTAGTTCCCCGACCAGGGACTGAACTGCAGTGGCATCATGGAGTCTTAACTACTGGACCACCAGGGAAGCTCCCAGGGGAAAGTCTTTTGAGCCACAGAACACTACTCTTAGATTTTCTCCTGGGACAGGAGGTTGGAGGAGCATGGGAGTGTGAGCTGGAATGGCGATAGCAGGGACTTAGAACCAAGAGTGGTTCAAGTTGCAGGACCCTAAGATATCACTGAATTCAACTTCCCCATTCCAGGTGGCTCAATGAGTAAAGAAAGTGAAAGTCACTCAGTTGTATCCAGCTCTGCAACCCCATGAACTATACAGTCCATGGATTCTCTGGGCCAGAATCCTGGAGTGGGTAGGTAGCCTTTCCCATCTCCAGGGGATCCCCTGTCTTAGGGTCCTGCAACTTGAAACACTCTTGGTTCTAAGTCCCTGTTATCCTGCAATGCAGGAGACACAGGAGACCCTGGTTTGATCTCTGGGTTGGGAAAATCCCCTAGAGGAGGGCATGGCAACTCACTCCAGTATTCTTGCCTGGAGAAGCCCATGGACTGAGGAGCCTGGCAGGCTATAGTCAATGGGGTCGCAAGGAGTCAGACACGATTGAAGTGAATGAACAATAAATACACTGAGCACATTTTACAGACAGATTCTCCGTAAGACACAGACTTGCCCAGGGTCATTCATGGAATTAGTGGCAGAAAAGGATCAATTCAGATGTCTGTTTTAGCTCACTCAGTAAAGAATCTGCCTGCAATACAGGAGACCCAGGTTTGATCCCTGGGTCAGGAAGATCCCCTGGAGAAGGAAATGGCAACCCACTCCAGTATTCTTGCCTGGAGAATCCCATGGACAGAGGACCCTGGTAGGCTACTGTCCATAGGGTCACAAAGAGCTGGACACGACTGAGCGGCTAAATCATCACCTGAAGCAAGGAGGCTCCAAGGGAGAGGAGGCCCTGCTTCCTACCCCTATCCCTACAGTGTGTCCCCCAAGTCCCTGGGTGCCCAGTGTGGAGGTTCAGATACTCCAGGACACAGTTTTGCCTCAGGGCCCAGAGGCCAGAGGAGAAGTCAGACAGGCACATGAGGGATAATTCACTGAGCCAAGGATTCCAAAAGGACCATTTAGAGATGGCCCTCTCTCCAGACGAGGGCAGGCTGAGGTGGGCACGTGAGGACCCACCTCCCCAGAATTTGGGAGAGGTGGGCAGGGAGAATCCACTCCCTGCAGAGAGCAGCAGGGAGGAAGTGGTGCAGGGTCACTGGGGCTCCTGGGAACATGTGGTGACTGTTTGGCAGGGACAGAGGGAACCTGTCCAGAGGACGTGGTGGGTGGAAGGGCTGGCCTGTGACCAGCCTGGGTAACCATTTCAGCACCTGAAGCGGTCCCAGTGGCCCTCAGGGCACTGCCATTTGCTCAGGGAGCTGTGTGACCTACCATGGGCTGGAAGAAAGTGTGTGGGGAGCCTTGTCCAAGCCTTCAGCCCCCAACTGACCACATCCTCCCTTGGTCTGCCTGTGACCTAACATAGACCACACCCTCCGCAAAGTCAAGGGAAGTTAACATTTGCCTCCAGCCCTCACCGACCACCTCGCCACCACCGCCAGCAGAGATGGCCCTGGGTGGGAAGCCTGGAATTCGTCCAGGCTTGTTTCCATGCCTGTGGATTCTGGTGGCCCCTCTGATGTGGGGTAAGAACCCACCCTGAAGGTTGTTAAAGGCGCCAGTGAGGTGACAGGTGTGAAATGCCTCAGACCAAACGGCCTAGTTTGTCTCTTCTGGGTGAGAACAGGGCCTTTAGAAACGAGAACACACGCTGGACCACAGGGTCTGTGAGAGGAGGGGGCCCAAAGCGATGGGCTGCCTAGGGAGTGTCCAAGGGAAGGTGACCACGGCTCTCCTTTCCCCGTCACCACTGGTACGGACCCCGCGTGTCCAGGCAGGATTCACACTCGGGTAAACCACCCAGGACCTCTGGGCGGGTGCAGTGATGGTTACAATAACTGGAGGTATCCGGACTTTCCTGTGGGTCAGGCCACGCAACACTTGGTGCTTTCAGCTGTGTGAAGCACGGGGAGGGAGTGAATATGAGCCGGGAGGTCAGAGAGGGCAGTGGGTAAGTTAGATGAGAGGACTCACGGGAGGGCAACCCGGGGAGCAGGGATCCCTGGCACCGACGACTTTCTGGCTCAGGCGTGAACGACTCTTCTTGAGAGCCCTTTTGGTGACGTAGGGGCGGTTCCACCAGGACTCCAGGTGGTCACAGCATAAGGAAAGACGGGAGAGGAGATAAGAGACCCTCTCCTGACCAAACTCTAGAGCTGCAGGAGCTAAGCCCCGGCGTTCTCACACGTGGGTATTGACTGTTAATATAAGCCCGCCCCGTCTGTTCTCGCGCACCCGAGGCCCCGCCCCCCCAGCGACCTATCGCTGCGGGAGGGCGGGGATATGCTAACAAGCGGTGGGCGGGGATATGCTAATGAGCCGGTCTGGCCACAGGGGTTGCGCCCGCAGCTGCCCCGAGCCTAGGCGAGGCGGCGGCGGCGATGACCATGGCCGGGACGCTGGCGGGTCTGGTCGCGGGCTTGCAAGGCCCGCGGGTCGTCCCCAGCCCGGATTCGGACTCAGACACAGACTCGGAGGACCCGAATACCCGGCGCAGCGCAGGCGGGCTGCTTCGCTCGCAGGTCATCCACAGCGGTCACTTCATGGTGTCGTCGCCGCACAGCGACTCACTGACCCGGCGGCGCGACCAGGAAGGGTCCCTGGGGCACGCCGACTTCGGGCCGCGCAGCATCGACCCCACACTCACCCGCCTGTTCGAGTGCATGAGCCTGGCCTACAGGTGAGGGCGGCTCCGGGCCGACAGCCTCGGCACTCCATGGCGGGACCTCGCTCTGGGGTCCCGCGCCAACCCATTCGGTCCCAAGCCTTGGTCCCGGCTGTTCTCAGAGACTCGGGCCACATCCTGGATCCCCTCTTCTCCTCCACCCCGGAGTGTCTCTGATCCCGCCCTTTCCACTTGGCCTCCCGACTTGCATGCCTCCCGGGTTCCCATTTCTCGCCACCAAGACTCCCTCCGTAGGGCAGGGACCTCCTGTCCTCCGCCTAGACCTCCAGAGGCTCCCCTCCGGCCTCTCTCCCCGAGTCCTGATCCCTCCGCCCCTAAAGAATGCCAACAGGGCATCCCTCGCGGGGGTCACTCCACCCGACCACCTGCAGCCTTCTGCTCCCAATACGGAAGCCCCTGCCTAGGCCGACTCTTCTTGCACCCGCGCGATACTCCTCGCGCCTTGGTTGTCCCAGTTCATAGCCAACGTCGACTGAAACCCAGTCTCTCGTCCACCCTGCACCCCTCGACTGCAGGACAATTAGCCTGTTCTTAACCTGCTGGGTCGAGGGTGGCGGGAAGAGAGTGCCGGGAGAGGACCCAGGAGGCGCTCCCTCGCAGTTTCCCAGCGGGGTCCGGTATGGGGTGATACAAGCTGCGCAGGGCTGGTCCCGGGAAATCGGGGTCGGGGGAGGTGCCTGGGATCGCCTCCCCGAGTTGGCGCGCGAGGTTCTGCGCCTAATATTGCCTGGGACCCCTGATCGGCGCGTCGCAGAGCACGCCGGCCGCGCCCCGGCCCCAGCTCCATGCCTGTGTCCCAGGGGAGGGCGCGAACCAGGGTCCTGGCTCGGTGCCCCGGAGCAAAGTTCCCCGGAGCGGAGGGACCAGGATAAATTATCAACCGAAAACCCGTAGGAGAGAAAAGGGGATCGGCCGGCCTTGATCTTTTCTCTGTGCAAATATTCCTCTTCCTCTGCGGCGCCTCCTCCTCTTCTGAGAACCGCTGGCTAGAGACCGGCACTGACTGGGAGCCGGGGAGCAGGGGGTGGGGATTGCGGGGGAGTGTTGCCCACCCCCTGCTGCGGCGCCCAGCCTGGACCCCATTGGCTGGACGCTTTGTAACCTTGGCCCACACGCTCTGGCCCCGGGCCCAGGTCATGTTGCAATCTGATCGCCCAGAGAGCCAGACCTGTGTGGAAAGTTCAAATTCCCATCCCATTCCTCCCTCCCCTCCTCGGACATCACGGGACTTCAGGGGACAGGGCATCTAAGGTCACGGGACACCGGATGTGGGGGTCCAGCCAGGGGGAGCACCTGCTTCCAGAGTCCTCCAGGGTCCCCTTTTCCTACCCATTCCCAACTTATGCTTCTTGCTTTATACCACACACTGCTCTGCCTGGGCTGGCTCAGGCCCATCCCCCATCACAGACCATGGGTGACCCAAAGGGGAGATTGAGGGGAAAAGGCCAGGCAGGGGACAGAGTCCATTCCCAGAACCACCCCCACTAGGAGGCTGACGACACTGTTGTGACCCCAGTCAGGGGAAGCTGGGGTAGAGAGATTTGGGCTTTCTCCCTAAACACCAAGAATATTCCATCTCTGTGGCCGGCCCTGAGTGGGGGGCCTAAGGGGTAGGGATGGGAGTGGCTCACTACCAGAGGACTCAAGTTCTCCCATTTGGCAGAGGGAAAAACTGAGAGTCAGACTCGGACAGTGTTTTTAGTCAGTAAAGACTTTTAATTATAGGGGTTCCTTGGAGGGGAGAGCAGTGACGAAGCTGGGGTGTCCCAAGAGAGAAAGTAGATGGGGAGGGACAGCAAGGCAGGGGGGTCCAGGGGTGCTGGGTGGACCTGGTCAGTTTGACCCCGAGGGACAGCCTGCGGACGTCTGGTCAGCTCTCACCCTCAGCAGGGCTGTGTGGGCAGGGAGAGGAGTGCTCTCATGGGCAGGAGCCCCGTGTTCCATGGTTCTGTGGGTAGAAGTCTCAGGGAGGCAAGTTCTGAAAGTTCTGAGAAAATACCTGTTCATGGTCAGAGCTGGCTGGCTAAGGAAAGAATGGCCTCAGGGATGAGCGAGAACAAGCAGGACGCTATCAGGGAAAACTCAAAAGGAATTTCTGCAAGGTAGATACATGGGGTGTGGGGGGGGGGTTCTGCATTTTCGTCTTCTCATTCCCTAAATTCCCAGAATTTCTATTGGTCATAAAAAAATCCTTTGAACTCTGGCCACAGGCTTTTTGCTTTAGGCTGGGCCCCTCTTCTCCCCTCCCAGCCAAATCCTTTCCTCCTGGGCTTGGATGTCACTGTCTCACCTCCCCAGCCCCGCCTGACCACAGACACTACAACCTCAGTGGGAAGTGGCAGAGGGAGGGAGGCAGGTGGGGGATGGGGGCGGGCACTGGGTGATCAGAGTGGGCTGGGAGGTTGCTGGGATACAGGCTGGGGCCACAAACTCAGGAATACCCCCCCAGGTGCCACAAAAGAAGCTGGCCCAGGAGGTATCAGAGTGCCCCCTCTGTCTGTCTCTCTACTGGACAGATGGTGTTTACCTAACTTAGGAGGGATGGGGATGGTCAGCCAGAGGGCTGGGTGCTTGGGCCATGTACCCTATTTGGGTAATGAGGCCTGTTGTGCCCTGGGGTAGCGGTCCCCCCACCCCACCCCAAAGCAAACACAGGAGCTGGGAGACCAGAGAGCAGAGGGGACCCAGTGACTCAGGTACTCAAGGGGCTGTAGGAGCCAGCCTGCCAGAGAGGCCCCCAGAGAGGGCAGGCCCGGTCTTCTGGAAGACTAAGCCTTGGGGCCTCAGCCTTCCATGTGAGCAAGAGAAGGTGGGCCAGAGGGGACTCATATATTACCCTAGCTGGTGAACCATGAGGAAGGAGGGAAAAGGGAAGAGGGAGGGACCAGCAGGGGTCCTAAGACCCTGAACATCTTGACCTCCTAGGCGTGCTCCTTGGGGGTGGCAGACTTGGCCTGCGACCATCAGGCCCCTGAGAGTCAAGCCCCTCACCTGGTGGAGCCCAATCCATCCTGTGGATTTGATTGACTACCTGGGTCAGGGTCAGGGTCTCAGCCTCTGCCCATCAGAGGCTGCCTTCCTTTGGGCCCTGATGGCGGTCGAGTTGCACACACTCTGAGAAACAGTGTACCTTCCAGCTCAGTCCAGATTGCCATGCTGGGGTTTTGGGCCGGGCAGACACCAGACAGGCAGTGAAAAGGCAGAGGCAGGCTGCCTGGAGGTCGCCTCTGGTGAACCCGTTCCCTCTGTACTTAGACAAACCCGACCCACCCCCGGGGGCTTAGGGGGCCAGTGAGATGGATGGAGGAAAAAAAACAGGGCCTGAGTGAGATTCCTCCATGTGTCCTTGGGTACGTCCCCTTTACTTCCTGACCCTCAGTTTTCTTCAGTAAGAAATGGACAGACGTTTTTATTCCAAGGACTGAGCTCAGAAACAGGTCTCAGCAGGTCTCACCAGAGGAACACAGAGGCCTGGAGTGGGGCCTGGGAAAATATTTTAAAGGTAGTCATTTCAGGCAGGTAAGAGTGAGGGGCAGGATTTGGGGGTGGTCCCTCACATGGCCCACCATAGATGAGTGTCCCAGGGCCCAGGAAGAGAGTGGAGCCCACCATCCCCCTTCAACTTTCCACACCTGCACCCTGACCCAGCCCTCTTCCTCTGACAGTGGCAAGCTGGTTTCTCCCAAGTGGAAGAATTTCAAAGGCCTCAAGCTGCTGTGCCGGGACAAGATCCGCCTCAACAACGCCATCTGGAGGGCCTGGTACATCCAGTGTGAGTGGGCACCACGGGCCCGGCAGGAGGGCTGACACGGGGGCTGCCCTGGGCACCCTCAACACCAGCTCCGGCAGAGCACCTCGGGGGAGACTGGGGTCCCCAGGATCAGTACCCCTCGACAGCTTCTAAACCCAGAGGGTCACGGGGGACATGTCTGTCCTGAAGGGTGCTCTCCACTGTGAAGCTGGGCACAGCAGGAGTCACCCCTTAGAAGTCCTAAAGTGGGCTGAGATGGGGGAACAGTTGAAAGCCCATTCTGCACCCCAATACTGTAGTCAGGTGCCTCAAATGCCAGGGTAGAAAGAGGCGTTCAGCACTATCTGGGCCAATCGCAAAGGGGAAACTCAGATCCTGGTGGGTCTCCACCAGCTACCCCGTGAGGTCCTTAGGTGCCCCCTCTGCCATCAAGATTTGAGGGGAGGGAGCCCATAGAGGCCACGTGGTCGAGGGGAAAGGACTCTGGTTTCAGAGTCACCCAGGGCTGGTTTCCCACCCTGTCTCTGGCCCTTGCTGGCTGTGTGACTGCAGGCAAGTTGTCTGACCTCTCTGAACCCATTTCCTCATTTATAAAAGGAGGCCAAGAGTCCTAACGTTCATGGCTGGCATGGGGATCACAGGTATGAACAGGCCTGGCACAAAGCTGGAGCTTAATAAATGATGGTTGTATCTGATGTACCCTTGAAGAGGTCACGGTCATTCATTTGGGGATGCAAAACCCATCCATCCCCAATGGCAGGGCAGCAGAGGCTGAGAGGCTGGTCGATCCCGTGCTGGACCTTGTCCAGCTCAGTAAGGTCCTCCTGCAGGATCGAAGGCTGTGCTGAGCTAGGAACACACAGCTCACGAGGGCCCGCCCATGTATTCTCTGTACTGGCCCCACTGGGTTCCATTCAAGCAGAGAAAAGGAGTGGTTTTGTTTGTTTGTTTGTTTTGTTTTTTGGTTTCTATTTGCCTTATGTGCCTGGCAGGTTCATAAATCATCTTACTTAAGGCTTCCAAGCAGCCTTGGGAGACAGGTTATTATTACCCCCATTTTATGGATGAGCAGGTGAGGCCCAGAAGGCGAGTGACTTGTTCAGGGTGTGTGTGTTCAGTTGCTCAGTCGTGTCCGACTCTCTGCCACCCCATGGACTGTAGCCCGCCAGGCTCCTCTGTCCATGGGGATTCTCCAGGCATGAATACTGACGTGTTCAGGGTGACAGGGCATAAAAGGAGCAGAGCTATGACTGGCTGTGAGTTCAGGGCTCTCCAGCTCAGCCCAACGCCCCTTACACTGCTCCCAGCTGACTGGCTTCCAGTGAGAATGCTCAGGACAGGCCCTGCCCAAACCAGGAAGCTGGTGGGCTAGGGGGAGAAAAAGTCTCTAACTTCCCTCACCATCCCATGCCACCCTGAGGTTCCCCGCTCCAGGCTTTCCCTCCAAAGCAGGATGGGATGCAAACCCTCCTCTCTCTGCAGAAGGAATTTCTGACGCCAGCCAGGGGTCCTCACCCACACTATGGCACAAGCTGATGGAAGGACCCCTAGTTCTGAGTCAGACAGAGCAGTTGAGTCAAGTTCTCGCACGTCCTAGCTCTGGGACCTTGGGAAGGCCCTCACCTCCCCCAGCTGGAGCTTGCTCATCTGTAAAGTGGGAATCATAATACACCCTCTTGCTTGGGCTTGCTGTGGGTTTTCAGCAAGACAGATGATCCGTGTTACCTTGCAGGGCCTGACACATACAAGGGTTCCCTTCAGGTGAATGCTGGGATTGATTACTATTATTGTGATAATAACCACAGCATACAGCAGGCCTGAAACCCGGTATCAGGATTCCTCCTTCCTGAGCCCAGAAGGTTTGAAAGTGGGCTTCAGGAAACGCCGAGGAGTGGGTGTGCTGGGGGGCTGCCTGGCTCCTCCCCTTCACACCTGCCTCCTTTGGGCAGGCTCCGGGCCTCCAAGCTCCCTTCTTTTTCCACACCACCAAATGGTCATATTACCTCTGAGCTCCCAGGGCCTCTCCTGGGCAGACCTGCCACCCTGCTTTAGCTTTTGTGATGTGTGTACTTTCCTTGTCTCTCCCCATAAGCTGGGAGGTTCATCCCTGATTCCTCCACGGGTCCCCTGTCCAGCATAGGTGCAAGGGGCTAGGAGGCCGCACGAACCGATGAACTTACCATTGTTAAGTAAAGCATGCCTCAGCTCTAGGAAGTCACATGATCCCTGCCCTTCCATCCAGTGCACAGGGTCACTGGGTTGGGAAGGGCAGAGCCTGACCAGGCCTGCTCAGCGCTGACTCTCTGTGGACCCTGGACAAGCCCGATCTTTCCTGGCTCATATCCTCAACGATGAAGCCAGGAGCAGAGACCCTGAGATCCTCCTTGCTCTCATCCCCAGGAGTTCACACAACCAAGGGCCCTCCCTTTGCTTTCTGTTCAAGCTGTGCTTAGCAACTGGGACAACTCCCATCCCCACTCCCACAGGGATAGTCTTGGAGAATGTCCTTTAGGACAGAACTTTGTAAGTGATGCTGAAGGTCCCAAGAAATTCCATGGTCAGGTGGTCCCAATTCCTCTGTGTCAGAGGAAGCTGGCTGTGGGTTGAAGCAGGATGGACCCCACGGACACCCCAGAAGTCCTCTTTGTCAAGATTGCCAGGAAAAGTCACTTCATCACGGGGTGTGTGTGTGGGGGCGGGTTCCAGGGTTCTAAAGGCCTGCTGTTTGCCAAGTTCTGTGCCAGATGCAAGGATTTGGGGCTAAAGGGCACTGCCCCTGCTTTCACTCCCAGCAGAGAGGCCAGCGTGCAGAGAGATGGCTGAAGCAGGGCAGAGAGTGAGGCAGGTGGGACCAAGAGGTTGTTTCAGACAAAGAAAGACTTCCCAGAAGAGAGGGTGTCCTGAGCTATCCTGATGGGGGCATAGATGTGGGAAGATGAAGCAAAGGAGGGAAGGGAAAGGCATTCCACATAGAATAAAACCACAGGGCTGCTGGGGCAGGGGGTGGGGTGGGTGTCTGGCTTCCAGGTGGGGCCTGTGAAGGAGACGCAAAGGCAGGAGAAGCAGCGGGGCCAGTCACAGGGGCTTGGAAGTCAAGCTAAGGGGCGTGGACTTTACCTAGGAGGTTCAGGGAACCATGGAGGGTTTAAGGCCTGTACTGCCAGTGGGGTAGGAAGAATTGACCTGGCCACAGAGGAAGGTGAACCGGAGAGGGTGAGGCTGGAGTCAGGGAGGTCTAGGTGAGAAGTGACACCAGACCAGCAGGTGACGGTGAACATATGGAGGGGAGGGGATGGTGGAAGAAATGTCACACATCCTTGAGGTTGAGAGGGTCAGTCCATGGATTAGATGGGGATGCTGGGAGGTGATGGGCAGTTGGGGCACTGGGAGGCCAGGTGGGCAGTCCAGAGGAGGCTCTGGCTTGGCAGGGAAGTCCCCAAACATCTGAGAGCGATGTTTTTGAGACAGCCTAGTGGAGGTTCCCCCAGACAGCTGGAAGATGAGTCTGAAGCTGCAAAGGAGCAGGATGACAGGTTGGGGTGGGGCTGGCAGCAAGGCCAGTGAAAAGTGGTCAGGGAGACAGGAGAACAGAGGGAAGTCTCCTGGGGTCTGGGGAGGAGGGGAGGGGGTTGCCCTGAAGCCAAGGTCAAGGAGCATGCAGCTGGGGAAGGCCAGAGCCTTGAGTTCAGGAGCTGGGTCAGCTGGGTGAGTGTGGGAACAGATGCTGGGGTATAGGAGTGACCATGCCACTGGGAGGCGTGGAAGTGGAGGTAGCAAGTGACGGCTCTTCCAGAGTTTGGGAGGAAAGCCAAAGGGAAGGTTTGAGAGGTAAAGGAGAGCCTGGCACTTGTTTATTGGCCAAAAAGGAGTCTGGGGAAAGATCAAGGCTAGAGACAGGGATGGGAGAGGAGGAGGCAGAGAAAGGGCTCAGGCAGATGGCCTGAAGTGGAGCAGGGATGGTTCTCTGAGATGGGAATGGGCACCCTGAGGCAGGGACCAAGGCTCTGGACCTTTAGCCAGCCAGCCTAACCAAGACCTTCTCTGGACAATTCACTCCCTGTGGCCCCACAGTTCCCACTCAGCAAGCATTGCCTGCACACCTCCTAAGCTCCCACAGCAGCAGATGGCGCGTGGGAGGTTTGTGTCACAGGGTCTCATAGAAAAGGGAGCTCTGGGAGGGCCAGAGCAGCCTGGAAGGCTTCCTGGAGGAGGTGGCACTTAATCTGAGCATGGAAGGCCTGGCAGGATTTCATAGTGTGGCAGATGAGGGAGCTGGGCACCCCTGACCTGGCCCCCTTCTCTCAGATGTGGAGCGGAGGAAGAGCCCCGTGTGTGGCTTCGTGACCCCCCTGCAGGGGCCTGAGGCTGATGAGCACCGGAAACCGCAGGTAGCCAAGACCGACTGGACCCATCACCTGCCGCCCTGCCAGACCGGGCCCCCTCCTGCCCATCACTCCTCGTGCTGAGCGGGAGGGGACTGGGCCAGAGGGAGACTGGGTGAGGGTGGGGTCAGTGCTACCCCCGCACTGAGGCCCCTTCCCGGCTCTCCCCAGGCCGTCGTCTTGGAAGGAAATTACTGGAAGCGGCGCATCGAGGTGGTGATGCGCGAGTACCACAAGTGGCGCATCTACTACAAGAAGCGGGTCAGTGGGCGCAGCGGGGAGGACCCTTTCCCTTGCCACCGCGTCGCTTGCAAGAGCCCTGGGGGAACGCCCTCGTCCCACACACCCTGCACCCCCCACCCCCCACCGGCCCTCCACTAAGACCCAGGCCGACAGTGCCACCGCGTGGCCACAGGACCTCCTCGCAGCCTCCTTACCGCCAAAGAGAGGGGCCACGAGGGATCTGGTGGATCTTGAGGGGAGCCCGCGAGTAGGGGAGGCCTTGGCCGGGAGGGATGGATGGGGGCAGAGGGTCCAGTGTCCCCCTCTGTGTGTTCCCGCAGCTCCGTAAGTCCAGTCGGGAAGGGGATCTCCTGGCCCCAAAACAGGTGGGTGCTCCCTGGACCCAGAGGATGGACGGTTGCCTCTGGGTGGGCTAGGCAGTCTCGGTGGGATGCAGGAGGGAGGGCAGGGGAGTGGGTGTCGCCTCTGTCCTGTGGTTGGTGAATCGACCTCTTCTTCCCATGGGAGCGGCAGCCTTGGAGTGCAGTAGTGGGAAGACTCCAAGACTTCTAGTTGACTAAGCAAAGTGATGGGGAGGCATGGGAGAACAGAGGGCTGTAAGAACCAAGGTCCCAGGTAGGGAAAAGTGCAGGAGGCAGGAGGGGACCCTTAGCTCTTTGGCAAGCCCGTCTCAGTCTATCTCCTGGGGAGAGTTGTCAGAGGCCAGTGCGGTGACCCTAGCCTTTCAGGCAGCAAACTTGAGTCCACCAGAGAGAGGAGAGGAGAGCGGCCCATCTAGATGGCTGATCACCCCCTCCCCTCAGGCAGGGGGTGACCCGGAAGACCCAGGGGCAGTGGGAGAGTCCTGGGTCTCCAGGCCTGTAAGGAATGGGGTGGTGGTGGTGGGGTCTCCTGGGGCTGCTGACGGCTCTGTCTCCCCAGGCGGAAGGGGGGTGGCAGCCGCCGGAGCGATGGTGCGCGCAGCTCTTCACAAGCGTGGTACCCGTGCTACTGGGGGGCCCGGAGGAGGAGCCCGGCGGGCGCCAGCTTCTGGATCTCAATTGCTTTCTGTCCGACATCTCTGACACGCTCTTCACCATGACGCAGCCCACCCCCACACCCCTACAGCTGCCCCCCGAGGACGGTGAGGGCCTGCACCAGGGAAGGGAGGCCTGAAGGGATCCCAGCAGCCAGGGGTGGATGGCCAGGCATGGGCACCTCCACCCTGCCCAACGCTCCTGACATCACCCCTGCCCCCTTCCAGCCTACGTGGGCAACGCTGACATGATCCAGCCAGACCTGACGCCGCTGCAGCCCAGCCTGGATGACTTCATGGAGATCTCAGGTGGGCCAGGCCCCGCTCCTGGGTGGGCGGCCACAAATCAGTGGTAGGAAGGCCCCAGTATGACTGAGACCTCAGGCTGGTCCCGGGCCCCTCTGAAAGGGTAGATGATCTGGGAGATTTCTGAGGGATCTTCCTGGTCTCCCTTTGTCTGGGCCTTGGGATACAGCCAGAGTAGCCTCCGGTGAGATCAGGGTACCTGGCGGGGGACAGAGCATCAGGCCCATTGAAGCCACCAGCTCTGGGGAGTTCACAGGAAAGCATGCACTCTCTCAGGGGAGAGAAGGGCTTTGATCCCTCTTCTTTGTTTGAGTCTGTTTATTCGTATTTATATAACTCATTTTTAAGAACTATTTATTAAAGAACATTTCAAGCACCCACACAGGTAGGGAGAGAGAATCCCCATGGAACCCTCACCAACATCAACATTTATCAACTCTTGGCCATTCTTTCATCTAGAGCTCACCCACTTCTCTCCTCCTATGTAATTTTTTTTTTTTAATCCCAGGAATCTTATCTTATAAAGCATTCTTTAAAGTAGCCCTTTGCCCTACCTCCCTCTCCTGAGCCCCAGGGCCAGGGCACTGGTGTCTCGTGTCCCTCCAGAGGCATCCCGTCTGTACGGCACACGTGGACAAATGTCTCTTGGTCTTCACGGCAGCTTTCTTCCCACTTTGCTTTTTTCACTCAGCTTTCGGCCTTGGAGACTGCTCCCGATGGTCACACGCTTAGGGGACTCCGGGGCCCAACCTGTCTCAGCCGAGGCCTCGGGGACACAAAAGGGGTTCCTGGCATAAAGGCTTGGTTTTGGTGACCCCTCCACTCTTTCCTGACTGGCGGGGTCCTGGGCCTGTCAGTTGAGAGGTGGAGGCCCATGGGGCGGGGACAAGGGAATGAGGAACCACCCCCACCCCTGCCTGGGGGTGGGGTGGGGGGGGCCACTGCCGGGACTGCAGCCGTGTTGATGGCAGTGCCCTGGGAGCAGACCCGCCTGGGAGGGCCGCGGCCCCGTCGGGGCCCACAGACTCCTGCCACAGGTAGGAGCCCAGCGGCCCCCACCCCGGGGCTCTGGGCAAAAATCTGAGCCTCGGGTTAGGAAGTGCAGGGTGGCTGCGGGAGTGGGGTCTAGCTGGGGTGACCTGCCATAAGGGGCCTGGGTCACACAGGGAGTGTCCGGAGCACCAGGGCCTTCAGAGCTGCCGCTCTGTCCCCCAAGAGCTCCTCACTTGAGAGGAAATCCAGGAAGGGAGCCACAATTCTCTGGAGGGAAGGGGCTTGGTGGAGGGGGGACGATGGGGGGTGTCGCTCAGCTGGTGGATGGCAGGTCAGTGGAGGGGGAACAGGCCAGGGAGGGCTCCCTGGGTGGCTGGGGCTAGGAAGTGACTTCTGCCAACCTAGGTGGGGTGGGGACTGGCTAGGGCCAGGGACCCTGGTGACTCGGGCCGGGCTGAGCTTGCTGCTCTGTGAGCCCCGCCCGATTCTGGGGAGTGGGCGGCAGCTGTGAGGGGGGCTGCTCTGAGACCCTGAGCATCCTGGGGCGACGGGATTGAGGCCCGTGGTCCCGGTGGGCCTGGGGGTGTGGGGTCTGTGGGCGTTCACCCTCCACCTCCTAGTCTTTCTGCTGAAGGGAGGCTGGAGGATCCTGATCTCGTGGCTGAGAAAGACACACAGCCAAACACAGACACGAGCACGGGGCAGACATGTACATGCCAAGTCACACCAGGGCAGGTACACACAGGCTCAGACAGAGCAACCGACGGTGGGAGGCAGACAGGCAGACGCTACGTGAGACGGACACACGCAGAATCAGCCGCCCAGCAACACCTGGGCCCCACCGTCCCATAAGACGCACAAATAAGACCCCATTGGGCTCGCAGCTTGATGCCGGCTTATCCCACTCCTGGGTTTCCTTCAAGGGGCCCCTGGGAGAAAGCCTGACCGGCTATCTTGGCCGGGGTGGCTGGGCCCAGTGGGGTCGCCTCTGACCAGACAAGGAGGCCTTGGGAGCTGGTGCAGACAGAAGGCTGCTCAGGGTCAGAGAAAGGTGCCCGGAAGGGAGCGGGTGGGCAGGCGGCGACCAGGCCCGGGATGTGGTTAGGCCACGGACAGCTGCTTCCCAAAACCAGAATAGCCTGGGGCTTACACAACCCCCACCTCCAACAATCTGACTGCCCCCCACCCCGCCAGCTCTTTCAGGCCTTCTGGCGCCCCCTCACCCCTGCTCCCGCTCTGAGCCTACCCTCTGACCCTGCTCAGACCCCCGTAGGCCTCTCGCCCCCGACTCCTGGCCTCCACCCTTATAGCCCTACCCACTGACCTTCCAACAAACCCAACTTGTCCCAGACCCACTGCCCTTCTGACCTCTCTCTCCCGCGACTCACTCCGTGACCTCCTGACACCCTGATGATGCCCTTCCCCATCACAGACCTCCTCCCCTTGGACCTCACCCTCTCTCTGCCTGGCACTCTGTAATCACCCCCTCCTCCCCCAATATTCTTTCTATGTCCCCAGCAGGCGCAGACAAGGTCTGGGGCTCCCAGGTCTGGGGGTGTGGAAGGGGGTTCTCAGTTTGGGGACCAGTTTGGGGGCTCGGTGGGAGGGCTGCTTCCTGGGGTCCTACTGACACCCCCACGCCCTTCCCCGGCTGTCTCCCACTCAGGCCCATCCCACTCAAGCCTCCGCCGCTGCTTCCCCTGAGACAGAAACTCTCCCGGTTTCACAATCTCCCCTGGAAGGCCCCCTTCTCCTGCCGGCCCCCACCCCACCGCCAGCCCAGCCCAGGGACAGGGCCAGCCCGCTGCTTCCAGCCACGGCCTTAGCCCTGATGGCTGCCACCCTGTGCATCTGAATTCCAGATTTCTTCACCAACTACCGCCCCCCACAGACGCCTACACCGTCAAACTTCCCAGAGCCCCACGGCTTCGGGCCCATGGCTGACCCCGTCCTCGGCAGTGGGATCCTGGGCTCGGAGGTGCCCCCTGCCTGCTCGGGCATGACCCACCTCTCAGGGCATAACCGCCTGCAGGTGAGCTCACCCGCCCCACCCCACCCTGCCCAGCTCACCTGCCCATGCCCAGGAGATCTTCAGGGTACTTCCTGGGTATGCTCTTGGTCCATCAAGAGAGAACGGAGGCACAGTTCAGCTGAGGACGAAAGACCCTCGTGAAACAGAGCCGACAAGATGGTTGAGGGGCGGAGGCTGAGGACAGAGGAGCATGGGGCTGGGCTGCTTGTTGGAGGGCTTCCTGGAAGAGGGGGCAGTTCTGGGCTTTGTGAATGAGTCAGGTTTGAGCAGAAGAGACTGGTAGATGGTACGCCAGATATGAGGAGAAGTGTGAACTCATGGAGACCGAAGCTGGGCACGTGCCTTTAGGAAGCTGTGACTCTTGTCAGTTTGGCTCAGGACCTCCAGGCCCAAATCCGATGCTGCCCCCCCCCCACCCCCCGCCCAATGCTAGGGTAGCTGCCTTTTTCCTCCATCATCAGACTTTTCCGGCACTTAGTTCTTTGTTTGAGAGGTCTGTCTACTGGACTAGATGATGGGCTTGCTGGAAGCACTCTGCTTCACTCACCACGTCCTCACACTTGCCACATTGCGTCTTCCCATCCTGAGCACCATTCATAAGCACATTCACAGCAGGCAAAAATGGCTGCCCAGTGATTGAACAAGTCGGTGAATGGATGAGTGTGTGAATGGGTGGGTGTGTTGGAGCATAGATCGCTGGGTTGTGGATGGGGGTAGATGCTTGTACAGTTGGTGTATATATAGCTAGGTGAGTGATTGGTTGGGTGGATGCGCTGGTGGATGGATTCGTAAATGAATAAGTAGTTTGGTGGATCAATAAAGGGCTTCTCTGGCAGTTCAGATGGTAAAGAATCCACCTGCAATGCCGGAGACCTTCCTGGGTCAGGAAGATCCCCTGGAGGAGGGAGTGGCCGCCCACTCCAGTATTCTTGCCTGGAGAATCCCATGGACAGAGGAGCCTGGCGGGTTTACCGTCCAGGGGGTTGCAAAGAGTCGGACACGACTGAGCGACAACCAAGTGGTACATGGTGGATCAATAAATGGGCTGGTGGATGGATATGTAGCTGGTGGATAGATGGAGGGAAGTATAGGTGGTTGGATGGATTGGTGAAAGGGTTAGTACCTGGCGGGCTGGTGGAAATATAGGTAGGTGGATGAGCTAGCTCATAGATGAGAGAATAAATAGGTGGATGGATGGAGGGCGGATGGATGGATGGATGGGTTGGTGGATGGATTGATAAATAATTTAGTGAATGAATGAGCAGGCGGAAAGATTGATGCTCTTTTTCGTGCTTAAATTTGTGTATAAATGTGCCCCACTCTTTCCCCTCATTAGATTGTAATGTCCCCCATGTGTGTGTCTGAGGCCAAGGACTATTCAACTCCCACAGTGCCCAATCCAGAGCTCAGCCAGGCAGGAGGCTGCCTGGGAGGCCCCCAAAAGGCCAGCTCTCTCCCCTGCTCTTTGTCCCCCAACCAGGCTCGGAGCAGCTGCCCTGACTCCCTGGACTCCAGCACCTACCTGAACTCTGATTTCCTTCTTCCTGAAGACCCCAAGCCCAAGCTCCCACCCACTCCTGCACCCCCAGCCCTCCTCCAGTACCCTAGCCCTGCGAAGGGGCTGGGCCTGGAGCCCTGTCCCCCGCCCCCCTTCCCCTCCCACGGCCCTGCCGCCTGCTCTGCTGCAAGAAGAGCCCCTCTTCTCGCCCAGGTTCGCTTTCCCTGCCATCCCTCCTGCTCCAGGAGTGTCCCCACTGTCTGCTCCCACGGCCTTCCCACCCACCCAGCAGCCTGGCCCAGGCCCCGCTCCCTTCCCCATAGACCTGCTACCCTCCCGCTATTCGGAGCCCCCATTTGGGCCTCACTTTCCGGTACCCCAAGGCACTCGGCCCAGAGGCAAGCCCCCTGCCCCGTCCCCCAGAGGGCGGAAGCCCAGTGCCCCCACCGTGGCCCCTGCCACTGCCAGCCCCACTGCCACTGCTGGGAGCAACAACCCCTGCCTCACACAGCTGCTGACAGCCGGTGAGTCGGGCCGCCAGGGTGATGGGGACCCAGTGTGGACACCGAGAGCCTGTGGGATTAGAGGGTGGGGGGTGAGGGGCTGGCTCAGCTGGAGGTCCTGGGTCCTTAACCCTGAATCCGGAAGGGGTGTGGTCTATTAGGAAGGGAGGGGTGGGGCCTGAGAGATGATGGGTGGGGCCCTCAGCATGCTGTCTGTGCACAGCCAAGCCTGAGCAAGCCCTGGACCCACCACTTGTGTCCCGTGCTCTCCTCCGGCCTCCAGGGTCACCGGTAAGACAGCGGGCACTGGGAGGTGGGGCTGCACCCCAGGCCTTCACCCCGACTCTCTACCCTTCTCCACCGCAGCAGGACACTCTCCCCGAGTTCCCCTGCACCTTCTTTCCCCCGACCCCGGCCCCCACACCACCCCGACTGCCTCCGGGCTCGGCCACCCCGGCCCCTCCCAGGCCCCTGATTGTCCCCAAAGTGGAGCGGCTCTCGCCCCCAGCGCCCAGCGGTAAAGAGGGGTTGAAGGAGCTGGTGGGGGGGCGGTCTGCGGGATGGAAGGAGGGGAAGGGGGATGTAGGGGACGACGTCTGGGGCCAGGATGAGAGGGACAGGGCCACGGGACTCTCTGCCCTGTGTAGGTCTGTCTGTGAGTCCATCTGTCCCCGGCACAGGTGGTGAGCGGCGGCTGTCGGCAGAGCTGACCTCGCTGCCGGGCCCGGGGGCCCTGAGCATCCATATCTCTTCCCCGCAACCCATGCTGAGCCGGGGCCGTCCAGACAGCAAGGTGGCACCCATTCTTTCCCTAAGGTCTGTTTGCTCTACCCCAGGCCCTCCCGCGCTCCCTCCCAGGCTCACGCCCGCTCTCTTGCCTCTCCCCCAACTGCCAGACAGAAAACCGGCGCATCACACACATCTCTGCGGAGCAGAAGAGGCGCTTCAACATCAAGCTGGGCTTTGACACGCTGCACGGGCTGGTGAGCACGCTCAGCACCCAGCCCAACCTCAAGGTGAGTGCCCAGGCCCCTCAGCCGCATGTGGACCCCCACCCACCCACCCAAGACCAAACCCCCAGGCCCTCCACACACCCACTGGCCTCCGCCCAGCCCAGTGCCTCACCCCCGGGCCCCAGTACCCAAGGCCGCCCTGGTTGGTGCCTCCATAGATGAGCAAGGCCACCACGCTGCAGAAGACGGCCGAGTACATTGCCATGCTGCAGCAGGAGCGCGCGGCCAAGCAGGAGGAGGCCCAGCAGCTCCGGGACCAGATAGAGGAGCTCAATGCCGCCATCAAGTAGGTGGGGGCAGGGAGGGTGTGCAGGGCCAGCAGGGGGCCTGCTGCCTGACTCCCTGCCCTGACCCACCCTGTGCCCCCAGCCTGTGCCAGCAGCAGCTGCCTGCTACCGGGGTGCCCATCACACACCAGCGGTTCGACCAAATGCGAGACATGTTCGATGACTATGTCCGGACCCGCACGCTGCACAACTGGAAATTCTGGGTAGTATCCTCACTGGGCCAGCATTCTGGTGTGTGCTGCAGCCAGATCAAGCTGTACCTGATGCAGTCCCTGCTCCCCAGGCCAGGCAGGGTCTTGGAGCTGCTCCTGGAGGAAGAGGCTCCAGTTCCACCCTCTCCTGCCAGCCCCTTGGCACCCTGGCCAGCAGCATTGCCTGGTGATGGGCTGCGAGTGGAGGGAAACTAAAGGGGAGCCACTGGCTGAGAGGACCACAGCCCTGCCCTCAGAAGGTCCTAGGGGAAGTTTGGGAGAACCCAGTACTGGAGAGGGTAGCCATACCTTGGGATCTTCCCCACCCAGGGCTTGAACCCAGGTCTCCTGTGTGGTAGGCAGATTCTTTACCATCTGAGCCACCAGGGAAGGCCCAAACTCTGAGTTAGATGACTGGGGTGGACCCTCAGGAAGACTTCGAATCTCTCACTCCCTTACCTGGTCAAGCCCTTGACTGAGCCAGAGCAGAAAGCCCAGGGATGGGGGCTAGCCCAGGGAAGGCCATGGGGGAGCTGGCGGAGGGAGCTGAGAGCCAGAGAGCTGCAGGAGGACTTCAGCAGACGGGAGGGCGGCTTCAGTAGGGGTCCTTGGGGTTCAAGGCTGGACAGTGGTTGGACATCAGGGCTCTATGTGAAGTGGGTGAGGGTACCAGCCAGAGGCCAGGCCTGCTCCTTGACCTGGTTCCAGTTCAGCATTCTCATCCGGCCCCTGTTTGAGTCCTTCAACGGGATGGTGTCTACAGCAAGCCTGCAGAGCCTCCGCCAGACCTCCCTGGCCTGGCTGGACCAGTATTGCTCCCTGCCTGCTCTCCGACCAAGTATGTGCCTGCCCAGCAGTGTCCAAGCCTCAGAGCAGGGGGCAGGGGGCAGGGGGCCCACCCTGCTCAGACCCCAGTCCAGCCTGTCCTCAGTATAGCCTGGACTTTTGTCCATCCCCCACCACGCTCCAGGGTGGATCACTAGGACACCCACAGACAGAGCTCCTGGAGGGGCTCTGACTGACAGTCTTGCTAACTAGTTCCTCCCCTGATCCTTTTGTCTTTAGCATCCAAGTGTAGATTGACCCCTGACCCCGGAAAGTGTCTATCCCTCTCTCTCTTTTCCCAGCTGTTCTGAACTCCCTACGTCAGCTGAGTACATCCACCAGCATCCTGACGGATCCAGACTGTATACCCGAGCAAGCCACACGGGCAGTCACAGAGGGCACCCTTGGCAAATCTTTATAGTGCTGGACAGACCCTGCTGCTCACTCAGCTGTCCTGGGGCTGCTTTCCCTAGGCACAGCCCTCCTGCCCCGAGTCCTGGCTGTCAAGCAGGGTTCCTTCTCGTCTCCCAGAAGCCGGGAAGAACTGTGTTCCAGTCCCTGTTCTACTATAGCAACTAATGCTGTGATCTGGGTGGGGGTTGGGGGAGTGGGGGTGTGGCGGCAGGGGCGGGTAAGGGGGGCTCTTCCTCCCTCTTTGGACCTCCAGTTTTCAGTCTGCAACATGGGGATGGGGAAGCTTCGAATGGAAGAGGATCTCAAGGCCTTAGCAGCTGTGGTGCTTGGGAGACTAACCTGGCAACTCATGGGGTCTGAAAGAGGGAAGGGAGCGATGCTTCCTTGTCACTCCCACCTGCTCCCCCCACAGGTGGGGCCCTAGCCTGTGTTTCTAAGCAGGGAAACAAAGGAAGTTCCTTCTCTGTGCTCCTCCGCTGGTAGGGGAAGAGGCCACAGGGTGACGTCCCCGGATGAGGCCAGGAAGGTCTGATCCCAGGAGAGAGTGGGCAGGGGGGTGACCAAACCAGGGCAGGTATCTGGTGTGTGTGTGTGTGTGTGTATTTTGTAAAGAATTCTTGATCAATAAAAACAGAAACTATCAGGGACTGTCAGCTTGTCTTGTTCTGGGATGGAGAGAGAGTGGTTGTGGCCTTGTAGAGGGCCTCGCTGGCCATGAGGGGACCTTAGCTGGTCCTCTGAGCTGGAAGCCCCTGGAGGGCTTTGACTGAAGGGTGGGACAAGATCAGAGGGACCTTGACGGGATCCCTCTGGTGGAGAGTTGAGAATAGGCTGCAGAGAGTGAAGGGTGGAAGCAGGGAGATGCTTGCAGGTGGCACTAGTGGTAGAGAACCCTCCTGCCAAGGCAGGCGGCTTAAGAAACTCGGGTTCAATCCCTGGGTTGGGAAGATTCCCCTGGAGGAGGGCACAGCAACCCACTCCAGTATTCTTGCCAGGGAAATCCCATGGACAGAGGAGCCTGGCGGGCTACAGTCCACAGAGTCACAGAGTCAGACACGACTGAGTGACTCAGCACTCAGCCTGGAGATCCTTCCTCTGTGGCCCCAGGCAGGTTCAGAGAGGCTCGGCACCTGCCACTCGGGAGGAGGGCAGGGCCGGGACCGCGGGATGGAAGCGACAGGGCTGTCCATCGGAACCGTCCAGAAGGAGAAAGCTGCCTTGGGGTTCGTGACCGCCCCACCATGTGAGATAACACAAGCAGAGGGTGGGTGGTCGCCAGGTCTGGATGTTTTAGCAGGAACTGATGCTGCAGATGCTGTCAGACTTTGTTTTTCTGGGCTCCAAGATCACTGCAGATGGTGACTGCAGCCATGAAATTAAAAGACGCTTACTCCTTGGAAGGAAAGTTATGACCAACCTAGATAGCATATTCAAAAGCAGAGACATTACTTTACCAACAAAGGTTCGCCTAGTCAAGGCTATGGTCTTTCCTGTGGTCATGTATGGATGTGAGAGCTGGACTGTGAAGAAGGCTGAGCGCCGAAGAATTGATGCTTTTGAACTGTGGTATTGGAGAAGACTCTTGAGAGTCCCTTGGACTGCAAGAAGATCCAACCAGTCCATTCTGAAGGAGATCAATCCTGGAATTTCTTTAGAAGGAATGATGCTAAAGCTGAAACTCCAGTATTTTGGCCACCTCATGCGAAGAGTTAACTCATTGGAGAAGACTCTGATGCTGGGAGGGATTGAGGGCAGGAGGAGAAGGGGACGACAGAGGATGAGATGGCTGGATGGCATCACTGACTCGATGGATGCGAGTCTGAGTGACCTCCGGGAGCTGGTGATGGACAGGGAGGCCTGGCGTGCTGCGGTTCATGGGGTCGCAAAGAGTCGGACACGACTGAGCGACTGATCTGATCTGATCTGATCTGATGCTGCAGATAGGGATGTGGGGTAAATGGCCCCAATACTTCAAGCCTTTCATTGATCCTTTTTTTTTTTTTAGCCACACCTCATACCTTGAGCAGTCTTTTAGGCCCCCACCAGGGATTGAAGCCACACCCCCTGCAGTGAAAGCATGGAGTCCTAACCCCTGGACCACCAGGGAATTTCCTTTCATTGACCCATTTAACAAGTATTTTGGTACTTGCCCAGTGGTCCAGTGGCTAAGACTGGATGCTCCCAGTGCAGGGGCCCCGGGTTCAATCCCCGGTCAGGGAGCTGGAGCCCACATGCCAGAACTAAAAGATCCTGGATGCCACAACTAAGACCCAGTGCAGCCCAGTAAATTTAAAAAAAAAAAAAATTTCCTGAGGGCCCACTATGGACCAGACGGTGGCCTTGGCTCTGAAGAGTATGTTCATAGCTGTAACACTCTCCGCTGAGAACTATCTTCAAGCCTGAATCTTCGCATGTCCTCAGACCATCCAGAGATGTTTGCTGGCTAGAAACAGGAGACAGTTTTCTGGGGGCTTTGACGTTTATGTAGAATAATAATAACAATAACAGGGCTAGCTGCACTGTTACTAGTGTTCATCGCGTTCCAAGCATGATTCTAAGCGCTTTATGTATATTCGCTCATTTAATTCTCATCTCACCTACCTCGGTATGCCTGCAGCGAGGACTGCAGAGTAAATATACATACTTACCACAGTGGCTGGCGTAAATCCGACGGAAGAGTTGTCATAATGATTACTATCTACTATGGTCCCCACTTTTCAACCGAAAATTTGAGGTGTAGAGAAATTAGCTACCCCAAGTTCTCATGGTTTGCGAGCTGCTCACCCAGGCTGTCTTACTTTTAGCCACTTTTTACTGTGCAGGTAGAGCTTCCCTGCTAGCTCAGTTGGTAAAGAATCCACCTGCAATGCAGAAGACCCCGGTTCAATTCCTGCGTCAGGAAGATGCCCTGGAAAAGGGAAAGGCTACCCACGCCAGTATTCTTAGGCTTCCCTGGTGGCTCAGACCATAAAGAATCCAACTGCAACGTGGGAGACCTGGGTTTGATCCCTGAGTTGGGATGATCCCCTGGAGAAGGCTACCCACTCCACTATTCTGGCCTGGAGATCCCATGGACACGGGAGCCTGGTGGGTTACAGTCCATGGATCACAGAGTTAGACATGACTGAGTGACTAAGCACAGCACTGTCACAGCAGGTGACAGAGGCACCCAGCCTTTAGGTGCTATTTGCTGCTGCAGAGGCTTATAAGCTCTCAGAAAGGTCAGTTCCCGGGAGTTTCTGCTCTGCTGCTTTCACTCACTCATCCTGCCAGAAAGGTCCCCAGAGGACACCCCCTTGACCCTGTGTCCCCCTCTAGATGCCACCTTCCCTGAAGAGAGTCTACACCTGCCTTCTCCCTCTCCTCCCCTCCCACTTGCCTCCAGCCCCTGCCTTTGGGCTCCTCCTCCCTCCCCACTTCCACCCCAGCCTCACCTCTGCCCCCAGGCCCCCTGCCCTGACTCTGCTCTTTCCAAGGTCACTTGGCTCCCTCACTGCCAAATCCAACAACCACTTTGCAGTGCTCCCAGGGCCTTTGGACCTCTTTCTTTAAAAAAAAAAAAAAAAAAAAATTTTTTTTTAATTTATTTGGCTATGCTGGGTCTTAGTTGCCACACGTGGAATCTTTAGTTGTGGCATGTGAGATATAGTTCCCTGACCGAGGATTGAACTTGGGCCCCCTGCATTGGGAGCATAGACCAGCAGGGAAGTCCCCTGGACCTCCTTTTTAAATCACTCTTTTCCTGCAAATCCAGGCTCTCCTTTCTCCCCACTGGCAGTGACTCCCAGGCCCTGCTGTGGGAGTCTTTTCCCCCAGCTTCACCCCCGGTCCCTTCTTCAGCCCACTTCCCTTCTCACTCTGTGGCAAGCTCCCGGCCCTGCCATTGCCTCCAGCCTCTCAGCTGAGGGCTTCCTCTCCTGTATCTTGCTGCCCTCTCTCAGAGCCACACCCTGACCTCCCCCTCCCCGAATGTACCACAGCTCCCTTAACCTTGAAGGAGCCAAAACAGCTCAGCGTTCCCAAGACTACAGCTCACAGCCTTCCCCCTCTAACCTGAACCTTTCACATGCTCCCCAAGCCCAGGAAGGGCACCACTACCCAGACACTTGTGCCCTCGGAAAACAGTCGTCTTCAGCTCTTCCCCAGTCCACACTGCCCTCTGGTGTGTTACAAGGTCTGGCCAGTTTGCTGCAGGAAAATGGGGCACAAGGAGACGGTCATGTCCCAGGCTTGGGTGAGCCTCTGGGTCAGACCCCCAAGTGAGTGTCCTTGGCTTTGCGCGGGAAAGAATTCAAGAGCGGCCCGGTAAAGTGAAAGTAGTTTACTGAGGAAGGTACACATTCCATCTGGAGTAGAAAATGGCAACCCACTCCAGTATTCTTCCCTGAAAAATCCCATGGACAGAGAAGCCTGGTGGGCTACAGTCCACGGGATAGGGTTGGACACGACGCAGCGACTGAGCACGCATGCACGCACACATTCCCTAGGCAGCATGTGGTCTGCCTGGTCTGTCTCAGAAGATGAGAGCAGCCTCAGGGCGGGGGGTCAAGTGGGAAAATGAGAGCTCCCCCAAATCTGGGGTGGTTAGTTTTTTATGGGCTGCGTAATTCCACAGGCCAACTAGTGGGAGAGTTACTCCAGCTGTTTTGGGGGAAGGGGTGGAGACTTCCAGGAATTGGACTACCCGCCCACTTCATGGCTTGGGTGAGTCTGTCATGTAGCATATACTAACCAATCTCAATGAGTGAGCTGTATTGTGAGGCTCCAGGTCCGCTGGAAGTTAGTTAAATCTTCTGCCATCTTGAGTCTAGTTGGTTCTAACCAGTTTTTGTTGTATCCTCAGTGGCTATGTCATCTTTTTAATGGTTGTACCCTGCCCCCTTCCCTCTTGTTGCTAGTTGATCTTGTAAGTATCTCGTGGCCATGGCCACGGCCCTGGTCTGACAAACATCACTTTTTCCCGTAGACTCCTGCATTAGCCTCTGGTATCCCTTGCAGCTAGAACGCCAACTTAAATGTACCTTTTAATAAGTTGGGCCTTTTCAAAACCTTCTTGAGCAGGTTTAGTCCAGGCCAATTATATCAGAATACCTGGCTGTGGGAAGGAGACATAACCATTTTTTAAAAAAAGTGATTCCAGTATGTATTCAGGGTTAAGAACCACTGTAATAGAGTCTGTGAGCTGCAAATAACCTACATCTGGGGTTCAAGTTAATTTAAATAGTTGGTTCTTACACTTCAGTGGGCGTCAGAATCACCAAAAAGCTTGTTAAAATACAGATTGCTGAGCCTTGCCTTGTGGTCCAGTGGTGAAGACGCCACAGTCCCAATGCAGGGGGTCCTGGGTTTGATTCCTGGTCGGGGAACTAGATCCCACATGCCACAGCAAAAAAAGATCCCATATATGGTGACTAAGATCCAGCACAGCTAAATAAAAAACAAAAATAAATATTAAAAAAATAAACAGCTTGCTGGGCCCCCACCTCTGGAGTGTCTGAGTTAGCAGATGGGGGGTGAAGTCTAAGAATCTGCATTTCTAATAATGCTGGTCCAGGGCCCACACATTGAGAACCACGACTTAAATGATGAGGAAATGTATCATTTTACCTGACAGAGAGGCCAGGGATAGGGAGGGAGGCACCAAGCAAGGCCAGGTGGATCTTCAATTGCAAAATGAAGTTGGGCTTCCATTGCTTCTCAGACTCTTGCTCACCTCTGACGAGACCAGGTTTCTAGCAGATGTTCAAGGTGCCCTGTGACTGACCCCGCTACCCCTCCAGCAGTACCTTTGCTCATGTCTTACTTTCCCTCCTAGAGTTCCCTTTTATCCTGTTTCACCTGTTCTAAATGCCCACCCTTGAAGGTACAGCTGAATTTCACTGCCCTTCTGAACCCATCTCTCCCTCCCTGATCTGCCCAGTTTTCCCCCATTCTGGTTTGTGTCACCAGTTGTCCCTCTTAGGGTTGGTTTTGGGTTTCAGTCGGGTTGTAGGACACTTGGGGGTAAAAACAAGGCCGTTACCACAGCCCCGTGGCAAGGTTGGATGGATAAGGATCTCGGAGTGTAGCAGACCCTAGTTGGACTCTGGGTTTGATTCCTGGCTTCCTTGTTGATGTAGGGTAAGTTACTTGACCAGAGCCTAGGGTTTTTTTGGGGGTCTTGTTAAAGTTATTTCATAGCATCATCTGTCTTAAAGGATCAACTGAGTTCATGATGTCAAAGAATCCTGTACTCTCAACTGAACCGGAGCCCTATTCCTGCTTCTCCTTGTCCCCCACATCGATACATTAGTGTCACAGATCTGCATGTGTCCCCAGGTTCACTCTTCATCTGCGTCACCTCTGGAAAAATCACTTAGTGAGCATCTCTCAGAGCATCAGTCCCCTAATCTGTGGGATGGGAATGTGAGAAGATTCAAAGAAACGCAAGCTCCTGGATCAACAAATGTCATCGGCAAAATGCTTGGTGAATGAAATTCTTAAAAGTACCGCATTGCCTCTAGGTGGTGGAGAAAGTGGCTCAGGACTGGGCCTTCGGTTCTAAACAGCAAATTAAGGAGGAAAGGCCCCAGAATGCTCTGGACACCCCCCTTCTGGCCCTCCCCACCCCACTGCCCACAGCTGAGTCAATGCCAGTCTCCCCTTCTCCCCTCGCCAAGGACAAAAGGGAAGGAAATGAGGCCACTTCATTTGCTCTCTGAGTGGATCTGTTTCCTCACCCGAGGTTGTGGGTGAGTCTGTCTGTCCTCTAGTCTCTGTAGCAGCCTCCGTGCTCAGAGGGTCTTTCTAGAGCCTGAGGGCCCACACTGCCAGGAGAGGCTCCCTGGTGGCCAGGGAAACGTTTGAATCTGGCAGCCCTGACTCTGCTACTTCCGCTTGTTCTGGGTTGTGGGGCTGGGAGGCCCATGGAGCACATTTGTTTCTGGGAACATTCCCTCTACAGCTAAGTGGGTCTGGCCTATCATTAGTCTTTCAGAATATCTTTTTGTGTGTGTGTGTGTGTGACTAAATTCTGCCAACTTCCTGGTTTTTGATATTGCACTATAGTTACGTTGCCGTTGGGGGAAACTGGGGGAAGAGTCCACAGACTTTCCTGTTCTTTTTTTTTTTTTCCAAACTCCTTTTGAATCTATAATTCAAAATTGAAAGTGTGTTGTTAAAAATATTTCCAGGGACTTCACTGGTGGTCCACTGGCTAAGACTCCACACTCCTAATGAAGGGGGCCTGGGTTCGATCCCTGGTCAGGAAACTAGATCTCACATGGTGCAATTAAAGATCCCCCATGCTGCAAATAAGACATGGAACAGCCAAATTAAAATCTTTTCAGCTTCCTTCCTGAAGGAAGGTGGACTCGGCCACCCCCGAGTCCAGGCCCTTATCACCTCTGTCTTGGACTCTTGCAACCACCTCTTGGCTTTCCTTCTATCTTTGTTTGGTCTTGGCACACATTAGTCCATCCATAGAATCTCCAAGATACCAATTTTGATGTATCTCACCCTGAAATGACTAGCAGAGGCTACTGTTTGCTGGGCTGAACTAGCACTCAAGGCCCTCAAACACCTTTCCAATCTTGTTGTTTAATTGCCGAGTTGTGTCCGATTCTTTTTGCGACCCCACAGACTGTAGCCCACCAGACTTCTCTGTCCATGGGATTTCCCAGGCAAGAATACTGAAGTGGATTGCCATTTCCTTCTCCAGGGGATCTTACCGACTCAGGGATCAAACCTGCGTCTCCTGCATTGGCAGGCAGATTCTTTACCACTGAGACACCTGGGAAGCTTCCGATTTTACCTGCTACTTTTTTTTTCTTGCCTGCATCGCCTGGTTTGCCAGATCTTAGTTACCAGACCAGGGATCCAACCCATGACCCCCTGCGATGGAAATGTGGAGTCTTAACCACTGGCCTGCCAGGTAATTCCCTTACCGGCTTTTTATTTTACTCATACCCTGCCTCCACACAGCATCCTCCTGCTCAAGTCTTTGCTGAGGCTGTGGCACCCACTAATTCCAGAACTACCTTTTCCCTTCTTCATTAACAGTAAAAACTCATCTGAATTTCCCAATACTAAGACTTTCCCACCTGTTGAGCGGGAGTAAAACTTGGACCCTTGCTTCCTTGAAAAGATCCAGTGTGATGACGGCTGAAATAACGCCTTTACTAACGATTATCAGTAAAGTAGTCAAGGGAAGACCTGAGCCCGAACTACATGCACTACATTACTTGCCCCCGCAAAGCTTTCGCTGCCACACAGCCTCAATGGCCAGGCCCCGCCCTTCCGGGGGCCCAAGGATCATGGCCCCGCCCCTGGAGACGCACCAACGACCAGGCCACGCCCCTCGGGACGCACCAACGGCCGGGCCCCGCCCCGTGTGCGTGCGCGGCCCCGCGGAGACGTGCAGGCGTCCACCAGGCCAGAGGCTGAGGTGGCAGTGGCCCTGCGGACATGGAACTCCCGCAGATGCCGGAGCTGATGGGGCTGTCGCTGTTGCTCGGGCTGCTGGCCCTCGTGGCGACGGCGGCGGTAGCGCGGGGGTGGCTGCGCGCGGAGGAGGAGACGAGCGGCCGGTCCGCCGGTGAGTGTGACGGGGACGAGTAGGGGCGACCCACGAGACCTCGCTCCCCGGCCTCCTCGGGGGTTCGGGCCTGTGGCGGTGTCAGTGACCCGCCCTCCCCGCCTCAGTTTCTCCTCTTATGACATAAGTTCCCCTTCCCGAGAGTAGGGGTCGCCTTGCCCGGCCCATCGCGCCCCTTTGGGACGATCTGTTAGAACCTGGGTCCTGCGTGGCTGTGTGCTCTCAGCGTGGCCGAGACCAGGCCGCCTTCCTTCGGAGCACAGCTCAGAGGCCGCTCGGAAACTCTCCCGCGCGCTCCTTGTTCGTTATTTTATGAAAACGGGGAGGAAGGGACAGAGACATCCATTTGTGAACGCTCTGGTCTACCGACATACAGCATTTATTGAATACCTACTACCTCCTGTAGGCTTTGGGGTCTTTTCCTTTGGGGAGTCCAATGTCGGGTAAAAGAACATCTGAAAATGTAAATGAAAAATACAGTGTCGTGGGTTTCATAGATCAGTATCAGAATACTAGTACTAGCTCAGTAGTACTACTCCCACGGGTGGGAGTGGTCAGCCCCGCTTTTGTCGGTGGTGGGCGGGGGTCAAGTAAAGAACCCTGAAGGTTGGGTCTTCAAGGATCTACGTGTAAGGGTTTTCCAGGACGGCCACGAGAAGGAGAATACTCCTGGCAATAGCAACGTGCAGGAAGCCAAGGAGTCCTGAAACAGTGTTTGGTTTGACTGTGATGTGAGAGGAGAGGAGTGGGCTTGTTAGACAAGGCTGGAGAGGCAAGCAGAGGGCAGATTTGCCTTTGTAACAGTGGGCTCCGGAGTTTTCTTCCTGTAGGAATTGAGGAGCATCTGTAGCGATCTGACACATGCCCCCTTTACACCTGTCCTGATTCTCAATTAAATTAGCTATTTTATACAAAAATGACTGGCACCCTTTTCAGCACAGGGGATGTGCTCAGCACATGGTGACTACTTCTCATTGCCCGGTTCTCTCTGGGATTCCCTCTGAGCCTTTTTTCGTGCTTGTTTTGGGTACTATGCTTGTCATTTTGTATATATTATCTCACCCAGTTCTCAACTTTTCTTTTAGAAAAGCCAAGGCCCAGAGCAATTAAGTAACTTAATCTGAGACCAGCGCCAGCAGCTTCTGTAGTGCACATTATCCCTTGCTTAGAGAGGTCTGGTTAAGAATCTGCTCTCCACTGGCCTTTCTGTGAACCCACTGAGTTGCGCCTGCCCAGAGAGGGTGCCCTCTCTAATGTGCAGTGAGGTGCTGTATGATTATGTTACATACGCTAATAGCAAGCAGCCTCCCCAGGATCACTCAGTGATAGAGACATAGTCCATACCCAGGTCTGATTCCAAAGCTTCTATTTTTTTTTTCCCATGTATCCCTCTCTCTTCTCGAGGACAGGGTCATCTCTTGTGCCTCTCCACTCAATGCCTGGCCAGTCATCGGTGGTCACTGAGTGATGACTGAGCGAGTAAATGGATGGTTGACCTGGCCCTTCCTTATAGGCCAGAAGGCAAACGGATGTCCACCTGACAAGTCCTTGAAGTCCAAGAAGCAGAAACTGCAACAGCGGATTCGTAAGGAGAAGCCTCAGCAACACAACTTCACCCACCGCCTTCTGGCTGCAGCATTGAAGGTACACGGGTACCCAGCACAGCACGTATATATAAAGACGCACGGCCCCACAGACTTCTCCTTTGTAGGGTTCTGTGCATGTTACAGACTCCTCTGCCTCTGACCCAGATCAGGGGGGACGTCCTGTCCCATCTCTCCTCCTGACGTCCCATCAGCAGCTTGCCGTTGATCTAAGCAACAGGGCCCTGAGTCATGGTTGCATGGGTTTCCGCATTTGCCCAGGGAGCTCCTGTTCATACCTGCTGCTGCCCTTGCCCTAGAGCCACAGTGGGAACATAACTTGCATGGACTTCAGCAGCAATGGCAAGTACCTGGCTACCTGTGCAGACGACCGCACCGTCCGCATCTGGAGCACAAAGGACTTCCTGCAGCGGGAGCACCGCAGCATGAGAGCCAACGTGGAACTGGACCATGCCGTCCTGGTGCGCTTCAGCCCTGACTGCAGGTGGGACAGGGTGGAGCGCCAGGTGTGCCTGCAGAAGCCCTGACCCAGGCCTAGGTCCTTCCCACACTTGGTTTGAGATACTGAGGGGGGGACCCAGGGTCTTCCTTGTGGTGGCAGAAGGGAACATCCAGACAGCTTGAACACTGTCTGAGGCTCCCTGGAGGGTTATGCAGCTACCTAACAAGGAAGTAGCAACGGCAACCCACTCCAGTACTCTTGCCTGGGAAATCCCATGGACGGAGGAGCCTGGTAGGCTACAGTCCATGGGGTCGCGAAGAGTCGGACACGACTGACGTGACTTAGCAGCAGCAGCAGCAACATGGAAGTAGAGTGGGGAAAATCTGTTCCTATTTGGGAAGTACCAAAGCCTGACTGATTTCCAGATTAGTCTTGGAAGCTCTCATGGTTTTCTAAACCCTAGAGAGAAGCTAAAGGAGCCAGAACTATGAGAGTCCTAACCTTCTAAGGAGTTTGAAGAGATTCTGAATTAAGGGTTATGAGGCTTGACTATAGGTCCTGAAAGGAGATCTTGATTTTCCTTAAAGCCTGCCTAGCGTAGGACCTCACACAAACAGATCTCTGTGTCTGAAGGAGTGAGAGACTTGTCTGCTCCCTGTTTCTAGAGCATTCATCGTCTGGCTCGGTAATGGAGACACCCTCCGTGTCTTCAAGATGATCAAACGAGACGATGGAGGCTATACTTTCACAGCCACCCCGGAGGACTTTCCTAAAAAGCACAAGGCACCCATTGTCAACATTGGCATCGCTGACACAGGTGAGAGGCATTCAGAGGATGGAGCTTGGCCCAGGCAAGAGGGAATGGACTGTATTATTCACTGAACGAGTGAATGCAGCCTGAGAGGTATGCTCAGTTCTGGTGTGACAAAAGGGACCTTGTTTGGGCTCCCCTGGAGTTCCTGGGAGCCACAGCAAGTCCCTAGGAGAGGCAGGTAATTGCCACAGTCTTCAGTCATATCCTTATCTGTGGCGACCCTTGGTGCGGGAGGGGAGCGTGATACGAAGGGCACCAGAGGCCTTCATAAGTCAGTTGATCAGGTCATTGACCTCAGCTCATGTTATGCCCCCTCATCCCCAGGGAAGTTCATCATGACTGCTTCCAGTGACACGACCATCCTCATTTGGAATCTGAAAGGCCAGGTGCTGTCCACCATCAACACCAACCACATGAACAATACATATGCTGCTATATCCCCTTGTAGCAGGTAAGGAAGAGGGCACTCTGGCATTGGATGTGGGCTGAGGTTGGAGCTGGGGGCTAGGGTGGAGAGAGAGTAGAGAGCCAGCTTCAAGTAGCAGAAGGAGCAGGCATGTGGAATCAGGATACCTAGATTCAAGGTCTTAGTTTCTACTTATTTAAAGCATTTAAAAGGTTGGGGCAGGGGTACTATGTATCTTATAGCTGTGAGGATGAACTAAGGTCATGTATAAAAGCACTTTTAAGAGACAGTGTTATTTAGATACACGGTTATGAACTCTCTTAGGAGTTTAGTGGATCTGTAGAAAAAGCTGCCCTTAAAATTAAGTTTTAAAGGAGCCTGGGTTGTCTGGCAGGTTTGTAGCCTCATGTGGCTTCACCCCAGATGTAAAAGTTTGGGAAGTCTGCTTTGGGAAGAAAGGGGACTTCCAGGAGGTTGTGCGAGCCTTTGAACTGAAGGGCCACTCTGCAGCCGTGCACTTCTTCGCTTTCTCCAATGACTCCCGAAGGTGAGTGAATCCTCTCTGAGCTCTTACCAGTTTCTTGCCAAGACTCCCAGCCCCTCTTGGCAACCAGGAACCTCCAGCCATTCTGTGCAGCAGCTGTGCGGTGGGGGGATTTCTGGCCCTCAGCAGGAAGTAGACATAGCAGTGGAGTTGGCTTCCCAGCTAGCGTCCCAAGTGCCGTCCCAGCACCCTCCCCTCCAGGGTGTGTGAGGCTAGAGCCCTGACTTTCCATGCTGCAGGATGGCCTCTGTCTCCAAGGACGGCACATGGAAACTGTGGGACACAGACGTGGAATACAAGAAGCAGCAGGACCCCTACTTGCTGAGGACAGGCCGCTTTGCAGAAGCGAGCACCGTGCCGTGCCGCCTGGCGCTCTCCCCCGACGCCCAGGTCTTGGCCTTGGCCAGCGGCAGCAGTATTCATCTCTACAACACCCGGCGGGGTGAGAAGGAGGAGAGCTTCGAGCAGGTCCACGGGGAGTGTATCAGTGACTTGTCCTTTGACATCACTGGCCGGCTTCTGGCCTCCTGTGGGGACCGAGCAGTACGGCTCTTCCACAACACGCCTGGCTACCGGGCAGTGGTGGAGGAAATGCAGGCCCTCCTGAAGCGAGCCTCCAACGAAAGCACCCGCCAGAGGCTTCAGCAGCAGCTGACTCAGGCCCAGGAGGCCCTGAAGAACCTGGGGGCCTTGAAGAAATGACTGTGGGAGGAGGGACAGTAGGAGGGATCTGACCTGCTGTCGTCTCCACTGCTGCTGTCTCCACTGCTGCCGTTTCCCTGGTTCTCCCCCACCGGAAGCCTTTTGAGAGGAGTGTCCTGATTTTCCTAATGGCAGCTTCTCTCTCCTTTTCCCCATTGAAACTATCCCGCCTAGTCAGATCGGTCTCTCTTCTTGCTGGTGATGACTCCTGGCCTACTTGACGACCTCCCAGGCTAATGACCAAGGTGCTTTTCTTTTTCCTGGGCCCAAGGGGTGGAGTATCTCTTCACTAGGCACGGAGGAGAGTAGTAATTAGAAGAGAGAGAGCACATGGTCTTTGACCTTGGGACAACACACCCTGCCATCCAAAGGAGCTTGTAATTGTGGAGGCAGAACCCGGGGAAGACCTGAGTGCTAGCCAGCAGTCTTGCAGGGGCGGGAGACTGAGACTCCTTCCTGTTCCAGAACTGGGGCATGGCTCAGGGAAAGGCTGATCTTAACCCAGGCAAAGCGCCTGACTTCATCCAGAAGTAATTACAGGATTTCATTCTGTGCCTCAGTTTTCTTGTTTGTCAAATGGAGAATAATTATCTTTTGACCTCCTTCTTAGATTTGAAAGAAAAGTGGAAAAGAGTCATAATCTGTTATATATTGTCGAATATCATTTATTAACTATTGAGTAAAACTGAGACTCAAACAGGGCAGTTTGAATCTCTTGGGAAAGCTAAGTTTCTGGGATTTGATTGATTGTACATTTCATATCTGCTTCTGCTTTAAGTTGGATGGAGGAATCACAGAATCCCAAGGTAGGGCTCTTCTCTTCCAGGAGGTTGTATCCTGTTTGAGGAGAACTTCTTTTCAGGTCATCCAACATTTGCTGGCCTATTCTGTGCCTAGTGCAGCATGGACACTGGAGATAAATATGAATAAGACATGATTTCTGCCATCAAAGATGGCTGGTGGATGAGAGGTATACAGGTCTGTGAAGTGTTTTTTGTTAGTTTATTCACAGCTGGAGAAGGCTGTGGTAAAAGTCAAGGCAAGAGAAAGGACTGAATCGGGACAGAGGCAATGGCATTGAAGGGATAGATTGAATAGATTGGGCATTTAGAAGTTCACATTTTTGGACTTTGAGGACTGCTTGGATGGGAGAGCTAAGGGAAATGAGGAATCTAGGAAGACTTGCGCCTCAGCAAAATTTATCCAAAATAAATTCTTCCCTCTCCCTAAAACTTGGACTTCCCCTAATCACCCCCAACTCATATAAACATGTGAACAAATCACAGCATTGGATTTTTCCTCAGTTACTCCCTTTTCTACACTCCCTCTGCCCTACTACACGATTACCATCCACTCCACCAGAAAATTCTTTGGGTTACATGGCAGTAAATCCTGAATCTGTTACTCCTCTCCATCTCTTCTGATACCATCCTGGTCCTAGCCACCGTCACCTCCAGGGCCACTATAATGTAGCTTCCTCATTGGCCTTCCTGCTTCCTGATTTGCCTCGTTAAGTCACTCTTCTACATAGCAGAGTGATCTCTGAAAAATGTAAAGCAGATCACATCATTCCCAAGTTAGAAACCCTCCCAAGACTCCTCATCACACTCGGAATAAAATCCAAAATTCTCACTGTGGCAAACAAGGCCCTGTGTAATCTGGGTTCTTCTTCCTGTGATCTTGTTACCACTCTCCCAGCCGAGCCATTCCTCCAACCAAGCCAAATTATTTCCAGCTTCAAAGGGGAGTTGTGCCTCTCTTGTTTCCTCTGCTTAGAAGCATTTTTTTCCCTTCTCTTGGCTGACTTGCCATGCTTGTCATAATTCAGTTTTCAGTTTCAGTTACACTTTAGAGACCCTCCCTGACCACTCAATCTGAAGTAGCCCTTTCCACCAGTCATCACATTAGCTCATTATAGTTTAGTTTGCATTAGTTAATGCTATCTGAAATTATTTTGTTTGAATATTTGTTGGCTTCAAGGGTGTCAGGTGGGTAATAGAAGTAGTTGAATTGGGCCACAGTTGTCTGGGTGAAAGACAGTAGGAAAAGGTGGGAATTCAAGTCATCTCTAGAGGGCCTTTGTCCTGAGTTAGGGGCAGGTGTGGCTGTGACTTAATGTTCAGGAATCCAGCAGAAGTTGCCCATTTCAGAGAAGCCAGAAGTTGGCAATTTATTATAAAAAGAAAAATGTTAACCACTGTAGGAACCAAACAAAACGCTAATGGCAGGATGCAGCCCAGCAGTCTCTCATTGGCAGCTTTTGGATTGCTCATTAAGCCACTGGAAAGTGACAGGAATCCTTGTCTGATTTGCTCCATGTCCCACACACAGTGCCTGGAATAGAGCGCTCAATAAATGTTGAACTTGAACCAGGGAAGCTAACAGAAATGTCAGTACCCTCTCTGCACTGTGGTTTGATGTTCCTAAGAATAGACATCTGACTGATAATGCTGTGCACCTGGGTCCTGGTGAAACTTTGCTTTCTGATTGTCAGAAGAATGAGACTAAGACATTTTGCATTTCTGCTTGGCTCTGGCTTTACTCTGATTGCATATCCAGGAGGGGCAGTGATCGCAGGATGTTGAGTTACTGAAGTCAGAAGTCTTTGGTTCCAGTTTCAGCCGGGACACTTGTTGAACAGACACTTCACTTCACCTCTCTGAGTTTGTTTCCTCATCTGTAAAATGGAAATAAATTTGGCCCTGCATGCCTTGCCAGGGCCATGAATTTCTAATAAGATGAATGAAAACACTACAGAATAGTCATTACAGAGATGTCCCGGGGACAGAAAACAGCTCCTCTCACCAAAGATGAGGCGGCTTCCCTTGTCAGTATGGCGAAAGTTACCTGGATATTCATGTAGCCCAGAGGCCACTGTTTTTTTGATAAAAAATCCTTGTGTGTGTAGGCAGTGTTAATACTTTAATATTACTATTTCAATTTATGTGGGTTTGAAAGTTTTCAGAATAAAAATTTGGGGAAATTAAAAAATGGTATATAGATTATTTTTATCAGTCATTAAAAATAAAAATACTTAAAGCGCAAAAGTGCACATCTGAAGGTCTGTTGATAGTCTTCATCAATTTCAATTAAGGTAATAAGACTTGTCTTTAAAAGATGTTTTATAATTGGAGATTATAGCAGGTAAGTAGGAAACATACTGTTGTGATGAGTTATAAGTGATGCTATGTTCTATCATAGACCCAACAGTGCCCAAAATTGGCCATGTGTCTAGAAACTTAGTTATTTGGGATTCATGTTTTCTACAAAATTCCAGAAATATGAGTCTTCCAGGTGAGCATGACTTGGTTTCAGCACACAGCTCTTGAGACTGAGGCCCACAGGTTGGCACTGCAGAATCAGCCGCAGAAACTGAAAGCATGATTCATAAACACAAACCTGGGAACGCCTTGTGAGACTGTGACTGTATGAAGCTTTCTTCAAGCTTCCAATTCTGATCCCAGAGTTCAGGGCAGTAGGAAGATGCGTGTGCTCTCCAGCTGCTCTCTGTTCAGCAGACATACCCAGTCTGAGTGTGTTTGCATTTTCTTGTTCATGTTGATAGTGGCCCACATTGAGTGCTAAGCCTTCAATCCCTATCATCTCACTATTGTTTCTGCCTCAGGAAACAACCCTGTCTTAGTGTTTATCTGGTGAACTACCCGCTCCCCGAATCTTTATCTGTACAGTTTATAGAGGATAGGCCTTGACCCTCCATGAAAGGTGAAAGTGTTAGTCGCTCAGTCATGTCCAACTTTTTGCGACCCCATGGACTGCAGCACGCCAGGTTCCTCTCCATGGAATTCTCCAGGCAAGAATGGTAGGCATATAACCAATCAGCAAACTCCTGGACTTTGCTGGACTTTAGAAAATAGTGAAAAACTATTCTGCTAGAAATGCTTACTAAGTAGAATGTAAAGTTGTTAACTGTGTAGTCCTGCCCAAGAAGGAAGCCAACAGGAAAGCAGCCAAAGAGACTGCAGGCTGAGGATGCTGCTTGTTTCAGCTGCTGGATCCAGACACACCTGAGGTTGCCACCACTGGACACCAAGTTACTAAGAGCCAAGAAAGTCCTGTGTATGATTGTCAATTTGAATTGGGATACTCTTGCAACTGAGAGAGCCTTGACATCAGCATTATTAGGGAGTCTAATTGCCCAACACACATAACCAATAAAAGGCATGCCCAGATCTTTGAGTTTAGGCCTATCTAGGAACTTACACGGAGAAGGCGATGGCACCCCACTCCAGTACTGTTGCCTGGAAAATCCCATGGACGGAGGAGCCTGGTAGGCTGCAGTCCATGGAGTCGCTAAGAGTCGGACACGACTGAGCGACTTGACTTTCACTTTTCACTTTCATGCATTGGAGAAGGAAATGGCAACCCGCTCCAGTGTTCTTGCCTGGAGGATCCCAGGGACGGGGGAGCCTGGTGGGCTGGCGTCTCTGGGGGTCTCACAGAGTCGGACACGACTGAAGCGACTTAGCAGGACCTCACAATAAATACACTCACACAATAAAATACATTCCTTTAACCAACGTGTGTATAGCCAGAGACAAGAATACAGATGGAGAGCCACATGCTGTCCAAGTCTTACTATCTGTTACAGATTAAGGTGAGCTCCAGTGTGCGCTATCCTCTTACCTTGACACAGCATCCTGGAAGGCCATGTTCAAATTTAGAATTCTCAGACTCAGGTTAGTGCCACAGTGTGTTGTCCAAGGTGACCATCCCATGATCAAGGCTGCTCTCCTTTTCCCACTGGGTTCTTTTCCACATTGCAAAGGACACCCCAGCCCACACCTCATATGCCATCATATCCCTGCGAGACAAACACCCGCCCCTTGGCCAACAACCTCTCAGGCCTCAGGTTGTGTGCCATGGCAGTGCCACCTCTGTGAGAATGGACCCAGGGGAAAGGCTCGTACAAGCCCTGGAAGCAGGCTTGCATCTGTTCGGATAGGGAGTCCAGGGTCTGGTGGATGGGATGGTGGCTGTTTGCACCAGGTGGTCACATCTCCCTGGTCTTGCAACTGTGCCTTGTGGGGTAGGGAGGGATGGCATTGCAGGGCAGGGCCAGGATGGGTCCCTCTGGAGGAGTTGTCCTGGCCATATCTGGCAATGTTAATCATTCTGTTGACCACACTTCATCTTTTCCCTGCAATTTCAGGTTCACTAAGCTAAACTCTTCTTCAGATCAGATCAGTTGCTCAGTCGTGTCCAACTCTTTGTGACCCCATGAATCGCAGCACACCAGGCCTCCCTGTCCATCACCAACTCCTGGAGTTCATCCAGACTCACGTCCATCGAGTCAGTGATACCATCCAGCCATCTCATCCTCTGTCGTCCCCTTCTCCTCTTGCCCCCAATCCCTCCCAGCATCAGAGTCTTTTCCAATGAGTCAACTCTTCGCATGAGGTGGCCAAAATACTGCAGTTTCAGCTTTAGCATCAGTCCTTCCAAAGAAATCCCAGGGCTGATCTCCTTCAGAATGGACTGGTTGGATCTCCTTGCAGTCCAAGGGACTCTCAAGAGTCTTCTCCAACACCACAGTTCAAAAGCATCTATTCTTTGGTGCTCAGCCTTCTTCACAGTCCAATTCTCACATCCATACATGACTACTGGAAAAACTATAGCCTTGACTAGATGGACCTTTGTTGGCAAAGTAATGTCTCTGCTTTTGAATATGCTATCTAGGTTGGTCATAACTTTCCTTCCAAGGAGTAAGTGTCTTTTAATTTCATGGCTGTAGTCACCATCTGCAGTGATTTTGGAGCCCAGAAAAAGTCTGACACGGTTTCCACTGTTTCCCCATCTATTTCCCATGAAATGATGGACCAGATGCCATGATCTTCGTTTTCTGAATGTTGAGCTTTAAGCCAACTTTTTCACTCTCCACTTTAACCTTCATCAAGAGGCTTTTTAGTTCCTCTTCACTTTGACATAAGGGTGGTGTCATCTGCATATCTGAGGTTATTGACATTTCTCCTGGCAATCTTGATTCCAGCTTGTGCTTCTTCCAGTCCAGCATTTCTCATGATGTACTCTGCATAGAAGTTAAATAAACATGGTGACAATATACAGCCTTGACGTACTCCTTTTCCTATTTGGAACCAGTCTGTTGTTCCATGTCCAGTTCTAACTGTTGGTTCCTGACCTGCATACAAATTTCTCAGGAGGCAGATCAGGTGGTCTGGTATTCCCATCTCTTTCAGAATTTTCCACAGTTTATTGTGATCCACACAGTCAAAGGCTTTGGCATAGTCAATAAAGCAGAAATGGATGTTTTTCTGGAACTCTTTTGCTTTTTCCATGATCCAGCGGATGTTGGCAATTTGATCTTCTTCAAAACTCTTCTTAACACATCAGAAATGAAAAACAGTATTTTATTGTGAATTCCTGAACATTCAGCCAGGTATGTATCAGAATTTTTCTTTCTTTCTTTTTTTTTTTTTTAATGGCCACTCCACATGGCATGTGGGATCTTAGTTCCCCAACCAGTGATCCGACTCACATCCCCGGCATTGGAAACACGGTCTTAACCACTGGACTGCCAGGGAAGTCCCAAGGGGAGACTTTTTTAAAGAGAAGTATGTCAACAGCTCTGGTAGAAAAATGGCCCTGGTTGCTTTTTTTCTCTCTTACAGATGGGAGCTAAAAATTCTAGCCTCACTCCTTTGAACTGTATCCTGAAAAACTGGGATAGATTTGATCCCCAGGGCTTAAAGAAGATACCCCTCGTCTTCCTATGTGATACTGCATGGCCACGGTATCCATTGGAGGACAGCGAATGGTGGCCAGTTGGAGGGTCTCTTAAGTATAATACTGTTCTACAATTAGACCGGTTTTGTAAGGAACAAGGGAAATGGGTAGAAGTAGCATATATGTTGCCCTTTTTTCTCTCTGCGAAATATGCCAGACTTATGTCCTAAGGGTATAGATTTGGGCATGAAACCTTCAGCTCCCTCCTGTCCTCCTACTTGGCCCCTGTACCTGGGGCTCCAAGCTGAGCAAACTGAAAGCCAGAGAATCCCCCTCAGAAGGGTTGCCTTGGTCTCAGTGGAAATCCAAACTGAGATTCAAACTGCCCATGTGGAGGTCAAAACAACTCCTGTCTCAATATAACCTTAGACTACTCTGGTTTCAGTAGAAACTCAGACCATCGAAGTAAGAGATGGAGGACAGGAGACAAAGAGAAGAAGAAAAACAGGTTTCTCCAATCTATCCCTGGGATCATATGCGCAGAGCAGCCAGAGAGACTTGAGGAACAGCCACACAAGCTGTTGCCTCTTTATGAAACACCCACTGGGAGAAATAATCAGTCTGTGAGAGTTAATAAGCCTTTCTCTTATCAAGAAATACAAAGAATCAAGGAGGATCTGGGAGACTATTTAGAGGACCCAGAAAAATACATTAGAGCTTTTAAAGGTGTTACTCTGCTTTATGACCTCACTTGGAAGGATGTGATGTATATCTTGGGACAAACGCTGACTCCCAAGTCAAAGACTCGAGTTTTGGGAAAAGTGGTTGCTTATGGAGATGAATAGGAGAAGGCAATGGCACCCCACTCTAGTACTCTTGCCTGGAGAATCCCGTGGATGGAGGAGCCTGGTGGGCTGCAGTCCATCGGGTTGCTAAGAGTCGGAGAAGACTGAGTGACTTCACTTTCACTTTTCACACATTGGAGAAGGAAATGGCAATCCACTCCAGTGTTCTTGCCTGGAGAATCCCATGGACGAGATAGCCTGGTGGGCTGCCATCTATGGGGTCACACAGAGTCGGACACGACTGAAGCGACTTAGCAGCAGCATGTCAACAGAGGGCATTTGTGCAGGCTTCAGGGAATAGTTGGCAGTTGCTCATTTTGACCACTCTCTTACACAGAGAGAGCTTCAGTGGGAGGTAGGTGGGGAATGCTGGAGGAGAGAGGGGCGCAGGAGGCCAATGCTGCTGGGAGGCGTAGTGGGCTGTGGAGCAGAGAAGCTATAGACAAGAAACCTTGGAGGGCGAGCTGGCCAGGACTTGAACAGGGTGAGAGAGAACCGCCTGGGGCTGTGTGCGTAGACCAGGGGCCCTAAGAAGAGAACCGGAGAATTCTAGAGAGCTGGCCTCTGTCACACACTTAGCATGCTCTGCCTTGAGTTGAGCTCTGCCTTCTTTTCCTGTTGCTTTCCTTATCCTCACCTAAAAGGCAGGGAGTGTGTTTTACTCATCCTTGCGTCACCCATAGTGTCCACTGCTGTAGGGCATGTAGCAGATACTCAAGATAGCTCTTTGGTTCAGTTTTTTTATCAATGACTTTGAGAAACGTGCCACCTTTGATCCCACTATTAGCAGACTCATCCTTCCCTCCACATGCTAGTTCAGCTCTTTCATTCCTCAGGCAGGCAAACACTATTCCTGGGCTCCTCATCAGGAAAACGATACATGCTTATTGAGCCATGATATTGGCGGATGACAGAGAGGGAACAGTCATAGACGCTATGTCAAGTTAGGGGTTAGTGAGACAGTTCTCTGGGTACATAGAAGAAAGTTTCTCTAGAGGTGAAAGAAGTAGCCACTACCAAGCAATGCAAACTGTCGCCTGCTTCCTTTCTGTTTCTTGAAGCGGTTGCTTCAGGGCCCTCTCTGCATACCGAAAGCATGAATGCCTGGGATGACAGGGGAGGACAGGGAGCTGCACTGAAGACTTGAATATTCACCCAAATATCTACTGACCATCTACAGCGTCTGTGGACACAGTGAGGACTTAGAGCAACTGCATCTACTGTATTCTCAAAATTAAACTTCAAGGTCATTTTTCCCCAGATGCCTCTGGACACCATCTAGATCAGGGTTGTCATAGCACCTTGAACAGTACTTCCCTTTAACCTAGCATTTATAAAATGGCATTTGAAATGCTTGTTTTCTGGTCTGCATGGTCTGCTCAACTGGAAGCTCTTTGAAAGCAAAACCCAATTTTGTCCTCAGCACTTTGCATGCTAACTTGCACAGTGCAGGCATCATTTAATCAACAATTGCTGAATTAAATGAGACATTGATGTAGTGTCAAGTATGGACAAAATGGCACCTCAGGATCTCAGGGGGAAGTCGTGATGGAATTCTAACTGAATGTTGGAAGAGTAAGTGGTCATCAAGAAGAGATAAGAGAATGCCAGGTGAGAACAGAGGTGTGCAAACGTTGTAAGGCATACTGAAGGCGTGAAATTCTCTATAGTTGGAGCACATTGGTGTATCTGGGGAGTGAGGGCCCCAAACAGGAGAGATAGCAGTATAGGATAGTGTAGAACCTCGGTAACATTGGTGTCAAGTCCATAAAATATAGATTATGGTTGCAGCCTGGCCAGAGAATTAAGATGTTGTCCTGGGAAAGAGCCAGAGACCCCACTGGCAGCGCCTCGCACCTCACCCTGCACACAACACGTGCTGCCAGCTGGCCCGCAGACCCTGGCCCGCTTGGGAGCCCAGTGGACTCTTGAGATCCCCAGGGTGGGGCCAGTTGGGTGGGACGCCCCGGGTGGGGCACCTGGGGCGGAGCGCGCAGGCGCGCTGATGCCTCGAGCCCCAAGGGGAGGGCGGGTGCGCGCACTTCTCGCGCACGCGCGCACGGAGGGGGCGAAGGCTGCGGTGACGCTGCTGCGCCGGGCGGGCGGCGGCGCGTGAGGCGCGCGATTCTCGGTGTCTTGGGAGCAGTGCCCCGACCCCCGCCGTTCCCGCCGCCGCCATGTCGGGCCGGTCGGTCCGGGCCGAGACCCGCAGCCGGGCCAAGGATGACATCAAGAAGGTGATGGCAGCCATCGAGAAAGTGCGGAAATGGTGAGGGGCCAGGCCCAAGGGTGCTGGTGGGGGAGGCCGCCGACCCAGGTCCGGAGCAGCAGCGAACTGGCGGGCGGGGTGGGAGCCGACCGGCAGGCGCTTGGGGGGAGGGGGGAGCGGAGAAGGCGGGAGGAGGGAGCCGCTCGCGTCGGCGTGAGGTCAGAGGGGCGCGCCGGCCAAGACCAATCAGAGGGCTTCCTGGCTCGCGGGCCCGCCCACCTGCTCCCCTTGCCCCATGCAGCGCGGCGCGTGCGGGGAGCTGCCGGCTTCCGGCGACGCAGGGTATGAGGGGTTTGTTTAGCTGCGGGTCCGCGCGGGCGTAGTTTCCGCGCCCGCCTACCTGAGGAACCTTTGGCGTTCTGAACTGTCCCGTTTACTAACAATCTCTGAGGGGTTCCCGTTCGCCAGACTGAGCACTCTGCGTATTAAGGCGTCTGGGTTAGGTGAGAACTTTAAGGCAAGCCACCTGCCACGGGGCTAGGGAGTCATTCGAATAAAAATTCCTGTCTTTCTCTTAATATGGGCTCACGCGCGCGAGCTGGATAGGCATTTTCTCTTGGTGAGCTGGGATCTGTTAGTAGAAGAGTCAGGGTCTCCCCCTTGTTTGGAAACGGCTCCTGTCATGTTCATTGAGGGCGCAGGTTGACCGCCTGTTTTGTACCAGGAGTTCAGTGCGTTATCACCCTAAGTTTTTACAGCCAGGTGTTTGCGCCAGCTTCTTGAGTACTTTTCTCTAGCTGATTGCTACCGATAACTTTTACTTTACTAGTAACTTTAAAGCCAGGTAGGTGTTAGCTCCCTTCAGGACGCCTTCTCCAAGACCTCCTGCCCTTCACCCTCCAGTCCCCTTTAGAGTCGTTGTTACTCTTTAGTCGCTAAGTAATGTTCTACTCTTTGCGACCCCATATAGCCCGCCAGGCTCCTCTGTCCGTGGGTTTTTCCAGGCAAGAATACTGGAGTGGGTTGCCATTTCCTTATCCAGGGTATCTTCCCAACCCAGGGGTCCTAACCCACGTCTCCTGCTTTGGCAGGTGGGTTCTTTACCACTGAGCCACCTGGAAAACTGAGGGTCATGATTACCTTGAACTTTATTTGCATGTTTATTTGTCCATTTTGCTACAGGACCAAGTTCCTCATCTCTAAGGACTTCCAAATACTAGTTAAATAGTTAATGATTTTCCTCCTCCAAATCTAATGCTTTAGGTTTTTGTGATACCTAGGACTGGGCATCCCTTCCTCTTCTGTAAATCTCTCTCCTCACCTGCAGCCAAGGGCAGTTGAGCATCTTCTGTCACCTGGAACTCTGTCTTGTCTAGAATTCTGTACCCGGCTCCCTGTGATCTGTCTGCCTGCTTCAGGACTGGCCCAGTTCCCTGGTCCATTCATTACTTTGTATTTTTCTCAAGTGTGAATTTTTTAGCACTCTTTTGCTTAGGAAATAATGCTTCATTAATCTCTTCTTGTCCTTAGGATAAAGACCAAAAATGATTCTTCATACCTCACTAGACTGGCTCAAACTGCCCTCTTTCGCAAGATGCTGGCCATTTTTCAGTTGGAGCCACACTTAACCTTTCCTTCCGCCTTTCCTCTACCCACTCCTTCCACTTGCCTAGTTAGTACCTGGCTCTGCTCTGCGGTTGCTTCCTCACCAAAGCCTTTCAAGAGCCCCAGTCTAAATCAGGTCCTCTCCTATTTGGAGCTTTCCACAGTGACATTAGGTTGAACCATAAGACATCTATATTTGCCTTTTTTATCTGCAGAAATGGCAGTTTGATGTGGTTGAATCTAATGATCAGGTTTCTAACTGAAATGAATTGTGTGCTGTCGGTTTACAATTGGAATTCAGGCTCTAGAGAGTCAGGACTGTATCTTGTTCCCTGTGTGCCCAGGACCTAGCAGAGGGTCTTGTAGATTCAATACTTGCTGAATAAATGAGTGGCTTGTCCAGGAATTAATTCCAGTTTCTAAGTCTTTAGTTCATTCTTCTTTCTGTTGCATCACAATCTCTATATTTTTGTGATGTCATTTGCTGAATAGCATCATCAATAACAGCAGTTACTTTTTTTGCCTTTTTGTGCTCACATTGGGACTTGAAACTTTCAGAAGTCACACTTCAGGCTCCCCAACTCTGGCCATCCGTAATCTGCACCCTTATTCAAGAATGTTACTTGCTTTTCCCTCCCCAGGTATGTGTGGGGAGGGGAGAACAGCTACTCGGTTTTTTTAAAGCCTATCTCAAAAGTAACCTCTTCTGTAAAACGAAATCTTAAAGCCATCTTTCCATGGCGCTTGGCCTTCACCTCTTCCAAAAGCCAGTATGAGGCTCAGTTCTGTTAGCTGAAAGCATCGTGTCCTGCTCCTTGGTTATTGGAATTGTGTTTCAACCCAGAGTTTCCCTGGTGGTGCAGATGATAAAGAGTCTGCCTGCAATGCAGGAGACACAAGTTTGATTCCTGGTTGGGAAGATTCCCCTGGAGAAGGAAATGGCAACCCATTCCAGTATTCTTGCCTGAAGAATCCCATGGGTGGAGGAGCCTGGTGGGCTACAGTCCGTGGGGGTCACAAAGAGTCGGACACACCGAGCGACTGATGCACCCAGAGTTTCACAGGAGTTTTGCCTTCCATGGAATATCCTGGTCTTTCAGCCTTCTTTCTTGCCGCCTTCACATATTACAATGATTTCTTTACTTTCATTGCTATGAGTTCCCAAGATAGGGACGCTATCTTACATATCCTTTATCGCCTGTAAGGCTTTGTATAATAGGACTTTATAAAATCAGTGGGATTGAATTAATTTTGGGGAGATGAAGAAGTTATGCAAGGTGGATACCTGAGTTTGAAAATGTGCTCACACTCCATACTGCTGTAGTCTGTGAGGAAAAAAATGGTTTTGGTACACCATGTGAGCAGAGGTGACAGGCAGAAGGTTTGGGGCTCAAGGAATTCGATAGTGAAGTGTTTCTGGAAAGGGTGATTTTGCCTTGAAAAGTAAAGTATGATTTGACAGTTTATGAAGCATTTAAGGTTGACAGCATGATCTGGTGAGAAGTAGAAAAGCACAAGTTCTGATCAGAAAATCTGTTTTATTTTATCGGTTCTGAGAAGTGTCTTTGTTTTAGGGAGAAGAAGTGGGTGACTGTGGGTGACACGTCCCTTAGGATATTTAAGTGGGTTCCTGTGACAGACAGCAAGGAGGTAAGTGTGGAAGCAAATCAAAACGACAAAAAGGTAACGTCTTCTTTCTTTGTTTCTTTCTTTGATTGCCTCTTAGCTGTTATGGGATTTATTTCCCCAGAATTGAGTTGAAAATACTTCAGGGACCCGTCTATCACTGGTCCATGCAAAGCCTCTCATTTTATTAGATTCCACCTTCTCCCCGTTATTCCCTTTTCTTAACCCATTCCTCTTTTCCAGAGCTTGACCAACTACACCCCAGGCCTGCTCCCTGTCATTCCATATAGTTTAATTTGAACACACCTGTGCCCGCTGGTTTCCTTATTTGTGGTGGCCTTTGAGTTGTAATTTTTGTCTGGAGAATCCCAGGGATGGGGGAGCCTGGTGGGCTGCTGTCTGTGGGGTCGCACAGAGTCGGACACGACTGAAGTGACTTAGCATAGCGTAGCATAGCATTGAGTTGTAATGGTAGCATCGAGTAGGCCATAACATCTAATGGCCTGCAAAGCCCAAGATATTTATTATTGGCCTCATGAGAAAAAGTTTGTGGACTCCTACTGCCCACTGTAGCATATTAGATGTGTTTTGTATGTATATATGCCTTTCTAATTCCCCTTCCATGATTTTATTTGTACATCTGTATATTCTTGAAAAATACACAGCTTTGTTTCATATTTGTATTTTCAAAACTTTGCATCTATATATAGCATTGTGCTGTAAACCTCTTTTGTCTTTTTGTGTGAAAACTCAAACATGTTTCTGTAATTGTAAATAAAATTATTATCTTTATTCTTGCATTATATTCTCTTATCTGCAGTAACCACATTTATCTATCAATACATTCCCTGAGTGATAAACTCCCAGATTTCTCCCCCTCTTTTTATTCTAATTGTTTTTAAAAGATCTGAACTATAAAATGCATATAAAGGTATCTAAAACATAATGTACTATACAGGGAAAAAAATATGAAGCTAATACCCTTGTAAAAACCACCTATGTCAAAAGATAGACGTTGTTAACTCCCCCAGCAGCCTCTGAAACTTCCCATCATCCCTCTTCCTCCCCTCCATAGGAGATCAGTCTCCTTCTTTTGCTTTTCTTACTACTTCTTTAGTCATGTGTGTTTACACATTTCTTTATATAAACAGCATCAGAAAGTATTTTTGTGGGTCTGACTTTTTTGCCTAGTGTTTGTAGAATCATCCATGTTGTCTTTGGAGCTGTTCATTCCTTTTCCTTGATTTATGGAGTTCTGTTACAGGACTGTACCATAATTTATTAATATCCATTTTCCTGTAGATGGATATTTGGATTGTCTCCAGTTTGGGATAATAGGAACAAAGCTCCTGTGAACATTCTTATTTTGTATGTAGGTCAACATGTGTGCGAGTTTTTCTAGAATATATTCCTAGGAGTAGAATTGCCAAGTCTTAGGATATGTGTATTTTGACCTATACCAGGAATGCCAAAGTGATTGTACCATTGTATATTCTCACCAGACATACCAGAGTTCTCACGGCTCCAAACCCTCATCAACAGTTGGTGTTGTTGGACTTCATGTATTAAGACAGCTTATTTTGGTTTTGATATGGTGATTAAGGATGTAATTACTGATGAGATGGAGGACTTTTTCAGCATCCTTTGGGATTTCCTCTTTTAGGCAGTGCCAGTTAAAGTCTGTTTGGTTATGGTCTTTTTCTTGCAACTTGTAGGGATTCTCTGTGTTGTGGACACATATTCTTTATTGATTGAATACTGTCTGTACCTTGTTCTATTCCATGGCTTGTCTTCACCCTCTGTTTATGCAGTCTTGAGTAGCAGAAGTTTTTTTAATTTAATGTAGATAAAATAAAGTCCTTTTCTTTATAGTGCTTTTAAATGTCTTAAATCTTTTCCTTTTTTGAGGTTACAAAGATATTTTCCCATATAATCGACAAGCTTGTTATTCTGTTCCCATTTATAATATACCTGGAGTTGATTTTTGTGTATTTTGAAGTCGGGGCCCAATTTCATATTTTTCCACGTGGGTATGCATTTGTGCCCCCACTTGAAGAGACTGTTCTTTTCCTCTTGCTCCGTAGAACCACCTTTGCCATGTTTTAAGTATAGATATGGGTCTGTCTGTGTGTTTTGCCACCAGCTTTCTTGGGTAGCCTGGTTGACTGTGAACAGCCTTCATCCATTCTCCTTGAGGACTTCTGAGAGATTTTCTCTGGATTAGATGCCCAGGAGTGAGATTGCTCTGTTGTTGGCTGTCCCTATATGATTGATTTTTAAAAATATTTATTTAGTTAGTTATTTGTTTGTGCTGGGTCTTAATTGCAGCATGCAGGATCTAGTTCCTGGATCAGGGATTGAAACCAGGGCCCCCTGCATTAGGAGTGTGGATTCTAAGCCACAGGACCACCAGGGAAGTCCCACACATGATTGTTTTTACTCCATGTGGCCAGATCTCTCTCCTGAATGGCTGCCTTGGATAGTTATCTCCTGTTTCCCACATCCTCACCAACATTTGGTATCATCTAACACCTAATTTTTTGGGTTCCAAAATCACTGCACATGGTGATTACAGCCATGAAATTAAAAGACGCTTACTCCTTGGAAGGATTATGACCAACCTAGATAGCATATTCAAAAGCAGAGACACTACTTTGCCAACAAAGGTCCATCTATTCAAGGCTATGGTTTTTCCTGTGGTCATGTATGGATGTGAGAGTTGGACTGTGAAGAAAGCTGAGCGCCAAAGAATTGATGCTTTTGAACTGTGATATTGGAGAAGACTCTTGAGAGTCCCTTGGACTGCAAGGAGATCCAACCAGTCCATTCTAAAGGAGATCAGTCCTGGGTGTTCTTTGGAAGGAGTGATGCTATAGCTGAAACTGCAGTATTTTGGCCACCTCATGCGAAGAGTTGACTCATTGGAAAAGACTCTGATGCTGGGAGGGATTCAGGACAGGAGGAGAAGGGGGACGACAGAGGATGAGATGGCTGGATGGCATCACTGACTCAATGGAGGTGAGTTTGAGTGAATTCCAGGAGTTGGTGATGGACAGGGAGGCCTGGTGTGCTGCGATTCATGGGGTTGCAAAGAGTCGGACATGACTGAGCGACTGAACTGAACTGAACACCTAATTCCTAAATCCTGTTAGTCTGGTAGATGTAGTATCTCTTTGTTTATTCTATATTTCTCTGAACGCTAGGGAGATTGATAACTTTATCTCTTCAGATTTCCTTTTTATACATTTAGATTTCCTCTTCTCTGATTTCTTCTTTCTTTTTTTTATGGCTTTGTGGCTTTGTGGGATCTTAGTTCCCCAACCAGGGATTAAACTCAGGCCCTCAGCAGTGAAAGCGTGGAGTCCTACTAACCACTGGACCACCAGGGAATTCCCCTCTGATTTCTTAAATTTTGCATATTCTTATATTGGACTTCCTGTCTTTACTTTTCTGATTTGCATTGATTCTTTTATATTATAGATACAGAAAACTCGAATTAGTTTGGTACATGGCAGTTGTCTTTGTCTAACATGTCATATATGATAACTTTGTCAGTAATAGCCTTTAACTTTTTTCTGTCAAGTTAACTTTTTCCTTCTGATTTTTACTTCCAGGGTGATGTTTCAAAATTATTCTCCATTTCCTGGTAATAGAGGACTTCTGCATCTTCTGCTAGCTTTTTAATTTTAACTTTCATTTTTAGACCTTTAATCCGTGTAGGTTTTTTGTTTTTTTTTAAATGGTGAAGATAAGAATCTAATTTTAATTTTCCTTCATGTCATGAGCCACTGCCCCTAATACTGGTCACTCCATAATCTGTCCTTCTCTACCGGTGTGTGACGTCATCCCTATTGTATGCTGTATTCACATGCTTTTGTTTTTGAGCTTTCCATTTTTTTGTTGTTATTTTATCTGTTTCTGCGCTAGATTTATTTACTATGTTTTTAGTGTGTCTTCATGTTAAGTAGGGTGAGTTTTCTCTCTTGTAGGTTTTTGGAAAGATAGTCTTTACCAAAATGAAAAATTCCTTCCTCTTTTTAGTTTTCTGAGGCTTATTAAAAATTATGAATAGATAATTTGGACTTAATCCAGCTGCTTTTCCTGTGTTTACTTAAATGTTCATGGGACTTTCGTCCTTTAATCTATTAAAAGATGAATTTCTGATGTTTGAATCACTGCATTCTTAAGACAAATTCTGCTTGGACATGTCTTTCTTCTTTTTTTTTCTCATGATGTTACATTCAGTTCACAAATAATTGAGGTATTTGCATCTGGCTTGTAAATTGGTCTGTAATTTTCTTTTCTTACGCTATCTTTACCTTGTTTACACCAGCATCCTAAAACAAATTAGGCAGTTTCCCCTGTTTTGAGTTCTAGAACAACTTGCATAAAATGAAGGCCCTACCGTTAGTACTTTCTGGGTCTTTGGTGGCAGGAGAGGTGTTGATTATCATTACAGTGGCTCTCATGGTGATTGATGTATTTAGGTTTTCCTTTTTTCTGAACTTATTTTGCTGTTTTGTGTCTTTTCAAAAAACGTTCCATTTCAAGTAGGGGATTGTTTCTTTAATGGGGGACAGTGCTGAGTCTTCACTCTTACCCACTTCCCCCAGAGTGTTTAGAAATGAGGCAAGGCACTGTTTGGTTGGCCAGCCATGCTAAGCTTTTGGCAACACATGAGTCAGTCCTGTGCAGTGAAGAATTAATCAGCCTGTCCAGAAGGCCAGCAGTACCCCTGCTGACGAACGCTGATCAGTTTTCACGTGTACTGCTGTGTAGTCATTTATAATATCCTTTTGTACTTTAAAGTCTTTGTTGGCAGTTATTTTGTCTTTTTCACATTTGTTATTTATGTTTTTCCCATGTAACATGGTCCTAAAATCTTTATTAAAAGAATCATTGTGTAATTTTTGTTCATCTTTCTTTCATTTTGCTTTGTTTTCTATTTGATTAATTTTTGCCCTAATTATTTTCCTTTTTTTGTTTTATTCTGTTTTTTCCACTTCTTGTGTTGAACACTTAGCACTCTTTTTCTAGTTTTTCTTTGCTTTTTTTTTTTTTTTTGCAGTCCATTTCACTTCTGTAGTTATCTCGCACAGATTTGGACATACCTGAGTGTCAGGATATCATGATGGTGTCATTTAGCTGTAAGATTTTCGTAGGTTTCTCTTTGGTTTCCTCTTTAACTCAAAGGTTATTTAATAGAATGATATTTAGTTTTTAGATATGTGAGGTTTTTGAAAGCTGTCCTTTTAAAATTGGTGCTCTGATTGTATGGAATTGGTAGGGTATTTGTTCTTTGGCATTACTGGGACTTTTTTTGTGATCTGATCTGTAATTGAATTGTGGACAGTTCACTTATAATTAAAACAGATATATACTCTTGATACGAAATTAAACAATTGAAGGATTTGTTGTTATCCAAAACTTCTGTATCTTTGCTCATCTTTGTGTGGTTTGCTCTGTATGTTTCTGAAGAGTGTGTGAAATTGTTGGTTTGTTTGCTTCTTCATGGTCTCAGCACAGTTCAGTTGCTCAGTCATGTCCAACTCTTTGCAACCCCATGAACCACAGCACACCAGGCCTCCCTGTCCATCACCAACTCCCGGAGTCCACCCAAACCCATGTCCATTGAGTCGGTGATGCCATCCAACCATCTCATCTTCTGTCGTCCCCTTTTGCTGCCCTCAATCTTTCCCAGCATCAGAGTCTTTTCAAATGAGTCAGCTCTTCGTATCTTTCATGGTCTATGAGTCAGTTATCCTTTGTACTTTGAAGCTCTATTTTTGATCCATGTATGTTTATGATTCTTACCTCATCTTGACCTGTTCCTCTTTTTACCAGTATGTAATGTCCTTCTTTGTCCCTTTCTCACCTCAAATTCTGTTTTATCTGATACTACACTTTATATCCCATCTTCTTTTGATTTGTATTTGCCTGGTATGTCTTGTAATACTGTTTTTCCCCGTTTTACATTTTTCTGCTTATTGGGCATATTAGGATTAGGTTTAGCTGTGGGTGACGGAAAACTCAAAATAGTAGTGGTTTAAAGCAGTTATTTTCTTAGAGAAACAGAAGTATGCAGTCCAGGACTGGTATGGTAATTTTGTTCTAAGAGTCCCTAGGGACCCAGGTTTCTGGCACCCTCTCGATTCCTTTTCTTTTTTAATTTTCTTTTAAGGGAGTAATGGTTTTATTTATTTTACGTTGTTTCTGTTGTGGTAAAATATACATATCATGAAGTTTACCGTCTTAACCTCTTCAGCGTGTACAGTTCGGTAGTGTTGAGTGCATTCACCTTGTATAACCCATCTCTGAAACTCTTCGTCTTGCAGAGGTAAAAAACTCTGTACCCATTAAATAATTCCCCATTCCTCTGTTCGTGTTTGACCTTATATTCCAAGTTCGTGCTCCAGTCATCATTCAGCATATTTAAGTTCAAGGCAGTAAGAGAGTGGAAGGGTTGGCAAATAGTGTTTTCAAGAATTTAAGGAGTTTCCCAGAAGTCTCCTTAAGATGTATATACTAAGTGCTCATAATAGCTGTGCATGTCTAGGCACCAGAAAGGCTGGGAAAGTGTGACCACCTAAAAATTCTATTTTTATGGACAAGGATTTCAGTCATAATACACTTTCCTTTTCTTTTTTTCCTCTTCACCTCATGATGACTAGACAGATTTTCTTCTGCTGATCTGGAAGTTCTACATTCTATTTTTAATCTTTTTATTGGCAACTTCCAACCTAATAAGACTTAAACTAATTTTCCATATCAGTGTATAAAGCTTATCAAATTCTGTATTTTTCCTCTGAGCCTCTGGTCTCCATCACTCACCTCCCACACCCTTTTATCCCTACCGTGTCCTTTGTTTTGAATGGAATTTCATCTTTTTTTGGCCACACTGTGTGGCTTGTGGGATCTCAGTTCCCTGTCCAGGGACTGAGCCCTGGTCAAAGCACTGGGCACCTGAAATACTAACCACTGGGCCACCAGGGGACTCCCTAAATGGAATATCCTGTAATGTTGACATCTAGCTTTTCTTAACTTTTAGTTTGTTTCATCTCTTTATCCTTTGTTTGTATATTCTGACTTCTTCATCTAGTTTTTGCTCATTAATCTTTTCTTCAGCTCTTATCTATTTCTGCTAATAAACTCATTCACCTAATTTTTACTTTGAACAATTTCATTGCTCATACCAAATATCCTTGGCAGTGGTTCAGAATGCCTTCCCGTGTCATCCTTGTCCTTCTGAGGAGAGTTGCCATATTTTATTTGAATTCTTTTGTCCTGTTAGTGCACTTTTCCTGGTATAGCTTGCTCTGTTAGTTCTTTCATGGTGCCTCTTTTCCTCCAGTGTCTGGTTAGTTTTCTCTGTACACTCATTTTTACCTGTCGACTTTGAGTTGTGTTGGCTAGAAATGTGTAACCGAGGGGAGAACGTGAGCCTAAGCTCTGTGCTTTCTCCTCTAAATAACTGAGGGGATGGGATTAGCCTCAGGATTCAGCCTTTCCCTTTTCCTCTCTCTCATCTTCCACTGTCTCCCAGGGAGCTCTCTAGTACCAGTCTCCACGTGCTGCCTTTATCTGCGAGCAGCCATCCTTGCCAAGTCCATGGAGCCGGTGGGTGAAAGTTAGAGGGGCTCTGGGGCCACCCTTTGTTCTTCATCTACCCTTGGCTCTGGTGATGCCAATACCATACAGGCCACAGGTTAGGCTGCTCGATCTCTTGTGCCGACGCCCCCTTCACCACTGCTCACACAGAAGCCCCTGGCCCTTTCCTATTTCTTTTTTTTTTTTCCGCTTGTGCCATATGGGATCTCACTTCTTCAACCAGGGATCAGATTTGCCCCTCCTGCATAGGAAGTGCAGAATCTTAACCACTGGACCTGGGGGACATCCCCCTTTGCTATTTCAGGTTCTACTTGTCCAGGACTCAGCTCCCTTTGTCTTTCCAAAGGACTTCTCACAGTGTTTGTATTGGTTTCTGAGCTGGACCCTGAGGTCCATTGGTTTATCTACCTTCCAGTGGTTTGTGGTAGTATGCCAGCTTCCAAGGTACTAGCATAGACCTGTTAGGTTAGGAAAAATCAAAAGTGATCAAATTGGTAAAGAAGAATACGTGAAGGATGTAAGGGAGTGGGACACTGCTGATGGGAGAATTAACTGGGACAAACTTTCTACAGATTGATCATATATGTATACTTAAAAAGCTTAATTAACCAGATGTTGAGAATCCTTTCACAATATATACACATATCAAATTACCCCAGGATATACTTTAAATATTGTACAGTTTTATTTGTCAGTTATACCTCAGTAAAGCTCAGAGTGTGTGTGTGTGGGAGCCCTCAGAATATTTACGTCTTTGACCTAGAAGTTTTACCTGTAGACATTTATCCTCAGGACGTAATCGTGATGTGTACTTACATCTGCAGTATTGAGTATTCCAGTATTGTTCGTGGTATTCAAAAATTGCAAGCAAAATGAAGATCTTAGCTGTAAAGAATTAAGTTATTGTGCGCCTGTTTATTGTACAGCTTTGTTACCCTTTTAAAAGATGGTCTAAAAAACTACTCAGTGGCATAGAAAAATGTTTTTAATATGATGAGTTGGGGTGAAGAGCATGTTATAAGACTGAATCACGGCCCATTTCAATACAACTATGTTTCGGGCATCTCTGGTTGTGCAGGTGATTTTCATCTCTTTTCCTGTATTTTCAGAATTTCTTACAGTGAATGCATATTTTACATGAGCACAGAATCTGAGCACAGAGTCATTGAACTAAGGAGAGGTCAGAGAAAAATAATAGTAAGACCAAAAGTTGGCCTGGGTGTTGTGACACTCATACTCCAAATGTATTGCCAGCCTTCTGGTAGAGAGTAGGGAGGCACAGGGTATTTTCAGAGAAATATGTTTATACTTTCTGATCTGGAAGAATTTTTTTTTTTTTTTTGGTGTGAATTTAGCCAGTAATCCAGGAAAAATAAAAGTTAAGCATTGTAGATTTATTTCTACTAGTACGAAACAAACACAGTCCTACATAAGGTAAAGCTAAATGTCCACTAGTTGAGTAGTGATTGAGTGAGTATTATACCTGGAATATTATGCAGCCAGTAAAAACCATGTTAAGGTAGCCTCTGTAGTTAAATGGTAAAGTGTAATTGCACTAAAATTATGTCTGCATGTAAAACATGAAGGGAAGGACTACACACAAATGTATGTACAGTTGACTTATTGCTGAGTTACGATTCAGAGCATTCACAAAAACTGAGCTGTGTCACTAGTACAATGCGTGTACAATGCGTGTACGATACCGTGACAAGTGTGTGAAGTATGGATTAGTGCAGTGGGATTGTCCAGATTTGAAATTCCAGCTGTGAGGATGCCCTCATTTGCAAATGCTTGGGTTGGTGATTGCCTTTCCTGTGGGCTGGTGTGTTGCAAGCTGGTGCTTACCTTCCACTGTGGTTCCCCCACCCATGTGACTTGCATCCCGCTTGAAGGCAGAGGTGGACATGGGAGGTCACTCCAAGTGGATGGGGTGGATTGGTCAGGAGTAGAGCTTGTAGGGGCTCCTTGTCTTGTCCCTGCTCACATTACATATAAAGTGACTCCTTCCTTTGTCCAGTCAAAGGGCCTTTCTTCTTTCACTTTTTACCCCTAGCTGTGCTCCTGAAATGGATCTTTTCTCAAATGAGTATTTTGTAGTTCTTACCCATGTAGGGAAGGATCGAGCAGAGCATTGTGATCAGGGCAGAAAGCAGGAGGGTCCCACAGAGAACTCCAGTGGAAGCAGATGTAGATAGCTGCCTCTCTCTTGTGAGTCACGAGATTAGCGCTGGAAGGGTCCATTTTACTGATAGAGCCCCTGAGGCCCGGGGACACCTTGTCCAGGATCCTGTTATTCCTTGGGTCTGAAAACCACCGTTGTTCCTCATGTTCCTAATCCAGACCTCTGTGGTGTCTCAGCACCTTCTTTCTCTCTTTCTGTGAGTCTTCTGCTTGGCTCTGTCATATTCCTCTTTTTTTCCTTTTCTAGAAAGAAAAGTCAAAATCGAACAGTTCTGCAGCCCGGGAACCTAATGGCTTTCCCTCTGATGCCTCAGCCAATTCCTCTCTCCTTCTTGAATTCCAGGGTGAGTTGCATCCTCATGTCTTTCTTGCAGGAAAATGAACATTTAGATGACCCATCAGTAATCCGAAGACTAGTTTGTGTGTCATTTCAGTGCCCACGGTTTTGCTGGTGTCTTGCTGGGCACCTGACAGAAGTCTTTGCGTTTCGACTTCACAGTAGCTCTGCAGGACAGACGAGTCTCCTCACTTTCCAGTTAAGGAACCTGAGGCTCAGGGAGGCGAGGTGCCACGTCTAAAATTAGTCACTCGTAAGTGAGGAGCCGTGGTAGGTCCTGGTTTTCTGGATCAGAAGCTCTGTTCTTTAGACTGTGCATTTGATGAGAGCGCTTCAGAGGGGTGCCTCCCCCTCCACCCCCAGGCTAGGGCGTCTGTCTGTCTGTCTACAGTTAGGCCAAGCTCCGCCTCCTAAGCCAGTCTTCGGTAGACGTCCAGCCTGAGTCAGCACTGCACTGAGAGCACGACCTTTTCTACCTGTGTGGCAGTTCCTGCTTATGATCACTATCATTTCAGTGGCTCCTTTTTACATTTGCATCAGCCTGGGATATAAACCAGGCAGTTACCATCATCCCAATTTAAGGAAACTGATACTTGGAGGAGAAAAGTATCTACCTAAGCTGAGGAGTGACAGAACTCTATTATTTTGTGTAATAAAATGCTACTTCCGTTTTAGTGTAGAAGATAGTGGTCATTGCAGGATGAAGACTAGAAAAGGCTTACAGTTTTCTCTTTGAAGCTAGACTGGGAACAGCCAGGTATCCCCTCCTTCCCTCTTCCCTAACCGCCCCAACCCCACGGTTGGTGTGGTACAGAAGAGACTACAGGGGGACAGTCCTACAGCTGCATGAGCTGTCCCCGCAGCATAAAGCTCTGGGAGACACGGGAGGCTCGGCTTCTGCAGCCTGGCCACCGTCTCACCCTTTTGCGCCCTGAACGTTTAATGTGCTCCTGCCGGGTGCCAGGTCCTGTGTGCTGTGCTGGAGACTCAAGGACCCCTGAGCCACAGAGCCTGCCTGCACCGGGTGTAACGGAGGGCGACCAGTGTGTGACATAGTAAATGCAGGTGTGCACAGCAAGCAGTGGGAGCATGAAAGGGGGTGGTTGTGCCCGCCCGAGGGAGCCTGGGACCCAGGGCTCTGCAGAGGAGAGGATGTCTGAGCTGCCGGTTGGCAGGCATCGGGGCTTTGCAGGAAGATGGGAAGGAGCACGTCATACTAGACACGGTGCTGGTAGCTGCTCTTAGGTTTTGGTCCGACCTGGCTGGAGCCAAGGGTAGGTAGGAAGAACGGCAGGCAGTGAGCCTAGAGATTGGAGAGCAGTGTGTAGGATGTGATAGGGCCCTCTGGTGGGCAGCAGGAACCACAGAAGGGTTTAGAAAGTTCCCTCTGGCAGTGGTGTGAGGTCCACGGCGGGGAGGCTGAGACCCAAGGGAGGGCAGCTGGATGGCTGTTGCCAGAGGCCAGGCCTGAGCTGAGGCAGTGGGGAGGGAGGAATGGACACACGTGGCATCGGAGCAGTAGGACAGGTCCGATTTTGTGACTGGCTGCTGGAGGTGGGGGAGAGGAAGGAATTGTTGAGTCGGTTTTTAACTTAGGTGCTGACTTTACGCCTTCAACAGCGCTTCCCAGGTGGGATCCAGTGGTCCATGGGGCAGTGAGGCAGAGCCTGGGCAGGTGCAAGGCCTGAGCTGACCACCTCCAGACCCTGTCGCCCTCCTTCAGATGGTTGAGAATGGCAGGCAGACTCTTTTTCTACACCTCTTGTGAGAAAGGTTCAGAGGCAGAGCCACGTCCCTCTGTTCACTGGATTGTGAGAAAATACCATGTCCCGGCTATAATTAGTGGGTACTAAAGAACGGACTCATATGCTTATATTAACTTCCCTGACATATAAATGTTGCATAAACTTAAGATTCTGGCTGCATCCGGTGGTACTTAGAATATATGTCATAAAATAACATGTACTTAAATTGGTCAATTTAGATTCTGTTGGTAATTTGCCACGTGCAGAAGCCGTGGGGATGTCTGCCCTTGGTTCGGGGCTGTTTGCAGCTGTGATCGGTGTGTGCCCAGCTGTGTCCATGCTGTCTGCACAGACCCCAGGCCCTTGGCTCTGTACTGAGTCCCCCTCGAGCGTGACCGGCCTCAGCCATTGCCTTTGTCATGTTTGATTTTCAGATGAAAACAGCAACCAGAGTTCTGTGTCTGATGTCTATCAGCTCAAGGTGGACAGCAGCACCAACTCGAGCCCCAGCCCCCAGCAAAGCGAGTCCCTGAGCCCTGCGCACACCTCCGACTTCCGCACAGACGACTCCCAGCCCCCCACGCTGGGCCAAGAGATCCTTGAGGGTGAGTCTTCCCTGGCCCAGGACGTGTGTCTTGGAGGGGCCGTGCTCTTGCTTTCGATCTTCTAAAGAGTCGCAGGTTAGAGACCGTGCCTCAGAGCTGGCAGCTTCAAGCCGTTTAGCCATTGTTTGAGGCTCTTTTGGGGAATGGTTGTATTTTCCCCTTTCACAGGATGACGGGAAGAAACAGCAACACGATTGAGTGCCAGGCTCTCCGCAAGGAAGGCACTTTTCATATTTGAGGCCTGGTATGAGTCTCAGGTTTCCCTGGTGGCTCAGCAGTAAAGAATCTGCCTGCAGTGCAGTAGATCAGGGTTCGATCCCTAGGTTGGGAAGATTCCTTAGAGAAGGAAATGGCAACCCACTCCAGTATTCTTGCTGGGAAATCCCACAGAGGAGCCTGGCGGGCTACAGTCCCTGGGGTCACAAAAGATTTGGACACAACTTAGTGACTAAAACAGCGAACATGAGTCTCCTTTCAGAAACCCCACGGGACAGCGACTGTGGTCTCCGTTTACCCATGAGGAGGTTGTCTTAAAAAGTTCAGTTGCTTGGCCACGATCCCACAGCTGGTGGAACTGCCTGATTTGTTTCATTCCTTCTAGCTTCAGAGTTAGTGCCCTTTGTACTGGATTCTGCAGATTTCTTCTTAGAACGTATGTTGATTCTATAACCAGTGGATACCCCTTCACCAAGGCGCCTCTCAGGAACACTCCCCCAGCCTGGGGGGTCTCCCGTCCCAGCAGGCCCTGCATTACACTGAACTTGCTTTTTCAGAGCCCTCCCTGCCTGCCTCAGAAGTTGCTGATGAACCTCCGACCCTCACGAAGGAAGAACCAGTTCCTCTAGAGACACAGGTAAGGAGGTGCTTTGGGTTTCCTAGTTTCTAAGGAAAATGTCAGGGCTCTGTTGAAGTGCACTGGCTCTGTAGCATGGGAGGGATGTAGTGGGGGTGGAGAGGCAGCAAGGGATGCTGGTTAGAAGGTTAGGAGGGAGGGAAGAGGTCCTGTGATCTGTGAGACAGTGGGGGTTGTGATTAGGGTGGAAGGGGAGGTCTGCTTTAGAGGGATGCCTTGTCAATTCCATGCCCTGTCTGCATCTAGATTGCTGAGGAAGAGGAAGACTCAAGTGCCCCTCCCCTGAAGCGCTTCTGTATGGACCAGCCTACAGTGCCGCAGACAGCATCGGAAAGCTAGCACCACCCTGGCGCCCTTCACCTCCAGGCCCCATGCCTCTATTTATTGCATTCTGGTTCTGGCTGTGCTGTGTTGCTGGGGTAAGGGCGAGCACCGGGGTCCAGAGCCTGCACCTCAGAGCCTTCTGGGCTGGAAGGTGGACGCGGGACCTGGGGTCGTAGCATCATCTTCCCGTCCCTGGCACCTGTGTCTGCCTGGTCCTGAGAAGAGGAGCACTCCTGTCCTCTTTGCACCCCAAGGAGGCTGGCGCCTCAGCCGCTTCAGGATCACCTGTCACCTCCAGTAGCATTCTCTGCTCCACAGTCTCTGGACTGAGCTGCTGGTGCTTCTGCAAGAGGAAAGAGAGGGGGAAGGCACCCTCCAGAGAAGAGCGTGCCGAGGGCTTACTTGAACTTGAACAGAGACTATAGATTCATGGACTTGCCCATAGGGCTAGGGACCCTGTAGGCTGCTGTTGGAGAATGCCTGAGTGGACTCTGGAGGGAAGGGAAGGGCCCCATACGGAGAAAAGTCCCACCTAGACTTCATGCTGTCCTGGCACTTGTACCCACTCCTGAGGCCGTCCTGCCTCTCGTGGGCGCTCTGGCTGCTGACAGTCCCTTTGTCCCCCCACTGTAGCCACCCCTTTCCCCCAACACACACACACGCACATACTCGCAGCTGTTTCCACGTGGACATTTCATTCCAGTATCCCCCTGCCTCCTGCCATGGTCCCCAGCTCTCCTGCCGCAGACTCTGCCCCAGCGAGAATTTGAGGTTCTGACAGTACTCATCCCCACAGTACTCCTTCAGCCCAGACTTTCTAGAAAGTTCCCTTTTCTTTGAAATCTGCATGTTTCATCGAACCTTGTGATTTTATTTTTTGTTTCAAAAAAGTTTAAGAAAATGGAAATGGACAACGGTGAGTGAAGACATATTTTAGCACTGAATAGAATATTTTTAAAATTAAACTATTTGAAATATGTCTTGTTGGCAGCTGAGTGCGTCATTCTTGAGGGTTGTGGGGGCAGGGGCTGGCGGTGATGCTGGCTGACTGCTTGTGAAGTCACTGTGGGCTGGGCCCTGCCAGTTGTCTTGACTCCCACAGAGTGACTTCAGTGAAAATGATTTGGAGACTCTGTTTGAGGTTGTCACATCCTTGGAGTTAAACTTCTGCCCCAGTGTACGCCAAATACAACCCTGTGTACATGGGATGTTTTTCCCACAGCTCCAGGTCCTTAGGTGGCTAACTCTTTAAGTTTTTCTTTTAACTTTTTATTATGGTAAAATACACAACCATAAAATTTACCATTTTAACCATTTTAAAGAACCGTTCAGTGGCACCAAGTGCATTCACAGCAATGGACAATCATGACCACTATACAGCTCCAAATGTTTTCATTGCCTCAAGCAGAAGCCCGTACCCACTAAGCCCTCACTTCCCACTTGCCCCTCCCCCAAGGTGATGGAGGAAAGGGAAATAATAAAGACAGTGGATTTGGGATGTTCCGAGGTTTAGGAACCAACAGGACAGGCCGGAAAAGACCAGCCAGAAGCTGAAACCGCAGGGACTTCCCTTGCCATCCAGTTGTTAGGATTCCAGACTTCCGCTACAGGGGACATAGGTTTGATCCCAGGTCAGGGAACTATATCCTCTTAAGTTGCATGCCACAGTGAAAAAAAGTGACAGAAGCTGAAACTGCCTAATAAGGGTTTACGTCTGTATCCGTGAAAGACGAGTGTTAAACTGGAGTCATAGAAATGGAGGACAACTGCCAAGCAACAGTCACATTAAAGCTTACTATTTTTTCTATTTTAAAATGAAAATATCACTATAGAAAAACATACTGGAAAAATACATGAAAATATAATGAAAGAAAAAAAAAAAGACACGACCCATAACTCCCATCTCCGGAAGGTAAGCACTGTTCTTTATTTGCAGCTACACTACTCGTGTAGCTGCAGCTGATACTCTCTAGTCATAAAGCCCCACCTCTAGTTTCCACTTCCGGCAGGATCTCCAGTGTTCTTGATGGCTCTCCAGGGTACCTCCAGTTCTTAGGACTGAGCCTGAGCCCATCCCTGAGTCTCCCATTCTAGATCTCTGCTTTACCGACACCAGGGCTGGGTTCAGTCCACAGCAGCCACAAGCACTGGAATGACTACGGTGCCCATTCTGATGTGCAACTGGGTGCGCTTTTGGAAATACCAAAAATGGCCCCCCGTTTCCCCCCCCCCCCAATGTTTTTGGAGTTTTCATTCTGCCTGTAGTCTGCCATTAGGTGTCTAGTCCTGCAAGCATCCATCCCATGGATGGATGGCCGGACTTGAGAGGCACAGTCTTGTCTGTGCGTCTCAAGTCCGGCCACTTGTCTTCACCGACCTTGCTGACCATTTGCCCCTATCACCGCTCCTGCCATTCCCTTCCACGTGGTCACTCCCATCAACCCTCACATGCTGTGGCAGAATGAGAACTTGCCTTTGGCATTCTCCTCTCTTGATACTTTCTGCCTGAGATCCCTGTGTTTAGGCCTGAATTTACCACGTCTGCTCTGCTGCTCCTTTTTAGGATGTCCATTCCTCTTTTCTCTCTGCCTAGCAGAGAGACCCCTCGTCCAAGGTAAGGAGCGATGGCTGTGCTTTGCTGGAGCAGCCGGGAAGAGATACCCCACGCCCAAGGTAAGAGAAACCCAAGTAAGATGGTAGGTGTTGCAAGAGGGCATCAGAGGGCAAACACACTGAAACCATACTCACAGAAAACTAGTCAATCTAATCACACTAGGACCACAGCCTTGTCTAACTCAATGAAACTAAGCCATGCCCGTGGGGCAACCCGGGATGGGCGGGTCATGGTGGAGAGATCTGACAGGATGTGGTCCACTGGAGAAGGGAATGGGAAACCACTTCAGTATTCTTGCCTTCAGAACCCCATGAACAGTATGAAAAGGCAAAATGATAGGATACTGAAAGAGGAACTCCCCAGGTCGGTAGGTGCCCAATATGCTACTGGAGATCAGTGGAGAAATAACTCCAGAAAGAATGAAGGGATGGAGCCAAAGCAAAAACAATACCTAGCTGTGGATGTGACTGGTGATAGAAGCAAGGTCTGATGCTGTAAAGAGCAATATTGCATAGGAACCTGGAATGTCAGGTCCATGAATCAAGGCAAATTGGAAGTGGTCAAACAAGAGATGGCCAGGGTGAATGTCGACATTCTAGGAATCAGCGAACTCAAATGGACTGGAATGGGTGAATTTAACTCAGATGACCATTATATCTACTACTGCAGGCAGGAATCCCTCAGAAGAAATGGAGTGGCCATCATGGTCAACAAAAGAGTCCAAAATGCAGTACTTGGATGCAATCTCAAAAACGACAGAATGATCTCTGTTCGTTTCCAAGGCAAACCATTCAATATCACAGTAATCCAAGTCTATGCCCCAACCAGTAATGCTGAAGAAGCTGAAGTTGAATGGTTCTATGAAGACCTACAAGACCTTTGAGAACACACACCCAAAAAAAGATGTCCTTTTCATTACAGGGGACTGGAATGCAAAAGTAGGAAGTCAAGAAACACTTGGAGTACAGGCAAATTTGGCCTTGGAATACGGAATGAAGCAGGGCAAAGACTAATAGAGTTTTGCCAAGAAAATGCACTAGTCATAACAAACACCCTCTTCCAACAACACAAGAGAAGACTCTATACATGGACATCACCGGATGGTCAACACCAAAATCAGATCGATTATATTCTTTGCAGCCAAAGATGGAGAAGCTCTATACAGTCAGCAAAAACAAAGACCAGGAGCTGACTGTGGCTCAGACCATGAACTCCTTATTGCCAAATTTAGAATGAAATTGAAGAAAGTAGGGAAAACCACTAGACCATTCAGGTATGAACTAAATCAAATCCCTTAGAATTATACAGTGGAAGTGAGAAATAGATTTAAGGGCCCAGATCTGATAGATAGAGTGCCTGATGAACTATGGAATGAGGTTCGTGACACTGTACAGGAGACAGGGATCAAGACCATCCCCATGGAAAAGAAATGCAAAAAAGCAAAATGGCTGTCTGGGGAGGCCTTGCAAATAGCTGTGAAAAGAAGAGAAGCGAAAAGCAAAGGAGAAAAGGAAAGATATAAACATCTGAATGCAGAGTTCCAAAGAATAGCAAGAAAAGATAAGAAAGCCTTCCTCAGCAATCAAGGCAAAGAAATAGAGGAAAACAACAGAATGGGAAAGACTAGGGATCTCTTCAAGAAAATCAGAGATACCAAAGGAACATTTCATGCAAAGATGGGCTCGATAAAGGACAGAAATGGTATGGACCTAACAGAAGCAGAAGATATTAAGAAGAGGTGGCAAGAATACACAGAAGAACTGTACAAAAACGATCTTCATGACCCAGATAATCACGATGGTGTGATCACTCACCTAGAGCCAGACATCCTGGAATGTGAAGTCAAGTGGGCCTTAGAAAGCATCACTACGAACAAAGCTGGTGGAGGTGATGGAATTCCAGTGGAGCTATTTCAAATCCTGAAAGATGATGCTGTGAAAGTGCTGCACTCAATATGCCAGCAAATTTGGAAAACTCAGCAGTGGCCGCAGGACTAGAAAAGGTCAGTTTTCATTCCAATCCCAAAGAAAGGCAATGCCAAAGAATGCTCAAACTACCGCACAATTGCACTCATCTCACATACTAGTAAAGTAATGCTCAAAATTCTCCAAACCAGGCTTCAGCAATATGTGAACCATGAACTTCCTGATGTTCAAGCTGGTTATAGAAAAGGCAGAGGAACCAGAAATCAAATTGCCAACATCCGCTGGATCATGGAAAAAGCAAGAGAGTTCCAGAAAAACATCTATTTTTGCTTTATTGACTATGCCAAAGCCTTTGACTGTGTGGATCACAATAAACTGTGGAAAATTCTGAAAGAGATGGGAATACCAGACCACCTGATCTGCCTCTTGAGAAATCTGTATGCAGGTCAGGAAGCAACAGTTCGAACTGGACATGGAACAACAGACTGGTTCCAAATAGGAAAAGGAGTATGTCAAGGCTATACGTTGTCACCCTGTTTATTTAACTTCTATGCAGAGTACATCATGAGAAACGTTGGACTGGAAGAAACACAAGTTGGAATCAAGATTGCTGGGAAAAATATCAATAACCTCAGATATGCAGATGACACCACCCTTATGGCAGAAAGTGAAGAGGAACTAAAAAGCCTCTTGATGAAAGTGAAAGTGGAGAGTGAAAAGGTTGGCTTAAAGCTCAACATTCAGAAAACGAAGATCATGGCATCTGGTCCCATCACTACATGGGAAGTGGATGGGGAAACAGTGGAAACAGTCAGACTTTGTTTTCCTGGGCTCCAAAATCACTGCAGATGGTGACTGTAGCCATGAAATTAAAAGATGCTTACTCCTTGGAAGGAAAGTTATGACCAACCTAGATAGTGTATTCAAAAGCAGAGACATTACTTTGCCAACAAAGGTTCGTCTAGTCAGATCAGATCTGATCAGTCGCTCAGTCATGTCCGACTCTTTACGACCCCATGAATCGCAGCACACCAGGCCTCCCTGTCCATCACCAACTCCCGGAGTTCATCCAGACTCACGTCCATCGAGTCAGTGATGCCATCCAGCCATCTCATCCTCTGTCGTCCCCTTCTCCTCTTGCCCCCAATCCCTCCCAGCATCAGAGTCTTTTCCAATGAGTCAACTCTTCGCATGAGGTGGCCAAAATACTGGAGTTTCAGCTTTAGCATCATTCCCTCCAAAGAAATCCCAGGGCTGATCTCCCTCAGAATGGACTGGTTGGATCTTCTTGCAGTCCAAGGGACTCTCAAGAGTCTTCTTCAATACCACAGTTCAAAAGCATCAATTCTTCGGCGCTCAGCTTTCTTCACAGTCCAGCTCTCACATCCATACATGACCACAGGAAAGACCATAGCCTTGACTAGGCGAACCTTTGTTGGCAAAGTAATGTCTCTGCTTTTGAATATGTGATCTAGGTTGGTCATAGCTTTCCTTCCAAGGAGTAAGGGTCTTTTAATTTCATGGCTGCAGTCACCATCTGTAGTGATTTTGGAGCCCAGAAAAATAGAGTCTGACACTGTTTCCCCATCTATTTCCCATGAAGTGATGGGACCAGATGCCATGATCGTCATTTTCTGAATGTTGAGCTTTAAACCAACCTTTTCACTCTCCACTTTCACCTTCATCAAGAGGCTTTTTAGTTCCTCTTCACTTTCTGCCATAAGGGTGGTGTTATCTGCATATCTGAGGTTATTGATATTTCTCCCAGCAATCTTGATTCCAACTTGTATTTCTTCCAGTCCAGTGTTTCTCATGATGTACTCTGCATATAAGTTAAATAAACAGGGTGACAATATACAGCCTTGACGTACTCCCTTTCCTATTTGGAACCAGTCTGTCATCTAGTCAAGGCTATGGTTTTTCTTGTGGTCATGTATGGATGTGAGAGTTGGACTGTGAAGAAGGCTGAGTGCCGAAGAATTGATGCTTTTGAACTGTGGTGTTGGAGGAGACTCTTGAGAGTCCCTTGGACTGCAAGGAGATCCAACCTGTCCATTCTGAAGGAGATCAGCCCTGGGATTTCTTTGGAAGGAATGATGCTAAAGCTGAAACTCCAGTACTTTGGCCACCTCATGTGAAGAGTTGACTCATTGGAGAAGACTCTTATGCTGGGAGGGCTTGGAGGCAGGAGGAGAAGGGGACAACAGAGGATGAGATGGCTGGATGGCATCACTGATCGATGGATGTGAGTCTCAGTGAACTCCGGGAGTTGGTGATGGATAGGGAAGGCCTGGTGTGCTGTGATTCATGGGGTCGCAAAGAGTCGGACACGACTGAGCGACTGATCTGATCTGATCTGAGGAGCTGCAACTTCATCTCTTCATAATCAGCTCAAATGCCACGGCCTCTGAGGTTTCTCCTAATCCTCTTAGAAGAAATGGCTACTGAAGGGAGATAAGCTCTCTTCACTGCTAGATGGCCTGAAGGGGCTTCAAAGAACTGACATCTGACCTAGATCAACTGCGGGGGGGGGGGGGGGGGGGGTGGGGGGGGTGGGGGGTGGGGGGGGGGGGGGGGTGGGATATGTTGCCTGCCACATCAGTAAACAAAGATGTTGCAGGCATCAAGCAATCATCTTACAGCGGCCGAAGGAAGGGAATTTAGGTATTTAGGATAGAAACAGGATGCCTGCCATCTAGGTCCACTCTCAACACCCCTCCCCAGAAACTCAGGATGAAAAAGCACAGGATACTGGCCCCAGATAGCTGAGGTGCATATCAAAGGAAAGATTTCAATGAGCTGGAACTTTTGCATCTTCCCATCCATAGGAAAGCACTAAATTCCTCAACTTGAGATACTTGGTTTTCTTTTAATTAACAGTAATCTTTCTTGACTTCCCTGGTGGTCCAGTGGCTAAGACTCTTGGCTCTCAAAGCAGGGGGCCTGGGTTTGATCCCAGATCAGGGAACTAGATTCCACATATTTCAAGTATGAATTCGCAGGCCACAACTAAAGAGCCTGCATGTGGCATCTAAGTCATAGCACAGCCAAATAAATATTTAAAAAAACAAACAAAAATCCTAGTAATCTTTCTGTGTTCTGACTACCTGGCTTTGGTTGCAAAAACTCCTATGTATCCTGGCTCCTCCTTTACCTTTTCCGAGCAGTCTCTCAGACTGTCTGAGATGCTGTTGCCCGGGCTTAAGTCCTTGGTTTTGTCTGCCAAATAAAACATAATTCACAACTTTTAGGTTGTGCATTTTTCAGTAGAAAAATGAGAATTTACCTTTTACCAGCAATGATCATTCTCACTTTAAGGTGAGAAGAAAAGAGAAAAACGTCTGGCATTGGCATGTTGCCATTCAGGGACACCTAGCAGTCTAGGCTGGAAAGACATCTTCTTGGGCCACTGCGGGTTTTTGAACCAAAGTAGTAAACAAGATTCTTGCTAGTCCCTTGGACTGCAAGATCAAACCAGATTTGAATATTCATTGGAAGGACTGATGCTGAAGCTCCAATACTTTGGCCCTCTGATGGGAAGAGCTAACTCACTGGAAGAGAGTTTCCTAATGCTGGGAAAGATTAAGGGCAGGAGAAGGGGGTGACAGAGGATGAGATGATTAGGTAGCATCACCAACTCAATAGACATGAATCTGAGCAAACTCCGGAAGACAGTGAAGGACAGGGGAGCCTGGTGTGCTGCAGTCCAGGGGGTTACAAAGAGTCTGATACAACTTAGCGATTGAACAACAAACAATTTAATAGGCATGAATGATTAAAAAGTGTGTTTTCGACTGTACTGGATGGGCAAACGGATTTTGAGTGACTGTGGTCTACTTAGAGAAGTAGCTCAAACGTTCTCACTCTCCAGGCACGGTTATTTGTTTTCCTACTGCACCCTATGAATAATAGCATTCATCACATAGAACGGTGATTATCTCTTATTTTTTTCAGAGCAGTAGTATCTGTCTTATTTTCTTCCCCTGTTGCACCCCACGTAGGGCCCTGAACATTTTAGGTGCTAAAAAAGACTATATGAATGAATGAATTTATCTTTAATAGACATGTCCTTTAATATATTTTTCCAACGAAGCTTCTATATTATCCTTTCCAGCAAACTCCTAGAAGCAAGCATTACTAAATACCCCAGTCTCGTCTAAAAGTTAACTTTAGGGGGACCCAACCTGAACCGCAAGTAACCTCTTAACAGAACCTATGCTGATAAAGTCTCCGGGTTACTTTCCGCCAACCCGCCCTTCCGTGAGCCCCACCCGCGCATCTCCGGGCGTGGCCGAGCGCGGTGCCTTTAAGAAGGGGGCGGAGCCCGAGTGGAAAGACAAAGCCCCTGGCCGCGCGCTCCCCCTCCCCCTCCGGCGCACCACACGGACAGTGGTGCCCGGATGTCGGTGTCGCCTTCGGTGACAGATGGCGCAGAGTCAGTACATGTTAGAGGGCTTCTCTGGCCTGACCTCTGGATTCCCGGCCTTTCGGTTCCCCGTTTTTCCCCACTTTCAACTCCGCCGCCGGAGGCCCGCGCGTCTGTCACTGGCGCTTACATAACGTGACCTTTCACCTCTTCATACTGCCCTCTAGTGAGCTGCAACCCAACTAGGCGGCCCGGGAAGGGGGCGGGACCCAACCGCAGAGCGGCAGCTCCTCTGAGCCAATAGATTCTGGGTGCTGACCAGTTCTCCGCCTATTGGAGCATTCGCCACCGGCGCCACAGGGGAGCAAGTTAGTGTGCGCGCTGGCCGGGTGGGGGGGTGGAGGGGAATCTCCCGCCATTTTTCAATAATTTCCTCTGGTGCAGCCGAGGACGAGTCGTGACTGCCGAACGCGGGGACCCGTAGCGAAGGTTGGCCGGAGGCTTCGGGACGGCGCGGAAGTGTGTGAGCGAGTTCTGTGCCCGTGGGTCCCGTTCCATGGCTCTCGCGCGGCGGCGCCAGCAGTGAGGGAACCGAGTTCGCGCCGCCCTCTCACCCCTCCCCTCCCCCCACCCCACCCCCGGGAGCCAGGCGCTCGCTCCGGGCCGCTGGGCCTAGTGTTGCGCCGCGGGTCCACTGAGGAGCCGCCGCCTTCCCCTCTGCCGCCGCCGCGATGGCGCCGCTTCTGGGCCGCAAGCCCTTCCCCCTGGTGAAGCCGCTTCCCGGCGAAGAGCCGCTCTTCACGATCGCGCACACTCAGGAGGCCTTCCGCACCCGGGAGTATCCTTTTCCAGCAGCGCCGGCCAGGCCGCCCGCGGGGTGGGGTGGGGCGAGGTGGGCCGCGCAGCCCCGCGCCGGTGGCAGCTGTCAGCCAGCGCGGCGCCGGCGGGCCTGCACCCGGAGCCGGAGCCCCGGGCCCGCCGATCCGGGAGTGGGGGGTGGGGGTGGGGTGCGCGGGCGGGCCGGCCGGCCGGGCTCAGGCCGCCTCCGAGCCTTGCGCCCTCCATCCTTCCCCCGGCTCCGCACTTTGTCCCCGGGCCTCGTTATGGAGGAGCGACCCTCCATCCCACTCCCAGCGGGGGTTCGCGTTAGGCCCTAAGTACCGGGGATGAATGGGGTTTCCTTTGCTGCTGCTTTTTTCTTTTAAAATTAAACCTTCCACTTAAGTTTTGGAAATTGTACTTGCGCGGCCTCGTGATCCGGGTTGTACAAGGAGCGCTTGGGTTCTCCCCCCGGCCCCAGTCTCTGCGGGGACATTTGTGTTTTGCTCCTTCCGAGTGGACTGGAGGCTGATGCACTGACGGGATCAAAATCATGAATTTCCAGACTTAGAGGAAAGACAGTAAAAAAAGTTACCTTGGAGGAGCCGATGCCTTCTATCCCTGGACTTGCACAGATTTGGAATTCTGACGGTGTACAATAATTGGTATTTATCTTTGAACAGCGTTTTTCAAAGACACGCTTGCAGTTTTAATGTTGTGTTGTAGGAACACGAGGCTGATGTTTTAAATGAGAGGCATCCTAATGATTGCTTAAGGTTTCTTGCTGTCATGCTTATTGTCAACTCTCTTAGCTAAACTTGTACCACTCTTACTTTTTTTATGGATGCCAGATGCATTCTGGCATCTTAACCGTAAAAAAGGTTTTTGAATCTCGCATTATTTAGTTTACAGAAAGCTTCAAGAATGAAGGCTACTGTTGGCTTTATCACCGCTTTCCCTTTGAAAGGACTTGATTTCTCAGCAGCGTCCGTTTGCTTCCGTGTAGAAGGAAGTGCGAGTGTGAGCCGTATCATTTGATTATATTTCTCTTTGATCCTCCCTTTAGTGTAGTGCTTTATGGGATTGTTTTCAGTGCAGTTTGAGGATGTTAGGTGTTCACGCCGGAAGGGACTTGGAAAATGAGTCCGTGCTGTAGGAAGACTCTCGAAGAAATGCAGCCAGAGTACCTCAGAGCGGAACTAGATCCTGGAGATGGTGGGGTTCCCCTGCCTGGGTATGCCTGGTAGGCCCAGGCAGTTGAGATCACACGCTTTTAAATGGTAAGAGTCAGGAGGAGAATCCAGTGCTCTTGGCACCTCATGCCTGAAAGTAGATCACAAAGGGAACATGGAATGCTATTCCTTCGCTTTTAATAATATTAATCCACTGTTTGTTCCAGCTGGTAGCATAAGATGTGGGTGTGTGTGTGCCCGCCCAGTGGCTCGGTCATGTCCGACTTTTTACGACCCCATGAACTGTAGCCCGCCTGACTCCTCTGTCCATGGGATTTCCCGAGCCAGAATACTGGCATGGGTTGCCATTTCCTTCGTTAGGGGATCTTCCCCACCCAGGGTTCGAACTCCCGTCTCTTGGTGTCTTCTGCATTGGCGAGTGTGCTCTTTACCACTGAGCCATCTGGGAAGCCTGTGGTATAAGTTACTTGTGTTTAAGGGAGAGGTTGAAGTGGTAATTTGGTTCTTCTTGTCCTATTAGGGCTTTGGGAGGATTGTTTTGGAGAAGTGCTCCAGCTCTCCCAAACACAGCATTATTCTAAAAGTGCCCTATTTTTTTTTTTTTTTAAATAACATTCCAAAACAGTGAAGTAAAAAATTACTTGTGGAAATATACTATATCCTTTTCACATGTCTTTTGAGCAGTTGATGGTTATTCACACGAATATTACTGGATGTTGATTTTCACGTCTGGTTCTAGTGAAGTATAAGAAACTGCAATAGGGAGGAGACACATTCTGAGTTTAATAGGAACTGAGCTCTGTTTAAAAAAAAATGGCTGTAGATAGCCAACTTAGAACTGGCAGCCTAGGTTTTTTCGTATCATTTACTCAAATTGTTGAAATATAATGGTATATATGAAGTGTTTCTTTTAATGATGACAGTTGAACACTGATACGTTGATACGCGTAGCTTTTAAAGTGTTGTGTATTTAATAAAAATTCTTCATCTTTAAAATCTCCCCTACCAATTTTTAGAACTCTCTTAACAAAGGAGTTCTTAAATTGTGTTAACCTATTGGGGAGAAATTGCTCCCTTGGGAATGTCTACAAGTGGAAGCATTTTGAGGATGGTTTTTAAACTATTGTACTATGTGGTTGGCAGGTTGGCATATTTTTTTATTAGGCTATTAGTGATTTCATAGAGGAGAACTAGGATGTGGTTGGGTAACTGCTGCATTTGAAGTGTTGGTTTTTTCAGTTTTAAGTTTATAGTTACAATTATGTTTTTAATAGGATTTCATACTTTAATTTTCTCCTAATTCCTCCCTTTGGATTGCATGTATATTCTGTAGCAAATTTGTATGGTATTTTATTGACTTAAAGCTATGAGCATTGTGTTCTTGAAGGCATTGTTGTTTGTCTTCATTAAACTTACAGGGATAGTTGTGAATGATGCACACACATTTAATGACTGGGTTGTATATCAATGATTATTGTACCATACCTTTAAATCTATGGCACATTGCTTCCCAGGATAGTACTACTACAGGCAAATGCCTAGATCTTACCTGAAAAGTTAACTTTATCAGAATCGCTTCTTGATCTGATTGTTTGACAGTAGATGTCTGCATTGACTATGTTTAAGTCAAGATGGATTTTAGGGAGGAACTGAACCTGCAGGCAGCCTGCTGTAGATTATTGTTATTATTTTCTTTTGTATTGCTTTGTCTACCCTAGTTTCTAAAGCCTAGAAACTAATTCATAACCTTAGTAACATCAGTATGAGAAGTTTTAGATGGTATAATAAGGAGAAGCTGTTAGACTATACAGTTATTCTGGCTCTAGGTAAGAATAACTTAATTTGCCAAGAAAAACATGACAAGCATTTTAAGAGTTGGGGTTAAATAGTAGATGCAAGACAGGATTTTATTGGACAGTTGGAATACTGAACTCGTATGCTGATTTTCATAATTTAATATCTTTAACAAATTATTACCAGATTAGAGTTATTTTTAACTTAATGACAGGCTGGTCCAAAGAGAGAAAACAGGCTAAAAAGCAAACCTTGTTTTCTCACTTAGAACTCCTAGGGTTATAGTTATACTTATTTAACCTCCATACTTTTCTGGGCCGCTTCCTTTCAGGCTATCAAGTACTGTATTGAAAGAAACCATACTTAAAAGGCTAAAGAGAACAAAGAAGCATATGGTGGTAAGGACGTACCTCTTAAACTCTTGAAAAGGGAGATACATAATGAGTTAGTCTAGGATTTGAAAATATCTTATCATTTATAGTGTACACAACCTTTGGAGAATTGCTTTGACATTTTGTCTGTAATTATAAGTACAGCAGTCACTGGAACATAAAAACTTCAATTGGCATTTGCCCGAAGGGGTTATTTGAGAGTGAGTGACTTATTTTGGTAACCTAAAATCTGAAATAGGATTCAGAGGCAGCTGACTCAATATCCTTCTGATAGGCTCCCCCCCCTTTTTTTTTAAAAAAAATAAATAAATAAGTCAAATGAATAACTAGAAAAGAGTTATATAAACTTAAAAGTACCTCATGATAAGGGTTGTTGTAGAAATTTCAGTTTTAAACTTCTAAAATTAATCTAATTTGAGTAACTAGTCAATTAAAAATTGTGTTGTCAGAGAAACTTCATTCCTAGATATAAGCATTAGGATTGTACTGCTGTCCGATGGGGAGAAGGCAATGGCAACCCACTCTAGTACTCTTGCCTGGAAAATCCCATGGATGGAGGAGCCTGGTGGGCTGCAGACCATGGGGTCGCTAAGAGTCCGACAAGACTGAGCAACTTCACTTTCACTTTTCACTTTCATGCATTGGAGAAGGAACTGGCAAGCCACTCCAATGTTCTTGCCTGGAGAATCCCAGGGACGGGGGAGCCTGGTGGGCTGCTGTCTATGGGGTCGCACAGAGTCGGACACGACTGAAGTGACTTGGCAGCTGTCCAGTGTGATGTGGTGGTGGTCGCTCCAGGGATCCCTGACCTGGGAATTGACCCTGGGTCTCCTGCATTGTAGGCACATTCTTTACCAACTGACCTATAAGGGAAGCCCCAATGTGATGTGAGCCACATGTAATTAAATTTTATCTAGTGGCCACATTTGAAAAAAAGGAAAATGGGTGAAAAAAAGGAAAGAGACATTTTTCTTATTTTCCAAGATTCAGGCTGAAGGAGCGGTCCCTTATCTGCAGCATCTCTTTCTGGTGGCAGAAAAAACAACAGGAAACTGTGATGGCTTTTTAAGCTTCTTCCTGGAGGTGGCCTCTGTTCCATCTATTTGTCAAAGCAAGTCATGTGGTCAGGCCCAAAGTGGTGATGGGGGGTGATGTACTTTGCTCTTCCCAGGAGGCCTTTCAAGCCACGTGGTAGTGGGTGGAGATGTATAGATAGAATCCTCTTATGGATTGGAGTGGATATTTGGAAAGAATAATACTGTCTGCCACATTTTAGGGTTAAGGAAATATTTCCTGGGGAAAGTTATTTTTAAGTTGAGATCTAAAGGATGGTTAGCAGTTAGATAGGGACTTTCCTGGAGATCCAGTGGTTGAGATTCTGCGCTTCCACTTAAGGGGACATGGGTTCAATCCCTGGTCAGGGAACTAAGATCCTACACAGGCCGGGTGGCGCAGCAAAAAAACCCCAAAACATTTAGTTAGATGAAGAAGAGGTCTATAGCTTTTGAAGAGCTTGTGAGTTTGATGGTTCTTGATTTTGAAAAAAAAAAAAAAAATTACTAAAAAAAATGTTAAAACCTTTTATTTTTTTGTGCCGTTGCACTTGTGGAACCCGGGCAAATGGCATGAAACTCACTGAGTTCTGACTGCTGGACACCAGGGAATTCCCGCTTTTGAAAAATTGAAATCAGCTTCATATGTCTGGAGTGAGAAAGTAGGAAGGAGACACAGTGATGAGGTGCACACGGGGCTGCACTGCCTGTCACTGTGAGGGGGACTGAGGGACTTGGACTTTGCCTTAAAGTTAGTGGAGGCTGTGAAAAGAATTTGAAAAGCAAAGAAGCAAGCTTTTAGGTTAGGAAGATTACTGTGGGTGCAGCGTTGAGAATGGTTAAGAATGGATCTGTAGCCTCGAGACCAGTGGCAACTAGACTGATGATTAAGTCATCTCAGCACTAGACAGACAACAGCGGTCTGAATAAATTCACTAGCCCTTGAAGTGGAGAGAAGTAGTTTGTGAATTTCTGAAATAAGTAGATTTGGCAGGATTTGGTGATTGATTGAGGAGGAGTCAGGTTATGTTTTGGTTATCATTTGGTTAATGGTGTCCTGTGACATCAGTTCAGTTCAATCACTCAGTCGTGTCTCTTTGCGACCCCGTGGACTGCAGCATACCAGGCTTCCCTGTCCATCACCAACTCCTGGAGGTTGCTCAAACTCACGTCCATCGAGTTGGTGATGCCATCCAACCATCTCATCCTCTCTCGTCCCCTTCTCCTCTTGCCTTCAGTCTTTGCTAGCATCAGGGTCTTTTCCATTGAGTCAGTTCTTCGAATCAGGTGGCCAAAGTATTGGAGTTTTGCTTCAGCATCAGTCCTTCCAATGAATATTCAGGACTGATTTCCTTTAGAATGGACTGGTTTGCTCTCCTTACAGTCCAAGACTCTGAAGAGTCTTCTCCAACACCACAGTTCAAAAACATCAATTCTTTGGTGCTCAGCTTTCTTTATAGTCCAGCTCTCACATCCATACATGACTACTGGAATAACCCTAGCTTTGACTGTGACATAGAGGACCCTTTGAGACTGGAATATGTGAACCGTGAACTTCCTGATGTTCAAGCTGGTTTTAGAAAAGGCAGAGGAACCAGAGATCAAATTGCCAACATCCGCTGGATCATGGAAAAAGCAAGAGAGTTCCAGAAAAACATCTATTTCTGCTTTACTGACTATGCCAAAGCCTTTGACTGTGTAGATCACAATAAACTGTGGAAAATTCTGAAAGAGATGGGAATACAAGACCACCTGATCTGCCTCTTGAGAAATCTGTATGCAGGTCAGGAAGCAACAGTTAGAACTAACTGGACATGGAACAACAGTCTGGTTCCAAATAGGAAAAGGAGTATGTAAAGGCTGTATATTGTCACCCTGTTTATTTAACTTCTATGCAGAGTACATCATGAGAAATGCTGGACTGGAAGAAGCACAAGCTGGAATCAAGATTGCTGGGAGAAATATCAATAACCTCAGATATGCAGATGACACCACCCTTATGGCAGAAAGTGAAGAAGAACTCAAAAGCCTCTTGATGAAAGTGAAAGTGGAGAGTGAAAAAGTTGGCTTAAAGCTCAACATTCAGAAAACGAAGATCATGGCATCTGGTCCCATCACTTCATGGCAAATAGATGGGGAAACAGTGGAAACAGTGTCAGACTTTATTTTGGGGGGCTCCAAAATCACTGCAGATGATGACTGCAGCCATGAAGTTGAAAGACGCTTACTCCTTGGAAGGAAAGTTATGACCAACCTAGACCACATATTCAAAAGCAGAGACATTACTTTGCCAACAAAGTCAAGGCTATGGTCTTTCCTGTGGTCATGTATGGATGTGAGAGCTGGACTGTGAAGAAGGCTGAGCATGGAAGAATTGATGCTTTTGAACTGTGGTGTTGGAGAAGACTCTTGAGAGTCCCTTGGACTGCAAGGAGATCCAACCAGTCCATTCTGAAGGAGATCAGCCCTGGGATTTCTTTGGAAGGAATGATGCTAAAGCTGAAACTCCAGTATTTTGGCCACCTCATGCGAAGAGTTGACTCATTGGAGAAGACTCTGATGCTGGGAGGGATTGGGGGCAGGAGGAGAAGGGGACGACAGAGGATGAGATGGCTGGATGGCATCACTGACTCGATGGATGTGAGTCTGAGTGACCTCCGGGAGTTGGTGATGGACAGGGAGGCCTGGCGTGCTGCGGTTCATGGGGTCGCAAAGAGTTGGACACGACTGAGCGACTGATCTGATCTGATGAGACTGGAAGGAAGAGGGTGGGGTCCACCTTTAAAAGAAAACACATATCCCCTGAGGACATAAAGTGGTTAGAACCAAATAGGTCCAAGGTGGCAGAAGCCTGGACTTCCAGTAACCTTGAATTTCATTATATATACTCTTTGTAATAATACTTTAGCATATGGTAAATGACTCCCACAGGCACCAAGACCTTTTGGAGGCTGAGCCATAAAAGGCCAGAGAGTGGGTGGTGGCCCAATTCTTGGAAATGCCTGCCCCTTTCCCAAAATAGTTGGAATAATCCTCCTACTACTGCCTATGAGTTTACCCAACCCATTAAAAACTAACCATCCCGTATTTCAGGGCCTCTCACCTTCTGAGGTGGCCCCACTCTGTGGAGTGTGTGTCTCCCTAAATAAACCTGCTTTCCCATTTAGGTCTTAGGGCAGAGCCTGACTGCTTGCATCCTTCACAAGTGTTCTGTGTTAATAAATCTACTTCTTGCCTATAGCTTTGCTTCTTGCTGAATTCCTTCTGTGCTGATACTAAAGAACCTGAGCTTCATTAAGTCCTGAGACCAGGTATGCAACTTCAGCAGGGAAACTGGGTTCAAGTCCCATCTGCAATGTAATTGGGTTTCAGTCTCAGTCTGAGATGTGGGGTTTCACCTAGAAGAGGATCAGTTGTTTATTTTGACTGTGGAGTCATGAAGTGTTTAGTTTGGACATTCTTATTATGTTGAATTGCTGAGGCTATCCAAATGGAGATGTATGTGTTACTAGTATATATCTATATATGGGCCTGGAGTTCAGAGAGAGGGGACTGAGCTGCTGATAGAAGTTATTAGCATTTGTAGATAGTAATTGAAGTTAATAGGAGTCGATGAGGCCACCCAGAAGGAGAATGCTGTACTGATAAAGATTTTTAAAGGCGGGTGGGAAAGACTTGTATCAGGGTAGAAGGGACTGTCATTACTGTATTTGAAAAACCATAATCAATATGCATATATATTGTTTGAAACTAGTTTCCTTTTTTTTTCCTTCTGAAAATAAAAATCTTAGAAAATAAAACCCAATAAAGTCTTGATAAGAGGTTTTCAGTTCTGTAGGGAGTCAGAGTATTTTTCCCATTGCAACATATTTGCATTTCAAGGGGCCTGAGGGCAAGTGAGATTTTTAAATCAGAAGAAACGGGTTTAAAAGCAAATGAGACTGGGGAAAAAAAGGATGTGAGCGTGAGAAGCACAAAGGACCTGAGAAGAAGATTACCAGGGAGGCCAGTTAAATGCTTTGAAATATTATGACTGCTTGAGAAATGAGGATCAGGAGCTGAATTTGGAGAATGGCTCTGTTATGGGAGAGAAAGAACTGAACTGAAAAGTATGTAAGTGGTTACAGTAGGGGGGCTCAAGAGGTTAGGATGAGTCCCTGAGTTGGACCATTCAGTGAGATTGGGCCCTTACTGACCTGGGGAGTTTGGGAGTGTCTGTTAAAGAGCACGTTTGAGCCGGAGTGGAGGGGTAGTGAGAGTTTAGGAAAAGTTGGATTTGAGGAATCACTGAGGCATCTGGGTGGCAGCAGTCCTGTGTATTATTGGCCATATGGGTCTTGGTCTGAGGAGAATGGACTTGGCACGTTATTCCAACTATTGAAAGTAACAGTAATAAAAACGTAATGCTTTCTCTTTAGGATATATTTGTTAATCTCACATTCTCTCTGATGGTGCAGCGTATTTCTTCAGTGTAGCCGGATGTATTAGAATGTTATTAAGCTTTTTGAATGTTTAAATAAATCCACTTACTGATTGTTTTTATTTTGCCTCCCCTCCCCAGGTGCAAATAGAGAAACAGAAAACAAACCCATTTTGTTGGTTAGTTAGTTACTGTCCCCATGGAAGCCGTGCTAGTCCGTTTTCACCATAGGATTTTATAAATTTTCAGTGATTAGATTTGCATAGGGCTCTATGGAAGTCTGACTCCTGGTTTTCACTGGTACTCTGTTTTAATAGTTTAATCATTTAAATATTATCATCACCCCACTGAGGAAAAAGAGACGCTTTCTTTTTGGCAGATCCAGAGAATGATACAGTGAGAGAAGGTACTTATTTATTGACTAAAACTACAGTTTTGGATTATTTGTGGATTTATCCCTGTCATTTTTCTTTTAACTCATAATAGCCCTAGAAGACCAAGAATCTCCTTATATTAAAAATGAATTATTTGTTTAGTTGTTCAGTAATATTACAAGAGGAGCTGTTTAAAAACTTTTTATTTCAACCATTATAGAAACTGTCACTTGGAAAGTACAGAGATTGGCAGTTAATTCTCTAGTTGTGGTGTCCGTTTTCCTGCATAGCATCTTCTCCGGTTCATGAAAGTGAATTAGTTGCCTGGCACTTGAATTTGAACGTGGCTGGCTGATAATGAATTCCAGTTGGGGTGGTGTGGAAAGTTCCCATGTACACGGCACTAGTTGTATGATCTCTTCCTCCCTCTCCCTCACAAAGATGGGCTAATTACTGGTAAATGACTTGTGAACGTGGTGTTACTGGAGATAACATAAACTCTGGATACATACTGCTGCTGCTGCTAAGTCTCTTCAGTCGTGTCCGACTCTGTGCAACCCCATAGACTGCAGCCCACCAAACTCCTCTGTCCGTGGGATGCTCCAGGCAAGAGTACTGGAGTGGGGTGCTACTATGCCAGAATTATTTTTAGGATTTTATGGTATTTATTTTTTAAACCCAAGGGAATTAAGAAGTGTTCCCAAGGTAGACTGAAAGGTTATTAGTAAATAGATCATGACTGTGTGCACAGGGTTATTATTCCAAACTGCCTGGGAAACTGGTGTAGCCATTTTATCTTACTGTGGAACTGATTCTTTCATTTGAGTTGTGAATTTCACATACCTTAGGTTCATATTCCTTATCTCTTGGGTTTTATTTTGCTTTAATTTTTTTCTTATAATTCTTAGTTCTGTGGGAGTCTTGTGAAGTGAAATTTGGGTGAATAGTGTTAATCATCTTGCTTGGATTTGCCAGCTGAAAACTCTTGATTTCTGTTTATGCTGTGCATTACAGTGAGGATACTGTGGTTTTTTCCATATGTGATAAGTAGTTTGTGGATTAGTCTGTCTGTTGCTTGAGTCTCGTTTTCCTGAGCCACTGCTCACAGAGAGTATGAAGCCCGCTTGGAAAGATACAGTGAGCGCATCTGGACGTGTAAGAGTACCGGGAGCAGTCAGCTCACACACAAGGAGGCCTGGGAGGAGGAGCAGGAGGTTGCTGAACTGTAAGTAGGAGAAGCACTGCCCTTCTAACGCTGTCTTCACATGATGAGGAAAAGGGGACTATTAACCACAGAACAGTATTTGTGTTTAAGTTGATGGGGCTTAAATTGGAATGCGTTGTATTGATGTACTGGTGTCTTGCCTCTTGTCATTTTGTGAGTAACACAGTATGTGGGATATACAGTTGTGCGTACACTTAAGTTGTGCACCAGGCTTTTGAATGTTCTTGCTGTATACTTTTCCCTTATAAATACTCTGGGAATGTGGTTCTAAGTGAAGGAAGCTGATATAATCTAGAAGTAATACAGAGGCAGCAAATTAGCAGAGGATTTTCTTTATTTTGTGGTCATTTGAAATTTAAGACCGTATTTATAGCAGCTATTGAAAAGAAATACACAGTTTGAAGATAGTTTACCTGAGTGGGATGGTTAAATGAGGTATCTTAAAAATTCTGTGTGTGTTCAAAGGATGTATTTGTCTGGGTATTCTTTCAAAGAAAATACTCAGAATTTAGACAACAGATGCTTGCAAAAATAAGTAGGAACTAGGGACGATAAAACTACTTTTTTTTTTTTTTTAGCCTTTTTTGAAAATGAAATATAGTTGATATGCAGTTTTATGTTTTAGGTGTACAGTATGGGGGTTCATAATTTTTTATTTTTTTAATTTTATTATTTGGCTGCTCTGGGTCTTAGTTGTAGCATGTGGGATCTAGCTCCCTGACCAGGGATCGAACCTGGGCCTCCTGCACTGGGAGCTCAGAGTCTTAGCCACTGGACCACCAGGGAAGTCCCTGATTCATAATTTTTAAAGGTTATGCTCAGTGTAGGGAAAGCGCAAAGTAGCCAAGGTGGTAGTAGTCAGGCTCTCTCGCTCTCACCCCACGGTTTATAAATACTTGGTTATGTAACAGCTGAGCGCACTTACAGCACTGAGCATGCGCATCACGATGGGTACCTGCTTGGGCACAGCCCACTTTGTTCTGTAAACGTATATAAGCTCCACGTGAAAAGCCCTTGCAGCTTCATTATGGCCATGTCCACTAGATCAGAACGGCTGCCTCACGGCTGCTGTGCCAACCCGGAGAAAATAAACGTGTCTGCGGTTCCTATGGCTCCGTGAGTTTTCTTCCAGCTTCCCTGATCACACCTTGCCTACCATGGGTTCAGCGAACAGTGAAATACAGTGAGACACCTATTTATAGTTATAATAGAAAAAAATACCCTTTTGGAAATTCAGAGTAAAAATGTTTTCTGTGGACTTCTCATTGACTTCTCTTAATAGTATATAAACAGAGAGCATACAGTTTAGTAATTAATACCATTCTGCTCTTTTGCCTGTGTAACAGAGCACTATCTTCACTTGAGACCTGGGCTCTCGTAATGGCTCCATCACTAATTAATAATTAGTCAAGTCTGTTAACCTGGTGCCTGTCTCTTTGCTTAGGTCACTGACGTTGTTGCGTTTTGAATTAGCGTTATTTATGTTTATACCTTGTTAGTGTTTTTAGACTCTGGGTTGGCCTACCTTTTCTGTAAAGTGCCAGTCAGTGTATTTTAGGGTTTGTGGGCCATATTGTCTGTGTCTCAACTATTCAGCTTTGATGTTGTATAGTGAAAACAGCTATTAATAATACCATAACTGAAAAAAAAATATAATACCATAACTGAATGGAAGTGACTAGGTCCCAATAAAATTTTATTTACCAAAAGTACTGGTAGCAGGGTGGAGTTGACTCATAGGCTGTTGCTGACACCTATAGTAGCCTGTAAACTAGAGGGCAGACGTCATGTTTGATTTATGCTAAAATTTGTCACAGTGCCTAGGCACAATTGTTTGCACTGTAAAAGCACATACAATTTGCTCTTTACAAAATATAATGCTACCTTCTGGATGTGTTTTTGGGTGTGTAAAAGTTCTCTTTAAATGAAAGATGATAACCATTAACCTACAGCAAATAAAGAAAATAAGTAAGTAAGGGGGAGGTCAGTTATTGTCGCTTGTGATGTGGTGATACACCTGGATAACCCAAAGACAGTCAGGTGGACAACTGTTAGGAACAGATCAGAGAATTGATGAAGATAAATTGCTCTCCTTCACACAAAGAAATAAAGTACAGTGGAATTCACAGGTTAGCAAGACTAATTTAGAGTAGCTGGGGAAAACTCCACGAGGTTTAGTGAAGAAGGTGACAACTTGAAGGATAGTTTGTGCCTGGCTGCAGAGGATAGGGTGAGGTGTTTATATTTATTTCTATGAATAATCTTTGTGTTTTCCAGTGCCTTGCCTGTATGTGCTAAAGGACTTTTTCAATTGACCCGAATAACTCTGTGGATAGTCTTTTTCCGCATTTTCTTGGAAACTGATGACTTATTTGTTTAGTTTGAAGGAGGAGTTCCCTGCCTGGTATGAGAAACTTGTCCTGGAAATGGTTCACCATAACACAGCCTCCTTAGAGAAGCTAGTGGATACTGCTTGGTTGGAGATCATGACCAAATACGCAGTGGGAGAAGAGTGTGACTTTGAGGTGAGCGCCTGTTTTTACTTATTTTTTTAATGTGATTTGATTCACTAACCATATGACAAGATTATTTCTTTGTGAGTAATATTGAAGTCCCCTTTACGTAATAGTATCAAATATATTTTTAAACACATAATATTAAGTATTTTAATCACTAAATTTTAGAACTATGTAAAAGACTTTCAGCTATTTTTAGTCCAAATCTATGGACTCTAAGGCAAAAGATTTCCATTTCCCTACAACAGTGATTGAGTTGACTTCTTTCTATATAACTTTAATTTTCCAGCCCATTACTAGAGGATGACTATCACTGAAGTAAATAGGTAGGATGACTATTACTATTACTAAAGGGTTTACTGAAGTCATAGGTAAACTATTTACATAACACTAAAGCATTCCCTACATTGTCCTTTGAAAGTTTAAAATAAGATTCATTTGTTGAAGTTCTGTATGTACTGGATACTGGGCTGGTTGGTTTATATAATATCTTACAGAATCTGCACAGAAAGGCTGAGGCAGTAAACAGGCTTAGGTGCTTAAATAGCTTGTTCAGGTTGATGCAGTGTACTAGTATGTAATGAAATAGCTGACTGACAGTGGCCAGGACTTTTCAAAGTTTAGCCTAAATAAAGTTACTTTGAGGATTTCTGAATATGCATTCTTGGGCCCCATCGCCTGAGACTTTACATGGAGGATCTAGGGTAGGACCTGAAAGTTTGCAGTTCTAACACCTCTAAGATGTGATGAGATGAACAGCTGGGGGACAGCTGTTTTGGGCAGCATCAGCTTAACTGGTAGACAGTTGATTATCTGACATAGTAAGTCTTAGAAGCGGGCAATTCCAAGTTTGGTGTAGAGGCTGTCCTTGTGCCTTTCTGTTCTGTTGTTGGTGTGTTTGGTGTTGTCCGTAGTTTTGTTGCCTCTCGGTTGTAAAATTGTGACTGTATTCAGAACAAGCGAATGCTTGTCTAAGCATAGTAAGAAAATCTTTATCAGAAGCATATTCTTCCCTATTCCCTTTTATCTTTATTTTATTGACTACACCATGGCTTACATAACCATTTTCAGCTACAAGGGGGCTAAGAAAGTGAATACTCCCTTTTTTTTTGAAGCCTCAAAAGGAGGGAGAAAAGGAGGAGGGGGTGGCTTAGGTTAACCCAGCAGTAGCCAGTAAGTTGTTGTCTGGTTCCAGAGTTCTTGTTCTTTCCTCAGTTTACTTTGACTCCCTGTATCTCCCAGCTACTTTTTATATTTGTAATGTCTGTGGAATCATCATTGGGTTTTAATCACACACTTTATATCATTCAGTGTCCTGGCAGGAAACAGATGGTATTATTCAAATAGTGTAATTGAATTGAGTTTGAAAAAGAAACTTCAGATCACAGTCTGGTCTAGGTAAAGGAAAACCAACAAGGAAAGGTTAAGTACCTCATGGCAATCAATAGTGGAGAGGCTTAACTGCTTCTAAACTCCAAGTAAATGAGGTGAAGGGAAGGTTACTGGAACTAGGACAGAGTGATGTAATTGTAGAAAAATGCTTTGGTATAGTGAGAAGCAGCCGGCGTGCTAATGACAGTCAGGAGATGCCAGTGCCACCCCAGTGTCAGCTTTCTTTCACCCTGTGATTTTCTGCTTATGTTCCCCATGGGTTGAACTCCTCAAAACCTAGGGAGAAAGGAGCCCTTTGATGTAGTTCATTAAGGTCAGCCTGTTTAAGCACAGAGCAAGGTCGAGAAGACCGAGATGGACTTGGAGTGGTGAAAGGAAAATACTGCAAGGTGGAGGAGGAGTTCCAGAAGAGGGAGAGAGGTGTGTTTGTGAACGTATGAGAAGATGTTTATATTCATCAGGAATCTAGAAAGTCAAATGGAAACCACAGTGAGATCATTCTATACACATCTGATTAGTGAATAAAGAAAAGTTAAAATAATGCCAAGTTTTGACAAGACTGTGGAGCTGCTCATGCATTGCGAACTATTTCAGTAACTGCTTTGGCATTATTAAATACAACATGCCCTTTGACTAGGGTTTTTATTCTTGAGTGTTTTCTCTTTTAATAACTGAAAATGTTGAGCACCTTTTCTGCTTGTTGCTACATTTTGTTTGTGTTTCCTTTGGTGAAATGTCTGATTAAATCTTCCTCCATTTTAAAATTAAAATTTAATTTAAATTGGATTATTTTCTTGTTTTTAAGTTGTGAGACTTATTTATATTTTCTGGATACAAATCTTTTGCTATATATATGCTTTTTTTGTTCCGATCTAGGAATTGTATTTTTATTCTCTTAACAGTGTCTTTAGAAGAGCAGACGTTTTTAGTTTTGATGACACCAAATAGAAAATATCTAACCATATCTATAATTATATGTAATATAAATGTTCTAAGGTGAAAGTTGTTTAGTCGTGTCCAACTCTTTGCAACCCAGTGGGCTGTAGACCACCAGGCTCCTCCATCTGTGGGATTTTCTAGGCAGGAATACTGGAGGGGTGGCCATTTCCTTCTCCAGAGATAAATGTTTTAAAGCTTCAATTAAAAGGTAGAGATTGTCAGATTGGATAAAAAATTTCAGAGTGATTGTAATGCAAAGAATCTAGCCAAAACAACTTTGAAAAAGAACAGCAAAAGTAGAATCCTAATGCTCTCTGGTTTTGAACATTATTAAGATGGTATAATTTGGTATAAACATAGGCAGATACATCAGTGGAACAGAATAGCATCCAGAAATAGACACGTATGCACACGCATGCATGCGTGCACACACACACATAGTCTGCTGAGTTTTGATAGAGGTGGAAAGGTAATTAAAGTGAAGAAAAGATAGTCTTCAATAAGTGGTTCTGGAATAATTGGATATCCGTATGTAATTGATTTTTTTTAGAAAATGGAAATTCTTGAACTTTATTTACACATGTCAGGTTTGTATAGTAGTTACCGTTTGCCCTTAATACGTTGGTACATGAATTATGAACTAGATGGTGATCATTTTATTTGTTTAAGATGTCCTGTTTCAAACTAGAGGTCTGGGAAATAAGGTTGGGAAAAAAATCACTGTACTTGGCTCCTTTAGAGTTCTGTGTGCTTTTTTGGTCAGGTGATGTGGAACGCATATCACCGTTACCTTTACGTTTATAGCTCTTAATTATTATCTTTGACTCTCTCCTATCTTTTCTTATAGGTTGGGAAGGAAAAAATGCTCAAAGTGAGGATTGTTAAGATTCATCCTTTGGAGAAAGTAGATGAAGAGGCCACTGAGAAGAAATCTGATGGCTCCTGTGACTCTCCCTCAAGTGACAAAGAGAATTCTAGCCAAATCGCTCAGGACCATCAGAAGAAGGAGGCAGTTGGGAAAGAAGAGGAAGGAAGGAGAGAGAGTATTAGTATGTATGATACTGCCTGTCCTTATTGAGCTGTGTGACTCTGTTTATTTTATTATGCACAAATCTTTTTTGAGTTCTCTAGCAACTCAGTTTGTAATTGAATTTTGTTGTTAGATAGACGTGCTTTTGTTTGTTTATGCTTTGGAAAACATACCTATACTGTCACTCAGGATTTTTTTTTTTTTTTTTTTAATTAAATTTTATTTTGCTTAACTTTACAATATTGTATTGCTTTTACCATACATCGAGATGGATCCGCCACCAGTATACACGTGCTCCTCATCCTGAACCCTCCTCCCTCCCCCCTCCCCATACCATCCCTCCGGGTCGTCCCAGTGCACTGGCCCCAGGCGTCCGTTATCGGGCATCGTACCTGGACTGGCGACTCGTTTCAGATATGATATTATACATGTTTCAATGCTATTCTCCCAAATCATCCCACCCTCTCCTGGTCCCAGAGTCCAAAAGTCTGTTCTCTACATCAGTGTCTCTTTTGTCACTCAGGATTTAAATCTCCTTTCACAATTAAGGGATTGGGAAGTCATTTCCTGTAGTTTCTTAGAAATCTGTGTGCACATACCAAGCTACTCAGGATGGGAAAGAAGGTTTGTCTTCTTTTTCTCTTTAAGTTGGAATTACCTGTATATGCGTGGAAGTGGGGTGATCTGAGCAGGAGGGATAAATTCTAATCCCTGTTTCTTCTTCACATTGCAAGCCAGTGCAATGGTTTTGAGGTACTTCTTTTGTCTGTTATCTGTAACTCACATTCCTTCTCAGATGGGAACTGCCAGAATTCTGAAGCACTATGGTGTCTAAAAGTAATTTTTAGGGACCTAGAGACCTAACATAATGTTTTGAAAGTTGAAGAATTGAGACATTACACATTGGGAAAATTATTTATCCTCTGAGGCTTTCCTCCCCCCCCCCCTAAAAAAAATCTGTGTCAATTAGGAATTTAACTGGGATAGATTTCTTCTATCTCTGAAGGTATGAGTACTGACAGGGTTTGAATATATTGAGCTTCTTCCTCTTGACTATCAGAGGATCAAAGTTTACCTCATTATGTAACTGTTACGAAGTTTGAATTAGAACATTGTATTAGAGCCTTATGGTATATGCTTCCATTCTGTTTTGTGTCTCCTTATGTTTTGGGCATGTGCAGATGGTTTTAAAGGGATGTCCTTTTCTTGTCCCAAGGAAACTTCTGAGACTGTTATAATGCTTCCACCTCAGTTGTTGATGCTTCAGTTTTTTTCACTGTGTATTGTTAATGCTGATATCATTGTTTTTCAGTTTCTCTTTTCCTTCTTTTTGATACTGAATTTTTACTTACATACCCAAGACTTGAGGTTGATAAGTGTTTTGGTTAAGTGTTGACTGATGATATGTCTCTAACACTACTAGAATCAGATCATTGGAAGGACTTGCCTGATGGTCCAGTGGTTAGGACTGCCCTTCCACCACAGGAGGCACTGGTTTGGTCCCTGATCGGGGGACCTGAGATCCCTCCAAGCTAGGCCAAAAATAAAAGATCATAGAATCAGTTCATCAGAATAACACTAATGTGTTACAGCTGTTTGTTTTATTCCTTAAGCATTGTGTACTTAGGAACCCCTAGTTTTAGACTTTGGCTTCTTTTTTAGGATGTTATATGCCTTAGTTTAGGTTTCAGTTTTGGGATATAATGTTATTGCTAGTCTGTGGAAAGAATGGTAGGTGGGCTCAGTTCAGTTCAGTCACTCAGTCGTGTCTGACTCTTTGCGACCCCATGGACTGCAGCATGCCAGGCCTCCCTGTCCATCGCCAACTCCCGGAGTTTACCCAAACTCATGTCCATTGAGTTGGTGATGCCATCCAACCATCTCATCCTCTGTCATCCTCTTCTTCTGCCTTCAATCTTTCCCAGCATCAGGGTCTTTTCAGGTAAGTCAGCTCTTCATATCAGGTGGCCGAAGTAGGCGGGCCAAAGAATGTTACAATGTACTCTGAATGTTTTGCATTTCCATAGAAATATGATAGACAAATTCCAGTATTCAAAATGTTTTCTTACAAGGTAGCCTTCCTTCTCCTTTATGGGGGGAAATGTATTAGGCAGGAACTTTTCAGCTTTGTATTCTTAACCTCACTGTTACGAATTTCTGTGTTCTTCTATCAGAAAAGAACTGTCATTCCTCTTGGTCACAATACCTGCTCTGAATTCCATTCCTTCCTGCTTTCTCAGGATTGGGTTAACTTTATTATTCTGCACCGCAGTGCTCTTGAGTGGTTATTCTCAACTTATAAATGAAGTCCCAGTTTCCAAAAGCAAAACATACTTTTCCTTGATCCTGTTGTTTTCTTTCTGACTTACTCATTCAAGCCAAAATTCTTGAGAATGTTGCCTCCACTTTTTGACCATCAGTTTATTCCTTATGCTGTTAACTTGTGCTTCTTGACTCCTGAAACTGTTCCTAGTCAGGTTGTAGGTGGCCCCTAATTGCCGGATCCACTGCTTTCTTCTTAGTGTGCTTTATTTACTTGCATATTTTACACTGTTGGTCACTCTCCTTTTTAATTTATTTAATATCAGGGTCTCCTTTTTCTCCCACTACTTCTCTTTTTTTGCTTACTCTCCCCACTGCTGTTCCTTAGATTTTGTTTGTTTTCATATGATTTTGTTCTGCCTCCTTTTCATTTTTCAACACATCTGCTTGGTTTCTAAGGCAGAACACTGGGAAGCCTTTAGCATCTCCCACATCTAGTTGGTTTCCAGGTCTGTCGTCTCAGCTGTTGGCTTCACCATTCCTGATACATAAATTCAGATATTGACGATTGTATCTTCTGATTTCCTTTCTTCAGTCTCACTTTCCCGTTTTATTCATTTTCTGACTGCTGAAAGTGTTTTTTTTTCCTTTTCTTAATTTTTCACATTAGTTCTCTTTCCAAAATGTACATCTGATTAGTTAGATCAAAAATCCTTTGTTTCCCTATGCCCGTAAGACAAATTCCAATCTATTTAAGTGTTGTGCAAGGTTCATTATAATTTATAAACCTCTGATAACCTCTTTAGTCTAATTTCCTTTTTTTGGCCATACGAGGTGGCATGTGGGATCTTAGCTTCCTGTCCAGGGATTGAACCTGTGCCCCCTGCAGTGTGCCCCCTGGAATCTTAACCACTGGACCACCAGGGAAGTCCTGTAATCTGATTTGTTTAAAAAAAAATTATAATGTAGATCATATTCACCCGTGTCTCATTATTTATAGTCTCTGAACAGGTCATGTTCTTTCTAGGTCTTCTCTGCCTATCTTTCAGGCTAAATTCATACTTCTCTCTTTTTGAGTATTTTTCTCCCTGTAGTAATTTTCTATACCAACCTCTATTATAGTATTTTCCTCCTTGTATTGTAATTATTACTGACTTCTCCAGTAGACTTTAGCTACTTGAGGTAAAGGCTTTACAGTTTATCTTTGGGTCCCATAACTCGGTGCATGGTTGCAGAGTACGTGTTCAGTAAAGTTATTGTTAATGAATGAATGGGCAGAATTAAAAGAATTACTTTTTTTTCACTAATTTTCTGTTTATTTGACTAGACGACAGAGCGCGCAGATCTCCACGAAAACTTCCTACTTCATTAAAAAAAGGAGAGAGGAAATGGGCTCCTCCAAAATTTCTGCCTCACAAATACGATGTGAAGCTACAGAATGAAGATAAGGTTAGTTGGCACTTTATATTGAGCCTCTTACACATAGTAAGTATTGTTTAAGAAAGGATCGAAGAGCTAGTTTTCTCATAGAAGATGTGCTGTGTGAATGAATTTGTTTCTACAACAAATTCTGAGTGGTTTTCTGGTCTTTGTGATTATGACTTTAAGTTAAATTGAATTTTCTTTCCTAGGAGAGCACATGCTTTTTCCTTTTTAATAGGAATTATTAGAGTGTAAGAGTAATTTGCATTTGAGCTTCAAAGTTCGTTGTCTAAAAAAAATAATAATCTGTTTCCAGTGGTTATGGACTTCTGAGGAAATAGCTCTTCCCAGTTAAAGGTAGAGCTATTTGTAATAAAATAAGCTGAAAGACTGAGTTAGCTCTAACCAGTGCTTTTACAAGGAATCTGTGGAGCTAATCATCTAAAATGGTAAATACCGTTTAAGTAACTTAGTACTATGTATTACTGATGCTGATATGTTCAATTTCCATATTTTTACATGCCCAGAATCAGGATGTATCAATTTTTTTTTAATGGAAGTATAGTTGATTTACAGTGTTGTGTTAGATTCTGATGTACAGCAGAGTGATTCAGGTATACATATATATGCATATTCTTTTTCATTGTAGTTTATTAAAAGATACTTAATATAATTTCTTGTGCTATATATTAGGACTTTATCTATTTTATATATAGTCGTTTGTATTTTTTGGAATCAGGTTGTATCTTAATATCAGTTGGCAAGAATTTTTTTGTTTGTGGTGCATAATGTGTCTTTCATTAATAAAAGACATCTTAGATTTCATGAAACATGGCATGTTGCTTTCAGGTACTTGTATTTCTGTACGTATAAAATCTTATTAGAAAGTTTTGGGGCAGCTAGGTGTGGAAGGCAGCTGTACACTGGTTTTTTTTTAATAGAAGAGCAGCTAAGGCCTGAGAAAGCCTCTTTTAGAATGTTGTTTCTTTTCCCCACGTCAAAATATTGACAAGTCTTATTTCATTTTGAATCATTTGTTTTATAGTTAGTGATCTGAAGACTTAATTGCATTATCAGGATTTCTTTATATTTTAAAACTGGGTGTTAAATACAGTTTACTAAACGTTTTATGTCCCATTCAGCAAGGTGGGTTGTTAAAACATTGCTAGCAAGTCTCAATCACTTCCCTAATTAACGTTTGTTTTCTTATTAATGATTGTAACTTATTTGGTTCACATGTAGTAAGTATGGTTTACTGTGAAATATGGTTTTATAGAAAAATAGAAAATACAAATTAAAAAAAGGTATCTCTGATCCCATACTTAGAGATGATAATTGGTGAATGTAGATGTGGTTAGTTGGTGGTTAGCTTTTAAATGACTCTTAAAAGTGGGACTATTCTATATATATTTTGTAACTTGCTTTTTTCATTTACTGTATGAGTATCATTAAATTTTCTTCCAAAATAGTATTCTCAGATTGTTAAGTATGTATGATAGTCACCAAGGGAGTTTATTACAAAATGAAGATTTCCAGACTTCACCTCCACAAATTCTTCTGACTCAGTAGCTTTGGGATGAGGCCCAAGCATCTGCATTGTAATAGCACCCTAGATGATTCTGATAACTCTCCTGATTGAGAAACTCTTTGCCTCCTTGTCTGCATACTGTCTATATGGATATTTTAATTTGAAACATGAGTCCTTTATGGATATACCTTTATGTATTTTCCCTCTCCCCCCCACCCCCCCGCCTTTTATAAGCAGTTGATGATGACTCTCCATTTATTTCTAAATTCTTAATAAGAGGAACTGTGGGCAATGGCTAGACACATTTTTCAGACTTTGATACATGTTGACAAATTGACTGAGATATATTAACATTCTGTCTCTGAAAAAGATGATAACCCTATTTTATAGGTGGAATTAGGAGTTCTCTGGAGAAAGTATAGATCTTTGTTCTCATTGGTTAACTGCTTTTGACCCCAGTAATGAGTTATTATTCTTTGTTGATCTAGATCATCAGTAATGTGCCAGCAGACAGCTTGATTCGTACAGAACGCCCACCAAATAAGGAGATACTTCGATACTTTATACGGCACAATGCGTTACGGGCTGGTACTGGTGAAAATGCGCCTTGGGTGGTAGAAGATGAATTAGTGAAGAAATACTCCCTGCCTAGCAAGTTCAGTGACTTTCTGCTTGATCCATACAAGGTAAGGCACCTTAATTTTGGACGGAAGGATAGGACACTATTAAATGAATTTATTTTCTCTGATGGCTGCAATAGAATTAGGTTTACAGTAGATTTTAAACTCTAATTTTAAATAATGAATTCAAAAATTTTTCACATGTATCTATTTCATATAGGTGGTGATAATGGGGCTGGTAGGAGAGAGGTTGCATTGAATATCTCCTCTTCTAATGTGACTTATTTTTACTGTGATTGCATAATTAAAACAAAGAAACATTACATGCATGTGCTTTTTTGTCTCAGATCTTTCTTGCAGTGAGGTATGGTGTTGAAAATATTTTGAAAATTGATTGCTAAAAATGAAAGCTGATATTTGTATTGTCAGATAAAGTCAAATATACTAACATCTTTGAAAAGAATTAGTAGAAAATCTAACATTCCCCTCTGGGTTTTTTTCCCTTTAATTATCTCACTGGGTTTTCACAATATTCTGATGAAGTTATATGGTGTATCTGTATTAATCTTACTTTCCAGATGGAGAAACTGAGACTAGTCTAATTAGAACCAGCAGAAAGTAAATGACAGAAGCTAAGACATTGGCCTTGGATTTCTTATTGCCTTTTCCATCTCAGGGTTTCTTCAGTAATATATTTTAAATGTGGGTTTTGAGGGTATTTATTTCCTTTTGTTGATAAAAATTACTTATTTACATACTGATATTTCCTCTTGATCTCTGGGCCAGAATGTGATCAGGAGAGGGCTGCTGGGGCATTAAAACTAAGTCAGAATTCAGGATTTCTCTTTTTATCTCTTCCTGTAATTATGAAAAACTAAAAAAAAAAGAAAGAAAAATTAAGGATATCTTACAAGTGAGTCATGAACTAAATTATGTCAATCATCTTATATGCTAGCAAAAGTATATTGACAAATATATATATTTTTTCAAACTTTGGAAAAGACCCTCCAACCATAATATTACCATGTTTTCTTATTCTAGGCCAGCATGATCAAGCAAAGATAAAGAATTCTATATAAAATCATCTCTAAATGAGTTTTAAGACTCTTGAATCTTTTAAGTCCTTAAATATTTTCCTCTTTTAAAATTTTAGTTGTCTCTTATGTATTTTAGCTTAGTGATTCAAATAATATGAATAACATGAAATATCAAATAATATGAATAACATAAAAGGTCTCTGGGTTTTATTAGAACAAAAAAACTGATCCACACTTACTGTAGGAGCCAGAGACTTAGAATTCCAGGAATTTATCTGTTGAAAAGCAATTTCTGAAGAAATTGGCTATTCTGAAATTTTCTAATGAGGGCTTAAAATATTAACTTAATGAAATTTGGCTATAATTCAGATGGAGACTAGGGAGTACAAGCTTGTTTAGGCTAAACTGCCGTAAGAAGACAGTGATTCTACTTAAAGAAATGGGGAGTCATGTAAGATAACCAGTCTACAAATTAAGAGTGTATATTTATCTTATTATGTATTTTGCGTCCCTAAAGAGTAATTTCTTATTCTCCAATATTTTTTGACATTTCACTGATCTTTCTTTTTTGAGTTTATATACGTTTCTTTTTCCTTTTTATAAAATCAGCTGTCTTAAAAAACTTTTTGGCATCACAGCCAAGACAGAATATACTTAAGGCACAGATACGTAGACCACGAAAGAGTGCTTTGGATTCTTTCCTGATACAAAGGAAATTTAAAATAATTCATGGACAATTAAAGTTGATCACTTGTGATCTGCCTGTCCCAAAGGCAATGGGTTTGTGCTTGCTTCAGTAACACCTACATTAAAATCAGAACCAAAAGCAATAGGTTAAAAATTTTTTTATTTTTGGTTTAGTAGAATTTAGTGTTTTGGGAGGCTGCTGGATACAATTACTGTAGAGAGAGATGAGGTCTGGAGAGAGGAAGCAAATTGTGAGTAATAGTGTTAGGAAAGGACTGATGGGGGGAGCTTAAGTGGGAGAGAAAAATTATTTAGAAAAGTAGAATTTTTTAGTGTTATCTGAGCAGAGCCTGATACGGTGATAGGCATGTGTTTGTGGTCTTGTAAACCTTAGAACTGTACAAAAAAGATCTTCACGACTGAGATAATCATGATGGTATGATCACTAGAGCCAGACATCCTGGAATGTGAACGCAAGTGGGCCTTAGAAAGTATTACTACGAACAAAGTTAGTGGAGGTGATGGAATTCCAGTTGAGCTATTTCACATCATGAAAGATGATGCTGTGAAAGTGCCGCACTCAATATGCCAGCAAATTTGGAAAACTCAGCAGTGGCCACAGGACTGGAAAAGGTCAGTTTTCATTCCAATCCCAAACAAAGGCAATGCCAAAGAATACTCAAACTACCGCACAGTTGCACTCATCTCACACGCTAATAAAGTAATGCTCAAAATTCTCCAAGCCAGGCTTCAGAAATATGTGAACCATGAACTTCCTGATATTCAAGCTGGTTTTAGAAAAGGCAGAGGAACCAGAGATCAATTGCCAACATCCACTGGATCATGGAAAACGCAAGAGAGTTCAGAAAAACATCTATTTCTGCTTTATTGACTATGCCAAAGCCTTTGACTGTGTGGATCTCAATAAACTGTGGAAAATTCTGAAAGAGATGGGAATACCAAACCACCTGACCTGCCTCTTGAGAAACCTATATGCAGGTCAGGAAGCAACAGTTAGAACTGGACATGGAACAACAGACTGGCTCCAAATAGGAAAAGGAGTATGTCAAGGCTGTATATTGTCACCCTGCTTATTTAACTTCTATGCAGAGTACATCATGAGAAGCCCTGGACTGGAAGAAGCACAAGTTGGAATCAAGATTGCCAGGAGAAATATCAATCACCTCAGATATGCAGATGACACCGCTCTTATGGCAGAAAGTGAAGAGGAACTAAAAAAGCCTCTTAATGAAAGTGAAAGAGGAGAGTGAAAAAGTTGGCGTAAAGCTAAACTTTCAGAAAACGAAGATCATGGCATCTGGCCCCATCACTTCATGGGAAATAGATGGGGAAACAGTGGAAACAGTGTCAGACTTTATTTTGGGGGGCTCCAAAAGCACTGCAGATGGTGACTGCAGCCATGAAATTAAAAGACGCTTACTCCTTGGAAGAAAAATTATGACCAACCTAGATAGCATATTGAAAAGCAGAGACATTACTTTGCCAACAAAGGTTCGTCTAGTCAAGGCTATGGTTTTTCCGGTGATCATGTATGGATGTGAGAGTTGGACTGTGAAGAAAGCTAAGTGCCAAAGAATTGATGCTTTTGAACTGTGGTGTTGGAGAAGACTCTTGAGAGTCCCTTGGACTGTAAGGAGATCAGCCCTGGGATTTCTTTGGAAGGAATGATGCTAAAGCTGAAACTCCAGTACTTTGGCCACCTCATGCGAAGAGTTGACTCATTGGAAAAGACTCTAATGCTGGGAGGGATTGGGGGCAGTAGGAGAAGGGCATGACAGGATGAGATGGCTGGATGGCATCACTGGATGTGAGTTTGAGTGAACTCCAGGAGTTGGTGATGGACAGGGAGGCCTGGCGTGTTGTGATTCATGGGGTCCCAAAGAGTCGGACACGACTGAGCGACTGATCGGAACTAAACTGACGGAAACCTTAGAACATAAATTAGTTGAGATTAAGATCTGTTTTACTCATCTAATATCCTGTGATGTTTAGCGCAGGTATAATATGTACATGGCTAGTGAATTCATTTCTTTAAGTACATGGCTAGTGAATTCATTTCTTTAAGAAGTTCTGTTCATTGAGAAAAATGCAGCTGACCGTTAAGTTTAGGGAAAACATTTTGTAGGCCTAATCACTTGGAGGAATGATTTATAAGGCACTTAGATAGTAAAATAGCATTCATCTCAGACGCAATCAGCCATCTCGGCTCATTTCCCTGTTGTAATACATTGCCGCTGTAGTGTTTTGTTAGCCTGTCCATAATTTTTTTTTTTTTGGCCTCACAGCATGCAGGATGCATGATCTTAGTTCCATGATCACGGATCGAACCCACGTCCCCTGAAGTGGCAACACAGAGTCCTAACCAGCAGACTACTAGGGAATTCCCTGTCTGTAATGTTTTGAACTGGTATATTCTAGTAGGGAAGCATTCAGATAGAGACAACAACAAGAAAATAATACTATTTAAGACATTTGGAGTCCTAAAGTAATTTGGATTGGTTTAATATGATTCTTAATACATTTATAAAGTATTTTATTTTGAAATAATTTCGTGCAGAAAAACTGACATATACTACAAAGAATTTCTGTGTATTCCTCAAGCAGATTCCTAGAATGTTAATATTCACCACATTTTTTTTTCTTCACACACGCATTTTTTTCTGAGCCGTTGGTAGTAGGTTATAAGATAGGACGCCATTTTGCAAAATACTTAAATATGTGTTTCCTTAAAGACAAGGATATTTTCTATTAATAACTATAGTACAGTTACCAAAATCAAGAAATTAGCATCAAAGCAATGCTGTTACCTGGTCTGGAGTTTTTTCTTTTAAGTGGCCATAATCTCAAGATTTTATTATCTTCATAATAAAATAAGAAGCTTAGAACTGAATCACTTTGGATCTTTCTCTTCTTACGTCCTCCCAGCTCAGCATGCATGTATGTTAATAGCCAGCATTCTCTTAGATCTGCAGTTGGACTCAGTGCATTCAAGCCTCTGCAAAATCTTCTTTATGGTTTTAGCCTTTCTCTGGAAAACCGGCTTAGTCTGTCCACCATAACCACTCTGCTTCCTGTCATAACTCTTCTTTCCCTGGAGAATAGAGAGACTCCTTGCGCTTCTTGGACTGTGTCTCTTTGTGGGCTGGTGCTTGTGGCACTGACTACAGAAAGTCCAACAGGTTATAGGAATGGTCACCATGTCTGCGAGAGTGCTGTCAGTGTGGGAAGAAGTGAGCCAGAGCTTTAACTCCGATTTTGCTAATTGTCCCAATAACATCCTTTTAGCCAAACAGATTTTGTCTTGGCCCAAGTAGGATTTAATGTAGTATCATGTATTACCTTTATCTGTTACATCTCTGTAGTCTTCCGTAATCTCATTTCCTTTGTCTTTTAAAAACCTTGACATTTTAAAGAATACAAGTCGATTATTTTGCATAATGCTCCTCAGTTTGAGTTTATATCCTCATGCTTAGAAATACCACAGAATTGTTGTTGTATTCTTCTCAGTGAATCATATCAGAAGGCATGTGGTGTAATTTTGTCTCATTACTAGTGAAATTTAATTATTGTACGTTTTAAAAGATATTTATCTCTCCTAATAACTGAAATTTCAAGTAAGTGTTTATAGTCCTGAAATTTTTCTTTGAATAAATTTTGGTTTGTGAAGTTTGGTTATGAATTAGAGACTAGAGCTGAAGTACTTTAAAAAATACAGTGATTTTCAGAGCACTTAAAACTATTATATAGTAACACATTTCACACATTTGCCAATAAAAGCATCTGGAAATCAAGAGGAACCCACTCTGTGAATGTTATCTTGAAACTCCTAACATGGTTCCTGTGCAAATGAGAAGAGTGAAATAAGAATCAAAATATAGATTGCCAAAGTTTTCTAATTCAAGGTTCTTACTGCTAACTATTAAGTTAAATTTAGCATCTGAATGAGCTGCTATAAATATGTTTATTCATTTTTATCTTATTAGATTTCCTTATTTGTGGTGGTGGTTTGTTCCAGGTGACAGGAAACAAATGTGGAATTGTATACACAATTATGGAACTGTATAGCCTCTTATGTTCCTGAGACATAAATAATTTTTTCCTGTTTATCGGTTAAGAAGGGCCTTTGTCAGAAGAGCTATAATACTGCCAGTCCAGGTGCCTATTCTTTTCTCCCTCTCTGTGCACTGTTCTAGTAGATTACTTTTGCTGAACGGGGGACAGGGTAGACCCTTAGCACATACGTGGTTTTATGCTTTTTCAGATTCCCCCTGAGCCCAGCCATGCCGGCTCCCACTGGCTGTGGCTGCCCAGCATGCCCTATGCTGAGACGACCCAGTTACTGAAGGACTGCTCACGCGGGGAGCCGGCCTTTTGGGAGGGGGTTGGGTGAGTTAATTTCTTTCGTTTTTAAGAAAAAAAAAAAAAAAATATATATATATATATATATACACACATGGTGTGGCTTGGCAAAGAAACACACCTTATTAAAAAAAATGGGCTGCTGGACCATCTCATGGCTAAGCCATCCTCCCAGCTCTTTCTTGCGTAATCATTTCTGCGTAATATAGTGCTTCTAAGTAGAAGAAATTTATGCTTGAGTGGCTTTTTGAATAAATTATGTAATCAGTAAATTAAAAAATGGCCCAATTATAATAGATCCTATTACAAGATATCTATTAAAAACGGTAAAAATGAAGTCTCATACTCATCTCCTTTTTAGTGATAAATTTTTGGAATGACTTTAGAGATAATCTGTTATCCTACACATTAGAAAAAGCATCAGTTTGTTATGTCTATACTCTGAAGATTTTCCAAGTCTAGCTGAAGTGGATGATTAACTTTTGGAAAGCACGTATTTATCTTTAATTCCTGCCAGGGTAATTTTGGGCCTTAGTCTGTGATTTGTAGGGTGGTCTCTGAAATATTGTTTTCTTTGAAGTTTTGTTGCTATTCTGCCCACAAGAAGGATGGACTCTGACATAAGTTATCTTTGCTTATTCTTTTTAACATTTTGAAATAGAGTTATCGGGAACTAGAACTGGGAAATTCTTGCCTCTGGGGAAAATGTGCCCTGAGTCACAGATAATGTATATATTCTATAAACTATGAAACCTTTTTATCAGCCCATACTGAGGATAATTGGGGAATAGAACATCCAGTTTTGGTCAGGGAATGAAAACAGCCTGCTAGGGGAATGGTGACCTACAATTGCTTATAGTTCTTAAAGGGCAGATTGGCCTTTAAAGTTAGAGAACTTAGCCAGAAGGATTGCTTAAGTATAGCCCACTCATTCATTACAGACCGTATTTCTACCTCTTCTGCAACTTAGGTCTGTGAGTTTGTTTCTCTGATGATCATATATCCTTGATGTTTAAATCTTATTTGGCATTATAGTACAGTTAATTAAATTTTACTTTACCTGTTTTGTTTACTTCTAACAAGAGCATAAGTGTTCTATATGATCACTGAGACTTGCTTCACCATAGCCATTTCCCTGTTGGCTTTTCAAGGGTCCTGATTTCATACTTGATGGTCTCCAGTGGCCTCCTTGCCTGTAGTCTCATCTCCCCCAAGTCTGTCTTCTCCTCTGCCTCCAGCCTGCTTCTTTAGAAGTTAGTCCTTTAAAGGCAGATACTTGAAGTTACACTCTTCTGCGTCTGAGTGCCTTCTGTGTGCCTAACTGCCTTTGGTAATAGAAATCAAGTATTCTAGGGGTTATCTAGTCTTTCTCCTAATTACTTAAAACAGCAAAATTTTTTTGAATTGATGGTACTTTTTCATTGCTTGCTTATTATTTCATGTAGTTTATTTTAACTGCCAGGCTTTTCTCTCTGTAATTATATCCTTTCAAAGCATCAAAATCAACAGTGTTTTTGTTTTAATAAACACTTAAGTAGAAACAGTGGTATCATGACAGGTTGACTGGGTTCTAACCTATTAAGTCATTCTGTATGATTGGGATAAGGTAGAGATCTAAAGTAGGTCCACACCCTGTCCTTGTGTCTTTTATTCTGGTCACGTTTAAGCTGAACATACGCAGGCTAGGACCAACTAGATACAATAGAGCAAGGGAACTGTAGGTTTATGCAGGGTTGATGGAATGACTGACTGGAATTTAATCTGGGTAAAGGAATAAGAAGTGAGATTGGTAAAAATGTTATAGAATTAATGGATTAATGAATTAATGGTTCTGCTGGGATTGAAGGATTGCGGGGTTGGGGTGCTAAAGGGAGTGAATTTGAAAGATGTGAGAGGATAATCAGGGAGAGAATTGTATGAGGTTGAAAGCTTTTCAGACTTGTAGTTAATAATGTATTCATGGGAGTGGGTTCTTGAGGTGTGGGGAGCCCGAAGGCCAGGGATCAGGAGGGCTTCCTATTTATGAACAGTGTTTTGTTGTTAATATATTTACTGATACTTTTAATAAGGAAAATATGCTTCTGAATTTAAACAAAAATACTTAAATGGTATACTTTCTCTCATCCTAAGCATAGAATACCACCAGTTGTAACAGAAGTTTAAAGGATAAAAATCCAAATCTGTCTTGAGCAGTAAATATTAAAATTTCCCAGATGTTGCCATTATCCAGATCAGATGTCCTTAATCTAGGTCCCATGGACTCTGAAATTGTGTATATGATTTTTGTATGTCTTCGGGGAAGGAGTTCACAGATTTCATTAAGGTATTTAAAGGCTCAAAATCTATATGTAAGAAAGTAGTCTCATACCAGAAATGCCTAATATTATAGGTTGTTGTTTTTTTTTGGGGGGGGGCTATGCGGCATGGCATTTGGGATCTTAGTTCCCTGACCACGGATCCAACCTATGTCCCTTCAGTGGAAGCATGGAGTCTTAACCACTGGACCTCCAGGGACATCCTGGAGTATAGATTTTTAAGTCTCGGTATCAGGAGGATTTTGTGTTGATAAGGCTAAATAAAATATTAACTAACATTCATGGCTTTCTTTTCTCAGGGACAGAGTGTCCATTAAGAGAATGAATTTGTAGCTTTACCTGAGTGGATGGGAAGAGGGCCTTTAGGATACTTAAATAGTATTTCTTTAAATTAGATTTTAAAATTAATTTTGCTTCTGTTCTTAAATTCTAGTATATGACTCTCAACCCATCTACTAAGAGGAAGAATACTGGATCTCCAGACAGGAAGCCCTCAAAGAAATCCAAGACAGACAACTCTTCTCTCAGTTCACCACTAAATCCTAAGTTATGGTGTCACGTACATCTGAAGAAATCCTTGAACGGCTCGCCACTCAAAGTGAAGAACTCAAAGAATTCCAAATCTCCAGAGGAGCATCTGGAGGAAGTGATGAAGATGGTGTCGCCCAACAAGCTACATGCCAACTTTCACATTCCTAAGAAAGGCCCACCTGGCAAGAAGTCTGGGAAGCACAATGACAAACCTTTGAAAGCCAAGGGCAGAGGCAAAGGCATCTTGAACGGACAGAAATCCACAGGGAATTCGAAATCTCCCAAGAAGGGCCTGAAGACCCCTAAAACCAAAATGAAGCAGATGACTTTGTTGGACATGGCCAAAGGCACTCAGAAGGTGACTCGAGCCCCGCGGAATTCCGGGGGGCACCCCCAGGTCCTCTGGCAAGCCTCATAAACACCTGCCTCCCGCCGCCCTGCACCTCATCGCCTACTACAAAGAAAACAAAGACAGGGAGGACAGGAAGAGCGCTCTGTCCTGCGTGATCTCCAAGACTGCTCGTCTCCTCTCCAGTGAAGACAGAGCGCGCCTCCCGGAAGAACTGCGGACTATTGTTCAAAAACGCTTCGAGCTTCTAGAGCACAAAAAGAGGTGGGCTTCTATGTCTGAAGAGCAGCGCAAAGAATATCTGAAAAAGAAACGAGAGGAGCTGAAAGAGAAGTTGAAGGAGAAAGCCAAGGAGCGGAGGGAGAAAGAAATGCTCGAGAGACTAGAGAAACAGAAGCGGTACGAGGACCAAGAGTTAACTGGCAAAACCCTTCCAACATTTAAATTGGTAGATACCCCCGAGGGGCTGCCCAACACACTCTTTGGGGACGTGGCCATGGTGGTGGAGTTCTTGAGCTGTTACTCCGGGTTACTCCTGCCAGATGCCCAGTATCCCATCACTGCCGTGTCCCTCATGGAAGCCTTGAGCGCAGAGAAGGGTGGCTTTTTATACTTGAATAGAGTGTTGGTCATCCTCCTGCAGACCTTGTTACAGGACGAAATAGCAGAAGACTATGGTGAGCTGGGAATGAAGCTGTCGGAAATCCCTCTGACCCTGCATTCTGTGTCAGAGCTGGTTCGGCTCTGCTTGCGCAAATCTGACGTTCAGGAAGAGAGCGAGGGCTCGGACGTGGACGACAATAAAGACGCTGCGTCATTTGAGGACAATGAGGTCCAAGATGAGTTCCTAGAAAAGCTGGAGACTTCTGAATTTTTTGAACTCACATCAGAAGAGAAACTGCAGATCTTGACAGCCCTCTGCCACCGGATTCTCATGACGTATTCTGTGCAGGACCACATGGAGACCAGGCAGCAGATGTCTGCAGAGCTATGGAAGGAGCGGCTCGCTGTGCTAAAGGAAGAGAATGATAAGAAGAGAGCAGAGAAGCAGAAGCGGAAAGAAATGGAAGCCCGGAACAAAGAAAATGGAAAAGAGGAGAATGGGCTAGGCAAGGCAGACAGGAAGAAAGAAGTCGTCAAGTTTGAGCCCCAAGTAGATACGGAAGCTGAAGACATGATCAGTGCTGTGAAGAGCAGACGACTGCTTGCCATTCAGGCCAAGAAGGAGCGAGAGATTCAGGAGAGAGAAATGAAAGGTAAAATCTTGTGGAAGGACGGAAGTCACTAAGGTGTCACGGTAGTGTCTTCATGTGTCACAACTGTTCATTTATTTTTGTGTGTGATAACCCAGATCTTCCTCCATGAGTAAGAGTGTAGCAGGAGTGTTCAACCAGGGATTCTGGTTGACAGGCATAGTTTGACTTGGATTAGTGTGATGGTGGCATCTCTTCTGGCTCTAGTGAAGGACCAAATCCACAAGGAGACATGCTGGAAACAACATACGACTTGGGAATGGGCCAACCTGGGTTTAAACCCCACCTCTGACTTAGCTATATAGTTCTTTGAGCAAGTTGCTTATCCTCTTATGCTCAAGATTGCTGTAACAATTGAATGACAAGGTATTTGAAGCCCCCAGCTTGGTCGCCACCTCAGATATTAATCTTTCCTTTATTAAGATGTAAGGAAATAAAAACTGGGGGCTTCCTAGCACCGTTAAGTCTGAACTTAAAAAAAAAAAAATTTTATTAAAAAATAATTCACACACTATACATCTCATCCATGTTTATTGTACAGTTCATTGTTTTAATATATTCACAGATATGTGTAGTCTTTCAGATCAGATCAGTCGCTCAGTCGTGTCCGACTCTTTGCGACCCCATGAACCGCAGCACGCCAGGCCTCCCTGTCCATCACCAGCTCCCGGAGGTCACTCAGACTCGCATCCATCGAGTCAGTGATGCCATCCAGCCATCTCATCCTCTGTCGTCCCCTTCTCCTCCTGCCCTCAATCCCTCCCAGCATCAGAGTCTTCTCCAATGAGTCAACTCTTCGCATGAGGTGGCCAAAATACTGGAGTTTCAGCTTTAGCATCATTCCTTCCAAAGAAATTCCAGGATTGATCTCCTTCAGAATGGACTGGTTGGATCTTCTTGCAGTCCAAGGGACTCTCAAGAGTCTTCTCCAACACCACAGTTCAAAAGCATCAATTCTTCGGCGCTCAGCCTTCTTCACAGTCCAGCTCTCACATCCATACATGACCACAGGAAAGACCATAGCCTTGACTAGGCGAACCTTTGTTGGTAAAGTAATGTCTCTGCTTTTGAATATGCTATCTAGGTTGGTCATAACTTTCCTTCCAAGGAGTAAGCGTCTTTTAATTTCATGGCTGCAGTCACCATCTGCAGTGATTTTGGAGCCCAGAAAAAGAAAGTCTGACACTGTTTCCACTGTTTCCCCACCTATTTCCCATGTAGTGATGGGACCAGATGCCATGATCTTCGTTTTCTGAATGTTGAGCTTTAAGCCAACCTTTTCACTCTCCACTTTCACTTTCATCAAGAGGCTTTTTCATTCCTCTTCACTTTCTGCCATAAGGGTGGTGTCATCTGCATATCTGAGGTTATTGATATTTCTCCCGGCAATCTTGATTCCAACTTGTGTTTCTTCCAGTCCAGCATTTCTCATGATGTACTCTGCATATAAGTTAAATAAACATGGTGACAATATGCAGCCTTGACGTACTCCTTTTCCTATTTGGAACCAGTCTGTTGTTCCATGACCAGTTCTAACTGTTGCTTCCTGACCTGCATACAGATTTCTTAAGAGGCAGATCAGGTGGTCTGGTATTCCCATCTCTTTCAGAATTTTCCATAGTTTATTGTGATCCACACAGTCAAAGGCTTTGGCATAGTCAATAAAGCAGAAATAGATGTTTTTCTGGAACTCTCTTGCTTTTTCCATGATCCAGCGGATGTTGGCAATTTGATCTCTGGTTCCTCTGCCTTTTCTAAAACCAGCTTGAACATCAGGAAGTTCACGGTTCACATATTGCTGAAGCCTGGCTTGGAGAATTTTGAGCATTACTTTACTAGCGTGTGAGATGAGTGCAATTGTTCGGTAGTTTGAGCACTCCTTGGCATTGCCTTTCTTTGGGATTGGGATGAAAACTGACCTTTTCCAATCTTGTGGCCACTGCTGAGTTTTCCAAATTTGCTGGCATATTGAGTGTAGCACTTTCACAGCATCATCATTCAGGATTTGGAATAGCTCCACTGGAATTCCATCACCTCCACTAGCTTTGTTCGTAGTGATGCTTTCTAAGGCCCATTTGACTTCACATTCCAAGATGTCTGGCTCTAGGTCAGTGACCACATCATCATGATTATCTGGGTCTTGAAGCTCTTTTTTGTACAGTTCTTCTGTGTATTCTTGCCACCTCTTCTTAATATCTTCTGCTTCTGTTAGGTTCATACCATTTCGGTCCTTTATCGAGCCCATCTTTGCATGAAATGTTCCTTTGGTATCTCTGATTTTCTTGAAGAGATCCCTAGTCTTTCCCATTCTGTTGTTTTCCTCTATTTCTTTGCATTGATCACTGAAGAAGGCTTTCTTATCTCTTCTTGCTATTCTTTGGAACTCTGCATTCAGATGTTTATATCTTACCTTTTCTCCTTTGCTTTTCGCTTCTCTTCTTTTCACAGCTATTTGTAAGGCCTCCCCAGACAGCCATTTTGCTTTTTTGCATTTCTTTTCCATGGGGATGGTCTTGATCCCTGTCTCCTGTACAATGTCACGAACCTCATTCCATAGTTCATCAGGCACTCTATCTATCAGATCTAGGCCCTTAAATCTATTTCTCACTTCCACTGTATAATCATAAGGGATTTGATTTAGGTCATACCTGAATGGTCTAGTAGTTTTCTCTACTTTCTTCAATTTCAGTCTGAATTTGGCAATAAGGAGTTCATGGTCCGAGCCACAGTCAGCTCCTGGTCTTGTTTTTGCTGATTGTATAGAGCTTCTCCATCTTTGGCTGCAAAGAATATAATCGATCTGATTTCGGTGTTGACCATCTGGTGATGTCCATGTATAGAGTCTTCTCTTGTGTTGTTGGAAGAGGGTAGTAGTAGTGTGTAGTCTTTATCACAGTCAATTTTAGAAGACTTTAATCACCTCAAAAAAAATACCTCATGCCCTTTAGTTACCATGATCCCATCCCGCCCAGTCCTGAGTCTGTTACATCGTATCAGTGGAGTTGTATATGTGGTCTCTTGTGACTGGCTTCTTTCACTTAACTGTGGTTTCACAGTTCAGGTTGTAGCCTGTTTCAGCACTTAATTCCTTTTTATGGTTAAACACTGTCCCACTGTTCGGGTATGCCGCATTTTGTTTCTCCGTTTATCAGTTGATGGACATGTGTTTGTTTTACTCTGCTGGCCACAGGCATTGCTGTACAAGTTTTCAGTTTTCATGGGTGTATATACCTAGGACCCATGGCAGTGCAAGTGCCAAGTCCTAACTGCTGCGCCTCCTAGGAATTTCCCTGTATTGGTTTTAAATAGATGAAATTTGTCTTAATTTTTTAAAGTAACATCTCTAGACTGATCCATTTTCCAGTTTCTTGCTACATTGTAGGTGTTACAATCAGTAGAGCAGTAACATTTCTGGCATTGTAAATAGCAGTACCTTGTTTACAGTATCGAAATTTGTGGCAGTTGTGGAAAAACTTAAAAGGCAAAATTCCTAGGCTTCTTTCTTTGTTGAGGGAAATTTCTATCTACATAGAATAAACTTAGGAATGACCACAAGCAAATGGATTAAAAAATCTTTTCATCATTGACGGTGTTAACTTGATGAATAACTTGATAAATTGTATTAAGTAGGCAGTAATTGCTATTATCTGCCAATGCTTCCCTGCTCTTGCTTTCTCAGTTCTTTTTTTCTAAATTCCTCAGCACTGATATACTGTGCTGTTTTGTGTTTTTGAAATAACTATTCTGGTCTTATTCATTCTGATCATTTTGAGGACCCTGTGGGTAGTCTTGTCAGAAAATGTTTCAATTAATTCCACTTGAGGACTGTTTTGAGGTTACATTTAAAGTCAATTGTCAATAAAATAAAATGAATTTATTATAAAACTAATAAGACATTAAGTTTTGGAGAAAACAAATTTTGCACTGAGTTGATGGCTGAGATGTCACCGAAATTCAAAGACCATATGCTATGCTAAGTCACTTCAGTCGTGTCCAACTCTGTGTGACCCCAGAGACGGCAGCCCACCAGGTTCCCCCGTCCCTGGGATTCTCCAAGCAAGAACACTGGAGTGGGTTGCCATTTCCTTCTCCAATGCGTGAAAGTGAAAAGTGAAAGTGAAGTTGCTCAGTCGTGTCCGACTCTTAGCGACCCCATGGATCGCAGCCTAACAGGCTCCTCCGTCCATGGGATTTTCCAAGCAAGAGGACTGGAGTGGGATGCCATTGCCTTCTCCATAGAAGGACCAAATAGAAATTGCTGCCTTACATGTTATTTCTTAACAACAGATCAGAATAAAGAGAAGGAAATGAAGGTTTGATGAATATCTACTTTATATCAGGCACTTTTTACTCCTTATTTAAATTTGTAAGATTCACTAGAAAAAGAATTTAATCATTGCTTCTTTTTACAACTTCAACAGTGAAACTAGAACGCGAAGCTGAAGAGGAACGAATACGAAAACACAAAGCAGCCGCCGAGAAGGCGTTCCAGGAAGGGATCGCCAAGGCAAAGCTGGTCATGCGGAGGACTCCCATTGGCACAGATCGAAACCATAACAGGTAAGTTATTAAACTCAACTTTTGTCATCTCTTAGGGCTGTTACAGTGTTGCTAGTTAGTATTAAGATTAGACAGGCTTCCCCTTTTGTGGATATTGGACACAGAATTGCTCATCGCACATTTATTTGTATATTACTGGGCCAACTGCTAGGGTTATGAATTTAGATAAGACATGACCTTGTCCTTGAAGACTCAACAGATAGGAAGCTTAAATTATGGTATAAGAAATGTAATCCTAATAGAAGTCTTTAAAAATAGTAAGAAAATTGCATACATCATGTGGAACCTAAAGCAGAGAAATATTAGTAGTTATAAAAATTATAGATAGGAAGTGAATCTCAAATTCCTCAAATTTTAGTATGCTGTGCTTTACGTTAGAGTTTGTATCTGCTCAGTGTTCAGTGACATTCTGTAATCATCTTTCTCAATAAGGACGTTATCCTGTGCTCACTGTGTCTTATTATTATTCTGTAATCGTCTTGCTCAACAAGGACGTTATCTTGTGCTCACGGTGTTATACTATTATATTAATGTGTGGTTGTAATTTGTAGATACTGGCTCTTCTCAGATGAAGTTCCAGGTTTGTTCATTGAGAAAGGCTGGGTCCATGACAGCATTGACTACCGATTCGGCCATCACCGGAAAGACCACGCAGACGGTCCTGATGAGGACTACTGTCCCAGGAGTATGTACATCTGTTAGTTATTTATCCTGCTCAAGACTGTCTTTCCTCTGTCACTTTTTTTCACTTGGTACATTTCTTTTATCATCTTCTTAGGTAGAATTATTTGAGTGAGGTGGGAAGATATGAAATGCCTAGAAAAAGGAAGAAAACTTAACATTTGATTACCAGCTTTGTAAAACTGTATTAGGATATTTATATTAGGATATTTGGGTATTATATTTATACAAGTAGTTTTCAAACTTTGTTCCTTGGGAGTCTCTTTGTAGGAACTTCAAAGGCTGCAATTAAGGTAATTCTTTTTTTTCTTAAGAAAGAAATTTAAAAAAAATTTTAATTTAAAAATACCAGATGGTTAGATCAAATTTTCTCAGCGTCGCTGTTGTTGACATTTGGGGCCAGATAATTCTTGGTAGCAGGAGGTTGTCCTGTGCGTTGTAGGTTGTTTAGCTGCATCCCTGACCTCTGCCCATTGGATGCCATTAGTGACAACCACATGCTGCCAGATACTGCCAGATGTCCCCTGAGAGGCACCCTGGCTTTCTGTTGAAAACCATTGCATTAGATGATCCATAAACTTCCTTCCAGTTGTACTTTATAATAACCTAATGAAAATTGCTCCTTAAAAAGTGTTTTCTTTCATTTTAGAGAAACTCATAATCTAGATTTTAAACTCAAAAAATTATTAAATAATAAAATTAATGTATATTCCTAAACTTTGAATTTAAGGCATTTTTCATGTTGAATTATGTTATGTGTCCAAATGTGGCTCTTAGTAGAAAAATCTAGTTTGGGCAGACTTTGTAAATATTTGGGTGAGAGCAGCAAATGTGAAGTGAGGATCTTCAGACTTGAGAGTGATTCCAAGGGGATGAAGGACTGTGGTTTTATTATGTGTCTCAGAAAATTAATGGCTATTTTTAGAAATCTAGTCCCACAGTTACGGTTTCTCCCGAGAGGAGGTTGTCATCCATATTTCTTCACTTCTAGAGCATCCTGGTGGATGTTGTTCCTTCCTGTTGTCTAGTTCCAGCATGGCAGGGTTTCTTCAGAACTCGCTGATGGAAAAGACACAACAAGGTTACGTGTTAATGTTGCAGGGAAGATGTGCAGGTTAAAGCAGGAGAAGGGGAGCAGCGGGGAGAACCAATTGTAGGATTAGGTAAAGCCTCAAGTACTGGCTTTAGGTCTATCTAGTAATGTCATATATGTGGGTACAGGAGCTGGATTGCAAAAAAGTTCATCCTAATTGACATTTGCAGCCACTTCCAGGCCTAAACTTGTAGTAGTTTATATATTTCAGTTGCGTCTACCTCACCACAGATACCTTTGTGCTGAATATCGTCATGTACCAGGAGCAGATTACTTAGGTGCTCTGCGATATTTAGTAATCTCTCTCCATTCTAACTTGTGATACTCTTAAACTTTGACCTGTACAACTGTTCAGCTGTCTAGAGAGCAACTATCTCAGATACTGTGCTGTCTGTAAGATGTTTAAGAGAAATTAGCATCTGTTGTACATGTGGATATATTCAATAGGCAGTGTCTGTATACTGCTTAGATTTAAAACTAGGAGTGGAGTTACTTGCTGTGTTCAACCTAACGTGTACATTTTTCTTAGGTAAGAAAGCAAACCTAGGCAAAAATGTAAGCATGAACACGCAACACGGCCCAGCAGCAGAGATTGCCGTTGAGACCACTGTACCCAAACAAGGACAGAATCTATGGTAATGTGAGCATTCATCTGGCTGCTCGTTCTTCTTCGTTTTCAGTGTTATGGAAATATTTGATACAGTTACACCAGTGAGTTAGTTGTTCACTATTGAGAGCATTTTGTGTGACTCTGATTTCTTGGATATGTAAGGTCATTGCTTTAAAAGCAGACTTGATTTTTTTTTTATAAGAATATATTTGTTTGCTTTAAGGTTTAGAATTTATTTTTCTGTTGTAATGTAACTATATTATAGGATAGGTTTTATATAGCATTGAAAATGCCTTTCAGTCTGCTTGGGAATAGAGCAGGATTTTCATCTTTATTAAAGAATAAATAATTATAAATACAGCCGTTAATCTTCCTGTGTGCCTATTCTGCTTTAACCTGGGAACTAGGATTTGGAGAGGGTCCCTTCTACTTTGTGATCGCATCAGCTGCTTTGGTTGTGCTCATCTTTGGTTTTGGATATAAGTTTACTCTTTAAAGGGGTAGGGACAAGAGTGAACTTTGTGAATTTGTACACTTGTCTCATTACATTTTAGCAGAAACATTGGTTCCAGTGTCCTGGGATAAAGTTAACATTAGGTCTTATGGCAACAGTAAATTGTTCTACTTCTGAGCGAGGTTGGAATTCTGCTTTCCCACTCCCACCACCATAGTGTTTGATTTCCCCACCCCCACCCCCACAGAGTTAACAAGCTTTTTTTTGGCCCTGCAGGTTTTTATGTGATAGTCAGAAGGAACTGGATGAGTTGCTAAATTGCCTTCACCCTCAGGGAATAAGAGAAAGTCAGCTTAAAGAGAGACTAGAGAAGAGGTAAGGGTTTTCATCTTACTCTTCACATCTTCTTTTCTGCATTAGGTATTATACATACCTTGAGGGGGTGGGGTTTAGCCATAAAAGCTTAAGTAAAATTTTAAAAGCCTGTAATCTTCTTATGTTGTTTGTATTTTCTTGACACCTCATAATTATTTGGAAAATGATGCTATTAAAGCATGTGGATACAGGGTAGCAGGGTTTTTCACTAACATGCCACATACCAGGCCGAGAGCTTCACTGGAGTTAGGCAGCCTTGTAAACACCATTCCGCGACGGTCAGTATTCAGAAGTATTCTGCCAATATCCAAAATAGCCAGAAAATGAAAACAACCTCAATTTTATCAACTGATGGATGAATAAACAAAATGTGGTGTATGCATAAATTCAACCATTAAAAGGAGCAAAGTGCTGAAATATGCTGCCACATAGATGAACATCATGCTTAGTCAAAGAAGCCAGACATAAAAGGGCACGTAGTGTGTGATTTCACTTATGTGAGACATGCACAGTAGGCAGATTTATAGTCAGAAAATAGATTAGTAGTTGCCAGGGGATGAGGGGTGGGGGGAATTGAGAGTGTACAAATGAACATTCTCTCTGGAGGAGCACAGCTTCAAACCAGGCCTCAAAGAATTTCCACAGATACAATTCCAAGAAACTCATGGTAAAAAAAAAAAAAAAAGTTAAAAAAAATCCACACAAATAAGGTATCATGAATGAGAGGTAAAGAAACACACAAGATACTGGAATTACCATGTGCAGAATACAATCAGTGTGTTTTTAAAAAGAGTCAAGAAAAAGAAATTTGAGATTTGTGTAATAAACAGATTGTTAAAAAGCAGAGCTAAAAAGATCTAAATCAGTCTTGTAGAAATAAAACATGTCATTCAAGTCATTGGAATCTGTAGATCATTTTTTAAGTTCCTTTATTCCTCCTCCCCTTTCCCTCAACTTTTCTAGGTACCAGGACATTATTCATTCTATTCACCTGGCCCGGAAGCCAAATTTAGGTCTAAAATCCTGTGATGGCAACCAGGAGCTTTTAAACTTTCTTCGGAGTGATCTCATTGAAGTTGCAACAAGGTTACAGAAGGGAGGACTTGGTTATGTGGAAGAAACCTCAGAATTTGAAGCTCGGGTAAGACCATCAGAAAAATACCCTTGAAGTCTGTTAATTTGGAATTGTTCCTGATACTCTTCTTGGCTTCCCTAGATGACCCTGGGGATCATATGTTTATTTTGAAAGACACATGTGGAATCCTAAGTTCTCTGTGTACATGCAGTGTTTTTCCCTTTTCATCATCTGCTGGTTTCCAGAAAAATCTAATAGTTGGCTCATAACCTTTGTTAAAAAAGAGCTTTTCTATTAAGTTGAAAGAAAACTAGTCCTGAAGTCATAGTCATAGCATTGTTTAACCTGTCCATTCCCATATGATGCCTGTGCTTTAAGGTAGGAAATGTTTGTGTATCCTGCTTTTGTCCATTCTCTAACCTCATCACCTCAGTGGAGTAAATCTTGTGTTGAGCAGCACTCATGCTGCTAAATAGGTAATTTCAGTGAAGGTACATTTATTGTTCTGTCACTTAACTGCTCAGAAGGACCCTAAAGTGTTATGGGTGACCCAGTTCAAGAGACACCGTGTCCCACATTAGATAAGTTTAGGTATCAAAGGTGGAGAAAAGATTGGAAAACACTGTCCGTGATTTATTCCTGTGGGGCTTCCCTGGTGGCTCAGATGGTAAAGAATCTGCCTGCAATGCAGGAGACGCAGATTCCATCCCTGGGTTGGGAAGATCTCCTGGAGAAGGGCATGGCTACCCACTCCAGTATTCTTGCCTGGAGAATTTCATGGACAGAGGAGCCTGAGAGGCTAATTTTTGTGTTAACTTTAAATAATGAAGTCCACATAATTCCAGACATCAGTATTGGTGAGTCTTCAAATTGTTCATATGCATTATATGTGTTAATAGTTACATGATTTTTATGAGCAGTTGGGGAATCCCCCCGCCCCCCCAGTTTTCCCTCTATAGGAATTTTCCATTTCTTTTAGTCTTTGTATCACTTTGGTGTACATAATAAGCCATGGAGTTGATATGGTAAATCTTTTATTGTCAGGCTTCTGTTTTTTTCTTTGCAATTTGAATCAGCAAATCATATATCATCTTATATATGTAACTTTTTTTTTTCATTAGCTCTGTTATGAGTTCTTGGTACATTCCCTGGGAAAAAGGATTGAAACATATTTATTGTTCAAACTTGTTTTTGTTTTTAATAGGAATTATTCAACCAAAAGGATTCTGCCAGTTTCAAATATTGTAATTGCTTTTTTATTTAGCAAGTATTTATCAGTTGCCTACTTTGTGCCAAACCCAGACCCATACGTTGCTAACATTGGATTATCATCATTCTTCTCTTCTCATACTGTTCATGGGGTTCTCAAGGCAAGAAGACTGGAGTAAGGTTTGCCAGTCCCTTCTCCAATGGACCAAATTTTGATTCTCTTTGTAGGTATAAAAGGGTACTTTTGAATTGGCATGTGTTGTGTGACTGAGAAGGTAGAACATAATTTGGATCAAAGTGATGTAGCTTATATTTCTCCATTCGTAAACTCAGTGTGAGGCTTCAATGAGATCATCATCTAAAACGTGTTAGTGGCTTATAGTTTGTAAGCTCGCGGGTTGGAAAATGTTTACTTTCCTTCTGTTTTTCTTTGCCTTGAGACTCATTTGTACTTAGTAGGCACTCGGTTGCTGAGTGAATGAATGAGCTCAGTAACTTCCTTAAGTAGAGCAAGTTTTAGCATCTCATGGGTCCCTTCATCAGGGATATCCACATAGTCTGGCTACTTTCAAAAGTATAAGCCTTCCGTTTAACTGAGGCACCCAGTTACATTAATGTTATGTGACCAATTTCAGTTTAGGTTGATTTGAATTTAATTGAGGATAGTCTGCTTTCATCTTTCTCTTGGCCTTTCACTCAGTTTAGTCTTGAAATCGTTTTCTGTAGGTGATTTCACTAGAGAAACTGAAGGATTTTGGTGAATGTGTGATTGCCCTTCAAGCCAGTGTCATAAAGAAATTTCTCCAAGGCTTCATGGCTCCCAAGCAGAAGAGAAGAAAACTCCAAAGCGAAGATTCAGCCAAGACTGAAGAGGTGGATGAAGAGAAAAAAATGGCAGAGGAAGCAAAGGTATTCTAGCTAACGAAGATGCCATTTTATGCCTGTAGAAGTATGTAATCTGCGGTTAAATTATCTAACCCTGTGCTTTGTAGCCGCACAAGCACTGTTTCCTGAGCCAGTGTCTGATCGTTATCCCTTTCTCCAAATGTTGTTTTCAAACTGGTCTGTGGAGCACAGCCCTGTCTACAGTGCTGGATAGTGTGTTAGACACCCCTGAACCTTCCAAAACACGTGTCTTTTACCTTTACCAAAGCAAATTCCTTTTTTAAAAAGGGGTTTGGGTGTGTGTTCAGTCATGTCTGACTCTTTGCGACCTTATTGCTTACAGCCTTCCAGGCTCCTCTGTCCATGGGATTTCCCAAGCAGTTTCCTCCTCCAGGGGACCTTCCTGACCCAGAGATCAAATTCATATCTTCTGTGTCTCCTGCATTGGCAAGTGGACGCTCTACCACCGAGCCATTTGGGAAGCCCTTTTTTGAAGGGTGGTGGTTTTTAATGTTTTTTTAATTGTAAAATATACATAATGAATAACTGCCATTTTTACATGTAATCTGTGTCATTAAGTACATTCACATTGTTCTGCAACTATTACCACCATCTGTCCCCAGATTTTTTTTTATCTTCCCAAACTGAAACTGCCCATTGCACACCAAGCTGCCCACTTCATCCTTCCCCAAGTCCCTGGCAGCTATCGTTTTCTTTTTGTGTCTGTGGATTTGAGTACTCTAGGTATCTCATGTAACTGGAATCATACAACATTTGTCCTTCTGTGACTGGTTTATTTAACTTCTTCAAAGTTTCCTGCATTGTAGCTTGTGCCAGAATCTCCTTCCTTCGTCAGACTGAGTAGGACTCCATTGTGTGTATAGACCGCACCGTGCCTGTCGGTCCATCAGTGGACGCTCGAGTCACTGCCACCTTTTGACTGTTGGGAATAATACTGCTGTGGCCCTGTAGAGCTTGTTTGGAGGTTCTGTTCAGGGAATACAACTACTTGTGCACACTGGGCAAAGAAAGGCCCTCCTCTGTCAGGGAAGATTGTCTTCTTTGCCCAAGCTTGAAGCAAGTGGCAAGGAGAGAGGAGGGGAGGGAGAAAAGTGAAAACAAGGGAAAGTATTCCACTGGATAATGGCTGGGACTGGCTTGCCTCTGCCGGTCACTCTGCACAGTCTGGGGGTTTTGGTGATAAGTAGAAGCCAGAAGTCCTTGCCCTCAAGAACTGTGTGAGAGATGCTTAGAGTAGTGTGACGGATATGGAGGAAGACCAGTCCATGGCTCGCCTGTGAGGTAATCCAAGGGCCACTTAACACTTGCCAGAGGAGAGAACCTGTTAGCTGGATTTTAAAGAACAAGTAGAAATTAATTAGGCTGTGGAGGGGTGGGCGCGGTGTTAGTCTGAGCTGGAGTTGCCTCTCATCACTGACCACTGGTCCTTGTTTCGTCCTCTGAGTTGACATGGAATGAGTTTACTCTCTGAAGCTCCTCTGGGAGTTGTACACAGTTGTCATGTTCCCCCCAAGTTTCTTCCTAAGACCGAGAGTGATATATGATACAAGAAACATTTTAGGTGAGAGGTGAGCAGAGAACTAAGATTAAATAAAATGAACTAAGTTAGATAAACTTTTAACTATTAATTCATGGCATAGACTCAGCTTTCACACACATGTCATTGTCTTACAGGAATACAGCATCCAGGTAACCTCTAGGTGAAATAAGACATCAGACAGCTCATACTCTCCTTTGCTGAATCTCTTCTCATTAGGTACACTTTCAGCCTTGCTGAATGCTTCATGAGTTTTGTTTTTAACCCAGTTCTATTCAGAACAGTCTCCTCCTTGATGTGATCTTTCCTTGCCATTCCTTTACTCATATTATTTGTTTTCTTCTCATTGGGAACTAGTAGCTATATAGCGTTCTCATTAAGTTCCTTTTTAGTATTCAACCCCATAGTGAAGTAACCTCTTTTCAGTTTGTCATACGAGACGATTCTTAGCTTGGATGGGAAGGAAAATATGAGCACTTTTTTTAACCTTGGGGCCCAGACACATAGCACACAAATGGAAAACATGGAGGAGTTTCTTGGAAAATCAATTAGGTCGCCGACTGAGTAGTTCAACAATGTTCTCCATTAAAATGGCATTATGCCCTGCAGTTCCCCACCGAAGGTCAGCCTTGCCACAGCTCTGAAATTTTCCACTGTCCTTTGCTTTGAAGGTTTCCACTTAGCACGGGCCAGGGTTTTTCAGCTGGCACTAGGCTGTTGCATTGCGCTAATGTCAGTTTCTAATCTGTGCTTCAGTTTCCTTATTTGTGAAAGTAGATTATCTTTTAAATCCCTTCATGTGGTAGTCAATTATTTCAATTATTTAATGTTTATTTCATGTTCTGGTGTTCAGTGGGAAAGATGTTTTATAGTTGGGCGAAATCCTGGGTTCTGTTAGGCTCTCTGTTTACTTTGGATGCGTTTGTCTTGACAAGCCGGTTATCTGTTTTTCCATTATAAACATTCTTTTTTGGAAGAATATGGTTTGACGCCTCATTATATTCTTGTCAAAATATGATGTTGTCTTTTTAGTGTTAGGTAAAGGGAATTAATGGTGGCTTGCCCATAAGCTGGCTTCCCCTTAATTTTGTTATATACACTTCTGCTGTTTCTAACTAGGGCCCAACTTGACTTACATATGTTGGAGAATTTGACTTTTTCATCAGAATAATGTGTCTGGGGCCATAGCAGTACTGCAAGACAGAGCATTGACATGATGGCGCTGCGTTGACTGTAAAACCTTTAGCTGCTGTTGATCTGTTTTTAAGTCTTGGATAATGTGGTTTTTGTTTTTATTTAATGTTCTAGACTGTTTGGAATTTTGTGCAGTGGGAGGAGACTAAGATGTTCTTTAAAATGTTGAGTGGCATTTGTTTTTGTTCTTGAAATTTAGAGGTTGGTTGAAGACAAGGCCTTTGATGCTAACAAAGGTCCATCTAGTCAAAGCTGTGGTTTTTCCAGTAGTCATGAATGGATGTGAGAGTTGGACTGTAAAGAAAACTGAGCGCCAAAGAATTGATGCTTTTGAACTGTGGTGTTGGAGAAGACTCTTGAGAGTCCCTTGGACTGCAAGGAGATCCAGCCAGTCAATCCTAAAGGAGATCAGTCCTGAATGTTCATTGGAAGGAACTCCATTGAACTCCATTGGAACTCCAATACTTTGGCCTCCTGAAGCAAAGAACTGAGTCATTGGAAAAGACCCTGATGCTGGGAAAGATTAAAGGCAGGAGGTGAAGGGGACAAGAGAGGATGAGATGGTTGGATGGCATCACTGACTCGTTGGACATGAGTTTGAGCAAGCTCCAGGAGTTGGTGATGGACATGGAAGCCTGGCATGCTGCAGTCTCTGGGGTTGCAAAGAGTCAGATATGACTGAGCGGCTGAACTGAACTAAACTCAAGACAAGGCTGGTCTGGATGAATAACACAGTGGATAAAATAGGAGCTAATGTATAAATGCCAGCAGTGCCATATGGGGGATCAGGAGACCTGGCCCAGATTGCTGAGATCTTGGGCAAACTTTGTTTTCACGAAAAATAAACAATGAACATTCATACAGATGTGCACAAACATTCATAGCAGTCTTACTCAGAATAATCAAAAAGCGGAAGCAATCCAAGTGTTTGCCAGCTGATGAATGGATAAACAACATGGATGTATTACTCCGCAATTTAAGTGGAATGAAAGTACGTGGATGAAGCTAGAAAACATGCTCAATTAAAGAAGCCAGTCACAAAAGGCCACATGCTGTGTGAAACGTCAGAATAGTTATATCTATAAAGCAGAGGAAGATTGTGGTTGCCTCGGGCTGAGGAAGTGGTGGGATAGGGTAGGGAATTGTGGGTTAGGGTAGGATAGGAAATGGCAAGTCTTTCTTGGGTGGTGGTGGTAAAAATGTTCTAAAATTAAGATTATGTTGATAGTTGTAAACCTCTGCAGATATGTGAAAAGCCATTGACTATACGTTTAATAGGGCGAACTTATTAATATATATCTCTAGTCTCTTTTTGGAGAAGGCAATGGCACCCCACTCCAGTACTCCTGCCTGGAAAATCCCATGGATGGAGGAGCCTGGTAGGCTGCAGTCCATGGGGTCATGTCGCTAGAGTCGGACACGACTGAGCGACTTCACTTTCACTTTTCACTTTCATGCATTGGAGAAGGAAATGGCAACCCACTCCAGTGTTCTTGCCTGGAGAATCCCAGGAACGGGGAGCCTGATCGGCTGCTGTCTACGGGGTCACAGAGTTGGACATGACTGAAGTGACTTAGCAGTAGCAGCCTGTTTTTAAAATGAGGTTTAAATAAGCTTATTCTCAAGGTCTCTTCCAGTGTTTTGGTTTGTTTGTTTTGATGAGGCCACATGAGCTAGGTGCTCAGATTTTATAATTTATAGGAAATGTTTTTTAAATGTTGATAACTTGTGTCCATCTGACCACTAGAGGACACCAAAGCCCATTTTAGCTGTTGCCTGGCTGTTCTCAATAACACTTTTGGGAACTGAACCTAAAATTCTTAAATTTATATTCCATCGAATGAAGATGATTTCACTTTGACTACAGTAGGAGACTCTCTGGTACCGCACGTCAGCTCTCATTACATTAGGGTTGAAGACCAGCGAGGCAGCCGTGATTGTATATCTTTCATCCTGCTGAGGCGCTCTGAAAAGGGAAGGAAGGAAATTGTATTTCAGAGGCAGATGTTGAAATATCTGCACTGCAAGTTGCAGTAAGGAATGAGTCAGTTTTCACTGGAACTTGAGCAGCCTCTTAAATAGATGTTTGTGGTGTGTTTGTGTTACTTACCCTTGTTGTTCATAAACTCACACCCAAGGCTCCTGGTTTCTGTGAGAAGAAGACAGCCTTTGTCCCCCCTCCCTCCTCCTGCACACCAGGGTGGTGTGGAGCTCAGCTGTCGTTTTCCCTCTGCAGCTCTGTTTTAAGCCTACGGCCTTCCGTGTAAAGGCCATATGGCCTTTCTTACAGGAGGGAGACTATTACTTGAAATAGGCCTTTTGCTTAGGACAGGGCAGTAAAACCCAGCAGGGGTGGTGTCAGTCAGCTGGAGCTAGCCGGCATGTCTGACTTCAGTTCAGTCCTGACTGACAGCAGAATGACCTCCACAAGGCTCTCGGCTCCTGGTGGACTGCCTGAGCATCACCTTGTCCAGCTCTTGTGTTGTCTGACTGTTGAGAATGATGCCCTCTATCATGCCATTTAATCATTTAGGCTTTCTAAGTGCTTTGAAAGTGTCCACCAAAAATCACCTTTCAGTTAGTAAAAGAGCAGTACAAATACATGAATTATTCTAAAATGGTGTTTTTCTTCTGCCTCAGAATGAACAAACCCTCTGAGAGGGTTGAAAGTTCTTAATTGTATTTTTCTCCATCACAACTCTTTTGCTAATTCTACATTAATTTCCATTTACTGATGATGGCAGGAGACAGTGGGTTATGCTGAGTAACTGCTCAGAAAGAAATCAGGCCAACCTCCAGCACTTTACAGTTGTCCCTTCGGTTAGAAGTTGGTGATCAAGTCAAGAGAAATGTCACATATCTGTGCTTCACACTTTTAAGGACTGTAGAACGATTCATATCACTAGTAGGCCCTGTTATCTGGGATTGGGGCACATACTGGTGTAGAAACTGAACTCTTGTTGACCACAGTTTTGTTAGCACCCTGACATTGCTGCGTAGTAGCGTTATTTACACGGTAATAGTGTTTCTGCTTTTAAACGGCACTGAGTCTTTAAGTGGATTTCACTAGAAGAGACTCGTCTCTAGTCACCCGCCCCCCGCCACCAAATTCTTTGTGTGCCCTTTGGAACTTTGCTGCACCCTTTAAGGCCTTGGTTTCTTCTGTAAGATAAATGGGTTAGACCGGAGGGGCCCTAGAAGGTGAGTACGCTCGGGATTCTCCCATATCTTTACCTGGATCCCTCTCTCGGTGTGTGCTCTGTCAATATGATGTGAAAGGTCCACATTCTGTGTCTCTGCAGTCACTCTAGTAATGCTGGCCTGCTTTGGTCTCTGTTTAGGTTGCATCTGCTCTGGAAAAATGGAAGACAGCTATCCGCGAGGCTCAGACTTTTTCCAGAATGCATGTTCTACTTGGGATGCTTGATGCCTGTATCAAATGGGATATGTCAGCTGAAAATGCTCGATGCAAAGTTTGTCGAAAGAAAGGTATATTTAAATCAGAAACAAAAGATATATTGAAGTCAGAGTGGCTTATCTGAGTGTATTAGGCACTTGGGCTTCCATTTCCAAGTTCTTTTCTCCCCTAGAGAGTTCTGTGCACACAGTTTTTAGATGTGGGGAGACAGATTTCACCTTCTGAGAGTCCATAAAATGCTGGTCTTTAAAGTCGCATGCCCACAAATCAGAGCAGCTCCTTTGTGCCTCAGTTTTGAGTATAAAATAAAAACAGTTGATCTTGCCCAGCTTTAAGTTTTCTCTAGGGAGCAAAATTAGTATAACCCAAATTCAAAATCTGAATTTTACTCATCTGTGGTGCTGCCAGTAGAGGGCAGTATTTGGACGCTATGAAGAAGGAAGTTTGGACTTTCTCATTTTGGAATCCTGCAGAGCGAAGCATGTGGGACTGTTTAATGCTGGAGCTTTTAGGAGCCCCGTTATGTTCTAAAACCCCTCAGTGATTGATTTCTCAGTGTCTAAAGCTGTTGTGTGACAGGTTGGGATATACTTTTCTAGGATGAAAAGACCTCTCTAAAATCATTTAGTTGCTCTAAAAACTGAAGGTTGGAGGGGGAAATGATCATTTAAATTGGTTTGGTGTATTTTCAAACGTAAGGAAACCAAACCATAATAGATAGGAATCGGGATGCATTTGTCTGGTCGGGGCAGAGGAAGGAGGGCAGAAAGGTGTACTTTGTCGGGGTTCATTTCTCAGTGGGAGGGGGGCAGTGGACTCTCCTGCTGCCTCCTAGTGGAGCTAACCATCTCTTCTAGCCCTGAGTCGATTTGGGGATCTAAGTTGGAAGCCCCAAAGCCTAAATCACCTGTGGTCTAGTTAATACTGCATTTGTTTTCAGAAGATGACTGTGCTCTTTAAAATAGGGTTGCACTGCACTGGAACGTGTTGTCTTCTGTCGGGTTTACTGAGGCTGGCGGCTCCTTCTTATAGTCACTGACTGTGGCCGTGCTCCGATGTGCTGTACATGTTATCTCCTTGCAGGTGAGGATGACAAGCTGATCTTATGTGACGAATGTAATAAAGCTTTCCACCTGTTCTGTCTGAGGCCGGCCCTCTATGAAGTACCAGATGGTGAGTGGCAGTGCCCAGCTTGCCAGCCTGCTACTGCCAGGCGCAACTCCCGTGGCAGGTGAGAATTTCTTCTTCTTTTAAAAACAAATAAATTGATAAGTAGCTGTTGTACTTGAGCTTCAGTTATTTAAATTGAATGAGCTGGGGAGCTTTAAGTTGATCTTTTGTGTGCCGACCCCCCTTATTTAAGGTACTGCAGTGGGTCAGGGAGTGGTGCTCAAAGGGTTCTGATTTAATTTTAGCTCATTGTTGACATTTCTAGTTTTCATTACCAGCCATGTTTTATATTTTCTTGGTCATCCCTTCTTTTCAAATAACGTATCTCCCTCTGTCTTTTACTTCCACTTTGCCCACTTCTTAGTTTCTGATGACTTCTGCAGCCACCCGCTGCTAAAAGTCATGAAACTCATTACTTTCCTTACCTGTACCTACTCTTTTCCTTCCTTAGCATGGTTAGAATTTGGGTGTCAGCTTGGACATCTTCCTCTCCCCTGTCTCTGTATTGCCAAATGTTATCCATTCACTGTCTAGATGTCTGCAAGTCAGCCTCCTGCTGTCATAGGGCCCTCCTGCATCACTCATATGGCCTCCTCCAGTGGCTTCTCAACTTGACCTCATATCTTCCTCCCTCTTCTCTTTCCAGCTTTGTGGTGATACCAGAATGGTTTACAAAAGAGAGATTTGCTTACATCACTATCCTCTTGAAACACGGTGGTCTTCCCACTGCCTCTAGAATGAAGTCCCTGGACTAACTTTTGAGACTCTTCTTACACAGCACTAGCTTATGATTTTATGAACCCTTGTTCCCATCTTGTGTGCTTATTATAGGCTGTTTCTTGAGCATCCTTGCCTCTGGTGTTTTCTTCCCAGCGGGCCTATTCCCTGGCCCCAGAACTCCTACCTGGCTAAACTGCCCACCGCCTACCTAAAGTTGCGCTGCTTTCTGGAAGCATCCTTACATCCTTAGGATTAATTATTCCTCCTGTGTTCCAGCTCGGCTTCTGATGTCTATAAAGTGGAATACTGGTGCACCTCGCCTTTTCTGTTCAGTTTCTCCCCAGCTTGCTGTCTTCCTTGGGATCGTTCCTGCCCTGAGAGTAGAGGTGGAGCTTTGCCCTTCACCCTCACCCAATGAGGCCGGCCACAGGGCCTTGTAGAGGAGACGCCTGACACTTGCCAAAGTTAATACCGTTGTTTTGCACGTTGAAATTTGAAGTTGTAAAAGAGCAGCATGTAGGCACTCTGGCTTGGTGTCTCTTTGAAAGGACTGAGCTGTTTGATCCCAGCCCTGCCTAACAGCATTACTCGGTTATTTCTCACTCCATTCCAGCTACACTTAGAGAGGGGAGGCTGCCACTTGGAATCGGTGGGGCTTTGGACCAGCTGTTCTGAGCTGGGATTACCAGTGCTTTGATGTTACGGTCATCTGCAAGCTGTTGCAGCTCCTGGAAGGGGGCATCCAGGTGGAGTAACACCTGTCTGGGCTGCTTATCCTTTCAGTCCGCCCCAGCACTGGGGACAGCTTTTATACCTGAACCGTTACGTTATCTGGCTGTTTCTGTGAGACAAAAGGAGCGGCTCTGTGTGTCCAGGGCTGGGGCTGCACTTGGGTCTTGGTTTTCTGTCGCCATTCGTGTTTAGCCACCGTGTTTGGGGCCTGGCAGAGGAGACACGCGGCTAAAGCTTAGGTTTTCATTCTGCTTCGTGTCCTGGCCTCGATTCAGGTTCCCTCCCCTTATGAAATCTGTCTTGTCTGTGAAGAGGGAAAGGTAGCCATGATTTATGTGGGACTTTACCTGTCTTTGGACCCCTTTGGCCTGGATCCATGGTCTCTGCAAGTCTTTTCTCCCACAGGAATTACACGGAAGAGTCTGCCTCTGAGGACAGCGAAGATGACGAGAGCACTGAGGAGGAGGAGGAGGAGGAGGAGGGGGAGGAGGAGGACTACGAGGTGGCCGGCTTGCGACGTGAGTATCTGGTTTGCTCTCGTAGTTAACCTCACTGTCTTCTCAGCTGACCTGGGTTGGCGAGAGATGCCCACCACCAGCAGCCTGCCATTTTCCCTGTTGTGGCACTGGGCTGACTCTGCTGCCGTAGCTCAAATGGGTTTTCAAGATGCCACTTAACTGCCTGCCTAGTAGGAGGTTGGGTGGCTTGGTCTCAGAAGATCAGACTGTGGCCAAGCCACTTGGTCCACGATTTCGTGGCGTTCTGGGCCCAGGTATGTTTGTGACAGGTCTGCTGGTTCTGAGCCCCTCCGTGCGGGGCTGCGGCGACGAGGGTCCAGGCCCACTGCTGTCCCTTGCATTCTTCTGGCCTCTGGTGCAGTGTCTCTTTGAGATAAGGTATTTTTTCTCTGGTTACAGTGATTTTCTCTTCCCAGTAGGGTGTAGGGCTACAGATTTGCTAGTCTGAAAAGAGGAGACTTCCCCCCATGGTGTGGGCATAGTTGTTAGGAGGTTCAGATCTGCTTCTCACTAGACGTCAGCAGGGTCTCGTCACTTACCCTCACCTCGTCGACTCATTCTCTCATGTTCATTTTTCATGAGGCTTTGAGAGTTGGTCATTTTTATTCGTTAAACCATTAAGTCCTACAGTCTAGCCTTTTAACAGGCAGCCTTTCCTGCAGAATATACCTTTCTTTGTAGGTTAATACAGCTACAAGATTCTGATGAGCTTTTGAAGAGAGATACAGTTCCTATGATCATACTTGGCGCTGGGAGAGAGGGCTTGCGTGCCAGACCCGGTCCTTACTGTATCGGTGCTGCCGAAACCCGAGCGCTCTGGGCTTGTGCCCCTGATCTCCATCTCCCCGACACTGCAGGGGGTTGGTCTGGGACACCTGCGTTCCTCTCGTTCCTCTAGGGCTCCTCTTGTTCACAAGGCATGACTTTTCAGGTATCTGAGGGAAGGAGACTAGGGGTCTGTGAGCCTGAGTTACACAGAGATGGCTGAGGACTGCCCAGGTCCTGATCTGGATACTTCCTTGTCTGTGAATGGATTCTGGATGTAACCATGTACTGATTTTGTTTATTTTCCAAGTAATGGTTTCCTTCCACTTTGAACTTATTGCCTTTTCCAAGGACTTGTTCCCTCTCCAGGTTTCTAGGACCTCATCTACTGAAAGGATCCAGAAGTTTTTGGTGCTTCAGAGCCTCTTGTGTGCTGTGCCTTTTAGGGCACAAAGATGTGGTTCCCTAGTGCAGTTCAAGGCCCTGGGCTGCTGGTTGTTCTGTGTATCCTGCATTTCATCCTTGGCATTAGCTTCTTCCTCTCTTCCTCGCCTAGTCTCAGAACTTAGAAAACCTAAGATGATCAGTGAAGTGTCCTCTTGGTCTAGAAGTAGAACATCAAACGCCGCCTCTGTGTGCCCTTTACTCTGGTCCAGGCCCCTCCTCATTTTCCAGGGAAGTGTTTACTTAGATGAGCAGCCTTGAGCTAACCGTGACGGGGCTTTGCTTCTCGGGGACATGTTGAGAGGTGCTGGCCGCTCTGACGTTGAGCGCCTGTTGTAAACAGAGAAACAGGCAGTCTTGTGCCTTTGTAGTTGCTCTTCTCTCTCGGGGGGTCCTGGGCAGGGCTCTGGTGGAAGTGGCCTGGCCTGCTACTGTCTGTGCTTTTTAGAAATCAAAACCTTAAGTTGGATTCAGTGAGGAAGACTTCACATAAGTATCAGCTTTTCACTGAGCAGACTGTGGTGGTGAGTATAGCATAACTCTGGGAATTAGGAACAGGATCTGTTCCACACTCAGATTCCATCTCTCATGTAAATACATACGTTCTCAGGCTGAGCTTGGGCTGAAGAAATTCCAGGCAGACCCATCAGCAAATGGCCTTGTCTCCCGAGTGAGTCAGTTTACAATTGACTCCTTCCAGCCCTCATTCCCTGTGGATGGCTGGGGACAGAGGGTGCGTGTACCGAAGGAACTGGCTTTCTAAAGAGACTCTTCAAAGGTCTTGGGCAGTTAATGAAAGATACCCATCCATTCGTCATATGCTGCCGCTGCCCTTGATTTGCCCTGTGAGGTCAGAGAACAAGAAACGGAAGGCACGAGCCCCGCCCCCTGCCAACCTGAGGGGGTCACCGCTCTGCTCATCCAGAGCATCACCCCTTCCATGGGCATGCTCCCTTCATCTTCAGTTCTTCTCTAAATGCATGTGTTTAATTTCAGTGAGACCACGCAAGACCGTCCGGGGCAAGCAGAGTGTCGTCACCCCTATAGCACGGCCCGGCCGACGGCCAGGCAAGAAGCCGCATCCCGCCAGGAGGGCTCGGCCGAAGGCTCCACCTGCAGATGACACGGAGGTGGACGAGCTGGTAAGAATCACTCTTCCTCCGCGCTCTAGCATCTCAGGTTCGTACCCCCCACTCCAGCATCAGGAATTCACCAGGCAACAGGTGGAGCTGCCCCTTTGCTCTCTCCCCCGCCCCCCACTTTGCAGACTGATAAGGCAGATGGATGGGCCTGTAGGCAGACGGGGCAGCAGGCCCCCCGGGAGCAGCTATGCCTGGCATTCCGCTGCTGCAGCCTGCAAACATCTCCTCTAGTTAACGGGCAGCCTGCGACTCGTTAAGGACTTTAAAATAGTATCCATGTGTCTCCCAGGGCTCAGCGGGGCTGGGTCTCTGTGGTGGGAATGTCAGCAATGTCGGAGCCTCGCTCACTCGGGGCTTTTGCCGACAGTTGTCACGGGAGGGACGCACCCTCCCCTCAGCTCCCTAGCCAGTGTGATCTTAGCAGTCTTGCTTTGGATTTCACTTGAGTTTTAAAGAACAAAAAGCTTGACAGATCAAATTGGAGTCAGAGGTGGTCTGGGGGCATTAAAGCAAGCCATCGGATGCTCAGTGGGCACCCTGGGCGCCCTTCCTGTAGGCCCGGCCCTGATCCCTTCAACTGTGCTCCTGGCTGTGAGTGCGCACACCTATTCCCACCACCTGGAGGGGTGGCCTGCCCCTTTCTCTCTAGCGTCTTAATGGCTTCTCGGGAGAGCCCAGGACAAGAACTGTACCTCTTACTTTTCTTCCCTCAGACACCCCCACCCCCACAAAATTGACTTCAGGTGGTCCCCATAACCCGCCTGGCATTCTGCAGTTGCTTGTATAAACTCATCTATGGCATGACTGTAATCCCAGGTCCACCTGCTCTCAGACGGCTAGCTTCCTGGGGACAGTGGCCCTCTCTAGCTGGCCCTGGCAGGACTGCTGGAACGTGGCCACTGCTGCCTGTTCTCTGCTTTGATTGCTCTCCACCAGGGAGGAGGCAGGTGGGCTGATGCCCACCGCTTAGAGCGCTCCCTGGATGGAGTCAGATGATCTTGACCATCTTCTCTGTTCCAAGAAGACAACTAACCTTCGCTCTTTGCTTTTTTAAGCAGATATAAAAACACTTTTTAGAGTGTCTTCTGTCCTGTCTAGTCTGCTCTCAGACCTGCAATAAAGTGTCTTCTTTCTTTGGCTCCAGGTACTTCAGACCAAACGGAGCTCCCGGAGACAAAGCCTGGAACTGCAGAAGTGTGAAGAGATCCTCCACAAGATAGTGAAATATCGCTTCAGCTGGCCCTTCAGGTGAGCTTGGGCTCAGGGGAGTGGGCCAGCCTTGCAGCTGAGCCCCTGGGACATATCTCAGTGGCAGGCGGGGAAGTGACCTTCCAGACTGGCAGAGTCCACTCTGAGCACAAGTGAGCACCCCTGATCTGCCTGCCTGCTGGTGGGCTGGGCTCGGCATTCTGGTGAGACATGTGATGATATCCATGGTTTGACAACCAGGTTTCTGTCTGGTTCAAGGCTGCGCTGACCTCTCCATTTGGTTCTTCTCCCAGGGAGCCCGTGACCAGAGATGAGGCTGAGGACTACTATGACATCATCACCCACCCCATGGACTTCCAGACCATGCAGAGCAAATGTTCCTGTGGGGGCTACCGCTCTGTGCAGGAGTTTCTTGCTGACGTGAAGCAAGTGTTTACCAATGCTGAGCTTTACAACTGCCGGGGCAGCCACGTGCTGAGCTGCATGGTGAAGACGGAACAGTGTCTGGTGGCTCTGTTGCATAAACACCTTCCTGGCCACCTGTATGTCCGTAGGAAACGCAAGAAGTTTCCCGACCGGCTTGCTGAAGATGAGGGGGACAGTGAGCCAGAGCCCGTTGGACAGTCCAGGGGACGAAGACAGAAGAAGTAGAGAGGCAGGGCCCTGGTAAGGGAGCTGAGGTCGGGGGGACTTGAGGGAGAGAGCGAGGGAGGGGGGAGGGAGGCGAGAGAGGAAGCTGGAGAAAACGTGGATGGGAGGAAGTCAGGGGGAGCCCGGGAATGCCTGTCACCCAAGCTCACACGCATCTCCAGAACTCTCCATGGGCCTTAATCAAGCAGCGCACTTTGGAGAGCCTCTTGCTGGGTCGGTGGTCTTCGCCCAGAAATGCTGTGGGGAGAGGTGGCCTTAATCCCCTTTCATGAGGGTTTCCAGGAGGAGTCCAAGGCTTTTCTCATGAACCCAATTCCTTTTCTTTCTTCTTTGCTAAGGTCCCTCCCACTTTGGGCACCACAGCAGTGCCAAGCCCTCTGGTCTCCAGGGGAGGGGTTACTACATTACGTAGAAGGATGAAGGGTAATCAGGCCAGCTGGGGAGGTAGAGTCGGTTTTTTAAATCTATATTTATACACAGTCCTGTTTCTTTAAGCCCGCCCGCCCTGCCTCTCAGGTGGCAGTATCAGTGAGAGCCACAGAGTTCTGTGTTCACCAGCATCAGGAGACAGTTAAGGTCTGTTGAGTTGATCTTGGCAGAGTAAAGGGACATATCCTACAGCCATTCCTGAGTACCCCTCCCCTTCTTTGTGACAGCTCTCTCCCCGTCCCTGGCCCCCTCAAACAAAACCTAAGGCACTTCACTCAGAGCCTGGAGCCCTGCTTGTAACCATGCGTATAAACCTTTCCTTCGATGGGTCTGGCAGAGGGGTGTTGGAGCCCAGCCCACCCACACACCAGACAAGCTCTTAGGGGAGCAGAAGATAAAGCAGGAAGAATTTAAATGTTTAATTTTTTTTAAATTGACTTTTCTAGTTATTAAAGGTTGCTTGTTTCAGCAGTGATATTGTATAAAGAACATCTTGTAAAAAGATCTCTGTCATCTCGCTTTGGCACATGTACAGTACGATTTCTATGATAATGTGTTTGCTTTCCTTTGCCGGTCGCTTCCCTCAGTCTGTCCTCTCTCTAGAGCAGGTGGGCTGGGGCTTCGCGGGGCCGGCGGTGGGGACCACCTGCTCATGGACGGTCCCTCTGCCACCCTGGCGGCCACTTCCGCCCCCTCCGTGTGAGCGCCCCTGCCACGCTCCTCTGGCCTCAGACTCAGACCCCGAAAACCCAAGTCAGCGCTCAGTGGAGGGGGCGGGGGCGCCGTTCTGTGGCCCTTCCTGCAGCGAGTCTAGCACTAGTCGTCATGTTTAGGCCAACCTTTGTGTCTTCTTTCCCTTTTATGGCAGATTTTGATAAAAAAAAACGCAGAACAGGGTTTAATTTTCTTTTCTGTCAACTTTGAATTTGGGAAACGTGAGCACCTAAGCGCTTCCGGACCGATTCAGATGAAGGGGAAAGAAGTCCACCAAGGGGACTGCAGCTCGCAGAACTAAAGCCTGTTAAAAGTGGAACGTCAGGGTGTGGTCCCCGTGCCCTGGCCGCCTTGGGGTTTGCCCAGGGGCTGCCGGCTGGGCTCCCCTGGGCTTGGAGCCAGCGCTGGCGTTCCAGCATCACAGCCCCGCGCCGACACCGTCCCTGCCTCCTGCCCTAGAGCGTCTGTTTCTGTTAACAGTGAGAATTCTGTGTTCCCACTTCAGTGACACCTCAGTTACTTGTTGTTTTTTAAACTGTCTTTAAGGAGGAAGGACCCCATTAAAGGGTAAACTTGTAATAAATTGGGCTTTCAAATAAACATTATGTACTTGTGTTTATAAAGAAGTGACAACTCTGGTGAATTTTTCTTTGTGCTCTTGGAGGTCTTCGTGGACAGTAGCACGTCCCAAGCGCCCTTTCCCTTGGGCTCTTGAAGGAGAGCCTCGTTCTTCAGGAGAGGGCCTCTGGCTTACGGTCTTTTAACCGCAGGTCAGATCCATCTACTGGATTTCTTTGCTTCCAGGACAGCGTTCTGGTGCCCTGGGTAATCGAAGCCATGGCCTTTAAGCCTCTCCTGGCTTTGTCTCCATCTCAAACCCACACCCCACCCCACCCAATTCTATTGGAAACTTCTAGGAATTAGAAGAAACTAATTTTTTAAGGCTTCACTGTGGGAATTTGTGGTCCTTCAGAACTTAATTTTGGTGAAGCTTTGGGTATTTTACAATAGTTTGCAAGGAAAACTTGAAACATGCACAGCGGAACTACAACAAATGCCCACCTACTCGGCTTCAGCGGTTTTACTGTGTAGCCCGTCTTGTTTCACTCATGCCTTCGTTTATATTTTATGCTGCGAGTCTGTCTGTGGTCAGACTGGTCGATTCGAGTAGGTCACTGCTGGCTGGCAACCTGCCTGTGGAATCCCAGGGTTTCGTAGGGCCACGGTGTGACCCCAGTGACAGCAGCGAGACCACCAGTTCCTGACCAGCTGCACCGGGGATGGCAGAAGGTAAAAACGGGACGAAATCTGAGAAACCTAAGCGCTGGGTGTGGGTTCTGCCACTGCCTGCCTCTGGCCTTGGCGAGCCTGGGCAGTGAGCCAGGCCTGGGTACTGCGGGAGTCTCGGTTCCACAGGGAGGAAGCGGTTTGCCCCCAGGTCAGGCTGGATTTGAGCAGCCCTCAGGCTCTGGAGGAGCTGTGCTACCTCTGAGCGGTCCCTGCAGCCCCAGCTCACCCGCGTCTGTGAAGTCCTGTTCCTGGGGTGGTTTCTTCGGCCACACTAGGACAGCGCCTCTGGGGCCCCGTCGCCTCATCCAGGGTCTGTGTCCTGATCCTAGTCCACCCGCCCAGCCCATCCGTCCCTAGCAGGCTGTGACCTTGGGGGAGACGCCTGATTTGGATTGACTACTGCAAATGGAGACAACTTTTTTCCTGAAGACGGGTCTGACCATTACTCTGGCGATCAAGGGAGACCTCTCCCTTGTCCTGCCTGCTTGTCTTTCTCCTCACACCCTGTCCCCAGGGCAGGGAGCAGTCAGGTGGCAGCGAGCTGGTGACTGGAATCTAACGCAGCTACTCCAGGCAGTGCTTTACTAGGGAACCAGGCCCCCGTCAGCAGGATCCTGAGGCAGACGCTCAAACCGGGCAGGAGGAGGTCACTCCTCATTGCTCCCCCTGCCCAGGATGCCCAGGCCTTTTCACACTAGGACTGTTGGGAGCATCCTCCTCCCGGGGCACTGAGCAGGAAGTGAGGGCAGCTGCTGACCCCCAGGACCGCTCAGTCTGACCTCAGTCAAGATTCCCCCTGCTGGCTCCAGGGAACTTGGCGTTGTTTCCCTGGAACTTCTGCTGACTGCGATCTGGGCTCACAGGTTCCATTACGAAGAAGCTCAGGTTCAGCTGGTGTGGACACACGCACAGATGTGCTGCTCTGAGGGGCCCTGTGTGGGGCTACCAGGCCCCTGAGGGGAGTGGCAAGGACACGCAGTGTGCAGGTTGGAGGGTGACGGCTTTTGAGGAACGTCTCTCGGGTTCTAGAGTCTCTTTTTGGGGATGGGGAGAGGTCCCACCACGGGGCAGGTTCCTCTGGATGGATTTGCCCTAGGTTATAACACCCACCGTGTCCATCTCACCCCACGCCCCGGTGGAATCCATGGTGTGAGGTCACAGCAGCTCTGGAGGCCAGTCTCCCTGGCTGTGTGCTCTGAGCCAGCCAAGGCCTTCAGGCACTGCCCTTGTCTGAAAATGGACGGGGAGGATGAGATGGAGGGCTTCTATAAGAGGTCTTGAATCAAGTGTTGCCTTCGTATCTGTCCTCCAGGGTCTGGGACTTTCATTAGTGTCATCCCAAGCTCCCGGGCTGAGAAGCCCTATGGCTGCCAAGGCCTGCCCTCCTCTCCCTCCTTCCTGGGTCCTGGCCCCTGTGAATCATCTTAACCTCAAAGCAAAGTTCCCTTGGGGTCCGTCCTGGTTACACTGCCTCCCCTTCCTGTCCCAGTTGTCCTGGAAGTCAGTCTTGTTTCCACTGAGCAGGACAAAGCCAAGTGCCCTCCACCCTCCTTGTCCCCTGACTGGCAAGGGATTGGGTGATCCGGCGCCACTCCTGATGCTCGCCCTGCCCTCCACCCTTGGCCCATACACATCACTTGCCTTTCTCCTCCCGTTTCAGAATCCTGTGGCTTCTGCTGCCCCCGCCCGAGTGCAGGCCTGTGAGCCCAGCCCAGTGCAGCCACGGCCCCTCTCGCTCCCAGGTTGGGCCCCCTCACCTGCAATAAGCTCCTCCTGTTTCTCAGTCATGGACCCTCCCCAGAAAAGGTGCAACATTTGGGTCACTTGACTTTGCTGGTCGAAGCAGGCATGAGGACATGAGGACTAAGCAGTCTGCTCTATGAGAACGGAAGGACTAGCGGGGGTGGGGGGGCTGGGAGGATTCCACCTGCATGAAGTGTAGTGTAAGGGTTGCAAAATCCCCTTCGGGGGGGTCAGTGCTGTTCTTGCGGGGAGGGACCACCCTCTCTCCATCCTCTCTTGAGGGAGCTGACACCAACTGTTTGATCTCTGCTGGATGTCCGTCTTGTTCCTGTGATTGGTGGTTGGGGCAGGAAGGGCTCTGGCCAGAGAGGCCCTGGGTTTGGGGGCTCAGTCCTACTGTACGAAGCAGTTGGGCTTGGGCTGGCAGCGGGCTGGACCCCGGGGCCTCCCGTCAGTGCTGCTGAACCAGGGACAGGAACCGAGGCTCGCCCCTGGCTGGAGTCACAGCAGCCACAGCCCAGCCTAAGACGGTGCCAGGGTTTCCGGGATGGCCACACTTGGAGGTGGCGCAGGTCCCGGCAGCCCCAGGGCCGCTCCGGCATGTAGGTCAGCACAGCACCTTTCCCTTCGGTTTGCGATCGTGGGAGCTGCTTGTGGAGGGAGCCATGCGCACGCACCTGCCCTGTTTGTCACTGCTGTGCTCAGCACCTCCAGTCTCTCCACAGCCCTTTAGGAGCTGGGGACCCAATCCCCACCCTCCTCGAGGGCTGTCTGTGCCCGTGCCTGCTCCCAAGATGCCCGCGTAACACTCCAGCCCCATCTCCACCCAGAAGGACGGGGGTTTGGGGGTTCCCTGACTGGGGCCCCAAGGAGTTAGTGGCCACATCAACAGCAGTGAGGACTGTCTTAGGCCCGACCCTCAGGCGCAAGGAAGGAACAGGAGGGGCCAGCCAGCCAGTGGGAGCAGACACTGAGCCTCAGAGGGAACCTTCAAGAAAGGCTGATGCTCTCTTTTTTATGTAAATTGAGGAAAGTAGTCTTACCCACAGCTCCCAAACAGGCCAGACTCACTGGGGCCAGAGTGGGGCGTGTCATCCCAGGGGATTCCCTGACTTCTCCCAGCAGACATCCCCGTCTCACTCTGGGAAGCAGGCCACTGAAAGGAGCCGAGAGAACACACCCACCCGCAGAATCTGGGGCTCCTGTAAAACACAGCTGTTTCCCCGGCAGGATGTTCTCCTGACTGACAGAAAGCCAGACGACCCACTCCCGGCTCCGCTCACAGGGGAAGGCTCCCCCAGGGCTCCCACCGTCCTACCGTCCCCTTTCCAGTCCACAGAAGATGTAGCACTGCCACACGGGGGTTTATTCCAGTCACAGCTTCCAGAGAAACTCAACAATAAATTACATCATTAAATAAACTCTGCTGGACCACACCCCCTCTGCCCCTCCTCCTCTCCACGTGCTCCCCCAGGTCCTGGTGGGGACGCAGCCAGGCCCACCCCCTTGCACTATGCGACAGGGGAGTAGCCTCAGTGGGTCCTGACGAGTGAGGGTTGAAGGAGGCTCCCCGCCCTTGCCCTCGGCCCTTCGCACTCACTTGCCTGACCTTGACAGCTGGGCAGCTGCTAGTCAGCTGTCTCCTCCGGAGGGAGTGGCGAGGAGGGGGCCACAGCTGCCCCACGCAGGCCTGTGTCCCTAGAGGTGTGTAGGGTTCTCCAGAGAAGGATCTGTCTTAGTCATGTGCAAGACCACAGTGGGGGCCTTATAGTGGCTGTGGGTGCCCCGGCCATAGCCCCCGGGGGCCCGGCAGGCCTTTGCCCGGGCCCGGCCAGCTGCCATCTTGCGGTGGCACAGGCTCTGCCAGGTCTGGAAAGTCTTGGAGCTCCACACCCAGACGCCACTGGTGATGCCCACCACCAGCGACATGAAGATTTTGAGCATAAAAACAGCCACGGTGGGCACCGAGCCCCCTTGCAGCGAGCAGTCCCTCCGGCCGCCGGGAGTGGTGGCCGCCGAGCAGGCCTGTTCCGTGGCCCGCAGGCGCCAAAAGTCCATGTTGAGGCGTTCGTAGACATAGCACACAATGACGCAGGTGGCAGGCACGGTGTAAAGGATGGAGAAGACCCCAATCTTGACCATGAGCTTCTCCAGCTTCTCCGTGTTGGTGCCCCCAGTCTTCATGATCTTGCGGATGTGGAAGAGGGCCACGAAGCCAGTCAGGAGGAAGCTCGTGCCCAGCACCAGGTAGCAGGAGAGGGGCACCAGCACGAACCCGGTGAGCGCCGCCGCGTCCATACTGGCCACGTAGCAGAGCCCGGTCAGCTCATCCCCCGCCACCTTGCGCAGCGTCAGGATAACAATGGTCTTGAGGGCTGGCAGGCCCCAGGCTGCCATGTGGAAGTAGCTGCCGTGGGCCTCGATGGCCTCGTGGCCCCATTTCTTGCCGGCGGCCAGGAACCAGGTGAGGGTCAGCACCACCCACCAGAGCGAGCTGGCCATGCCGAAGTAGTAGAGCAGCAGGAAGACGAGGGTGCAGCCCGTGTTCTCCAGGCCCTCCTGGATCACATAGAGTGCACCCGCCTCCTGGTCGCAGGCCACGCTCTGGGCCCCGGCCACAGCCCGGATGAGGAAGGCCAGCGAGTAGACGTTGTAGCACATGGAGAGGAAGATGATGGGGCGCTCCGGGTACTGGAAGCGGTGCGGCTCCAGCAGGAAGGTGAGCACGGTGAAGGCGGTGGAGAAGAAGCACAGCGCCGACCACACGGCCATCCAGACGAGTGCGAAGTCCTTGTCGCGCCGCGACCAGAACACCTCGACGCCGGGCCCGCAGCGCGGCGCGCACGAGCGGCTCTTCTCTACGTACTGGAACTTCTCCGGGTTCTCGCAGGTGCCGCTGGCGCCCGGGAGGGCGTCTTCGGGGGGCCGCGCGGGCCGCGGCGCCACGGGCAGCATGCCCAGGCCCTTGTGGGGCTCGGTGGGGCCAGCCGTGGCGTTCTCGGGCGCCTCCATGCAGAGCGCGTGCGGGTCGTTGCGCGTGGGCAGCCGGGCGCAGTCCAGCGAGTCCGGCCAGCCGAAGTTGAACTGCTCCATGATGGGAGCGCAGCGCAGGCGCGCCTGCTCGCACATAGGCCGGCAGGCGGGGATGGGCGTCGAGACTTGGTCGGTGCACATGGGCGCGTAGAGCGAGCACAGGAAGAAGCGCAGGTGGCTGTGACAGCCGTACTGCACGAGCGGCGCGAACTCGGCCAGCTCGGCGGCCGCTTCGCCCTGCGACGTGTGGCCCAGCAAGTTGGGCATGCGGGTCAGGTTGTAGCCGATGCCGCGGCACATGGGGATCTCCACCACCTGGCACGGTGCCGGCCCGCGCCCGCGCTCCGGGTCGAAGCGGCCGATCTCCAGCGCCGCGCCGCCCGCAGCCAGCAGCTGCCACAGCAGCAGCGCCCGGCGGAGCGGCGGCACGGCCATCCCGGGCGGTCCCGGCCGAGGGCGGGGAGGGCGGCCCCGCCTCACTCGGGCCGCGCCGTCCGGCGCCCCCGTGCCCGCCCGCCACGTCGCGGGGTGCGGGCCATAGCGGAGCCGGCCGCGTGTGTCCTTGCGCGGCCGGGCGCCCTGGGCAGCGCGCGGGGAAGCCGCCCGAGGGAAAGGAGGCGCCGAGCCACCGCCGCCGCCGCTACTCGAACCGCCGCCGAGCCGGAGCAGGCGCCGCCTCCCGGGGCCGCGGGTACAAGCCTCGGGGCGGGGCGCCTGGTGGACACGCCCAAGGGCGGGGCCTCCGAGCGCCCGACACGCCCCCCGGCTGGGCTTTAAAGGAGCCGCGCCTCGCAGCTGCGCTGTACGACAGGACCAACCCGGGCGAGGTCTGGCGGGGCGGGGTGTACGAGTAGTGACCTCGTCTGCCCGCTCACAGTCTGTTCTACCCTTTCTGAGGAGTTGCTGCCCAACTTCTCTCCGGGACAGGACAGTCAGCCGGAGGATTTCTCTGTCTACCCCGTACCGCGTCACCTACGTTTTCCCCCAGGCGGGACCGTTTCTAAGGCTTCTACTCTTAGGACGCCTCGACCTTGGACTCTGGGACAGTTCGAGCGCAGCCTCTTCGCCTCTTCACTAGTTGCATGTGGCTCTTGGCCCTTCGCTCTGAGCCTGTTTTCGTTTCTGTAAAACAGGCAGATAATCCCGTCAAAATGAATTCACCTGTGGCTCGCGCGGGCTGCTTACCCGTCACACTGCGCACTTGAACTCATGGTCTCTTCGCAATCCACCTGCCCCCTTGACACCTCGGGACTGCTTGAAAACCCAGTCTCCTTCTGCCCCCTCTCCTCCTCTGCACTCCCTTGGTACAGGGTCTCCCCTAAGAACTCCTCTCTGCCCAGGAAGCCTGCGGCTTTCCGCCATCCCCCTCCCCTGAGCCTCCTACTCCCTCCTGCGCCTGCAGAGTAGGGGCCAGGTACAGTGACAGCCATGGAACATTTCAGTTCAGCTCACACCCCCCTCACCTAAACCTGACAGCTGTCAGGATGCCACCAGACTATTGTTCAGCCTGCTTCCATGGCGGGACCTGAACAGGGGGAGGAGAGAGGCCTGTTCTTCCCTTTGCACAGATGGAACCATCAAGGCAGTCCTAGGCTCAGCCTGCTGGTAACAGGTGACAGCGAGTGAGTGGGGTCTGAGATTGTGAACCCTGAGCTGCCCACATAACACCCCTCATCCCCACTCAGGTCGGGAAGGTGTTTCTGAGAGGCTGGGATTGCCGGGGGCTTCCTGGGGCCCCAAAGGCCCTCTGCCCTCCCACCTCTGCCCAGACAGGGTTCCACCATGGTTCCCAGATAGCTTTGTGGGTGAAACCCAAGTGCCATCCAGGAGGCCACCCAAGGGGCCCTGTTCTGGTCTGGAGCTCCCTTAGAAACTGCCTCCCTCCTCCCCAGCCCACCCCATCTGCCCTCACCCGCTTGGCCTAGATGTACCTGGAAGGCTCAGATTCCACGTGAGCTCTTGGCATTGGTCCAGCCCTAGCAGCTGCTCAGGGATGCTCAGTGGATGAAGGGCTGAGAGAGTGACCTGCACTGCAGGGGACCTAGGAAACTGGTCGAAGACCTAAAGTGAGCCAGGTGGGCCCCAGGCCAGGAGTTTAATACAGTGAACTTTTAAACTCTCACAACAGCCAGGCAAGGAATTCTGTGCCCATTTTACAGATGAGAAATTGAGGTTCAGAAAACTCAAGACATTTGCCTGGGAATACACAGTTTACAAGGGTCAGGGTTGGCATTCAGGTTCTTCCACTGCATAAGGCTGCCTGTCGCCACCAGCACGAGGGCACCTGCCCGACTGGCCCTGCTTGGCCCTGCTCGATAGCCTGGTACATGGCAGGGGCAGTATGCAGCACGGAGCCGGGGCAGTGGCTGTAATTGATGCTCACCTCCCCTGGAGCGGCGCTGGAGCAGGGAAGGGAGGAGGAGGACCCGAGAGGTTGGGACTCCGTGGAGATGCAGCCGACCCTGTTCTCAGCATGAGACATGTCCTCGGCCCACCTGGGCTGTGACAGCTGAAGTGGCAAGCTCTTGATCGTCCCAAAGAGGCAGCACAGAAATAGGGTAACTTTGAAACAAGGACCTGATTTTGATGCTCTGGTCAAGGAGGTTCCCAAAATGCCAGCGACAGCTTCCCATGGCCCAGGGTGAAGGCCATGCCCCTGGGGATGGCAGCAAGAGCCCTTCCAGGTATAGCCCCCATCAACTTCTTCCTTTCTGCCATGCCTAACTCCCTGGAACCGTGCCACACCATACCTTCAATCTCCCTGGCCCAAAGGCCCTTTTCTGCTCTGTTGGGCACACCAGCTTCCTAGGGGCAGACCCCAGCTCTCGGGGACAGGGCTGGAGGCTCTGCTCTGTAGGCCCAGCGTCCTGGCCCACTCACCGTTGCCACTTGTACACTCACATGCTGTTAGCCTTCCGTTCGCCCCCCACTCTGCCCCAATGCCAGCAGCTGCTCAAGGACCCTAGGGACATTTTATTTCTCTCTGTGTCTTGCCCCAAGGAGGCACAGATGCATGGATGAGAGTGGTCATGGGCTAAGCCCCCACCTCACAGGGTCTGTAGGAAGCCGAGGTTTCGGAACTGCCCCGCTGCAGGCAGCCGGGTTGAGAGGTGGAGAAGGCTGGAGGCTTCCTCCTGCTACAACTGGTCTGGGATCCAGGTTTTTTTGTGTGCCTCTGCCCCCAACCAGGGTGAAGAAATGGCCGGGGGCCCTTCCTCTGGCAGCCATAGTGGGGAAGACGCCCCAGGAGCCATGGGATGCCTGGCTTGTCACCATGACAACAGCTGCTCCTGGGAAGTCAGAGGTGGGGGGCTGTGGAAAAGCCCCTCCCCCATGCAGATGCTGCCTTGGAGAGAAGAGGCCTCTTGGGCCGCCTGCCCACCCACCCTGCTTTGTCACCCGATCCCCCTCTTTACAAAGGCGGAACAATACACCAGGCACTCACTGAAAAGGAGACTATGAGAGGACTGGAGGGGACCAGGAGGAGGGTGATTGCCATCAGTGCCCACCCCCACACCCGCTCCCTGGGCAGAGGGGCCAGAGTCGGTGAGGTGGGAACAGACCCCCTCCTCACTCCTCCTCCTGGAGGAGAACACTCCCTTCCTGGGGGCCCTTGGCTATTGCCGATGAGCTGCCCTGCCCAAGCGGGAGGGGACACCCTCCTGACCTGTGTCCCCCACCCCCACCCCTCTAGTCTTCCCACGCTCCGGAGGCTCTTGCTACCACCCTTCCCTGATCATAGCCATCACTCAGCCGCACTGGGCACACCCTGGCCCTTCCCCAGCTTGACTCTGATATGCCTCCTCCTGCCCTACGGCCCTGGTGCCTGCCTCCACCAGAGCCATGCCTGTCTCCCCCCAAACCTGGGAGTTTCTGGAGGTCAGGGGCTGGGCCCTGCTCCTGGGTGTCTTGGTGCCTAGTTTAGAGGAGGCGCCCATAAATGTTTTTGAATGAAAAGGATGTCATGAGGAGGAGGTGACCAGAGATCCTTCTGAAAGAGGCTGCATGCAAGTGGGGCCTGAAGTTGGGGAAGGATAGGGTCTTGGGGGACAGAGTTGTCTGTGTGAGGAAGCAGGAACCAGGAGAAGGGCCATCCTGCACCTCCTCCAGTGCCTGGGACACCCCTAGAGTGGCTGCTGACTGTGATGAGGGGCCCAGCAGGTGCAACACTGACACGCCTGCTCTCGGGGGGTGGGGGGTGACACCACAGTGGGGCAGACAGTAGTGGGCACCAGCATGTGTGTGTGCAGGGCATGTGGGTCTGGGCGCAAGTTAACTGTGTGTGCACACACTCACCCAGGCCCAGGGCAAGCTCTAGCCCTGGATCCGACTCAGGGTCCCTTTATTGGGAGGTCAAGGGCTGGACTAGACTGTTCCATTCTCACTAAAGAAGCATTTAAAAAATTCCCGTAACTAATTCCCCTGAACCCTTGCCTTCAGGTAATCAGTATCAGGGGTTGAAGTACCTCTTGCTGAATTTCCAAAAGAAACAAACAGAGGGCTTCCCTGGTAGCTGAGAGGTAAAGAATCCACCTGCCAGTGCAGGAGACACAAGCTTGGTGTCTGGTCCAGGAAGACCCCGTGTGCTGCAGAGCGACTAAGCCCAGGCCCCACAACTATTGAGACTATGCTCTAGAGCCTGGGAACAGCAACTGCTGAACCCATGTGCTGCAGCTGCTGAAGCCCAAAGGCCCTAGGGTCCGTGCTCCGCAGCAAGAGAAGCCACCGCAACTAGAGAATAAGCCCCCTCTCTGTACCTAGAGAAAAGCCCGCACAGCAACAAAGTACAGCCAAAAATAAATAGGTAAAATTATTTTAAAAAGCAACAGATCAACCCCAAAATGGGCAGAAGATCTAAATAAATGTTTCTCCAAAGAAGACATACAGATGGCGGACAGGCATATGAAAAGATGCTCAACGTCCTGAATTATGAGAGAAACACAAGTCAAAACTGCAAGGATGGTATCACGTCACACTGGTCAGAATGGCCATCAGGGACTTCCCTGGTGGTCCACTGGTTAAGAATCAGCCTCCTAACACAGGGGACACGTGTTGGATCTCTAGGCTGAGAAGATTCCACATGCAGCCCGTGCAACACAACTACTGTGCCCTCGCCCTAGAGCCTGTGCTCGGCGACAAGAGAAGCCGCCACAAGGAGAAGCCTGTGCGCCGCAGCTAAAGAAAACCCGTGCACAGCAACAAGGACCCAGCGCAGCCAAAAATAAATTAATTAATTAATTTTAAAAAATGACCATCATCAAAAAGTCCATAAATAATAAACACTGGAGACAGTGTGCTGGAGAAGGCAATGGCACTCCACTCCAGTACTCTTGACTGGAAAATCCCATGGACGGAGGAGCCTGGTAGGCTGTAGTCCATGGGGTCACTGAGGTCGGACACGACTGAGCGACTTCACTTTCACTTTTCACTTTCATGCATTGGGGAAGGAAATGGCAGCCCACTCCAGTGTTCTTGCCTGGAGAATCCCAGGGACGGAGGAGCCTGGTGGGCTGCCGTCTATGGGGTCGCACAGAGTCGGACACAACTGAGGCGTCTTAGCAGCAGCAGCAGCAGCAGCACAGTCTCTCTGCTGCTGCTGCTGCTGCCGCTAAGTCGCTTCAGTCCAAGGGACTCTCAAGAGTCTTCTCCAGCACCACAGTTCAAAAGCATCAATTCTTCGGTGCTCAGCTTTCTTTATAGTCCAACTCTCACATCCATACATGACTATTGGAAAAACCATAGCCATGGCTAGACAAACCTTTGTTGGCAAAGTAATGTCTCTGCTTTTTAATATGCTGTTTAGGTTGGTCATAACTTTCCTTCCAAGGAGTAAGTGTCTTTTAATTTCATGGCTGCAATCACCATCTGCAGTGATTTTGGAGCCCCCAAAAATAATGTCTGCCACTGTTTCCCCATCTATTTGCCATGAAGTGATGGGACCAGATGCCATGATCTTCGTTTTCTGAATGTTGAACTTTAAGCCAACTTTTTCACTCTCCTCTTTCACTTTCATCAACAGGCTCTTTAGTTCTTCTTCACCTTCTGCCGTAAGTGTGGTGTCATCTACATATCTGATGTTATTGATATTTTTCCTGACAATCTTGATTCCAGCTTGTGTTTCATCCAGACCAGCGTTTCTCATGATATAGTCTGCATATAAGTTAAATAAGCAAGGTGATAATACACAGCCTTGACATACTCCTTTTCCTATTTGGAACCAGTCTGTTGTTCCATGTCCAGTTCGAACTGTTGCTTCCTGACCTGCATACAGATTTCTCAAGAGGCAGGTCAGGAGGTCTGATATTCCCATCTCTTGAAGAATTTTCCACAGTTTATGGTAATCCACACAGTTAAAGTCTTTGGCATAGCCAATAAAGCAGAAATAGATGTTTTACTGGAACTCTCTTGCATTTTCAATGATCCGGCGGATGTTGGCAATTTGATCTCTGGTTCCTCTGCCTTTTCTAAAACCAGCTTGAATATCAGGAAGTTCACGGTTCACATACTGCTGAAGCCTGGCCTGGAGAATTTTGAGCATTACTTTACTAGCATGTGAGATGAGTGCAATTGTTTGGTAGTTTGAGCATTCTTTGGCATTGCCTTTCTTTGGGATTGGAATGAAAACTGACATTTTCCAGTCCTGTGGCCACTGCTGAGTGTTCCAAATTTGCTGGCATATTGAGTGCAGCACTTTCACAGCATCATCTTTTAGGATTTGAAATAGCTCAACTGGAATTCCATCACCTCCACTAGCTATACTATAGCTATATAACTAGCTACAACTAAGATGTATAGTTATCTATATAATTGAATCACTATGTTTCACACCTGAAACTACCACAACACTGTAAATCAAGTATACTTCAATTAAAAAAAAAGTTCAGGCATCTCTTCTGATAGTTTTGTCTAGACTTTACAAACACAAACATACATAGTACAGTCTTTTTCTGATATCTTTTCTTTTATTGAAAATGAATTAATATTGTACATTTTACATCTTATTTTTCTCACCAAAGAATCTATCATGGAGACATGGGTGAGACGATGAAAGGTAAGTGTAGTAAAATAATGGTAGAATCTCATGGTGGGCATTCAGGTGCTCACTATGAACTTTGTTTAAATTTTCTGTATATTTTTACATTTTTTGCAATAAAATATTTGAAAATTAATTTCTCATGAATGTGTTTCCAGGTCAACATACAAGATCCACCTCATCATTTTTAATAGTTATTCTGATTTCCACAGTGGGGGTTTATTATGAAGGTTTCAGCTGGTTCCCCGTGAAAAGATAATTAGGTTGTTGCTGTTATGATCTCGACGTGGGTAGATATATCTTATCTAGAGTCAGGATCTGCAAACTGTGGCCCATAGTCTAAATCTGGCCTGCTGTCTGTTTTTATAAATAAAGTTTTTTTTTTGGACTATACCCATGCTCATTGGTTTATGTAGACTCTATAGTGGATTTCCAGTTATACCCGCAGAACTGAGGAGTTATAAGAGACCAAATGGCCCCAAAGCCCCAAACATTTATTATCTGGCCCTTTACAGAAAACAAACCCCTGACCTGAGTGTGCCTGTGCTTTCATCTGCACCGTTGACCCATCGAGTTCTCAGCGTAGAGTCTGAGAACTCGATGGGTCAATGGGTCTTTGAATTGTTTTACAACATTACTGAGATGCACTTTTCCTGGTGGCTCAGACGGTAAAGAATCTGCCTGTAGTGCAGGAGACCCAGGTTCAATCCTGGGTCGGGAAGATCCCTTGAGAAGGAAATGGTAACCCACGTCAGTATATTTGCTTGGAGAATTCCATGGACAGGAGGAGACTGGTGGGCTACAGTCCATGGGGCTGTAGAGAGTTGGGCAGGACTGAGCGACTAACACTCTTTATTGGCTTGCACACATTTAACGTGTGCAATTAGCTTGCATGTATTTAAAGTGCACAACTGGATGAGGTTTTGTTTTTTTCCAACTTGATAAGTTTTGACATAAGGATATCCTTGGGAAATCATCACAATTGATCCAGATAATCAATATCTTCTAGTTAAAATGCAACTTTCCTACTGTGAAGTTGTACATTATTAATAAAACGTTGTGTGTGTGTGTGTTAGTCACTTAGTCACGTCCGTCTCTTTGCCACCCCTTCGACTGTAGCCCACTAGGCTCCTCTATCTCCAGGCAAGAATACTGGAGTGGGTTGCTATTTCCTTCTCCAGGGGATCTTCCCAACCAGGGATTAGACCCAGGTCTCTTGCATTGCAAGTAGATTCTTTACCATCTGAACTACAGGGAAATCCCTAATAAAATGTTAATAACTGGTAAATGTATTAATATATGGCCAGTATAGTATGACATGAGCTTAAGAAAACTACCATTTATTAAGTATTCATTTACATCTCAATTTAATCCTCGTAACACCTCAGGAAGTGGTTACTATCCTAAATGTCAGATGAGAAAACAGGCTTAGAAAGGGTGGAAGAAACTCGCTTCACGCAAGTGACAGCATTGGATTAAAAAAATGACATTCTTCCCCTCTGAACATTTTCTGTCCCCTCCCTCACCTCTCCAGGTGGCTGCGGACTGCTGTCACTACAGATTAGTCTGCGTTTAGTTTCTGTAAGTGGAAGGCTAGTGTGGCGCTATGGGAATTGGGAACAGGAAACGTTAATTGGGCACCTCCTTTGTGCCCTCACAGCACAGACTGGGCTGGGCCCTGGGCACCCGGGGTGACCCTGCCCTCTATGTGCTCATGGTCAGGTGATGAGTGGCCATCACTCTGGGGTCAGCTGGTGTCTGTGGCTGCAGAGAAGCTAGGGCGGGCATCACGTAGCCCGGGGGGAGGCTGGCAGGAGCCAGGGATGTTCCAGACAGAGGGAACAGCCTTTGCAAAAGCTTTGGAGAGAAAACAGAAGCAGCCTCCTGGGGCCCACAGCCGAGGGGCCGGAAAGCCGGGATTGACCCTCTGGCCGCGGGAGGAAGGTTTTAAGGGAGGGAGGGCTTTACACGGCCTGCGCAGCGTGCTGTCAGGGGCAAAGGACACGTATGGGCTCTGCTGGGGGCGGGCTGGGACAGAAGAAGGGACAAGCATGTGGGTCCTGGAGACGCGGCAGGCGTGTGAGGCCGGGGCTCCAGGGAAGCTGCTGGGAAAGAATGTGGCGTCTGCGAGCCCAGGGGCTCACCCCCACCTCTGGGGAGCCCCATCCTGCATGCCCCCCAGCCCTGCAGGGGCGCTGTGGCCACCCTGCGGCTGGGACGGGCCTGCAACTTCTGAAAGCTGCTTTTGTGCGGCCGCTCCGGCTCCTGTTTCGTTGACCTTGGATCCTGCTTCTTATTTATCCAACTCGAAGAGAAATTCAGCAGCAGCCGAGGGGAAAAAAATAACCTCAGCTGCCGAGCTGGGAGGAAAGAGGCCCAGCCTGGCTTCTGCCAGCCCCACCCCTGTGCCCGGCACCCCCCACCCCTGCACCCAGCCTGGGGCCCCGGACAGAGTCCGGGCTCTCCCAGGAACTGGGGGCCTCACTCTGCTCCCAGAGGTGTGTGTGTGTGCGGGGGCGTGCCTGGAGGGTCTGGGACCCCCACCCTATCTGAGGCTGCTGGCTGGGTGGGGGACCCCGTGGTTCCTCCCAGGGAAGGTCACCTGCCTCCAGGACACCTGGGCCCTGACCGTGGCCTCAGCTTATCACCCTGCCCTGACACTGTTGGGGGAGGCTCCAGGGGAGCTGTCCCTAGCATATTCTGGAATGCTTCCCTTCCCTTCCTCTCCCCCCAGACCTGCAGCCGACACAGGCGCTGGCTCCAGGCCACTCAAGGGGCGAGGGCAGAGCCCAGTGAGACCTGTTGGATGCGGAGGGTGACCTTTAACCCTCCCCGGACCCTGTCATCCTTAAGCAGGGTGGATGTGGGGAGGGAAAGGTGTGGACATTGTCCTCAGGGCCCCCCTCGTGCAGCCCAGCTCCCCACGGCACAGTCCGCCTCCTCCTCCTTCGTTGCACAGTCCCTGTGCCTGGTGAGGGAGGATCTTTCACCCCCATGACCTTGTTTGCCCCCATTTTACAGAGGAGGAGACTGAGCCCTGGGAGGCTGCCAGGTGGAGCTGGTCCCCTGGCCTCCTGACCCTGGGCCTGTGGCCTGCCTCACTTCTCTCTGAGGTCAGCCCGCCAGATGGGTCCACTGCTCCCCGGCCCGGGCGGTGTGTCTGAGACCTCGCTAGTCTCTCCGCTGAGGGCTGCAGCAGGAGCTCACATGGGCAGGGATGGGTCCTTAACCGTCTCGGCTTCTCCTGGCCCTTGCCCCAGTCCAGGCTTTCCCTCGGTGTGCAGTGGGGAGAGGCAAGGGGGAGATTTTTTCCAGTGAAGGACAGAAGCCCCCCTCTGCCAGCCCCCTGCCCACAGGTCTTTTTCTGCTGCTGCTATTACCATTTCTGCAGGCGCCCACACAGGGAACACCTCGAGTGTATCTTGGAGGTGTGCAGGCCATGGGAGGCGATGACACAGTTTCTGGACGCGGCGGCCTAGCAGCTGTCGCCTTAGCTACTCTGCCCAACCTCTCTGGGCTGCACTTTTCCCAGCAGCTGAGGGAGCACTCTGGCCATGCCCACATCCCAGGACTGCCAGGAGAGTTGGGTAAATTGCCCAGTGCTGCCCCAGGCTCTGCAGGCGAGTGGTGCCGCAGTCACGGCCGGCCCACACCCCGACGTGTTCTCACCCCCTCCCTGCACACACGCGTCCTCCACTCTGCTCTCCAGGACCCGGCTGAGCTACCGACTCAGGCTGCCGCTTGAAGCCGGGCAGTCGTTGGGGCCGCGTTGTGATTTTCACGGGCTTCAGGCACTTGTGCTTTCCCGGGTCCCTTCCTCCAATAAAAGTAAATTTTTAAAAATTGTATTTTATGACCACGCTAGTATAAAGATGAATATATTATTTATAAAAACACTTTCTGACCTAAAATTGATTTACCTTTTTCTCAATTTTAAGAGAGAGCCTTTCGGTGGGCCCCCAGAAATGCTGCGGGCCTGGCGTGGTGCCCACAGAGCCCAGTGCACAGGCCTCTGAGGTGGACGCTGGGTCTCCTGGGTTCATCTCGAACCATCTTTTCTGTCTAACGTCTACTCCTTGATCTTTTTAGTGGGTTCCTGGGAAGTTTCATCATCTTTATCTTTATAGCTTGTGTTACTATTTATTTCTCCTTCTCCTTTTTACTTTTAACTATCATATTTCTCGGAGAAGGCAATGGCACCCCACTCGAGTACTCTCACCTGGAAAATCCCATGGATGGAGGAGCCTGGTAGGCTGCAGTCCATGGGGTCGCTAAGAGTCGGACACGACTGAGCGACTTCACTTTCACTTTTCACTTTCATGCATTGGAGAAGGAAATGGCAACCCACTCCAGTGTTCTTGCCTGGAGAATCCCAGGGACGGGGGAGCCTGGTGGGCTGCAGTCTACGGGGTCACACAGAGTCGGACGTGACTGAAGCGACTTAGCAGCAGCAGCAGCATCATATTTCTAATTTGCAACAGCCCTTTCTTGTTCTCTACTTTTTTCTCTTACATCATCCTGTTCTTGTTTCATGATAAATTTTATTTAGAGTACATCAAGAAAGAATCTACAGAGCAACGAAATGCAGCGACGGGCACCAACACGGTGAGCCTTTCAATCATACTCCTGAGTGAAGGATGCCAAGCCAAATAGAAAGCATGATTTGTTTATACAAAGTTTGGAAATGGGCAAAATTAAACAAGATTGATATTTATGGTTAGGTGTTAAGAAAATGCAAAGAGGCGACCATCATAAGCACCGGGCAGGTGTGGAGGTGGGGTTGGGGCAGGGGTGGCAGCTTCTAGGGGCTGGCAGCGTTCTAGATCCTGAGTGGGTAGGGTCACCCAGGTGTTCGTTTGATGACAAGTTTTAATGTGAACACTGACATCTTGTGTACTTTCTGTGTGTCGTATTTTACTATTTAAGAAGGAAAAGAGCCATGAAATAGATGAGGCAAAGAGGGAAAGTCCCATCTGCAGGGCACGAGCAACCGGCCAGGTGGCGGGGGTCAGGCTCTCTCACCCCACTCCTCGCACGCCCTACAGCTGAGAGCGTTTGTGGCACTGCACACGCCCATCGTGGTGTGCTTGACTGTACTGTGTAAGCACCACCTGAGAAGCTCTAGCGTCGTTTTCCTTGCTGCTGCTTCAGTCCCTAGAGAGTAAAGCATATCTGCCTTGCTGTCGCGAATAAAGAATGTCTGTAGTTCCTGTGGCTCCTCACGTCTTCCAGCTTCTTCCTAGCTCGCGCCTTGCCTCCCCTGGTTCAGTGAACAGCGAGACACCATCCTTCTCCCCTTTGCGGAGGTTAACGACATGGGTCTCATTTCCTTTCCTTCCAGACACATTCCTGTGCTTGTACATCCCTAATCACATGTGTACGTGGGTTAGGAATTTTCCTGTGTTTCCTTTAAAAGATGCCCATGTCATTCTGTACCTTTTTTTCACTTGATGGGTCTTGCTCCCATTGGAAGCTCAGTGGGCCATCTTCTCTATAGCGTTAATATATCTTCAAGGGTTTCCCTGGTGGTACAGTGATCAAGAATCTGCCAGCCAACGCAGAGGACACAGGTTTCATCCCTGGTTTGGGAAGATCCCACATGCCACAGAGCAGATAAGCCTGTGTGCCACAACCACTGAGCCTGAGCTCTAGGGCCCAAGTGCTGCAACTCCTGAGTCCGTGCGCCCAGAGCCTGCGCTCCACAACAGAAGCCACGGCAACAAGAAGCCCCAGGGCCGCAACAAAGAGTAGCCACTGCTTGCCAGAACTAGAGAAAGCCCACGCCGAGCAACAAAGACCCAGCACAGCGAAAGAAAAAAGTCATATATATATGGCTTCCCAGGCGGCACAGTGGTAAAGAATCTGCCTGTCAGATTGACTCAAGGAGACGCTAGAGAAGTGGGTTTGATCCCTGGGTCAGGAAGATCCCCTGGAGTAGGAAATGGCAACCCACTCCAGTATTCTTTCCTGGAAAATTCCATGGACAGAGGAGCCTGGTGGGTTACAGTCCATGGGGTTGCAGAGGGTCGGACATGACTAAGCATGCATGCACTTCGATTTTATACGTATATACACACACACACACACACACAGAATCGCTGGACTGAATTAATAACACTACTTACGGCAGTGGGCTGATGTGAGGATTAAATGAGATACTGGAGGCAAAGTGCTTAGAACGGGGCCTGGGGCAGACCAGGCTGGCCTGGAGCCACTTTCCTTCCTTAGCTGTACCCTGTGACTAATTCGAGGGTCAAGGGGTCAAGGAGGAAAAGCAGCTCCTGAGAGCGTCTGGCATAGGTAAGGGCACCACAGCATTAGCAGTGAGAGCAGCATATAAATGTGCAGGGACCACCAGACTGCACTGTTGTAAACGTGCAGTTTGCTTTTCTCCTAGGAGGGCAGGTTCCCTGACTCTGTTCTTATTTAGACGGCTGTCTAGGCTCCCCTTCCTTATTTTCTCTTCTAGATGAACTCTGTCATTCAGTCCCAGAAAAATCCTACTGGATTTAGAGATTAACTTACTGAAGTTTACAGATGACTTTGGGGGGAAGTGATACGTCTGCCACGTCGAGCCTGCCCACCTGCAGATGAAGACACACACGAGAGGCGGCCGTGAGGACAGCAGGGCGGGGGGGGGGGCAGCGATGCCCTCGGTGGGGTCGGGGGTGGCAACTTAGCTGGGAGGGGCGGTTCTGGAAGGATGTGGAGGCGCTGGCCAAGTGACAGCTGAGCGCGTTTCTGGTCTCAGGTCTTCATTCCCGTTCTGAGGTCCCTCGGACTCCCTTCTGGCTGGAAGGACAGGCCCACCCAGAGCCCCTCTCCCCCAGTGCCGGGTGGGAGAGATCCATCTCGCTTCTGACCCCCTCACTTGTCCCTTCCTCCCACCAGCCTGGTCACTGGTGGTCACAGGCCTGAGGGGCAGGTGAGGCTGAGCTCAAAGGGCCTGTGAACCTCTATCCAGGAAGGAGCAGGAAGTCTCTGAAGACCTTGAGGCAGGAGTGACGTAATCAGATCTGCATTTCTCACCAGCATCCTGGGATGGGGGGGTGCGGGGGGTTGCTTGGAGGAGGCTGTCTCCGCAAATTAGGGAGACAGGAGGAGAGCGGAAGGGAGCCACGTATTGAATGAATGAATGGAAGATCGACCTGTAGGGACACCAGCCTGCTGATGGGGAAGAGCCCAGGGATGGGGAGGGGTCAGCCCCCTGCCCCCCTCCTTCCCCCATGACGACATCAAGCCACCTGCCAGCCTGGGTCTCATCAGACCCAGCCGGGCTCTGACCACAGGACTCTCCAGCCCCTGGCTCCCGCCTGGCAGGGAGACCTGAGTTTGGGCCAGCTGCCTGGCAGGAGCTGGGTAGGGGAGGGGGAGGCCGAGGGCAGGCCGTCCCCCCACCGAGGAGTGACGTCTGCCCGTGAGAAGCTGGGGGCACCAGGGCCAGGCAGCTCCCGGGTCTCTTCCCTCCGCCCGGAGCTGGCAGGTGGGGCCTGGTGGGCTCCAGGCGGTGCTGAGGGGCCATCCCCCCAGCAGCATCCCCGCCTCATCCTCTCACTGGTGGGGTGGGGACCCAGCAGCCCCTGTCCCACCCCTGCACAGAAGCCCTTTCATGGGCGGGCTGGCTTGGAGCGCTGGCAGCCCCTCGGCCCCACGCCCCCTTCCTGCTGGGCCCCCACGCTGGTCCCCCTCTCCGGGCTCCTCGCAGGCCCAGGGTGGGGATCGGCCGGGCACGGAGCACAATGTGGCTCCTTGTTCCCCAGCCCAGCCCAGCCTCCTGGAATTGGCCCGTTTCCTGCCTGGGCCGCGGGGCTCTTTCCAAGGTAAATAAACAAATACGGAGAAGTTGAGGCCTGGGGTGGAAAGCGGGGTGTTGGGGGTTTTGCCCCCCTCACCCCAATCCCACAGCCACAGTTGGTCTGTGGCCACAGGGCTGGGATGGGGAGGCCTGGTCTGTACCCCCTGAGCGTTGCTGACCCCTGCCGGAACAGGACTCAGGAGAGGGTTTGGGCCACTCTGTGCCCCCAAGTCCCCACCCTCAGCCAGGGGCTGTCCCAGAGAGGAAGCCCAGGAGCCAGGGACCCCCGGCAGGGATTCCCGGGCAGGGAAGACGGCAGCTGACGGCGGAAAGGGCTTTGGAGGGGGCGGCAGTTCCCCGGGCTCCCGTCCCAGCTGCGCCACCTTGGAGGGCTGTGACCAGGGAGAAGGAAGTGTACTGCCAGCTGCAGCCAGGGCTGGGGGTGGGAGGGGCTCCTGCCTGGAGGGGCCTCAGCCCCAGGGGCAAGGGAACGGGCGCACGTGTCAAACGACAGAGAGAGCGCTCTCAGATGTATTCTGGGGGAGGATGATGATGCCAGTGCAATTACTCTGCAGGGCGGCGTGAAGGTGGTGCGAGGTGGCTGGAGGCTGGGGTGCGGCGGGCGGGCATTGCATGTACTAGAACAAAGCCCCCTTCTCTGAGAACCGCACTTTGCACACGTCTCTTCTCTGTCAGAGGGTGACCTGGATACAGGAAGGGACGGGTGGTGAAGGGTCCAGCCTCCTGCTTGCCCAGGGCTGGTGCTGGTGCCTGCCCGTGTCTGCGAGCTGTCCCCGAGGCTGACCCTCTGGCTGTTACCCCAGGGCTCCTCCCGCAGGACCCAGGGAGGGACCCAGAGAACTCTGTATCCAGGGCGTCCCTGGCCTGACCAGGCTGGCCACCCGTGTCTGCTCCGACATGGCCGAGTTCCCATGGGGGCCCCTTTCCACTCATCCCTCACAGCTGCTCCTCCAGGTGGAAGCCAGGGTGGGGGACCCCAAACCAGACACCCAGTCCAGACACTTCCTCTTCCACGATTCCCAGGAAGACCTAGCCCCTTCTTCTTGATGGGATCCTTTTCCTCATAATAATCTCTATGGAAAACTAGTTTGCCAAGCCTGGATCCTGGTCACTTACAGCAGGAGATACTGGTGTTAAGTTCACTCTGTTTTCAAGAGGGCAGAATTGTCCGTTTGAACGTCAGAGGTGCCCCCCGTGTCCCCTTCTTCTTTGCCTCCATAATAAATCCTGGTCTCCCCCAGGCTGACCAAAAGATGTGACTCAGAAACGCACAAGGGTGAAGCCTGTGAATAAGCATCTCCCCCGCCACTCTGCCCACCTGCAAGAATCCTCATGGCTCTGGGTGGAGCTGAGTTGGGAGGTATCGTGCTCAGTCAGCGCCTTCTCTCTCTACCTGCCCCAAATTACATCCACAAAAACCCCAGATCACCATGCAGCGCAGAGGTGGGAAGTCAGTCCCCTAGATTATCAGTCAGCAACGGTCACCCCCTCCCCCAACTCTCCTCCCTGGGAGATGGCGGTGCACTCCGACCCCATCAAGGCTAGGCTTGGCAATGGGACTTGATTGGGCCAATGGGACATAAGCAGACACAAGTGGAGGTTTGGAAAGCGCTTGCCCCACTGGGCTTCCTGCCTTAGCCATAGGAAGCACACGCCCTGGCCAGCCCACTGGTCCTAGGAGGTTGAGAGATCCATGGAGAATCTGGAACCCAGCTGGGCTTAGAGCCAAGCCCAGATGGCGGGCAGAAACACAAGCAAGAAATAAACACTTGAGTAGTTTGTTACGTGGCGTTACTGGGGCAGTGTCTGACTGGTACTGTTAGATGAACTCAGAGCCCCTGATAGCTCTCAGCTTCTGCCAGGGGACCAGGCTGGACTGGATGCTGCACTGACTGAGTCCTGCTTGTCAAGAGCGAAGGAACTGAGGCCCAGAGGCTCGTGGAGAAGCAGCCCTGTTTCCGCCCCCGCTTCCCCTGGGCAGAACGGGGGTGGGGGTGGGCTTTCTCTCATCACTTGATTCCTTTGTGCCCTTGCAGATGAGGGACCAGGGCTCCTGGGAGGAAGGACATGACGCCAGACGCGGGCCACCTGCCTGATTATTCCCTCCCTTGTCTGCCCCGGCTGGCCTGAATTTCACACGCATCAATCCAGCAGACAGGCATCTTTGTGTCCATTTCCAGAAGTAAAACTTGAAGGTCAGAGAAGTTGAGGGACTTGCCCAAGACCATGTAGCTAGTAAGTGGACCATGTCAGGGCACTGTCTGCCTATCTCCAGCAGAAGGAAGGAGGTGGGCAGGGACCAGTCCTGGGCCAGACAGGCCCCGCTCCATCTGGCCCACTGCCTTCCAGGAGGGGATGCTGGGCAAATGGTTGCACACTGGGAGAGAGGCAGAGTCCTCCTTGAGCCTAGCTCCCTCCTACCTGTGCCCCAAGCCCATTCCTGTTACCCAGACCCAGACCTTTCAGCGTGAACCCCAAGTTTGAAGCCTCTCTCCTTCTCTTCCCCTCATCAAAGGAGCTTGCAGATAACTGTCACCCCTGAAAGCATCTGAAAAACCTGCTTACATGGAGGCCCTGGTGACCAAGGAGAGCTGGGCCACCACAGGGGACAGCTGCATGGGGAAGGACGTCCCCATGAAGGCCACGTGTGGACAGGGCCCAGTGAGGCGGGGAGGGAGGCCAGAGAGAGGACAGGGGCTGAGCGTCCCCTCCAACGGAACAAGAGCTCGGGGCCAGGTGTATTTATAACACAGCCCTGAAGGGGGCCAGGCCTCCCATAAATCACACTGTTTCCTTGACAGGCATAAAAATAGCCCCGTGGCATCCTGCACATGCTTGTGCATGGAACAGCGCCGGCCTGGCCAAGCCCTCGGCCCCCCGGCCCCGCCCTCTGGTCATCGGGACGAAGTTTCCACTCCTCCTCCCTGCTGGGCTCCAGGCTCGCCGCCTGCCCCTCGTCTCCACGGAGGGGATGCCCCAGGTGGAAGTTTCCTCGGCAGGCCCCCCGAAGCCCTGCCCACCAGACCAAGGCTGCTGCTTCTGGGGCTGGCTCAGGCCAGCCACGGAGGGGACAGCACACGTCCTCGGCCAGGTCAAGACAGGGACAGGGTCAGAGCCTGGCAGTGGGTGAGGAATAAGGGTCAGTGGCAGGGGACTTAGGCTGAAGACCCCACATCAGCACCTGAGATCACCACAAAGGCTTCCACTACCTGCCTCCTGATGAAACAGAACAGAAAGGAGGGACTCAGCCCTGAACCAGACTTTCAGCTGCGGGGAGCCCCGCCCGCCAGTGCGCCCCAAAGGGCAGTCTGGAGTCTGCATCAGAGCACCTTGTGGTGCTCCTTACAATGGAGATTCCCGGGCATGGACTCTCGGCTGGGGAGGGGAGCTGCCTTTTAAACCAGACCCCGCAGCTCTGAGGCCCACTGCCCTAAGCCCAGGACTCCCCGCTCTGATGCACCCCACCACTTTAGACTGGCGCCCGGCGGGTAAGAGGCAGGACTCGGGGGTGGGCCTCCTTCCACCACTCCTGCACTGGCAGGCCAGCTCTCCAGCTGTCTCTGGGTCAGCAGAAGTGACCCATCAGTGGATGATCGCACCCAACCAGCATCCCAACCTCTCTCTGGGAAATCCAGTCCACTGGGCTGGGGGTAGTGAGAGGCCACCTTTTCAGGGGGTTAGACCGGGCTCGGGTCTGGGAGGAGCCCAGTGGGGGAAGAACCTGCCTGCGAAGAGCTGCCTGTGCGCACAGTTCATCAGTCTGCACAGCCAACTTTCCCCACAGGTGACCATCACCGGGGTCTGAACTGGGCTCTCTCTCACCACAACCCAGGGTCCAGGTCACAGCAGGAAACCCCAGATTCTTTCCTGTGTCCAAGCTCAGCACTGTCACAGAGCTGCCTTCAGCTTCTCTCTCTTGAGATGTCCAAGACGTGGGTGACTGGCCTGGTCCAGACCAGGGGCGTGGCTGGGCGCCCTCCCCTCCTCCTCACTGGGAGCCCTGCCCGTCTTCCTGGGCAGCGGCCTCTGCCTGGTGGGACTTGGCCATGCCCTGGGTGCTGAGGCACCCTGGCAGAGACTGCGGGCACTTCGTCCACCTCGTTAGCCCAGGGCCATGGTTCCAGCCGCACCGTGCCCGGAGAGACCGCAGAGGAGTTCCTCCTCTCTGAGCCTCTTTTGTGCTGCAGACACTTGGTGAGCACATGTCCACTAAACAGCCTCTGCTGACCAGCTCCCAACTGGGGACTCTCACTCATTCTACAAGTGTTGATGGAGTACCGCTTATGGGGAAAGCGCCCTTCCAGACTTGGGGGACAGCAGGGGCATGGCAGGCCAAGATCCTGTCCACACGGCACTTATGTCCCAGGGAATGTCACAGTGCCACAGTGACAGGGGTAAGGGCGGAAACTCTAGAACCATCCGGCTTCAGATTCTGGCTCTGACCCTCATCTAGCTGTGTGGCCTTGGACAAAATACTAACCGCACTGGGCCGCAGCTCCCTCATCTATAAAGCGAGGGCAGTGATGGTCCCTGCTCTGCTGTGGGGAGGATTCAGTGAACTAATGGCGCGTGGTGTCAAGTGCTGGCTGCAGTCGAGTGCTGCCTGACCCAAGGTCCTCCCGGGAACACTGGGAGGATGACAAGACATTAGGCATCAAAGTGGGAAGTATCATCATTAGTCCTGTGGCAGCCCCAGCACGTTCCCTCTCATGAGTTCAATGGAATCTGCCCTTGCCTTTTCCTCTTGGGTCATAGCCTCCTAGACTACGGATACCCTCTGGATTCTTTATGCAGCTGGAAAAGGTCTTGGAAGAAGCAGCAGAAACATGCACCCCGCCTCCTTCCTGACTTGGTTTAGCTTGGTATCTTGTCCTGGGTGCTACTGGCCCTCCCTAGTCCAGCCCTGTGGGAACAGAGGGGCCCTGTGGCCACAAAGCTGAGCACCTTTGTTCCCGGAGAGGACCAGAGCGGCCTTCGGATTGGCAGGGGCTGGCGCACCGATTTGGAAAAGCAGACAAGATGGTGGGGCCTAGTTAACAACCCTGTCGGGATGATTTCGTCTTTCCTCAGCAATTGGCCTGAACTATAAGTGGACCAAGAAGCAATAAAAAGAGACAGCTGAAAATGCTAGAAAATCTAGTCATCTGGGTTATTCCAGTGAAAGAGCAAACGGTATTAAAATTTTAACACCTGAGAATATCCTTATATTGAGAAAAACCTTGGGACATATTAATCATAAGACTAAGTCTGTATGGAAGCCAAACACTATTCTCAATGCTTTACAGATGTTAACGCAATGATCCTGACAACTCTGCAATGGGGTAAATACTACTGTATTGTGCTACTATTTATCCCTGTTCATCGGGAAGGATGGCTGGAACAGCAGTTCTTAAAGTATGGTGCCTGGATCGGCAGCCTCACCTTTACCTGGGAACTTACTAGACGTGTGAATTCTCTGGCACCAACCCAGATATGCTGAATCAGAAACTCGGGGCATGAGGCCCAGCACTCTATATTTTAACAAGCCCCCTGAGGGGAGTCTAACACACGCCCAAACTTGAGAACCATTAAGCTAGGTCTGCTGCGCTAACAAAAACTCCCTAACAAAAACTCAGAGGCTTCAGAGAGTAAAGGAATACGTCTCCCTAATGCTACCTGTCCACTGCTGGTGGGAGGAGGCCTTTGCTTATCACAACACTCAGGCACCCTTTGGAAACGACCCTAAAGGCCTACAACAAATGAATAAACATTTATTCAAGAAACTCTACTAAAACTTGCTAAGAACAGAGTCTGTGGCATTTGAATAAGATCTCCCCCCACCCCCACCCCCCAGCTCAGCAGGATGGAAATTCTACTCCAGGCTGATGCAACGTAGCACACAGAGGTCCCTTCCCTTCAGCTCCAAGTCAGAGGTCATCTTCCCAGAAGAGGCAGAAAAATCAGCATTTCTCAGCCTGTCCCCAGTTACTTGCTGTTGAGGCATTGTTCTCGGCAAATGTTGCCAAGAAATAGGAGCTCCCTTCTTCTTCCCACCCCCCACTCTACCATGGGCATGGCACCACTGAGAATACTGGGCCCCAATCCCCTTGCCCTGGCTAGGCAGAGGTGCCAACCTGGGAAAGGCAAGCCAAGAAAGCCTGAGGTTATTGCCTTCCCTCCTCCACTGAGCACTCAGCCCCTAAAGCATGGGTGTCATTCAGAGAGGAGCACACCCTTGTCCCTAGTCCCAGCTTCAGAGTTTATGGCAAAGAGATTCTGCCCAGGGTAAGATGCAGGCTACAGAATGGAGAGCTCCCAATCTCTTCCCAAAGGAACTGACCTCATTTACAACAAACTGTGGAGAAGTTTGAGCCTAGAGGTGCCTTTCAACAATAGTGGAGATGGTTCAGTTCAGTCACTCAGTCGTGTCCAACTCTTTGCGACCCCATGGACTGTAGCCAGGCCTCCCTGTCCATCACCAATCCCTGCAGTTCACTAAAACTCATGTCCTTTGGGTCAGTGATGCCATCCAACCATCTCATCCTCTCTTGTCCCCTTCTCCTCCTGCCTTCAATCTTTCCCAGCATCAGGATCTTTTCAAATGAATCAGTTCTTCACATCAGGTGGCCAAATTATTGAATTTCAGCTTCAACATCAGTCCTTCCAATGAACATTCAGGACTGATTTCCTTTAGGATGGACTGGTTGGATCTCCTTGCAGTCCAAGGAACTCTCAAGAGTCTTCTCCAACACCACAGTTCAAAAGCAGCAGTTCTTCAGGGCTCAGCTTTCTTTATAGTCCAACTCTCACATCCATACATGACCACTGGAAAGACCATAGCTTGGACTAGACAGACCTTTGTTGGCAAAGTAATGCCTCTGCTTTTTAATATGCTGTCTAGGTTAGACCCCTCGTCCAAGGTAAGGTGCGATGGCTGTGCTTCGCTGGCCGGGAGCAGCCAGGAGCAGCCGGGATGAGATACCCCACGCCCAAGGTAAGAGAAACCCAAGTAAGACAGTAGGTCTTGAAAGAGGGCATCAGAGGGCAAATACACTAAAACCATTCTCACAGATAACTAGTCAATCTAATCACACAAGGACCACACCCTTGTCTAACTCAATGAAATTAAGCCATGCCCGAGGGGCAACCTGGGATGGGCGGGTCATGGTGGAGAGATATGACAGGGTGTGGTCCGCTGGAGAAGGGAATGGCAAACCACTTGAGTATTCTTGCCTTGAGAACCCCATGAACAGTATTAAAAGAAAAAATGATAGGATACTGAAAGAAAAACTCCCCAGGTCAGTAGGGGCCCAATATGCTACTGGAGATCAGTGGAGAAATAACTCCAGAAAGAATGAAAGGATGGAGCCAAAACAAAAAGAATACCCAGCTGTGGATGTGTCTGGTGATAGAAGCAAAGTCCGATGCTGTAAAGAGCAATATTGCATAGGAACCTGGAATGTCAGGTCCATGAATCAAGGCAAATTGGAAGTGGTCAAACAAGAGATGGCAAGAGTGAATGTCGACATTCTAGGAATCAGCGAACTAAAATGGACTGGAATGGGTGAATTTAACTCGGATGACCATTATATCTACTACTGCGGGCAGGAATCCCTCAGAAGAAATGGAGTGGCCATCATGGTCAACAAAAGAGTCCAAAATGCAGTACTTGGATGCAATCTCAAAAATGACAGAATGATCTCTGTTCGTTTCCAAGGCAAACCATTCAATGTCACAGTAATCCAAATCTATGCCCCAACCAGTAACGCTGAAGAAGCTGAAGTTGAAAGGTTCTATGAAGACCTACAAGACCTTTTAGAACTAACACCCAAAAAAGATGTCCTTTTCATTATAGGGGACTGGAATGCAAAAGTAGGAAGTCAAGAAACACCTGGAGTAACAGGCAAATTTGGCCTTGGAATACGGAATGAAGCAGGGCAAAGACTAACAGAGTTTTGCCAAGAAAATGCACTGGTCATAGCAAATACCCTCTTCCAACAACACAAGAGAAGACTCTATACATGGACATCACCAGATGGTCAACACTGAAATCAGATTGATTATATTCTTTGCAGCCAAAGATGGAGAAGCTCTATACAATCAGCAAAAACAAGACCAGGAGCTGACTGTGGCTCAGACCATGAACTCCTTATTGCCAAATTCAGACTGAAATTGAAGAAAGTAGGGAAAACTACTAGACCATTCAGGTATGACCTAAATCAAATCCCTTATGATTATACAGTGCAAGTGAGAAATAGATTTAAGGGCCTAGATCTGATAGAGTGCCTGATGAACTATGGAATGAGGTTCGTGACATTGTACAGGAGACAGGGATCAAGACCATCCCCATGGAAAAGAAATGCAAAAAAGCAAAATGGCTGTCTGGGGAGGCCTTACAAATAGCTGTGAAAAGAAGAGAAGTGAAAAGCAAAGGAGAAAAGGAAAGATATAAACATCTAAATGCAGAGTTCCAAAGAATAGCAAGAAGAGATAAGAAAGCCTTCTTCAGTGATCAATGCAAAGAAATAGAGGAAAACAACAGAATGGGAAAGACTAGGGATCTCTTCAAGAAAATCAGAGATACCAAAGGAACATTTCATGCAAAGATGGGCACGATAAAGGACAGAGATGGTGTGGATCTAACAGAACCAGAAGATATTAAGAAGAGGTGGCAAGAATACACAGAAGAACTGTACAAAAAAGAGCTTCAAGACCCAGATAATCATGATGATGTGATCACTGACCTAGAGCCAGACATCTTGGAATGTGAAGTCAAATGGGCCTTAGAAAGCATCACTACGAACAAAGCTAGTGGAGGTGATGGAATTCCAGTGGAGCTATTCCAAGTCCTGAATGATGATGCTGTGAAAGTGCTGCACTCAATATGCCAGCAAATTTGGAAAACTCAGCAGTGGCCACAAGATTGGAAAAGGTCAGTTTTCATCCCAATCCCAAAGAAAGGCAATGCCAAGGAGTGCTCAAACTACCGAACAATTGCACTCATCTCACACGCTAGTAAAGTAATGCTCAAAATTCTCCAAGCCAGGCTTCAGCAATATGTGAACCGTGAACTTCCTGATGTTCAAGCTGGTTTTAGAAAAGGCAGAGGAACCAGAGATCAAATTGCCAACATCCGCTGGATCACGGAAAAAGCAAGAGAGTTCCAGAAAAACATCTATTTCTGCTTTATTGACTATGCCAAAGCCTTTGACTGTGTGGATCACAATAAACTGTGGAAAATTCTGAAACAGATGGGAATACCAGACCACCTGATCTGCCTCTTAAGAAATCTGTATGCAGGTCAGGAAGCAACAGTTAGAACTGGTCATGGAACAACAGACTGGTTCCAAATAGGAAAAGGAGTACGTCAAGGCTGCATATTGTCACCATGTTTATTTAACTTATATGCAGAGTACATCATGAGAAATGCTGGACTGGAAGAAACACAAGTTGGAATCAAGATTGCCGGGAGAAATATCAATAACCTCAGATATGCAGATGACACCACCCTTATGGCAGAAAGTGAAGAGGGGCTAAAAAGCCTCTTGATGAAAGTGAAAGTGGAGAGTGAAAAGGTTGGCTTAAAGCTCAACATTCAGAAAACGAAGATCATGGCATCTGGTCCCATCACTACATGGGAAATAGATGGGGAAACAGTGGAAACAGTGTCAGACTTTGATTTTCTGGGCTCCAAAATCACTGCAGATGGTGACTGCAGCCATGAAATTAAAAGACGCTTGCTCCTTGGAAGGAAAGTTATGACCAACCTAGATAGCATATTCAAAAGCAGAGACATTACTTTACCAACAAAGGTTCGCCTAGTCAAGGCTATGGTCTTTCCTGTGGTCATGTATGGATGTGAGAGCTGGACTGTGAAGAAGGCTGAGCGCCGAAGAATTGATGCTTTTGAACTATGGTGTTGGAGAAGACTCTTGAGAGTCCCTTGGACTGCAAGAAGATCCAACCAGTCCATTCTGAAGGAGATCAATCCTGGAATTTCTTTAGAAGGAATGATGCTAAAGCTGAAACTCCAGTATTTTGGCCACCTCATGTGAAGGGTTGACTCATTGGAGAAGACTCTGATGCTGGGAGGGATTGAGGGCAGGAGGAGAAGGGGACGACAGATGATGAGATGGCTGGATGGCATCACTGACTCGATGGATGCGAGTCTTAGTGACCTCCGGGAGCTGGTGATGGACAGGGAGGCCTGGCGTGCTGCGGTTCATGGGGTCGCAAAGAGTTGGACACGACTGAGCGACTGATCTGATCTGATCTGATCTAGGTTAGTCATAACTTTTCTTCCAAGGAGCAAGTGTCTCTTAATTTCATGGCTGCAGTCACCATCTGCAGTGATTTTGGAGCCCCCCAAAATAAAGTCTGTCACTGTTTCCATTGTTTTTCCATCTATTTGCCATGAAATGATAGGACCAGATGCCATGATCTTAGTTTTCTGAATGTTGAGCTTTAAGTCAACTTTTTCACTCTCCACTTTCACTTTCATCAAGAGTCTCTTTAGTTCTTCTTCACCTTCTGCCATAAGGGTGGTGTCATCTGCATATCAGATTATTGATATTTCTCCCGGCAATCTTGATTCTAGCTTGTGCTTCCTCCAGCCCAGGGTTTCTCATGATGTACTCTGCATATAAGTTAAATAAGCAGGGTGACAAAATGCAGCCTTGACGTACTCCTTTTCCTATTTGGAACCAGTCTGTTGTTCCATGTCCGGTTCTAACTCTTGCTTCCTGACCTGCAGAGGTGGTGGTGGAAGGCAACTGGGAGGGTATTGGTAGATTCATCGGAGATGTAGGCTAGTTAGTTTGTCAGAGAGAACCAGAGAGAAAGAAGTGTAAGGAGCCTTTCTGGGTTCAAAGCAAAATCTCAAACCCTGACCTCAGGAAGGATCTTCAAAGGAGTCCACATTTGATTGGATTAGTCTGGGACCAATTTATGCCACGGGGTGCTGTTGAAAAGAATGGTGCAATTAAGTGACAATTAGTGGTGCTCAGTAGATGGGCTTGTCAGGGAAAGAGTTAAAGAGAGCCCTGCCCAAACCACTGTCATTCCAGGGTGACTGTGGGCATGCCCAAGGCTGCACTCCCTGAGGAACAATATCAGCGGCTCCACATTAATGGCAGAGAGTAGAATGGACTTTACTAAATAATCCGTCCAGTCGCTAAAGAAATAAATAAGCAAATAACAGGAATGAAACCCAGGGGAGGGGAATCATAGTTGCTACAATATATCAATATCATCTAAAATGCCCAGTTTCCAACAAAAAATATGAGACATACAAAGAAATGGGAAAGTATGATTCATACACCAGGAAAAACACAAGTAACGGAAACTGCCTATGAGAACGACCAGATGTTGAATTTGACAGACAAAACTTCAAAGTGGCCATTATAAATATGTTCAGAGAACTAGGAGAAACCACAATAAAAGAAGTAAACCAGCTATGATGAGCCATCACATAAAGAATATCAATGAAGAGATAGAAATTATAAAAAGAACCGACTGGAAATTCTGGAGCTGAAAAGTACAGAAACTAGAAGGAAAAATTCCGAAGAGAGGCACAACAGTAGATTTGTGCTGTAAGAAGAATTAGTAAACTTAGATGATCGAGATTCCACAGTCTGAAGGACAGAGGTAAAAAAGAATGAAGAAAAGTGAACAGAACCTCAGAGAAATGTAGGGCATCATTAAATACATCAACATATGTGTAACGGGAATGTCAGAAGGAAAAGAGAGAAAAAGGAGCAGAAATTTTTTTTCAAAGAAATAATGGCTGAAATGTTTACAAATGTATTGAAAACATTAATCTATAGATTCAGGAAATCTCAACAAACTTCAAGAAGGACAAACATAAGTAGATTCACAAACAGACACGTGATAGTATAAGTGCTGAAAGCCAAATACAAGAGGAAAATCTTGAAAACTGCAAGACAGAAACAGCTCTTCACTCACAAGGGACCCTCAACGAGATTAACAGCTGACTCTCGTCAGAAATGATGAGGGTCAGAAGGTGCTGGAACAACGTTCAAAACGCTCGGCAAAACTTTCTTTCAAAATTCAAGGCAAAATAAAGACATTCCATAATAAATAAAAATTGAGATAATCTGTTGCTAGCAGACTGCCTTATAAGCAGCACTAAAGGAAGTTCTTAAGGCTGAAAGCGAGTGACACCAAAACAAGCGGCAGTAACCACAAGAAACAGCGCAGTAACTCACAAGAAAAAGCACATGAGCAAGAAGGCAGTTTCCTTCTCCAATGTATAGTCATGAAGCTACGACAGTGTAAGAGAATGTGCCTCTTCTGAGCTGACTTAAAAAGCAATAATATAAAATAATACGTATATAATACATTCTTGGGGCTATACAGAAATGCAATATTTTTGCCAATAACAGCATATAGGAGGTGGGTGGGAGCAAAAATGTATTGGGCTGAGGAAATGACTCAGAATAGAAACTTACATCCACAAAGCAAATGAAGACATTCAGAATAACAGTGTTAAGTCACAGACTGGAAGACAATATTGTTAAAATACTGTGAAAATTCAATGCAATCCTTATAAAAATTTCAACTGCCTTTTCAGAAATGAACAAGCTGATCCTAAAATTATATGGAAATGCAAGGGACTCAGAATAGCCAAGACAATCTTCACAAAGAACAAAGTTGGGAAACTTCCTTCCTTCCTGATTATGAAAATTGCTACAAAGCAAAGCAATCAAGAATAATTATGTAGGTTAGTAGAACATAATTGAGAGTCTGGAAACAAACCCATGTATCTATGGTAAACTGTTAACAAGAATGCCAAGACAATGCAATAGGGAAAGAATGGACTTTGAACAACTTGTATTGGGACAACTGGAGAGTCACATGCAGAAGATTGAAGGGGGAGCCTTATCTCACACTGTATATAAAACTTAACTCAAAATGGGTCAAAATATGAGAGCTAAAGGATAAACCTCTTTAGTTCAGTTCACTTCAGTAGCTCAGTCGTGTCAATTGCAGCACGCCAGGCCTCCCTGTCCATCACCAACTCCCAGAGTTCACTCAGACTCATGTCCATCTAATCGGTGATGCCATCCAACCATCTCATCCTCTGTCATCCCCTTCTCCTCCTGCCCCCAATCCCTCCCAGCATCAGAGTCTTTTGCAATGAGTCAACTCTTCACATGAGGTGGCCAAAGTATTGGAGTTTCAGCTTTACCATCAGTCCCTCTAATGAACACCCAGGATTGATCTCCTTCAGAATGGACTGGTTGGATCTCCTTGCAGTCCAAGGGACTCTCAAGAGTCTTCTCCAACACCACAGTTCAAAAGCATCAATTCTTTGGTGCTCAGCTTTCTTCACAGTCCAACTCTCACATCCATACGTGACTACTGGAAAAACCATAGCCTTGACTAGACGGACCTTTGTTGGCAAAGTAATGTCTCTGCTTTTGAATATGCTATCTAGGTTGGTCATAACTTTCCTTCCAAGGAGTAAGCGTCTTTTAATTTCATGGCTGCAGTCACCATGTGCAGTGATTTTGGAGCCCCCCAAAATAAAGTCTGATACTGTTACCAGTGTTTCCCCATCTATTTGCCATGAAGTGATGGGACCAGATGCCATGACCTTAGTTTTCTGAAAGTTGAGCTTTAAGCCAACTTTTTCACTCTCCTCTTTCATTTTCATCAAGAGGCTTTTTAGTTCCTCTTCACTTTCTGCCATAAGAGTGGTGTCATCTGCATATCTGAGGTTATTGATATTTCTCCTGACAATCTTGATTCCAACTTGTGCTTCTTCCAGTCCAGCATTTCTCATGATGTACTCTGCATAGAAGTTAAATAAGCAGGGTGACAGTATACAGCCTTGGCGTACTCCTTTTTCTATTTGGAACCAGTCTGTTGTTCCATGTCCAGTTCTAACTGTTGCTTCCTGACCTGCATACAGGTTTCTCAAGAGGCAGGTCAGGTGGTCTGGTGTTCCCACCTCTTTCGGAATTGAAGAAGACATAGGGATACACTCTCATGACTTTGATTAGGCAACAGTTTCTTAGATATAACAATTAAAGCATGAACAACAACAAAGAAAATTGTTCTTTATCAAAATTTTTAAAAATCTGTGCTTCACTAGCAAATAAATGACAGAGTGGGAGAGTTTCTGCAAAGCACATATCTGAAAAGAGAGTTGTATGTACAAGTATAAAGAACTCTTACAAGTCAACAGTAAAAAGACAAATAGCCCAATCTTAAAATGGGCAAAGACTCTGAAATGACATTTCTCAAAAGATATACAAATGGCAAGAAGCACACGAAAAGACGGTCAACATCATTAGTTGTCAGGGAAATGTAAATCCAAAACAACAAGGTACTACTTCACACCACCAGGATGGCTATAACCAAAAACAACCAGGTACGTCTGAACGAGGCTGCACAGGAATCAGAACCCTCAGGTACTGTTGGAGGGAATATAAAATGGTACAGTCACTTTGGAAAGCAACTTCGTAGTTCTTCAAACAGTTAAAACATTCAGTTACCGTATGATCCAGCAATTCCATTTCTAGGTATGGACCCAAGAGAAACGAAAAAATATGTCCACAGAAATATCTGTGTATGAATGTTTATAGCAACCTTGTTCATAGTAAGCAAAAGATGGAAACAAATAAAATGATGAATGGATAAACAAAATTTGACGATTCATACATAAGGATACTACTGTTCAGCTATAAAAAGGCTTCCCTGATGGCTCAGCTGGTAAAAACCCACCTGCTGATGCAGAAGACATAGGAGACAGTTCAGTCCCTGGATCAAGAAGATCCCCTAGAGAAGGAAATGGCAATCCACTCTAGTAGAGGAGCCTGGTGGGTTACAGTCCATGGAGTCACAAAGAATCAGACACGACACGACTGAGTGCTTGCACACACATAAAAAGGAAAGAAGTACTGATACATGCTACAACATGGATGAATCTTGAAAACATGCTCAGTGAAAGAAGCCAGTTACAAAAAAGACACGAGGTGTGATACCATTATATAAAATGTCTAGTACAGACAAATGTATAGAAAACACAAAGTAGATTAATTTTTAAAGTTTGGGAGAGATGTGGGTTAAGGGAGAGATAGCTAAAGGCTAGGAAAAGGCAATGGTACCCCACTCCAGTACTCTTGCCTGGAAAATCCCATGGATGGAAGAGCCTGGTGGGCTGCAGTCCATGGGGTTGCTAGGAGTCGGACATGACTGAGCGACTTCACTTTCACTTTTCACTTTCATGCACTGGAGAAGGAAATGGCAACCCACTCCAGTGTTCTTGCCTGGAGAATCCCAGGGATGGGAGCCTGGTTGGCTGCCGTCTATGGGGTCGCACAGAGTCGGACACGACTGGAGTGACTTAGCAGCAGCAGCTAAAGGTTAAAAGGTTGTTTTGGGTTTTTGTGTGGTGTTGAAAAGGTTTTAAAGTTGACTGTGATGACTGTACATATTTGACATACACAAATACAATGAATATACTAAAAATGACCAAGTCGAATACTAATTGTATATTTTGTCAATTATCTCTCAGCTGTTTTATGATATACTCCCTAGTAAGATTTCTTTTTATGCATGGCTTGCAGGATACTTGTTCCCCCACCAAGGATTGAACCTGGGCCCCACCAGTGAAAAGTGCCAAGTCCTAAAAACTGGACCACCAGGGAACTCCCCTTAGTTAAGATTTTTTTAAAGTTTGTGTGAGCTTCTCAATACACAGAACAGATGGAAGTGGTACTTTATTAGTATACTTTTTATAGTGTCAAATTTATTTAATTACAATAACAATCATTTATTGACTTAACCTTTAGGAATAAGTTTTGCTTTGTGCAAACATTAGTAATAAAGTACATCTGAGTATTCATGTTGCTCTTTGTAAATAGCCAAATTTTTTTTTAACAAATGTGTCAGGCATTCAGAAAAGGATTCAGAAAAAAACTATATAACCAACAGTTAATACAATCCAGCTTTGTTAAATCTGCACATTTTGTATTATTTGCTTCAGAAATAAAATAAAACAAAACCAGTTGAAGTTCTCTGTATAAATCTCTCCATCTCATTTTCCCTCTTCTCCTCCTGAATTTTGTGTTACTCCCATGAATTTCTTTTTAACTATATAAATATGTATCACTATAAAGTATGGTTTTGCATGCTTTTAAACTGTGTAAATAGTATAATTTTGAATATATAATTTTTCCAACTTGCTTTCTTTTCACACTTTTTTGCAAATGTATGCAGAAGAACCCCCATGAAAATAGAAAAACCCCCATGGACACAATGCCCTGGCTTCCACATGATCAGTTATGGCCACACATACTTCATAAAAACCCCTATCATTTTCTGTTACTCCCCTCAATTATTTTAAAACAAAATAGAAATTGTGCAATTTCATCTGTAGAAACTGCGATGTGTATCTTTAAAAGATAAAGGCACTTTTTAAAAAACCAGTAGTGTATTTTACATTTATCCATGTTGGCACATGTAGCTCTACTCTGTCATGTTAACTGTGATGTAAAATTTTGTCACATGAGGAAAATGCTTGAATTTCTTTACTCACTGACTTATTTATGGATGCTTAGGTTGATTCCCGGAGAAGGCAATGGCACCCCACTCCAGTACTCTTGCCTGGAAAATCCCATGGATGGAGGAGCCTGGTGGGCTGCAGTCCATGGGGTCGCTGAGGGTCAGACACGACTGAGCGACTTCACTTTCACTTTTCACTTTCCTGCATTGGAGAAGGAAATGGCAGCCCACTCCAGTGTTCTTGCCTGGAGAATCCCAGGGACGGGGGCGCCTGGTGGGCTGCCGTCTCTGGGGTCGCACAGAGTCGGACACGACTGAAGCGACTTGGCAGCAGCAGCAGCAGGTTGATTCCACATTTTCACCAAAAGCAGGGATTCAGATGAAGGAAATGCTCTTGTGTTTGTGGTTTATTCAGAGGGTTCTTCTTGTTTTTGTTTCTTAAACATAAGTGGGTATTATTTTATCAATCGCTTTCTCTGCATTTATCACATTCATATGGTTTTTCTCCTATAATCTGGTTACATGGTGAATTATATTAATAGATCTTTCTAATGCTGAACAACCTTTGTATATCTGGTATAATTTCCAACTTGGTCAGAATGTCTTTTTTTACTTGGATTTAATTTGCTAAAGTTGCTCAGGATTTTTGCATCTATGTTATTAAGACGGGCTGATTTATAATTTCCTTTTTTTCCTACAGTTTTTGTTTGATGTTGGGTTCAATACTGTAATAGCCTTGTAAAAGGAGTCAGTTGAGCACCCCATCTTCTCTTCTCCAGAGTATTTTGTTCATGACTTGTACTTTATATTCCTTGAATACCTGTAAGAAATCGCCCAGAGTCTCCTAAACCTAGCGTTTTATTTCTGAAGATGTGAAACTACCAGTTCAGTTTATTTCATGATCTAGGTCTATTGAGCCTTTCTATGTCTTCAGGCATCAGTTTTGCCTCTGAGTTTTGGCTATCATGAGTAATGTTGCTATGAATATTTATGTATGTACTTTTGTGTGAACATGTTTTCGGTTCTCTTGGTAACACACTTAAAAGTGGGATTTCTAGATTATAGGTAACGGGTCACTGTTACCACAGAAGCTGCCCCATGTTACATTCCCATACAGTCATGTATGAGGGCCCAATTTCTCCATATCCTTTTACTGTTTTTTTTCTTTTTAAAAAAATCATAGCCCTTCTGGTGGGTGTGAAGCGGTTTTTGTGGTTTTGGTTTGCATTTCCCTAGCGACTAATGATGTTGAGCATCTTTTCATGTGCTTACTGGCCATCTGTATGTCTGCTTTGGAGAAATATCCATTTAGATCCTTTGCCTGTTTTAAACTGGGTTGTTGATTTAATCATTGTTGGGCTCTTAGTTCCCCAGCGAGGGACTGAACCTGGGCCCATGGCAGTGAAAATGTGGAGTCTTGATCACTGCACCGGCAGGGTATTCCTTAGAGGTCTTCATACATTCTGCATATGAATCCTTTATCAGAGATATGATTTGTAAGTGTTTTCTCCATGCTGTTGGTTATCTTTTCACTTTGATGGTATCCTTTGCAGCACAAGGTTTAACTTTTGATAAAGTCCGATTCATCTATTTTTTTCCTTTTGTTGCTCATGCTTTTGGTGTCGTTCTTAGAAACCATTGTCAAAAAAATTATCCCTGTTTTCTTATAAGAGTTTTATCAATTTAGTTCATATATTTTTATACATTTGAGTTATTTTGAGTGATTTTTTGTTTGTTGAACCCCTCTTATATTTCTAGGATAAATCCCACTTGGTCATGGTGTATAATCTTTTTTATATGATGCTACATTGTTTGCTTGTATTTTACTGAGAATTTTTTTCATTTACATTCATAAAGGATATTAGTTTGCAGTTTTCCTTTTTGTATGCCTTTGTTTGACTTTGATATCAAGGTAATATTGGCCTCACAGAATGAATTGGGCATTTCGGGCCCATAAATTATTCAAGCGGGTTTATTTCCAAGTGTTAGAGTATTTAGTCACCTAAATGGTGTTTAATACTTCAATCACATCTTTTTATACCCTCAAGTTGGTTACTGTTATCAATAAATTTACTCACTAAGTTTTATTTGTGTTTTGTTTATTATTGCTTCTTTCTTATCACCATTTCATCCTGGGTTATATGTCACTTACAGGAGATATGTATATGCTACAAAGGATATATCAGATCAGATCAGATCAGTCACTCAGTTGTGTCCAACTCTTTGGGACCCCACGAATCGCAGCATGCCAGGCCTCCCTGTCCATCACCAAATCCCAGAGTTCACTCAGACTCACATCCATCGAGCCAGTGATGCCATCCAGCCATCTCATCCTCTGTCGTCCCCTTCTCCTCTTGCCCCCAATCCCTCCCAGCATCAGAGTCTTCTCCAGTGAGTCAACTCTGCATGAGGTAGCCAAAGTACTGAGTTTCAGCTTTAACATCATTCCTTCCAAAGAAATCCCAGGGCTGATCTCCTTCAGAATGGACTGGTTAGATCTCCTTGCAGTCCAAGGGACTCTCAAGAGTCTTCTCCAACACCACAGTTCAAAAGCATCAATTCTTCGGCGCTCAGCCTTCTTCACAGTCCAACTCTTACATCCATACATGACCACAGGAAAAACCATAGCCTTGACTAGACGGACCTTTGTTGGCAAAGTAATGTCTCTGCTTTTGAATATGCTATCTAGGTTGGTCATAACTTTCCTTCCAAGGAGTAAGCGTCTTTTAATTTCATGGCTGCAATCACCATCTGTAGTGATTTTGGAGCCCAGAAAAATAAAGTCTGACACTGTTTCCACTGTTTCCCCATCTATTTGCCATGAAGTGATGGGACTGGATGGCATGATCTTAGTTTTCTGGATGTTGAGCTTTAAGTCAACTTTTTCACTCTCCTCTTTTACTGTCATCAAGAGGCTCTTTAGTTCTTCTTCACTTTCTGCCATAAGGGAAGGGTGGTGTCATCTACATATCTGAGGTTATTGATATTTCTCCTGGCAATCTTGATTCCAGCTTGTGTTTCTTCCAGCCCAGTGTTTCTCATGATGTACTCTGCATATAAGTTAAATAAACAGGGTGACAATATACAGCCTTGACGAACTCCTTTTCCCATTTGGAACCAGTCTGTTGTTCCATGTTCAGCTGGACACAGATTTTTATATAGATATATAGTAAGTCTGTAAAAAGTTTGTTAATAGTAAACTCTTTTGGTCTCTGTAAAAAAAAATCTTATTTTTATCCTTGCTCTTCAATAATGATTTAGCTAGAGAATTGCTAGATACACTCTTATTTTCTCTCAATAATTTGAAGATACTCTTTGAAACAGTCTTCAGACTTCTAATGCTGCCATTAACACATCTCCTGGCAGTGTCCCTGTTGTTCCTCTGAAGGGAATCTGTCTTTCTCTCTGATTGTCTTTAAGATCTTCTTTATGGCGTGTGGCAGTTTCATAGTGATGTATGCAATTCTGAATCTATTCATCTTACTGGAACCAGTGCTTTCTGAAACTGAGGATTTCTATTTTTCACAAACTGGAATTTCGTAGCTATTATCTCTTTGAATATATCCTCTCCACCATCTGCCTATTCTCCTCCCCTGTGGAACTCCTTTTAGATGTGGGACAGAGCCTCTCATTCTATTCATGTCTCTTATACTCTCGGTATCAGTAAGTTTCTGTTGTATAAATAACAAATCACCCCCAAATATATGAGTTTAAAATACCAACCATTTATTTAGCTCATGATTCTTTGTGTCACCAGTTTGGGCCATGCTCAGTTGGGTGGTTCTTCTGGTCTTGGCCGAGCTCACTCATGCATATATCGTCAGCTAGGGACCGGCTGGTCTGGGATGGCTTCAGTTAGGATGGCACTTCTTTGCTTCACATTGCCCCTCATCCTCCAGCAGGCTACTCTGGGCTTATTCACAAAGGTTTCAAGAGAGTGAATGGAAGTACCCGAGGCCTCTTGGGGCCAAAGCTCAGAACCAACATCACTTTGCCACATTTTATTGGTCAAATGAAGTTGCAAAGGAAGCCTCGAGTAAAGGGGTGGAGGAAAGGACTCTACTTGTTGATGATGGGAGATGCAGTGGCAAGATCACGTGGAGGAAATGGAATTTTATAAAAGCAAGAAAGTGATAAAGAAGGCTGGGCGCCAAAGAATGGATGCTTTCGAATTGTGGTGCTGGAGAAGACTCTTGAGAGTCCCTTGGACAGCAAGGAGAGCAAACCAGTCAATCCTAATGGAAATCAGTCCTGAATATTCACTATAAGGACTGAAGCTCCAAAACTTTGGTCGCCTGATGTGAAGAGCCAACTCACTGGAAAAGACCCTGGTGTTGGGAAAGATTGAGGGCAGGAGGAGAAGGGGTGACAGAGGATGAGATGGCTGGATGGCATTATTGACTCAATGGACATGAGTTTGAGCAAACTCTGGGAAATACTGAAAGACAGGGAAGCCTGGTATGCTACAGTCCATGGAGTCGCAAAGAGTCGGATACAACTGAGCAACTAAACAAGAAGTAATATTATCCTTCTATAAGGGCACGGTGAACCACCTCAGTGTAACATTATACTTCTATAAGGGCACGGCAAACCACCTCAGTGTTCTTACCTTGAGAACCCCATGAACAGTATGAAAAGGCAAAATGATAGGACACTGAAAGAGAAACTCCCCAGGTCAGTAGGGGCCCGATATGCTACTGGAGATCAGTGGAGAAATAACTCCAGAAAGAATGAAGGGATGGAGCCAAAGGAAAAAGAATACCCAGCTGTGGATGTGACATGATAGAAGCAAGGTCCGATGCTGTAAGAGCAATATTGCATAGGAACCTGGAATGTCAGGTCCATGAATCAAGGCAAATTGGAAGTGGTCAAATAAGAGATGGCCAGAGTGAATGTCGACATTCTAGGAATCAGCGAACTCAAATGGACTGGAATGGGTGAATTTAACTTAGATGACCATTATATCTACTACTGCGGGCGGGAATGCCTCATAAGAAACAGAGTGGCCATCATGGTCAACAAAAGAGTCCGAAACGCAGGACTTGGATGCAATCTCAAAAATGACAGAATGATCTCTGTTTCCAAGGCAAACCATTCAATGTTACAGTAATCCAAGTCTATGCCCCAACCAGTAATGCTGAAGAAGGTGAAGTTGAATGGTTCTATGAAGACCTACAAGAACTTTTAGAACTAACACCCAAAAAAGATGTCCTTTTCATTCTAGGGGACTGGAATGCCAAAGTAGGAAGTCAAGAAACACCTGGAGTAACAGGCAAATTTGGCCTTGGAATATGGAATGAAGCAGGGCAAAGACTAATAGAGTTTTGCCAAGAAAATGCACTGGTCATAACAAACATCCTCTTCCAACAACACAAGAGAAGACTATACATGGACATCACCAGATGGTCAACACCGAAATAAGATTGATTATATTCTTTGCAGCCAAAGATGGAGAAGCTCTATACAGTCAGCAAAAACAAGACCAGGAGCTGACGGTGGCTCAGACCATGAACTCCTTATTTCCAAATTCATATTGAAATTGAAGAAAGTAGGGAAAACCACTAGATGATTCAGGTATGACCTAAATCAAATCCCTTATGATTATACAGTGGAAGTGAGAAATAGATTTAAGGGCCTACATCTGATAGATAGAGTGCCTGATGAACTATGGAATGAGGTTCGTGACATTGTACAGTGGACAGGGATCAAGACCATCCCCATGGAAAAGAAATGCAAAAAAGCAAAATGGCTGTCTGGGGAGGCCTTGCAAATAGCTGTGAAAAGAAGAGAAGCAAAAAGCAAAGGAGAAAAGGAAAGATATAAACATCTGAATGCAGAGTTCCAAAGAATAGCAAGAAGAGATAAGAAAGCCTTCTTCAGCGATCAATGCAAAGAAATAGAGGAAAACAACAGAATGGGAAAGACTAGGGATCTCTTCAAGAAAATCAGAGATACAAAAGGAATATTTAATGCAAAGATGGACTTGATAAAGGACAGAAATAGTATGGACCTAACAGAAGCAGAAGATATTAAGAAGAGGTGGCAAGAATACACAGAAGAACTGTACAAAAAAGATCTTCATGACCCAGATAATCACGATATGTGATCACTGACCTAGAGCCAGACATCCTGGAATGTGAAGTCAAGTGGGCCTTAGAAAGCATCACTACTAACAAAGCTAGTGGAGGTGATGGAATTCCAGTTGAGCTATTTCAAATCCTGAAAGATGATGCTGTGAAAGTGCTGCACTCAATATGCCAGCAAATTTGGAAAACTCAGCAGTGGCCACAGGACTGGAAAAGGTCAGTTGTCATTCCAATCCCAAAGAAAGACAATGCCAAAGAATGCTCAAACTACTGCACAGTTGCACTCATCTCACAGGCTAGTAAAGTAATGCTCAAAATTCCCCAAGCCAGGCTTCAGCAATATGTGAACCATGAACTTCCTAATGTTCAAACTGGTTTTAGAAAAGGCAGAGGGAACCAGAGATCAAATTGCCAACATCCACTGGATCATGGAAAAAGCAAGAGAGTTCCAGAAAAGCATCTATTTCTGCTTTATTGACTATGCCAAAGCCTTTGACTGTGTGAATCACAATAAACTGTGGACAATTCTGAAAGAGATGGGAATACCAGACCACCTGATCTGCCTCTTGAGAAATTTGTATGCAGGTCAGGAAGCAACAGTTCGAACTGGACATGGAACAACAGACTGGTTCCAAATAGGAAAAGGAGTATGTCAAGGCTGTATATTGTCACCCTGCTTATTTAACTTCTATACAGAGTACATCATGAGAAATGCTGGACTGGAAGAAACACAAGCTGGAATCAAGATTGCCAGGAGAAATATCAATAACCTCAGATATGCAGATGACACCACCCTTATGGCAGAAAGTGAAGAGGAACTAAAAAGCCTCTTGATGAAAGTGAAAGAGGAGAGTGAAAAAGTTGGCTTAAAGCTCAACATTCAGAAAACAAAGATCATGGCATCCGGTCCCATCACTTCATGGGAAACAGATGGGGAAACAGTGGAAACAGTGTCAGACTTTATTTTTCTGGGCTCCAAAATCACTACAGATGGTGATTGCAGCCATGAAATTAAAAGACGCTTACTCCTTGGAAGGAAAGTTATGACCAACCTAGATAGCATATTCAAAAGCAGAGACATTACTTTGCCAACAAAGGTCCGTCTAGTCAAGGCTATGGTCTTTCCTGTGGTCATGTATGGATGTGAGAGCTGGACTGTGAAGAAGGCTGAGTGCCGAAGAATTGATGCTTTTGAACTGTGGTGTTGGAGAAGACTCTTGAGAGTCCCTTGGACTGCAAGGAGATCCAACCAGTCCATTCTGAAGGCGATCAGCCCTGGGATTTCTTTGGAAGGAATAATGCTAAAGCTGAAACTCAGTACTTTGGCCACCTCATGCAAAGAGATGACTCACTGGAGAAGACTCTGATGCTGGGAGGGATTGGGGGCAGGAGGAGAAGGGGACGACAGAGGATGAGATGGCTGGATGGCATCACTGCCTTGACTGACGTGAGTCTGGATGAACTCCGGGAGTTGGTGATGGACAGGGAGGCCTGGCGTGCTGCAATTCATGGGGTCGCAGAGAGTCGGACACGACTGAGTGACTGATCTGATCTGATCTATGTTTGTATAATTTTTGCTCATGTTTTTCCTCCTTTGTCATTTTCAGCAGGTTTATTCTGTACTCCCCTGGAGGTCCAGTGGCTAAGACTCCATGCTCCACTGCAGGAGGCACCAGTTTGATCCCTGGTCAGGGAACCAAGATCCCACACGCCACATGGCCTGGTCAAAAAAACAAACACAATGTGCTTAAAGTGTCTATCAGATTGGTTTTGGGTGTTTAATCTTGCTGTTTTTGCATCTACAGACTTTTAACTGGGGTTGAGTTTTCTTCTATGGACTATGCACTCATCTTCATCAGGGCTTTATCTGTGAGAGTCCTGCGGACCTCATTTGAGGACCTGCTCTTTTAGAGCAGGTTTTGTATTTGATTATGTTAAGTACCCCACAGATGTTACTAAGCCTGCGACCAATGTTTATGTTACTCTCTTAGTTTTAGGCTAACAGGCAGAATCACTCCGAATCTAAAACTTGCAAGAGCACTGACTTTTGGGGACAAACTCTCAGGAGGCTGATTTAAACATATTCTACCAGCCACGATGACACATGCTTCCACTCCATGTGGAACAACTTCCTCTTGTCCTTTTGTGCCTAAAGGTCTTGTTTTCCCTTTCCTTTTTGGCCCAGCACATTGTTTCACTGCGGGCATAGCCCCAGGCAGGCCCAGCTTTGGGGAGACCCCCAGCATCACCTTCTCTGAACGACAGTCCACCTGCGTTCTGCCTGTGCCCTCCCTGCAACTGTATCCCTCCATTAGGGTAGCTCTGCTCAATTCACCTTTGTCACCCTCTTCATTTCTAGCTCTTGGAGATTTCCTTTTGGTTCTTAATTTCTTGGACTTAAAAGGAGACTGTGGTGGTTTTTTTTTTTTTTTTTTTTGCTGTTTTTGTTTGAGATTTGCTAGATATTTAAGGCAGGCTAGTTTTCAGGTTATATAATCTGCTATACTGCTCAAATCACAAGTCCAAATATAAGCACAAATTAATTTTTTTTAAAGAATTGGAATCAAAATTTCCTGGCCCTCAGAACACTGACACAGAAGGGTGAGCCCAGGATCCTTGCCACCTGCTCTCACAGTTCTGGCCGCCGCATGCTCACGCTGGCAGCCCTGGGGAAGTCACCTGGCTTCTCTGAGCCTTTAGTCTCTCTTCTGTATGGATGACCATCCCTAATGCCCAGAACCTCGGTACATGCATCCAAAGCCCTGGCCCTGTGCTGCTTCAAGTGGGAGCCTCTCCAAATGGCAGTCCTTGGTGACGTCTAGAATATTCCCTTAGGAGAAATCTAGAATGTTCCCCATCTGCCCAGCCAGGTGAATGGAGGGCTGGCTGGAGACAGCTTTCCAGTCATTGTTCGGTTTCCCCACAGACCTCAGTGCACAGTAAAGTCTGCCCAACCAGAACCCTGAACCCAGGGGCCCTGTCTCCTTTGAACCCATTTCTGGGAGGATAGTCCGTGCTGGCTACACCTGACCATGGTGATTTCCGGCCAGCTCTGGGCAGGGACCCCTGGAGAAGCACCCCACCCCCTGCCCACTGTCCTTCGCCTCCAAACAGCCCATTTTCTTTCGGGCTGGGGTGTGGACAGTCGTGGGAGAAGGAACAGCATCCTCTCGCTCCAGACCCCAGGGCCGGGACGGGGGACACCCCAGCGGAGGCGGCGATCCCCGGAGAGGCCCCTGCTCGGGAAGAAAGGCATTTCTGTGTCTCGCTCTGAATCCACCTCGGGTTTCGCACTTCCCTTCCCCGGTACAATCCCGACCTTCACCGTGAAGGAACTTCACACACACACACACACACACACACACACACACACACAGGCACACGCACATGTATTTTTGGAAGAAGGGGAAGAATTCCAAGAGAACCTCTGCTCGGTTAAAAATGAAGTGAAGATTATATTAAGAATGAAAGGCGAGCGGGGCCGCTGGGGCGCAGACAGAGGGCCCTTTCATCGGCCCGGCCGCGCGCCGCGGGCAGCTGCCAACACAAACGCGGGCGGAACAGAACCTGCGGGGCCGCCGGCCGCTGCCAGGCCGCGTCCCCGCCGCCCTGGGCTGGCGCCGCTCCCCGTTTCCGCTCTGCTGACGCGCCCAAATCGCCCGGCGGCGGCGGGGATCCCGGGGCCGCGCGCGGGGAGAGCGCCGGAGGAGGCCGGGCCGGCGGCGCGCTTGCTGGCCGGAGCCTCACCTGCGCGCCCGGAGACCCCAGGTGGGGCCCGGGGATTCCCGTCGAGGGCTCTGGTCCACACCACGGCCCGCCGCCCTCGCTGGGGCCGCCCCTCTGGCTCCCGGGCTGCGCGTCTTCATCCCAGCCCCTAGTGCATCCTGGGCGCTCAGTGGACTCCAGGCAGCCGCCTCCGTGAAGCCCGCTGGGATCATCCCTGCGCCAGCCTCCCACGACTGGTACCTGGTTCTTCCTCGAGGCCCCTCTTGGGCCCGAGCAGACTGTGTGTGTTCCTCCTGCAGCCCCTCACCCAGTGTGAGCCTCTCCCATCCCATCTCTGGCGCGGGGAGAGAGGGTCCATGCCTACTACCGGCCCCAGGCACTGCTGCTGTGTTTCCCATACAGATCTGTCCCTGGAGGACAGCCTAATAGTTTGAGAGTCCAGGACGGTTACTCCCCTGGATGCTGGGAAAGCTGCTCACCCTGACCTCGGGCACAGCCACGTCAGCCCTCCCTACTTCTCAGGACTCCTGTGAGCTTGAAGACAGAGGCTCTGTGGAGAGGCAAGAACAGCTTGGGAACTGCGGGGTGCCTGGGCCTTCCTCTATGAGACAGGCCCCCTTGGCCACTGCCCAGGTCTGCCCTCTTCATCCCTCCCGGCCCTTCACAGGAGGATTAATCAACTCTATTCAGAAGCCCCAAGACTCCCTGCAGGGGGAGAGGTTATGTTGGCCCACAGCCTGGCCCCTGGGAACCTTCCCTCCCAAACCCACCCCACCACTTGGCTCCCACCCCAACACAGGAGGAGGGCAGGCTGCTGTTGGCCAATCAAAGAACGCCACCCACCTGCCTGATTGGTTCTGGGATGGGCAGTGACCCACCTGACCGAAGTCAAAGCTTTGCTGTGAAAGCCAGCAGGGAGGCTCTGGGGCTTGGGGGCTGAGAGAAGTGAGGCTGAGGTGGCCACAGGCTCCCCAGTGCCAAGAGGGAAGTGGAGGTGAGAGATGCAGTGGGTGGGGGTGGGGAGAGAGAAACAGGAAAACCCAGAGAGACACAGGCATCCTCCTGGGTCCCCACAGGGCCCAGCTCTGCTGCAGACAGAGCCACCCGTGACAACAGCCAGTCTCTTCCCTTTTGGTTTCTGTCTGCTGGAGTTGAGAGTTCCCACCTACCACCCTCACCACACCTGAACAGTAAAGCCTGAGCCCTCGCACCTGGTCCTTGTGACCTTCACCTGCTTCCCTTTCTGGCCTCGGGCTGCCTTATGCCTGTCCGGCCTCCTTACTGTTTATGAAGGATTTGCACAAGCTTGATCGGGGGTGATCCTCACCATACCCCAGGTGTTGGGTAAGGAAGCTGAGGCTTCGGTGCTGAGTGCCGCATCCAGAGTCACAGGGCATAGTAAGGATGAAGTACAGCCTCGCTGTGTCTGACCACAGCCAGCCGCCCAGCCACACCGGCCAGCCTCCCTCTGCCCTCCTGCGCCCTCCCTCCCACCTCACCTAGGGCTGACTCGCTCCTGAATCCCACGCTCGGGCGTGGTCTTCCCTCCTCCTCTGCTGACTCACTGTGCGCCCGCCTGCCTTCCCCCTCCTTTGAGCCTGCAGCCTGCATCCGTCATGTGGCATTCCTGCTTCCGATGCTGTGGGTAGGTGGCTGCATTCCCACTCTGCTCCCCCAGGCACGGAGTCAAGGCTGAAGACAGGAGTCTGCTCTATGCGGCTCTAGATGTGCCTTTAGAATACTGAGGGGGCAGAAACCAAAGGAGGTGATGATGGGTGAGATTTGGGAAGTGAGGGCAAGGGGGGACAGTCAAACACGGTGACCCCGAGGTTTGTTTTTGGCTTGAATGTGATTGCTAACTGAACTCAGAAACACGAGAGGAGGCCGGGTTGCCCAGAAGAGACTGGGGAGGGGAGGTCTCAAGGGCCCTGAGTCCAGAGAGGGCAGGGCTGGAGGAAGAGGTTTAGGAGGCTCCAAGGTAAAAGTAGGACTGAGCCCTTGGGGGGTCAACGCGTTCACCTGAGAGGAACGTATTCTTGCGGAAGAGATGATGGTCAAGGGCAGAACCCCAATATCTATGGGGCTGGCGGAGGAAGGGGTAGAGGAGGGGTGAGAGAAGAGTCAGTGAGGGGGACAGACAAGGAGAGGGCATTGTGCAAGCTATGTGAGAAGGTGTTTTAATAAAGGGTTGCTCCAAAGTGGCAAGAGATCTCAGAGGTCCATGGGAAGAAGACTTCTTTGCAGAAGGAAGGTGCTTCCCTGGACAGTCAGCTCGGGGTCACTGAGGACCTGGATCAGAGTTGTGTCCACGGGGTGATGGTGCAGACATCTGACAGCAGTGGGCCAAGGGCCAAGCGATGGAGGGGACGCTCAAAAGCAAGTGCCGACAACTCAGCCTAAAGCCAGGCGGGTGCAGGCTTAACAGAGAGGAGGAAGATATACTAAAAACCATGAGATGTCACTGAAAGACATTAGAGACCTAAATAAACAGAAGGATATCCATGTTCATGGATTAGAAGACGGCACGTTATGAAATTAGCTGCTGCTGCTGCTAAGTCGCTTCAGTCATGTCTCTGTGAGACCCCATAGATGGCAGCCCACCAGGCTCCCCCGTCCCTGGGATTCTCCAGGCAAGAACACTGGAGTGGGTTGCCATTTCCTTCTCCAATGCATGAAAGTGAAAAGTGAAAGTGAAGTCGCTCAGTCGTGTCCGACCCTCAGCGACCCCATGGACTGCAGCCTACCAGGCTCCTCCGTCCATGGGATTTTCCAGGCAAGAGTACTGGAGTAGGGTGCCAGTGCCTTCTCCGTATGAAATTAGCAGTATTCCTCAAATGAATCTACAGATTCAATGCAATCCCTATTGAAATCCTACTCAAAAGCTGCTTTTTTTTTTTTTTTAGAAATTCACAAGCTGACCCAAAAATTCACATGGAAAAATGCAAGGAATCCAGAATAGCTAAAACAAAACGGAAAAAGACCAAGGTTGGAGGAGTCACAATTCCTAATTATAAAACTTAGTACAAGGCTACAGTCATCAAGCCTGTTGGGTAGTGGGCACAAGGACAGACATACACAGAGGTCATTGAAACAGAAGCAGCAGTCTAGCAGCAAACCCACACATTTATGACCAGTTGTTTTTTGACAAGGATACCAAGACCATTCAGTAGGTCTGGTCTTGAATATTCTCTACATACAACACAAATGGTTCTAGGAAACTGGATGTCCACATGCAAAAGAATAAAGCTGTACCCTTACTTTGTGTCATATACAAATACTAACTCAAACTGAATCAACCTAAATTTAAGAGCTAAAGCTATCAAACTCTTAAAAGAAAACAGAGGTAAATCTTCATAACCTTGGATTTGGCAGTGGTTTCTTTTATGATACCAGTAGCATAAGCAACAAAAGAAAAGACAGGCAAATAAGACTTCATCAAAATTGTGCCTCAAAGGACACTATCAAGAAAGTGAAAAAACAATGTATAGAACACGAGGAAAATTTTGTAAACCATAAATCTGACATGGGACTACTTCCAGAGTATATAAAGAACTCATTTCAATTCAACAATGAAAATACAAATGATCCAATTTAAAAAATGGTCAAAGGATCTACACAGACATTTCTCCAAAGAAGATACTCGAATGAAAAGCACATGAAGGATACTTGACTTCAGTTGTCCTCGGGGAAATACAAATCAAAACCACTATGAGATACTTGTTCACACCCACTAGAATAGTTATAACACCACGACTATTATGACCACCCAAAAGTAACAGGTGTTGGCAAGGACAAGAAGAAATCAGAGCCCTCATACATGGCTGGCAGAATGTGAAATGGTGCAGTTGCTGTGGAAAACAGGATGACTGTTCCTCAAGAAATGACATGTGGAATTACCATATGATCCAGCAACTCCACTCCCAGATGTATAGCCACAAGAACTGAAACAAACAGAAATATACACAAATGTTCACAGTAGCATTATCCATTATAACCAGGAAGTGGAAACAAATGTCTATCAACTAATCAGTGGATAAACAAAAAGGTGCTGTACACATACAATTGAACATTACTTAGCCATAAAAAGGAATAAAGTACTGAAACGTGCTACAACATGGATGACCCTTGAAACCATTATGCTAAAGTGAGAAAAGCCGGAGACAAAAGGCCACATATTATACGATTCCATGTACATGAAACATCCAGGAGAGGTAAAGTCAGAGGTGGAAAGGAGACTGATGGCTGTCAGGGCCTCAGAGGAGAGAGTGGGTTGTGACGGCCGATGGGTACAGCATTTCTTTCTGGGGTGATCAAAATACTCTTGAATTAGACAGGGTGATGGTCGTACAACTTGTGAACATGCTTTTAAAAAAAAAACCCACTTAATTATATAACTTAAAGGAGTGAAATTCATGGCATGTGAATTATGTCTCATTTGTTTAAAGGAGGAAGAATTACATGAAGATAGTCTCATGTAAAAGTTAACTCTCCTGGAAGACTAACGAGGAAACTGCCAAGAGTAAAGGGATCAGGAGTGGGGAAGAGGGCAAGGATGGGAGGGACCGTATTTGTACATCAAATGTCATAGGAATGCATTACATTTTTCAATAATTAAATAAATAGAATAAAATAAAAGGGGTCTGGCTATGGGTAAGAGGAGGAGGCAGGACTGAAGAAGTCTTTTATTAGGAAGGAGAGGCTGGACTATGTCTGGAGGCAGAAAGAGAGAAGCCTGTGTTTCACAGACAGAGGATGGTTGATGAACCACTGGGGCCAGGATCAATGGCACAGAGAGGGGCAAGGGGTGGGCACTTCCCCCACCCCCAGCTCCTGCCCTGAAGACCCTGGGGAGGAGGTGAGGTGGGCCAAGATACAGAAGGAGGGGGTGAGGGGAAAGGGGCGCCTTATTTCACGCCCAGTGACGTTTATTGCCTCCGTGGAGGAAGAGGCCAGGTGACTGGGCCCGGAGAACGGAGAAGCGGGTGCATGGAAGGGAAGAGGGGGCCTGAGAATCAAGGGCAAGGTTAGGATGGGCCCCTCACGGAATCCAAAAAGGAACCAGTGACGCAGGAAAGGGCTGCTGAGTAATTCTGAGGTTGGAATTGCACCTCGGTGATTTTCACAGCCACTCCATGGAGCCTGAGTAAGGCTCTTTGTGTGCTGGGGACACTGTGCTATTGATGGCGGGCAGCTATCGGCTGTGGCCAGGCAGGGGTCAGCCCACCTGGGAGTCTGCCTTATACTCCAAGCGTGGCCGAGCAGGGTGGGGCAAGTGGGCCTGGCCGGGTTCGGGAAGAGCTGAGGTGGGGGGGCGGGGGGAGGGGGTGTGTGTGCCTGCCCCAGCAGAGGGGCACAGGGTCGAGGGTGCCCTGGGGGTGACCCTTGGGCTGGGGAGTCACTCCCTCTCTAGGGTGGGGACGGCTGAACCGGGTCAGGCCAGGAGAAGAGGGCTGACGGTGTCATGGCCTTTAGTTCTGTCAACCGCACATTTTCCTTCAACTATGCACAACCGAGTGGGAAGCCCTCACCGCATCTCCAGCCAACTAGCTGCTGTCTGCCGTCTGCGCCCAGGGCTTTTCTGACCCTGAAGATGCCATACTTATTTGGTTTTCGCAGCCACTTAGGAGGAACGCAGCCCCGCTGTGAAGGCGTGTGTGTGCCCTCGGCCCTTCTCTGGGTGGGTAACCATCTCTAGGTCTGCAGCCTACAGATCTGCCAGGAGTTCCAGGGTCCCGCGCCCCTCACCTGTGCTTGCCCTGCCCTCTTTAGCAGTCACCGTCCCCCATGGCTCACGCAAGTCCCGTCTTTTGTGTGACCTGGGTTTATTTTTTTCCCATCAAGGGTCCTTGAGCCAGACTCCTCAATACAGCCAGCCCAGGCAGACCTATCCCGCATTAACTTCCTGACTTGTCCATAAGGATTTCATGAGGTATGTGAACATAGGTCCTAAGTGAGCTCCGTTTATTCCTTCGACAAAGCGAGGATCTTATTTCTCTGTGCTGGGGAATGGAGGACCACAGTCAGGTGACCTCTTGTTCCTGCCCTGGAAGCTCAGAACCTTGAGGAAGTCAGGTCAGACCATCTGGTTACTGTGGGGTGTTGGGAACCAAGGGTTTGGGCATCTTGGAGGCAGCTATGTCCATCTAGGTGGTCAGGGAAGGCTGCCTGGAGGAAGTAGCCTTTTTTTTCCCTCTTGCTCCAGGTCTATGCATATAACTATCTTGTGGTTCTTGTATGAAAAAATTGAAATGATTTTTTAAAATATGAGAAGTATTTTAATACCAAGAAAGAGGAAGGTTTGTGATTTTTATTTACCAGACAAGGGGCAGAGTCTACTCTTATGCTGAATGGCCCACTTCCCGTGACTTTTGGGCCGACGGTCGGTTTGCTGGGGGCACGTGCCCTCTTTGTGAGCCTTGGTGGCTCCCACTCAGGATGCTGTCTTAAGCTTTGGAAGAGGAGTCGAAATGTGGTCCAACCTGACAGCAACACGCAGGGGGCCACAAGGTGTGGGTCGCTGTGGGAACCGCAGGTGGCTCAGCCTGGCCGGAAGGCAGGGTGCCTGGCAGGGAGTGGCTGGAGGCAGGCCAGGGCTCCTGTGCTAAATTAGGGAGTTTGAACTTTATCTCAAAGGCTGCTGGGAGCTACTGAAGCATTTAAGCTGGAGCAGGACAGGGCAAGCAGGTGGAGGAGGTCTGGAGACTAGGACTGGAAGCCTGGGGAAGGGTGTCCAGCAAGCAAGGTGAGAAGCCGTGACCTCTGACCCAGGCAGGGCAGAGACACGGAGCATGAGGGGCTGACACAAGGGACACTCAGGAGGCACATCCCTCAGCCAGGGGATACGGCTGAGCGGGAGGAGGGTGGGCAGCAGCCCCGAGGGTCTGGCTCAGGCCCGGGGTAGGGGGAACAGCCTGAGGGACACGACTTTCACATCCTTATGCCAAGGATCTCGGGAGTCATGCGGGAGTCCCTCCAGCGCAAGCGGGAGTGGGAGTCAGGCAAGCTCTCCAGGTGGCGATGACTCTGGCGCATCTCCACCCACTTATCCGTCTCACAGCTCTCCTCCAGAGGTTCTCAGAATCAGCTCAGGTTCTGCACTGGGAACCTGGATTCCGGTTGCACTGGCTTCCTGTGAGTACCTGTCACGGTCACTGCACAGACACCACGTCACCAAGCGGGAGTAAGTGCGGGGCTCTTTCCGGGGTCTGTGACCTTTAGAATTCACCTTTTCCAAATTGGCTGTTTGTCTCCTGGAGGATCCCACGGATGGAGGAGCCTGGTAGGCTCTAGTCCATGGGGTCGCTAGGAGTCGGACACGACTGAGCGACTTCACTTTCACTTTTCACTTTCATGCATTGGAGAAGGAAACGGCAACCCACTCCAGTGTTCTTGCCTGGAGAATCCCAGGGACAGGGGAGCCTGGTGGGCTTCCGTCTATGGGGTCGCACAGAGTCGGACACGACTGAAGCGACTTAGCAGCAGCAGCTGGAACACATTTCTCAAAGAGCAGCCGTGAAGCCCCCCTCATTCCCACCCAAGTCAACTCCCCTTTTGGTTGGTGAATTTTCTGGTCTGACTGTTCTCCCTAGAAGGGTATTCCTCCCTCCTCTGAGCATCAGTGAGGCTGAGCTGCTGGGAGGGGGCTGGTAAAGGGGGCTCAAGGGGGAAGTGGAGATCTGACTCAGGTCCTTCTCCATAGGCAGCTGCACGTTTAGTCTGAAGGGTTGTGAAGAAAAGCACATTTGTAAGAAAGAACAAACATTTTTGGCTTAGTACACTACATCATATCGCATTATTATCTGCTGGCATTTCTCTTTCTAAAATGTTTGCCTCCTGGGCCACAAACAGAAGTGCACGGGTGCACACACACACACACACACACACACACACACACACAGGCATTTCTGCTTAACTGATGCTCTGGATTAAGTATGACTACTCATCATCATTAGGTCATTCATTGTGACTGGGTTGACCAAAGTGATCAGAGAGATCAAGGTAAGCTTAGCGAGGTCAGGAGAGAAGCAGCCAAGAGCTCAGCCTGGCTCCCAAGATCCAGGGAGAACAGGCATCTCTGGGGTGGACCTGGGGAGGGGCCTGCCAGGCTCCCCGAGGCCTACAGGAGGGTCTAATTTCTCAGCCAACACACACACACTCTGCTGGACCCATTCCATCTGTCTGCCCACATGACATAAATGCAGATGTCTTTTCTCAGACGGGCACGTGGGTCCCCTCTGGGCTGCGGCCCCTGCTGTGCTCCCGGCTGGCTGGAGCGGGTCCCTTAGGCTCCCTTGTCACAAATCACCGGCCTGCAGGGCCTCTCCCTCTAGGCTGAGAACTTACCACACTCTTTCCTCTTGGAGGGCAGGGGCCCGGGAGCTGAGCCAACGCCCAGCACAGACCAGTCTCTGAACAGCTAGGCTGGGTGAAGCAGCTCGGGCAAGAGAGAGCGAGCCAGAGAGCCGTCCCAAAGGTCACCACCCCACCCAGGCTGGGGCACCTGCAGCAGCCCAGGCAGGCGGGCCGTCGTTTCTTCGGGCCGCAGGGCTCGCCGGGAAGCATAGAGCGGGTTATGTCGCCACCTATCGCCCAGTTTGCTCAGCAAAAGTCAGCCAGTGCTCCAGGCCTTGTCTCTAGCGAAAAGCCCTCAGACCCTATTCAGAAGACAGCAACCAGCCTGCGGGTATGGGGAACGGCGAAAGGTCTTTGAGCATGTCGCAGGACGGGCCGCCCTCTCAGTGAGGAGCACTCCAGCTCAGCCCTCATCGCGTGACCCAGGCCCAGACCTTCCTCCCTGGGCTCGGGCCATGGTTCTGAATGAGACGGTAAGTTGTCGGTGAGGGTCGGGTGGGGAGAGCAAGGCTCACAGAGAAGGACTGAGCACCAGGGCTGGGTGGGGACGGCCAAGCCCTTTGGGATCCAGAGGCCTGTCCAAACCAGCCCCGCTGTCCCTTGATGGGGAGAGGCAGCCCTGACTGGGAAGAGCCCTGGGGCAGTGTCAAAGTCCCTCGAGGCCAGTTTGTTCCTTCCTGGTCAGGGCAAGGCCACTGCTCACCTCCAGACTTGTACCAAGAATGAGCGGCAGCAATGCTGTGAGGGCCCCGGGTGGACCCTCAGGTGGCAGCTGTCACCATCCAGCACCACACTGTCCAAGACACCACGGGGAGGCTGGCTTTGTAACACCTCAACACACACACATTTTTGCAAGACTCATAGTCCACAGCAGTGCAGGAGGACTGGCTGGCTCCCAGGTTTCCAAGTAACTCTCCTGAAACAGCTCCCCATGGAAGGGAGCAGATTTCAAGGGAACCCCAATGCAAATGCACAAGCATTTACCCTTAGGTCAAAAAGAACTGCTGTGGCTCCAGAAAACAAACCCAACTCGCACTCTCGCTGATCCAGCTGGTCTCAGTGAATAGCTGTCCCTCTACCCTACCTACTGACTTCCTAAGTTTAGTTGAACTCAACACAATTTACACTGGATCTTGCAAAGACAAGGAAGTGTTTTATTTACTTACAACAAAAAAAATCTGTAACATAATTCTCCCTTTTCAAAACTGAGAGCCCTACAAAATACACAAAGCAACCCCTATTTGTATTCACCCAGGGACGAGAGCAGCAGGAAGGGGGCTGGGACTGGAGAAAAGCCAAGGACTAATTCTATTTGAAAAAACAAGCAATTGCCTTAAAAAATAGCATTCTCCTACTTGTCAGTAGCTACCCTTTCACCTCCTCTGCATGAAAACGTGAAACAGAAAGCAGCAGCTGTGAAAACACTTCAGCAGCGTCAGTCACAGATGGGGCCGTGGCCTTGGACTGCAGAAACTCAGCCCCTCTTCCAAGCAGGTCGTGCACACAGTCTGCCCCGAGGAGATCCTTCCGGAAAGCGCTCTGCCCACCTCCTGTAACGATGGAGAATTCCGGGCAGCCTCGCTTCTCTCGCTTGTCATTAGCTGCGAAATCTAGGAATCGAACACAGCAGTTAGAAACAGAGTGGGACTCAGCTGTCCCAGAGGGCGCCAGAGCCAGTCCCGAGTCTGAGTCCAGGCGGGAATCAGAGACAGACAGATGCCCCTGCTGGGCAAGGGCCATAAGGGGTGGGTCCTGGGAAATGGTGACCTGTCAATAAGGTGGCTTTGAAACTTTAAGAACACCATCTCAGAAAAGCAGAACAGAAGAGCCCCTGAAACCATCCAGTTCAATTTTACTGTTCAGATGAAGCCCCCAAACAGATGACTAACTCCTGAGTGTGGGCAGAGCTCTCATTGGTCCATCTCAACTGTTCCACAAGGGCTACACATCCTCAACCATTCGAGGATGATAAAAGCACTCTCAAAGGGCCAAACGTACAAGCGGCTGCTTTCAGGGGGACACGTGAAACCCCTGGGACACACACTGGGCAGCACTGACCACTAGGGATATAACCAGACAAGACGCCTGGACAGGCCTCACCCAGACAGCTCCACAGGACAGCTGGCTTCACCACAGGGGCCGATAACACGGGCGCTGATGGCAGGGACACAGTGTGGTAGTTTATCCAGGGCCAGGAGATCCAAGTGGACTCCCGGTTCCACTATTTCCGGCTCTGTGATCCTGGGCCAGCTGTACCTCCTGCTTCCTCACCTATCAAACATTCCTATAGGATATACTTCACTGAGCTGTCGCAAGACCAGTATGACCTCGACTGAAGGTGGGAACACAACAGAAGCTGGTAGGACCCCCCACTGAGGGCTCTGCGGTGATGGCTCTGCAGTCACTGCCTTCCAGCTGGGCCCAGAGCCATGGGAAACACTGGGACACAGGGGTGGGCGCTGGCTGACGCGCTGGCCCAGCTTGGAGCCCTGGTGCATGTGGGTGTCCAGGGCTGGGGGAGGGGGTCACAGTTAAGAACACATCCTTCATTGCCGTCTTGCTGAACAGCAGCTTCTGAGTGGGGGAGAGACACCTGCCTGAGACAGTCCCCTCAACCCAAGCCCTGGGAAGAAGCAGGTCGGCCAGTGAAGGTAGGAGAGGAGGCCAGTGCTTTCTTAGGATATCCATCTTGCTGCTCACTTAAATCTGCCAGGAAGAGTGCTTGTCTGTGCCTCTAGGTGCTGTGGCACTCTGCTGACTAAGCCTGCTTGGCTGCCCTTTATAGTACATTACAGAAAAACATGGCACCAGTGAAATGCAACTGACAAACCTCCTGGGACGTTCTTCAGTGGGATAAATAGACAAACCAAAACACGTAACTGCTGTGAAGAAAAATCAGCAGGCTATGGGGACACAGAAGGACGTCAGTTGTTATTTAACATAAAGTAACTGGAAAGATCTCTCCAAGGAGGCGACATTTAAGTAGACTGAGCTCTGAATAGTCAGAAGGGCTTTCAGGCTTGGAGGAATGTCAGTGCAAAGGCCCTACTGCAAAGATTCAACATTATAAACCACAATAATAGGTCAAAGGTTAAAAAAAAAGCTTATCTTTGTGACAGGAAGGCATTTGATAACAATCATTCCTGACAGAAACTTGAGTATAAAAACATTTCCTTAGCCTGACAGAAAGAAGACCGCATCTGCACTGAAAGCCTGGATCATGCTGAGCGGCACAGCAGCCACAGGGCCACCCACTGTGGTCGCGAAGGATGCGGTGCGGAGCCGTCAGCACCATCTAACACTATTCTGGAAGTACTCAGCCCACAGCGGGAGATGGGCTCTAAATAAGATGAGAGAAGGTGGGAAACAGAGGACAAAGTTACCAGTACTTGAATGTGACAATCATATGCCTAGAGTATCCAGGGAAGCAACTGACATTTTACTGTCAAAAAAAAAAAAAAAATACCCCAAAACCTGAAAAACTCAGAAAGGTGTTTGGTTACAGAGAAACAGGCAATTTATAGAAAGGATACTTGAACATCTGAAAAGATGCTTGATCACGGACATGTCAATACTAATAACAAGATCTCATTTTGGATGCACCAAACTGGCAAAGATTAAGGCATCTAACAATACTAATGATGGCAAAGCTAAATAATGGGATCTCAACAGCACCAAAGGGGATATAACCTGGTACAGACGCTTGAGAGGTCACTTTAGTGACTCCTGGATCAGCTGAACTTACACGTGTATCACCCAGTGACATGACATTTAAACAAACATCTAGAAAACTCAGCTGAGGGGGTAACCATGTCATCTGTCTGTCCGCCTATCAGTCACTGTTAGAAAGATGATGATTCCCTCGTAGGACGGAATGCCACTGAGTTGTTTTCTTTAACTGAGGCAGCTCTTTGTATGCTAACCTAGAAAACACCCAAACTGCATTATGGTACGAAATGTATACTTCTATTTGTGTGGAAGATTACACAGACAACCACAATCCTGAATATTCAAAGAAATGCTTTGGGAAGGACACATAAGAAACGTCAGTGGTTACTTCTAGGAAACAGGTTTGGGGACAGAGAGCTTTTATTCTACACCTTCTGGGTTAAAACCATAAGCACGTAGCATTTTTATAATTTAAATTAAAATACTGACAAAAAGTTACAGTGAAGGGCAGTGGTAGAAGAGACAGAACAGCAGAATGTTGGTGAGCACACTATCATGCTGTTCTTTCTAAATCTGAGCAGGTTTGAAAATATCCATAATAAAAAGTTTAATAATCATCAATGAAAACAAAAGCTCAATCCAGCCTGTATCCCAGGCACTGACTGTAGAAATCAGCCCTGTATTCAATATTCATACAGCACAAACGTGCGCCTGAGGATGCAGATGGGCAAGGAGAATGTCCAAGATCAGACACTGGGGTTTGTGAAGTTCAGTCAACAGAATTTTCAATTTGAAACTAATAAAAAGGGAAACTTTAGCATGAACGAAAATGCATCAAAATAAACTTCACGTTTCATTTTGAAAATCCAATACTCATTGCATACTAAGGTGCAAAAGGCAGAGAGAAAGCCGTCATGTACCCGGGGCTCAAGCAAAGATCAGCCAGGAGACCTACAAAGACAGAAGTCAGACGCGGGCAGGGAACACAGACAAAGGTCCAGAAGGGCAGACTCCAGCTGAATATATTAATACTAAACAAGCTGCTTCTGAGGAGAGTGAGCCCCAGGCCTGGGGAAAAGGCACAGTCACTGTGAAAGAGAAACTCCAGCAACGATATGATCGGTGTCCACAGTAGCTGCACAGAACAGTGGGCAGTAATCAGAGAAGGGTGTGAGAAAGTAACGAGAAGACGGGGAAGTGATGTAATCCTGGGACCTGGAGCCGGAGGCTGCAGAGCCTGGGGTGTCTCTGTCTGAAACCCTAGGGGTAAAGGGCCAAGGGCCAGGCGGATAAAAGGAGTTCCCACGGTGTCGTGGACCAGCCCTGCCTGTCCACAACCCTAGTCTAGAGCCTGTGAGCCACAGTGAGCGGGCAGACGTGAACAGTGTCTTGAGAAACCTCTAGAACAATGGATCTTCATCTCTTGTGGGTCATACAGCCTTTGAAAAAACTGGTGAAAGCTGTAGATCCCTCTTCAAGTCCCAGATAATGCACAAAAAGGTGAAGATTCCTAGACCCTCCCTGAATCCACTAAACTAGTTCTCTAACTCAAAATGCATCACTCAATCGGAATAATCTAGTCTGGGTATCTTGAACATCCAACTGAGAGAGAAGAATATCCCCCAGAAGCCCGAGCCCCGTCACGTACTCCACGATGTGATGCTCGGCCACCCCACCAGTTGGCTGTGCCCTCTGGCCTCCACGGTCCCCCTCCTGCCCCCTCTCCCGCCGTGCAAAGCCAGCCCTCACTGCCGGGCCTGCCTCATCTGCTTGTCCCCACCTTGGCCCTGCTGTTGGTGGCCCGCTCCACACTGCCTCCTCCTGCTGTAGCCCCCTCAGCGTCCCTGGTCCGTACCCCCACACAACTACCTCTCTCTACTTCTCAGCACTGGTGGGAGGCAGGCATCACGGAGTGCTCCCTTCCTGCTGGGAACACGCATCGAGCTGAGTGGTCCCCCAAAGCCCAGCCTTTCCAGGTGTAAACTGAACCCGAGCGTGCCCAGGCCTCTGCCCTGACCTGGGGGTGGCCACGGACTCAGCACACTTCCCCCGATGACACCTGTCAGCGCTCACGGCCATTAGCTGCCACAGCACGGAGGGGAAGACAGCAGAATACATGACAAACAGGGGTCAGAAGTGCTGCCCAACAGCCACCCTTGTTTCCAAATAACTCCACTGTGTTACGTTTCTAATTGCCCTGCACCAGCTCCTTTCCTCTTCTCGTGAGGATGTCTTGAGAAGGCCGTCTACCTTACTGTGCTCCGCGGACCAGCTGGTCCACATCACCTGGAAGTTCGTTACAAACAGCAAGTGTGGGGCCCCAGCCAAGCTGCTGAGTCCGAGTCCCTGGGGAGGGGGCCCACCAATGGTTTTGAGGAGGCTGAGCCAGCAGAACTGGCTTGCTCTGGCCTTGCACTTCCTGCTCTCAGTACGCCCAGGGGGGTAGGCGCGTGGTCTTGCCTGCATTCCCACCACTCCACACTGGCGGATGAATGACTGAGTTATTTCTCAGTCCTTGTCCTTTGTGTTGGTCGGCCTGACACTGCTGGCACTCCTCTGCGAAATTCACCCCCTAGAGGGTTTCTTTTGTCCTGTTTTTGTTTCTGCCTCTCCTGGTGTCAGAGACCCCGCTGTGAAGCTGACAGCAGCTGTCGCTTGTCTCTGTGCAGGACTACTCAGGGGCTCGTGCGTGGCTCCCTGAAGCCCACCAGAGCCTTCCCAGCTAAAGCTCCCACTCGTCCCCCGGCTCCCAGCCTGTCCTCTTGGTTCCATGTTGTGCTCCCAGGGTCCATCCTCTCTCCACACCTCCTCCTGGGTGACTTCACATTAATTCTTTGCTACTGATGCTTGCTTCTTTGACGATGTGCCTGTATCCTTATTTATCTGAGTCAGGGCCTGGGTTACACAGGCCTAGAGACACGGCTTATTCAAAATTAGTGAATCCAAGAAATTAAAAACAGACTGAGCCAACATCTGACGGGATGGAAGGAGGTACAGAGAGATCTTAATGATCTGATTGCTGCACTGTACAGATGGCAAGACTGTAGCCCAGAGGGGTTCAATGACTTGGCTGATGTCGCATAAAACAAGCTAAGTCTGAGAATCCAGATTTCCCATTTTTCAGCCCCCCACGGAAAGGTAAGGGCACTTCAATAATCACTGATTTGAAGATTAGAAAAAGGAACCTAGTTTATCTCCTGAATTTAATTAACTAGTCTTCGTCGATACCTCACTCGCTAAGAGCCCAGAAGTAAACCTCAGTTGGCAGTGGGGTTCGGGGCCTGTTATGGCTGTCAGGACTCTTGAGAGTTCCTTGGAAAGCAAGAAGATCAAACCAGTCAATCTTAAAGGAAATCAACCCTGAATACTCTTAGAAAGAACTGATGCTAAAGCTCCAATACTTTGGCCACCTGATGAGAACAACCGACTCACTGGAAAAGACCCTGATGTTGGGAAAGACTCAAGGCAGAAGAAGAGGGCAACAGAGGATGAGATGGTTGGATGGCATCACTGACTTGATGGACATGAATGAACTTGGGCAAACTCTGGGAAATGGTGAGAGACACGGAAGGCTGCCGTGGGCAGTCCATGGGGTCACGGAGAGTCGGGCATGACTTGGCAACTGAACAACAGCAACAACAATGGCTGCCAAAAGGGGCTGCGAAGAGGGTGAAGGGGCCGAAGGAACTACCAGTGGAAACATTTCCCAGGAAGGGGCCCATCAAAAGGTGCCAACCCAAGTGGAGTATTTATAGTCACACAACAAAGGGATGACATCAGAGATCTCCTGAGCTGGAGGAAAAGGCATTTCACAGATTTCCTAAAGATCAAGAGACTAACAGTCTGCCTGGAAAATGGCACGACCCTCACCCACAAGAGGATGGATGCCCAGTTACTCCCAGGAAAACACACCTCTGTTGGGAGGAGTAAAAGAAGTGGAGATACAGGGAAAGTCAGTCGGAATTGACAACATACAAAATCACAAAAATACATTGAAGCAAGTTACTATTTATTCAGGACTCAGACGCGTCTAATTGGAGGCATGAAATACCTTTACAGACTCTATAGTGGATTTGAGTTTCTCCTTAATCCCTTTGGGAAGAACAGGATCAAGCAGATTCTCATCTGAATCTGGTCACACACTATGAGGGATAATGATCTGCTCCTAGGGTTTCCTGGCAACTGACCAGTACAGGCCGGACACAGGAAGGCTATTTTGGAACAAGGGAACCCCTGACCCCAGAGGACCCCGAGCCTTGGCACTGAGCTCTGTGGAGCTTGCAGCTCCAGGGCTCACTCTGGCCGACACTCTCTGAACCAGGACTAAAGGAACCCTAGAACCTCAACTACAGGAGCTTATTATTATATTAGCCTTTATTTCTACCTGAGCCTCTTGGGAGCTGCTCTGACTTTCCAGAAAACACCTTCAAAAAATCTATTAGGATATTCTTTCCCTGAGGCTGGCCAAGCAACATGGCTCCATCTTCTTAATTCTGTAGCCCAAAGGCTTAAGCTTCTCTTAGGTATGGAGAGCAGAGAAGAGAGAGGAAATTCCTAAACACCTAAGAAAGGAATAAAAAAAATCCCTGAGTAATCAATGCTAATGCCCCAGCTAGAGAGAGAAGCTGGATGTACTCAAAGCCTGGGACAGCATCTGGGGGTTTACATTTCAAATCAAATGAAAGTGGTCCCAGTTGTTACACACACAGACCTTCACAGGGAGAGGGTCTGAGTTTCTGAGCTTTCCTCCTCCCCTTCATCTGTAAAATAGAGATCATTTCTCCCTCAAACTATGTTGGGAAGATTAAATGGGCTTATGGACATTACAAAGCACTGTGGACACGGACTGATGCTCAGACTCCAAGAAGAGCTGTCAGCAAGCCCGGCACACCCTGAGCTCTCCTGCTCACTCATGACAGACCTCCGCTTACTCCCACAGGCCAAGTGTGAGCACAGGGTGGATTCCAGAGACCACACAGCAGCCAAACACAGAAATGTGTAAATACTCAAAACAACCAGAAGAAAATACGTGACCGTACACAACATACATTTAGTGAACAGCCATCGCATGAAAAGGGTTCTTACAACCAATAAAGAAAACGCCCGAGAGTGAGCAAAGGACATCAATAGGAGATATGCACAAAGAAATATGGCCCAATAAATATGCCAAGGTGTTCAACCTCACTAGAAATGGAGGATATGCAGATTAAAATAATACAGAATTTATAAGCTAGTGTAGGAGTTGGGGAGAAGGCAATGGCACCCCACTCCAGCATTCTTGCCTGGCAAATCCCATGGACGGAGGAGCCTGGTGGGCCACAGTCCACGGTGTCGCTAAGAGTTGGACACAACTGAGCGACTTCACTTTCACTTTTCATTTTCATGCACTGGAGAAGGAAATGGCAACCCACTCTTCTAGTGTTCTTGCCTAGAGCATCTCAGGGACGGGGGAGCCTCATGGGCTGCTGTCTCTGGGGTCACACAGAGTCAGACACGACTGAAGTGACTTAGCAGCAGCAGCAGGAGCTGGAATCCAGTGCAAAGCTCCTCCCTGTGGTATTTAAGGCTCTCAAAACATTTCGGTTGGCACCCATCTATTCAGCCTTAAATTAAGAAGGATGAGTTGAGAAGACCTGCCCAGGTAAACAGAGCCCCTGGTCAAATTTTCTTACTGTTTCATTCTTAAATGTGAATAAGCAGCCAAGAAACACCAACCATTTGTGGAAAGTCTGCAACATGGAAAAGAGAAAAGTGAAAGCAAATGAGCAGAAAGACAAGCATTTCAGAGAATGAAAGAAAAATTTAAAGAGTGGCCCTTATCTTTTAGAGATACGCAGGGAAATCCTTGTGGATGAAATGACATGATAACTGGGACTCCACACCCTCCAAACCCAGCCAGAGTCTGCTTCGGAATTTTTCAAACTGGAGCTGCGTTGGCTCAGGAAGAGGAGGGCAGCGTGGGTTAGGAATTCCCCTCTGCATAGAAAGGCTGTGGGAATGGACGTCTGGGCCTCCTCAGGGCAGGAGAGGAGGCAGCGAGGAAAGACAGACTCCCCAAGGCCCTCCGTCTCTACCCGCAGAGTTCTGAGTGCTCAGTGTCTCCCCAAATCCCGTAGGCTCCCCCAGGGTCCCTTCAGCAAACTTCTGCAGTGAACACTGTTAAGGATGGGTTTCTGCTATTGGCAAGAACATGAATCCTGAGAGCCAATACAGGAGTCAGCCGGGAAGGCAAGGATTCAAGGAGGTGAGGCCAGTGTTTCAGCTATTTCATACCTGATCTAGCCACCCTTTACTGAGTGCCAATCACATGCTAGGCATGGTTCCAGATGCTAGAAAATACAAAGGTGAAAGAGACATGGCCCACTGATCTCAGAAAACTAGGTCTACTATCACTAGAGGCTTAGAGAATATAATTGAGGGGACGCTTGTTCCACCAGAAGAAACAAACATTTCAGAAGACAAGATAGAGAAAAGTCAGTAGCTTCTGACAGCTTGGAAGACAATGGATTTTAAATGATCCTACTTAGTTAAAACTAGGTTGGTGACATGATCTAATGATAAAAAGCTAGATTTCTGAAGTGACTAACCAGGTACAAGTACAATACAATACAAAAAAGGGGAGCCGAGAAACCATGAATGATACAAAAGTTTAAATGCGTTACAGTCTCAATGGCAGTGGCAATCTGCTGGTGATATAGACTCGAGACTTTGGGACACCCCAGAAGCCATCTCAGAATCAGCAGCTAAAAAATGCCTCCGGGACACAGAGAGGTGGGAGGTGAAAACAGAGAGGAAACCTGTCCTGTTGGGTTTCCAAAGCCTTGTTTCTAGGACAGACCTGGGAAGAACAGGATCTTCATTAAGCAGAAGGACCTGCCAGCTCATGGTCCAAAATGTTATGGTGAAAAGCCACTGGGCCTCCATTTCTGCCGGACACCAATGGTCATCTGGCTCACATCTCAGCTCAGGAGAGCTGCGAATATACCAGTGTCCCCACAAGGCCTGAAGGCCAGGGTCACAGGGTCATGGTCAGCAGTGACAAGTGATGCTGACGTGTGACACTGACTGCCTGTTTCTGATGGAGCAGAGATAAGAGTATACAGATCACTCGTGAGAAAACTCTGGACTGAATGGGCCTTTTCACTGCCTTCTTCTCCCAGGCCTCTTTTGTAGAGAGACAGAGCAGGAAACAAAGAAGAGATTTATCACCATGGGCCCGTCCGGCAGCTGTTTTCTTGTTGCCTCTTGTTTGACTTCTCTCAAGAGAGCAGAGCTATCTACTCAAGCCAAGCAGGTGTTTAAGGCAGGTGATTTTGTTTCCATTAATTTTCTGAAGTAAGAGTAAACCAGACAAGAGAGTTACGTCATGCAGTCCTGGAGAAACCAGAACCCGGTGTGTAACCCCCGGTGGGGCGTGTCTGCTGAAGGACTGGGAGTCCGCCCCCTGCTGCCGCAGCACCTTCCGTCTCTAGTTCTCAGAGTAAGTGGTCACCAACTGTCCCCACCCTCGACATCTGGATCAATCATCATTAACAATGTGTTCAATGGAAGGTGAGGTTGGAGGCTTTCAGGTTTTGGGGAAAAAAACAGATAAAGCATCATCTTCATTGCCCAGATAAACCATCACATTAATAACTATAAGGATAGCCTCACTACTGTGAAGGAGCTGAATAAAAGCCATGAAACACTTCTGCTTTCATGTTTAGGCTTCAGTTCAGTTGCTCAGTCTTGTCCGGCTCTTTGTGACCCCATGAATTATAGCACGCCAGGCCTCCCTGTCTATCACCAACTCCCAGAGTTCACTCAAACTCATGTCCATCGAGTCAGTGATGCCATCCAGCCATCTCATCCTCTATCATCCCCTTCTCCTCCTGCCCCCAATCCCTCCCAGCATCAGGGTCTTATTTCAAATGAATTGGCTCTTCATATCAGGTGGCCCAAGTATTGGAGTTTCAGCTTCAACCAGTCCTTCCAATGAATATTCAGGACTGATTTCCTTTAGGATGGATTGGTAGGATGTTTAAGCTTAAGGCTTCTCAAACCTATGAATCTAGCCCAAGCCCTGGATGGACCTCCCAAGGCTTCTGTAACCTCCGAGAAGGCCCACAGCACAGGCCTGCCTCTGCACCACAGCAGCCCACGGCTCCAGGAGTGGGGGAGATGCTCTCCTCCCAGTGGACAGCATCTGTCACTCAGGGACCGAGGAGAACAGCCCACCTTCTCACCCAGACGGCAGATGGCGCCTGGCTTACGACAATCTGACTCACAACTTTTCTACCATATGATGGTGCAAATTCGATACTCATTCAACAGTGATGTTTATACATGAAATTCTGAATTTAGATCTTTACCCGGCCTGGCAGCACGCAGCCCCATGGGCTCTCATGACTTGGGGCAGTGAGCCAGAGCTCCCATCGGTCCCGTGATCATGAGGGTAAACAGCCGATAGCCTGACAGCATTCTGAACCCAGACAACCATTCTGGCTTGCTGTCAGTACGGTGTTCAATAAATTACCAGTCAACGCTTTATTATAAAACAGGTTTTCTGTGGATTGATTTGGCCCAATTGTAGCCTAACGTCAGTGTTCTGAGAGTGATTAAGACTGGCGAGGCTGGGCTTGCTTCCCCGATGGTCCAGGGGTAAAGAATCTGCCTGCCAATGCAGGAGACACCGGTTCGATCCCTGGTCCAGGAAGATCCCACATGCCGTGGAACAAACAAGCATGTGTGCCACAACTATTGAGCCAGTGCTCCAGAGCCCAGGAGCCACAGCTACTGAGCCCACAGGCTGCAACTACCAAAGAGACATGCTCCCTAGATCCCACGCTCCGCAATGAGAAGCCCACACACCACGACTACAGGGCAGCCCCCACTCCCACAACTAAAGAAGAGTCCATGCAGCAACAAGGACCCAGGACAGCCAGAAATAAATACAGGAAATTCTTTTTAAAAAAGAACTCACTTAAGACTGGTGAGGCTAAACCACAATGTTTCAGGAAGATGTCTTAAATGCATTTTTGAGTTAACGGTATTTTCACCTGATGAGAGTTTCATCCTGAAGCTTTTTGTGCGTCAGCTTACCTTTAGTTTCCTCCTTCTGTAGAGCCATTGTCACCAGAAGCAAACATCCGGTGACACATTTCTCTCTCTTTGTCCATGTAGTCCCTGTAATAGCTGCAGGGACAAATACCCAGTAGTTAGAGACGCTCAGTATCTATGGGAAGTGACACCTGGCGGCTAGAATTCTCCACTCGGGGCCAGAAACACCGCAACTTCAGCAGGCCTCAAACCCAATCCGGAGGGGGTGGAAACAATGCTGGAGTGGGGGGGAATGGGGGGCTCCCCAGAGGGCTACTCAGGAAACCCTTGGACAAAAAGCCCACCATCTGCAAAGAAAGCAGCCTCGAAGGCTGGGAGCCGCTGTCAAGAGAGGCTGTCGGCTGCGTCCATCTGAGCAACACCTCATACTCAGAGATCTCTCATTTATCTTGAGATTTTCCTGCTAAAGAATGGTCAGATTCCAAAATTTTTACACCTTTCTTAACAGGATATTTATAAATACCAGAAAGGAAATTTCTGTAAGTCTTCAAGGCCTGAAATGCAAATAGCTGGATCCAAGCAGGAGGTACACACACCTTGTGCTTTTTTTTTTTTAATGTCAAGAAAGCTTTAGGGCTTCCTTGATGGTCCAGTGCTTAAGAATCCGCCTTGCAATACAGGGGACACCGTTTCAATCCCTTCATGCCTCAGGGCAACTAAACCCATGTGCCACAACTACTGAAGCCCATACACCTGCAGCCTGTGCTCCGCAAAACAAGAGAAGCCACTGCAAAGAAGACCCCGTACTGCAACTAGCGAGTAGTCCCCGCTCGCTGCAACTAGAGAACGCCTGCTAGCAGCAACAAAGACCCAGCACAACCAAAAATAAATAAATATTTTTTAAAAAAGAAATCTTTAACTAGCAATCTGGATTAAACATTTAGAAATGTTAACATAAGTAGAGAAACCTCACCAATAAAGAGAAACAAAAGAACACCTTTAAAAAAAAGTGGTTATGAGGCGATGGAATTATATCGAAATTTTCAAAGTTTTCTATAATGATTATGTAGCTTCCACAATCAGAAAAAGTTACATTACTGAGATACCGGTATCGGTATCACCTGGGTAACAAGAGAGTCATCTTAGGGAATGACTCAGATCTGAAAGAGCCATTTCAGATCAAACCAGCATCTTTAAGACATCTTCCTGCAGTCAGTTGAGAACAGAGGTTCTCAGCCAGCAGGGAAGAATATCTGAAGAATGCTGCCCTTTCTAACGGGGAAGGCAATGGCACCCCACCCCAGTACTTTTGCCTGGGAAATCCCATGGACGGAGGAGCCTGGTAGGCTCCAGTCCGTGGGGTCGCTAAGAGTCGGACATGACTGAGCGACTTCACTTTCACTTTTCACTTTCATGCATTGGAGAAGGAAATGGCAGCCCACTCCAGTGTTCTTGCCTGGAGAATCCCAGGGACAGGGGAGCCTGGTGAACTTCCGTCTATGGGGTCGCACAGAGTCGGACACGACTGAAGCGACTTAGCAGCAGCAGCAGCAGCCCTTTCTAAAAATCACACTGGCCACCTCTTTAGGGTTCTGCCTGGTGAGAAGGACAGGGAGGTGGTCAATGGTCTGGACGTGTGTGGTTTGGAGGTCTGTCCTACGCCCCCACCCCCTCTCCGGAGCTGCGGGTTGAGAGAGCTGAGCACTTCCTAAAGCCAGCTCTAGGCGGCGCTGCCTCCTAACATGGGCTTGGCAACATCAAACAGTTCTTTACTCAAGAGAACAGGCCAGAGCAGCAGATGCACCACACATTTCTTTCTCTGATTGTACTCTTGCAAACAGTGGTCTCACCTAGCCAGTTTCTTCAGCTCATTATTGATGTCGTGATTGAAGGGCTGCTCCCTCTGGGCTCGGACTAGAAAATCCCGGGCCTTCTGGTACTCAGTCATAAGGAGACAAGCCTGCCCAAAGGACAACATGTTACAAGTCCACTTCAGGAAAGAGCACTGCGGCAGTAACACAGTTGACCGCCACCGCGGCCGCTCCTCGAGCATTCCATCCCAGGTCCCTGCCCCGCTCCCGCTCACCTGTCCACAGCGGAAGAGGGCCTTGGCATTCTTTCCGTCAATGATCAGAGCCTGCTCTCCATAGCGCAGGGCCATGGTGGGGCGCTCCAGCTTCAGGTAAGTAAAGGACAGGTTGAGGAAAACAAGCAGCTTGGACATCTCCACCAAGTGCTGCTCTTCAGGGGGCGCTGTTCTCCGGTGGAGGAGCAACAAGGCCTGCGGAAAGGAAGAGAAAGGTGGTCGAGAGAAGGTGGTCTTATGTACAGCAAACCCTAAGAATACTCACACGCAATCAGAGCTAAAAAATGAGTTCACAAAGTTGCAAGACACAAGATCAATATATGAGTTAGCTGTATTTCTTTAACAACAATCCAAAAATGAAATTAAGAACACAACTCCATTTATAATAGCACCAAAAAGAATAAAATAAGTGGCAATAAATGTAAAGTGCAACACTTATAGACTGAGAACTATAAAACGTTGTTGAAAGGAATTAAAGATCTCAGTAAATGGAAAGACAGTTCATGTTCACAGATCAAAACACCTAATTCTGTTAAAACGGCAATAGTGCCCAAATTATTCTACATTTTCAATTCAACCACTGCCAAAATTTCAACTACCTTTTTTGCAAAAATGTCAAGCTGATCTGAAAATTCATATGGAAATTCATGGGATCCTAACACTTAAAAAGGCGGGGTGAAGGCGGGGTGGTCAGAAAGAGAACAAAGTTGAAAGACTCACACTCTCTAATTTCAGAGCTTACTACCAAGCCAGTGTGGTACCCATACACACAGACACATAGGTCAATAGAACAGAACCAACAAGGCAGATGGAGAGTCCAGGAACAAACCTATGTACATCTAGAATCAACTGATTATTAACAAGGTGCCAACACCACTCAATGGAGAAAGAGCAGCCTTTCAGCAGATAGTGCTGTGATAAATGATGTCAACAAGCAAGAGGATGAAGTTGACTCCTACCTCAGACAACATACAATTAATCAAAATGGACCACAGACCTAAACCTAAGAGCTTAACTATAAGAAAGACTCTTAGAGGAAAATATGGGTGTAAATCTTTGCAGTCTTAGATAAATTCTGACACCGAAAGCACTTTATCAAAATCAAAAGCTTTTGTGCTTCAAAGGACACTATCAAAAAAGTCAAAGAACCAAATGACTGAAGGCTGACTGATGTTTAAGAAAACTCATTGTAACAGGCAGTTACCGGTTTCGGTCGACAACATATAATGGTTTACTGCGGTCACTGTCCATGCCTTCAGATAATTTATTTTGACTTTTGAATAAAAAGACATCTTTTCCTTTTCAGGAATGTACAAAAGTAAAGTAACAATCACAGAATAGGAGAAAATATTTCCAAATCACATTTGATAAGGGTTTAGTATCCAGAATAAAGAACACATAGTAGCCCACCAGGCTCCCCTGTCCCTGGGATTCTCCAGGCAAGAACACTGGAGTGGGTTGCCATTTCCTTCTCCAACGCATGAAAGTGAAAAGTGAAATGGAGGTCGCTCAGTCGTGTCCAACTCTTAACGACTCTTATACCCACTAGGATGTCTGTAATTTTAGAAAATGGAAGGTAAGTGTTGGTGAGGATGTGGAATAACTGGGAGCCTTGTATTGTTCGTGGGAAAGTGAAAAGTTGTAGCCACCATGGAAAACAATTTAGCAGTACTTCAAAAAGTTAAACAGATTTACCATATGACCCAGCAATTGCGCTCCTAGCTATGTACCCCAAAGAACTGAAAACATGAGTCTACACACAAAAACTGGTGAACAAGTGTTCTTAGAAACATTATTCACAATAGCCAAAAAGTGGAAACAACCCAAATGCCCAACAACTGATGAACATAAACAAGAGGCAGCAAGATCCCTGTGGCTACAGTCGACAGGCTCAGGCTGCCAGGCTCCTCTGTCCACGCAATTCTCCAGGCAAGAATACTGGAGTGGGAAGCCATGCCTTTCTCCAAGGAAAAGCAATTTCTGACCCAGAGATCAAACCTGGGTCTCCCATATTGCAGGCAGATTCTTTACTGTCTGAGCTACCAGGGAAGCCCCAGTAAGAGTCACACATCAGAGTATGTTATTCATCTATAAAGAGGAATGAATACTAATACGTGCTACAGCGTGGATGACACTTGAAACATCATGCTAAGTGAAAGGAGTCAGACAGAAAAGGATAAATGTTGTTACTATTCCACTTACACGAGTACCCATTATAGATCAATTCATAGAGCCATAAAATAGAATAGCGGTTACCAGAAGCTGGGGGCAGGAGAAGTGGGAGTTACTGTTTACTGATAAAGAACTTCTGTTTGAGATGATGATAAAGTTCTGGAACAGGCAGTGGCAATGGTTGCACAACATTCTGAATGTACTTAATGCCACTGGGTTGTATACCTAAAAGTGCTTAAAATAGTAAAATTTATGTTTGGCAAATTTACCACAATTTGGAAAATAAATTTTCTAAAAGGAATAAACTGCTAATACATGCTACAACATAGATAAACTCTGAAAGCATTTTGCTTCCTGAAAGAAGCCAAACACAAAGGATCACATGCTTCATAATTCTATTTACATGTAATATCCCAGATAGGCAAATCCATAGAAAGAGTAAAACAGGGATTATCGGGGGTGTAGGAGGGAATGGTAACTGCTAACAGGTTTCTTTTTGGGGTGATGGAGTGTTCTGGAATTCAGTAGTGGTAATGGCTGCACAACCTTGTGAATAAACTAAGAATTACTGAACTGTACACTTAAAAGTGTGAACTTTATGCTATGTGAATTATATCTCAACAACAGTAAACAATTAATGGCTCTGGGAAAACTGGACAGCTACAAGCAAAAGAATCAAACTGGACTACCTACTCAGACCACACACAATTTCAAGATTTAAAATGCAGGCTGTATGCTATGCTCAATCGTGTCTAACTCTTTGCAACCCCATGAACTGAAGCCCACCAGGCTCCTCTGTCCATGGGATTCTCCAGGCAAGAATACTGGAATGGGTTGCCATGCCCTCCTCCACCAGCGGATCTTTCCAACCCAGGAGTCAAACCCAGGTCTCTCCCCATTGCAGGCAGATTCTTTTCCATCTGAGCCACCAGGGAAGCCCTTAAAATGTAAGGCCTGAAACCAAAAACTTTCAGAAGAAAACACAGACAGTATGCTCTCTGACATCCATGTTAGGAATACTTTTTTGGGTATGTCTCTTCAGGCTGAGGAAACAAAAGCAAAAATAAACAAATGGAACTACATCAAATTAAAAAGCTTCTGCATAGCAGAGGAAACTATCCACAAGAAGAAAAGGCCACCAATGAATGGGAGAAGATATCTGCAAAACAGTATACCCAATAAGGCGTTATTATTCAAAATATACAAAGAACTCATACAACTTAACATTAAAAAATAAACAACTGGTTGAAAGGTAAGCAGAGGATCCAACTAGACATTTTTCCAAAGAAGATATATATACAGCGAGGAAGTACATGAAAAGATGCTGAACACCACCAATCATCAGGGAATGCAAATCAAACCACAATAAGGTATCACCTCACACCTGTCAGAATGGCTATTATCAAAAAACAACAAACAGCCAGGAGTTGGCAGGATGTGGAGAAAAGAAAACCTTGGGCACTGCTGGCAAGAACATGAATTGACACAGCCACTGTGGAAAACAGTATGGTTACTCAAAAAATTAACACAGAACTACCATATGATGCAGCACTCCATTCCTGGGTATTTGTCCAAAGAAAACAAAAACACTAATTTGAAAAGATATATACACTCTATGTTGACTGAAGCATTATTTACAGTAGCCGGAGCCAACTCACTGGAAAAGACCCTGATGCTGGGAAAGACTGAGTGCAGGGAAGAGAAGGAGGTGAGAGAGGATGAGATGGCTGGACGGCATCACTGACTCAACAGACCTAAGTTTGAGCCAATTCTGGGAGTTGATGATGGACAGGGAGGCCTGGCGTGCTGCAGTCCATGGGGTCACTAACAGTCAGAAACCACTTTGTGACTGAACACCACCACCCAAGTGCCCAACAGCAGATGAATATTTAAAGTTGTGGTATATATACATAAAGGAATATTACTTAGCCATAAGATAGAACAAAACCTCGCCATCTGTGACAACACAAATGGACCTAGGGGGTATTATGCTAAGAGAAAGAGAACATATATTTCCCTCCTCTTCCAACAGAGCCTCCATTTCATTCAAAGCAGCAACGTACTACTTACACCATACTTTCCAGCATCCAGCATATGTGCATACAGCTAAGGCAAATGGACATTCACCATAGGATATCATGAGAAGTCGGGTTAGAGAAATTCTGGAAAGCTTGTAATATGAATACACACACCAGACTCTTCTTCCCTCCCTTCTTCCTGCCTGGATGATCACATGACGCTGCAGGTTAAACTACCATCTTGAGAAGGAAAAAGACAACAAAGACACACTTAAGGGCAGCTGATCAGAGAGACCTCTGGAACGTTCGCTGATGGCTTTGTGTAACAGCTGTTTATGCTGGCCTTGAAGTGCCTCCCTTCTTATGTGAGAAAAATTACATCACTAGTTTATTTGAAAAACTTTTTCAGGATTTTGTGGTTTACAGCTGAATGCAAATCCTGAATGTTTAGGCTCACTATGCAAATGAGACAAAAATCAGAATGCCCCCCAAACTGTATCCTGTTTGCCTCTATAGCCTAGGGGGCAGAGTTGGGCACACAGAAAGTACTCATAATATTCGTGACCGGTTACAAAGCAAACAGCGGATTCCTGTCAGCAGAACCTCCACAGGAAGCCAAATCACAATCAGAAGCTTGGCAAGAATGGCGTTAGATTCATGTCCACTGTCAAAGAGACAGGAAATGAACATGGCAAATGGGGCAGAGAAGTCAGTTGGTAGAGGACCCAAAACTAGAAAGAGAATTTAAAAAATTTCTTATTGAAATACACAGCTAAGTACAAAAGCAAGCGTCCAGCTCGATGAATGATCACAACCTGAACACTCACGTAAAACACATCCATATTCAAACATTACCAGGTTCCCCTAAACCCTGCGTCCCCTCTCCCAGTTTTTAGCCCTCTCGCATGAGGATTTTTAGGTTAAGATTTTTCTTAACAGTTGTAGGTGAGAAGAAGGGACAGAGATAAAGTCTCTCTCTCTTAAAGAGGGAAGTTTCCAAGGTCTAAACTTAGACCCTGAAGCAGTCTTACCCGTTTATATCTCACTTTGGCATCATAGAAACGATTTTGGCGGAAAAGGTAGTTGCCAAACTCTCGTTCAGTAGCTGCCACCTTTAGGACCTTCTGAAGTGGAAATTGACTCTGTTGCTCCTAAGGATCAAAGACAAGGACATCAGCAAGGAAACTGGACGCCCCACCGCCACAACGCCAGGGTCACCACAGCTGTTAGGTCTGTTCCTTTAGACTGTGACCTCTGCTGCCGCAGCTGTGCCAAACACTAGGCTAGGGGCCTGGGTAGGAGTCATCTCTGAGTCCCAACAGAAGCCACGGCAGGTAGATGTCATTACTGCTGTTTTACGGATGAGGGCCAAATGGAAGTCCACCAGTTTAGACCTACCCAGAGATGCTCCCCAAAGAAACAGTTTCTCATAGAATTAGAAACTGATGGGACTTGCCAAGCACAAAGTCCAGGTCTCACGACAACCACTCATCCACCAAGCGTTTGACAGTCCTGGTCTGCCCAGAGCTCTGCTCGTCTTTCCGACCGTGATGCTCTACCCTGGGTACACATCAGAATCACCAGTGGGGCCTCTTTTTAAACAGACGTCCTGCCCCCACCCCTAAACATTCTAAATCAAATCAGCACACAAGAGGTGGGACCCAGGTTATCTGCAAGAACCTCTGTTTTGTGAAAAGATGAGAAAAAGGTAGTGTTTCTCCCTTGCAGTGGTGACAGTTTAGCCAGGGAGATACCATACAGAGATGTGGACTTAGGGTGGACATCTAAGGCCACGTGTACAGCCAGGGTGAGACAGCAGGACAAGGAGCACACGTCACTGCTGACGACTGGAAGCCCCGTCTGTACGGGGTGAGTTACGAGTGAGGCTACAGAGGAAAGGTGGTTTTAAAGTTACGTTAAGACAGAGGCCACCCATCCCCGTTTACATCCAGTGTCCTCGTATCCCGTCAGTTAGTAGTCCCTCTCCCTCTCCAGGGTCCTGGGTTAGACAACAAACTACATGGTCAGACTAGTTATGAGCTACCAATGCTTGACTTGCTGAAAACCAAACAGCACTGAGAAGCAAATACTGTCTTTCAGGGAGACCTAGGCAAATGGTGACAAAGGTCAGCTCAACCTGCTGGTCTATAACCCTGGCTGAGCACAGGTACCCACACATCAGGGCCAGCAGCACACACACTAGCGAGTGGTAAGATACTCCTCCCCTCCACCTCTCCACACCGGAGCCTTGGTCAGACCCTGGGGCTGAGGATCATCCGTGGGGTAGGATAATTACCTGAAACACAAACCCATCCCTCTATCAAAGTGCTAACATCTGTGCTCCAGAACTTACGGCTGAGAGGGCACAAAACTTGTCTGACTCGGCAGAGTCCAGGAAGTCGAGCAACTCGATCTCAAACAAGACGGTGGTGTTTGGGGGGATCAGGGGAGGGCAGCCCAGCGTTCCGTAAGCATAGGTGGGTTTGAACAGGAACCTGGCCAGCTCCCCTCTCCGCATGCTCAGAAGGCCCAGCTCCATGCCCCACAGTGTGATATCTGGAAGAAGTGACAAAAAATGGGGTGGAAGCTGACCCAGTGCCCCCAACGGCCTCCCCCTTCACATCCGTATCTCTCCGAGAGGCATCCCCAAGCCTTCTGCTTGTCCCAACTCACCACCACCCCCAGACTCCTCCAGCCTTTGCAGTGTCCTGGCCTCGACATCTTTGTTCACGTAGTTCCTTCTTCCTGAGACGTGCTCTACCCACTCACGCCCAGCTTCTACTCTGAGCGAGCTCTTATTCAAACTTCAGGGCTCATTCAAATACCCCAGCTGAGGTGAACTATTCCCAGCTGGAACGAACTGTGCCTTCATTAAGCATTCCCACCAAACACTGCTTATACTGCCCCCAAATTTCACCAGCTTAGTTGTCTGGAGTGTGTCAATCTCTACAACACTGGTCACAGCCTTTCTAACCATATGAGTACATCCTTTCTTTTCGCTCTGCTTTATGGAATAGTCATTCAACAAATGTCTTCATAATAAACCAAGAAATATGTAGCACCCCTGGTTACATCACAAATGCAAAGATAACCCTGCCAGGTAAGCCATCTCCCAAATACATAGGTCTCAGAGGAGAATGTGGAAGAAAACACAGCTGGTTTAGCAAAACCTAGCAGGCAATGGCACCCCACCCCAGTACACTTGCCTGGAAAATCCCATGGACGGAGGAGCGTGGTAAGCTTCAGTCCATGGGGTCGCTAAGAGTCGGACACGACTGAGCGACTTCACTTTCATTTTTCACTTTCATGCATTGGAGAAGGAAATGGCAACCCACTCCAGTATTCTTGCCTGGAGAATCCCAGGGACAGCCATCTATGGGATCGCACAGAGTCGGACACGACTGAAGCGACTTAGCAGCAGCAGCCTCCGAAAAATGGACTCAAGTGCCCTGGACAGTTTTCCGGTCCTTGGTCACTGCCCTGCATCAGTTCCCCCAAGCAACTTCTTTTTTCCCAGCTCCTTATCTGTACTTGGGCTTCCTGGTGGCTCAGATGGCAAAGAATCTGCCTGCAATGCAGGAGACTTGGGTTCAATCCCTGGGTGGGAAAGATCCCCTGGAGAAGGGAATGGCAACCCACTCCAGTACTCTTGCCTAGAGAATTCCATGGACAGAGGAACGTGGCGGTCCAAGAAGTCGCAGTCTGACAGGGCTGAGTCCCCAACACTCATCTGAACTTACCCTCTCCAAGTTTCATGAGCCGAGGACTTTTCCTAAAGCAATTAGAATCAAAAGGCTTGTCCATGTGCTCCAGATATCCAGAATATTTCACTAGGAAAAGACAACAAACTCATGCCTCCATATCAAATCTCTTTGTCACACAGAAACAATGTTAAGTACCTTAAACTTGACCCCTACCCCCCCATCCCATGATTGGAAAAAGTTTTGCCTCCGTTTAGATGCCTGCCCTTTGGCAGCGTGGCTCAAGAGCTGGGTTGATGGGCCTCTCAGAGCCCCTGTTCACTGCCGTCTCACACAAAGGGGTAATGGGTTCCCTCGCTTATCCCTTGAAACGCAGCCCTTGGGCACCGCCAGCCTCCCAGGGCAGACAGCACCCGAGCCCGGCCGCCATACATACCGAGCACGGAGGCGTCCGGTGTCACCAGCTCTCCAGCTCCCTCTCGAATGACATCCTTCAGCACGCCTCGGTCCCCCGAAATGTCCAGCATTCTTTGACTTAAGCGCTGGTACGGAGACTTATGGGGGATGAAATACACCACCTCAGAGCCCTGGACGGGCACGCTCACTCTGGCGGCTCCCACCAACCCTTACTCCCCAGCGCCCAGGGCCCTCACCTGGCTGGGGGAGTCGTCTCTTTGCAAGACTCCCGGGTTCCGCGTGCTGCCCCCCATTTCCGCGCCGCCTGCCCCTAGGCCCCGCCGCCTTATGCCTCACAGCGACGCGGTCGCCTTTTTATACCCGGTCTTCCGCGTCCAACAGTGACAATCCGTTCAGGGGCCGCGAAGAGACGCTCATCGCTCGGCTTCAACCGCCGCCAACCGCCAGTGAGCGCTCCGGGAGGGCGCCAGACCACGTGTGCGGACGCCTGGCAGGTCACGTGACCGGGCACGTGGCGGGAGTAGGGTTGGTAGGGCGCGCACAGAGCGGGATCCCGCGCTACTTGAGGCCGCGTGGGGCATGACGGGACACGTGGTGCACCACGGGACACGTGGCGGGGCGCGGGGAGCATGACGCAGCTTGCGGCGAGGGTACAGGGAATGGGATGTGCAGGGGCTGAGGATCAGCCGCCGGGTACGTGATGGCCGAGCTGCGGACACGTGGCCGGCAGGACACGCAGCAGAGGACAAGGCTTCAGACGCGGGGTGGGGGGCGGGGCTGCTGGACCGGTCAGGACCACGGATGTGTAATTCCAACCCTCCCTCCTTCTTCTGGCTCCAGGGACACATAAGAGGCGGACAGCACTTTAAAGTCAAACTGCCCAGTTTCTGCAAAAACAAGGCGATGCTGGGCCTGTCCCCGGCTATCAGCAAGTCTGCTACACCTGTGTGCTCCTGGTACAAAGGGAGAAAGGCCCGGGATCCCACCCGCTCCAAACTGTTCCTTACCTCCTCCCACTCTTGCCAAGCTGAGGACTGGGTGCCATTGAGCATCCCTTCTCTCCTGCACCCATCTTGCTTGACCACTGGATCATTTTATTTTGCTTAGGTGTGTCCCTAAATCTCCCACCTAAAAACAAACAGGCCTCTCTTTGTCCCAAATCTCCCTCCTGCTACATGTGGCCTCATCCCTCCTCTTCCTCGGAAAAACTTCTCAGAAGGGTTGCTGCAAAGGCTTTCCTCAACTATCCTGTCTCCACCTCCTTACTCTTCATTTTCTTTTCCGCTGCAATAACACTTTCCCAGGGTTTAGGCCACCATTCACTTTTGTTGCTGTCAAATCCATTAGACCCCTCTTTGTCCTGTAGTTACTGGACTCTCAGCAGCATTTGATGAAGCTGACCTGACCTTTAACTGCCTGTTTTCTTTTGGCTTCTGTATTTAGTTTTTTGGTTGTTGTTGTTTTTTTTTTTGCCTCTTGTAATAATTGACCACAAAAGGAACTGTTTTGAGCAATACATTTATTATCTCACAGGTCTGGAGGTAGAAGTCTTGACACCAGTCTTGTTGGGCTAATATGGAGGCATCAGCCTCACTCGAGGCTTTAGGAAAGAATCCACTTCAAAGCCCATTCAGATCATTGGCTAATCCAGGTCCTTGAAGCTCTTGGCTTGAGGTCCCTGTGTCCTTGCTGTCAGCCAACAGTGACCCTTACCTTTTAGATGCTACTCTGTGGTCCTTGCACGTGGGCCCATATACATCTGAGAGTCAGCAACAGCTTGCTGATTTCTTCTTAGGCTGAGAGGGAACATTACCTGGTTGATGTTTTTATAAGTTTGCCTCCTCGCCTGCTGCATCTCCGACTCCAGCCAGGGCACATTCTATGTTAAGGGGCAACATGATTAGATTGGACCCACCGTGATAATTCAGCTCCATGACTGTAATTATTACGTCTTCAAGGTCCCTTTTGCCGTCTAAGGAAGCATATTCACAGATCCTAAGAATTAGGGCATGGTCATCCAGTGGGTTTGGCTGGTGGCTTAGATGGTAAAGAATCTGCCTGCAATGCAGGAGACGCAGGCTTGATCCCTAGGTCAGGAAGCTCCCCTGGAGGAGGAGATCTTGCCTAGAGAATTCCACAGACAGAGGGGTCTGGCGGGCTACCATCCATGGGGTTGCAAAGAGTTGGACACGACTGAGTGACTAACCCACACACGTCCTTTGGGCAGTCATTCTTCCTGCCACACTTTCCTGGTCACCACACTCTACTGATTTTCCTCCTACCAGCCCGGCTGTCCCTTTTCAGTCATCTTCCTGTTTCTGATCTCTAAATATTAGCATTCTCAGGGCCCTGTCTGTGGACCCCCGCCCTTCTCAATTCCCAATCCCTGAGAGCCCAACCATTCCCACAGGTTTACGTATGTGATATGCCCAGCCCACAGCCTCCCCAGGGCCCAGGGCTCCAGGTGTTTGAGTCCAATTGACTTTTCCAGTGGCTCTGAAAGTGTAGTGCTCAGACCAGCAGTAGCAGTGTTGCCTGGGAACGTTTGCAAATTGGGACAAAATTGGGTCCATCCCCGTATTCCTGAATCAGCATCTCTGGAGCCGAGTCGAGAAGCCTCTGTTTTAACTAGCCCTCAGGTGATTCTTAGTTCTACTGAAGTCTGCAGACCGCTGGGCTACTCAGTCTTCCACCTGTTTGTTCTCAGGCATCTGACTCTGGACTCTCCCATCTGCCTTTTCCACCTTGATCTTGGCATCACTGTCCATCCACCCAGGTGCTCAACCCACTATGATCCATATCTATACAGTGGCCAGAATGATCTTTAAAACATATAAATCAGATCATATTCCCTTGCTTTAAACCCACCAATAGCTCCCACCGCCCTTGAAATTAAATCCAAACCTTTACCCTGGTCTACCAGGCCTTCCCTGCCAGTCCCTCTGACCTCATCTTCTGGGATTCCCTCTGACTTACTGTGATCCAGCCACCTAGGCCTCCTCTCTGGTGGATCTTGTAAATACGGTTGACCTTTGAACAACAGGGATTTGAATCGCAAGTGTCCAATTATACAGGGATACTTTTCAACAGTGAATACCATAGTACTGCACCATCCGTGGTTGGGTGAATCCATGGATGGAGAGGGCCGGCTAAAATACGTCAAGATTAACCCCCATGCTGCTCAAGGGCCAGCTGTACTGAGCTCTTTGCAGCCTCAGGTCCTTTGCACTTGCTACCCCCTTTGCCTGAGGTACATTTTAAATGAGGTGCATTTAAAATGTACCTCACAGCCACTATGGAGAACAGTATGGAGATTCCTTAAAAAACTGGAAATGGAACTGCCTTATGACCCAGCAATCCCACTGCTGGGCATACACACCGAGTAAACCAGAATTGAAAGAGACAAGTGTACCCCAATGTTCATCACAGCACTGTTTATAAGAGCCAGGACATGGAAGCAACCTAGATGCCCATCAGCAGACGAATGGATAAGAAAGCTGTGGTACATATACACAATGGAGTATTACTCAGCTATTAAAAAAATACATTTGAATCAGTTCTGATGAGGTGGATGAAACTGGAGCCTATTATACAGAGTGAAGTAAGCCAGAAAGAAAAACACCAATACAGTATACTAATGCATATATATGGAATTTAGAAAGATGGTAACGATAGCCCTGTATGTGAGACAGCAAAAGAGACACAGATGTATAGAACAGTCTTTTGGACTCTGTGGGAGAGGGAGAGGGTGGGGTGGTTTGGGACAATGGCATTGAAACATGTATCATATCATATAAGAAACGAATCACCAGTCCAGGTTTGATGCAGGATACAGGATGCTTGGGGCTGGTGCACTGGGATGACCCAGAGGGATGGTATGGGGAGGGAGGTGGGAGAGGGGATCAGGATGGGGAACACATGTACACCTGTGGCGGATTCATGTTCATGTATGGCAAAACCAATACAATATTGTAAAGTAATTAGCCTCCAATTAAATAAATTTAAATTAAAAAAAAATTAAAATGTACCTCACAGTTCTGCCACCCCATCTGCCTCTTTCTTATCACACCATTTACTTTCTGCATTTTATTTTATATATATATATAACACTATTCTATTATCTCATTTATTTGTGGCCTACCCCTATGTATTATAAACTCCAAAAGGACAGAAAGCTTTGTCTTGTTTTCTGTGTTTGATGCTCAGTCATGGCTCTTTGTGACCCCATGGAGCCCCTTGGCCCACCAAGCCCCTTGGTCCATGGGATTTCCCAGGCAAGAATACCGGAGAGGGTTGCTGTTTCCTTCTCCAGGGGATCTTCCCAACCCAGAGATCAAATCCAAATCTCCTGCATTGCAGGCAGATTCTTTACCGTCTGAGCCACGCAGCACAGTGCTCAACTGTGCTGAGGTTGAGCACAGTTGAGGAGGTTCTCAATAAGTATTTGTTGAATTCAATAAAATTGACTCTCTACCTGCCTATACCAGCCCTTGGTCTAGCTTGTCACTGGAGTAGCAGCCCTACCCCTCCTACAGACATGAGTGCCTAGACTCGCAGTGGCGGTGGCATGTTGGTCCAAAGATCCTCATAATACCCACCTCTGTCTTTTCCATTCAGTGATTTCCCACCACACTCCTGTGAAATGCATACTATGATATAACCAAAATATTTATTGACTGTATAACAAATATTCAGAAAATATTTATCTTTCTAAACCATTGAAAGACTTTTTTTTAATGTATTTTTTATTGAAGGATAATTGCTTTACAAAATTTTGTTGTTTTCTGTCAAAGCTCAACATGAATCAGCCATAGGTATCAAGCCATAGGTTGATACAGAGCCCCTGTTTGAGTTTCCTGAGCCATATAGCAAATTCCCGTTGGCCATCTATTTTACACATGGTAATGTAAGTTTCCATGTGACTCTTTGCATCCATCTCACCCTCTCCTCCCCTCTCCCCATGTCCATAAGTCTATTCTCTATGTCTGTTTCTTCATTGCTGCCCTGTAAGTAAATTCTTCAGTACCATTTTTCTAGATTCTGTATATATAATAGAACATGATATTTATCTTTCTCTTTCTGACTCAATTCACTCTATATAATAGGTTCTAGGTTCATCGACCTCTTTAGAACTGACTCAAAGGCGTTCCTTTTTATGGCTGAGTAATAGTCCATTGTGTATATATATCACATCTTCTTTATCCATTCATCTGTCGATGGACATCTAGGTTATTTCCATGTTCTAGCTATTGTAAATTGGGAAGGCAATGGCACCCCACCCCAGTACTTTTGCCTGGAAAATCCCATGGATGGAGGAGCCTAGTAGGCTCCAGTCCATGGGGTCGCTAAGAGTCGGACATGACTGAGCGACTTCACTTTAACTTTTCACTCTCATGCATTGGAGAAGGAAATGGCAACCCACTCCAGTGTTCTTGCCTGGAGAATCCCAGGGACGGGGGAGCCTGGTGGGCTTCCGTCTATGGGGTCGCACAGAGTTGGACACGACTGAAGCGACTTAGCAGCAGCAGCAGCAGCTATTGTAAATAGTGCTGCAGTGAACAATAGGATACATGTGTCTCTTTCAATCTTGGTTTCCTCAGGGTATATGCCTAGGAGTGAGATTGCTGGGTCATATGGTGGTTTTATTCCTAGTTTTTTAAGGACTCTCCATACTGTCTTCCATACTGGCTGTATCAGTTTACATTCCCACCAACAGTGCAAGAGTGTTCCCTTTTCTCCACGCCCTCTCCAGCATTTATTGTTTGTAGACTTTTTGATGATGGCCATTCTGACCAGCTCCCCTGGTGGCTTAGACGGTAAAGCGTCTGCCTGCAATGTGGGAGACCTGGGTTCAAACCCTGGGTCGGGAAGATCCCCTGGAGAAGGAAATGGCAACCCATTCCAGTACTCTTGCCTGGGAAATTCCATGGACTGAGGAGCCTGATAGGCTACAGTCCATGGGGTCCCAAAGAGTTGGACACAACTGAGTGACTTCACTTTATCAACTTTATTCTGACTGGTGAGAGGTGATAACTCATTGTAGTTTTGATTTGCATTTCTGTAATAATGAGCAATGTTGAGTATCTTTTCATGTGTCTGTTAGCCATCTGTATGTCTTTGGAGAAAAGTCTGTTTAGGTCTTTTACCCACTTTTTGATTGGATCGTTTGTTTTTCTGGTCTTGAGTTGTATGAGCTGCTTGTATATTTTGGAAATTAATCCTTTGTCAGTTGTTTCATTTGCTATTATTTTGTCGTATTCTGAGGGCTGTCTTTTCACCTTGCTTATCGTTTCCTTTGCTGTGCAAAAGCTTTCAAGTTTAATCAGGTCCCACTTGTTTACCTTTGTTTTTATTTCTGTTACTCTAGGAGGTGGGTCATAGAGGATCTTGCTTTGATTTATGTCAAGTATTCTGCCTATGTTTTCCTCTTAGGAGTTTCATAGTTTCTGGTCTTACATTTTGGTCTTTAATCCATTTCGAGTTTATCTTTGTGTTAAACCATTGAAAGATTTTAATTTAAATGTATGTAATAAAAATAAAAAACCTGATAATAATTATGCAATATGTTGACTAAAAACTTGGACACAAAAGAATATATTGATAATTCTGTTTATTTGAAATTCAAAACCAGGCCACGGATGTTCCTGGTGGTCCAGTGGCGAAGGCTCTGAATGCCCAATACAGGGGGACCAGGTTCGATCCCTGGTCAGGGAACTAGAGCCCACATGCCATAACTAAGACCCAGCATAGACAAAAAAAAAAAATCGAAACCAGGCCACGTTAATCTGTGATGATATGAGTCAGGATAGCGGCTCCCTTTGTTAGGGGTTCTGACTCAGGGACATGTGATAAAGCCTCTGGGTGCTAGAAATGTTCTGTAGCTTGATACTAAAAAAATTGTTTATCAGCTTATTATAAAGGATGTAAATGAACAGCCAGATGAAGAGGTATGTAGGGTGAGATACAGAAGAGTCCAGAGCACAGGTACTTGGGTTCCCATGGAACCAGGGTGCGGCACCCTCCCAGCATGTGGGTACGGTCACCAACCCAGAACCTTCTCTGTATCTTTTTTTTTTTAATTACTTCGGTTTTTTTGTTGTTGTTGTTGCTGTTCTGGGTCTTGGATGCTTCACATGGGCTTCCTCTAGTCATGGTGAGCAGGGACTCCTCTTCTGTGGTGCCCGAGTTTCTCGCTGTGGTGGCTTCTCTTGTTGTGGATGGGGCATGGGCGCCAGGGTATGTGGGTTCAGTAGTTGTGGGGCATGGGCTTAGCTGCTCCGTGACACGTGAATCTTCCCAGCCCAGGGTTCGAACCCGTGTCCCCTGCATTGGCAGGCAGACTCCTATCCACTGTAGCACCAGGGAAGTCCGGTCCTCTGTATCTTGACCTTAAGAGTGCATGCACGTGTATAAGTTGTACTTCAAGCACATGGTTAACGTTTGTGCACTTTATAGAAGGTAAACATCAATTTTAAAATCTAGGGAAGCAAGAACATTTTCAGAATTCTAAAGAGAGAGAGGCAGAGATGCAGATTCAGAGAGAATTGTGTCAAAGCAGGAGTCCACTCCCTTTTGGGGTCTGAGAGGTGTGAGCGGGTACCCGGTCCCTCTGTCTCCGACCCTCCCCCAGGCCTGGCCAAGGTGAGCACCTGAGTGCCGCCTTTATCAGAGCCGGCCGAGCAGCGGCTCCCTCCCTAGTCCCGTGATGTGGCCCAGCCTCCACCTGATTCTCAGTGACCTTGAGGGCACGGGGCGTTTCTGGGAAAGAGGAGGAGGAAAGAGGCAGAGACTGGGTAGAACAAGTGTCCGGCTGCAATCCCAGGTCTCTGCACCTGCCGTCCCATCCTGGGGAGAAGAGAAGGCCAAGTGGACCGAGTTAGTGTTGCTGGTGTGAGGCCCCGCTGGAGGGCTCGGAGGAGCCTGAGAGGCCAGTGTGGGGGTTCTTCCTGGGGCCACTGCTGACTTCTGGTGAGATGCTTTTCAGTCCCAATCGGTTTTTACAGGGGAGCAGGGTGGGAGCCCAGGAGACAGCTCCAAGTCCCAGCTCCTGGACAGTATTGTTCTAAGACAGAACTCTGCTTCAGAATGGCCTGGGGGTGTCTCTTGTAAGCACAGATTTCTGGGGCTCACTGGAGATACGTAATGGCGTGACTCAGGAATTTTGTTGTAACTCTGCTTCCACCCGCTGCTTGCCAGTTTGAGAACTGATCTAGAAACTGGGAAAGACCTTGGCTTGTTTCTGCTGCCCAGTTCTAGGTCAGGACGCCCGCTGGGCTGGAGCTTGCATTGTTAGTGTCACTTCAGGTGACCCTGCAGGTGGTCCCTTTCACGTTTACCTCCAAATCTGAGTTTAAAATGTAGGCACCTGGACCTCCAAGAGACTGCTCTTTTCATTTAAGCCCTTTGATTTAAAGATGGGAAAACAGACCCAAGGTCATCGTGGGTCAGGGCTGGAATCGAAGGCTGGCATCCTTAACAGCCTCTCCTTTCAGGGCCCTTGGGACTGGTGGCCAAAGGAGTGGAGAGAGCCGGCTCCAGGGAGGCTGCCCTGGGCCCCCGCGGGTGCCGTGGATGGCGTGGCAGGTGAGCGTGCCCGAGCTGGAGGACCGCCTGCAGTGCCCCATGTGCCTGGAGGTCTTCAAGGAGCCCCTGATGCTGCAGTGCGGCCACTCCTACTGCAAGGGCTGCCTGGTGTCCCTGTCCCGCCACCTGGCCTCGGAGCTGCGCTGCCCCGTGTGCCGGCAGGAGGTGGACTACAGCAGCTCCCCACCCAACGTCTCCCTGGCGAAGGTGATCGAAGCCCTGCAGCTCCCCGGGGACCCGGAGCCCCAGGTGTGCGCGCATCACCGGAACCCGCTCAGCCTCTTCTGCGAGAAGGACCAGGAGCTCATCTGCGGCCTCTGTGGCCTGCTGGGCGCCCACCAGCACCACCGGGTCACGCCCGTCCCCACCGTCTACAGCCGCATGAAGGTGGGCAGCGAGGCCGCTGGGGGCGGCAGGCGGACGAGGGGCGGGGCCGCCCTGGGGGACAGAGAATGCCCTGCATCACGAACTACTGCCCTCCACCTCCAGCTTTATTTTCCTCTGCTCCTCTCGTTAGATTCCTGAGCCCTCCAGGGACTTCATCCTTAGGCAGGTGAGGGCAGGGACTTAATTTCATCCCCTGGGATATTTCCGCACCGAGAACCATGCTGGGCAGGTAGTAAATGCCCAAAATGTCTTTGTGGAATCAATGGATTCCTGCCCTCATGGACCCTTGCCTCAGAACTAGCAGATCACCATTTTAAGATGAATAATAATAATGATATCATCTTAAAGTTAGTCTGTTTATCTAAGGTTTGTGAAGAGTGGGGTTACTGTTGTATTTATAAATGAGGAAACAGGCTCAGAGAACGCATGAGCGTCTTAGTCAAGGTCATACAGTTTGTGAGTGGCAGAGCTAGGATTCAAACCAAGGCCAGTTTTTCATTCCCCAGACAACCGATCAAGGAAGGACAGGAAGGGCTCTTGGAGGTAAATTGTCATAGGGTACCTGGCCTGGAGTTTAGCAGTGGGGACAGGAGGAGTAAGGACCAGGAATGACAAATTTCAAGAGACGAGGGTGGGGGCGGGGCAGGAAGAGGGAAGTGGATCAAGTAGGCAGAGGGGCCCCTGGAAGCTGCTCCTGGGATTTCCTGGCCAGATGCTCTGGGCAGCCTTTCTTTGCCCCTTCAACCCTGGGAGACAAGTGGGAAAGGAGCTCTAGTATGTGCTCCGGGCGGCACCGGTGTCCATGGTACCGCAGTGGGCAAGAAGTTCACTCTGCGCCAGTACTCACAGTCTGGGGGTCTGACACCATCCCGAGTGTCAGGTGCTGCTGTTGAGGTTTAGTACAGGCAAAGGTGAGCCCAGCTGGAACATGGCTCTTGCATGGTCTTGGGTGGTCAGGGAAGGCTTCCTGGAGGAAGTGGACTGCTAAGCTGAGACCTAAACCCTCAGGAGGACTTGAAAGGAAGGGGAGGAAAAGCATTCTGAGTATAAAAAGAGCATGGGCAAAAGACCAAGGAGCAAACGGCATGGCACATTTGAGGAATTAGACATTATTCCATTCAGCTCAAGGGAGAGTGAGGTGGGAGTGAAGGGAACCAAGCAGGGGCCAGCTCATGAAAAGGCCTGTGTTACATGAGAAGGGATCTGGGGTTTATTCAGACGACTAGTGTTGGAAGTGTTTAAACAGTCGTGATGTGGCCCAATCTCTGCCCGAGGGTAGACTGGAGAGTGAGGCTGGGAATAAGAGATTGGGGGTAACCTGCATGCAGGTGGTCTTTGCAGTCCGAGGTGCAGAGAAGACTGACCAGGCGAGTCTGCAGGGTGATGGGGAAGACGCTGAGAATGCCCACCAGGAGCTTCGGGGCTTAAGATTTGGGCAGAGAACCCTGAAGGGGACAGAAAGAATCCACAGAGGACTCAGGAGCGCTGGCTGCACGTGGTCTTCTGGAAACTGGAGGAACAGAGCATTTTGACAAGATGGAAGTGACTTGTGTGAAATGTCAGCTCAGGATTGAAAAGAACCAGTCAGATTTTTCAGGAAGAATCGGTTACCTTGGCAAGAGTAGTTGCAGGGGGCTGTGAAAGGAGGAAGCAAAATTGCAGTGCAGTGCAACTGAGTCCAGTTTTATGAGCAGAGGGCTGCCCGGCAGAAAAGGAGACTGCTGGGAGCTTGTCGTCTCTGGCTTGGAGGTGGGGGGCTTGGACCCTAGTTTTTGGGTGTAGGTTTTTGTGATTTCAAGACTCCTCTCTGTGATGCAACTAAATTCAGTTCCTTTATCAGATCTTTAAAAAAAAATTTTTTTTGACAGGGACCATTTTTAAAGTCTTTATTGAACCTGTTATAATATTGCTTCTGTTTTACATTTTGGTTTTTCGGACATGAGGCATGAGGGATCTTAGCGCCCAGACCAGAGATCGAACCCGCACCACCTGCATCGGAAGGTGCAGTCTTAATCACCGGACAGCCAGGGAAGTGCCCTCAGATCTCCTTCATGCATTCCCATTTTCTCCTGTGGATTCAGATCTTGAGAGACTTTATCTGTGCCGTCTGTTCCCACTCACAGTGGCCCAGTTGATGAGAAAGAACTAGTCCCGTCTCTCTCTGCCTTGGGAGGGTCACTGTTGCTTCGCCCTCCTCAGACTCCTGTGAGCTCGGCTGTCTTGTTATGGAGAGCAAGGACTCTGTTCATTCATCTCCAGGCTGGTTTTATTTTTCTCTCAGTTCTCTCTGTCCACGGGCACAGACCAGCTGGGCTCCCATCAAGTCATGAAGCCACATGGTGGTCTAGGTGGTTCCGGTGGACCCCTAAAGTTAGGCTGGATATGGGGCCAGGGCAGCCCAGAGGAAGTGAGTGTATTGCATCCTGGAGGCCCTAAGTCCAGGCTGGGCCTAAGGATGCCAGAGATGGATTCAGGTTTTCACAGGGAGTGAGGGGTCACCCGGTGTAACCTGGGCCACTGCATACACCGTTGACTTCACTTGGGGCCAGCCTTTTTGTGATGACTCTTGATAAAATGCTCACTAATTCTGGACCTGCTGGTGCCCAGCAGGTTTACCAGGTGGGTGCCCTACGGGCAGCATTCCCTGCAGGGAATGTTGACCTCAGATTGACGTCGCCCGGCATGGATGTTGTGTGGTGACTTCTGGTGGCTATAAGCACGTTCAGCGTCTCTGTCAATGTCACAGAAAGGGATGGAGAGGAGACTCTCCTCTGTGTGGGCAGTTGCTGCCATCAGTTTGGAGTATTCTTGAATAGTCTTACCTGTTTGGGGGTCGAGGGTACCCAGGTGGCTCCCTGGTTCCACTGGGAGTGCTTGTGTTCATGGGGCTGCCCCCTGCCCTGGCCACGGGGGCTGGGAGGGAGAAGGGGTCGTGGCTCACGGGGCCATGGCCCGTTTGCCTCCAGGAGGAGCTAGCAGCCCTCATCTCCGACCTGAAGCAGGAGCAGAAGAAGGTAGATGAGCAAATCGCCAAACTGGTGAACAACAGGACTCGGATTGTGGTGAGCGTCCTTGCCCTCGGTGCCCCCCTGCCCGGGGCCAGCCACCTCCCCTTTCCTGCAGAGCCCAGCTCCGATTTGTCCTTTACAGGAACCCACGCCTTCCCTATAAAGCCAGAATTTCAAAGCATTCCAGGCGGGGTGGGAAAAAGCACACAGGCTCCTGGGGGAATTTACCACAGTTGTCAGGGCTGTCTCCAAGTTGGCTTATGTCCTCCATGTCCTTGGGACGGAGATAACTCAGAGTCCAAGTCCCGGAGGTAAAGAGCTTAACGCGTGGGCATGACTGCCCGGCCCCTGCCACCTGTGTCTGTTTGACCTTGACAGCCTGACCGCCTTTCCTAAATGAGGGGCTCTTGGGGCTGAAAGGGTGTGGAGCCCAGGCCTTACAGGTCATCATGAAACAAAAGCAGGAAACCAGCGTCCTTGAAAGTCAGCTCAGTGAATCTTCCTCACTCCGGGGACAGAGGCAGAGTCACTGCACTGAACTGGGCCCCGGGGGGCCCAGCCTTTCCCCTGCCACTGCTGCCCTCCCCCGGGGCTGCATCCGGGTGTGAACACCCCGGCAGGAGTCAGCCCTCCGACTCAGGGATGAGGACCGAGAATGGTCGGGAGGGCCCAGGAAGGCCTGAGCTGCCAGGCTCTGGGGACGTTGAGGTCAGCCTCGGCTCCTGCTTTGACTGGCCCCTCCCTGTCCCAGAACGAGTCCGATGTCTTCAGCTGGGTGATCCGCCGTGAGTTCCAGGAGCTCCACCACCTGGTGGACGAGGAGAAGGCCCGCTGCCTGGAGGGGGTGGAGGGCCACACCCGTGGCCTGGTGGCCTCTCTGGACATGCAGCTGGAGCAGGCCCGGGGCACCCGGGAGCGGCTCGTCCAGGCCACGGGTGTGCTGGAGCAGTTTGGCAGTGAGAGTCATCACGAGTTCATCCGGGTGAGCGGATGAGGCCCCCGTGTCCCCAAGAGCCTCCCCCTGCCTAACGGCTTCTGTACGGCCCTAACCCGCCTCCCTCTTGTCTTCCAGAAGTACCACACCATGGCCTCCAGGTATTCCCCGTGCACTTCCGGAGCCGTATGAGTGTCTCCCTGTTTTTGTTTGTTTGTTTGTTTGTTTCCAATTTCCCTTAGTTTTAAGGACAATTGGGTTAGAAGCATTGGTTTAAGTGAACGGCTAGAGGATCTGATTGGCTGAGTTTGGTTTCCACTCCAGCTGGAGCTGGGGGCGGGGATCCCCCCGGATTCAGAGGCGTGCTCTTCAAGCAGCTCATCAGAGCCACCTGGAGGACTCCTTAACCATAGATCCCTGGACCCCAGTCCTCAGTTCTGAGTCAGCAGATCTGGGGTGGGACCCAAGAAAACTTGCATTTCTGACAAGGCCCAGGTGATGTGATGTTGCTGGTCCCAGACCTGCCCTTTGAGAGCTACCGATGCAGAGTGTTTCCGGGATGGAGGCGGGGCCCCAGATTGCGGCTGGTGGGGGGACATGATGGGCTGCTCAGGTGCACGGTCTTCTGAGCCGGGACTCGGCCGGTTGGGCCTGCACGTGGGTGACGAGGCTAGGGTACTTGGGTGAGCAGCTGTCATCACTGTGAACCTTTGACTTCAGACCAGAGCTCCAGCAGGCCCGACTCTCGGAAGGTGCCTTCAGCCCCATCTCCTTCAAGCCAGGCCTGCACCAGGCTGACATCAAACTGACGGTGTGGAAAAGGCTTTTCCGAAAGGTTCTGCCAGGTGAGCCCTAACCCTAACCTTCCATCGTATGAGGCTGGGGCGTTGACAGTGAGGGCGCAGGGCTGGGCTTCCGCCAGCAGGGGGTGCTCAAGCTCAGCTCCATCTCTAAGTGCTGACTGCGTGAGTGGTTTAATTTCTGAGACTTGGTTTCCTGTTTTTTTTTTTTTTTTTTTAATTTGGCTGTGCTGGGTCTTAGTTGCAGCTTGTGGCATCTTTGAGCTTCAGCCTGGGGATCAAGTTCTCTGACCGGGGGTCGAACCCCTCCCCTCACCCCCCACCTTGGGAGCTCAGAGCCTTAACCACTGGACCGGCAGAGAAGCCCCTGAGCCTGTTTCCTCATCTATAGTCCCTGAACCTTAGTTTCTTTGTCTGTAAGGAGCTCACCTTGCTGGGCTGTGTATTCTAAATAGATGTGTGCGATTTGTGTGCTCAGTCATGTCCAACTCTTTGCAACCCCATGGACTGTAACCTCCAGGCTCCTCTGTCCATGGGATTCTCCAGGCAAGAATACTGGAGTGGGTTGCCATTTCTTACTCCAGGGGATCTTCCTGGCCCACTGATCAAACCTGGGTCTCCTGCATTGGCAGGCGAATTCCTTGCCACCTGGGAGGGTGTGTGTAGTTTAATGCTTAATAAATGGCAGCTGCTGCTTTGCTTGGGGAAGGCAATGGCACCCCACCCCACTACTCTTGCCTGGAAAATCCCATGGACGGAGGGGCCTGGTAGGCTCCAGTCCATGGGGTCGCTAAGAGTCGGACATGACTGAGCGACTTCACTTTCACTTTTCACTTTCATGCATTGGAGAAGGAAATGGCAACCCACTCCAGTGTTCTTGCCTGGAGAATCCCAGGGACAGAGGAGCCTGGTGGGCTGCCGTCTATGGAATCGCACAGAGTCGGACACGACTGAAGCGACTTAGAAGCAGCAGCAGCTGCTTTGCCAAAAAATAACTCAGACATTTAACTCCTTCATTACTAGCATATGAGGGAAATCAGTCTGATTTCACCCAACAAAGGCAAAAACAGGATCGCTATAAGAGAAGGAGAAGGGGGACTTCCCTGGTGGTCCAGTGGTTAAGACTGTTCTCCCAATGTAGGAGGCCTGGGTTCAATCCCTGGTCAGGGAACTAGATCCCATGTGCCACAATTAAGACCCAGGGAAGCCAAACAAATAAATATATTTTGAGAAAGGGGAGAGAAGAAAGACCTGCAGATAATCTCTGAACCATGAACATTGTTTGCACATTTTGGGTAGAGACTGGTCAGCTGACAGCTAGCACAGAGGTCATTTGGGATAGTTTGTCCTTGACTGCGCTGCTGGCATACCCACGGAAGCCACTGCAGTTGTTAGAATCTCCAGAAACCCTGGGGAGTGGAGCTGAGGTGCCCGAGTTGTTAGAATCTCCAGAAACCCTGGGGAGTGGAGCTGAGGTGCCCGCGTAACAGGCTGTCTCCCAGGTCCTTCCATCGGCACCTCTGCCTTAGGCAGGCCACCCTCACCATGTTCCTGGCTGGAACACCTGGGCTCACAGTGGCCTGTTCTCCATCCTTCAGGCATCACTAGCTGCTTCAGAGAACTGGGGTTGCCTGCTCCGGCCCCACCCTTTCCAGGCCCTGTTGATAGAGGGATGAGGGACTCGGTTCTTCCAAGAAGCTCAGGGCTTCCCGCTGGCCTCCCTTGGGCAGGGCCGGCCGCCTTGAACACACCTCCCCTCTATCTCCCCCAGCCCCAGAGTCCCTCAAGCTGGATCCAGCTACAGCCCACCCACTCCTGGAGCTCTCCAAGGGCAACACGGTAGTGCAGTGTGGGCTCCTGGCCCAGCGGCGCGCCAGCCAGCCTGAGCGCTTCGATTACAGCACGTGCGTCCTGACCAGCAGAGGCTTCTCGTGCGGCCGCCACTACTGGGAGGTGGTGGTGGGCAGCAAGAGCGACTGGCGCCTGGGGGTCATCAAGGGCACGGCCAGCCGCAAGGGCAAGCTGAGCAAGTCTCCGGAGCACGGCGTGTGGCTCATCGGCCTGAAGGAGGGCCGAGTGTACGAGGCCTTCGGCTGCCCCCGGGTGCCCCTGCCCGTGGCGGGCCACCCCCACCGCATCGGCATCTACCTGCACTATGAGCAGGGGGAGCTCACCTTCTTCGACGCTGACCGCACCGACGACCTGCGGCCACTCTACTCATTCCAGGCCGACTTCCAGGGCAAGCTGTACCCCATCCTGGACACGTGCTGGCATGAGAGGGGCAGCAACTCCCTGCCCATGGTGCTGCCGCCACCCAGTGGGCCCGGCCACCTCTCCCCACTGCAGCCCACCAAGCTGTAGGGCTGCCTTTCTGCTTGGCATGGGGGCTTGAGGGGTCCTGCTGACTCCGGTGAGCGAAGGCAATGACTTCCTTTTGGGGGGAGGTCTTTGCGTGGGTGCCCCTAGAAACATTTACTGTTGGGAGAATAACTATGGTAGCCAGGGGCATGTTTATTAACCTCTATCTGGGCTATTAACCTGCTTATTAACCAGCAGAGCCAGGCCTTGGGGTCCAAGGATCAAGCTAGGCTCCCTTGTTGCACACGTGCTCAGTCACTTCAGTCGTGTCCAACTCTTTGAGACCCTATGGACTGTAGCCCGTCAGGCTCCTCTGTCCATGGGGATTCTCCAGGTGAGAATACTGGCGTGGGTTGCCATGCCCCCCTCCAGATCTTCCCTTCCCAGGGATCAAACCCACGTCTCACATCTCCTGCATTGGCAGGCAGGTTCTTTACCACTCGTGCCACCTGGGAAGACCAGGCTTCCCTTAGCCCCTCCTAACCATGATCACTCTTCCCCCTGAGGGTGGAAACACTCCCGCACATAATTCCCCTATCACTGTGAACTTTAAGGATAATAAAACAGACGTTATTTCTCCCTTGTCAAATGATTTTCAGTGATCAGTTGCCGCACATGCATGCTGCTTTATGCTAGGGTCTTTAAAAGCAGCTCCAGCCTCTGGTGGAGCCACACCTCACAGCCACAAGCCCTTTTATTTCCATACCATCTTTTCTGGCATGGGCAATAAGGTGTACGTGAGCTGCTGCCTTTGGCTAATCTTCCTCCTGCCATCTGTGTAAGTAATAATCAAAAACGGCTTCTTGTCTCTTTTTTTGAAAATTTAAAAAATTTACTTGTTAATTTTTTTTGGCTATGCTGGGTCTTCATTGCTGTGCACATGCTTTCTCTAGTTGTGATGGCAGGCTTCGCACCACGGTGGCTTCTCTTGTTGTGGAGAATGGATTCTAGGTGCACGGGCTCAGTAGTTGGGGTTCCTGGGCTCTAGAGCATAGGCTCAGGAGTTGTGGTGCACAGGCTTGGTTGCTCCATGGCATGTGGAATCTTTCAGATCAGGGATCAAACCTTGTGCCCTGCATTGGCAGGTGGATTCTTAACCTCTGGACCACCAGGGAAGTCCTGCTTGTTGTCACTTGATCAGCTGCATCTGTCAGGCCTTGGCCTTGGTTGCTGCATGCTTGACGCTTTCCAGACTTGGTGTTTGGTTGTGTAGCTCTTCCTTCAATTTCATGACTCTACCTCTGCTCTCCATCCTCCGTGGCCCAGGGGGCTGGCCTTGCTGGAATGTACATCCTTCTGGCTTCCTGTTGGGTTCAGCTGATGGGAGGGGCTGGCAGGAGATCCCAGGGCAGGAGAAGGGAGTTGGAGGTACTTATTTTCTTGCTTTTCTGCCTGCTGGGCTCTGCACTGCAGGGTCCCCCCTCTCTCTGCGACTCTTCCTATGTTCCTGGTGGTGAACAGCGCTGTCGCCAGCCCTGAGTTCTGCGCCATCACCCATTGGCCTCCTCATCTCCGACCGTTCTTTTTAGAAAATTTCCTTCTTTAAATTCTCCTCAGCGACTCCCTTGTGTGCACCACCCTGCCTTCAGCCAGACCATGATGGACATGATGGCATACTTCTGCACCCATTTAATAAATCCTCTCTTTCAATTGGCTAACCAGAGTAAGTGTTTGTGCTTGCAACAGAAAGATCTTAACTGATACACATCTAATATGCAAGAGACAGAGGAAATAATAGTTAATTCTTCATGTGGAATTGGCATTTAAACTGAAAGAAGTGGAACACTGGCAGAGAAGAGCCTGCAGGGATCTAGGTTCAAAAGGGATGATGCTGCAGAGGGGCCAGTTCCCTGGCGGTCCAGTGGTTGAGACTCTGCTTTCCAATACAGGGTGCGAGGGTTTGATCCCTGGTCTGGGAAATAAGATCCCACATGCTGTGCAGTGCAGCCAGCAAAACAAAATGGGATGCTGCAACTGGGATTGGAGATGAGAGTAGGGGTTGGTTGGGGTGGAGGGTGTGCATCTATGCTACTTTAGTGTATGTTAACTTTGTCCTGAATAAACAAGTTTGGAAATGGGTGAGTCTGCCCCAGGGGAGAAAATATCACACTGATGGGAAGGAGGTCAGAGAATGGAACACCAGAACCTAGAGGAGCAACTTAAGCAGGGTAGCCAAGGAAACTTAGACCTTGCCAGAGAGATGGGAGGGAATGCCAGCAGAGGAGGCATAGAAGCCAAAGCTTTCCAAGGAAGAAGGTGTGTTCAACAGTGCCATGAAACCCCAGATTCAGATTCTGCGCTCCCACTGCAGGGGGTAGGTTGGAGCGCTGGTCAGGGAACTAAGATCCCACAGGCGGTGCAGCAATCAATGGATTTAAGTGTGAAATGATGAAGCCATAGATGATTTCTATATTGTACAGGTGTGAAGTGGTTTTCAAGTGTGACATCAAGGGCAGAAACCATAAAGGTAAATATTTTTAAAATGAGAACTTCATGGTGTCCAAAACAATTATAAACCACATAAAAAAAAAACTGGAAAAACAGCAAAACCTAAGATAAGAGGTATATATTATTAATATATAAAGGCCATGGAAAAAGCAAGAGAGTTCCAGAAAAACATCTATTTCTGCTTTATTGACTATGCCAAAACCTTTGACTGTGTGGATCACAATTAACTGTGGAAAATTCTTCAAGAGATGGGAATACCAGACCACCTGACCTGCCTCTTGAGAAACCTATATGTAGGGCAGGAAGCAACAGTTAGAACTGGACATGGAACAACAGACTGGTTCCAAATAGGAAAAGGAGTATGTCAAGGCTGTATATTGTCACCCTGCTTATTTAACTTCTATGCAGAGTACATCATGAGAAACGCTGGACTGGAAGATGCACAAGCTGGAATCAAGATTGCAGGGAGAAATATCAATCACCTCAGATATACAGATGACACCACCCTTATGGCAGAAAGTGAAGAGGAACTAAAAAGCCTCTTGATGAAAGTGAAAGAGGAGAGTGAAAAAGTTGGCTTAAAGCTCAACATTTAGAAAACGAAGATCATGGCATCTGGCCCCATCACCTCATGGGAAATAGATGGGGAAACAGTGGAAACAGTGTCAGACTATTTTTTGGGCTCCAAAATCACTGCAGATGGTGACTGCAGCCATGATATGTAAAAGATGCTTACTCCTTGGAAGGAAAGTTATGACCAACCTAGATAGCATATTCAAAAGCAGAGACATTACTTTGCCAACAAAGGTCCGTCTAGTCAAGGCTGTGGTTTTTCCAGTAGTCATGTATGGATGTGAGAGTTGGACTGTGAAGAAGGCTGAGCGCCGAAGAATTGATGCTTTTGAACTGTGGTGTTGGAGAAGACTCTTGAGAGTCCCTTGGACTGCAAGGAGATCCAACCAGTCCATTCTAAAGGAGATCAATCCTGGGATTTCTTTGGAAGAAATGATGGTAAAGCTGAAACTCCAGTACTTTGGCCACCTCATGCGAAGAATTGACTCATTGGAAAAGACTCTGATGCTGGGAGGGATTGGGGGCAGGAGGAGAAGGGGACGACAGAGGATGAGATGGCTGGATGGCATCACCGACTTGATGGACATGAATTTGAGTGAACTCTGGGATTTGGTGATGGACAGGGAGGCCTGGCGTGCTGTGATTGACGGGGTCGCAAAGAGTCGGACATGACTGAGCGACTGAACTGAACTGAAGAGACAGTAGAGGGGTAAGCAAAAGACATCTACATGTCATAATAGAAGAAATACAAATGACCAATAACGGGAAAATGTTTAACCTCAATCACAGAAATTAAAACATCAATAAGATCTCATTGTTTGCCTGTGATATCGGCAAGGATTGAAAGAAAAACGCAAAGAACTGAGGAGAAGTGGTCAGCCGGGGTCTCTGCGTCGCCCTCCAGACCCTTACAGGAGTGTGAACTGCCACACGCCCTGGAACCACCTCAATGGGCACTGGGACTTCCGGGTCCGGAACACCGGTGCCCTTTGACCCCGGAAGTCAGGTGGGGCGGTGCGGAGCCGCGCGCGCTTCGCGACAGAGCCGTAAAGGCGCACGCGCAGGCAAGGAGAATGGCTGTGTACTCGGCGGCGGCGGCCGTGCTGGCTGGCGTGGAGAGCCGCCAGGGCTCGCTCAAGGGGCTGGTATACGCCAGCAACTTCCAGGTAGCAGGGTTTGGGGTTCGTACCCGGGAGGGGGGCCCCGGCAGGGGGCTAGCTCGGCCCGGCCCCGGTCTCACCAGGGTCCTCTCGGCCGAGCGCAGAACGTGAAACAGCTGTACGCGCTGGTGTGCGAGACGCAGCGCTACTCCGCCGTGTTGGACGCCGTGATCGCCAATGCCGGCCTCCTGCGAGCCGAGAAGAAGCTGCGGCCGCACCTAGCCAAGGTAACTGGAGGGTGCGTGCTAAGTCGCTTCAGTCGTGTCCGACTCTGTGAGACCCCATGAACAGCAGCCCACCAGGCTCCCCTGTTCACAGGATTCTCCAGGCAAGAATACTGGAGTGGGTTGCCATTTCCCACTCCAACAGGAGGGTGAGCCTCTCCTAACCTTAGGGGCTCTGCTCCGTCACCGTCCACTGTGTGATGCTAACAAGTGGCTCCTCCGAAATGAGCGCAGCCCCTCGCTGGTTTAAGAATTGAGAGGAGGTGCACATACTTTCAGTTCAGTTCAGTTCAGTTCAGTCGCTCAGTCGTGTCAGACTCTTTGCGACTCCATGAATCGCAGCACGCCAGGCCTCCCTGTCCATCACCAACTCCCGGAATTCACTCAGACTCACGTCCATCGAGTCAGTGATGCCATCCAGCCATCTCATCCTCTGTCGTCCCCTTCTCCTCCTGCCCCCAATCCCTCCTATCATCAGTCTTTTCCAATGAGTCAACTCTTCGCATGCTGCTGCTGCTGCTAAGTCGCTTCAGTCGTGTCCGACTCTGTGCGACCCCATAGACGGAAGCTCACCAGGCTCCCCCGTCCCTGGGATTCTCCAGGCAAGAATACCGGAGTGGGTTGCCATCTCCTTCTCCAATGCATGAAAGTGAAAAGTGAAAGTGAAGTCGCTCAGTCGTGTCTGATTCCTAGCGACCCCATGGACTGGTGCCTACCAGGATCCTCCGTCCATGGGATTTCGCATGAGGTGGCCATAATACTGGACTTTCAGCTTTAGCATCATTCCTTCCAAAGAAATCCCAGGGCACATACTTTAGGCAATGGCAACCCATTCCAGTACTCTTGCCTGTAAGATCCCATGGACGGAGGAGCCTGGTAGGCTGCAGTCCATGGGGTCGCTAAGAGTCAGAAACGACTGAGTGACTTCACTTTTCACTTTCATGCGTTGCAGAAGGAAATGGCAACCCACTCCAGTGTTCTTGCCTGGAGAATCCCAGGGATGGGGAAGCCTGGTGGGCTGCTGTCTATGGGGTCGCACAGAGTCGGACACGACTGAAGCGACTTAGCAGCAGCAGCAGCACATGCTTTAGAAGAAAGCAGTGGAACCCACTCCAGTACTCTTGCCTGGAAAACCCCATGGATTGGAGGAGCCTGGTAGGCTGCAGTCCATGGGGTTGCTAGAAATTGGTTACGACTAAGCGACTTCACTTTCACTTTTCACTTTCATGCGTTGCAGAAGGAAATGGCAACCCACTCCAGTATTCTTGCCTGGAGAATCCCAGGGACAGGGGAGCCTGGTGGGCTGCCGTCTATAGGGTCGCACAGAGTCGGACACAACTCTAGCGACTTAGCAGCAGCAGCAGCACATGCTTTAACTTTGAGTCTTGTGTGAAAGATTAAGAACAGAAGACCAAAGTGTTGATAGCACAGCAAGCTCTGTTTAGGTAAAATGAAAAGGTGATGTTGACAAGGGAGGAGGGTTCAGATCCAGAGCTTTTCCTGGTGAGAAGCCATGGGGAAAGGGTTCGGGACTGGGAAGCCAGGCACCAGGTTCAAATCGTGACCTGTCCGTTAATTTCTTGTGTGATCTTGAACAGGGTAGCTCACTTTTACCAGTTACTATCTTGATAGGTGGTCTGTTTAACTCTTCCAATTCCAGCACTGTGGAGTTCCAGGATCTTCATACTCAAGGTTTTCTCGCCTCCTTTCTCCATCCCAGGTGCTAGTATATGACTTATTGCTGGGAAAAGGCTTTAGAGGGCGCGGGGGCCGATGGAAACCTCTGCTGGAGCGGCACCAGGCCAGGCTGAAGGCTGAGTTGGCGCGGCTCAAGGTTCGTCAAGGTGTAAGCCGGAATGAGGACCTGTTGGAAGTGGGATCCAAGCCTGGCTCAGGTGAGCTGGGAGGTGTTGTGGAGGTGGAGGATAGCCGTCAGGCCCTCAGGAGCGGCCCGGTTCCTGCTCACTCACTGCTGATTGCTTCCTAGCCTCCCAGGTGCCTCGATTTGTGCGAGTGAACACTCTGAAGACCTGTGCTGAAGATGCCATTGATTATTTTAAGAGACAAGGTTTCTCCTACCAGGGTCAGGCTTCCGGGTGAGTTTAGAACCCTGCCTGAGCATGGAATGGGCTTCCCAGGTGGCTCAGTGGTTAAGAATGAGCCTACCAATGCAGGGGATCCAGGTTCGATCCTTGGATCGGGAAGATCCCCTGGAGGAGGAAATGGCAAACCACTCCAGTATTCTTGCCTGGAAAACCCCTTGGACAGAGCAGCTTGGCGGGCTGCAGTTAATGGGGGTTGCAGAGAGTCAGATGGGACTGAGCATGGAATGTTGTATTAAATAGAAGTGACTAGAATAGGTGTCCTTGTCTTGTGCCTGATTTTAGAGGAAGAACTTTCAGCCTTTCCCCATTGAGTGTGATGTGAGCTGTGGGTTTGTCATATGCAGACTTTATTATGTTGCTATATGTTCCTTCAGTACCAAGTTTGATGAGAATTTTTATCATGAGTGGATGCTGAATTTTTTCAAATGCCTTTTCTGCATCTGTTGAGATGGTCATGTGATTTTTGTCCTGTTTGCGGTATATCACACATCGATTACTTTGTGGATATGGAACCATCCTTGCATCCCTGAACTTGGCATCTTGTGCATTCCTTGTTTTAACAGATGTCACTATTGCGCACCCGTTTGGTCAGAGTAGAAACGGAGTTGTACATGCTTCCCTGCTGTCTGTTCGTTTACTGCTCTGCCTTTGGTGTCTCTCTTCTCTGGACACGGCTTGGGTTTAAGCAGCGTATCCTGCCGTGACTGGCACGAGAGCCCTCAGCCGGCCTCCCCATGTCCAGAGGACGTTACACTCGTCCTCTTTGTGTGCGCTGCAGAAAGTTCTGGATGCAGATCTGACGCTTTACTCACTGGAAACCCTTGGCCTCTGAACCCTTGGCCCTCCGCTGGGCTGTGTCTCCCTGCCCCCTTTCCAGGCCCGTCTGCTGTGCACCTGTGTTCCCACAGTGGTTGCTGCTCGGTAGCCGGGCCCCCCCACCCTGCCCCTGCACTCTCCTGCCTCCTGTTCTGTCCTCCCACAGCTTTGGGAAGTGGCCTCCTCTCCGTCTGTCTCCCTCCTCTCCCTCCGTCACCCTCATCTCCCTCCGTCACCCTCATCTGTTGTAGATGTCTCCCTGTCGGCCTTCAGCGTGTCGCTTAGAGACCAGGGTGGTGGAGGGTGGCTGTATGTAGGTTTGGATACCAGCTTTGCTACTTGTTGGGCTTCCCTGGTGGCTCAGACGGTAAAGAATGTGCCTGCAATGTGGGAGGCCTGGGTTTGGTCCTTGAGTTGGGAAGATCCCCTGGAGAAAGGAATGGCTTCCCACTCCAGTATTCTTGCCTGGAGAATTCCATGGACAGAGGAGCCTGGTGGGCTACAGTCCATGGGGTCTCAGAGTCAGACGTGACTGAGCGACTCACTCTTTCTGCTACTTGTTAGCTTTCTCATCTGAGTTGTTATTCCCTAGTTATTCTCATATTTTCTACATGGAGCAAGTGAATGGACAGTGCGTCTCCATAGTTTAGAGAACAAAGTTTTTGCCTCAGCTCCTCAGGGTACTAATCCATCCATCAGGAATCGACGCAGTACTCAGCTCCCCGTGCCAGGCCCTGTCCCCAGGGTTACGTTCTGACAGCACTGGCCGATGTGAGCCCGGCCGCTGCGAGCCTATGTGTGTGAAGTCTTTTCCTACGAGGTTTGCATGCCATTTAATACCCACCTGCCGTTTTCCAGAAGTACAGAGGCTGAGGTGCCCATGCCTCCACCTCTGGGATCCTCTGGACACAGAGTCAGGCCTGAGAACCCCATTCTCTTAACTGCTGCGTCTATCTTATCAGCATGTTAATATAGTTAGAGCAGTTTTAAGCATTTGTCGCATCAGTAAGCAGTCAGTTGACATGTGAAGTGCCTGGCTGGTACCTGGCATGGAAGGAGGCATAAAATGTGGAATAAGCAGTTCGTATTCCCTGGCAGCCTCGACGACATCAGGGCCCTCAAAGGGAAGTGTTTTCTCCTGGATCCCTTGCTGCCAGAGTTGCTTGTGTTTCCTGCCCAAACAGATCTGCATGACCATCCACTGTACCAAGCTGGTCACCTCATCCTGCAGGACAAGGTGGGGAGGATGGGTGGAAAGGGGGGAAGCAGGTGGGGCGTGGTCAGCCTGGGGCCTCCGTTCACCCAGCCCCCGTGGTCTATGCTGCCAGGCGAGCTGTCTCCCGGCCATGCTGCTGGCCCCGCCCCCGGGGTCCCACGTCATCGATGCATGTGCTGCCCCAGGCAATAAGACCAGTCACCTGGCTGCTCTTCTCAAGAACCAAGGGTGAGTGCCGTGGTCAGACAGGAGCGGGGTGGGATCTGATCCCCTACTTTGTAGGAAGAGATAAGGAACACTTATTCCAGGAAGTCCTGCAGGCTGAAAGAGGCCTTGCCTTTCAGTGTTCCCGTCTGGACCTAGGGCAGTTCCCCTAAGCTTCCCAGTGGGCGGCAGGTGTGAGATTTGAGTCCCTGAGCTCTCGGAGCACAGAGCCCAGGCCAGCTATTTCTGACCATTGAGCTTTTAAATTTAGAATTTAAAGACATTTAAATAGTCTGTGTGTCTTGACTTCAAGTATGTGTTACTGTGTCAGAGCTGTGGGCTCTTACACGCTCCGTTAAGTTCTCAGTTCACTTCAACTCTGCCCTCCTCCCTAGGAAGATCTTCGCCTTTGACCAGGATGCCAAGCGACTGGCGTCTATGGCTACCCTGCTGGCCCGGGCAGGGGTCTCCTGCTGCGAGCTGGCCGAGCAGGACTTCCTGGCGGTCTCGCCCTCGGACCAGCGTTATTGTCAGGTCCAGTACATCTTGCTGGATCCCTCCTGTAGCGGCTCTGGTGAGATGGCGGGGAGCACGGCCCAGGGCCCCACGGACCCAGAGCAACCGTGGGGCATGAGGGGTGGTCGGGTGTCCTGGCCTGAGGTTTGGTTCCTGTGAAGCTTGGTAGACGTGCTCTCCTGGAAGCGGAATCTGCTCTTCTGGGCTGGCTGTGCTGAAAGCACTCTTCCCTAGGGATGCCCAGCAGGCAGCTGGAGGAGCCCAAGTCGGGCACACCGAGCCCAGAGCGCCTGCGAGCACTGGCTGCCTTCCAGCAGCGGGCGCTGAGCCACGCGCTCACGTTCCCCACCCTGCGACGCCTCGTCTACTCCACATGCTCCGTCTGCCAGGAAGAGAATGAAGATGTGGTGCGAGCCGCCTTGCAGCAGAACCCGGGGGCCTTCAGGTAGTGGGTGTCCACCAGGGCCTTGGGGAGGGGGCCGCCTCTGACCTAGAAGCCCATCCCACTTCCTGCCTGCAGGCTGGCTCCCGTGCTCCCCTCCTGGCCACACCGAGGCTTCAGCGCCTTTCCAGGTGCTGAACACTGCCTCCGGGCCTCCCCCGAGACCACGCTCACCGGTGGCTTCTTCATTGCGGTGCTTGAACGGGTAGAGGTGCCGAGGTGAGTGACCGGGGGGCCTCCCTGCAAGAGGCTGGAGGACCAGGGCACATCTCACTCCCTTTACTTTTCTTCTAGCTCCGGCTCTCAAGCCAAAGCAGCAGCCTCGGAGCTGACGCCCAGCCCAGCCCCAAAGGGGAAGAGGAGGCGGCGGAAAGCAGCAGCTGCCCCTGGCACATAGCGGGCGCAGAGCGCTGACTCCTCTCGGGCCCCAGATGGCAGTCTGGTTATGGCTGGAGGAAGAAGACCGGGAACTCCATTCCTCCAGCTGGAGAGAGAGAGGACACTCCTCTGCTTTGGGTCCCCTTCCCTGGGCTGTGCTTTTGTGGGTGATGTACTGCTGCTCACAAAAATAAAACGCAGGACATGGTCTACGATAGATCACAGTTTTTTTTTATTCTTAATGACATAAGCAAGGAGAAAAATCTCACATTCATACTAAAAATTCCAACTAGACTCACAGGAATTCAGTCTTCGTTTATAATGGAAAGTCCTAGCCTCCTGTCCCTGTCCAGTGCACATACACGTCCACACCCACATTTACGCGCTCACACTCGGGGCGGAGGGCTCCTGGACCAGCTGTCCTGCCTGTGGAGCTGAGGTAATCGAGCCGAGGGTCTACCTTCCGTGAGGTATAGGCAGCAGCCTGATTTTTAGACCCGTGCCCGCCCCTTCCCATCCGAGCAGGTACCCGGGACTCAGGCCCCCCGCAGCTCCACAGGCAACAGAGCTCTCGGGGTGTGGAGGTGCATCCCCTGCCATGAACCATTCACCCTCAGTCACAAAGGGGAGGGGACTAGTTACACCTACGTCACATTATTCATAAAATAAGAATTACATTTTCTGTTTCCAGAAGGAGCTCAAGTCCCTCAGGAATGCTGCCGGGACAGCATGTGAGCCTCTTCTTCACACAGGCATAACTTAACTCTACACAACTAATCTCTAGTCAAATAGCATTTATACTGAACCACCTCAATGAACCAAGCTTGAAGGAATTTAAAAGGCAATTTAGCTTAAATACAAAAATAAATTTTTATTGTTAAAAAATGTTTAAATATTTTTTTTTTCTTTTAATTTAGACACACGCATTCATACTTCTCCCAAAGAGGACGGGCATGGCAGCAAGGCTCACGGGCCTGGGGTAAGGGGTTTGGGAACAAAGGGAGAAGGGAAGGGACGGAGGGAGGAAGACAACGATTTTAGAATGTGGTTCATTAATTTAGGGTTTCTACCATACACTGCGGACACTGAGGTTAGGCAGGTGGGAAGGAGCAAGCACAGGGCAGAAGCCCTTCCCCTTGGCCCCGTCCTCCTGGGCTGCCAGCCCTTAAAGTCGAAACACCATGTGAGATTCAAGACTCGGCACTTGGAGCCGCAGTGGTGCCACTTTCCACACTCGATTAGCGAGGCCCCAGAAACTTGAGAAACAGTTAATTAAGTCCGGCACTACCAACATGCCGCCACTCATACAATTCAATTCTTCCTCCAAACTCGATTCAAAGAGCAACAGACATGAGCATCAGACAAAATAACACAGGACAAAGCTTTAAACAGACGATCCCGGAGAGGCAGACGGCCCCAGTGAGGTCAACGGGGATGGTGGGTGAGCAGGCAGCTGAAAGCAGCAGGGTGGGGTGGCTGTGTGGGGGGTGTGTCCTGCCTGTGCCAAGAGCTTCCCTCTCCCAAGGGAGGTACCACCCCTGGGTCTGCCAGGCTAACAGTCTTGAGCCACCAAGCTTTGAGGGGCCAAACTGGCAGAGCGGGTTGAGGATGAAAGGTCGGCTCGGACTTGGCAGGAGGAAGTGGAATAGCAGGAGCTGCACCCGCTGGGGTCTCCAAGGCAAAGCTAGACTCAGGATCATTTTAAAAGGAATCGACCCTGCAAGGAACTGGTGAGGGATGAAGCAGCAAGAAGTGGGGAAAGAGTCCCCTCATGGGACTGGAAGGGGAAAGCCACTTGTACAGCCAAGCCAAGCCCGGTGTGGCTTCAGGGACGGTCCACCCCAACCCATCAAGTGCACAGAGATGCAGGTGGCAGGGCTTGACCTGCTGGCCTCTGGCCAAGATGGCTCCTGGGGAGAAGGCGGGCAGCCCTGAGCTCACACACTATACGAGCGTCAGGGAAGGAAGTGGACAGTATGTACAGATGTTTCTTTAGTTCTCTCCAGCTTCGCCAGTTCAACTGTTCAAGTAAGGTAACAGGCTTCTGCCCTGCCACGTCCCCCACCCCATGGCCCCCCGACCTGGGGCTTCTGCTTCCTGAAAGAGGGAAACAGTCCCTGATGCTGCCACTACCTCCCTGGGGACTGAAGCCAGAGGCCTGGGGTTGGTCTGCTTGACGGAACTAGAAGGATCAGAGGCTCTTCCTAGCAGGTGCCGAGGTCCAGATTTGGGCAAGGGGTGGTGAGGGGCTGGGGGAGGGACGAAGGCTATTTCTTGCGGGTGTGCTGCCTCCGGGCCTGTAGCCGCTGTCGAGCCCCTGGGGTCTTGGATCCCGCACCAATGGAAAAGGAAGGGGCTGTCGATCCTGGAAAGATTCAACAAGATCTTATCAGGGTGGCTGGGACCCGGGAGCACTTCTCTAAAGAACATTGGGCACTGGAAAAAGGCAGTCCCTCTGGGAGAGGCGCTGGTTAAAAATGCAAAATCACAAGCCCACAGACCGTCTGGGAACAAGGCCTGGACCAGCATTTTCACCTGGCTTCCAAGTGGTCAGTTGCCCAACTCCAAACGTGGCTGGTGCTGGACTCCAGGACCGGCCTCGGACAGCTGGATGCTGCCAGCCTGCCCCACCCCTCTTCAGAGAGGAGACAAGGTCACACTGGCCACTTACCGAAAGGTCCGACTCCAACAAAGCCTTGGGCAGGTGTTGAGGACGCCCCAAAGGAGAGGCTGCTGCCGGCAGCTCCCACCCCAGGGGCTGGGGTGTTCTGACCGAAGGTGGGCGTGGAGGTGCCTAGGGTAGAGAGAGAGAGAGCTGTAGGGACCAGGCTGGGGAGCAGAGGGGGAGGAGCCTCGAGGGAGCTCAGCTCCTGGCAGGGCCTTCCCGCAGGACACCTGGGCTCTGGGTGCCCCCACTGAAGGACAGCACTGACCTTTACACCCGCTACCCCGGGCAAGCCTCCCAGCTGGCTACCGGTGGTGCCACGGCAGGGCTGGCTTTTGGCCACCTAAGGAGCAGGGCCCCTGCACTCCCTCGGCCAGCAAACCCAGCACAGGGGCCGACTCTGGACCTCCGCCTTTAGCCTGAGCCCAATTCCCTGTCCCCCGTCAGGACTAGGTGCGCTGCGTTTCTCCTTGTTCGCTTGTCCTCCCCTCTCCACCCTGTGGGTCCCGAGGCCCACTGGGACTCCCCACCCAGTCCTGCTGTCCCTTCAGCCCTGCCTTCTCACGTAGGGGGGAGCTGAATGGGGGGTGGTGGTGGTGGGGGGTTGAAGGCAGATTTCTGCCACTCAGGCTTTCCCTCCCCTCCCACTCCCACCTTGTCACCACCATTGCTCCAGACCCCACCTCCCCCATGGGCACTGACTCTGCGCCCACCACCCCTCCCACTGTACTTGCTTCAGATTCAACAGGTTGGCTTCACCAGCTACCACTTAATTTAGGCCTACATCTCACAACTGAATGTGGCTGGGAAAAACAACAGTGCTGACAGGCCTCACTCACAACCACACCGTGAGTGTGTGACGCTGCCTATGATCCTACGCCATCTCCCCGGCTCCGAAGCGACTACTCGGGAGGTCCTGCAGGGCCCTCACACACGCCTCCACCCACACCCCAAACCCACCTTGGCACAGTCTCGGAGATTAAGTCCGTTACTTTCTCAGAAAGGCATTCCTCTGCACTCAGTAATCACGTATTTTACCAAGAAACTGATACTGTATTGACGCATTTAATGCCCATCTCCTTACTACCCCTATATAAAGCTCCAAAGAGTGGACGCTGCCCAGTGGGCCAAGTCAACTCATGATCATACCTCCAAACACAGGTTTGCTCTCTGGCGTGCTGGTCACACTGAAGGCAAAGGATGTGGTCTGGTTGGGCGTGCCCAAGCTGTTTTGACTCAAGCCTCCCCCAAAAGGCGCTGTGCTGCCAGTGGTCCCACTCTGTCCTGCCCCGAAGCCAAATGCTCCAGAGGTAGCGCTGGTGCCCGGGGTGGCCACACTCATCCCAAAGGCCCCGCTCCCAGCTGGGGAGGCTGGTCCCCCAAACATGAAGGGCGACGGTGTCGTGCCGCCAAACACTGAGCCGCTGGTCCCACTGCTGGTAGTCTGGGTGGTAGCGCCAAAGCCAGAGGTGGTGGCCGCACCAAAGGAGAAAACAGCTGTGGCACTGCCAAAGGCCGGCCGGGTGCTGGCGGAGGTGCCGAAGGCGGAGGGTGTGGCTTTCAGACTGCCGAATGCCGGCTGTGCGGCGCCGCCGAACGCTGGCTGGGCTGGGGTCGGTGCTGGGGTCGGTGTCGGGGCTGGGGCCACAGAGTTACCAAAAGTGAAAGAGCTGCCAAAGCTGGGCACGAGAGCCGGCTTGGCAGCCCCCTGCGGCTGCCCCTCGGTGGCCCCGAAGGTGGGCTGGGTGTTGGTGCCCGGGTAGGATGGGAGAGGGGCCTTGGTGCCCGAGGCGAAGGGAATGTTGAAGGCTGGGGTGGCGGTGCTGCTGAACGTCAGCGTGGGCTGGCCAGTGGTGGCTGGAGCGGAGGTGCTGAGGCTGCTGCCAAAACCACTGAAGCCAGTGCTGCTGCTGCTGCTGGGGGCTGTCTGAGGGGCACTGGGGAGTGACTGGCCAAAGGTGGTGACTGATGTGGAGGCGGGCATGGCAGAAGTCTTGCCAAATTGGAATATGGAGCCCCCAGCTGGGGTGAAGCTGGCACCAGAAGTCGGGGCAGTCCCAAAGAGGAAGGGTTGGGAGGCGGAAGCAGTGGTGCTGGTCACGCTGCTCAGGGTGCTGGTCACACTGCTCATACCAAAGCTGAACGCAGGCTTTGGAGCAGAGTCTGTGGAGGTGCTGGCTGTGGTCACGGAAGTCACTGTGGAGGTGGCAGTGGCCTGGCCAGTGAAGAGAGGGGCACTCGTGGTGGTGGCCAGAGTAGCTGTTTGCTTGAAGAAGGGAGTTAGCCCGGGCACAGATGTGGGTGGCCCCACGCTGCTGAAGACTGGCTTGAAAGCGGGGGCTGTGCTGCTGGTAGTCGTGGGGAGGGCCGAGTTGGAAGATGCCACGGCCGTGACCGTGGAAGGGCTAGAGGGCAAGGGGTCCCCACTCTCGCTTTTCAGGGGGGGCACAAAAATGGGCCTGAACATGGGCGATGCTGAAGATGCAGCAGGGGCCACAGAGGCAGGAGGGTTGGCAGCTGGGGTGCTCAGCATTCCCAACAGGATACTCTGCTTGGGGCTAGGAGGCGGGGTGGACAGGGCCTGGGATTTGGCGGATGTCTCAGCCGAAGGGGCCGGAGGGGACTTGGCGGCATCGGTGACGGGTCTAGGGGAAGACGCCGGGGTCAGCCCCAAGACAGCAGTGGTGGATCTGGAGTCGGAGGAGGTGGCTGGAAGGGCTCCTGACTGTGAGGAGCTCAGAGAGGCCAGAGGACTGGGTGTCTTGGGGGGCGAATCGGCCACAGAGCTGGTCACTCCAGCAGGCTCTGTGGAGAAAGAACGTGGAGAAAGCAAATTTGAAATACTTCAGATGTGACGGCGTGGAGAATCGGCCACAGTGGTGGTCACTCCAGCAGGCTCCGTGGGAAGAAAGTGGAAAAAGGCAATCTGGAATACTTCAGATGTGATGGTGCTCAAAGCCCAGCACAGTGCTCAGGACTCAACAGTCAACAATTATGACTAAATCCATGTCACAGAACGTTAAAGTGTTCATTCCTGAAAATAGGCCAGTGTTCGTAATCTCTACCCTTCATAGATCATAAGAAAGATTTCAGAAGAGGATAAAATGTGGGCCCTGTTGGGGATTACATGTATAGAAATGAAGAAAATTCCAATCACCTGAACTTAAGTCCAGTTAATAATCTAGATACACCTTATACAGCTAACAAAGATGCATTGGACTGTATTCAACCACCAGGTGCAAGTAGAGAGCATATAACCATGAACAAGGAGGTGGTCTCTGAGCCATCTGAATACCTGACAGATTCTATGATACGATACAGTGCAGCAGAGGAGTGTGTGTATATGCAGTGCCAGGAAGGCTGAACAGCAACAGACCTTGGAAACTTCGAGAAGAGTAATGTTACCTTGTGACCACAGTCTAAGCGTGGGATAAGACATCCTAACCATGTGATCACTGACACTTCCGGGATACCTCACGAGGTCAGCGTTATTTTCTCATCTTACAGATGATGACAAACAAGGCTCAGAGGAGCTGAGGGACTGGGTTTCAAGTAAGAGCCACTTGGCGACCAAAACTAAGCTGCCTCCCTCAGCTCTGAGTGTTGCAGCCCTTCCCTAAAACTGATGACAACTTCTAAAGCTCTTAAGCCTGCACCAGCTCTGCTTGGAGGAGCTAGAACAGGGTTAACCTTTAGAACAATTTCCAGGAACTGATGAGCATGGTGCTTTTACCTCTTAAAAAAATTTTTTTTTATTAAATGACTTGGCTGTGTTTGGGCTTTCTCCAGGGGCAGTGAGTGGCGGCTACTCTCTGGTTGTGGGGCGTGGGCTTCTCACTGTGGTGGCTTCTTCTGCTGTGAAGCAGGGGCTCCAGGCACCCAAGTTTCAGTAGCTGCGGCTCACAGGTCCTAGAGCACATGGACTTAGCTGCCCTGCAGTATGTGGAACCTTCCCTGATCAGGGATCAAATCTGAGTCTCCTCACATGCACACCCGTAGCTGATTCATGTCAGTGTACGGCAAAAACCACCACAATATCATAAAGTAATTAGCCTCCAATTAAAATAACTAATTAAAAAAACAAAAACCTGAGTCCCCGCACTGGCAGGTAGACTCTTCTGACCCATATACCACCAGGAAGTCCTGTGCTTCTACTTCTGCCCACACAAAGGCTGATGTCCTTACACGCGGAAGCAAGCTCTCCTGGGGACTCCCTGGCAGTCCAGCAGTCAGGACTCCCCGCTTCCCCTGCGGTGGTCTGGGTTTGATGCCTGGTCAGGCGATTAAGATCCTACAAGCTGTGTGGTGCGACCAAAAAACAAACAACACAAAGCAAGTTCTCCCACTCACCAGGAAGGGAAGGTAGCCCCGGGGAATTCTGCATCTTCTTCAAGCTCTCCAACAGTGGGTTAGCGCCAGGGGCTTGGAGGGAGGTTGGGGATGAAACAGTCCCAGCGGCAGGCAGGGTCAAAGTGAAGGAAGATTGACTGGCAGCTGGGGCCTCGGTAACAGAGGTCGAGGCAGCGTCTAGAGACGAAAGAAAAGATGACACTGTTTGGGAACTCTTTCCAGTTGCATATCATGGAGCATGGGAAGTTCGGGGCCTCGGTACAACTCACAAAGGTTTCTCTTCAATGTTTACCATTCTCCGGATTCTGTTGAGGGCTCAAATGGATTTCACACATGAGAAGGACCAAAATAAAACCCAAGGAGACAAAGCCTCTCTGGAGTATGAAACTGATCTATATTCCTTACCAGTCTTATCCTCTAAGACTTTGTTAAACCATTGTAACGAAGCTTTCTTTTCCAAGTCCAAGTCCTCAGCAGTGATCGAATAACCAAGCTGGGGAGGTGGAGGCTACCAAAGAGAAAAAGAAGTTGTTAATCAGGAGAAACTGGAAGAATCCTGTGTTTAGCCTTCCTAAGGTGGAGCTAAGCTGGGGTGGGCAGAAGTAGAGGGACAGGGCCATACCAAGGGCAGCTGGTCTCCTCGCCTGGAGGGCAGCAGCTGAACCTTCCGTTTACGCTGCCCGGAGCTGCCAGGTGTTGGTGGGGAATTCCATGAGTTCTGCTTCTTCCATGTGGTTGGATCTGCAACTAAATAAAGAAAGATTTACTTTTCTTCTTCTCTGCCAGAAATGGACAGGTTATCTATCTCCTGTTTTTAACACTGGATTTTCACTGGGTATCGCTGAAAGATTTGATTTTCCATGATTTGGGCTCTTGGATGGTGCTTGCTAGATTATTTCTAATAGTCAGGAGGATATAAAGGGAGAATTGGTCCAAATCAAAGTACACAGCTCCTTCTGTTGTTCAGTGACATCCAACTCTTTGCAACCCTATGGACTGTAGCCCGCCAGGGTCTTCTGTCCATGGGAGTTTTCAGGCAAGAATACCAGTGTGGGTTGCCATTTCCTTCTCCAGGAGATCTTCCCTACCCATGGATTAAACCTGTGTCTCCTGTATTAGCAGGGGGATTCTTTACCACTGAGCCATCAGGGAAGCCCAGAAAACTGCTTACTGGAAAAAGTCATCTGGACTGCTCACAGATACCTCAACTTATCCATGGCCTACTGTTATCACATATTACACTGTATTTCTCTAGGTCACCTTTCTCCCTTACCTGACTATAAACCTCTGAAAGACAGAAACACCTCTCTGGATCCACCAGGCCCTTCACAAAGCAATGCTCAATACTTCCACCAACAGCCACTCTAGTGCACTCCTCAACTTACTCTTTTCTCCCTGGGACTCCTTGTCTGTTACCAATGGAGTTGAAGAACTAGAATGATGAGAAAGCTCCTCTTCTCTGTAGGAGAAAAAGGCACAATTAAGTTTAGAAAGATTTGCTGACAGAAAGTACTGGATAACTTCCTGTACCTGCTTGCCTACCAACTGGTCTAGAACCACCATGATTTAGGACCTCAGTAGGCCAGGACAAAAAAAAATAGAAGTCAAAAGAAAATCCCAATAGAAATGAACGGAGGCAGTTTATGGAAGCCATGGAGAAAGCTTTGTCTTAAAACAACCACAAATCAACACTTTTCAAAACCTTACTAATAGCCCACCAAGTTCCTAAAAGTTCTAGTCACAGGTCTGATCCCTAAATTTGACCGCAGGTACCCAGAGGGGCGGCTGGAGTCCAGAATGTGAAGTCTGCTGCCCACTGAATCATCCACTCTGTCTGCTCTGCTCTGTACGGTCTCTACTCCTGCAACCCCATCACTCATGCTACAGTATGGGGGAGAGAGCCAGAGGCCTCTACAGTTGGGAACAAAAGAACGGTAAGAGATAAGAGCGATTCAGGTGGCAGGCCAACATCCTCTACATGCTGATTTCTTCAGTCCTGCAAATCAGAGCTGAGGAAAACCCAAGAGCCAAGTAAATGTCCCTCCTTTCCTGCCCCTCTCATTAATCCATGCAGCAAATAATAATGGATTCAGTTCAGTCGCTCAGTCGTGTCCAACTCTTTGCGACCTCATGGACTGCAGTACACCAGGCCTCCGTGTCCATCACCACTTCCCGTTTACCCAAACTCAAGTCTGTTGAGTTGGTGAACCATCCAACCATCTCATCCTCTGTCGTCCCCTTCTCCTCCTGCCCTCAATCCCTCCCAGCATCAGTCTTTTCCAATGAGTCAACTCTTTGCATCAGGTGGCCAAAGTATTGAAGTTTCAGCTTCAATATCAGTCCTTCCAATGAACACCCAGGACTGATCTCCTTTAGGATGGACTGGTTGGATCTCCTTGCAATCCAAAGAACTCTCAAGAGTCTTCTCCAACACCACAGTTCAAAAGCATCAATTCTTTGGCACTCAGCTTTCTTTACAGTCCAACTCTCACGTCCATACATGATTACTGGAAAACCCATAGCTTTGACTAGATGGACCTGATTACCTTACCTTACTTTCTTTGCTGGCCTCTCTGGTGTCTGGGAGCGGGATGAGGCTGGGCTAGAGAATGGAGATGAACTGGGACCACTCCTCTTCCACAGCTAAAAGTCAAATACAAGTAAGACTGACCCTGGTTGATAGTTTATCATCTGAGCTTTGATAAAGTTCTGTTCATCACTGCATATAACATCTCCTTTTAAGGAACTAAGAAAAAGTCTGAAGAACTAATGGCATGCTAACTAATAAAAGTAGAACGGAGAATGTACTTTTGGCACATGTTACAAAAGAGGATGCCACAATCACTTAACAGTTTAGAGCCAAGACATACATATAAGTTTGCTCCATATTATCTATGGAAACAATAAAAGTCAATTAAGAAACTGTTCCAACAAAGATAACCTGGTAAACTAGTTTAGTTTTGGTCTCATTAAATTTTCAGTTTTACTTCATTAACTTTATTTTTAAAAATACATTATCATGACATTTATGACTTCTGTAACATCAGTGGTATTTATCATTATATGATAATTATCTATACACCTATCTTCTCACCAAGCAGAGTTCCCTGATACCAAGTGTAGTCTGGGGACTTCCCTGATGGTCCAGTGATTAAGAATACGCCTTGCAATGCAAGGGACACCGGTTCGACCCCTGGTCCATGAAGACCCCACATGCTGTGAAGCAACCAAGCCTGTGCACCACGGCTACTGAGCCCATGTGCTGTAATTACCGAAGCCTACGCTCCTTAGAGCCTGTGCTCCACAGTCAGAGGAGCCACTGCAATGAGAAGCAATGAAGAGCAGCCCCTGCTTGCTTCGTGGAGAAAGCCCACGAACAGCGAAGACCCACCATGACCAAAAAATAAAATAAATTCCAACAAGTACACAGTAAAAAATTTCCTTCCTATTTCAACAGTTATTACCAGTTTCTAAGATATCCTATCAAAATTATTCTATACACATCAAAAGATGAAAGAAATCGCAGGATGAATAGAGGACACTATACACAGCTCTGCACTATGCATTTTTTAAAAATATACTTTGAGACCATTTACATCAGTACCTATTAAAACTGCCCTATTCTTTTTAACAGTTACATAGTATTTCAACTTACAGAAATATGATAAGTTATTCAACCAGTCCCCGAAAAAGGCATGCTTACATCGCTTCCCAGCTTCCACTATTAAAACGATGGTACAATCAACATCCTCGTGCATGTCTCTGACTGTATGTGTAGGGTTAATTCCTAAAAGTAAACCTGCCGGATCTAAGGGCATGTGCATCTCTACTGTTGATAACGCTGCCACCCCGCCCTGTAGGGAACTGTACCAACTGATGCTCCCAACCAGCAATGCCTGAGAAGCCCATTTTTCTTGTTCTTTCTTTGGCCATGCCACAAGGCTTGCTGGATCTTAGTTCCCCTACCAGGGATCAAACTGGGGCCCCAGCAGTGAAAAACACCAAGTCCTAACCATTGGACAACCAAGGAAATCCCCATTTTGCAACCTGCTAAACCTTTTAAAACAGATAAGAGTGGCAATACCCACTGACTGATACTAACATCAAAAAGGAAACCACCACACTTCATCTGTTCCTGACAAGATGCAACCCAAAGTACATGTGTGTGTGGTTAGTCAGTCATCTCTGACTCTTTGTGACTCCCATGGACTGTAGCCCCCCAGGCTCCTCTTTTCCTGGGATTTTCCAAGCAAGAACACTGGAGTGGGTTGCCATCTCCTCCTCCAGAGGATCTTCCTGACCCAGGGACTGAATCCAAGACTCTGGGGTATCCTGCATTGACAGGCAGATTCTTTAGCACTGAGCCACCTGGGAAGCCCTAGCCCAAAGTACACAGTACCACCTGTGCAATATTCTGCCAAATTAACTGAACTTAAATGTAATCAAGCCTCGGAAAACAGGGGATAGAGTGTAAGTTAAAATGACACCATGATGATGCAAACTTAATCCAAAATATGGGAAATCCTCCAGAACAAAATCATCTACTTTTTTCAAAAGCATGAAAAAAAAAAAAAATAGTAGTAACAGTAGTAGTATAGATTAAAAGAGCCTAAGAGAAATATGAACCAAATGTCATGAACTGATTTTTGGTCCCTGATTCAGTGTAACTGCAATAAAACAGTTTATGGTAATAAGTGCAATTTAAATGTGAAGTGATATTAGCTAATATTAAAGTTACTAATGTGAAAAAAAATCTAAAAATATACTGAAGGACCTATAGCTGAAATGACATGTTTGCAGTTTATTGTTTTTTGCTTAAACTTTTTCTTCATTTTTGTTTATTTATGTTTGGCTGTGCTGGGTCTTTGCTGCTATGCAAGGACTTTCTCTTGCTGCAGTGCACAAGCTTCTCCTTGTGGTGACTTCTCTAGTTGTGGCTGGCAGGCTCCAGAGTGGGGCTCATTAGCTGTAGTGTGTGGACTTATTGCCCTGCGGCGTGTGGAATCTTCCCAAACCAGGGATTGAACCCATGTCCCCTGCATTGGCAGGCAAATTCTTAACCACTAGACTACCAGGGAAGTCCTAAATTCACTTTAAAATGTAACAGCAAAACAAATGGGGGGCAGAGGTTGATGGAACATGATTGACAAAATGCTGTTAAACTAGTAAAGCTACATGGAGGTCCGTCATGGCATTTTCTTTTTGTATACATTTGAAATCTGACATAAGAAGACTTTTAAAATAGGGATGAGTGTGTACTTAATATGCCTGCTGTCATGATTACATGAGAAAGTGTATGTAAAGTGCTTGGTTGGTAGAGGGCCTGGCCCAGAGAAAGTGCGCAAGGCAAAGGCTGTTATTGTCCTTTTAGCATCCCTACAACTGAGACCTTCATCTTTCACTTACATTACTCTAAGAGCCTTCTGGATTAACTTAACTCAAAATTTTTCTCCCCTTGAAAATCTTCCTCCACACAAGCTTTATTTTTACTTGGCTACTACATATTATTAAACAGGCACTGAAATGGGTACTTTTCAAACACTACCTTCAGTCTTTACAATAATCCTTCAAAAATGAGAAAGAGTCTAAGTGATTAGCCCACAGCCCCAGAGCTACTGTCAGAGCCAAGACTGGAACCCGCATCTGTATATCTGTGTGGTAGCAAAGCTTGCTCTGTTCCCTAGGCTATATACTACATTCTCTTTCTAAAAGAGAGAATGATAATATTTAAAAAATTTAATCAAATTTTCAATGCCTAGAGGATAAATTTCTTTTATGATCCAATGCAATCTGGACTACTTGATCTACCTGTTGATAAAATTAATATCATGCACTGAGTTATGCACCTCTTGCCCATTTATCTGCAGTAACGGCTCTGTCTTGTATCAAGTTTCCACACGTGACTGCTCTACTTTTGGAGCTTTCTATTCTGCTCCACTGGTCCGTAGTTATCACTCAAGTGTTTCTATTTGTTAGTGGTAATACCGCTATCTGACGGTAGAAGGTGGGAGTGAACACTGGCTGATCGATTAATTAGTTCTGGGAACCCATGTCTCCCACAGCACAGGATGAATGTACCTGAGAGAGACCACGCGTGGAGCTGTAGGAACTGGTGATGGCGTTGCGGCTGGAGCTGGGGATGCCGCCTGTGTACGTGCTGCTTGTCAAGGAGCTCACAGAAGAGGTGCGGGATCTCTTATTCAGGTGATCATCAGAGTTCTGTGAATTAAGACCTCTCTTCAGAGACCCAGGCCTAAGAAGAAGGGGAGAAGATAGTTAGATGCATTATTAAAGACATTCTTTTAAGGTTTTGTCCATGGACATAGAATGTATCTTAAAAAAAAAAAATTAGTAAAAAAAAAAATGCTCTTAATTATCAACAATTTGGCTAAATATATCTGACACTCAGGAAAAGAAAGTCAAATATTTTAAAAATCAAAAGTGTGAGTTCACTGCCTAACATCCTAGAAGATGCATATACTAACCTATATGACAGAAAACAAATCCGTGGACACCTGGAGATCGGGGCAAACTGAAAGAAGGTATTACTAAGGGACACAGGAAAACGTTTGGAAGTGACAATATGTTCATTATCTTGACTGCTATGATGGTTTCACAGCTGTATGCATGTCACAACTTATCAAACTGTATACTTTAAACAGGCAGCTTATTATTCACCAATTATAACCCAATAAAACTGTTTTAAAAAAAAACCATCAGAGTTAAGAGGAATGAACTATCTTTTCTCAACTTTCAACTAAACAGAAATTCCCTATACCTCTTTCCTATGGAAGAGCCATTCAATCTCTGTTATGATACCAAACCACAGACCAGTTTATTCTTATACTGGATGAAAATGCTTTTCCCTCTAACTTGGACACACTCGCCAATGGATACTACTTGGAGTTGTGCTGAACAAGTTGTTTTTCTTTTTTGACCTGACAGTCCTTCCCATTTTTTGGAGTGAAGTTAAAGTGAAAGAGAAGTTGCTCAGTCGTGTCCAACTCTTTGCGACCCCATGGACTACAGCCTACCAGGTTCCTCTGTCCATGGGATTTTCCAGGCAAGAGTACTGGAGTGGGTTGCCATTTCCTTCTCCAGGAGATCTTCCCAACCCAGGCATTGAACCCAGTCTCCTGCATTGTTGGCAGACGCTTTACCGTCTGAGCCACCAATATCCAAATTTCCTTATTCTCCTTGAGATTGTTCATCTCTGGGCTAGTATTTATACACCTTCAAACTGCTTCATCCACCACCACCCCATAAGATTTTGGTGTACATTCTCTTTTACAGTGTAGTACACCAAACCAAACACACTCCACTGACAATCCAAGCAGAAGTTAGAGAAGCAGGATGACCACTAACCAGCCTCATGTCAGTTTCTGTTCTATCAGCACAGATAGGAGCACATAAGCTTTTTTGGGCAGCCATGCTATACTACTAGCTCAGATTAAGCGGATCAATTCCTCCTCAAATGTATTTAAACTCAAATGTAGAGATGTAATATTTTATCTTCAATTTCATATCGTCGCATTTTATCCACTGCAGCAACCTTTTGAGGGTCTGTTCATACACCTGGTTATTAAATATATTTATAAACCCTCTTAGCTTTAGCATATTTTGTCCATATTAGTGAAAAAACATTAAAAGGAATTAGAAGATAATAATTGTGGCAAGCTACTCAAAATGTTCCTCTCTGATTTCAAAGATGTGAACCTGAATTAATAAAGCAATACAAAAGCAAAGAAGAAAGTCAACAGGACAACTAATTCTGATAAAGCCCCTTTTCCAAATAGTGTACATCTCATCCACGGATTTTCACTCACTTAGGCACAAAAGAAGCAGGGACTCCATTGGCCACCAGGGGCTCAAACGCTGAATGTCCGCTCCCACTGCTATCATGGCGCCTAAGACAAATCAAAAAACTCTCAATTAAATGAAATTACTTCTCCCTCAGCCCCAAATCATATTCCCATATTCTTGGGACTTTATACTATTTCTATGGAGCATAGGTTCCCTGTGAGACAAGAAGAGGGATGCTTCAACCACAAAGATTCCAAAAGTTAAATTTATCCTAAGATTTAGGGCAGTAAGCAAAGTATGAAAATATTTCAAGACCTTTTGAACTGTTAAGTTGTTTCAACTATTTGCTAATTTCTCACCGAAGTATAAGAATCACAAATTTACCATCCTACCATACCCATATTAAAAACAAAAACAACACTTTAGGGGTCAATCCACACTCCTGTGGTGCTCTACAGGTTAATTTGGCAAGTCTGTTAAAGAAAAACTTGACCTATCACATAGAAGGGCTTTGCATGGTGCACATAATTATCACTTATTCCTATCATGGGAAAGATAATAGAGAATCCTCAAGTGTAGGCTCACTAGGGTCAAGGAAAATTACCACCCTGGAGAACATGAGAAACCTAGATGAACCATAAAGATATTTCTTCTCCTACCTCCACACCTCCTCACCCCCTGCCACTCCAGCTTAGCTAGTTGACATTAGGTCAAACTGCTCACACGCCAATCATATTTATCTCTAGTCATCATTACCTGATCTTTCTATGACATAAATACACTTGCATTAATATTTCCCTACTCAATTTTGTTATCTGAAGTATCAAAGCTGACAAATTTTTACCGTGTAGGATATGAACAATCTTGTCTAGGTAACGGGGCCAATGATTTTTTAGTGTGAGGCTGCTGTCTCCTCAGAGAACACTTCTTTGACCACCGTATATAAAGCCCCCTTCTCATTACCCTCTGTTATATTTCTGTTTATCTCTACATGTTTATAATCTATGATTACCTTGTTTATTTTTATTATCCCTTTTCTCTGGTCTCTCTCAAACCCATGGGGACTCTGTCTTGTTCAAAGCTCTATACACTGTACCTGGAATAGGCTCTGACATATAGTGGGTGCTCCATTTATTGAACTAAAAAAACAACTGGAATCCTTAACTGATTTCTTGCAAAGCCTGATAAAGCCTTAAAAGACTGTTTACTGCATCGTCCATACAGAAAAGCAAATAATGAAAGTGGTTTTAGTCTCATTACTGACATATCTACCATATTCTAGCCCCCACTTCTGTTTGCCAAGCATTCCCCTCAGCACAATTACAACAGTGAAATCGGTGGTTACCCAAATAATTAACCACTAGGAGACTCTCAGGGGAAGACTGCAAGCATGCCCTCTCAAAAATAAAGTTTAACTGACTTGTATCAAAAGTACAAGGTTAACCTGGCTAATAGTTGCCGGCTTATCTCTAGTACTTACGGAAAAAGCAAACTACAAAATTTATCTAACATGTGTCTCAGAAAATGAACAGCACTTATTTAAGACCTTATTATCAACCACTTCTATGAAAACCAAAGAAGGGAATCTACTAAGGGTCACAAACTGGATCTGGCTTGTGTATCTCTGGAGAGTGACCCTTATTTCAACAAAACCTGGAAGCCCATGAGAGAAACCTGTTAATTACTCTGTTGGTCCTGTTACCTTCTTTTATTTTCCTGGCCGTCAGCAAATATTTGGTCTTCCTCCTCCACTGTCCTTTTCTTTCTCTCTTTGAGGGCATTCAGTACAGTCTCCTTTGCACATGGATCTGGGGCACTAGTTGATGGTGAAGACAGTGCTGAGTTGATAATCTGTTCTGGTCTGCAATGAAAGACAAGATTCCAACATCAAGGTATTCTAATTACCAAGACACACAGCACAGACTTCAGTCACTGGACATCAGAAGCTAACCAGTTAAGCAAAAGTATAATTTTATACACTCACAGAAATCACCCTAGGCAATCAAAGATACACTCTAAGGCAAACGAAACCAAAAGATGGTTCAATTACTAGACTCTGGGATTTCTCATTCAAATAAGCAGCTATTTCTCTTTCTGCTTTGTCAGAGAAATAACCGAAAAAGAATAAAGGAAATACAGACATTCAACAGTACTCACATTGGAGAACGAGTCAGTTTGCTATCAGGAGGCGCAATCCGCACTGTCACTGGGCTGCACACCATTTTGGAATTACGAGCAGACAGCACGGTCTTCTTGTGACAACCATTCCAGCATACTGTGGGGAGGACTCCCAGCAAGGAATACTGGGCCTGCTGGATTGGATACCGCCGTCGAGGTGTTACTACAAACCGATGTGACAAAGTCCCACAGTCCCTGTGGAGAATGCGAGGTACCAAAGAAGCTTGAAAAAACGTCATTAAATTTAAATGATTGAAGAACCATGTGGGTTCAGATATTTTTCAGATGCTTTAAACTTTTTAGGCAACACAGAACACACGGTATGTTTATGGCAACTTTCCCTCATTTCATCTAAGGGCAGAAAGTGACAGCTGCATAACAGCTGTCCCTACCATGGACTTCCAACAATTTGAGAGCGAAATTGAAAACCTTGCCCACACAAGTAAATTACAATGGAAGAAAAGTGTGGGACAAGATGTGCAGGGAGGAACTTTTCAAGATGCTTCAATCTTTTATGCGATGTCAGTGATATATACTCAAAGTCAAACATTTTAAACACCTAAATGTTCATCTTCTCAACTAAATGTACTTTTCATGACTAGTATTTTCATCAAATTTTTGTATTCTCCTGGATCATCTTTTTCAAATTTTATTGATCAAAGAAATATTTCCTGGGAACACCTCGTTGAGCTTGGCTAAACCACAGAATTTCAATTAGTGGTCTAAAGCAGGGGGTGAGGGGGTGGAGATGGATCTAACAAATCATTTCTAACTACACTTAAAAGATAAATATATTTTCAAGAGAAAAAGAGATAGTTAATTGTTTATCAAGTATTCTGCTAAATCTATACTGCATGAACATTCATATGGTATTAAGAACTGAAAGGAAGGGAACCACTGTGGCATTACATCTCATTCCAAAGGGAAAAGGCGGACAGGAATCGGTAGACACGCATCGGGATGATTAAGAAGACAAAACGACACAGAATCCACTTTGGACTTAATGGAAAAGAAAATCGGATTTAAAAGTCAAGTCCTCAACTCAAAGCCAGGCGACAGAGGAGAGGCTGTGAGTAAGATCAGGGTTATCTTACCGGTAGGAAGGCCTCCTGGAGGGTCGGAGAAGAGAACTGGGGAGGGAGGGGTGAACGTGAACACGCTGGGAATGCGCCGACTGAGCCGGCGACGCGGTGCGGACGGGAGGGCGGCGGCCCGGCCTCTCCCGCAGGTCCCTGGCCTCCGGGGCGGGGGCAGGCTGCGGGGGGCCGGGCTTGCCCAGGTAACTGCCCATGAGGAGCAGTTCAGCGGGGTCGGGTCCTTCCAGCGGGCTCCGCGGCTCTAGGAGATTTCCGTTTGCTGCCGATTTGCCAGGAGGCGAGGCGAGCAGTGTTCGCTGACGCCGCGCGTTCCAAACGAGCGAGGAGAGCGCGCGCGAACCTCGGGGCTCGCGGCTCAGTCCCCACCAGGCCGCAGTAGCCCCCACAGCCAGCCAGGCCAGCGCAGCCGCCGCCGGCACCAGGTACAGCACGAGGCCGAGCAGCGACAGGCCGAGAAGCGCCGCCCCGGCCGGCCGGCCACAGCCCCAGCCGCGGCCCTCCCTGACACTCGCTATCGGCCGCCGTCGGTTGCCTCCTCCAGCCGCCGCAGCCGCTGGAGACATCGCGGCTCCGCGCCGCGGAGAAGACTTAAATATCCCAGCGTGCACCGCGCCGCGCGCCGCGTCGCCGCGCGCCGACTACGTCACTGCGCACGCGACGCGGACGCGCGACTGCGACGGGAAACGCTACTGCCTGGCAACGCGCTAGACCCGACCAGTTTCAGAAAACGCCGCCTGGCGAAACAGTGAGTTCTGATTCTTGACGTCTCCCGCCTTTCCGCACAGCACCCAGCCAGAGATGAGCCTTTCGGAAGAATCACGTTAAGAATAAAAGCGCTGGAAAAACGACTACTCACGTAATGTTTATTTCCTAGAAAGTTAAACACCCTATAAGAGATTATCAGCCACTCTTCACAAGTGCTACCTGAGGTTGAGAGTTTTTTCAATTACTCTGTTTTCTGCCAAAGTATAAACTGCTAAAGGGAGTTGACTTTAACAGCAATAAGAAGAAGCAAGGCCAACACTAACCATCCTCCTTAAAGGTTGATCTAGTACCAATAAAAGGGCTTCCCTGACGGCTCATTGGTAAAGAATCCGCCTGCAATGCAAGAGACGAGGGTTCCATCCCTGGGTCAGGAAGATTCCCTGGAGGAGGAAATAGCAACCCACTCCAGTATTCTTGCCTGGAAAACCCATGGACAGAGGAGTCTGGCAGGCTACAGTCCATGGGGTCTCAAAGAGTCGGACACGACTGAGCACGCACGCAGTACTGGTAAATTCTCGATTAAACAGGCTAAAAGTCTAATAAACTGCAGATCAGACCTGAAGCTGTAATAAGTTTGCATTTCTGCAGTACACATTTATAAATGGGGACAAAATTAAAGTTGTGTGCAACTCTCTGGGAGTCCATGGACCGAAGCCCCTCAGCCTCCTCAGTCAATGGGTATCCTGCATTGCAGGCAGATTCTTTACCATCTGAGCCACCAGAGAAGCCCTATAAATTGGGGCAATTACCTACCAAATTTCCCATCATCCTCAGAACCGGGTAGATTTTTAGATTTGTGATCAATTTACCTGTGTTAAGTTTGGTGGCCTAAGAAAGTAGATTAGTGTTTGTCGAGGACTGGGTAACAAATAGCAAGAAGAGATAAGAAAGCCTTCCTCAGCAACCAATGCAAAGAAATAGAGGAAAACAAGAGAACGGGAAAGACTAAAGATCTCTTCAAGAAAATTAGAGATACCTAGGGAGCGACTGATCTGATCTGATCTGAGGGAACATTTGGAGAGGGCAATGGCACCCCACTCCAGTACTCTTGCCTGGGAAATCCCATGGATGGAGGAGCCTGGTAGGCTGTAGCCCATGGGGTCGCTAAGAGTCGGACACGACTGAGCGACTTCACTTTCACTTTTTCACTTTCATGCACTGGAAAAGGAAATGGCAACCCACTCCAGTGTTCTTGCCTGGAGAATACCAGGAACGTGGGAGCCTTGTGGGCTGCCATCCATGGGGTCGCACAGAGTCGGACACGACTAAAGTGACTTAGCAGCAGCAGCAGGGAACATTTCATGCAAAGATGGGCTCGATAAAGGACAGAAATGGTATGGACCTAACAGAAGCAGAAGATATTAAGAAGAGGTGGCAGGAATATACAAAAGAACTGTACAAATATGATCTTCATGACCAAGATAATCATGATGGTGTGATCACTCACCTAGAGCCAGACATCCTGGAATGTGAAGTCAAGTGGGCCTTAGAAAGCATCACTACGAACAAAGCTAGTGGAGGTGATAGAATTCTAGTTGAGCTGTTTCAAATCCTGAAAGATGCTGCTGTGAAAGTCCTGCACTCAATATGCCAGCAAATTTGGAAAACTCAGCAGTGGCCACAGGACTGGAAAAGGTCAGTTTTCATTCCAATCCCAAAGAAAGGCAATGCCAAAGAATGCTCAAACTACCACACAATTGCACTCATCTCACACATGCTCAAAATTCTCCAAGCCAGGCTTCAGCAATATGTGAACCATGAACTTCCAGATATTCAACCTGGTTTTAGAAAAGGCAGAGGAACCAGAGATCAAATTGCCAACATCTGCTGGATCATGGAAAAAGCAAGAGAGTTCCAGAAAAACACCTATTTCTGCTTTATTGATTGTGCCAAAGCCTTTGACTGTGTGGATCACAATAAACTGGAAAATTCTTCAAGAGATGGGAATACCAGACCACCTGACCTGCCTCTTGAGAAACCTATATGCAGGTCAGGAAGCAACAGTTAGAACTAGACATGGAACAACAGACTGGTTCCAAATAGGAAAAGGAGTTCGTCAAGGCTGTATATTGTCACCCTGTTTATTTAACTTCTATGCCGAGTACATCTTGAGAAACGCTGGGCTGGAAGAAGCACAAACTGGAATCAAGATTGCCGGGAGAAATATCAATAACCTCAGATATGCAGATGACACCACCCTTATGGCAGAAAGTGAAGAGGAACTAAAAAGCCTCTTGATGAAAGTGAAAATGGAGAGTGAAAAGGTTGGCTTAAAGCTCAACATTCAGAAAATGAAGATCGTGGCATCTGGTCCCATCACTTAATGGGAAATAGATATGGAAACAGTGCCAGACTTTATTTTTCTTGGCTCCAAAATTACTGCAGATGATGACTGTAGCCATGCAATTAAAAGATGCTTACTCCTTGGAAGGAAAGTTATGACCAACCTAGATAGCATATTCAAAAGCAGAGACATTACTTTGCCAACAAAGGTCCATCTAGTCAAGGCTATGGTTTTTCCTGTGGTCATGTATGGATGTGACTGTTGGACTGTGAAGAAAGCTGAGCACCGAAAAATTGATGCTTTTGAACTGTGGTGTTGGAGAAGACTCTTGAGAGTCCCTTGGACTGCAAGGAGATCCAACCAGTCCATTCTGAAGGAGATCAGCCCTGGGATTTCTTTGGAAGGAATGATGCTAAAGCTGAAACTCCAGTACTTTGGCCACCTCATGGGAAGAGTTGACTCATTGGAAAAGACTTTGATGCTGGGAAGGACTGGGGGCAGGAGAAGGGGACGACAGAGGATGAAATGGCTGGATGGCGTCACCGACTCGATGGATGTGAGTCTGAGTGAACTCCAGGAGTTGGTGATGGACAGGGAGGCCTGGCATGCTGCGATTCATGGGGTCGCAAAGAGTTGTACACGACTGAGCGACTGAACTGAACTGAACTGGGTAAGGGGATGGAGAGTTTCCTTTTGGGGGTGACAAAGATGTTTAAAAATTAGATTATAGTGATGTTGCACAGCCCTGTGAATTGTATGGTATTTAAATTATATCTTAATAGAACTGTTTAAAAAAAAAAAAAACTTGATCTGCCTATTGAGGCTTTGGCCTAGCTCAGCTTCCTCAGCCATTCATTCATTGATTTATTCATTCTATTACTGATATACATTAAAGAGACTAATGAGGGGGAAACACAGGGTCTCTCATCTTTAGAAGCCCCTGGTTTAGTTCAGAAGAAAAATGTATAAATAGAAAGTTATGATTCATTGTGGTAACTGTGATAACAGAGGCATACAAAGGGAAGGAGTGATAAAGGGGAAGATGGGTTGGGAGGTGCTACTTGAGTTGAGAGAACTGGCTTAAAAAATTAAAGCAGGTTCAAGAAGGATGAAGAAGTGTTTTGCAGAAGCACAGAGATGGAAAGGAGTATGACACAAGAGTCTGCAAACAGTTTGTTATGGCTGGAGATTAGGCTGTTTAGGGCAGCAGGGAGGCTGGAAGGACTGGAGGGGCTCCGAAAAGAGGCCTCTGGAGCAACGTGGAGACATGAGGAAAGCAAGCAGTTCTCCCCCAGTCCGTAGCCGGTGCAGTCCTGTTTCTGTTTAATACACTGTGATGCCATAAAAAACTTCATTTGAAAAAGAAAGAGTGTGGGCTGTGTTACTTAAGAAAAAATCCTGGGAATTCTCTGCAGATCCAGTGGTTAGGACTCTGTGCTTTCAATGGTTGGGAAACTAAGATCCTCTAAGTTACAGTGCATAGCCAAAAAAAGAAAAGAAAAGAAAAAGCTCAATGGTAGAGGTGGAATAGTGGGACAAAAGCCAAGCTGCAGTGGGTTAAACAGTGAATAGAAGATGAGGAAATGGAGGCAGTGGATACAGACTTCCCATTCAAGAAACTTCAATAATAAGGAAAGAAGAAAGATGGATTTATTAATAGCTCAGCAAGGGTCTTTTAAATTATCATGTATTAGTGGTGTTCCAGAGAGGTAAGAGCCATCCGTAGTGTACAGATGCCACAAGACTAAGATTTCTTAGGAATTAATGTGGATAAAGAGGTTCAAGGCCCAAGTGGTGGGCACCCCAGTGTTAGGAGGTTAAAGAAATGAACATACTCAAAGCACAAATCATTTAGTAAAATATAAATGAATATAACTACATTAAAATTTAATAATTCTATATTAAGCCACTAGGAAAACATGATTCTAACTCATATAACCAAAAAAGGATAACTAGAATTTATTAAGAATGAATCAGTAACAAAAAGATGACTCAATTGTTTAGAAGGACAGTGATATCAAATGCAATTTACTGAATAGGAAATCCAAATAGCCAATAATAAATATATACATATGTACATGTATATGTGTATATATATGTATGTACATACACACATATATATTTTTAATCTTACTGGCAATATAAGAAGGATTTATTGCTGTAACAGGGCTTCCCAGGTGGTACTAAAGAACCCACCTGCCAATGCAGGAGACATGAGACGTGGGTTCAATCCCTGGGTCAGGAAGATCCCCTGGAGGAGGGCATGGCAACCCACCTCAGTATTCTTGCCTGGAAAATCCCCATGGACAGAGGAGCCTGGAGGCTACAGTCCATAGGGCCCCACAGAGTCAAGACATGATTAAAGCAACTTAGCACTCATACATGCTCATCAGGGTAACAAGGTAACATCTGGCATTTATTTGCAAAAGTAGAAAAATGTAATAGTTCAACAAGATCCAGTTTTGGCAAGGATGTGCAACAAATGGAATTTGTGTGCTGTATGTGGATATGTAAAACAATATAATTTGGAGAGCAGTTTGGCAATATCACAAAAAGTTGAAGAAATAATGTATCTCATAACCCTGCAGTTCCATTTCTGGGTACAAAGATAGTCACTGCAGCATCATTTGTATAACTATTTGAATACATCCAAATGTCTAATGTAGACCAACATAAGAACAGATGAATAGTGGTATAATTCATATGACAAAATACTAGGAAAAACAGTTGGAAGTTAACCACCTGTCTGACCATGGTTAAGTGCTACAATAGTCCTCCTACCACAGACAACTATACAAATGGGTAGAATTTTTGAGGCAGCTGTTTTCAGACGGGACAACAGGAAGCACAAAGCTGATCCCTGAACAGAAACTCTTAAGGTGAGTCCCCCAGATCTAGCTCCTCTACTTGGAGACAATTTCTCCAACTATTGCAGAGAGCTAGAGTCTAAGCAGGGTAGAGAGAACCCACTGGGCTCAGGAGGCAGAGGCCAGACTTTGAAACAACTGACATGGCTGGAAACCACTGGGCAGAGCAAGAAAAAGGAGGGTGCCACGCAGACGGAGTTGGTGTGCGGGGCTCCCACAGGTCTATGGCTGAATGCTGGGGTGATGGTTAATTCTATCTCAACTTGACTGTACCATGGGGTGCCCAGATGTTTTGTTAATCATCATTTTTCAGTGTGTCTATGGGAGTGTTCTGGATGAGATGAACACTGAATTGGTAGACTGAGTAAAGAGATTGCTCTTTCCACAGTGGGTGGGCCTCGACCAATCCACCACCGAAGGTCTGAATAGAACAAAAGGGATGAGAAAGAATTCTCTCTGCCTGTCTTTGAGCTGGGACATCAGTCTTTTCCTGCTTTCAGACTTGGATTTGGACTAGAATTCGAACTACTGGCTCTTCTGCTTTTTGGACTGAACTACACCATCAGCTCTCCTGGGTCTCCAGCTTGCTGACTACAGATCTTGGAATTTCTCAGTTTTCTATAATGACATGAACCAATTCCTAATTCTTCCTAGTAATAATAAATATGTGTGTGTTTATCTCTAGTTTATTGGCTCTGTTTCTCTGGAGAACCCTGTATAATACAGCCAGGCTATATATGCAGAGTGAGACAAGCCGGTGCTTACCAGAAAGTGGGTAGGTACTATATGGGGCTAAGACTGGAACAGAGATACCAGAGTTAGAGCAGTCCTTGGACAAGAACATTGACAAGGGAGTTGTGGCCATGCCAAAGTGGAGGCATCCCGTAAAGGCATTTTTAACACCCTTGGCATCCAGCTGAAACAGTAGAAAAGATTCAGGGAGTCTTCTGGGCTGTTTGTCAGTTCCCTCCTATCTGAAATGGAGGTGATGGAGCTAAGAGTTTACCAAAGCAGTAAAGTTTAAAAGACAGAATACTAGGGACTTCCCAGGTGGTCCAGTGGTTGAGACTCTGTGCTTCCAATGTAGGGGGCATGGGTTCGATCCATGGTTGGGGAACTAAGATCCCACTTGCCAAGAAGCTCAGAGAAAATAATAAAAGAATACCAGAGAGAAGAGAACTGTAACAGGATTCCAGAGGTCTACAGAGCTTTCTCCTTGAGTATTCAGCACAGTACTCATTAGTATATGTTTTTGAGGAGACTCCCCAAAGCCAAAGAAAAAGCATTAGAGGAAACAGGATCTGGCACTAAAAAATGGCTAGGAAAGGTATCTGTTCCCCTGGCCAGACTGGGAAAAGCATAATTCCCAGGACCCTGGGTAGAGTACTCAGGAAGGCACTGCTGCTTCAGCAGAGGAAACGATCCTCCTTAGACTGAGCGCGGCTCTCAACCTACTTAACAGATCAAAAAGCAAAGTCTAAAAGAATCAAACTTTTCCAAGGACTTTAACTGCATCCCAAAACAAAGTTCAAGAAAACTTACAGCGATAAAAAGTGACCAGAACTTCACAAGGCAAACTTCACAATGTCTGACATCCAAAGATTATCAGGCATACAAACAAGCAGGGAAACTTGACCTGTCAGAAGGAGAATGATAAAAACTGACCCAGAGCTGACACAGAGGTTAAAACCAGCAAAGAATGACATTAAAAGTGGGACTTTAGGGACTTCCCTGGAAGCCCAGTGCTTAACCCCCTGCCAATGCAGGGGATGTGGGTTCAATCCTTGGTTCGGGAAGATCCCACATGCTGTGGAGCAACTAAGCTCTTGCAGCCCATGCTCTCGAGCCCGCATGCGGCAACAACTGCTACAACTACTAAGCCTGAGCACCTAGAGGCCGTGCCCCACGACAGGAGAAGCCACCACAGTGAGAAGCCCGAGGACTCCAACAAACAGCAGCCTTCGCTCACGACCGGAGAAAGCCTGTGAGCAGCAACGAAGACCCAGTGTAGCCAAAAAAGAAAAAAAGAAGTCATTAATAGAATTACATTTCAAATATTTGAAAAGTATAGCGATATGGAAAAGTATGAGAAGAAATAATGGCCCCAAATTTTCCAAACATAGTAAAAAAATTTTAAAAACCCACAATTCTGAAGCTTAATCCCAAGTACAAGAAATATATGCAGAGTACATCATGAGAAATGCTGGACTGGAAGAAACACAAGCTGGAATCAAGATTGCCGGGAGAAATATCAATAACCTCAGATATGCAGATGATACCACCCTTATGGCAGAAAGTGAAGAGGAACTCAAAAGCCTCTTGATGAAAGTGAAAGTGGAGAGTGAAAAGGTTGGCTTAAAGCTCAACATTCAGAAAACGAAGATCATGGCATCTGGTCCCATCACTACAGGGGAAATAGATGGAGAAACAGTGGAAACAGTGTCAGACTTTCTTTTTCTGGGCTCCAAAATCACTGCAGATGGTGACTGCAGCCATGAAATTAAAAGACGCTGACTCCTTGGAAGGAAGGTTATGGCCAACCTAGATAGCATATTCAAAAGCAGAGACATCACTTTGCCAACAAAGGTTCGACTAGTCAAGGCTATGGTCTTTCCTGTGGTCATATATGGATGTGAGAGCTGGACTGTGAAGAAGGCTGAGCGCCGAAGAATTGATGCTTTTGAACTGTGGTGTTGGAGAAGACTCTTGAGAGTCCCTTGGACTGCAAGGAGATCCAACCAGTCCATTCTGAAGGAGATCAGCCCTGGGATTTCTTTGGAAGGAATGATGCTAAAGCTGAAACTCCAGTATTTTGGCCACCTCATGCGAAGAGTTGACTCATTGGAGAAGACTCTGATGCTGGGAGGGATTGGGGGCAGGAGGAGAAGGGGACGACAGAGGATGAGATGGCTGGATGGCATCACTGACTCAATGAATGTGAGTCTGAGTGAACTCCAGGAGTTGGTGATGGACAGGGAGGCCTGGCGTGCTGCGATTCATGGGGTCGCAAAGAGTCGGACACGACTGAGTGACTGATCTGATCTGATCTGATGTATAATAGAATATTTAGAAGGCTACGAGAATGCCCAGAGCAAGATGCACGCTCAGAAAATACCTGACAAAAACAGAAACAGACTCAGATAATGGAGAACAAACTACTGGTTACCAGTGGGAAGAGGGGCAAGACGGGGTAGGAGATTAACAAACTACTATGTAGGTACAAACTACTATATATAAAATAAACTACAAAGATATGGCACATAGAATATTGCCAACATTTGATAATAATTTAAAATAGTATGTATTAGTTGCTCAGTCGTATCCAGCTCTTTGTAACTCCATGGACTGGAGCTTGCCAGGCTCCTCTGTCCATGGAATTCTGCAGGCAAGAATACTGGAGTGGGAAATATTTACAGATAAATTTAAATGTAACAAAATATATGCAAGACTTCAATACTAAAACATTACACTAAATCTGCAAATAATTTTTAGAGATATTAAAGAAGATCTAAATAGAGAGATATATGTTTATGGATTAGAATATTCAATATTGTTAAGATAGTCATTTCTCTCTCATATTGATCTATAGATTCAGTGCAATCCCAATGAAAATGTCAGGTTTTTAACTAGAAATTGATAAAGTGGTTTAAAATTTATATGGCTGTGCAAAGAACCCAGAATAGCTCAGTCAACCTAACTGACAAATAATTAAATTGGAGGTCTTACACTATCTGACTTCAAGACTTACAGCAAAAGTTATAGTAATCAAGACAGTATGTTGACATGAACACAGACATACAGGTTAATGGAACAGAAGAGAGAATCCAGAAAGACTAGCATACATGTGGTTAACCAGGGTTCTATATTGGCACCACTGTTAATTCAATGGGGAAGATGCTGGAATGTATTTGTTATCTATTACTGCATAACAAATTACCCCACAATTAAGTAGAGATGGCTGGATGGCATCACTGACTCGATGGACATGAGTTTGAGTGAACTCCAGGAGTTGGTGATGGACAATTGTGTGCTGCAATTCATGGGGTCGCAAAGAGTCAGACATGACTGAGCGACTGAACTGAACTGAACTGAACTAAGTAGCTTAACTCAACAAACCTTTCTTATCTTACAGAGCCAGGAATTTGGGAGTGGCTTAAGTGGGGGTTCTGGCTCCGGATCTTTCATGACGTGGCAGTCAAGACATTATGCTGTCATGTGTAGGGTCTGCTTCCGAGATAGCTCACTGCTTGGTTATTTGGATGGGGGCCTCAGTTCCCTGCCAGCTGTTGGCAGAAGGCCTCATTTTCTCACTACATGGACCTCTCCAAAGGGCTGTTTAAGTGTCCTCATCACATGGCAGCTGGCTTCCCACAGAGCAGTTAATCCAGAGTGAGAAAGGCGGGAAGCCACAATGCCTTTTAGGCCTTAATCTTATGTCTCACACCAACATTTGTACTGTAAACTAATCATTAAAAATCAAGTTTCACTGGAACTAAGACACACTCATTAGATTTTCTATTGTCTGTGGCTGCTTTTCCACCACAAGAGCAGAGCTCAGTAGTTGTAATAGAGACCATATGGCCTCTAAACGTAAAATATTTACTACCTGGCTGTGCTATGCATAACCTACAGTGCTTGTGTTGGTGTCTTAAACATAGTAGGTTCTCAATAAACGTGCTAGTGCTCATGAATAGTACATGTTGGTTAGTTTGTTCAATAAATATTAGCTGAGCTCCTCTACTAAATGCCAGGTAGTATCATAAGTGCTAATGATACATAGTCAACAAGACAGCTGGTTCCTACACTAATTTTCTTCATTGCAGAGGTCCAGGTTGCCTCAGAGTGTAACGTTACAAAAGTGACAGTGTTAGTCACTCATTTGTGTCTGACTCTTTGGGACCCTGTGGACTGAAGCCCATCAGGCTCCTCTGCCCACGGAATTCCCCATGCAAGAATACTGAAGAGGGTTGCCATTCCCTTCGCCAGGGGATCTTCCCACCTGGGGATAGAACCTGGTCTCCTGCATTGCAGGCAGATTCTTTACCATCTAAGCCAAAAGAGGACTCTATTGTGCTGCTTCCCACTAGAGGGCAGCCTGAAGCTTGTCCCCAGTGGATTGTTAACTCCAACAATCTAATACTGTCAGTGCAGAACTGTCATTAAGGACAAAACACCAAATTCCCAAGATGTGTATTTATTCTCTCAACAGAATTTTAAAATGTGTTGAGTTTGTCTCTGGAACTCCTGGTCTCCTGTTTTTCACCCTTTCCACCCTTCTGCCTACAGAGGTGGCATGAACCGTTACAGGCACCACTGGCAAGTTAGAAATGTGGTGGAGACAACCAGGTGTGCCTCTCACTAACAGATGAGTCAGGGTGGGGAGAAAGAGGGGATGCCTGTGAGGGATGGAGATGCCTGGTAAGCACAGGACTGCAGGCCAGAAGCGGCTCTGGGGGCAGGAACACGTGTCTGGTGTCTACCATGTTAAGAGAAGAAATACATCCCTTCCAGTTGTTAGTTCACCATTTACTGTGCACCCCCTACCTGCTCTGTGCTACCCAGTATACAACAACACGGACCACAGACATGGTACCAGCCCTCAAGGAGGATGCAGTTTAACAAAGAAGTCAGACATTAAATAGTAAGAAAAGCACTGAAAGTACCAAATTAGTCAATAGTAAAGACTGTTTCGATTACTAATAGTATAAGAAACCAATAAAGAATGCAGTGGTGGACTTCCCTGGTGGTCCAGTGGTTAAGAATCTGCCTGCCAAAGCAGGGGACACCGGTTCAATCCCTAGTCCAGGAATCCCCACGTACCACAGAACAACAGCCCGTGTGCCATAACTTCTGAAGCCTGTGCTTCACAACAACGAAAAGCCCACACACCGCAACTAGAGAGTAGCCCCCGCTTGCTGCAACCAGAGAAAGCCTGGGCACAGCAACAAAGGCCAAGTGCAGCCGCCCCACCAAAAGTGCAGTGGCAAAAACCAACCATTATCCTCAGAGAGTCTTTGATGCTAGTGGACTGGTTTGCTTCTGCTACTCAGTATTTGAAAGCTCAACTAGGAAGGCCCAAAGGCTAGGAATGACCCATGGTAGGAGGCTGGCATCACTTAGATGCCTCTTCACTCACATTGCTAACAGCTGTCAGCTGGGACATCTGCTGAATTACGGGCCGGGAACACGTACACATTTCTTCTCCGTGCTGGGTCTCCATGTAGATTACCGTGTGCTTCCTTGGAGTATGGCAGCTTAGTTCTGAGAGCCAGTGTTCCCAGAGGGAACTGAACCATCAGTTCAGTTCAGTTCAGTCACTCAGTTGTGTCCGACTCTTTGCGACCTCATGAATCGCAGCACGCCAGGCCTCCCTGTCTATCACCAACTCCCGGAGTTCACTCAGACTCACATCCATCGAGTCGGTGATGCCATCCAGCCATCTCATCCTCTGTCGTCCCCTTCTACTCTTGCCCTCAATCCCTCCCAGCATCAGAGTCTTCTCCAATGAGTCAACTCTTCGCATGAGGTGGCCAAAGTACTGGAGTTTCAGCTTTAACATCATTCCTTCCAAAGAAATCCCAGGGCTGATCTCCTTCAGAATGGACTGGTTGGATCTCCTTGCAGTCCAAGGGACTCTCAAGAGTCTTCTCCAACACCACAGTTCAAAAGCATCAATTCTTCGGCACTCAGCTTTCTTCACAGTCCAACTCTCACATCCATATGTGACCACAGGAAAAAACATAGCCTTGACTAGACGGACTTTGTTGGCAAAGTAATGTCTCTGCTTTTGAATATGCTATCTAGGTTGGTCATAACTTTCCTTCCAAGGAGTAAGCGTCTTTTAATTTCATGGCTGCAGTCACCATCTGCAGTGATTTTGGAGCCCAGAAAATAAAGTCTGGCACTGTTTCCACTATTTCCCCATCTATTTCCCATGTAGTGATGGGACCAGATGCCATGATCTTCGTCTTCTGAATGTTGAGCTTTAAGCCAACTTTTTTACTGTCTACTTTCACTTTCATCAAGAGGCTTTTTAGTTCCTCTTCACTTTCTGCCATAAGGGTGGTGTCATCTGCATATCTGAGGTTATTGATATTTCTCCCAGCAATCTTGATTCCAGCTTGTGCTTCTTCCAGCCCAGCATTTCTCATGATGTACTCTGCATAGAAGTTAAATAAACAGGGTGACAATATATAGCCTTGACGTATTCCCTTTCCTATTTGGAACCAGTATGTTGTTCCATGTCCAGTTCTAACTGTTGCTTCCTGACCTGCATATAGGTTTCTCAAGAGGCAGGTCAGGTGGTCTGGTATTCCCATCTCTTTCAGAATTTCCCACAGTTTATTGTGATTCACACAGTCAAAGGCTTTGGCATAGTCAATAAAGCAGAAATAGATGTTTTTCTGGAACTCTCTTGCTTTTTCCGTGATCCAGCGGATGTTGGCAATTTGATCTCTGGTTCCTCTGCCTTTTCTAAAACCAGCTTGAACATCAGGAAGTTCACGGTTCACGTATTGCTGAAGCCTGGCTTGGAGAATTTTCAGCATTACTTTACTAGTGTGTGAAATGAGTGCAATTGTGCAGTAGATTGAGCATTCTTTGGCATTGCCTTTCTTTGGGATTGGAATGAAAACTGACCTTTTCCAGTCCTGTGGCCACTGCTGAGTATTCCAAATTTGCTGGCATATTGAGTGCAGCACTTTCACGGCAGCATCTTTCAGAATTTGAAATAGCTCCACTGGAATTCCATCACCTCCACTAGCTTTGCTCGTAGTGATGCTTTCTAAGGCCCACTTGACTTCACATTCCAGGATGTCTGGCTCTAGGTCAGTGATCACACCATCATGATTATCTGGGTCGTCAAGATCTTTTTTGTACAGTTCTTCCATGTATTTAAACATTGTGATAAGTTAAAAAATGCACTGTATGGACTCAATAGCAAAATGGAGATTTAACAGAGAAAAGAATCAGTGAATCTAAAGATGTATCTGTAGAAATGATCCAATCTAAGAAAAAGAGACAAAACAAAACAAAAAAAAAGCATTAAGTGTCTAAGGGACAACAACAGAAGATCTAAAACACTCATGTCACTGGAGTCCCAGAAGGAGGGGAGAAAGAGCACAGCACACAAAAACTATTTTAAGAAATAATGGCTGAAAACTTCTCAAATTTGGCAAAAGACATAAACCTGCCAATTCAAATACCTGAGCAAACCCTAAAAGAATAAACTCAAATAAGTCAGCATCCTGATACATCATAATCAAATGTCTGAAAATTAAAGAAAAAATATCTCGAAAACAGGTGGCGAAAAACAAAGTATTACCTACAGAGAAAGAACAATTTGAAATACTACAGATTCTCATCAGAAACCATGGAGGGGAGAAGGAAATAACAAAACATTTTTAAAGTGCCAAAAGAAAAAAAATGACAATGCACAATTTTATATCCAGTGAAAATATCTTTCCAGAAAGAATGTGAACTAAAAATATCAAGAGATGTAGGAAATGAAGTGATCTGCCACTATTAGACCTGCTCTAAAAAAAGTGACAAAGGAAGAGTTCTCCAAATAAAAAGAAATTAACAGAAGTTTGAAATATCAGGAATGAAGAAAAAGCAATTTTTAGGGCAAATATCTGTGTGAATACAATCTCTTGAATTTTTAGTTATGTTTGATCAGATCAGATCAGATCAGTCGGTCAGTCATGTCCGACTCTTTGTGACCCCATGAACTGCAGCACGCCAGGCCTCCCTGTCCATCACCAACTCCTGGAGGTCACTCAGACTCACATCCATCGAGTCAGTGATGCCATCCAGCCATCTCATCCTCTGTCGTCCCCTTCTCCTCCTGCCCCCAATCCCTCCCAGCATCAGAGTCTTCTCCAGTGAGTCAACTCTTCGCATGAGGTGGCCAAAATACTGGAGTTTCAGCTTTAGCATCATTCCTTCCAAAGAAATCCCAGGGCTGATCTCCTTCAGAATGGACTGGTTGGATCTCCTTGCAGTCCAAGGGACTCTCAAGAGTCTTCTCCAACACCACAGTTCAAAAGCATCAATTCTTCGGCGCTCAGCCTTCTTCACAGTCCAGCTCTCACATCCATACATGACCACAGGAAAGACCATAGCCTTGACTAGGCGAACCTTTGTTGGCAAAGTAATGTCTCTGCTTTTGAATATGCTATCTAGGTTGGTCATAACTTTCCTTCCAAGGAGTAAACGCCTTTTAATTTCATGGCTGCAGTCACCATCTGCAGTGATTTTGGAGCCCAGAAAAGGAAAGTCTGACACTGTTTCCACTGTTTCTCCATCTATTTCCCATGTAGTGATGGGACCAGATGCCATGATCTTCGTTTTCTGAACGTTGAGCTTTAAGCCAACCTTTTCACTCTCCACTTTCAGCTTCATCAAGAGGCTTTTAGTTCCTCTTCACTTTCTGCCATAAGGGTGGTGTCATCTGCATATCTGAGGTTATTGATATTTCTCCCAGCAATCTTGATTCCAACTTGTATTTCTTCCAGTCCAGCATTTCTCATGATGTACTCTGCATATAAGTTAAATAAGCGGGTGACAATATACAGCCTTGACGTACTCCTTTTCCTATTTGGAACTAGTCTGTTGTTCCATGACCATGTTTGATAGATGAAAACAAAATTATAATGTTGTCTCATGTGGTTCTCTATGTAGAGGTAAAATTTGAAACAATAATGTCATAAAGGGAAGAAAAGGGACCTAAAGGTGGTAAAGTTTCTACATTCTGATTGAACTTGTAAAGATTGATACTACCGGTAACCTATCATAAGTATGTGTAACATAATCTCAACAGTAACCACTGAAAACCTATACAACAAAAGCTACATTAAAAAAATCTATAGCTATATTAGGGAGGGTACCTGGTGGCTCAGATGGTAAAGAATATACTTGCAATGCAGGAGACCCAGGTTTGATCCCTAGGCCAGGAAGATCCCCTAGAGAAGAAAGTGGCAACCCATTCTAGTATTCTTGCCTGGAGAATCCCATGGACATAGGAGCCTGGTGGGCTATAGTCCATGGGGTCAGAAAGAGTCGAACATGACTGAGCGACTAACACATTCACTTTCACAGCTATATTAAAATGACATACTAAAAAATGTTCAAGTATCCATCCCATAAGAGGGCAAGAAAAGGGAAAAGGAAGCACCAAAGAAGCAGGAACAAATAGAAAATAAGTAAAATGGCAGACTTAAATACTAACCAATCAAAAATTATATTAAATGTAAATCATCTAAACAGGCCAATTAAGAAAACAGAGATTATCAGAATATATTCTTCTAAAACTATGAGTCAGAGTGATGTCACACAAAATGACAGAGTAGGAACTAGTTTGTCCCTTCACCAAAGCAATCATTGAGCTACAAAGAATGACTGAAATCAACTATTTTGTAACTCAGAACATGACCAGAAACTTTTAACAACCTGAGGAGTCCTTCTAACAATGAAGGGAAAGGTTGCTGGTCTTTCACAAGTGAAGAACATGTGCAAACTAGTCAATATCCCTCATTCCTCAGACATGCTGCAGCTGTATAGGATAGCAGCCTATGTTCCTGAAGAAGCTGCCTGATGCCCGAGTAGACAGTGGAAACACTGTCCTCCCAAAGTTTGGGGTCACACAGTTTGATTGGTCAGATGGGTCCTTGAAGATCAGCATTGATGCTTGCCTTGGATTTGACCCTACTGGCAAATCTCTGTTTTCTTTGGCTTTTCCTGGAGCATCTATCTGATTAAAAGAGACAGAATACACCTCCCCTAGCTCCCTATTTAGAGTCAAACATTTAAGAAAATCAGGTCCTATGTCAGGTCACTGACAGACAGCAGAGAAAATGGAACAGAAACTTCAGTGATCACAGAAAAACAAGGAATACACATTTTGCAAAGACAGTTTGTAAAAGTAACAGTTCCAGCCCTCAACAAGCCAGAACTAGCAATCCCTGATGAGTAAGAATCACATTTTGAGGGGGGAGGAGCTAAGATGGCGGACGAGTAGGACGGGGAGAATACTTTCTCCTCCACAAATCCATTAAAAGAACATTTGAATGCTGAATAAATTCTACAAAACAACTTCTGAATGCCGGCAGAGGACATCAGGCACTTAGAAAGACAATTCATTGTCTTCAAAAGGAGATTACGAGCCCTGCGGTAACTCCTTTTGCAGAGAGGCGGTGTGGACACCAGCATTTGCTATTAGCAAGCAGGGGCTGGGTTAAGAGGAGCGGCGCGGCCTGCATCGCTTTGAGAAAGGATTTGGCCTGGCTATCTCGAGCGCTATCTGAGCGAAATGACCAGACTGTCGGTTATCTACTACATCAAAAGCCAGCCCTAACTTAAGACACCACCAGGACTACGTACGGAACAAAGGACTGCACAGAGTTGGCCGGCTGCAGGCCATCCCACTCTAGTGACAGGCAGCCAGGGCCGGAGGCGAGCAATCACAGCCCTAGAGAGACACTGTCTACAAAACTGTAAGTAGGTTTCTGTGCTGACTCACGCTTCTTGGGGCTCTGGATGGTCAACATCTGCCTGAGAAAGTGCACTGGTTGTATACCCAGAAAACTGAGCGGCAGGTAGGCAATAAGTTGCAACAGCTGCGCTTGCTAAACACTTCATCACCTGCGCTACTCGGATCTGGGGAGGGCATAAAACACAGACTCAACGGAGTCTGTGCTTCTGAGGATAATCGGAGTGCCTGAACCTGGCCGGCTTAAATTTGGGTGTTCATCTCTGCCCCCTCTGTAACAGGGCAGAGATCAGATATTGAAAAGACCAGTAAACCGCCTCAAGAAAGAGAATTCAACAAACTACCAGAATATAGTAAGGACACTCTAAACTTGGCAGTTTTAACAAAATGAAGAGACAAAAGAATACCCAGCAGCTAAAGGAACAGGATAGATGCCCACCAAACCAAACCAAAGAGGAAGAGATAGGGAATCTACCTGATAAAGAATTCCGAATAATGATAGTGAAATTAATCCAAAATCTCGAAATCAAAATGGAATCACAGTTAAAGAGTCTGGAGACAAGGATTGAGAAGATGCAAGAAAGGTTTAACAAGGACCTAGAAGAAATAAAAAAGAGTCAACACATAATGAATAATGCAATAACTGAGATCCAAAACACCCTGGAGGTAACAAATAGTAGAATAACAGAGGCAGAAGCTAGGATTAGTGAATTAGAAGATAGAATCCTAGAAATAAATGAATCAGAGGAGAAAAAAGAAAAACGAATCAAAAGAAATGAGGACAATCTCAGAGACCTCCAGGATAACATTAAATGCTACAACATTCGAATCATAGGAGTTCCAGAAGAAGATGATAAAAAGAAAGACCATGAGAAAATACTTGAGGAGATAATAGTTGAAAACTTCCCTAAAATGGAGAAGGAAATAACCACTCAAGTTCAAGAAATCCAGAGAGTCCCTAACAGGATAAACCCAAGGCGAAACACCCCAAGACACATATTAATCAAATTAACAAAGATTAAATATAAAGAACAAATATTAAAAGCAGCAAGGGAAAAACATCAAATAACTCACAAGGGAAGTCCCATAAGGCTAACAGCTGATCTTTCAATAGAAACTCTCCAAGCCAGGAGGGAATGGCAAGACATAATTAAATGATGAAAGAAAATAACTTACAGCCTAGATTATTGTATCCACCAAGGATCTCATTCAAATATGAAGGAGAAATCAAAAGCTTCACAGATAAGCAAAAGTTGAGAGAATTTAGCACCACTAAACCATTTCTCCAACAAAAACTAAAGGACATTCTCTAGATAGGAATCAAAGCCACTTCAGTACTCTTGCCTAGAAAATCCCATGGATAGAGGAGCCTGGTAGGCTGCAGTCCATGGGGTCGCTACGAGTTGGCCGCGACTGAGCGACTTCATTTTCACTTTTCACTTTCACGCAATGGAGAAGGAAATGGCAACCCACTCCAGTGTTCTTGCCTGGAGAATCCCAGGGATGGCAGAGCCTGGTGGGCTGCTGTCTATGGGGTTGCACAGAGTCGGACACGACTGAAGCGACTTAGCAGCAAAAGGGTGTATAAATTCGAACCCAAAACAATAAAGTAAATCCTATTTATCAATAATTGCTTTGAACGTTAATGGGCTGAATGCCCTAATCAACAGACAAAGACTGGCCGAATCGATACAATAACAAGACCCCTACATACCTTGTCTACAAGAGACAACCAAAAGACTAAAATGGGTCAAATGGATACAAATGTCTACAAGAGAACCACCTTAAAATAGGGGATATATAGTGACTGAAAATGAAGGGCTGGAAAAAGATTTTCTATGCAAATATGGACCAAAAGAAAACAGGAGTAGCAATACTCATATCAGATAAAACTGACTTTAAAGATCCTGAAAAGGAGACAATCAAGGTTATACATAACGACTTAAAGGAACAATCCAAAAAGAAGTTATAACAATTATAAATATATATGCACCCAACATTGGAGCATTGATATATCTAAGACAAACATTGGTTAATATGACAGAAGGAATATGCAACAATACAGTAATAGTGGGAGACTTTAATACCCCACTCATACATCTGGCTGTAATAGACAAAGTAAAGAGGAAAACATATTCACTTATGAGCCTCAAAAAATTCAGTTCACTCAGGAGAGTTAAAAAAAATAGACTTATTTGTTCACTCTGTAAAGGTTTATTGACTATTTTATGGGTCTGGTACCACTTTGGGTAGTAGGGAGGAAGAAGTGACAAATGTGATCCTGTCCTAAATTGTTGTAAAGATATACCTACCAATACAAAATACCAAGATGTGCCTAAGATGAGGACACCCAAACTGGACTTTTAGTTTCCTGAACTTTTCATTTCCAGATCAAACCTCCTAATTTAGGATGAATTCAACATGATTTTTTTAAGTGTTCTTTGTGATAAAAAACAGAAAGCCATTAGTTATGAAATTACATATACTCCTCCCCACCATCACTCCCCTTCTTTCTTCCCATTTCCCTCCCACCCTCATTGATCCTTTCCTTTGTCCATTTTCCCCTGCAAAAAAATAAAAAAGAATCACATTTTGAGACTTATCACATTGTAACACTTTGAGTAGGAAATGGCAACCCTCTCCAGTATTCTTGCCTGGGAAATCATATGGACAGAGGAACCTGGTAGGCTACAGTATATAGGGTCACAAAGAGTTGGACATGACTGAGCCACTGATGACACATTACACCACTTAGAATATACAGCTCTCAACAAAATATTTAAAACAAAGAAATGGGAAAGTATGGGCCATTCACAAGAAAAAAAGAAAGCAATTAGCCCAGACACTGGACTACCTAAACAAAAACTTTAAATCAAGCATCTTAAGTTCAATGAGCTTAGGAAACCATGGACAAAGAAACTAAAGGAAATCAGGAAGGTAATGGATGAACGAAATAAGAACATTACTAAAAAGAATTATAGAAAGGAATCAATCAGAAATCCTGGACTGAAAAGTACATTGACCGAAATGAAAAATTCACTAGAGGGTTTCAGCAGCAGATTTGAGAAGTAAAAGACTAGCGGACTTCGAGACGGATCCTCTGAAGTTATCCAGCCTGAGGAGCAGAAAGAAAACTAAGGGAAGACACCAAAGAGACCCTGGGGGGCCTGAGGAGAAGCAGTAAGAATGCAAAGAACAGTGCCTTTCCTGGTGGTCCAGTGGCTAAGACTCAGGTGCTCCCAACCCAGGGGGTCCGAGATTGATCCCTGGTCAGGGAACTAGATCCCACAGGACACAACTAAAAGACCCTGCATGCTGCAATGACGATCAAAGATCTGGTGCAGCCAAATAAACAAAAAGAAAGAAAGTGGGCTAAAAAATGCAAAGCAAGGGGACAACTGTATATAGAACCTGGAATCCCATAGAACAATGGGGCTACAAGGCTGGTTAAGAGTCACATCTGACAGGTTCATGCCTTTGTAACTATGGGAATTTAGTGAACACACAAGAAGGGGGGGGGAATGGGAAAGAAAGTGAATTATTTTGACTTCAGATTTAGAAAGAGCCTGAGATATGAAAAGAGGCACACAAGGGATTCCCTGGTGGCTCAGATGGTAAAGAGTCTGCCCACAGTGTGGGAGAGCCAACTTTGATCCCTGGGTAGGGAAGATCCCCTGGAGAAGGAAATGGCAACCCATTCCAGTATTCTTGCCTGGAAAAATCCCAAAGACGGAGGACTACAGTCCATAGGGTCACAAAGAGTTGGACACGACTGAGCAACTTCACTTTCACTTTAGAAAGAGTCTGAGATACAAAAAAAGGCACACAAGTTCCTACAGACAAAATGCTGTCTTAGAGCTTAGAAGTCTTGTTACTTGAGAACTAAAAACCATCTAAAACCACCCTTGTAACTGAGAAGACGGTGTAGCAGACCAGCATCTGTTAAAAGAGGGCCAGGAACAGAATCCTGAAGAGAGAGATGTTGCTGAGATGAGCAGAATCATGTCCCAACATCGTGGGACCCATGAGGACGGGGGCAAACTCCAGCAAGGAAGGCCAACAAAGAACGGCTGGGGCCCTCACTAAGCGACAAACGCTGTGCACCTATTAAGCACTGAGTTCAGTTCAGTTGAGTCGCTCAGTCGTGTCTGACTCTTTGTGACCCCATGAATCACAGCACACCAGGCCTCCCTGTCCATCACCATCTCCCGGAGTTCACTCAAACTCACGTCCATCGTCCATCGAGTCGCCTCGTAATTATGACGTGCTTGACAAACCCCAACAAAAACCGCTCTGTCCACCACATCATCGGAGTCGGAAGCTGCTGGTGACCAGCTCAGAGGGACGCCTGAGACACTTATGCGGCCTGAGGGCGTGGAAGGGGCTTACCCAAGCGCGCACCTCCAGGTGAGGGTGGACGGTCTGGCCACGGCCCCGGTAACAAGCCAGCCCAGGCGGCTGCAGCCCGCGAGGCTCCGACGTTTGCCAGCCTAGGCCGCGAAGACCTGTCAGCCTCGCTGACCAGAGGGCCCAGAAGGACACGAACCCGCGTGGTCCCAACATGCACCGCGCCTGTCTCGCGTCACTGAGGGCGACTCGCGAGAGGGGCAGGAGGGAGCTGGTTGCCAGGCAACCGGGGGTTGGGAAGAGGGGTAGTAGAGGAGGGGAGGGTAGTAGGTTGCTGCCTTCTCCCAGAGAACCTGTGGTTTTAGGTAGAAGCTCCGTGAAGAGCGATGGTGAGGAGCCAAAAGGACTTTTCTTTACTGCTCATACTAATAGAACAGGTGTTAGCTGTTCAGTTTGGGCCAGGTTGTATTGTGACAGCAAATGATTTTTCCATGCTTGATTTGGGTTTTTTGAGCATGTCGGCTCTCTCCGGGGTGTGGTAAAATATTGATTGATCTGAATTAAGGTCTCCATTTGATTGTTGTCAACTTCAGCTGGTCTACCTGACTGTGGAACATTGTCCAGTGAGAAATTTCCAGCATGAAACTTCAAAAACCACTTTTGATCTGTTTGATCAGTCACATAACACCTTCTCCGTACACTGCACAAATCTTTTTCTGCATTTCAATTATGCTTTTACCTTTTTTGAAGTAATAAAGCATAATATGCAGAAAATGTTGCTTTATTTACTTCCATCTTCAATATCAAAATGGCTACACAAAATTCACCAGTTTTGATAAGGTTTTTTAAACACATGCTATTATGACAGCCATCATACAATCAAAAAAATGTTTCTAATGAACATTTATCTCTAAATCAATTCAAATAGAACTCCTTTAAGGGGTTTTATAACTAACTTGGTAATAGCATCCAAAGGCAGAAAAATATCACCTAAACGTTTTGTAATATACATGCATAGACATGCACATATAAGCAAATGCAGAGATATTGTAGCTTTCATTTAAAAATTTTAGCCATGAGTCAGTAAAACTTAGTAATACAAATTCACTGGTTTATACCCATTTTATATTTTTGGCCATGGGGCATGTGGCATATTAGTTCCCTGACCAGAGATCAAGAGATCCAGAGATCAAGACTCTGTGTTGCAAGCACAGAGTCTTAACCACTGGACCACCACGGAAGCCCTTATACCCACTTTATATTTTTATCCAAATTTTATCCCATGGCAAATGGGACAAGTTGAGGTTATGTACTCAATATGAGGGCTAATTCTTTTTATCATTATTTATGGAGCAGGTCTCTAAGATTTTTGTTTGCCCTGGATAGGTAATCTGATGGAAGCTGAGAACTACATTTCAGGTTGATGACTGAGGAGACATCTAGCCACTGTCTGGAAGTCTCCAAAGTTCATCTGAGTGGCAGGGAAGAGGTTGAAGCAGACCCAATGTGGGGATGTCGGAAGTTTCCCAGAGAAACCAATGACATTCCTCTTATCCTCAGTAGAATCATGTCAGCAAGGGAGAGGAAAACAGGTTGGTGAACCATAGTTGGCAGTGGTTGGAGAAGGGGATTTCAGTTGACAGAAGTTCCCATGAAGGAGCAGGACCACATAGAACCAAAGAAACCTGAAACAATAGCTCCCATCAAGAACTGAATATCGGCTTACAAGGCCAACTTCTGACCACAGAACGCTTTTTAAAATTTTTTCTTTTTCTTTTAATAATTTTTATATTTAAATTTTAATTAAAAGTTTCTTAAAAATTTATTTTTTGGCCGTGCCTCATGGCTTGTGGGAATGCCAGTTCCCTGACCAGGAATTGACCCCGGTCCACGGGAGTGAAAGTGCCGAATCCTAACCACTAGGCCATCAGGGAACTCCTCTGCTGGCCCCTCCACCCCCTGAATTATTTCAAATATCTCATTATCAGCCCAGCTGAACAACAAATGCTCCTGGCAGTGTTGAATACCCTCCTCCTTTTCTTTTTTAAAAACCAAAGGCACATGTATGCCCGCTGAAAGTGTGAGTTGCTCAGTTGTGTCTGACTCTTTGCAACCCCATGTAGCCCACCAAATCCATGGAATTGTCCAGGCAAGAATACTGGAGTGGGTAACCATCCCCTTCACTAGCAGATCTTTCCAACCCATGGATTGAACCTGGGTCTCCCGCGCTGTGGGCAGATTCTTTTACCATCTGAGCCACCAGGGAAGTCTTGACTCAAAACTAAAACCAGTAAGACTTACGTGATTTTTTAGCAGGGGTCTCCCCAAAGAGGGTGCCAAAGATGCAGCCCTCTACAGAACTGGAGCCACTCCCAAAGAGAGCCCAGAGAAAGAGAGTTTCCCTCAGAGAGCTGGGAACAATTGGAAGGACATCAGCTGCAAATGGGGTACAGCCCACATTTCTGTACAGCCATATTCTTGGGAACCCTACCCAATAGTTGGCCTCCTACACAGGAAAGAACTGACAATTTTCACACTTTAGCAGGAGGAAAGCCAAGACAAGCTCCCAGGATACAAAATGAGACAAAGAGGAAAGCAGGAACTGACCAACAGGAGAAAGTGAAAGTCGCTCAGTTGTGTCTGACTCTTCACGACCCCATGGACTATACGGGATTATTCTCCAGGCCAGAATACTGGAGTGGGTAGCCATTCCCTTCTCCAGGGGATCTTCCCCGACCCAGGGATCAAACCTGAATCTCTAATGCCTGCTGCTTTGGCAGGTGGGTTCTTTTCCACTAGCACCACCTGGAAAGCCCAACCTAAATATATATTATCCATAAAAATTTAATGTTTTGAGTGTTTAGATAGCCCATGTTTCCCTGCTGGTTTATAATGCCATCTGTTGAACACTACTGCGTGGAAATAGAAAGCACATTGATGCTTGCCAGGGACTGGGGAGAGGGGTGAATAGGGACTGACAGCTTAATGGGTACCATGCTTTCTTTTGGGGTGATGACAATGTTTGGCAACTATTGATAGACTGAGGTGCTGTTTAAATAAAATGTGAATGAAATGTTCTAAAGAGTTAATTTTATGTTATGTGAATTTCACCTCAATTTTATGAAACAACAATGGGTGGCCATTGAAAGGTTTTAGAAAGCAGAGCGGGTGACTGGGGAGGGGCAGGCCAGAGGAGAAGATGGCTAGTTAGTATCACCAACTCAATGAACTTGAGTTTGAGCAAGTTCTGGGTGACAGTGAAGGACAGAGGAGCCTGGCATGCTGCAGTCCACGGGGTTGCCAAGAGCTGGACACAACTGAGGGACCGAACAACAGAGGCTGACAAGATCAGATATAACTTGGAGGGCAGATGATTACTCCAGCTACAGAATGAGGATGGCGTGAGAGGGGCGGAATTCAGGCAGGTGGAAGATTTAGGAGATTATTGAGGTTATGAAGTTATGAGGACGATGAGGTGTTATATTACACCGTGCTTAAGATCCCCAGTGTAACGTCCCACATACTTCAGATGGCATTCGAGGACTTCTATAATTGGGCTCTGACTTGGTCACTCTCGGCTGGTAAGGGCTTCTGTTATTCCTCAAACTCTCATTCACTGCTGTTAGCTTTGCTTGGCGTATCCTTCCCCTGCCAACTTTTCCTTATCTTTAGGTTTTAGCCTAAAAGTCATTTCTACATGGAAGCTTCCTCTGACCTCCTTGAATGTATTAGCTCCCTTTCAATGTATTAGCTCCCTTTCAATGTCCTTTACACGCACCCTTTGGTCGTGCATCACATTTGTTCAGTGTCAGGAGGATGGCTTGTCCCTGGCACTGTATCCTTTGTGCCTTAAACGCAGTAGACATGGAGTCAGAATTTGTGGGAAGAAAAAGTGAATCTGCACCTCAAGGAAGTTGCTTCTCAGTCCAGTTCAGTCACTCAGTTGTGTCTGACTCTTTGAGACCCCATGGACTGCAGCACGCCAGGCTTCCCTGTTCATCACCAACTGGAGCTGCTCAAACTCATGTCCATCGAGTTGGTGATGCTATCCAACTGTCTCACCGTCTGTCCTCCCCTTCTCCTCCTGCCTTCAATCTTCCCCAGCATCAGGGTCTCTGATTTCTGCCATATTTCAGTCTCTACCTGCTCTGACTTCTTTTGAGCCTTGAAACATGCTTACATCTTATTTCTTAAAAGCTTTCTCTTGATGCCATCATTTCCTAAAGTTATTGCCTACTTTTCTCTTTGGAGACTGCTAGGTTTCTTGAAATAATGTTTCAGCCCTCCCACCCTTCAGTTTCTAATGTACGTGTCTGTCTTCTTCCCATGTTTGGAAGATTCTTGAAGAAGGAACCATCACTTATTTTTCCCTCTCCTGTAGACTCTTGTATACAATAACAACACAGCAATGTTTGCTGATTCTAGAGGATGTACCTGTTGTAATAGTTTTCATTTTAAACAATGTAGGAGGGATCTCCCTGGTGGTCCAATGGTTAAGACTATATGCTTTCACTGAAGAGCACCCAGGTTCACTCTCTGGTCAGGAAACTAAATCCTGAAAGATGCCTGGCATGGCTAATATATATTATATATAAAATATACAATATACATATTATATAATATATAATAATATATAACAACATATCACAAATATTATATACTATCTATATAATATATAATATGTATATTATACATATTATAGAAGACTCTTGAGAGTCCCTTGGACTGCAAGGAGAACCAACCAGTCCATTCTGAAGGAGATCAGCCCTGGGATTTCTTTGGAAGGAATGATGCTAAAGCTGAAACTCCAGTATTTTGGGCACTTCATGCAAAGAGTTGACTCATTGGAGAAGACTCTGATGCTGGGAGGGATTGGGGGCAGGAGAAGGGGACGACAGAGGATGAGATGGCTGGATGGCATCACTGACTCAATGGATGTAAGTCTGAGTGACCTCTGGGAGTTGGTGATGGACAGGGAGGCCTGGCGTGGCTGAGGCTGCAGTTCATGGGGTCGCAAAGAGTCGGACATGACTGAGTGACTGATCTGATGTATATTATATAATATATATTAATATATAGGCAAAGCTATGGTTTTCCATATATATTATATCATTTATATATTATAATTATGCATAATATATAATAGATTATATTTATATATTATATAATCACTATATTATATAAAATTATATATTATATAAAATATAAAAAATATATAGTCAAAGCTATGGTTTTTTCCAGTAGTCATGTATGAGTTGTGAGTAAAAGTCACTCAGTCGTGTCCGACTCTTTGCAACCCCATAGACTATATAGTCCATGGAATTCTCCAGGACAGAATAGTGGAATGGGTATTCTTTCCCTTCTCCAGATCTTCCAAACCCAGGGATTGACCCCAGGTCTCCCATATTGCAGGCAGATTCTTTACCAGTTGAGCCACAAGAGAAGCCCAAGAATAGGTTTGGGCTACCTTGAGTGGGTAGGCTATCCCTTCACCAGCAGATCTTCCTGACCCAGGAATTGAACCGCGGGCTCCTGCATTGCAGGCGGATTCTTTATCAACTGAGCTATCAGAGTTGGACCATAAAGAAGGCTGAGCGCTGAAGAATTGATGCTTTTGAACTGTGGTGCTGGAGAAGACTCTTGAGAGTTCCTTGGACTGCAAGGAGATCAAACCAGTTAATCCTAAAGGAAATCAACCCTGAATAGTCATTGGAAGGACTGATGCTGAAGCTAAAGCGCCAATACTTTCGCCACCTGATGCAAAGAGCTGACTCATTAGAAAAGACCCTGATGCTGGGAAAGATGGAAGGCAGGAGGAGAAGGGGATGACAGAGGACAAGATGGTTGGCTTGCATCACCAATTCAATGAAGATGAGTTTGAGCAAGCTCCAGGAGATGGTGAAGGACAGGGAAGCCTGGCATGCTGCAGTCCATGGGGCTGCAAAGAATCGGACATGACTGAGTGACTGAACAATAGCCTGTAAGCTCCAGTAGTGCAGGACCACATCTATTTTTGCTTTCCATGGTGTTCCCAGTTCCTGGTAGAGTAGATCCTTGAAAAGAGAACAATTAATATGTGAAAGTAACTTTTGATGACAGGGAACATAAAGGCTTCATTAAGCATTTCAGAGCATGTGCAATGAATGGATACAGGAAGTGTGTGTAAGAGTGTGGTATAAAAAGAGAGTTCATTCACTCCATAATGTTTAAACTTACATTGGGTAATGTGTAGAGGCTGATGACAACTATGGTGAGCAAGATTAAACTTCACTGGCTTTATTTTTTAATTTTTGGCCACACCGTGTGCAAAAATGCAGCAAAAACCACAAAACAAAACACATTCATAGGCAAGGGTCCCTCTGTATTTATCCAGATCATCTCCCGCCCTGAGCACTTGCACCACTTTCCTCCTCTTATCTTGATTCTTTGCCCTCCTGTCCCATGGACAGAGGAGCCCGGCAGGCTACAGTCCATGGAGTCACCAAGAATTGGGCAGATTGACTAAACACAAAAACCACTTGCTTCCTTTTCTCTGTTCTTGATGAATTTTGGGCAGTTCTCCTCCTTGCCAATCCCAGGTCTTCCCTATCTTCCTCCCTCCCTGGTAGGTCCCCTTGGCTTAACACATTGGCAGCATTAAGTTAGACAGCAAAGTCCTCTTGCAGCCGATCCCATTCTGTCAGCTCCCTCTGTAAATCCTCTGGTAGCTGTGACTGGCTTGCTCTCAATCCCCTTATGACTGGCAGCTCTGGCCCTGAGCAGAATACACCCCATGCAACTTTAAGATGGCAGATGATTTTCACAGGTTTAGGATGGACAGGGGTTTCCCAGGTGGCACTAGTGGTAAAGAATCCCCCTGCTGGTGCAGGAGATGCGAATAAAGTTTGATCCCTGGGTTGGGAAGATGTCCTGGAGTAGGAAGTGGTACTCCACTCCAGTATACTTACCTGAGAAATTCCATGGGCAGAAGAGCCTGAACATACTTATCCTAGGATGAAGAAAATATCCATAGCTTGAGACTGGAGATTTCAGGCAGAGACCTGGTCTTCCAAATAAATTCCAGTACTATATTGCACACTTGACGCCCTCTGACCATTCCCAAGGACAAGCAAGCACAGAGGAAGGAAAAGCTCTAAGGGGTGCAAATTAATGTGTTTTTTTTTTTTTCTCTAAAGTAGCAAAGGAAGACTTGCCTGGTGGTCCAATGGTTAAGAATCTGCCTGTCAATGCAGGGGGCACAGGTTTGATCCCTGGTCTGGGAAGAGTCCACATACTGTGGGGCAACTAAGCCAGTGTGCCATAACTACTAAAGCCCAGGTACCCTAGAGCCTGTGCCCTGCAACCAAAAGCCACTGCATTGAGAAGCCTGCGCACTGCAATCAGAGAACAGCCCCTGCTCGCTGTAACTGGAGAAAGCCCACGGGCAGCAATAAAGACCTAGCACAGCCAATAAATAAATAAAGGACTGTCGGGACCGGCCACGGACAGGCACTCCATTCGTGACAAAGGTCATGAGGAAGGAGGCTCGACAAACGCAATGGCGAGATAGAACCTCAGGAGTGCCCCCGGATATTCTGGAGCATCTACCCCCAAAAACCAGAGTCTGCCTGCTTTACTGCTTTGTGCTCTCACCTCTGACTTTACTGGGGGCTGTCCCCCACCACCATCTCGTTCTCTCTAATAAAGAGTTAACTTACAGCTCCAATTAATAAAGTTCCTGGGCATTAGGAGTGTTTAAATCCAAACCCCTCAGATAGCTCTCTAACTGGCCTGACAAGTTTACCCGGACTCCTACAGCTATGCATATGATTGTTTACAGTCTCAGCCCCGAGAGGCAGGGGAAGCTTAAGACCGAGAGGCAGGGGAAGCTTAAGATATTCAAATAGCTTAGAGTCTCTCATTGAGTTAAAAACTGTCAAAATAAAAACTAGTAGATTTCATTAATGGGCCAATGCTTTTTGCCAAGTTTTCACATCCCCCGTTTTGTATCCTTGAATGTGTATTAATTAATATAGTTGGTTTGTAGAAAAAATAAGTAGTGGCCTTGGTGCTAGTAACTTTAGACCCTTAAGGTAATAAATTCTTTTCTTTGTTGTAAACCCACTGCGCCTCCCCCCTATAGAAATGCAAGTTTATCTAACACTTCGGATGAAGATGGCACCAAACCTTAAAATAATTAGAGAAAATAAGTCTTGCGGTTGACAAACCTTTGTCAAGAGTCATAAAATGTTAATAGGCCTTCTGGCCAGAAGATGATGTAAATCACCTGAACCATTTGTACGTGATAAATTTGCAGGAAAGAAACCCTGGTTTTTGATAAGGATCAAAGACTGCTGACTTTGCATCCCCTATTATCCTCTATCCTCTATGTGTAACTTAGGGTATAAAAGCCCCTGTTGAAAATAAAGCTACGGGCCTTGCTCACCAGAGCTTGGTCTCCCCGTGTCATTCTTTCTTCCTTTTCCTCCTTTTCTCCTCTGTTCTTCCTTCATGCCAAAATAATTTGGACCAGCAAGGATCTCATTCAAATATGAAGGAGAAATCAAAACCTTTACAGACAAGCAAAAGCTGAGAGAATTCAGCACCACCAAACCAGCTCTCCAACAAATACTAAAGGACATTCTCTAGACAGGAAACACAAAAAGGATATATAAATTCAAACCCAAAACAACAAAGTAAATGGCAACGGGATCATATTTATCATTAATTACCTTAAATGTAAATGGGTTGAATGCCCCAACCAAAAGACAGAGACTGGCTGAATGGATACAAAAACAAGACCCCTCCATATGAATGAAACTAGAACACTTTCTAACACCATACACAAAAATAAACTCAAAATGGATTAAAGAGCTAAATGTAAGACCAGAAACCATAAAACTCCTAGAGGAAAACATAGGCAAAAAACACTCTCTGACTTACATCACAGCAGGATCCTCTATGACCCACCTCCCAGAATATTGGAAATAAAATAAAAAATGAACAAATGGGACCTAATCAAACTTAAAAAGCTTTTGCACAACAAAGGAAACTATAAGCAAGGTGAAAAGACAGCCTTCAGAATGGGAGAAAATAATAGCAAATGAAGCAACTGACAAACAACTAATCTCAAAAATATACAAGCAACTTCTACAGCTCAATTCCAGAAAAATAAATGACCCAATCAAAAAATGGGCCAAAGAACTCAATAGACATTTCTCCAAAGAAGACATACAGATGGCTAACAAACACATGAAAAGATGCTCAACATCACTCATTATCAGAGAAATGCAAATCAAAACCACTATGAGATACCATTTCACGCCAATCAGAATGGCTGCTATCCAAAAGTCCACAAGCAATAAATGCTGGAGAGGGTGCGGAGAGAAGGGAACCCTCTTGCACTGTTGGTGGGAATGCAAACTAGTACAGCCACTTTGGAGAACAGTATGGAGATTCCTCAAAAAACTGCGAATAGAACTGCCTTATGATCCAGCAATCCCACTGCTGGGCATATACACTGAGAAAACCAGAATTGAAAGAGACACCTGTACCCCAATGTTCAGAGCAGCACTGTTTGCAATAGCCAGAACGTGGAAGCAACCTAGATGTCCATCCACAGATGAATGGATAAGCAAGCTGTGGTACATATACACAATGGAATATTACTCAGCCATTAAAAAGAATACATTTGAATCAGTTCTAAGGAGGTGGATGGAACTGGAGCCTATTATACAGAGTGAAGTAAGCCAGAAACAAAAACACAAATACAGTATACTAACGCATATATATGGAATTTAGAAAGATGGTAAAAAATAACCCTATTTACGAGACAACAAAAGAGACACTGATGTATAGACCAGACTTTTGGACTCTGGGACCAGGAGAGGGTGAGATGATTGGGGAGAATAGCATTGAAATATGTATAATATTATATCTGAAATGTATTAATTGTTCAAACTAAACACTATCATGTTACAATTTGTTCATACTAGATGTTTGTAATGTTTCTGATAATCAATAAAAGAGATTCTTGATCAAAAAAAAAAAATAATAATTTGGAGCGTGGGGGTCCTCTGCGACCACTTATCTGCCTGGGCTTCTAAGACCCACTCGAGAAGGTGCCTAAGGTGGGGCACCTTCCGCTATTCGAGAGAGGGGGCCTGCGGCCTCCGTGGTCAGAGCAAGTTCGGTGTCACAAACTTTATTGATTTCCCGCGTAAACCAGTTATTATTGAGCATCTAATAAATCTCTCAGCCTTTGCTATCCCTTTATTGCCGACACCGTCATCCTGAGGGAAGCCCTGGACCCAACTGGGGCTGGACCCCGACAAAGGACCAAAGGAAATGTGATAGTTGTAGGTTTCAGTGCACCTTGGGATATGAATGGCGGCTTTTCATTGGAATTCCAGATCTCAAAACCAGTTTGGTTGGCCAGTTATCAATACTCTCCATTGCCAGGTTGAAGTATTTATTGAAAAATTGAAAACACAGATGCAATGTATTATACAAAGAAAAGTCTTAATACCCATAATAAAAGTACTGCTGGAAGGAAACAAAGCCAGTGGCTACCTGCCCTGGGAAGGTAGGCACTCAGTGAGAAATGAAATTCATTTGTAGGAACTATTCTAATGGAAAACTGGGGGGAAAGGTTAAAAATAGAAGAAAAACAAACCCAACCCCACCCCTGCAAACCGAAACGTGAAAGAGTTTGTTGTAAGTTTGAGACAAGTGCGTTATCACCAAGATTTCTCCGAACCCTCCTCGGCCTGTCCCCATGAGTAGTATCAGCTTAATTTAGGGCCTTCAAACCTGAGGTAGTTGAGGGTCACCTGAAACACATGTCTAGAAATCACCTACTCTCAGAATCGGACCCAACGATGTTTGACCAATTGTTTCGTGTTGCTTTGGCTCCTGGGCTAAGAGACTGAGTCACCGCTGTGGGTTGTTGATCTCGTTTGGTCTGGACCTGGGAGACCTGAGCGGCAGACAGCTGGCCCGGTTTGCCGAGTTGATGGCTGGCAGGCCCGAGGTGGTGGTTTTCTTTGCGACAGGCAGTGTGGTCTCTGGAGGACCGAGGATGACAGAGAGAGGGCAAAGCCGGTCTAGGTGGAAGGCCAATGCCAGGACCGAAGGCTTTCATTGGTGGGAAGGATTTCCAGAGACGTGGAAAGGTGGTAGAAGGTAGCAAGAACTTCACCACTCATTAAAGACCAAGGTATGTGGAGCCAGGAGACCCCTTTAGACCAAGGAGCTGGCCAAGAAGCAGGCACCAGCCAGGTGCGAGCTCAGAACCAGCTCCTTAGCAGGAGGCAGAAGCAAACCAACTGCACTGACACGTGCCTGTGACCCCCATGGCACCCGGTGTAAAGCCTGTTGTCCGCCTTGGCAGCTCAGACACTTCCAAGAAACGACGCTCTGGGCAGTGGTTCCTACAGCCACTGGGTTAGGGACTCAAAATCAGGTGGGATCCCAGGGATCCTCCCGTGTGCAGCAGCATTAGCAAACAATCTAAATTCGAGTCTCCCTTAAACTCCGTGCTCAGATACAGATTTAACCCCACAAAAGCAGGTCTTTTGATTTTTTTCCCCCTTTATCAGGTACACTCATATCCTAACTCTAGAGACGAGAGACACTGTGTTACACAATTGAGATAATGGATACAGCTCTATTTCGACCTCTCGTCAGCCCTAAGCCATCTTTGTTCTTGTCCTGCCTTGCTGTGACCCACTTACACTGACCCATGAGACTCCAGTCACGAATGATATTACTCAGTGACTAAAAGACTGTGAGGTTCATTTTCAGCCCTAGGATGTGATTAATGGTTTAATCAAGGTGTTTCACACCCAGAATAACACACTCGTTTTTAGAACAGCCAAGGTATGACATTTTGATTTCAGCTGAACGGGCTAGCTTCTAAGTCGAGTGATTATGAAAGTAATTGTACCAATTCTAACATATATTTCTTCACGGGAGACTGAACTAGCCTGTGTTCCTGTTTAAGTAATTCCATAATTGTTTTATTACTCTGGAAAAGCTCGTGCAAGTTTTAAAAATTACTGTGGCTTCTTTTTAGAGGGAGGGTCATTTAGAGAAGCCTAATTTGGCTCAATACACTAGATTTTCTCCCCCCTGGTAATTTGGAGCACAATCATCTGAATGGCTGGGATGCTGGAAGCAAGGACCAGCCACCTTTGGAAATGCTGACCCACTCTGAGAACACACCAATCGGCTTAACTGGTACAGAGGGGCCAAGGATGCTACGTACACATCATTCCATCTGAGCCTTGGATGGAAAAATATCCATAGCTGAGCACAAAGAAGCAGTCAACGTAAGACCGGTCAGTTTCTACGGCTGTTGCCTCTTTAGCCCAGTTGGGAGAGCACACATCTGAGTCTGATAATCTGAGCTAATGGGAGGCAGCTCTTTGAGTGCCTGAGAAAATGCAGAGAGAGGGAGTTGGTGGGTAGGAAGGAGAGTGGATTCACAGTGATCAAACAGGAGTCTCACAACCTGTCACGTAGCCACACTCAGCTACGGTCCTTGGGGACAGGTCCTGGGACATGCTCGTTGGCTACAATCTATGAGCTGCTACAGATAAAGGAAGGAAGACATCGTCTGTCCAAGATGGGAAGGTCACTTAAACGTCGGGGTCCATCTGGAGGTGAAGTGCTGGCGAGCTGCCCGTCTCCAGGACACTGCTCACGCTCCTCCTTCTCATTCATCCTCCTCCTTCATTCTGTCCACAAGGCAGCGAGGGCCCGGGATGTGTGGTTGGAAGGGGTCGGGGCCAGGGGTCCCCTCCCACCTCTGGTTTTCCCTGACCCAGATTCTCTGAGAACTTTCTTGCTTTGAGATCCAAACTGGTAACAGACCAGATCTTGACCTTGTTTCTGCCTCTTAAAGACAGATGTCCCAGGGCAGCGATGCATGCCTTGCCACAGTCACATCTGGAATCTCAGTTGCTGCCAGCATTTTTTTTTTTTTGTAGGTTGCGATTGCTGCTGCTACTAATGGAGGTTAGTCATAAATATTCAAGGTACCAAACCAAGCCCAGGGTTCTTTCCTGTTGGGAGCAAGATGGCCTGATCTTCTGGGTCTATTGATTAGGTAGAACATGGAACTATCTCCTTGAGATTCAAGAGGATGCCAAGGCAGAAAGGGATTGGAAACCCCTCACATGTTCCCCCTTAGGGCCCTGGCTATATCTGAAGGGAGGTGCCAACTTGAGGGACCATGGAACATTCCTTTGGGGGCGCAGGGGCAGGAAACGCGGCAACTCTCACCGGCTGGGTTCAAGCATGGGGTAAAGGTTTTTAGCCCAGTCCCAGGGAGTTTCTAAGATGGGTGGGACTCCTGAAGACCTGGGCTGTGTGCATCCTTCCTCTCCCACTCTCTGTCATCCCCTTCCCTTGTGAAGATGGGCAGAGGCTTTCGGCTGGGCTCCAGCTTTAGAAGGCAAGGCACTCGCTCTCCTTCCGCTCAACCCCGGGGAGTGGCCTCGGTGGACCCACACTCGTTCAGCAGGACACTCGGCTCGGGGGCTGGCGGGGAGCACCACGGCGAAGCCTGGTCAGCACCGTCGCTGTGAGCTGCTGTGGTTAGGGGGCCCGCGATAGCCCAGGGCTTCAGGGGTGATCCCCTGGGAGAGTTGGCTATGTGAGTAGAACTTGGGGGCAAAAAAAGAAAAAAAAACCCAGCCAACCACCATAAGCAGTGGGAATCCATGGAACTGCCAAAAGAGGGGACACAGCCTTGGCATTCTCTGCCAGGACACTTCTGCTCCACTTCCGACTCTGTGCAGACTCAGGGTCGGGTCCCGGTTTGGAATCCATCAGCCCTCTGGTGCTCACAAGTTTGTGCAAATGATGAAACGGAAAAGACTGAAAGGAAGACAGAAAAGGCGTAAGATCTTTCCTCTCCAGCTCAGTAGCAGCAGCGCCCCCACCCCCCACCAACAAAGACATCAGATGTTTGGGGGTAAAGCAGGACTTTCCAGGAAGGAGGTCCCCTCTGTTGGGGTGGCCCTAGTCCCCCCTCCTCTGGGGGAGGGGCTGTGACAGAACCCAGATCACGGGCTGGAACACAGAGGGTGTCCCCGTGGAAGGAATCTTTGGAAGGCCTGGGTGGGCCTGGGGTGGACCCCCAGGGTCTGGCCCGTGACTGGGGGCAGAGAGCACGCGCGCGCATCGATGGGCAGCAAGGATTTACACTCTGACATGTGGGGCATCGGTGCGACTCTATTCCTTTTCGGTTTTCGCTTCTTGCAGTGTAGATGGTGGTGCTTCGGTTCCTAAAAGACAAGTCACTTCTGTTTCACAGTGTTTCGTGCATGCGTACATTCATCTAACCAACAACCCCAGCTGCCAGGTTGGTCTCTAAAATACATGTGATCGTAACTGCATCTGTGGTGGGTTCCCAGAACTGGCGAGCCCAACAAGAATCACGATCTTGGTTGTGATCACGTTGGCCTCTTCGGACGTGTAGAAAAGACAGGGAGTTCCTGGGCTGGTGGGCCAAACCTTTCTCCACTCCATCCTGTTTCTAGCTCCTGACTCCTTTCAGTTTCTTGCCATGGCTACCCATCACTGGTTCTAGGCAGCCAGAAGCTTGGAATTCACTAACCCTGTCCGCTGGGGTTTTCACCATTCACTACGCAACTGGATGTTGGCCCAAAACAAAACTCCTGGGAGAGAAAACCAGGTTAACTGAGCCTGAAAGGCAATAGCGGTGAGTGGCCGACCACTGGTCAACATTTAGGTCCTGAAGTGAAGTCGCTCAGTTGTGCCTGACTCTTTGCAACCCCATGGATAGTAGCCTGCACCAAGCTCCTCCGTCCATGGGATTTTCAAGGCAAGAAGTACTGGAGTGGGTTGCCATTTCCTTCTCCAGGGAATCTTCCCAACCCAGGGATTGAACCCAGGTCTCTCACTTTGTAGACAGACACTAGCATCTGAGCCACCAGGAAGTCTTGAAAGGTGACTACAAAAGCTTTCTGTTCACCACAGTCTACCCCAGTTTGGGGCTCTCAGGCCGTTCAACACTAGAGAGAAGGGAGGCTCTGAGAGTACAGGGAGGAGGGAGAAGTTCCTGGTTCAGCTTTCCTGGAGGGGGAAGGCCCCCATCACATCCTCCCCCACCCCCATGGGCTGCGCAATTCTCAGCCAGGCTCACCTTCCTCCCAGCCCTCGGCGACCCCAGCCAGCTCGTAGTGCTTTTTCCGAAGCTCTCCCAGTTTCTGACGCTCCTTCTGCAGTTCATTTTCCAGCTCCAGCACCCTAACCTGTGGGGAAAATTGGCCTTTTCTTTGAGCAGGGACCTGAGAACGGTCTCACATCAACTAATCCCTTTCCTCTGTGGTCTGGGACTTCTTCTGTGTTATGCATGCCATTTCCATAGCTCAACCAGTCCTCAATTTCACCCTTGTCTCTGCTCTGATTTCTCCACCCTCTGGTTCATCCATCTATCCCAGGGTCTTTCTCACTGGCATCCTCTGTTGAAAATTAATGATGCTTTATGACCAACGCTTAAACGAGAGAAGAGCTTATCTCATACTCCTCTGATAAATCACTAACCAAAAACATACTGAATGTGTGTGAAAGTTGCTCAGTCACGTCGGACTCTTTGCGACCCCATGAACTGTAGCCTGCCACACTCTGTCTGTGGAATTTTCCAGGCAAGATTACTGGAGTGGGTTGCCATTTCCTCCTCCAGGGGATCTTCCCGACCAAGGGATCGAATCTACGACTCCAGGTCTCCTGTACTGCAGGTGGATTCTCTACTGCTGAGCCACCCTCAGCTAGTAAATAAAAAATCTTGCCATTTGCAACAAATGGATGGATCTAGAAGGTCTTATAAGTGATATAAGTCAGCTAGAGAAAGAAAAACACTGTATAATCTCTCTTATATGAGGTATCTAAAAAAGAAGACAACACGAAAAGAGACTCACAGATACAGAGAACAGGCGTTGCAAGAATGAAGGGGGGTGGAAATAAGTAAAGGTATTAAGAGGTACAAACCTCCAGTTATAAAATAAATAAGTCACAGGGATGCAATATAAAGCTTAAGGAATATGGTCAATATTACTGTAATAACTTGTATGGAGATAAATGGTTACTAGACTTAAGTTGGAGAAGGCAATGGCACCCCACTCCAGTACTCTTGCCTGGAAAATCCCACGGACGGAGGAGCCTGGTAGGCTGCAGTCCATGGGGTCGCTAAGAGTCGGACATGACTGAGCGACTTCACTTTCTCTTTTCACTTTCATGCATTGGAGAAGGAAATGGCAACCCACTCCAGTGTTCTTGCCTGGGGAATCCCAAGGACAGGGAGGCCTGGTGGGCTGCCGTCTATGGGGTCACACAGAGTCGGACACGACTGAAGTGACTTAGCATAGCATAGCATAGACTTAGGTTGATCATTTCATGGTATATGCAAACATCAGATCACTAGGTATACACCTGAAACTAACATAACATTGTTCATCAACTCAAAAAATAACAACAGAAAGAAATGGGGGGAAAAATGGGCGGGGAGGGGAGGACAACTCTAATGTTAAGTCTATCTGTATAATAGATTCTAATCCAGTTACAACCAATCTTTCAATCCCAGTTCCCTGTAAGTCCAGAAGAAACCAAATACAATGGTTCTGGTCTTTTTGAGGTGTTGGTATAACTTAGGGTTACTACTGTGGAGGAAAAGGTACAATCTCACTAAAGGAAGGGTTGGTTCTTGGTTATTCCTTCTCATGAACTTTAGGAATGTTTTTTATTGGAGTATAATTGTTTTACAATGTTTATTAGTTTCTGCTGTACAATGAAGTGAATCAGCTATATGTGTATGTATGTGTGTATCTCCCCCCGCTGCTTGGACCTCCTTCCTACCCCCAATCCTACTCCACTAGGTCATCACAGAGCCCTGAGCTGAGCTCTCTGTGTTATACAGCAGCTTCCCAAGAGCTATTAAATTTACATATGGCTGTGTATATATATGGGCTTCCCTGGAGGCTCAGCAGTAAGGAATTCTCCTGCCAATGCAGGAGATACGGGTTTGATCCCTGGGCCGGGAAGATCCCTTGGAGAAGGAAATGGCAACCCACTCCAGTATTCCTGCCTGGAGAAACCCATGGACAGAGGAGCCTGGTGGGCTACAGTCCATGGAGTTGCAAACAGCCGGGCACGACTTGGCAACTAAACAAGTGTATATATGTCAATGCTACACGCCCAAGATTCTGATCTTTCCCAATCAACTATCTCCACCTTCACTGTTTTCTTCCAGCATCATTTATGTTCATTCTTGGGGTGATATGTATACCTGTATTAATTTCTCTGAGTCTCTGACTCCTCCCCATGAAAATAATATTTGGGGTCAGTGTCATAGGCAATAGTCTGATTAAACTTACTGATGGAGTTCCTACCTGAGAATCCATCTCCTGCCGTTTGATCTGGGTCAGCGTAATGCTTGAGAAGTCCATGCTGTCTGTAAGAATGGGAAAAGGAGGGTCTTGTTGAATGATACTCCAGCTGACATTTACTTGAGAAGTGGCTGATGCCAATGTTCTGCTGAAATGCCTGGTTTGTCATTTACCAACAGATGCATGGATGTAAGTGAGGGGCAGAGTAGAAGGAAGACAGGGTAACCAGGATTGGAACCGCTCCCCGCTCCCTTAATGGACAATCAGGCCTGGGGGGTCATTTCTCTGAATTCAGAGGAATGACTCAGTGGAAAAACTAGCTAAGGCCTGTCTATATAGTGCTATCAATAGCATGCCCATGGGGTGTCTCAACTTACAAGAAAATAAGTTGGAATGTGCGAAGGCGAAAAATGAGAGAATTTGGAAGCTGGCCTGTGGGAAATTGGGATGGTGGAGAAGAATGTACCCACCTACACATGATGGAGAAGAAAAGCTCGGCTTCTGAAAGCCTACCTGTGTCCTCGATCTGTGATTTGCCAGAAATAGTTGAGGCCACAACCTCGGCAGTGGCCTGGTTTATGGCCCGAGAGGCCTGCAACAGCTGAGCCAGGTTTGGGCTGTTCTTATCAGCTTTCACCTGCCAGGACAAGCAGATTTAGGGTCACACAACAGTCAACTGACAGCTCTTGACAAATATATGGGCTCTGCCGTGGCCACCCATGAACTTCTCAAAAATCACTCCCTATGGGGGTCAAGTGCTGCCATCACTCTCTAGTATCAAAAATCATTTCTAGCTTATTTGCCTGGTGGCCTTGAACTCTAACTGTATCAGTTTTTGAAAAATTTATGTTTACTCGGAGGATAATTACTCTGCAATACGGTGACACTTTCTGCCATATGTCAACATGAATCAGCCATACGCATACACGTGGATGTAGACCTTAAAACCGCCGTCCCACCTCTCTCCCCATCTCACCTCTCTCCCTATCCCTCCTCTCTAGGTTGTCACAGAGCTTTGGGTCCCCCATGTCATATAGCAGATTCCCACTAGCTTTCTACTTTACATGTGGCGATGGATATGTTTCCGTGCTACTCTCTCAAATCATCCCATCTTCTCTCTCCCCTCTATTTTGATAAAGTGTTCCAGTTGTGAAATCCAATCTGGGACCATAAACAAGGATAGTAAAAGAACACTCCCCGGGGAATTATACACCCCATGGAAGGATGTTGGTGATGAGCTTTGTGTTGGGATTAGTTGGAGCAATGGTTCGAATCTGGAGCCTTTTGAAGAGAGGCAGACATTGGTTGTGGAACCTCAGAGCCAAGCCAGGGAACTAGCTAACTGGGCTTATTTGAGTGCTCCTTGAATGTATGATTGCTCAGAGGTAGGCATGGCTGGACCCTTAAAGGCCATTTGCAATAAAAGTGAGGAAACCAAGAGGAGTGCGTGTGGAGAGCTGGGTAGAGGGCTCTCTGCTGAACGAAGGCTTTTAGGAGACCCCTGGAGGCAGAATTTTGAGACTTAACCTACCTGGATGCTGGATAAACCATCTGTTCCTGGGGCCAGCGCCAGGGTTCGGGTTTCTAACCTAGCCAGACCTTACAGTGCCCTGGGGCAGCTGTTTCTAACCTTTTTGGCACCAGGGACCAGTTTCAAGGTAGACAATTTTTCCACGGACCAGGGTGGGGGTTGGGGGGGTGGTGGCTTCAGGGATGTTTCAAGCGCATTATGTTCATTGTGTACTTTATTATTATTACATCAGCTCCACCTCAGATCATCAGGAATTCGATCTGGATGCTTAGGATCCCTCTCCCTCGTGGGGAGCCCATCACAGATCCTACCTTGGAGGCGGCTACAAGCTGGGCGGTGCTCGCAGCGATTTCACGTGAACACACCATGAGCTCCTCGAACTTCCCTCGGCCTTGCACCACCGTATCAGCTGCGTCTCTTAAGAGTCAGGAGACCAGACGGGTTATGAAACTGACAGCTGTAGCCCCTCTGTTCTCACTGAGACGACTTCCATCACCTTGGCAGACCGGGAGCCCAGCCTGCCTGCCCTGCCCACTCCTGTGATGCCCCAGGAGACCCAGATTCCTTTTTAAACTTTCAGTTCTATTAACGTCCTTATCAGCAATCCTTCTAGGGGCCAGATTTTTCCCCTTAGTTGTTCCCTGGGGTGGATCACTGGAATGGGGGTGGAGATGAGGAGCCCTGGGTCGGACAGATACTTACACCAGGACAGTGGCTCCCCAGCCCACAGCTTTGGCGGCTGAGATAAGTCCTTCCGTCCATCGAGAATTCTTGGCATAAAACTCTTTAGGGGATGCTGTACCCTGGGGAAGAGAGAGATAATAATAGCGACCTTTTATTGTGTGCCCACTACCTGCCAAATACTTTTTATATGTATTATCCCATGCAATCTTCACTGTAACTCTGAGGGGGATGAACATTATTATTCCCATTTTACAGATGAGAAAGCTAAGATTCAGAGAGGCAAAAATAAACGCAGAAATAAACGGAAACAAATCCTAGGCTTTTCTGACTCCAAAGCTGACAGCATTTCCATTACTTCCCAATATCTCTATCTTGTACATATAAGAAAATATATACTGGGACTTCCCTCATGGTCCAGTGGTTAAGACTTTGCCTTCCAATGCACGGCGTGCAGGTTTAAACCCTGCTCGGGGAGCTAAGACCCCACATGCCTTGTGGCCATAAAACCAAAACGTAAAATGTAAGCAATGTTGTAACAAATTCAATAAAGACTTCGTAAGTGGTCCACATCAAAAGAAAAGAAAATATACTATTCATATGTACATACAATAACTTATTTCAGGGAGTCTAGTTGCTCTCTGCAATATGTCAGAAGAGGACAGTGAATACACAGTCAGTGATTAAAAAAAAAATTTCTGGGGTTTCCCTGGTGGTCTGGTGGCTAAGATTCCGCGCTCCCAATGCAAGGAGCCCAGGTTCGATCCCCAGTTGGAGAACTAGATCCCACATGCTGTAACTAAGACCCAGTGCAGCCACATGAATAGATATTAAAAACAAAATTATTTCTAAGGGGTCGGAGGAGTAGGAATTCGAGGAAGGCAGTCAAAGGTACTAGGGATGTAATGTACATCATGATAAATATGGTGAACATATAGCTATGTGTTAGGTATTAAAGCTACTAAATCAAAGCTTCCCTCATGGCTCAGATGGTAAAGAATCTGCCTGCAATACAGGAGACCTGAGTTTGATCCCTGAATTGGGACAATCCCCTGGAGAAGATCCCCTGAATACTGGCAACCCACTACTGTATTCTTGCCTGGAAAATCCCATGAACAGAGGAGCCTGGTGGGCTACACAGTCCATGGGGCCGTAAAGAGTCAAACACAAGTGAGCACGCACACACACAAAATCACCTCTCAGATTGATAAAAAGCACTGCCAAAGCAGATGTGGCTTTGTTCCTTACAGGACTGTTTTTAGGCTCATAACCCCCTCCCTGGACCACTGTCTCCTGAGCAGCAGCTGCACACAGGGATATGAGAAAGGAAGAGAGGGTGATGACACCAGCAAAGAAATAAGAAAGTTGAAGGGACGCTGTCAACAAGTGACGGAGGGAGTCTGTCTGCATCACCCAGTAAACTGCTGCTAGAAAGACAGGGCAGGGGCCTCCCTGGTGGGGTCCAGAGATTAGGACTCCGAGCTTCCACTGCAGGGGGCTGCAGGTTCGATCTCTGGTCAGGGAACTAGATCCATGTGCCATGCTGCACAGCCAAAAATAAAAGAGAGAGAGAGGCATGGCAGAGCCTACAGTGGAAAGTTGGCAACTAAAGTCCTCACTTCCCCCTCTGGGGGCTCGGACATGCAACGCACACTGAGTTTCCCTGGGAGGTTCCAGTGACAACAGTTGGGGTGAATGAGCCTGCCGCCGGAGGCTCTGGCTCACTGCCCTCAGGGGACCTGGCTGTGCCCCAGCTTCTTTCCATGATTTGCTGACGTCCATGGGAATGGCAGCTGTACCCTCAGGTGGACACGCATAGCTGGATGGCACACACCAAGACCTAGCTGAAGGTGTAGGGAGTAGACTCAGCCTCTCAGCGAGCTGGGCTTCAGTAACCAGTGTAACCAACGCCCGCGCTGCCCAGGGCCCTCACCCACGCCTACCCGGCCACTCTCCACTATCTCTCTCTGCAGCTCCTTCGAAGCCAGGACCAGGATCTGAATGGCCTGCATTAGGCTGGTACAGGAACCAAGGATTCTGCAAAAGAGAAAGAACAACAAAATCATCAAGGGTGCAAAACAGAGATCCACAACGCCGAAGACTGTTTTTGTCTTCTTGCCTAAAGAGAGGCAGACCTGGGATGGGAAAGAAGGTAGGGAATATTCTCAAGGTGAAGCCCTGAAGGAAAGGTGTGTGAGAGAGGAGACTGGAATGGGGATCGTCTCCATAAGGAACAGAACAGTGGTGACTCTTGGGGTTCCTTTCCCCTGTAATGCAAAAGTTATCATGGTATTAACAATAACACTAATACTAGGACTTCCCTGGTGGTCCAAAGGTTGAGACTCCGCACTGGCAATGCAGGGGACGCGGGTCTGATCTCTGGTCCAGGAACTAGGGTCCCACACGCCGAGGGGTGTGGTATGGCCAAAAACTAATAATCATACTGATACTGACAATTCCATAGACTCAGCTGTACCCCGTGGCAGCTTAATGTTCTACTCTAATTGGTAAGAGCCAAGGTAGGACAAGATGGATCCCCATCACCCAGGTGCCACCACGCTGCTCAAACTGACCTTTCGTTCACCTCCAATTTGACTCCTGTGTCTCCAGCTCGGGATTTGCTGAGCATCTCCTATTCAAAAAGAAACAGGGTTTCCGAATATATCACAGAGACTGAGAACCCACCAGTGGCCTGTTACATCTTGGGTCCAATATCCTGCAGATGCTGAGAGACCTAGAAGTGCCCACCCATGTCCTCATGAGGGGCAGAAAACCAACTCAGAGCTCCAGACTACTCAGTGGGAGGCAGCTGGTGCGACCTATGTATGGCCTGTGAGTGTCGTGACATCCTGGTACTGGGCTGATGAGCCCAGAATTCTGAGAAGTATGGCACCATGCCAAAAGGGGCAGCTGCACCAGGTCCTTGAGGCAGGTCCTCCTACCAAGGCGGATGGCCTGAGTCTTCCCCCAAAGGACCTGTCCAAGGTGCCCGCTCAGCGTTTCCCTGAGACAACAGCTACTGTTGATTTACTGAGCACCTGGCCCCAAGACACCTGTGCATTATCGCACAGAACTGTTTACGACAGTGGTCCCCAACCTTTTTGGCATCAGGGACTGATTTCGTGGAAGATAGTTTTTCCATCCATCAGCAGTGGGGGGGTTGGGGGGTGGTTTCAGGATGATTCAAGGGCATTACATTTATTGCCCTAATGCTTTATTTCTAATCTAATGCTGCTGCTGATCTGATAAGAGGTACCTGACTGTGGCCCAGAGGTTGGGAACCCCTGCTTCCTCCCTCTGAGGAAGGAACGAGTGCCATCACCGTCATATAGAGATGGAATCTGAATCTCAGCGAGGTTAACGTAACTTACTGGAAATCACACAACTAGAGAGTGATCAGTCTGGAACTTGAGGTTGGATGGCCTGACACCAAAGTATGGGATCCTTACAGAAACTGCTCATCTTCCCTTGGCTAGAACTTTCTATTTTCTGTTTCTCAGAGACCCTAGGGGGTTTGGGTTTTGGTTTGTTTGTAGGGGGCTTTGCAGAGAAGGGGGCATTCCTGGTGGCTCAGATGGGAAAGAATCTGCTTGCAATGCAGGAGACCTGGGTTTGATCCCTAGCTCAGAAAAATCCCCTGGAGAAGGGAATAGCTATCCACTCCAGTATTCTTGCCTGGAGGGTCCCATGGACAGAGGATGCTGGTGGGCTATAGTCCATGGGGTCGTAGAGAGTCAGACACGACAGAGGTGACTTGGCATGCATGCACACACATGGGTCTCTGCAGAGAATGACTGAGATATACCCAACGGACAAAGCTGCAGATGGGTAGCAGTTGCAAAGCATCACTTTAGGCAATCTCGCAGACACTCCCATACCTCTATTCTGGCCGTAGCGGCTTCAATGGCAGCAGAAGTGGCAGCCATCTCCTTGTCCACCAGGTCCCCCAGTTCCTCCTGTTTGATGTCCAGGCCTCTGGGCAGGAGATCCTGTGAACAGCATCACAAACGCTGAAACCACCCTCAGACTTCCTCTTTATCCCCCTGCGGCAGACTGGTAAACCTCACGTGACAGAAGGTACGAGGGCCCGCCACGTAACACTTCTGCAAGCCAGGGAGGGACTTATCTGGAATTCTCTCTACTGCGTGAGCTCTGCAACTCCACACTTCTCCCAACTCTATGCTCACTCAGAACCTATCTCCTTCCAAAAGGTCATCTCCATTGACCCCCACAAGGCCACTCAGTCGTAGCTGCTCAGACCCTGACCCCACCCAAAGTAGCATTGATTGAATTTGCTGCTTGAGAGGTACTTCAAAAACATCTTCAAATGGGGATGATGTCTTCCAACCAGGCAGTCTGTCCCTTATTTAACTTTGCTTCCAGGGGAATCGTACGAGGCAGTTACTATTTCTGTCCTACAGATGGGACGCCAAGGCTCAGAAAGGTCAAACGTCTTGACCACAGTAACTGCTAACAGATGGAGAAGCAGGGATCTAAACTCTGGTCTGATGGCAAAGCCTGTGATCTTTAGAAATAGTAAGTGTTATACACACAAGAGTATAAAATAGATATGAGTGGGTCAAGAATATGATGACCCATATTACCCACCACCCAAACTTAAGGAAGAGCTTAAGAAACATCCTCAATACTTTGAAATCTCCTGTATATCCTGCCCTGATTCCATCTGACTTTCCTTCCTACTTTCCACTTAAAGACAAACAATTCAGAAGAATACTTACCATGTCTTTTTTTTGGTTTGTTTTTAAAATCCCTATGAATGTACCTTTAAACAATATAATATGGAGTCTGCATGTTTTGGAGAAGGAAATGGCAATCCACTCCAGTATTCCTGCCCGGAGAATCCCATGGACAGAATAGACTAATGGGCTGCAGTCCATGGGGTTGCAAAGAGTTGGATATGGCTGCAAAACTAAAGACTCATGTTTTGGTCTTTATTTAAAAGGAATCATACTGCAACTGAAAGAGGAGAGTGAAAAAGTTGGCTTAAAGCTCAACATTCAGAAAACTAAGATCATGGCAACCAGTCCCATCACTTCATGGCAAATAAATAGGGAAACAGTGGCTGACTTTATTTCTCTGGGCTCCAAAATCACTGCAGATGGTAATTGCAGCCATGAAATTAAAAGACACTCCTTGGAAGGAAAGTTATGACCAACATAGACAGCATATTAAAAAGCAGAGACGTTACTTTGTCCACAAAGGTCCATCTAGTCAAGGCTATGGTTTTTCCAGTGGTCATGTATGCATGTGAGAGTTGGACTATAAAGAAAGCTGAGCACCGAAGAATTGATGCTTTTCAAGTGTGGCAGGAGGAGAAGGGGACGACAGAGGATGAGATGGTTGGATGGTATCACTGACTCAATGGACATGGGTTTGGTTAGACTCTGGGAGCTGGTGATGGACAGGGAGGCCTGGTGTGCTGCGGTTCATGGGGTCGCAAAGAGTGGGACACAACTGAGCGACTGAACTGATACTGCAAGTATTTTTCTATGATTTACTCTTTCACTTACCATTCTGTGTGGGAGATTCATTTTATGACCTAGTAATTCTATTCCTGGGTTTATACAGAAACTCTTATGTGTGTGCATGAGGAGGTATATACAAGAATGATCGTAGTGTGGGACATCTCTGGTGGGCCAGTGGTTCAGAATCTGCCCGCCAAGGGGACACTGGTTTGATCCCTAGTCTGGGAAGAGCCCACATGCTGTGGGGCAACGAAGCCCGTGCACCACAACTACTGAGCCCACGAGCTCCAACTAGTGAAGCCCACGTGCCCGAGACCCCGTGTTCCGAAACACGAGATGCCACTGCCATGAGAAGCTCATGTACTGCAACTACAGAGTAGCCCCTGCTCGCCAACAAACCCAGTGCACTCACAAATAAAGAATAAATTTTTTAAAAACTTAAAAAAAAAATCCCATGACTATGTCAGTTTCTAGAAGGAAAGGTTAGCAGCTTCTCATTCACCACAGTCATCCTTCATCCACAGATTTCAGGTTCTCCATCTCAAAGCCCACTTCTCCCCCATGAGAACCTGCCTTCCCCACATGATTGCTCTCTTTTTAGCTGTTTTGTTCTCTCTCGTATGTATATTCAATGAATTCAACTATTTGCTGGGTGGTCAGTTTTTATTCCAATCCCAAAGAAAGGCAATGGTAAAGAATGCTCAAACTACCGCACAACTGCATTCATCTCATACGCTAGTAAAGTAATGCTCAAAATTCTCCAAGCCAGGCTTCAGCAATACGTGAACCATGAACTTCCTGATGTTCAAGCTGGTTTTAGAAAAGGCAGGGGAACCAGAGATCAAATTGCCAACATCCTCTGGATCATGGAAAAAGCAAGAGAGTTCCAGAAAAACATCTATTTCTGCTTTATTGACTATGCCAAAGCCTTTGACTGTGTGGATCACAATAAACTGTGGACAATTCTGAAAGAGATGGGAATACCAGACCACTTGACCTGCCTCTTGAGAAATCTGTATGCAGGTCAGGAAGCAACAGTTAGAACTGGACATACAACAGACTGGTTCCAAATAGGAAAAGGAGTTCATCAAGGCTGTATATTGTCACCCTGCTTATTTAACTTATATGCAGAGTACATCATGAGAAATGCTGGACTGGAAGAAGCACAAGCTGGAATCAAGATTGCCGGGAGAAACATCAATAACCTCAGATATACAGATACCACCACCCTTATGGCAGAAAGTGAAGAGGAACTAAAAAGCCTCTTGAGGAAAGTGAAAGAGGAGAGTGAAAAAGTTGGCTTAAAGCTAAATATTCAGAAAACTAAGATCATGGCATCCGGTCCCATCACTTCATGGGAAATAGATGGGGAAACAGTGGAAACAGTGTCAGACTTTATTTTTTTGGGCTCCAAAATCACTGCAGATGGTGACTACAACCATGAAATTAAAAGACGCTTACTCCTTGGAAGGAAAGTTATGACCAACCTGGATAGCATATTGAAAAGTAGAGACATTACTTTGCCAACAAAAGTCTGTCTAGTCAAGGCTATGGTTTTTCCTGTGGTCATGTATGGATGTGAGAGCTGGACTGTGAAGAAGGCTGAGCGCCCAAGAATTGATGCTTTTGAACTGTGGTGTTGGATAAGACTCTTGAGAGTCCCTTGGACTGCAAGGAGATCCAACCAGTCCATTCTGAAGGAGATCAATCCTTGGTGTTCTTTGGAAGGAATGATGCTAAAGCTGAAACTCCAGTACTTTGGCCACCTCTTGCGAAGAGTTGACTCATTGGAGAAGACTCTGATGCTGGGAGGGATTGGGGGCAGGAGGAGAAGGGCACGACAGAGGATGAGATGGCTGGATGGCATCACCGACTCGATGGATGTGAGTCTGAGTGAACTCCGGGAGTTGGTGATGGACAGGGAGGCCTGGCTTGCTGCGATTCATGGGGTTGCAAAGAGTTGGACACAACTGAGTGACCGAATTGAACTGAACTGAACCACTCAGTGAGTGAATAAGTATACTGTCTTCATTTCAGGTGTTACCTGCCCAACCAGATAAAAACCCTTGAAAACAGGAAAGCCGTGCTCATTTGTCTTTGCGCTGCTGAGCACGGTGATGATCACACAGCAGACTTCATTAACTGCCAGTGATTTAGGTAGAACTGGAAAGTCAATCAGGTGGTCAGATTTTACAGTCCTCTTGCTTTAAATCAAGTTTCAAGTGTAGAAAGAACTGGCTTAGAACATTACTGATTCCCAAGGAAGCCCCCAGCCCTCACTCTAAGAACTACCTTCCGCAGGAATAAACAGTACTGATCATACTTCGCTAATGGCCATGATCCTGGTGAGGCAGCTTCTCATGGCTGTGCTGTCGGCATTCTCAAAGATTCTTTCTTCCTCCAGGAAAGACAGATAGGTGAGGGTCTCCTTGCCGTACTGCTTACAGGCCTCGATCAGAGCTGCAGAGGCAAGGTGACAGAGACTTTTCCAAGGTCCCCCTGGCTCCCTGTGCATTTGGGGCGGCCCCTCCCCTCTGGTACTCACAGTCGGCCGACTCCGGCGGGGCTCTGAGGCAGGTGGCGCTGCCGTGAACGATGGTGTCACTGGTCAGGTGGGCCAGGAGTGTTACCGAGTGGAGGAGCCCACTGATATCTGCGGGAGTTGAAAGGGAACTTTCTCAGTCCTGCTGGAGGGGTGTCACTTCGGTCCCTACTTCCTCCCCACTTTGCAAGAGGGACACACACACTCCTTTTCTGGGGGCGAAGGAACTGATGGTCATTGCTATGTTCCAACGTTTCTGAACATCACCTGGCTGTTGCTAGCAGTATACTCTACTTATCCTTCAGCTCTTACCTTCCGGGCATGCCAGGTACTGGCTCCAGCATTTTTCCAGCTGCTCAATGCAGCTGGAAGTGGAGTTGACCTTGGACAGCAGGTGATCTGTGAGAGGGAAGACAGGGTGAAGTCAGAGCCATAGTCACAGCTCGCTTCATCCCCATTAATCTGCCTCATGATGACCGTGGGAGGTGGGGGGTGGTGGTGGTGGGGGGAGGCGTGTTGCCCTGCAGGAGCTGCCCTGAGAGTGGGGAGGGAGGAGAGGTTGTTGGCTATGCTGACACGTGATTCTCTCACTGTAGCTTCAAAGGCTCTGCTTTGGAGTTATCTGGTCCTTTAGCCAAGAACCACGGCAACCACACCATGGCCTCGCCTCCCCCCTCATTTCCCATCACTGCCAACTGAATCTAACCCGGCCTTCCTGTCAAATCTTCCAAGGCCCTAGGCATTGGCCTATACAGGAAAGGAATCTTTAAAAAAATATTTATAAAGTATATGTGTAACTGATTCACTCAGCTGCACACCTGAAACCTTGTGTTCAGTCGCTAAGTCGTGTTCAACTCTTTGCAACCCGAGGGACTGCAGCCCGCCAAGTTCCTCTGTCCATAGGATTTTCCAGGCAAGAATACTGGAGTGCATTACCATTTCCTCCTCCAGGGGATCTTCCTGACCCACGGATCAAACCCGTGTTTCTTAACGGTCCCTGCAGTGGCAGATGGGTTCCCTACCACTAGCGCCACCTGGGAAGCCCACACTCAACATCGTTAATCAACTACACTTCAATTAAACAACAACAAAAAAAGCTCCTGGATTCTCATTCCTCTCGAGCCCAGAGCTCTGGCTCGGTGGGGCTGATCTACATTCATGCTCTGCCCACAATGCAGCAATTCCCATTGCTGCGCCCTTGTGGTCTGATCCAGAGACTGCATCGCAGAGGTAAAGCGCAGTCTCCCTGCACAGGTGTTGCAGCCCCTGGTTGTGGCACTACCGACTGTGTTCTCAGGTCACGTGTGCCTGCTCCGTCACCCGACAAAGGAGGGACAACGGTACCGTGCCCCAGCATCACGGTGAGGATCGCTGGACCAAGGCGCGTAAAGCACTGAGAATGGTGCCTTCACCATAGCGAGCATGCAGTAAACGTCAGCTCTTCCAGCTTTTTGTTTTTAATTTGGTTGTGCCGCGCGGGATCTCTGATCTTCATTGCAGCCTGAGGGATCTTTAGTTGCTGCACCTAAGAATTCACACGCCACAACTAAAGATCCCGCATGCCGCAACGTCGGCTGTTTTTATGGGTTATTATTCCCCACTTTTCTTCCTCTCCATGGCTTCACGTTTCTCTTCTTCTTTCAAAACCCAGCTCACACCATCTCCTGAAGAACCCCCCGCAGCTGCCTGCTCTCCTAGCATTTCTGCGGTCAACGAGGTACCCATGTGTGTTCCTTCCTTTATGACTGTGAGGCTTCCTTACGGATGGGCTCCCCACTGAACAAGACATCCTAGTCCTTTCTGAAATACTTCATCAAATCGAGACCTTTCTAGTTGATACTAAAAATCATCTGTTCCCTCCCTTCTGCTTTGTCCTCAACGGGACCTCTAGGACTTTGCCAACAAGTTCCCTCTGCCTCAAAACAAGCTGGAATCTATTCATGGCTATCCACACTTTCCCAGATCTCCCAGGGCCTGGATGCTCTTCTGTCTAATGTGTGCCCCATCCTCTCACAATGGGGGTCCCCTCTGACTCCAATGCATGCCCTGAGGGCTCTGGCGGCTGGAGCAGTGGGCCCTTGCTTATGCCCTTGCTGACTCTTGGGGGTGTGTTGGGGGGAGTATTGCTTCTGCCCCTCTGTGCTTAAGGAAGATGCCTCCCTGTCTAAATCTGAAGCTCACAGCAGCCGTGTCTGGATTGAGACCACACTCTTCTTAGAGGCACACAGGACTGCCTGTCCCTCTCCCTCTCCTGGCATTTAGAAGTGTTTTCAGGCCAGAGTACCCAGAAGGCATTTCACAGGTGTGATCCCCAACTACCGCAGTAGGTGTCCCATCTTGTGGGAGGTGGCTGGGGGTGTGGAAAGCCCTACTGCCCAGGACATAGGCTGCTGCACTGCCCATTTTACAGATCCTAGGGGGTGGGGCCTAGGCATCCCCAGGCGATCCTAACACACAGCTGTGCTGGGAGCCTGAGTCAGGGTCACATGGAGTTCAATGCCAACACGAGGATCGGTGCAGGGGGCAGGGGGGATGACACCCAGAAGCCAGGCGAGGGGAGGGGCACCTGCAGATCCAGCGCAGCTCGAGAGAGTGGGCTCCTCAAACAGCCTCAGGGCCTCCTGCACCACCTGCTCTGCAGCCCTCCTCGCCTCGGCCAGAAGCATCTTGTGTTGGTCCTTCTCGAGCTGGCATATAGATTCCTAGAGATGGTGGTCCCGGGAGGTGAGGGTCGGCCACAGAACTCTCTAGTGAGCCTCCACCCAGTACCCGCCGGTGACACAGCTGGGATTCCTGGCACTTTAGCTCAAGCTGCTGCTCATGAGGCCCAAGCCATGTGGCTTGACAGAGAAAAAGCCTTTAACCGTGTCTGCGGGCATGTGCCACCAAGCACAGGAGGCTACGGCGCTGGACCACAGTGGTCCTTGGGGAGAGAGGGCCAGGTCCCTTCTCATCTGCTCTGTGCAAGGCATCAGAAGTTATGCTCACTGAGTATTCACCTTCACAATCTGGCCAAAGGCCCCAAACTCCCTTTCACAGCCCCCCTGCCTCCACCAATACCCACAACCCAGCGCCCACGGGTGTGAGACTGGACTTGGTCTGCCCCAGGAGCATCCGGTACTCGCCTGTGCGCTGGACAGTTTGAGCTGTGTGTACTCCAGCTGCTCCCGAAGAGCGGACAGCTCCTCCTCCCGACAAGCCATGGCACTCATCAGGCTGTCCCGGTCCCTCTCCAGGTCTGTGATCTGGGCGGTCCACTTTGCCTCCGACTGTGATGGGGACGGAGTGGCCCAGAGGGGAGTTGCTGGGACAATGAAACTGTCCCCTTCCCAGAGATCCAAACCCACCCCTGGGCCACGAGGAATCTGCCACCTGCATCCCCGAGTACAGACTATTCCTGGATGGGACCAAGTGGGCCACGTGCTGGTGGGGACAGATGCTGTGCTAAGTTGCTTCAGTCGTGTCCGACTCTCTGGGATCCCATGGACTGTAGCCCACCAGGCTCCTCTGTCCATGGGATTCTCCAGGCAAGAATACTGGAGTGGGTCATCATGCCCTCTTCCAGGGGATCTTCCCAAACCAGGGATCGAACCTGTCTTTCTTGTGTCTCCTGTATCTCTTCCTCAACACCACCTGGGAAGCCCTAGCTGACAGCAACCCCAAAGCCCAGGGGGAAGAGAATGAGGAAGGGAAAGACAGGCGGCACTCACCTGGGCAGAATTTTCCAGGCTGCCTTGGACAATCTGGAGTTCCTGTTTGCTGGTGGCAAGTTCTTGCTTCAAATTCTCTAGTACTTCTGTCTGTTCTTGAGTCTGAATGAGAAGAAAAATAGGAGTACTATGATTGAGGTGGTGGCTTCAAGGGATAAATACGTGTAAAACAATTCCCAAGCTATAAATGTAGATTTGTTTAATCTTTTTTAATCTTTTTTTTAAACTGTTTGTTAAATTTTGGCCATGCCATATTATATGCGGGATCTTAGTTCCCTGACCAGGGATCAAACCCATGCCCCCTGCAGAAGGGCAGAGTCTTAACCCCTGGACTGCCAGGGAAGTCCCTGTATAATTTTTATATAGAAGCAAGAGAGGTCAGATTGAACCAATAATTTTTCTTCCAGTTACAGGAAATGTCAAGGGGGAGTTTTAGGCATGGGGTCCCAAAGAATCAGACATGCTTGAGCAACTTAGCACCACACTCAAATGTCATGCTTGAGCCCATAAATAACACTAATCAAAGCAGAACCAGATTTTTGATTCAGGCATCCCAACACCTGATAGGTATTCTGCTGACTCACTCTATCTCACCATCTTGAAGCAATCCCCCTTCTTTGATTTCTGCTGCTGCTGCTAGTCGCTTCATCGTGTCCGACTCTGTGCGACCCCATGACGGGCTCACCAGGCTCCCCGTCCCTGGGATTCTCCAGGCAAGAATACCGGAGTGGGTTGCCATCTCCTTCTCCATGCGTGAAAGTGAAAAGTGAAAGTGAGTCGCTCGTCGTGTCCGACTTAGCGACCCCATGGACTGGAGCCTACCAGGATCCTCCGTCCATGGGATTTTCCGGCAAAGTATTGGGGTGGGGTGCCATTGCCTTCCCCGTCTTTGATTTCTAAGTGGTATTTTTTTGAAAGAGCAGGTTGTGACCCATGAGTAAGAATTCATAGCAAACATTTTTTTTTAATGCAATAAACAGAGCCAAAAAATAACCCACATAATAAAGTATCGCTCTGTGAAACTTTGATTTTCATTAGTTTTTTTTTTTTTTTTTTTTTAACTTTTTGGCCATACCATGCGGCACGTGGGATCGTAGCACCCCGATCAGGGACGGAACGCATACCCCCTGCACTGAGAGCGCAGAGGCTTAACCACTGGACTGCCAGGGAAGTCCTCCATTAGATGCTGTTTTTACTTTGGGACACAGAAAAGTGTGAAAGCCCCTGCTCCTAAGTGGAAGGCACTCTGTTTTATCCACCTGCCATCTCTTATACCAACAGGACCTGCCACCTAATGCCAACTCCACCCCAAGGCACGACTGCAGACAACTCCTGGCTGTGGGTCTTTGTAAATGCCGATCCTCTCTCTCTCTGACATCCACCTGCTTCCACTTCAAAACCTCATAGAGATTCATCTTAGCTGATGAGCCCCACTCAACTTCAGACCTTTCATCACGTTATGCCCCTAACAGCGTGCACGTGAGTAACCATGTCCTGCGCCCTAGGGCCCCTTGCCACCCTCCCCGCAGATCCACCCGTGAAGACAAGGCCCTCTATTCTGTGCAGTGCTCAAACCCCCTCCATCTCGGATGGACGGCAGCCCTCCTTGACTCCCACCCACTTCTCCTTCCACTCACCTTCCGCTGGGCCTGCTCACTGATGCGCTGAAAAGAATCCTCCAGCTCTTTTTTCTCCCGTTCCAAATCCACCTGGGCTTGTCTGGCCACCGACACCTGTTTGGTCACCTCCGCATTCTGCAAGAGAAGAACGGCGTCTCAAACTGGCTTACCTCCCGCTTAGAGGCCATTACCCTTGTAGAACCAAGGACGGCACTCAGACTGCGAGGGCCCTAAAGATGAACACAGACATCGCTTCCCCACCCAGAGGAAGCTGTTGCCTTCGGGTGCTCGACTCTCAAGTATTGCAAAAATGATCAAGACGGGGGCTATCACAAGTAGGGCTGGTACCTAAGGGGGAGCTTGAGCTATAACAGCCAGGGAGCTCTGGTTTCCAAGAAATGGTGGGGACACTGGCCCTGGAGAAGCCATCCAGCCTGGGTCAACATCTCGCCTGGGCAGGGGGCCCTGTGCACGGGGGACAGGGTGCTGGTGGAGGTGAGGGGCCTACCTTCCGCAGCAGGTCGGCATGGTTCTGCACCAGCTCATTGTACTTCTCCTTCAGCTTGCTGTAGCGCTGCTCGTTGGCTTGGGCTTTCCCTGAATTGTCAAGGACCAAGGTGAGGGGTCTGCACTGGTGGGGCACCCTCTGCTCTTCTGATAAGCCAGAGTCCCTAGAAGACTATCTTGGTTTTCCACAAGCATCTATACCTCCTTCTCCCATAAAAGTCTTAAAATTAAAGTCCTCTGGCACGTCTGCTTTAAAAAAGAATCACCTGATCCAAATCCCTCCACTGATTCATGCCCCTTGAGCATTCCAAGCTTGGCATTTTAAAATCAGTGTTACTGGCTGCTACGCCACGATTTTTCATAAGCTCTTTCTCTCTTGTCACCTTCTGTCTCCCCATCTCTGTGTTCCCAGCAGGGCCTCATGGGGAACTCCGACCCACCCTCCTAACTGCTGATGCTGACGTTCACGACAGCCCCTCTGGACAGACGCCAGGCAGGGACCCTGGTGCCCAGCCTCAGCCTGCATTCCAGGGCTGGCGGGGTGCCGCCCTCCCCGGCCGCACCCTCACGCCCACCCCAGCGACAGCTCCTCACTCTCGATCTCCGTCAGGCTCCGCTGAGCCTTCTCCGTGTCCTCGCGCTTCTTCTTGAGCTCGTCCAGCTCGGCCCGGAGGAACTCGCTCTCGTCGGCCGCCTGCTGCCGCAGGTGCTGCTGCTCGGCCAACTCGGCCTCCAGCTCGCTGGTGCGGCTCTTGAGCTGCAGCATGGCCCGCTGGCTCTGTGGGGAGGGCCCGGGGATGAGCGAGAGTGCGGGGTGGGACGAGAGGGTCCCATCTACCATGTCTCTGCTGCTGCTGCTGCTAAGTCGCTCCAGTCATGTCCGACTCTGCGACCCCATAGACGGCAGCCCACCAGGTTCCCCCGTCCCTGGGATTCTCCAGGCAAGAGTACTGGAGTGGGTTGCCATTGCCTTCTCCAGAATGCTTGCTGGTCCCAGGTAAAGGATTTGATCAGCCATGAGTCAGCAGCAGATATTGCAAATAGCTGGCAAAGCTACAAGCCAAACCTTCCCATCACCACGTGACAAGAACAGGTATCTCACAGCACAGCTCCATGGCCAGCTGGTGGTCATGATTCTCTCCAAGTATCACAGGGCCCCTGGAGTGTGGCTTCAACGCTGCTCGAAAGGGTAAGTGCACTGGATATACACGACAACCTGGTGCTCTGGCTTCGGCATTTCTACTAATTAACCCTCCATTAAGATGTGGCTCAACAGGAGTGGATGTGAAGAAAATTTAATGTTGAAAGCTATCATGCTCCGGGGAAGCCCAGAGGTGGATCCGAGCCCAACTCATACCTCAGTCTTCATGTTTTCCAGCTGTGCTTTCAGTTCTCTGGTCTCTCCAAACAGCTGATCAATTAACTGATCCCTAGGAAGAGAAGGAGAGCAAGTTTGCTTCCTCTGTGCTTCTCTTTCCTTTGAAATGCGAGCTGGGGACCCGGGGAGGAGGTTAAAAGCCGACGTTCATTTGGGAACAATTCTTTGAAATCCTCTAAGTTAAACTAAGACCCACAGTGTCTCCAGATACTAATCTACCACCCACGGGCCCACAGGTATCCCAGCCCCATTGGCTACTCCTCTAGGATTTGAAAGGGGTCAGTATTCAAAGGTTAGGACTTCCCAAGTGGCTCAGCAGTAAAGAATCGGCCTGCCAATGGGTTCAATCCCTGGGTTGGGAAGATTCCCTGGGGAAAGGAACGGCTACCCACTCCAGTATTCTTATCTGGAGCATCCCATGGACAGAGGAGCCTGGCAGGCTACAGTTCATGGGTCGCAAAAGAGTCGGACATGACTTAGTGACTAAACAACTCGAAGGTCAAGACGTTTATCTATGAAGCCCAAGAATTCCTCTTCAGTTGGGTGTGGCGAGTAAGCTCTTGGCTTAACACAGCGCCCACACCATCTGCTTTAACCCCACAGCCCGGACTCACTTCTCATCCTTGTTCACGCCATTCTGACTGTTGAAATTGAAGGGATCACTGCTGGAGGAGCTGCCAAAGATGTCATCGAACTTGCTGTCGAATGAATTCTGCTGCGACCAGAAAGGAGTGAGGACAAGGTTAGAGACCCAGAGGGGTTCTGTGTGGGTCTCAACAGCCACACGTGGGAACAGATGCTTTCTTAATCTGGTTCAAATCCAAGTACAGAGCCTCCTAGGGACGGCAGGGCAGCGCGATCTGTCTAGGTCAGCGCTTGGGTTAGAATGTGGCTGCAGAACTTCTCTCGTGGTCCAGTAGCTAAGATTCTGCTCCCAGTGCAGGGGGCCCCAGTGCAAGGGGGCCCGGGTTCGATCCCTGGTCAGGGAACCAGATTTCACATGTCTCAACCAAAGACCCCCAATGCCAAACTGAAAAGATCTCATGTGACACAGCAAAGACCTGCTGCAGGGGCTTCCCTGGTGGCTCGGTGGTAAAGAATCTGTCTGCCAACGCAGGAGACACAGGTTCGATCCCAAGTCTGGAAAGATACCACATGCCTCAGAGCGACTAAGCCCGTGTGCTGCAAACACTGAGCCTGTGGTCCAGAGCTCAAGAACGGCAATTACTGGGCCCAAGCGCCCTAGAGCCGGTGCTCTGCAACAAGAGAAGCCCCCATACCGCAACGAGGAGCAGCCCCCACCCTTTGAAATGAGAGAAAAGCTAGCACAGCAACGAAGACCCAGCACAGCCATGTATAAACAAAATGTAAAAAAAAAAAAGAGCCAGTGCAGTCAAATAAATGAATAAATAAATAAGAAGGTGGCTGAGCTTGGCCACGGTCCCCCTGCCCACCTCCCTGCACCCAGGGGCACCAGGAAGGGCTGAGTGAGCTTCCTCCGAGGTCCTCACCTGCTGGGAGGCATCCATGCCCATGAGGTCATCCTTCTCTAAGACCGGCTCGCTGTCAGGGGACGACGCCTCGGCTGGGATCACCACCACGGGGCTGACGTGTTCTGACAGGGCGGAGGCTCGTAGGAAATTGGGTGGGTTCTGAAGAGGGAAGACGCGTTTCTCGAACCCTGCCCGCCTGCCAGCCTCGAGGACAGGCCCCCTGGGCTCGGCAGTTCCTGGCATGCTTACCTCTGGCAGTTGAGGGATCTGAATGAGCCGCTTGAAGTACTGCAGGTTGCTGGATCGGTAGAAGAAGTCTTTCAACCTAGGGGTGGAGAGAGGTTGGAGGGCTGCTGGGGCCTTCACTAGCCCCGAGGAGGGGACACCCCGCTTTCCTACTGCCTGCCCAGCCCCAGGCTGCCAAGGAGATGGCCTCCATGGTGCAATTATGACGCTGCTGGGAGACATTATGCATTGCCAGCCCTCACTGATCTGGGGGTGAGCAATGCTGGTGTTGTTTAGTGGTGAGTCGTGGCTGCCTCTTTGTGACTCCATGTGGAGCCTTCCCAGGTAGCTCAGGGGTAAAGAATCCCCTTGCCAAGGTATGAGATGCAGGTTCGATCCCTGGATCCGGAAGATTCCCCAGAGAAGGCAATGACAACCCACTCCAGTATTCTTTCCTGGAAGAATCCCATGGACAGAGCAGACTGGCGGGCTACAGTCCGTGGGGTCACAAGAGTCGGACACGAGTTAGTGACTAAAACCACAACAAATAATCCTGGATGGATATGGGAATGAAGAAACTCCAATTTTTTCTCATCCTCAAGTCTCCATTTTCTATCTAAGCATCAAAGGCCAAGAGCATCAGACATACTTTCTGAGATGAAAGGGGGTTAGTGATATCAGCCCTCGCTCTGCAGCACTGAATTTTCTCCTGCTCAGCCCAAGAAATGAAACCCCTGGGGTCTCAGGACAGCCCATCAGACCCCAAGGTTAGGACTGTCCCTGTGACCTCACAGCTGATTTCCCCGAATTTGGGGACACCGAGGCCTCGGCCGCTGTGTCCGGGAGAGAGAAGGTGATGCTTTCATTAGCTCGAAGGATGAAGGGAAACTGAATCACCTGATCACACGTCCCCCGCTTTCTGGGCTGGAGCCAACAGTAATAGGCTCTTGCTTTCCTAAGCTACTGGAATTTAACATTCCAGGAAATCGGCCCCAGGGCCTGTCTCCTAGGATTTAATAAGTCATTTTTTATAGCATAAACATAAGGCTTTTCAAACAGAATAAGGAACTGGGTGGTTCGCACAACTCTGAACTTGCCCTCTGATTGCTCCTCAGCAACCAGCAAGAGAAGCCCGGGCTTGGGTTCTGGGGGTGATTCTTTTCCTGCAGTCAAGGATGAAGAAATTAACAAGGAAAACAATCACGCTAGTGTCCTTCCTGGATCCCTCCTTCCCCTGTCTCTCCTCCATTCTGGCCCCTCTTCTTGGGCAAGCTTAATTGAAAGATGAACTGGATTTGTCATCTCATCACCAATTTTCTTCCCCAAACACAGCAGAATCATTTGCCCCCGTCAGACAAGCTCTTTCTCTTCTAGACTAGATAGCAGGCTGATTAGTTCTTGAATTGATTCAAACATTGACTGAACACTACAGTCTTAAGGAACTATTATGAATTCAGGTGCTAGAGATACAATTACAGGCAAGACAGTTGAACAAAAATAAGGTCATTCTTAGAACTAGAAAGCTGTTATAATGGAGAATACAAGGATGGGTGGGTGGGGAGGTGGGGTGGAACAGGAGATGGGGGGGAAAGACCCCACATAAATAAGGTGGCTAGAGACTTCCTTTGTGCGGAGGTGACTGAAGATGACCTGGATGGAGCTGGCCAGGCTGGAAGAAGAGCACCATGAGGAGGGGGAATAGCAAGTGCTAAGCCTCTGAGCTGTGGGTACGTTTCAGGAACTGGAAGAGGACCCCATAAAGAGTGCCTGAAACACTATGAGCACTGGACAAGAGGTCAGCAAGGACGGGCAGAGGCCAGATCATGCAAGGACCTTGCAGACCACGGAGAAGGGCTTGGATTTGGTTTTCATTGTTATCAGAAGCCACTGAAAGGTTGGGAGCAAAGGGGTTATGTTTTTACAAGGTCATTCTAACTGTTGGGTGGGGATGGGATTGCAGGAGACAGGAGCAGAGCACTGTGTCCATATTGGAGGGTCCTCGTAGACAGCAAAAGAAGCAGACGAGGTGAGAGGCAGAACGAGAGCCAAGATCTGTTTGTAGATACACCAAGTATCGTCTGAACTCGCTAATGGATTAAACATGGGGAATGAGGAGAATGGTGACTTTCAGATCTCTCTCCTAAGCGGATGGTGGGCAGTATTTACTGAGATAAAAGAGATCGGGAAGAAAACGTTTTGGGAAGAAAGCCTAGAGTTCAGTTTGAGATGTAAATTTGGTGTGAAAAGTGAAAGTCACTCAGTTGTGTCCAACTCTTTGGGACCCCATGGACTATACAGTCCATGGAATTCTCCAGGCCAGAATACTGGAGTGGGTAGCCTTTCCCTTCTCCAGCAGATCTTCCCGACCTAGGAATAGAACCAAGGTCTCTTGCATTGCAGGCAGATTCTTTACCAATTGAGCTATTAGAGAAGCCCCAATTTGGTGTAGGGATGTCAAACAGACCACTGGGGATGTGAGCCTGGGATTCAGAGGTGAGGTCTGGTTGGAGATACATCTCTTGGAGCTGTCAGCATGTACATGGCATGAGACCAGGAGAATTTAGGTAAAGAAAAGGAGAAGGGGATGAAGTCCTGGGCATAAGGGAGGCAATTGAATGAATAAATGGAATCACTGATGGCTTTCCCAGTCATTGGCAGTTCTGCCCACATCTTCTTTTCCTTCACCTTTAAAGCAATAAAGCAGGTACCCTTGTCCCTCGATTATTTAAAATCAAGTGCTCCTGGAACTTCCCTGGTGGTCTAGTGGTTAAGACTCCACGTTTCTAAGGCAGGAGGTGCAGGTTCAATCCCTGGTTGGGAAACTAAATCCCACGTGCCTGCCGCATGGTGCGGCCCCAAAATAAAATATAAAATAAAATCAAAGCAAGTGCTCCTGCAAGGATGGGTTGCATTTACCGCACTTTTAGATTCACTGCTTTTCTGTCACTCAAGCCGCTTACTTTGTGAACTGCTCCAGGAAGCGGTCCCGGTGGCCTTGCAGGGTGTCGGCTGGGAGACCTGGAAGGAATTGGAAAAGAGTGAGAGGGAAGAAGAGGGACAGAGGGCAGGGGACCTCCCTCTGGGGAGGGGAGGGGACCATCCTCCCTAGGGCCAGTGGTCAGCCCAGGGGAAGGCATTCCTGACCTAGGGCTGCCTGGGAACTGGTAACCTCTTGGGCCCAGTTGGGGCCAGCAGGGACTCTGGGGGCACTTATCAGCCACCTCTCCTTCTGTGCTCCTGGAATGTGAGCTCCCTGGGCACAGAGGGCTAGAAGTTGTGCTCCTGAGCACAGCAGCAGGGTGGACCAGGGCAGGCCCTGGAGAGGGGCTCTCTCCCAGGGGTTGTGTATACTGGATGCCCTGGGTGAGGCCCTGTGCAGATCTGAGCCTGGGAGAAACCCAGAAAGCCTGCTGGGGGGCCAAACACCACAGAACTGAGACCCACAGGATCCAGTCCAGCACTGGCTCAGTAACTGCTGACTCTGTGATGCTGGACAAGCAGCGGCCTCTTAGAGCCAGTCTCCTCCCTGTCAGAGTGGGGACCACTCACCTCCAAGATTGTACAGTTCTGTGCAATTCAGCTACAGATGTCTTAAATTTCAATTTTAGTAATTTTTGAATGTGATACTATCATTCGGTATAAACCGGGAGTATAAAGTACAGTAATTCAAAGGGGCAAAAGTTTACAGCGATGACAATAGTACTTTCCCTCAGCAATCTTTCTCCCAAGAACCCAAGAAATCCAGTGGTGAGATTTCTCCCACCATTGAGAGAAATTGGACAAACTCTAATGAGGAACATCCTACGAGGTATCTGACCAGGACTCCTTAAAGACTTCCCTGGTGGTCAGTGGTTAAGAACGCACACGCCAATGCAAGGGACAGACACAGATTTGATCCCTGGTCTGGGAGGATTTCATAGGCTGTGGAGCAACTAAGCCGGTGAGCCCCGACTACTGCACCCTTGAGCCTAGAGCCTGTGCTCTGCAACAAGAGAAGCCACCCCAATGAGAAGCCCCCCACTCACCACAACTAGAGAAAGCCCCTGTGGAACAACGAAGACCCAGGGCACCCAAAAATAAAGTGGATAAAAAAGTAATAAAAACAACTGTCGAGGTCATCAAAAACAAGGCAAGTCCAAGGAAACTGTCAGAGCCAAGAGGAGCCTGGGGATACCTGATGACTGAATGTAACACCGTAACCTGGATGGGATCTTGGGACAGAAACTGGAAATGTGCATAAAGCATGAACTTCGGTGAATAATAACGTATCACTATCGGTTCATGAACAATGTGGTAGCCTGGAGGGGGAGGGCAGGGCCCTCCTGGGTCACCACTAGGGCAGGCTGGGTGCATCCCTGCGCACAGCAAGGCTTGGCCCCAATCTATTATTATCAAGACAGCTGGGAGCTCCGCGGGCCTTCTGGAATAGGAGCAGAAAGCCAAGGGCACCGGGGTTGGGGGAGCTGCCTCTCTCCAGGGATGGCCTTGCGGCCAGAAGCTTCCAGAGATCAAGCCCAGAGTACTCACAGGAGTGGAGCTTGAAGAGAAGCTTGACAGCGTAATCATAGAGATGGCTGCAATCCAAGATGACCTGGATGAGCGGGGCGAGGCGGCACTGCCCGGCTGTGGTCACCGACACGGAGCGGGACATGTCCAGGGAGTTGAACACTAGGGGACAGGAAAGGGAGATGTAAGCAGAGCTGGGGAATGAGAGGCACCTTCTCAGAGGGCAGAGGACAAGCGCCCGGCACCAGAGGACCTGTTCTGTGCAACGATGGTCTCGTGGTGATGTGTTTAACCCTTCAGCACTTCTCTGCTCTGTGCTGTGCTCAGGTGTGTCTGACTCTTCGTGACCCCATGGAGTGTAGCCCACCAGGCTCCTGGGTCCATGGTGTTGCCCAGGCAAGAATACTGGAGTGGGTGGCTGATTCCTCCTCCATTCAACACTCCTACGGGGTAGCTAAAAGCATCCCCCGTTATTCAGGAGAGGAAATTGGAGGTAAGCAACTTGAAGGTCACCCCACTCCAGTACTCTTGCCTGGAAAATCCCATGGATGGAGGAGCCTGGTAGGCTGTAGTCCATGGGGTCGCTAAGAGTTGGACACGACTGAGCGACCTCCCTTTCACTTTTCACTTTCATGCATTGGAGAAGGAAATGGCAACCCACTCCAGTGTTCTTGCCTGGAGAATCCCAGGGATGGGGGAGCCTGGTGGGCTGCCGTCTATGGGGTCGCACAGAGTCGGACATGACTGAAGTGACTTAGCAGCAGCAACTTGAAGGCATCACAAAGACAGAAGTGGTTTTGCTTAAGAGATGTTGACTTAAAAGCCAGAGCCCCCGTGGCCAGCCAATAGACTAGGAGCCTGTGTCCCCGGCAGTCAACAGGCTCCCTGTGTCATAAACCGGTGAAATGAACTGGTTCTATGCCGTGTACAGCCCGGTGGGAGCCCAGGAAAGAAGGGATTTGTGGGGGAGCGCCCCATATGCCTCCTTCCGGTCTGAGGAGCTTTACGCTCCCTGCCCCCCATTGGCAGAAAGAACACATTACCTGGGAGATTTCTGATCTAATGTGGGAGATGAATTCTTATTCAAGAGAAGCTCTCAGTTTTAAGGGGAATCAGACTTTCAGGATCGGAAGGGGCTGTTCACACAGCCCCACCCAGCCCTCTGTCTCAGGCATGAGCTCGGTCTCATGGTGACCTTGACCCTAAGAAACCACCTGTCTGGGAGTGGCAATAGAAAGCATGTGGGGAAAATATCAAACGATCAGAACACGAAGGAGCAGAAAATTCAGCCTGGGATTCCTGGTGGTTTGTCCCAGTGTTCTTGGAACACCAGACGGGGCGATGTGCAGAAACCTCGGGTGGACAACCAGAGAGGCTTCGAGGACACTGGGCAAGGAGCCAGGAAGACGGTGAACCATCAGGATCAAGGCTGATGGAGGTCCCTGGGGGGAGTGGGTGACCTGCCCTCCACTCTCCCAGGCTCCAGAGGGCAAGATGCTCCCATGGACCCCTCCATGCTCACCCCCTGCCCTTAAACCAAGCAACTAGATGCCTGGCCGTGGACCGTCAGTGCCCACCACTGGCCAGGCTGATCTCCCCGCAGTGGCTGTCCGCCGCCTCCGGAGATTCCGCACGTGGCCAGCACTGAGAGACATTCCCCCGCAGGCCCTCAGTGCGTGGGACAGCCCCGGAGGAAAGCCCGGAGCCACTGTGCTTGACCTTCCCCAGCCACACTAATCCCTGTTAACGGGCTTAAGTCTGGCAACTGAAAAGAAAAAAAAAAAAATCCCAAACAGTTCTAATTAAAAGGCAGCTTTTCTTCTTGACACAAATTAGAAGCAGCTGTCACTATGAGGCGGCCATCCCCGTCTCCTGGCTTCCCGAGGCTCCACTCTGGCAGGGAATCCCAGGCTACTCCCGGCCGGTCTGCTGCTTTCCAGGAATGCCCCTTGGCATCCAGTAACATCTAGAGTGGTGTGACCGGGGGCAGTTACTCAACCTCTCGGTGAGTCCAGGCACTCTTCCGTGAGATGCAGATGGTTCTAATGGCAGATTCCTCATAAGGGTCTTATAAGGAGGTCTTGTAAGGATTAAATAAGAATGTCCTATAAGTGGCGTAGCAACTTGCAGTGGTTCTTTGGGTTGGCTTGGAGACTGATTAGAATCACCCAGGGAAACGCAAAGACGACTCATGTCTGCCTGCAGCTCCTTTATCCCTGCTTCTGTTTTAATTGGTCTAGGGTAAGGTGGGGGCGAGGCTTCCTGGGTGGCTCAGCCATAAAGAATCTGCCTGCCAATGCAGGAGATCGGGCTCGATTTCTGGGTCGGGAAGATGCCTCTGGAGAAGGAAATGGCAACCTGCTCTAGTATCCTTGCCTGGGAAATCCCATGGACAGAGGAGCCTGGTGGGCTACAGTCCATGGGGTCGCAAAGAGTCAGACACGACTGGGCATCCATGCACGCACGCACGCAAGGTTGGAGTATTAGTGGGGGTCAAAAGCGCCCCCCCACCAGGTGATTCCAAAAAGCAGCCAGGGTGGAAATTGTATTTTCTAACTCAGTGCTTCTCAAACTGTAACATGTATCAGCGTCCCCTGGAAGGATCACTCCAGGAGAATTCTGCGGTGATGGAAGGGCGCTGTCCACCACTGCTGGCCACGTGTGCCTTCACTATGATAAGAGCAATGGAGGCCCTGACCTTTTAATGTTATTTAATCGTAATTAATTTAAATAGTCACAGGTGGCTATTGGCTACCATACCGGATAGTGCAGACTTGGTGAGCTCATTAAAACAGATGACTGGGTCCCACCCCCAGAGATTCTCATTCAGAAGATCTGGGGTGGGATCTGAGAACGTGTGCTTCCAATGCGTTCTCAGGTGATGCAGATGGTGCCGGTCCAGAGACCACACTGTGAGAATCACTGCAGGTGCATCCAATCAACGCTCCTTGTAACTGGCCCACGTTTCCCACGGTTGAAAACCTGGGGCACCCCCTTCCGAAGGTTCTGATCCAAATCTTACAAGGTCACAGACTAAGACTTAGAAGCTGGATAGACTTCTGATCCCATTTCTCTCAGTTTCTGGGCTCATAAGAGGTGAATGGGCTTTTCCCTGGTGGCTGGTAAAGAACCCGCCTACCAATGTAGGAGATGTGGGTTTGATCTCTGAGTCAGGAAGATCCCCTGGAGAAGGCAATGGCAACCCACTCCAGTATTTTTGCCTGGACAATCCCCATGGACAAAAGAGCCTGATGGGCTACAGTCCGTGGGGTCGCATGACTTAGCGACTAAACCACCACCACCAAGAGGTGAATGAGGATGCTGGGGGGTGGGGAGAAGTGTAGAGGAGGCTCTTGATTCCAAATCACTCTCTCCAGGATGAGAAAACCACCAGCATTCAACCATGGAGGAGTGTGTGCAAAGACTCAGGTAGCTCTCTCTAGAAAACTCTAGCTAATTCACCCCAGAGCATTCAGATGGATGCTGACATCAGTTTATGAATTCTGTCAAGAAACTTGGTGTTTCTTCATCGCTGTTCATCTAGAAAGCAAGTGTTCTTGAACTTGGTTGTTGAGCACTTGCAATGACAGGGCCGGGGCTAGAACAGAGGTGAGCGGGGCCTAGTTCCTGACTTTTGAGGAGGCGCTCAACATATATTGCTAATAACCCAAGGGATCAAGGCATATGGAAACAGAGTCAGGTATCACGGAATGCTGGGGCAGAAAGAGGGCCAGCCCAGCTGAGTGGCAGACAGGTCTGGGCCAAAGGAACAGCCAGCGCTGGGGCCACAGTCCAGGGACTGTCACAGAGGCTGGAAGTGTCTTTGGACTCTCAGAGGCCCGGGCTTAGCAGGGAGGCCACTGCAGTGGGGAACTGCAGCCCTTCTGGTCATGTGACTCTGAGAATGCCCTTGGGCTTCAACCTCTCCCTGTACCAGGGGCAAAGGCACAGTCACAGAAGGGCTGCTCCATCTCCCTGGTCCGTGCTGCACAACTTGTACGGAGACAGGGGCTGGGCTGGCTGCTCCCAGGAGGGAACCAGTCTGGGGGTCAGGTGATGGCCAGGAAAGCCTGGGCTAGACGGAAGGGAGAGACTCACCAGTTTGGAAGAGGTTAAGTTCACACTCCAGGTAGTCGAACATCTCCACTGTCAGCTGGAAACTGGACCCAAGAGGAAAGAGAGCTTATACTCCACGGCCCAAAGGCCAGTGTACCTGTGCTGCCGCCAAAGCATGCGTGCACAGGTGTGCACCCACAAACACACACCAGCTGTGAGTCTCAGCCCCCACCTAAGTGGATATTAAGGCCGTTGGATGATCAAGCAGGACGAATTCAACAGTGACAGTGGTAGAGAAAGTGGACAGGTTCCACGCTGTGTTGGGTGGGCAGAGGGGCACAGAGAAGGGAGGCCTGGAGCGGGAAACACCCTGGAAGGGTTCTGGGCGAGGCACCAGCAGTAAGTGGCCCCAAGGTCAAGCCACTTAGCGGCTCTGTCCCCACCTCGGCCACCGGCCCTGCCTCAGGCCCTCAGTGATCCTAACTGGAAGTGAGAAGACCTACACAAGCTCCCATCCCCCTCCGTCCAGGGCATGAGGTCGGCCACTTACAAGTTGTTGACGTCACTCTCTCCGGCCTCCTCTAGCTGCCGGTCACTCATGTGAAGGTTGCCTGGGAACCTGGGGTTCTGGGAGGGAGGCAGAGGTCAGAACAGGGCACCCCGAGAGCTCTCTCTACAGCCGACATCACGCACACCAAGCCCCACTGAGCTCCGGCAGCAATAGGCTGGATTCTGCTTGGTAGCAGCGCTCACAACCACACACACACATACACACACTCACACAGGTCCCATGATCGGCTGGCTCACAGCAAAGAAAACTACCCCCACCCGTCAATACAGGGAAGGTTCCATCCGATCCCTGGGACCCCAGGGAGGGCCCCACCCCCACAGCCTGTCCCACGGACATTGTCTCCCTGGGGCAAGGACACCCAGCATGTGACTGCTGGCGGTCCTCAACCTGACACCCACACCAGGTGGGCACTGTAGCCTCTGCTTATCCCCAGTACATTATGAACCCTATCCAGGCTTCCCGCTGTCCTCTGACCACTTCTAGAAGCTTCTATTGAGTTCAGGGCCAGGCAAACTGATTCTCACATTAACTTCAGCAAAACAGAATTAGTAAAAGAAACTTGAAGATTGGAGAAGATTACAGGAAGCACTCCCGCAGTCAGGGGAGGTTATCTGGGATTATTAGTTGTTGAGTATCTGTAGTTGCCTGTCTTTCTCAGTGGTCTGTCTGGAGCAGAGGGAACACAGGGCAGCCGGCAGGTGGAGGGGAGCACAGAGAGATGGTGACCAGTCCATACAAGGGGGCTCTAAATTCCAGGTTGAGTTCTTCAGGCTCTGAAGTCAGAAATCCTCCGTTTCTGGCTGTAACACCCTCCTGTCGTGAGGCCCACCACCCTGGCTCCTCTGCCTCAGAGACTCAGGCCGGTTGCTTTTTTCTTTAATTGATTTTATTTCTTGGCCGGACCATGCAGCATGTGGTTCCCTGACCAGGGATGGAACCCATGTTCCCTGCATTGGAAGCACAGAGGATTAACCACTGGACCAAATGGAAGTCCCCAAGCCGGTTCCTTTATCGCCCCTTTCTGGCTGTGTTTACTTCCTCACTGGGTCTGGACATTATGGCACCCATGGCACCTTGCCGTCATCTTTCTTCCTGCCTGTCCTCACACCACACTGCCGTGAAGCCCAGTGAGTGGTCGCATGCTCTGTGTGTCAGACCAGCTGCCCATCTCCCTGCCCAATTCATCACTATGTAACTGCGCTCCATAGCTCTGCGTGAGTGCCTGCTAAGTCACTTCAGTCGTGTATGAGTCTTTGCGACCCTATGGACTATAGCCCGAGAGGCTCCCCTGCCCATGGGATTCTCCAGGCAAGAACACTGGAGTGGGTTGCCATGCCCCTCCTCCAGGGGATCTTCCCTACCCAGGGATCAAACCCATGTCTCCTGAGGCTCCTGCACTGCAGAGGGACTCCTTGCCACTGAGCCAGTGGGGAAGCCTGCTCTCTAGCTCCATTGCCCCTTAACAGCCCTTGCTGAGGCTTCCCTGGTGGCTCAGACAGTAAAAAATCAGCCTGTAATGCAGGAGACCCAGGTTCAATCCCTGCATCAGAAAGATCCCCCGGAGGAGGAAATGGCAACCCACTCCAGTAGTCTTGCCTGAAGAATTCCAAGGACAGAGGAGCCTGGTGGGCTACAGTCCATGGGGTGGCAAAGAGTCAGACACGACCGAGGAACAGTCCTTGCTACTGGCCCACCAGTTCCCCTTTCCATCAATGACTGCCCGACTCTGCACCTGGTACCCAGATCCCACGCCATCACCCTTGGCACCTCACCACGTCACGTGCTCGCTTTCTTATATCAAAACTCGGCACCCTGCTTCCCACTCCCTTCCCTGCTTCAAAGGTACCCACCTGCCTTGCCCTTCCTCCAGCTTCAAAGAGGAGTCGCCACCTCCTTCCTGACTCAAGATCAGCCCCTCCCTGTGTGCTATTTGAACCAATCTACTTTCTGGTTCCTTCTCACGCTCATCCCAACAAATCCTGCTTGAGCCCCTGTTCTGAGCTAGATGCTGGGCCACACAAGGGACGAGAGAGACGCACACCTGCTCTCAGTCCTCCAGGAACCCACAGTGCTGAGCGCCCATGGCTCCACCTGCCTTCTTAGGCTCCTCCTGCATCCTGTGCTCCAGGTCTTTCCCACGGCCCCACATCTTCCTCCAGTTGTTGTCCCCTCCTCTCCTCCCTTTCCTGCCAATCTTCAGGAAGTCCCTGACCCTTGTCTGTCCCAGAGATAACTGTCTAAACCTGGCTCTCCCCATCTTTCACACTGACAGCCCAGCTCTTCCCAAGTCATCCTTCACACTGAATGGATGACCTCACACATCGACCCAGGCACCTGTCGCTCTCCACCCTGCCTGCTTCCTGCACTAACATGGGATCCTGATAGTGCCACGTGGACGCCAGAGTGTCCTGGGCCTCCTGTCCTTATGTCTTCAGCTGATCCACTGCCAGGAACACCCATCTTGCCCTTTCTCATTGACCCTTTCTACCAGCTAAGTGGCAGCCTGGGGTCTGGAGAAGGGGGAAAAAGTACTCCACAGCAGGCAGAGAGATGGGAATGGTGGGACCAGAGTGCGAACTGTGGCTGAAGTGACATATCCCATTCAACACCCTCTCTTCATGATGTGACCCCGATATTCTACCTGGAGTGATGACAGTCCCCTCCCTGTGACTCTAGGAACCTCTGTGATGGCCTCTACCAACATAGGATGGTGGGAGGGACACCCTGTGACTTCAGAGGCTGGGTCATCTAAATGCCATGCACTCTACTTGTTCTCTTGGCCAACTCAACAGGCTGCAAGGAAACCCTGACTAGTGCTGAGACTTCGTGAAGAGATGCCAGGCCAGCCCCCCACTGTTTCAGCTCCAGCTGGCATCTGACTGCAACTGCATGGGAAACCCCCAGCCAGAACTGCTGGGCAAGCCCTTGTGGAACCCCAGACCAAAAGAATGTCAGAGACAACAAAAGACTGCTGTTGTTTTAAGTCATTAAGCTCTGGGGTGATGTGTATCCAGCACAGGTAATCGTAATGCCCTAAGGCTGAGCTCAAGTGTCACCACCTCCTAGAAGCCCACCTGGTTGCCGGAACCTGGGCAAGACACCCCACGACTCACTTCTGTGGGCCCTCCTTCTTCCCTCCCAACCAGACTGCAACTCCCAAAGGTAGCAGCAAAGTCTATCCCTCTTTTTCTCTCCAGAACCTCACCTCGCCCTAGCCCAGGGTCAACCCTCAGTGATATACCATGAGCTTCTACATCGACCTGGCCGAGGTCAGAATCCCACCTCACTATCGAGGAGCTTTCTGATTCAGTCCCTTAAGGGACCCAGCCACCATCTGAGTTTCACTTTCGTAGGATATGATCGTGCATGTTTATAGGGCTGTTGTGAAGATGAAATGATATTCAAAAAAGGCTGAAACGACTAGGATGGTTTTCATGAATCAAAGATACCCCTTGAGTATATAAAAGATACTGGAGATAAATAGACTAAGTTATGGTATTTCTTCTTAGGTTTTCTCCTTTCTCTATTTCCACTGCCAGCTCCCTAATTCGGGCCACTTCCCCTCCCACCTGGTGGGCTGGTCTTCCTTACCTCCTATTGCCATCATGCCCACCCTTCGAGGATCACATCAAGCACCACCCCACCCCCCCATCTTTTCAAAACATCCCTGACACTTTTCTGCAGGCACACACCTGGCACTATTATACAGCTACTGCAAGTGTATAAGCTTCTCTCCCCAATGGATCTATGAACTCCTAAAGAACAGACCCTTTCTCCTTATCCTTATATGCCACTTGGCACATACTTTTATGTGCATTAGGTATGCAAGAAATACTAAAGTCGTATCTTGAGCAGAAGGTCCTGTGTGGACACTTATTGTATGAATGGAAGGAGTTATTTCTATTACCAGTCAAGTCAGTGCTTCTGAAATATTTTCATAAGGCCACCTGGTGGATCAGACTTCCCAGGCGGCGCTAGTGGTAAAGAATCCACCTGCCAGTGCAGGGGACACTGGAGATGAGGGTTGGATCCCAGGGTTAGGAAGATTCCCTGGAGTAGGAAATGACAACCCACTCCAGTATTCTTGCCTGGAGAATCCCCATGGACCGAGGAGCCTGGCTGGCTAGTCCACAGAGTCACAAAGAGTTGGACGTGACTTAGCGAATGAACACACTTGGTGGATCAGGTTTCTCTCTTTGCAAAATGGGGAACAAAAGGTGCAGAGGACCCAGGCCAAAATCCCAGGCCACATCCCAGTCACATCCCTCTGACTGCAGTCACTCTGTAAAATGTTTCCTCTCGCATAGCTGGGATACAGTGTGAACATTCCCTAAGAAGCCAGGCTGTCCTATTACCTGGAAAACCTGACAATTAAGCGTGGCCAGGGGGGACTTCCCTGGCGGTCCACTGGTTGAGAATATGCCTTCCAATGCAGAGGACATGGGTTCGATCCCTGGTCGGGGAACTAATCTCCCAAATGTCTTGTGGCAACGACACCCACGCGCTCTGGAGCCTGTGCTCCGCAAGAGAAGTCCTTGTGCCTCAAAGAGAGAAGCTGGTGCTGCAACCAAGGCCCAGCACGGCCAAAAAACAAACCAAAACAGCCCAGCCAGGTGTGAGGAGACGGCACAGCCCGGGCGGGGGCGGAGTGGTCTGTGAGGGGTGGCTGGCAAGGCCGGCAGAATTGCTGAAAAGACTCACTTTGGTGTGGTACTCCATCTTCGTTCTCAGCAGTTTGAGGTAGATGCTGCAAAGCTGCCCATACCCTTCACTCAAGTGGCCCTTTGACGAAGAGGAAAGAAAGCAGGCTGTCAACAATGAGAACTTTGGGTTGAAAGACCTACAGCTGGGACATCTTTTTAAAGAATATATTCCCCCCCACCCCGAGTATGAAAATAACATATATCCCGTGTTGAAAATTTGGAAAATATAAAAAAGGACACTGCAAGCAAGTCATCTTCAGCCTAACCACCAGAGATCATCATGGGAAAATGCACAAGGGTTGAAAAGTAAAAGATGAGTGGATCAGAGACTGAAATGTCAAATACCAAACTATAAAACTCCTAGAAGATCACAGAGGAGAAAACCTGGGTGACCTTGAGTATGGCAAAGGCTCTTTAGACATAACACCAAAGACACAAACCATGAAAGAAATAATTGATAAGTTGGGCTTCATTAAAATTAAAAACTTCCGCTCTACAAAAGACATTGTCAAGAGAATGAGAAGATAAGCCACAGACTGGGAGAAAATATTTGCAAAGGATGTATCTCATAAAAGACAGTTATCTAAAATGTACAAATATACTCTTAAAACTCAACAATAAATAACCAAACAATTCAACTAAAAAAAATGGACCTAAGTCTGAAAAATCAGACTACATACTATATGATTTCAACTATATGGAATCTGGAAAAGGTAAAATTATAGAGCTATTCCATGGACCATAAAGAAGACTGAGAGCCAAAAACTGATGCTTTTGAACTGTGATGTTGGAAAAGACTATTGAGAGTCCCTTGGACTGCAAGGAGAGCCAACCAGTCCATCCTAAAGGAAATCAGTCCTGAATATTCGTTGGAAGCACTGATACTGAAGCTGAAACTCTAATACTCTGGCCACCTAATACGAAGAACTAACTCACTGGAAAAGACCCTGATGCTGGGAAGGATTGAGGTTAGGAGGAGAAGTGGGTGACAGAGGATGAGATGGTTGGATGGCATCACCAACTTGATGGACATGAGTTTGAGTAAGCTCCGGGAGTTAGTGATGGACAGGGAAGCTTGGTGTGCTGCAGTCCATGGGGTCGAAAAGAGTCGAACACGACTGAGCCACTGAACTGAACTGAACTGATTCCATTAACAGAGGAGCCTGGGGGGCTACAGTCCAAGGGGTCACAGAGTTGGACACGACTTAGCGACAACAAGGAATGTACAACAACCGTGAGTGAACTGCATTGTAAACTATAGACTTTGGTGATTACGATGGACGTGTCAGCATGTTCATTCATTGCAGCAAATACACCACTGTGGCGGAGGATGCTGATAACAGAGGAGGCTATATGCATGTCTGGATGCTGGGTACATGGAAAATCTCTGACTTCCCACTCAATTTTTCAGTGAACCTAAAACTGCTTTCTGTAGTCCATGGAGTCGCAAAGCTGCTTTGAAAGAAAAAAGTAAAAGAGGCTTCTAAGTTCAGAAAGTCTTAGTCAAATGGAAGAGACAGACAACACAGAAGCATTATTATTTTGGATAAGGCAGGGGGGCTAGGTACCTGGGCTGACCTTCCCACTGAAAACGACTAACAATACTGAGTGAGACATTAAAAACACTTGGAAAGTATTAATGAACTAGCAAGAGAATAAGGAATCTTCAGGCCAGGAATTGAGTAATTCAGATATTCAGAGAGAAATGGCTTTACGGGGTCAAAATGGGGGCGGGGGCAGGGGTGGGGGGTGGGGAGATACTTTCTCATACCAAGTGAACCTTGTATGAGTTTTGGTTTTCTGAGTCTCCAGGGCCAGGTGGTGAACCGGAGGTATGGCTCTCACCTGCCCAAGTTAAAGAGTCTAGTGGAAGAGCCGACTGCCTTCCTGGTGCAGGGGAATTAAGGGTAAATTGGAAATAACACACATGTACTTCTGTGCTGAAGGAGTCCCCCCGAGGACTGCAAAGAAAATCCACTGCCTTAAACCACTGTTGTGATCAGAGGGAGGGAAAAAACTACTTCCAAGAACTGAACCGTGAGCCAGTTATCAAGGGGATCTGCTCAGAATTCATAAAACTTTTAAGCTAAGAATTTAATTTAGAGTGATCTCAACAGATGCAAATGCCAATTCTCTCTGGAGGAACCTGCCTTTGTTAGAATTCAGAGAATTCCCACTGAAACAAATGTCCAGGAAAATGAGCAATTCACAGTAGAAAAATAACTAAGCATAAGAAGAAAGCACGTAGCATGAGCAAAATTCACAAAAATGACAGATGGCAGAGACAGATCTCTAAGGACTTTAGATACTGGAAGTATAAAAAGTGATATATGAAATCATGTATTTAATAAGCCTAAGTAAATTAGAGACTGTTTTAAAATACATGCAGGGCACAATAAATTATAAAGAATGCCAAGCAGATCTGAAAACAAAACCAAACCTAAAATTCCAAAAAATGAGAACTATACTAAAATTGAAAACCTTATGGAGAGGTTTGGCAACAAATTAGACCTTGTTGAAGGGGGACTAAGTGAAATGAACGCTAGATCGACTGAAATTACCCAGAATGCGCACAGAGGCGAACAGGGAGAAAAAAAAATGAAATAGTGGTTTAAAGGCATGGGGAATAGAGTGAGAAAGTTGAAAATACTGCTAACCAGAGTCTCAGAGGAAGACAGAACGAGGCAAAGGCAATATTTGAAAAGACAATGAGAATTTTTCAAAACTAATTAAAGATAATAATCTACAGATTTAAGAAGTCCAAAGAAACTAAATTCACACCTGGATACATAATAAGAACTTAAAAACAGGGGTAAAAAAAGAAAAACAAAAACAGATTAGCTTCAAAGAATAATCATGAGTCTAACGGCAGACTTCATAAGAATGAAGGAAGCCATAAGCCAATGGAAGGGTATCTTGACTAATATCTTCCATGTACTAAAAGAAAAGAACTATCATCCCAGAATTCTTAAGTCAGAGAAAATCTCTCCCATGAATGAGGGTGAAATAAAGACATTCTCCATCAGGCAAAACTGCTTGTTTCCCACCAGCAGACTCTCACTAAAGGAAGTTCTAAAGGAAATAATTCAAGCAGAAAGAAAGAGATCCCAAATGCATGCTCTGAGATGTAAGAGGAAATGAAGAGCACCAAATACAACAATTAAAGTAAAATATAGGGTCTAAAAACAACCAAAATTAAAATATACGACAACAGCATACGAGGGCACGAATGGTGTTAAAATATTCTAAGGTCTTTGTGCTTTACAGGAAACAAAGACATGAGTGTTAGACAATGATAACCTAGGCAGACCCTTTTCATTTTTAGATAACATTATCAACAGATTAAAAAAAAACAACAACACCTCTGCTTTTATTTTTGTATCTTCCCACTAGTAATGAGGGGGAAAGTGAATGAGAAAGAAAATACCCAATCAATCCAAAAGAAGGTAAACAGTGAGAGGAACAGAAACAAAACAGATAGGACAAATAGCATGAAATAAGATGGGAGACAAGTCTAAAGATATCATCCATTATAATAAATGTAAACAGAGTAAAGGTCCTGTTAAAAGACAAAGACTACCATCTTGAATTTTTAAAGAATCCAACTAAATGCTATTGACAAATATATTTCTAAGACAAAAGATTACAGAAAAGTCACTATGCAGTACATCTGAAACTAATATTATAAATCAATTACAGTTCAATTAAAGAAAAACTGACCATGAACTAGCTCATACAGCAAGGCTCAAAAAACTTTGAAATATCAGTATGATATTGATTCTCTAGCCACAGTGCGATACATATACATGTAAAAAATATTTAAAATATAAAAAGTTATAAGTAAAAGGATGGAAAAATATATACCAGATAAATTTTACAAAAAAAGAAAAAGACCTAAGCTTTCCATGTTACAGAAATGTAACAAAACTCTCTAGCATACAGGTGGGAGATTTGGGGATAAACCTCTGCTCTGTTCAGGTTAACTAGTCTTGTGACTTAGGAAGGGCTTCCCTGGTGGCTCAGACGGTAAAGCATCTGCCTGCAGTGCGGGAGACAAAAGCTGCTTCCTCTCTTTGGGTCTGCATTTCTCATCTATAATGGGTAGACTGGACTACATAATTGCTAACATTTTGAGTGCAGACAGATACAGGTAAGAATTTTAAGGAAAGGGCTAACACAGCAGTTCTTATCCAGTGGGACAAAAAGACACATCAGCGTCCACTGGGGAGATTCTTCAAAGAGCAGGTTACCTCATGTTCTTACATTTACTCCTTGAGTCTAGAGGTATTCTGGTATGTATACAGAAACACTCTTTTCAATGCATTCAGATCTTGCCACCTACCTTCTCCCTCTTCCTAACCGAGAATCCCCTGGCATTTAGATTGGGAATGCCAGTTCTCAAGGTGCTATGACCCCCATGGGACCAGGAGAAGGAAAGAAATAGGAACTACGACAGTGTCATTGCCAAGGGATCCCAGTGCCCAGAGACCACTGGGACATGAGCTTCCATTGGCAGGAGAAACTCCCTGGCCCTGGAACCTCCCAACAGTTTTCAGGGACTCCAGGTAAGACTGTGAATATCATGGTTCCATGTCGTGGCATCCCCCGAACCCCTCCCTGAGGCTTGTGAGAGAAATCCCAAACAAGGTGAAAGAGATGACTTTGTTTCATCCCACACTCCTTGTTCTGTGGCCTCTGGGGAAGGACGAGGCGGTGCAGGTGGCCCCAGAGAGCGGGTTCAGACTCACCCACATCCGGCTCATGTCGCTCAATTCACTTTTGTATCTCAGAGAGTCCTTGAGAACCTGGAGAGGGAAGACAAGGAGAGCAGAAAGAGGCTGGTGAAAGGCGGGTCTGGGGTGGGGCAGAGAAGGGGATGCGAGAGATGAACCCATCTCTGAGACTGGTACCCAGAAGGCCAGGAGATGGGGGCAGTTGCCATCCCCAGTGCCGGAGTGGACAGTGGCCCCTGTGACTCAAGCAACTGCACTTTCCCCACGTGGATCCCAGGCTCCCCGCCCATCCACTGCAGCCGCAGGCACTCACGTTTGGGTGTCCATCCCGGAGGAGTTTGTGGAACACGTGGCAGAACTTCCAGCAGAGCACTGCGTTGCTGGACAGGGGCAGCCGGTTGACAACAGACCAGAAGGTCTGCGCTCCCTTCTCGTGGTGGGTGCCCAGTATGCACGGTGAGGGAGGGTCATGGAAAACAAAGGCACGGATGGGGCCTGCCTGGGCACCAACCCTGGATGGGGCCTGCGGCCGGCCGCCATGGGGGTGGTGGCTTATTCAGCACTATCCAGCAGGGGGTGCCGCTTGTAACAAAGGCACCGAGGATCTGGGTTGGTATCTTGGCAATTTTTTGACGGATGGCAAAAGGCACCTTAGTCTAATAAAACTCATTTTATTAGATGATTTCCCCAGAGATGGCAGTCTCTTGGGAGGAGTGACTTTTTCTAATGTGCAAAGTAAATTCTGGGCCAGCAGTGGTCCTGGCTGACCTTTCGTGGGAAGATGTTTTGGTTGGAATTAGGGCTTTGCTGTGGGGAGACTGCCCATTAGATTTGCCGAGTTTGTGATGGGGCCTGTGAGGGGAACATAACTGCAGCTAATATTTTACCAACACAGTACAGCTTCTGAAAATTCCCTCTTATCCACTACTCAAAAGCAAGGGCGTGCTTCAGTTCTTCAAGGGCCCTGGCTACTGACACCTTGGTTCCTCTTCCAAGTAGCACCTGATTCCTCTTCTAAGAGCCACTCTGCTCTTACCCCGAAAGTGGCAGTCTTTGTTTAAAATGTATTAATATTTTCTCTAAATTTAAAATGACTCTTGGGACTTGCTTGGCAGTCCAGGGGTTAAGACTACGTGCTTCCACTGCAGGGGGCTCTGGTTTGATCCCTGGTCAAGGAACTAACATAAGGTATGCCTTGTGGCACAGCAGGAAAAAAAGAAAACGGCTCTCTCACTCCGCATCTTCTAAAAATCTTCCTGGCCTCGCTCAGGGGTGCCGTCATCTTCTAACACCTTAAATTCCTTCCCTGTGTGCGGAATTCTGCCCCCGAGATCCAATTTCAAACATACCTGCCACCCATGGACCACCTGCCACGGTTTGTGTCCTTCTGGCCTTGAATGATTTTAACAGACCTCCAGGCCTCTGTAATTAGGGAACCCTTTTGGAGGAAAGTAGAGGATTTTTGGACATGACTGAGCGACTTCACTTTCACCTTTCATTTTCATGCACTGGAGAAGGAAATGGCAACCCACTCCAGTGTTCTTGCCTGGAGAATCCCAGGGATGGCGGAGCCTGGCGGGCTGCCGTCTGTGGGGTCGCACAGAGTCGGACACGACTGAAGCGACTTAGCAGCAGCAGCAGCAGCAGCAGCAGCAGCAGCAGAGCATTTTCATGTTTCTTTTGTGATGGAAGCTTGTACAGGCTTCACACACCCAGTATCTGGGCATCATCAACCCCGAGTACAAATCCTGTCGAGCTTCCCAGGTGGAAGCTAGTGATAAAGAACCCACCTGTCAATGCAAGAGACATAAGAGATGCAGGAAGATCCCCCGGAGCAGGGCATGGCAACCCACTCCAGTATTCTTGCCTGGAGCATTTCACGGACAGAGGAGCCAGGTGGGCTAGAGGCCAGGGATTGCACAGACTCCAGACACGACTGAGGTGACTTAGCACAGCACAGGACATTCAGGCTCTAGTAAGAGGCACTGCACCATTTATGAAAGACTTGCCTCAGGTCAGAAACTATGCTGCTACTGCTGCTAAGTCGCTTCAGTCGTGTCTGACTCTGTGCGACCCCATAGATGGCAGCCCACCAGGCTCCCCCGTCCCTGGGATTCTCCAGGCAAGAACACTGGAGTGGGTTGCCATTTCCTTCTCCAATTCATGAAAATGAAAAGTGAAAGTGAAGTCGCTCAGTCGTGTCCAACTCCTAGCGACCCCATAGATGGCAGCCCACCAGGCTCCTCCATCCATGGGATTTTCCAGGCAAGAGTACTGGAGTGGGTTCCCATTGCCTTCTCCTAGAAACTATGGGACTTACCCAAAAGACATGCTACTTTGCTTCTGAGCTGGAAGGTGTGGTAAAATTCCCCTCCCGGGACTGATATTTGTATTTTGAGAGGGGTCACCTTGAACACACAATTTTGGGTCTGGAAGCTGAAACCACCCTTTAAAAAAAATTTTTTTTGGCTTCCCTAGTGGCTCAGTGGTAAAGAACCCACCTGTCAATGCATGAGACGCGGGTTCGATCCCTGATCCGGGAAGATCCCACATGCCTCAAAGCAGCTAAGCCCGTGCGCCACAACTATTGAGCTTGAACTCTAGAGCCAGGGAGCTCCACCTAGTGAGCCCACATGCCCAGGGCCCGTGCTCCCCGAGAAGAGAAGCCACTGCAATGAGAAGCACTTGCACTTCAATGAAGAGCAGCCCCCGCTTGCCACAACTGGAGAAAAGCCCAAGCGGCAGCCAAGACCCAGCACGGCCAAAAATACACACATAAATAACTCATATTAAAAAAATATTTTTTAAAATTTATTTGGTTGTGTTGGGTCTCAGTTGTGGTTTGTGCGATCTAGTTCCCTGACCAGGGCTTGAACCTGGGCCTCCTGCATCTGGAGCATGGAGTGTTGGCCACTGGATCACCAGGTAAGTCCCCAGCCTTTGTTCTTAAAGATAGATTTCTGAAATAACTTAGTTTCACCTCAAGCACAGCCCCCTTGGACTAGAAGGAAGCCAACGGGAAAGACAGACAGTCCCCTACCCTCTCGAGATGACTTCTCAAGGCAGACTGTGGCTCCTTTGCTGTGTGGCTCCTTTGCTGTGCTTAATCACTCAGTCATGCCTGACTCTGCGACCCCATGGACTGTAGCTCACCAGGCTCCTCTGTCCATGGGGGTTCTCCAGGCAAGAATACTGGAGTGGGTGGCCATTCCCTCCTCCAGGGGATCTCCCAGGTCTCCTGCATTGCAGGTGGATTCTTTACCATCTGAGCCACCAGGGAAGCCCTTTACCCAAGAGCAATCTGTCAGAACAGGAGCCAGGGCAGGCCTGGAGCTGGCTGTGCACACTGGCGTGGTAAGAGGCAAGCAGACCCCCCTGTCTTTCTTTAATTTTAAAAGCATCTTAATGCATCCAATTCACGTCAGGCACTCGGGGATATAAAGAAAAATAAGACTCACTCCCCAGCCCTCCAGGAGTGGACACCACAGTCGAGGATGCCAACCTGTTCACCTGTCAGGCACCCAGGATAAACGATTGTCTGAACAGCAATTCTAAATGACGCCAGGCTTCCCAATGCTTATTTAGCTGGTAACGAGGGGAGATGATGCTCTATGAATGTGCAGTGCACACTGTGGCAGCACACACAGGAAAAGGGCAACGATACAGAGAAGACAGCGTGGCCCCTGCATGACGGTGACAGGCCAGTCGTTCAGCTTCCATGTGTTTGGGTGGACCCGGAGACTGTCATACAGAGTGAAATAAGTCACACACAAAACCAAATACTGTATAAAATTGCTTGCATGTGGTTCAAGAAAAGTGGTACAGAGGAGCTTATTTGCCAAGCAGAAATAAGACACAGACCTAGAGAATGGACGTGTGAACACAGGACAGGGGGGATGAGGGAGTGGAGTGAATCGGGAGATGGGGGCTGACACATGCACATGACTCTGTGTCAGATGACTAATGAGAGCCCGCTGCACAGCACAGGCAACTCCACTCAAAGTTCTGTGGTGACCTAAGTGGGCAGGAAGCTCAAAAAAGCTAAAGCTGTACGTATACATACCGTTGATTCCTTGGCCACCTTATGCAAATACTTTGGCTACCTGATGCGAAAAACTGACTCACTGGAAAAGATCCTGATGCTGGAAAAGATCGAAGGTGGGTGGAGAAGGGGACAAGAGAGGATGAGATCATGAGATGGCATCACCGACTCGATGGACACGAGTTTGAGTAAGCTCCGGCAGGAGGTGATGGACAGTGAATCCTAGCGTGCTGCTAGGCTTGGGGTTGCAAAGTCAGACATGCAAAGTTGACTCACTTTTAATCAACTGCAGCAAAGTTGATTCACTTTGCTGTACAGCAGAAACGAACACAACTATATAAAGCAGCTATATGCCAATTTAAAAAAAAGCACCTATAAAGAATAAATGTTCTGTAACATCTTTAGGCTTTAAAACTCTTAACTGCGTGGAGGGCGTCTTTTCAACGTTTATTTACCCCTTAGCAACTGAGAGGCAGAGAGACTCCCAGAAAGGCAGAGCTGGAATGTTAGCTTCTGGAAGCTTCTTTGGCCAACACTCTCATTTGACAGACAAGGGAGTTAAGGGTTGCAGAGGCCTCACTGGGCCCATTCAAGGTCCCAGAGCAAGTCAGAGAGCTCCAGCGACGGGACTCCGGAATCTGCCTCCAGGTCCCTTCCATCGCCCCAGGGTGCCTCCCTGGCAAGGTGTGCCCTGGCCCTCTCTGTGCTCACACCCCATTCAGAAGGGCACACTGACCTGGGACAGCTGTCTTATCTCAGATCTCGCACCAGACTGACCGATTGGTATTCTTCACAGGGAAAGGTCAGGACTGGGTAACTCTCTGAGACAACCTATCAGGACACTAATCTGATTCACTCATTAGTCACTCAGTCGTGTCCAACTCTTTGCAACCCCATGGACTGTAGCCCACCAGGCTCCTCTGTCCATGGGATGTCTCAGGCAAGAATAGTGGAGTGGGTTGCTATTTCCTTCTCCAGGGGATCTTCCCAACCCAGGGATCAAACCCTCGTCTACTGCGTCTTCTGCATTGCTGGCAGTTTCTTTACCCACTGAGCCATCTGGGAAGACACTAATAATAAGGCTTTTCTTGGTTTGGTTTTCTTGACTCAGTAAAGCGACAAGGGAGTACAAGGGCAAGGTCTGGCGAGGCTCACTGCTGGGCCAGGTTTCTGGGGTACCCGGTAGGGGTTCAACAGCCCCATCCCGCAGCAAAGCCCTAATTCCAACCAAAGCATCTTCCACTAAAGACAGCTGCTTTCCCGCCACTGAGGAGCAGTACACGCTGCCAGCGATATTTTCCGAGGGCCTGACCTCTCCTGGGCATCGCCCTGACAGTGCTGCGCTTCCATGACCTTCTAACCTGGCGGGTCTCCTGCACAGAGGGGCTGGGGTGGGACGGCTTCAAGACAGGTTATGCCAACCCAGCTGTGCGGCAGCCGCCTTGCTGAGCCCTGGCAAGAAGCAGCTTCCCAGCCCAGACAGAAACCCAGCCCCCCTGCCCCGTACTCCATCCCAGCAAACACAAAGGCTTCCCCACTGGCAGCCTCTCTTCTGGCTTTTGGGGAATAGCCCTCCAGCACCTGGACTTGACTTCAAGAGCAGTTCCTGAGGGATCCACTGGCCAGAGTGCTGCCTGTACTTCTCTCCAAAGCCACAGACCTGGGACGGTGGCTGCCCAGCTGGCCTACCGTGCGTGCTCTGCTGCTGCTGCTAAGTTGCTAGCTCAGTCGTGTCCAGATCTTTGTGACCTTTTGGACTGTAGCCCGCCAGGCATCTCTGTCCATGGGATTTTTCAGGCAAGAATACTGGAGTGGGTTGCCATTTCCTCCTCCAAGGGATATCTTCCAGACCCAGGGATCAAACCCGCGGCTCCAGCATTGCATGCGGATTCTTTACCCACTGAGCCATTGGCGAAGCTGAGGCTTCTGCCAACTCTGCGTTGGTGGCGGGGGGGGGGGGGGGGACTTGGTGAAAACCCTCAAATCATCAGTTTCCTAACCCTGGGGTCCCCAACCTCAGGGATCTACTGCCTGATGATCAGAGGTGGAACTGATGTAATAAGAGAAATAAAGGGCACAGTAAATGTAATGTGCTTGAATCATCCTGAAACCATCTCCTACCCCACCTGTGGAAAAACTGTCTTCCATGAAACCAGTCCCTGTGCTGAAAAGGTTGGGGCCCACTGCCCTAGTTCTCCCTGACCTTCCCATCTTCTTCCCTCTGGTTTGGGCTGAGCCTCACTCAAGAGGCTCATATTTCCATGGTAGAGCCGTTGTGTCGGCTTAAGGCCAACCGCTGCTGCCCAGATCGCTGTTTTGCTTTCATGCTCAGAGAAAGGCATTTGATCAGGTCCCCAAGGGGGTGGTCAGGGTGGCCAAGTGCAGGGCCAGAGTCCTTTGATGATACAAGGGGAAAGCCCTCCAGTGCCCCGAGCAAACATCTCAAAGGAGAGTAACTTCAAAGGTCTTGGCAGTTCTGCAAAGCTAAGTCACAGGAGAGGAGCGGGACCGGGCTGGACGGCTGCTGCGGTCCCTTCCACCCCGACAGGCTGTGGGCTCTGAAGCCAGCTGCTGCCAACCCACACTGTTCAGATCCAGCAGGGGCCTGGCCAGCGGGGGGATGCCTGTTCCTGCAGCTGAGCAAGGATGCCTCGCCCTGACCTCCGTCCCCACAAGTTGATGCTCCTCGGGGTTGGTCTTCAGAGCAACCTCCAAAAGGATATTTCTGGCATGTTTTTCCTTGACGGCCACTACCTGTGTATTAATGGCCTTGTTGATGCTGACAGTCTGAAAAACAAGAGGTGGGGGTGGGGAAGGGGAAAGGAGGATGAGATGAATACGCTTCTGACAGCGGCTGAGACCCTCCCAGATGCCCCGCCCCTTCCCCTCCCTCCAATGACTCCTCTCTCCCTGCAGACCCCCTTGTCCCCCTGTCCCCGTGCAGGCCCGGCCCCCAGCCCCCACTGTGGGGGGCAGAGGCGGGCAGCGCTCCCAGGCCAGCTGGCCCGGGCTGTCCTAAGGCAGCGGGCTTTGCTGCCTGGCATTGGCTGTGCCCAGCTGCTGCGCCCGCCTGCCACTCATTCACTTGGCACAACAACATGGCAATTAAAGCCTGCACAAAGGGATGTCTTTCATCCCCCGGGGAAACATTATTTCTCTGGGAGCAGGAGGAAGAGGCGCTGAGATCAGGGAGGGGCTGTGGCTCAAAGACCATCCGGACGCGCCCCCCGCCCAGCTAGAACCTTCCATGGAGCCTCCCCTAGCTGGCTCGGGTCGACAGTGGTCACTCTCCTTTCTTGTCTCCCTGCTCTTGGGCACTTTCCAACTTCCAACCAAACTCCCTTTTATTTATAAGGCATGACAAATATTCACTCCTTCCGGTTGTTTTCAGAACCATAATTCTCTCTTGAAGTTAACAAAGCACATTACACATATGAATATAATTTCTACATACACATGCAGGATGGTATCTGGTAGCCTGGTTTTTGAAGTAACAGCCTTTTTCTGTTTTGCTCCCTTCCACAAATGTCATTCTATTCCAACTCAGGTTAACAACCTGTTATGTACCCTACACGTACACCCTACATGTATCCCTGCGTGCATGCGCACACACAAACACAAACACATCCACTCCCACATTTTGAAGGGTTAACTTTGTCACTGTCCTATAAAACTGGGACTGTCGTGCACAGACTTTTTTACATCTTGCTTGAAAATATCCCATGAAATGTTTCCCAAGTGAACTGGTAAAACTCTGGCTCATTCTTTAAAAAGATAACCTAATATTCCACAGTGTGGGTGGATGTGATTTATAGCAACCAGTACTGGGAGGCAATTTATTTCCACTAAACTCTTTTAGTAAACATTCTTATACATATATCCTTATTAATTGATGCTTTCATTCCCAAGGAATAGAGTATAAGGAGTGAGATTACTGGCTCCACGTTTTTCTTTTTTTCTTAAACTTTTCATCACGGAAAAGTCCAGGCACACACAAATGTAATGGTCCGTCTAATAAGTCCTCATATAATCAGTCTCCAGCACCAATGATTATGAACTTGTAGCCAAACACGCTTTTTTAGGATTGAGGGGTCACAAACATTTTCTGTGAGGAGGCAATTAGTAAATATTTTAGCCTCTGCAGGTCACATGGTCTCCATCACAAGTGTTAACTCTGCCACTGGAGTGAAAAAGCAGCCTCAGAGATACAGAAATGAACGACTGTGGCTGCATTCCAATAGAACTTTATTTACAAATCAGGAGGTGGTCTGGATTTGGCCTGCACCTCTCGTGTCCTGGGGCCTCTCTGGTGGCTCAGTGGTAAAGAATCCACCTGCCAATGCAGGAAAGGCGGGTTTGATCGGGTCGGGAAGATCCCCTGCTTAAGGAAACGGCAACCCACTCTAGTCTTCCTGTCTGGAAAAGTCCTACGGACAGAGGAGCCTGCTGGGCTACAGTCCACGGGGTCGCAAAGAGTTGGGCACCGCTGAGCAACTGAACACATGCCTGGTGTGCTGACCTTGGCTTTTTACCATTGGTTACTGATTCCCCTGCTCCCTGGATTATCTGCAGGAAATCCCAGGTGTTATGCTATTTTACCAGCAAATATTTCAGTAAAAATCTCTAAGGGAAAAAAAGACTCTGAATATTAACCATCATATTATTATGATCACACCTAAAATTTTAAGGATAATTTCTGTATTTTTATTTTTACTTTGGGCTGCACCAGGTCTTCACTGCGGCATGGGCTTAGTTGCCCCATGGCATGTGGGATCTTAGTTCCCTGACCAGGGATCGAATTGGCACCCACTGCATTGGAAGCACCAAGTCTTAACCCCTGAACCACCAGAGAAATCCTTGTTTACCTATTTTTATATATAGTAGTGTGTACATGTTAATTCAGATCAGATCAGATCAGTCGCTCAGTGGTGTCCGACTCTTTGCGACCCCATGAATTGCAGCACGCCAGGCCTCCCTGTCCATCACCAACTCCCGGAGGTCACTCAGACTCACGTCCATCGAGTCAATGATGCCATCCAGCCATCTCATCCTCTGTCGTCCCCTTCTCCTCCTGCCCCCAATCCCTCCCAGCATCAGAGTCTTCTCCAATGAGTCAACTCTTCGCATGAGGTGGCCAAAATACTGGAGTTTCAGCTTTAGCATCATTCCTTCCAAAGAAATCCCAGGGCTGATCTCCTTCAGAATGGACTGGATGGATTTCCTTGCAGTCCAAAGGACTCTCAAGAGTCTTCTCCAACACCACAGTTCAAAAGCATCAATTCTTCGGCGCTCAGCCTTCTTCACAGTCCAGCTCTCACATCCATACATGACCACAGGAAACACCATAGCCTTGACTAGGCGAACCTTTGTTGGCAAAGTAATGTCTCTGCTTTTGAATATGCTATCTAGGTTGGTCATAACTTTCCTTCCAAGGAGTAAGCGTCTTTTAATTTCATGGCTGCAGTCACCATCTGCAGTGATTTTGGAGCCCAGAAAAACAAAGTCTGACACTGTTTCCACTGCTTCCCCATCTATTTCCCATGTACTGATGGGACCAGATGCCATGATCTTCGTTTTCTGAATGTTGAGCTTTAAGCCAACCTTTTCACTCTCCACTTACACTTTCATCAAGAGGCTTTTTTAGTTCCTCTTCACTTTCTGCCATAAGGGTGGTGTCATCTGCATATCTGAGGTTATTGATATTTCTCCCAGCAATCTTGATTCCAACTTGTGTTTCTTCCAGTCCAGCATTTCTCATGATGTACTCTGCATATAAGTTAAATAAGCAGGGTGACAATATACAGCCTTGACATACTCCTTTTCCTATTTGGAACCAGTCTGTTGTTCCATGACCAGTTCTAACTGTTGCTTCCTGACCTGCATACAAATTTCTCAAGAGGCAGATCAGGTGGTCTGGTATTCCCATCTCTTTCAGAATTTTCCACAGTTTATTGTGATCTACACAGTCAAAGGCTTTGGCATAGTCAATAAAGCAGTTAAAACATGTTAATTGCAAACTCCTAATTTGCCTCTCCCCTCACCACCCCTGCAACCCTTTTGGTAACCATAAGTTTGTTTCACAAACATAGGTCTGTGAGCCAGACTCAAATTCTTTAACAGCATAAGCTCTGTTATGGGTGGAATTGTGTCTCCACAGAAAAGATACGTTGGAGTTCAAATCCCCCAGCACCTGTGAACATGATGTCATTTGAAATAGGGTCTTTGCAGAGATAGTTAAGATGAGGTCTTACTGAATTAGGGTGGGTCCCAGGTCCAGAATGACTGGTGTCCTTATAAGAAAACCACGTGAAAACCCAGGGACACAGACACTCAGGGAGAAGAGAGCCATGTGAAGATGGAGGCAGACACCAGAGGGATGTGCCTACAAGCCAAGGAACGCGAAGGACGGCCGGCAACCAACAGAAGCTAGGAAGAGGCCAGGATGGAATGTCCAAAGGGAACACGGCCCCGCTGGCACCTTGATTTTGACCTTCTTGTCTCCAGGACTGCGACAACAAATGTCGATTGTTTTAAGCCACCTGATATGTGGTAATTGGTTGTGGCAGCCCCAAGAGACTAACAAAGGATCCTTTCCCCATCAGGCTTAGTCATCCCTGAAGACAAGGAGAGGGCAGAGGGAAGTGTCCTTCCCTCTTCTCTACAGCACAGGCAGGGGGCGCCATTGAGCACAGTTGTTGGCTCTCGGTGCAATGGTTAGATCAGTTCAGAAGGAATCTCACATAAGACATGCTGCCAGAAAGGAGTAAGTTTACTCCCAGGACTTCCTTAGTGGCCAGTGGCTAAGACTCTGAGCTCCCAATGCCTGGGGCCCGAGTTCGATCCCTGGTCAGGGAACTAGATCCCACATGCCACAACTTGGGAGTTTGCATTCTGAAACTAAAGATCCCACGTGATTCGAGAAGCCTGTGCACTGCAACTAGAGAGTAGCCCTGGCTTGCCACAACTAGAGAAAAGCCTGTGCAGCAATGGAGATCCAGCACAGCCAAAAATAAATAAAATATAAAATAAGCCTTCTCTCTTTGACTCTTAAAAAAAAAAAAAAGATCCTGCATGCTGCAATTAAGACCCATATAAGGGCTTCCCTTGTGGCTCTGCTGGTAAAGAATCCGCCTGCAATGTGGAAGACCTGGGTTCGATTCTTGGGTTGGGAAGATCCCCTGGAGAAGGTAAATGCTACCCACTCCAGTATTCTGGCCTGGAGAATTCCATGGACTGTATAGTCCATGGGGTCGCAAAGAGTCGGACACGACTAAGCGAATTTCAGTTCACTTCACAGCCAAATAAATAAATAAAATATTAAGAAAATAAGTAAATCTCAGGTGTTTAATCAGCATCTTTGGCTTAAAAAGTTTATTGCCCCTAATCTCCCGTTGAGGCAGCACTCGTGTCCTCTGGAGGCCCAGTGTTTCCAGCTCTCTCATCACAAGTCCTTCCTTGAACCTGTTTCTCAGCTTCTGCTTCCAGGCCTGTCCCAGGCCATTCCCTTTTCTTCAGACTTCCTCAGGCGAGTCACACGCTTTCAACTATGTTTCTCTCCTGGCTCTGACACAATGATGGGATCCTGGCTGCAGACAGACCTCTGGGCAAAGTGACCACATTTGCTGAGCCGTTAAAGGTTGCCTGCACTCATAAGGAATTATAAGGGACCTAATAAATGTAAGATGACAGTCAGAGACTCAAATCCAGGACCGTGTGAACTGGACGTGGCCAGGTCCTAGAGGGTCGGGAGAGACAGCCAGCTGCAAGGGCTGCGATGGAAAAAGAGAAATCCTTGTTGGCCGGAAATGCTAGCAAGGGAGTCAGGGGCTCAAGAGAGGGCTGAGATGGGTGGGGTTGAGATTTAGTCCACAAATATCTGTTTATACTGACAGATCAAAGCCCAGTTGCCCAAATTTGTGGTCAGTATGAGCCTCGCTTACAAAACAAAGAAACAAAACAAAAACAACCTTTAAATTCCCTTAACCCACATAAAAGAGTATCTCATGAGTCTGTAACTTTAGACTGTGTGTATGAGAAAACTGAAAATGTCCTGTCCTGTCAAACTGTGATGCTGCTCAGGGAAACTAACAAAGGAAGAAGGGGGTCACCTGTCTGTCTCCCAGGTGTTCCCCTGACACTCAGACTCCTCTTACTGATGCCGCCCATGAACTCGAGGAGCATCTATGATTGTTGCCCAGAAAGGCTAAGTCAGCCACTTGCCCAAGGTCATACTATTCAAGTGGCCAGATCCTGGAGCCCAGCTCCAGAAAAGCTGGGAACACGAGGACCAGTTGGGCCACTGGGCCACACATGTGCAAGGGCGGAAGTGGGGATAAAAGCAGAAGGGGAGGTGGCACTCAGTGGGGGTGAAAGGGCAACGGGCTTCATGCTGGGCAGGAAAGGACGGAAGCAGCTGGAGGAAGAGTTGAAGGAAGCAGCTATATATATATATTTTTGGCCATGTGGGATCTTAGTTCCCTGACCAGGGATCGAACCCACGCCCACTGCATTGACAGCTCGGAGTGTTAACCACTGGACCACCAGGCAAGTCCTGGAAGCAGCTCTGAATAGCAGAGAAGTTTAGAAATGAAGCTCTCAATCTACAGGGTGGACATGAAAATGGAAAGAACCAGACGTAAGATGGGCTACGCAACAATTACAATAGGACTGGCCGGTAGGAGGTCCCAGTTACAGCAGAGGGAAGAATCGAAGGTGCTGCAGAGGATTTGAGCTGCGCCGGTGGCAAAACAAAGACAGGCGTCTCAGACTGAGGGGTCACTGTAAGCAAGGACTGAGAGGCTTCAGGAGGGGGAGGTGAGAAACAGCCATTTTTAAAAGAACAAGGACGTGAACCAGCAGTAGCAGTGGTTATAATCATCCAGGTAATGGCTACTAATGAGTGATTACTACCAGGCTCTGTGTTAGTAAGTACTGTGCATGAATTATCTCATTAATGTCTTATACTCTACATCCTGTGAGTAGGTATTAGTATTAATCATCTTCATTTTACAGATGAGGAAACCAAGGCTTAGAAAGGCCAAATAAGGATTTCCTGGTAGTGAAAGTGTTCGTCACTTAGTCGTGCCTGATTCTTTTCAACCTCGTTCCTCCATCCATGGCATTCTCCAGGCAGGAATACTGCAGTGGGTAGCCATTTCCTTCTCCAGAGGATCTTCCCAACCCAGGGACCAAACCCAGGTCTCTTGCATTGCAGGCGGATTCTTTACTGTCCGAGCCCGCAGGTCTTCCCTGGTGTCTCAGTCAGCTCAGCTGAGACTCCACACTCCCAATGCAGGGGGCCTGGGTTTGACCCCTGGTCAGGGAATTAGGGTTTGATCCCTGATCAAACTGATCAAACTGGGTTCGATCCCTGGTCACAGGCTTCCCTGGTGGCTCAACTGGTAGCGAATCCACCCGCAAGGCGGGAGACCTGGGTTAGATCCCTGGGTTGGGAAGATCTCCTGGAGAAGGGAAAGGCTACCCACCCCAGTATTCTGGCCTGGAGAATTCCATGGACTCCATAGTCCATGGGGTCACAAAGAGTCAGATATGACTGAGAAACTTTCACTTTCACTCTCAGGGACCTAGATTTGCAATTAAGATTCAGTGCAGGAAAATAAATATTTGGGGTGGCGGGGGGAAGGCCAAGTAAATCTCCAAGACCCCTCCACCAGCCAGTGCAGAGCTAGAACTCAGACTTGGAAGTGGGGTGCTACAGCTTAGGCTCCAGATAACAAACCCCATACCAGCCATCCCCTCCACACCACAGACAAGGTCCACAGACTGGAGAAATGGGTGAAACTTCACAAGATGCAATCCAGCAGGTATAAAGGAAGTTCCCTAAATTTAGGTCTAAAGAGGGCACAGGGCAGATATGACTCAGTGCAGCACTTGTGAAAATGATTTAGGTGTTTTATTTGGCTGCTAACTTAATAAAAGCAACACTGTGGTGTGGCTGATCAAAATGCAAGTCTGAGTTCCGGATGTATTAAAAGAAGCACAGTGTTCAAAATGAGGGAGGGGATGGTTCTAACTCTCTGCTGCTGCTGCTGCTGCTGCTAAGTCGCCTCAGTGGTGTCCGACTATGTGCTACCCCATTGACGGCAGCCCACCAGGCTCTCCCTTCCCTGGGATTCTCCGGGCAAGAACACTGGAGTGGGTTGCCATTTCCTTCTCCAATGCATGAAAGTGAAAAGTGAAAGTGAAGTTGCTCAGTCGTGTCCGACTCTTAGAGACCCCATGGACTGCAGCCTCCATCCATGGGATTTTCCAGGCAAGAGTACTGGAGTGGGGTGCCATTGCCTTTTCCTCTCTCTATGAAGATAAATTCACACGTAAAACACTATCTATTAGACTTTGTACATTATCAAGGAAACTGACAAACTAAACTACTTCTAGAAGAGAATGACCTAAACTGGGATGCACATGGGGCCTGAAAAAATTTTAGAGGAATATCAATATTCTGAAAGGTGGCTATGTGGAAGGAGGAATAACTCCAGGGGATCAAAACTAGACCAATGGGTAGAAGTACTGTGAGGTGGTTTCTGGATAAGTTTAAAGCTGTCTCATAAAAGAGAATTTCCTATTATTAGAAGTACACAAGTAGAACTTGCCTGGTGGTCCAGCGGTTAAGAATCTGCCTGCCAGTGCAGGAGACAGGTGTTTGATCCCTGGTCTGGGGAGATTCCACAGGTGGCAGAGCAACTAAGCCCATGAGCCACAATTACCGAGCCCACATGCCTAGAGCCTGTGCTCTGAAACAAGAGAAGCCCCACTCGCTGCAACTAAAGCTTGCACGCAGCAATGAAGATCCAGCACAGCCAAAAACAAGTTAAAAAAAAAAAAGTATACAGGCAGAAGCACGGAAACCTCTCTTTGTTGTTCATTCACTAAGTCGTGTCCAACTCTTTGAGACCCGGCACACTGCAGCACACCAGGATTCCCTGTCCTTCAGTGGAGTTCACTCCTGGAGTCTGCTCACATTCAAGTCCATTGCGTTGGTGATGCCATCCAACCATTTCATCCTCTGCCCCTTCTCCTCCTGCCATCGATCTTTCCCAGCATCAGGGTCTTTTCCAGTGAGTCGGCTCTTCACTTCCTTTACTGGAGCTTCAGCTTCAGGTTTTGATCTCCTTGCAGTCCAAGGGACTCTGAAGAGTCTTCTCCACACCACAATTTAAAAGCATCAATTCTCTGGCACTTCTTTAGGGTCCAACTCTCAAATCTATACATGACTACTGGAAAAACCATAGATTTAACCATACGGATCTTTGTCGGCAAAGTGATGACTCTGCTTTTTAGTATCCTGTCTAGGTTTGTCATAGCTTTTCTTCCAAGAAGCAAGCGTCTTTTATTTTCATGGCTGCAATCATTGTCCAGTGATTTTGGAGTCCAAGAAAAGAAAATCTGTCATTGATTCCATTTTTCCCCTTCTATTTGCCGTGAAGTGATGGGACCACATGCCATGATCTTAGTTTTTTGAATGTTGAGTTTTAGGCCAGCTTTTTCATTCTCCTCTTTCACCCTCATCAAGAAGCTCTTTAGTTCATCCTCACTTTCTGCTATTAGAGTGGTATCATTTGCATATCTCCCAGCAATCCTGATTCTAGCTTGTGATTTATCCAGCCCAGCATTTCACACTTGTACTCTGCATATGGGCTTCCCTGGTGGCTCAGCGGAAAAGAATCCACCTGCAATCCACCAGCAGTAAGAGACATAGGTTCAATCCCTGGGTCAGGAAGATCCCCTGGAGGAAGGCATGGCAACCCACTCCAGTATTATTCTTGCCTGGAGAATCCCATGGACAGAAGAGCCTGGCAGGCTACAGTCCATAGCATCGCAAAGAGTTGAACACAACTGAAGTGACTTAGCATGCGTGTGCACACACTGCATATAAGTTAAATCAACAGGGTGACAATATACAGCCTTGTCATACTCCTTTCCCAACTGTGAACCAGTCAGCTGTTCCATGTAATGTTCTGTTGCTTCTTGACCCGCATACAGGTCTCTCAGGAGGCAGGTAAGGTGGTCTGATATTCCCATCTCTTTAAGAATTTTTCAGTTTGTTATGATCCACACAGTCAAAGGCTTTAGCATGGTCGATGAAGCAGAAGTAGATATTTTTCTGGAATTTCCTTGCTTTCTCTATGATACAATGAATGTTGGCAATTTCAATCTCTCCTTTAGATTTGCCAGGCCACTTTGGCCAATAATTTTTTTAAATTAATTTTTATTGCAGTATACTTGCTTCACAATACTGTGTTAGCTTCTTGTACAGCAAAGTGAATCAGCGACACGTACACACACATTCCACTCTTTTTTAGACTTCCTTCCCATTTAGATCACCACAAAGCATCAATGGCCAATCCTTTGTAATTCATTCCTTTTTTCTTTTTGAAGTCCTGTTTCTCTTCATGCATTTGACAACAAGCATATCGTTTTACCTCCCGCACTGAGATTAAGATCCCAAGGGTGAGGACCCTGGCTTCTGCCCTCGTGGGCCTGCAGCTGCTAAGGCAGGACAGAGCCTTAATAAATCATCAAATCATTAAGGACTTAATGACTGCTTCCCGGTGAGGCTGCCTCTAAAAAGCACCAGGAATGTGACTCATGGTCTCCTAAGGAAATCTGCTCTCTTTCCCTTCTCTCTTCTGAAGGAAATAATCGGGTTTGGAGCTGGGCAATGCCTGGGGGGGCCGAACCCCGGGCAGAGGGTGGGAATTCTGGGGCTCCATTGCTCACCTCCGGCCCAGGTTAGAGAACATCCTCCAAGAACAGGCTGTTCCCCAGATTCCCCCGGAATCACACAGGCCCTAAGACCGTGCAGCGTCTCCCCTGAAAGAGCGGCATTGTACGCCACTTCCTGACCCAGCTGGCCCCTGTGTCCCAGGCTGGTTCCGGAGAGCCGATTATCAGCAGGCACGGCAGGAAGGGCCGCTTTCCCCCAGCCTACCCCCTCCCCGGCCCCCCCACTGTCCTCTGCGCCCTCAGGACAGTGGCCGCCAACAGGAATTCTTCAGGCCGTGCTTCTGTGGGGAGCCAGGCCCGGGCCAGGGCTGCAGGGGCAGCTGGCCATGGTCGGGTCACGCACACAGCTGCTGGCAAGGCCCAGCGCTCGGTCTGCCAAGGCCAAGCTGGCTCGCAAAGGTTCCATGGCAGGGGCAGGCACCGAGGATGTGCCTGGTGGGGGGGTGGGGGTGGGGATGCACAGGGTAGTGGCAGGTCCCCAAAGCCAGGGACCAGAGGGCCCACCGCCCGGGCCAAGTATAGTTAAACCAGAGACCAGGCAGCGGAGAAGGAAAAAGCAGGAAGTAGGACAGAAAGGAGACAGAAGGAATGACAAGGGCATGCAGTGGGTGGGAAGCATTTGCTCAGCAAAGCCACAGGTGGCCACCACCAAGGGCCTCCGGGGATGCCCAGCAGCGGGGGCGGCGGTGGGGGGCATGCACTGCAGCCCTCACCGCATCAGGTTTGGAAGCTTGGGGTAAACAGATGAGGCAGGTAGTCCTGTTAGTGCCTGTGACTTGGTTTGGTCTCTTACCTACCTCCCGAACCCCAGTCTGCAATCCTGCAAAAGTTTCCAGAATCTTCTTTCCAAGTGCCTGATCCCGAGATACAGGGCAGAAAGGACGTCCCTTAGCTCTGTAACTGGTGAGACGTACAAACCCGTGTTGGGAGCAGGGTGGCCTGGGCTGTCAAACACCCAGAACAGCTGAAGAAACAAGCGTTCAAGGTGGAAAACTGGGGAAGCTACACGAGTGTCCCTCCACAGAGGAATACAGAACGAGGTGCACCCACACAACGGACTATTATGCAGCTCTGAAAGGAAGGAAATCCTGACACCTGGTACAACATGGATGAACCTCGAGGACGTCAGGCTGAGTAAGACAAGCCGGTCACAAAAGGACAGACACCGCTGGATTCCACCTCTGTGAGAAATCTAGCAGAGTCACGTTCAGAGAGAAATAGAACAGGGTTTGCCAGGGGCTGCGAGGAGTGGGGCAGTTAAGGTTGAATGGGGACAGAGTTCCAGTTCCGGAAGACGAAGAAGCTCTGGAGATGGTTGGTGGTGATGGTCATGCAAAAATATGAAAGTACTCAATGCCACCACACTGTACACTTCAAAGAGGTAAAAATGGTAAAATTTATGATGTGGACATTTCAAAATATACGTACTTATTTATTTATTTGGCTGTGCTGGGTCTTAGTGGGATCTTCAATCTTCATTGTGGTGTGTGGCATCTTTAGTTTCGGCTCATGGGATCTAGTTCCCTGACCAGGGATCAAAGCTGGGCCCCTTGCATTGGGAGCTCAGAGTCTTAGCCACTGGACCACCCAGGAAGTCCCGGTATATACATTTTTACCATGATAAAAACATACAAAAAGAGGAACTGATGTATGCTACAACATGGATGGATCGCAAATACATGACGCTAAGATGTCAGACACAAAATGCCACACGTTGTATGATTCTACTTATATGAAAGATCTGGAATAGGCCAATCCACAGAGACAGAAAGCAGATTGCGAACTGCCAGATTCAGGTAGGAGGGGTAACAGGGGAGCGACTGAACAGGTCCACTATTTCCTTTTGGAGTGATGAAAAATGTGCTGAATTAGATAGCTGTGATGGTCATACAACATCATGAGTGTATGAAATGCTACAGAACTAATACACTTTACACTGGTTGAGATGGAGAATTTTATGGTATGTGTAAAACAAATTTTTTTTTTAAGGAAGAAAATCCAGAAGAACTGTGATTTTGACCGAATATCTACTATATGCAGGGCAGGGCTGCCATCTAGGCTGTAGGACTGTGCTATACCCACCAAGTCAGGTGGGATGCTACACCATCCCCAGGCGATGGGGATGATCCATGTACCTGGACCAGCGCTGCCTGTGTGCAGGATACCATACTGGTGCCACTGGAGATGCGAGTGACAGTGGATCTCGTCACTAAGAGTTAACTGTTTCTAGGGAGATAAAGACCATCCTCTTCCTGTTCCTCTTCCTATTCTTTCCTTCCTTGTCTTGACTCTGCAATTTCACATGAGGAAAGAAAGCAGCGTGGGTACACGGGTTACCTGTGCCTGTGTGTGCAAGCAAGACCAGAAAGCTAAAGCCAAGATGAGATGGGAATTCCAAAAAATGTTTGGAGACCCCAAAAGGGCTACCTTATCACATGAAAAGTCAAAAGAACAAGTAGGGAATGGGCGTGCTGCTTTCAGTTATGATGCCATATTGATGATAAACGCCTATATTTTGCTTCTGTCTTTTCTGTCCAGAATGCTCTTTGAACTGAAAAAGTCAGAGTGTGTCAAAAGAGCAAACCCAAGGTGAGTCAGGAGTCTCCCCGGTGCTGAGTGAGCTCAAGCTTCTGACCAACACACAAGGCATTAAGACAGCAAGGGTTGGGAAGATCCCCTGGAAGAGGAAATGGCAACCCACCCCAGTGTTCTTGCCTGGAGAATCCCACAGACAGAGGAGCCTGACGGGCTACAGTTCTTGGGGTCGCAAAAGAGTCTGACGCGTCTGAGAGACTACACAACAACAACGGTGATACACAAATACTCCGGGCATTGTGGTGAGATCTTGGGGAAACGGACTGGTGCCCAAGGACCAGACATGGGTGAGGATAAAGGTGACTGGCCAAAAGAGAAGAAGGCAAAACTCCACACATGATTCACAAGAGATTCCTCAAAGAGGCACCACCCATCACCTGGAGCCCCTACATTCTTGGAAGCAACTCCTTTGAGACTGACCTCCTTTCCCCTTTAAGACGTGAGGCCAGCATCTCAGGAAAACCAAGCAGATGGGGTGTGCATCTGACTTTCCTTTCTGTCCTCGAGGATCTTAACAGTCTCGCATTACATCTTGTAGACAAGGATGAGAAAGAATAGGGGCTACCATGATGGGAAAGATGTCCCCCCAGCTCTGTATCCCTAAAGATCCCCAGAAATTTCCGACAGGCTCTGAATCAGACCATCCAGCACAGGGGTGACTGATTACAGAAAGGGGGACCCCAATGAAGCCTCCTGATGGGGTAGGGAGCCAACAAGCTCCGCCTTCCCACCCTCATTCATCAGGACTATGGAAGAGTCCCCTTCAACCAGGCCATTCTGCACATTCTCAGGCAAAGATCAGCATCCTTCCCACACTTTGTCCCCCAGCCAAATACAAGCTCCCGTCCCCCAACCAAGAGCAGCCCAGTGTCTCCTGTGGGGCTCAGCCACTCTGCACACCAGCTGCCTCCCCTCCCAGGGGAGGGCATCTATGACAACCGCGGGGTACCCACGAGGGCCTTCAGAAGGTCCCGGGATGGAGGGCACGAGGGTGAGATCCTGAGACACTGTGTCTCAGGGAAAAAGGCAAGGCTGGCTCCCACTCCCTCTCCCTCTCTCTCTTCCCTCTCCCCAACCTGCAGGCCGCCATGGCTTTGGAGAGGCACGCCCTGCCCTCACCCCAGTTCTGTTCTCTGGTCACAGAGGAAGGCTCGTTCTGCTTTCCCAGTGACCCGAACTGCCACGCTGCCACATTCACAGGGGTTGCGCCCAGGACTCACGCGAGTCCCTCTTAGGGCCAGGACTCTGCCTAGAAAGTGATGCCTTGGGTCTGCCCGTCTGACGCATCCTGGTCATTCAGGAGGGGCTGAGCTGGGCTCGAGCAGCCTTTCGCAATGGCCTAGGCTTCCAGAGGGACAGCTGGTCTGCATGAGTGGAAACCCTGAGCTGTGTCTTTCCCCAAACCACTCGCATTGCTCAACTTCTTCTCCTCCCCTCACCACGCCCTCCAGCACTCTCCTCCACCCAGATTTCTAACCTGAAGGTTCATTTTGCCTTTTCTGTTTCAGCAGCACAGGAGTGACTTTGCTCTGACTTCCCCAAGACATACGGGTGGGGCATCGGTGGGTGTGGGGGGTTGAGGGGGTGTGGAAGGCGGCAGAGCACAGGACCACCCTCCCCTGGCTCCGTGCCTCTCCCAGACCCCACTAAGAGTGTCTCTGTGTCTAATGAATGAGTCAGGAGGAACTTGGGACACCCTGCTAGTGCCAGAGCCTGCCACTTCCCCCATCCCCCAAACCTCTGCTTTTTTGTTCTATTTCTACAGCAAAATCCCCTGGAGAAGGGAACAGCTACCCACTCCAGTATTCAAGCCCAGAGAATTTCATGGACTGTACAGTCCATGGGGTCACAAAGAGTCGGACATGACAGAGCAACTTTCAAAGCAAACTCACCTCCATATTACTCTAAAGCCTTCTCCCTCTACTCTCCTCTACCCCAGACACAAATATAGCAGCAAGAATAACTCATGAGTCCCCCCAGCTGAGAAATCATAGGGTCACTGATCTCGTGAAATCAAAACTCTTTGATGAGGCTGCAGCGACGCCCCCTCACACCTCCTCCTTCAGCTTTATTTCTCACTTCAGATGGTGGTCTCCACATGACTGTGACCCAGTTTTCCCAAAAGAACTTATAAATAGAGCCCTATTTTACACAAGGGGGCGGCTGAGTGAAAATATGGTACTTGACTCCAGCAGTGAATCCGTCACGTTAAATCTTCCCAATTCACCTGTTCGGCTCATTCAAACGTGTGGACCAGGTGAGCCTGGATCACCATGGCAACGGCGTTTCTCCTTTATTGTCTAGCCCCTCAGTCTGTAGAGAGCTTTCGTTTGAATGATGCTGAGAAACCCAGGCAAGGAAGCTGGGCACACTTTATTTATTTTAAGATAAATAAATACTTATTTAAGATAAATAAATAGTTATTTATTTGGCTGTATCCGATCTTGGTGGAGGCACTCTGGGTCTTGGCTGCATCACGTGGGATCTCTAGTTGTGGCCCGTGGGCTTAGTTGATCCAGGGCATATGGGATCTTAGTTCCCCAAACAGGGATCGAACCCTCATCCCCCGCATTGCAAGGTAGATTCCTAACCACTGGGCCACCACGGACGTCCCTGGGCACACTTTATGAATAAACAGGTGGGCTCAGAGAGACCCAGCCACACCAGCCAGGCACAGGCTCTACTGTACAACCTTGATGGTTACAACTGAATTCTTAGCCAGAGCCAGCTTGTTTACTAAACCCCTGCTCTGACCTCAGCACATCTGTTATGATCTTTTGGTCGCACGAGAATCAAAAAGGAGAAAGTCTTTCAGAAATCCTAGAGAGGCTACCTGAAGACCCTCCCCGAGGTCAGACAACCTCTAAACAAATCAACTAGTACTCTTATCATGGAAACAGGTCCTGGTCTCAATTGTCTGCACACCTTCCACCAAACCTCCGTGATACACAGTTGTACTATGGTAACCCACTCCAGTATTCTTGGCTGGAGAATCCGTGGACAGAGGAGCCTAGCAGGCTTCAGTCCACGGGGTCGCAAAGAGTCGGACACGACTGAGCGACGAATACTTTCACTTCACTCTCACTCCTTCTCCAGAGGAACTCGCTCCAGGTTGAGGGGAAATAGGCTGAGTGTTGGGCCTGTGGCGTCCAAGGTCACTGTGGGCAGATACTGTTGAGAGCACATGGACTACACTCCATCAGGCAGAGGCCCCGGGAGCTTGCTCTCACCTGAGATAGTAACAAGTGGGTGACGTACTGAGAGGGGACCAAGAAGGGACATTCCTGAGCCCTGAACCCCAGTCCCCAGACAAATCAGCCAGCCTCTGCTCACAGTTTACGGCCAAATTTATAGAAGGGACCTTCTGCAAAGCCCCAAAGGGGATGCCTGTACAGCCTCATTCTCTCTTTAAAAAATAAAAGAAAAAATTTACTTGGCTGCATGCTTACATGCTCAGTCATATTCAATTCTTTCCAATCCTTTGGACTATACCCCCCAGGCTCCTCTGTCCATGGGATTTTTTCATGCAAGAATACTGGAGTGGGATGCCATTTCCTCCTCCAGGGGATCTTCCCAACCCAGGGACCGAACCTGCGTCTCCTGTGTCTCTTGCATTGTAGGCAGATTCTTTACTGCTGAGCCATCAGGGAAGCCCACCGGGTCTTAGTTACAGCACTTGGGAACTTCAGATGCAGCGTGTGAGATCTAGTTCCCTGATCACTTGGGAACTTCAGATGCAGTGTGTGAGATCTAGTTCCCTATCACTGGGAACTTCAGGCTGTTCCCTGATCACGGAACTTCAGATGCAGCGGTACTAGTTCCCTGATCAGGACCTTGACCAAGGATTGAACCAAGGCCCCCTGAATTGGGAATGCAGGGAGTTTTAGCCACTGGACCACAGGGAAATCCCCCACAGCCTCATTCTACAGGGAGTAAGCATGCATGCGAGAAGGGCAAATAGCACACTGTGGTTTGTTTTTTTTGGTCAGTGGCTCTCCAACCTGGCTGTACCTGAGTATCACCCAACAGCTGACCCCTGGATCCCAGTATGCACCTAAGAGATTCCTTTGCCCCACCCACGACTGGATTCTTCTGGTCTGAGAAGGGGCCACGGTCCATCATACTCTAAGCCCAGCCGTGTTACAGAAGAACATTCTATGTCAGAGCCTAAGGGAGAAGAATAAACTCAGCCAAGGGAAAATCGGGAACGAAGAAGGGGAAGAATGAGAGCAAAGGAAGAGGAAATAATAAAGACAGTGGGAAAATGGGAAAAGAAGAGATTCCCTCAGCTCAGACACACATACCTTGATATAAAGTAAATATAATCTTTTTTTTTCTAGAAAATGTGAATTGACGCTAAGGACAAATTAGGAGATTATTCATTTTACAGAAGAAATTTGACATCAGATGCCTTTAAATAGAAATCTCTCCACTAGTGCATTTAAAATAGGATTCCTTTTACAGAAGTGTGATTTATACAAAACCCCTGTTACATAAACCTCAGAAAAAGAGTTCTCCTGCCATGTAGTCTGGCTAACTATAGAACTGGCCCAATAGAGATGGTCACCTGTCTTCTTCCAAAAGATACCCAGCCCTGCTCTCCGTCACCTACATCTACTATTTAATCTGATTATGGTTCACTGATTCTTAAAGGGCCCCTGGAATCTCTTCTCATCTTCCCTAAACTCAAGGAAAAATTGCTCTGAACTTTCTTTTTTTTTTTTTAAAAAAAAGAGTATTTCTTTATTTGGCCATGTCGGGTCTTAGTTTGGGCACTCCGGATCCTCACTGTGGTGCACGGATTCAGGAGTTGTGGCACCGGGCTCTGGAGTGCGCAGGCCCAGTAGCTGTAGCATGTGGGCTTCGTTGCCCTGAGGCGTGTGGGGTCTGAGTGATCAGGGATCAGAACTGCTCCCCCTGCATTGCAAGGCAAACTCTTAATCACTGGGCTGCCAGAGCAGTCCCTGGATTCTTTTCATACTCAATCATTCAACACATATTTCCTGAAGCCTATCATGTGCTGGGCAATACTCTAGGGATGGTGACTGCAGCCATGAAATGAAAAGACGCTTGCTCCTTGGAGGAAAAGCTATGACCAACCTAGATGGCATCTTAAAAAGCATAGATATTACTTTGTCAACAAAGGTCCGTCTAGTCAAAGCTATGGTTTTTCCAGTAGCCATGTATGGATGTGAGAGTTGGACCATAAAGAAAGCTGAGCACCAAAGAATTGATACTTTTGAACTGCGGTGTTGGAGAAGACTCTTGCGAGTCCCTTGGACTGCAAGGAGATCCAACCAGTCAATCCTAAAAGGAATCAGTCTTGAATATTCATTGGAAGGACTGATGCTAAAGTTCCAATACTTTGGCCACCTGATTGTAAGAACTGACTTATTAGAAAAGACCCTGATGCTGGGAAAGATTGAAGGCAAGAGAAGAGGGGGGTTGAATGGCAACACTGACTTGATGGACATGAGTTTTAACAAGCTCCGGGAGTTAGTGATGGACAGGGAAGCCTGGCGTGCTGCAGTCCATGGGGTAAGCAAATAGTAGGACACAACTAAGCAACTGAACTAAACTGAACTAGGGATACAGTTATGAACAAAAAAAATGATGTCTCGGATCCTGTGACTCTTATACAATGGTGGGAGAGAGGAAGTAAATAAACAAAGTGCACCGTACATGAGATGGTGACCTACAGAAGAAAGGCAAGGCTAACAATAGGGCTGGGGCATTCCAGGCTGGCGTTAGAAAGAACCTTACACAAGGTCATCGGGGAGGCTGTCTGAGAAGGTGACACAGGCATGCGCTAGAAAGTGATGAGGAAGCAAGCCCGGCAGACACCTCAGGGAACAGTTCCAGGCACAGCCCACCTGGCAGGTGTAAGAAATAGCTAGAGGTCAAGAGTAGGACAGGGAAGTCTGGCGTGCTGCAGCCCATGGGGTCACAAACAGTCGAACATGATTGAGAGAATGAAGTACAAGAGTGTAGCTGGCGCTGAGAGGTCAGAGGTGGGAAGGGCCAAATCACTATGGGCTATTGTTAAGGACCAGCTTTTACTTTGGGCAAGACAGGAACCACTGGGAAGTTTTGAGCAAAATGGTGATATGATCTGACTCACTTCTTTAGAGGATCCCTCTGGCTGCTGTGCTAAGAAGAGGATTCAGGGACCAGCCTGGAAGCAGGGACAATGATCAAGCTGCTGCTGCGTTAGTTCATGGCGGAGATGACGGGAGCTCAGACCCGGCTGAAGACAGTAGAGGAGCTGAGATGTGATGGGATTTGGATACCTTTTGAAAGCAGAGTCGACAGGATGCACTGCTATTTGGACGTGTGACGTGGGGTGTGAGGAAGGAAGGAGTCAAGGAAAGTGAAAGTGTTAGTCGCTCAGTCGTGTCCAACTCTTTGCGACCCCATGGACTGTAGCCCACCAGGCTCCTCTGTCCATGGGATTTCCCAGGCGAGAACACTGGAATGGATTGCTATGCCCTTCTCCAGGGGATCTTCCACCCAGGGATTGAACTCAGGTCTCCCACCTTGCAGGCGGATTCTTTACCAGCTGAGCCACCAGGGAAGTCCAGGAAGTCAAGAAGGGCACCATAATTGTTTGCCAGAGTAATGAGAGGGCCTGAGTTGCCATTAACAAGATGCAGAGAATCACGGGAGGACAGGTTTGGTGCAGGGCAGATCGGTGCTTCTTTTTGGACATGTTATATAAAGGATGCTCATTGGATATCCAGAAGGAGCTATAAATGAACCAGGGGATGTGCAAGCCTGGAGTTTGAGAGAGGTTCTCACTCACCCTTAAGTCGCTCAGTTATGTCCAACTCTTTTCGACCCCATGGACTGCAGCCCATCAGGCTCCCTCTGTCCATGGGATTTCCCAGGCAAGAGTACTGGAGTGGGTTGCCATTTCCTCCTGCAAGGGACCTTCCCAACCCAAGAATCAAACCCTAATCTCCTGCTTGGCAGGCACATGTTTACTGATGAGTTCTTGCTAGATACATCAGTTTGACAGTCATCAGCATAGATAGACCTTAAGGAATCAATATTCAGATATACTTCGTCAGTCTGGTGATCCTTCTTCACTGAGGCCTTGCAAGAAAGAGGGGGGGTGACCTGCTTTGAGAAGATGGGCACCAGGAAGCTGGCAGTGGATGTGTCAGTTTTGGGGGGAGGAGGCAGGGATGGGAGTCTGGGGGAAGCAGAGGAAATATACGGACAAAACATCTGGAGTCCCATCACAGGCCCATCCATCCCAGCTACATGGCTCCAGGCCTGGGGAGAGATCCTTCTGACTCATTTCCACTGAGAGAACACGTGGGTCAATGTCAAGCTCGAGGTTCCAGGAATGTGCCTATTAACATACAACCAAAGCACAGACATCACTGAACTCAGGTCGGAGCCAAAGAGAAGACAGTGGACATGAGCAGCCAGGATCCAGTTACCCTTGGGAGGCCTTGGACTGTCCAGCTGGCAGGCGGAAACCTTGATGGATATTTCCAGCCCCGGACCCAGGCAGTAACAACGAGCTGGGGTGGATTTGCTAAACGGTCTTCTAAAGTGGAGAGAGGGGTGGTTGCTAATTCTGGAGGCGGATTTCGTCATCAGCTCTGGGGCTGTGATGTGACTTCCTGGTAAAGCAGAACAGCCAGAAACATTTACTTCTTATTTCTTGAGGGGTGAAGGAGAGCTCTTCCTCTGGGGAAAAGCCACACGGTTCAGAAGTGCAGAGTGTAGAGGGAGATGCCCAAAGGGCCCAGGCAGGGAGAATCCCCACTAGGCACCCAGGCCTGATGCCCTGCTGGTTTCTGGGCTACCAGCTCCTGATGGTCATGACTTGGTCAGACCTCTCATTCTAAAGCACAGCTCCTGAGGATTTCCCGGGTGGTCCAGTGGTTAGGACTCCCAATGCAGGGGGCCCAGGTTTGATCCCTAGTCTAGGAACTAGATTCCACCCCCCCCCCCCCCCCCCATCGCGTGCCACCCCTGGCAGAGCCAAATAAATAAATATTTAAAAAGCAATAATAATAAAGCACAGCTCCTGGACTTCCCTGGTGGTCCAGTGGTTAAAACTCTGCACGCCACTGCAGGGGGCACGGGTTTGATCCCTGGTAAAGAACCAAGATTCTGCAAGCTGTATGGCATAGTCAAAATAAATAAATAAAAAAAAGCACAGCTCCGACCATGCTAGACACATTCAGGGACTCACAGCAGCACCTCAAGCCTTTGCTTCAAGCCACCCTTATAATCTAGATTAACCCCCTTCCCCAAACCATTTGTTTATTTAAGTTCTGCCATTAACTGGTCAGTCATGACTGTATTCATTCAATAAAGTCACCCATCAAACAAATACTGAGTACCTCTGTCAAGTGCTGCACCCAGTTAACTCACAGTTAATTCAGGAGTAAGTCAGAAGTCCTGGCTTCAAAGACAGTGATCTAGGTGGGGAGAAAGATGGTGGCATTGTATATACAGCCTGTGGGAAGAGGGGTGGGTGGGTGCAGGATGTAGGGAGGCCTGTGGGTAAGCATCCTACCAGGCTGGACAAGTCAGACATGGCAGCCTTTCCCTGGACCCAATGAGCCAGCCTAGAGAAGGGGCATTCAGGGGAGAGGCCAGCCAGTGCCAGTCACAAAAGTGGGGGTCAGTACCCGATGGCAGTATTGCCAGAGTGTTTAAAAGCCAAGAGGAGGCTGGGACCAGAGTCCAGTTTACAGAGTTACAGGGCAACAGAAAAGAGAACTGTCTAAGCAACTTTCCCTGTAAGCACCACTCTGCCCGAAACACATCAATGGCTTCTCCTGTCACAGAGCATGGGCTCTGGGGTGCGTGAGCTTCAGTAGTTCCAACTCCTGAGCACTAGAGCACAGGCTCAGTAGCTGTGGGGCACGGGATTAGTTGCTCTACAGTATGTGGGATCTTCCCGGATCAGGGATCGAACCCATGTCTCCTGCATTGGCAGGTGGATTCTTTACCACTGAGCCACCAGAGAAGTCCCTTAAAAGCCCCAATCTTAAAGCCCGAGTTACTAAAGTGTAAAAGCAGTGACTAGATAGACATGCTTCAATGTGTATACAAGGATCTCACCTCAACTGTGGAGAAGGGATACAGCTAAATGTCTATTAGTGCGGGAATGATTACAATGAAGTGATACATGGCTCTACTCATCTGGAAATATGAATCGCTGACGGTTGCTAAGTGCTTGTCCTGAACCAGACACTGGTCTAAACCACGTTCAGACACACTAACTCCTCTGCCCTTAGGGCAGCCCTTCACATTCCCCTACACATGGGGGAGCCCCAGTTGCCTGTCCAGGTGAGCAAGCGGTGGATACAGAATCTGAACCCCAGGACGCATGACCTTGACCACTCTTTGTGTGTTTCCAGATCTAAGACACAATGAAAACTAAACTACAAGTTTACAAAACTGCATTAGGCATGGCCCCATTTTGTTCAATATGTGTGTGTATCTGTCTATATGGATGTGTTTGTGCTATGCTATGCTTAGTCTTTGGGTTGTGTTCAACTCTTTGGGACCCCAGAGACTGCAACCCTGCAGGCTTCTCTGTCCATGGAATTTTCCAGGCCAGAATACTGGAGTGGGTTGCTGTTCCCTTCTCCAGGGGATCTTCACAACCCAGGGATCGAACCTAGGTCTCTGGCATCACAGGCATCCGATTCTTTATCGTCTGAGCCACCGGAGAAGCCCATGGATATGCTTACTTTTGGTCAAGTCAAATGAACATCTGGCCATTTTTTACTTCTAAAAGCTGTCCTTTCAGCCGGTTCAACCTTGCACGCGTACATGTGTATTGGTATGTATACCCACATGCCTACAGATAAGAAAGTCTGTAAGGATCTATACCAAATTGTTAGCAGTGGTTTTGGATGGTGGGAATATATATGCCTGATCTTTGCTTTTTTTTTCTCCTTACACTTCTTCATATTTTCTGAAGACCGGCACAAGTTAAATGTTTTCTTGTGCATGACCTGTTTCCTCACTACAGCTACGTGAGATTAATCTGTACCAAAAGTGGGGTCTTCCCTGGTGGTTCAGTGGTTAAGAATCTGCCTTCCAATGCAGGGGACTGGCGTTCCGTCTCTGGTGGAGGAACTAAGATCTCACATGCCTCGGGGCAACTAAGCCAGACCGTTGCAAATAGAGAAGCCTGTGCGGTGCAGGGAGACCCAGTGCAGCCAAAAAAAAAATAATAATAAAAGTAAAATGTGGGCTTCCCTGGTGGCTCAGTGGTAAAGAATCCACCTGCCAGTGCAGGAGATACGGGTTTGATCTCTGATCCGGGAAGATCCCATGTGCCTCGGAGTAACTGAGCTCGTGCACCGCAACTACTGTGCTCTCAGCCCAGGAGCTACTGAGGCCCCAGCGCCCTGGAGCCTGTGCTCCGCAGCAAGAGAAGCCACTGCAACGAGAAACCTTTGCACTACAACGAGAGAAAGCCTGAGCAGCAACAAAGACCCAGCACAGCCATAAGTAAGTAAATAATTTTTAAAAATAAACAAAATGTACCAAAAGTTCAGGAGCCTAGCCCTCCTCCTCAACTACCGCACCCGAGGCCAGGGCACTCATGGCCACTTCCCCTCGAGAGCTGAGAAGTCAAAGCGTGGGCAGAAAGTTGTACGAGACAAAACCAGAGTCTGCTGATTCAGGGGGCAAGGCTGACATATGTACAGAGCAAAAGGGATGACGGCCAGGACCGTGGGTGACGGCACCGGGAAAACGCCGTCCGGCACTAAAACTGCTGACACAGATCTTTGAGCTGGCGGGGCTAAGCAGGCACGGATTTGGTAAGAAGACTATTTCCCAAAGAATCCAGCTTGGGAGAAATCCAGCAAAAGAAAAGCTATTTCAGGTCCCAGAAAATGAGGCAGAACCAGTGCTCCAAAGAGAGGTCACGATAGAAAGTTAATGAAATGCTCATTTCCAAACAACTTCCGCCTACCCGTGGTATGCAGGTCCCACGCTTATCTTGGCACTAGTAAGGACCATCTCCAGGCACTGGGGCCACAAGGGGTGTGAGCCTGATGGCCAGTGGAGCACATTCCAGTCTGACTGTTCGGTGGAGACTGCCTCACTTACGAGACACCTGTGGATTATTTTTGACTTGGACCCTCACGCCCTGCCCTTGGTTATCTCTCCTCCTCCATTCCTCTGGCCCTGCTCCTGACAGATCCTCTCAACATCCTCTAGCCAGCACGCAGTACCACGCTCCCAACTGGAATGTGTTCTCCTCTTCTCACTGAATCACCCATTCAGTCAGCATCTACTGGGCGTCAAGTCTTTTCATCAATGACATTGCTGCTCCCTGGACTCAAAGCACAGCTTAAACACCAACTCTTTCAGGGAGCACCAAGGTATAAAGCTTTGGACCCCATGTCCTGGGAACTTCGCTAGCCCCACAGAAACGGGGATTGCCCCTAGTCTGGCATAAAAGAGCAGGTGGTTCCTGAATCAATCCCAAGCTCTTGTGACCTTGCTGGGGTTTTTGTTTTCTTTGGCTGTACTGGGTCTTAGTTAATGCTTTTTTTTTTTTTTTTTTTTTTGGTCGAAAGACATGTGGGACCTTAACTCCCCGATCAGGGATCGAATTTGAATTTGCACCCCCTGCATTGGAAGGCGAAGTCTTAACTACTGGACTGCCAGGGAAGTCCCAACATTGTGCTTTTGCGTGCGTGGCTTTCTCTGCCTAGAATACCCTTACCTTTCTAACCCTCTGGGCTCGTCCCTTCCCCTCCTCCAGTTTTCTCAGTTAGCCCCCCTCCTCTAGTGCCAGGCAGAGTACCACCCTCTCCCATGCTAGCACATCCCACAGCTGGATCCTGTGCATTTTATCTCAAGTCCTGTAATTACTTATTGCCCCACTAGACTGAGCTCACTCAGCAGAGGTCATCCTGAAAGAAAGACTACTCTACGCCTTCACCTAAAGTTTCAAGATTTTATTTACTGCCTGAATGAGCAGCAATATTAATAATTATGGACTGGTAGCACAGTGGTAAAGAATCCTCCTTCCAAAAAAAAAAAAAAAGAATCCTGCCAATGCCGGAGACTCAAGAGACATGGGTTTGATCCCTGGGTGGGAAGGATCCCCTGGAGGAGGGCATGGCAACCCACTCCAACATTCTTGCCTAGAGGATCCCATGGATAGAGGAGCCTGGCGGACTACAGTCCATGGGATCTCAAAGAATCGGACATGACTGAAGCGACTTCTCTTACACACACATCAGGTGGTAAATCAAAAACTCTTTTTTTCCCCTAAGCATTTTTAAAAGAGGCAAATAACAGATGTCCTTCCCCGCTGCCACCTGGCTGAGGCCAATGTCGACTCTGACCCCTGATCTTATTCCACAGGCTGTCCTGAGAAAGTGGCTGGTCCGTGATGCTCAGCTCAGTTTGACAAACTGTGCTTGGTGGTACCTAAAGCTCACTCCACCGAAACTGCTCCCCAGTGTGAAAAGGAGTTTGCCTTTCGCCCGCGGCCCGTCACACCACAGATGTGGAATCACAGGTCTCCGAGCACTGTTTCCAAAGCCTGAACCAGTCGCCAGGCTGGCAAGGACTTGGGGGCCATGCTCCTCCAGGGTCTCCCCTCCAATGGCCATGAGGCGCGCTCTCTCATCTGGAAGTGGATTCTGCCATAGGATGGACGCTCTGCTGTGAGGCAGTCCTGGTCAGCCAAAACCCCACCTCCCAGAGACCCCCAGAGTAGGTAAACTACACCTTCCTCCCAACAGCCCTCAGTTGTCCATCAGCCTTCTCTTTCACTGTCTGGACTACTCATTTCACGAGGCTGACATCCTCCTCACTGCCCTCCGAATAGTCTCTAGGTCAGACGCCTCAAACCTTCTCTGACACTAACCACAGTAAAAAGCACATCTTACAAGGCAGGTTGGTGTGTGTGTGTGTGTGTGTGTGTGTGTGTGTGTGTGTGTGTATACGACGCACCCAATTTCATGTGTGTGTGTGTGTGTGTGTGTGTGTGTGTGTGTGTGTATACAACCCACCCAATTTCATGAACCTTCTTACATGGAAGACATTTAGATGTTTTCTGGTCTGTTTCACTCTTTCAAAAGCTTGGCTGCAACCCACTAAACCAATATTTTGTGACCCAGAACTGAACACGCTGCTCTGGTTTCACCAAGCCAGTCATCCATGTCCAGCTTTGACTGATTATTCAGCTTGGACACTAAGCTTTCCTTTCCACGCAGCTATTAGCTGATGTGAGCTGCGGGTGGAGTCCTGGGCATCTTTTTACGCTGGGATTTCTCTGGCTCAGCTCTTCTCCATGCCTCTCCTCCATCCAGCAAGTCCGCAAGAATCTCAGCAGACAGCAGGTCGGCCTAAAGCTACCTCCTGCCCTGCCATCAACATTGTTCACTCAGGACACCTAGATGTTTTTCTCCGCTTTTTTCCTGACCTCTTCCCATCTTCCTGTTGTGTAAGCGGGAGGGTTGTTGCTATTGTTGTTTAGTCACTAAGTTGTGTCTGACCCTTTGTGACTCCTCGGACTGTAGCTTGCCAGGCTCCCCTGTCCATGCGATTCCCCAGGCAAGAATACTGGAGTGGGTTGCCACTTCCTTCTCTGGGATAATCTTCCCAACCCAGGAATCGAACCCATGTCTTCTGCATTGCAGGTGAATATTTACTGCTGAGCCACCTGGGAAGCCCCTAAGCTGGAGGATTCCAGCAATCAGAAATCTGACATCTGAAGAAGGCAGCCGAGATGCATAAAGACACCCCAAGCTTTAGAAAGAGCGATACGGGCTTCCCTGGTGGCTCAGAGGTAAAGAATCTGTCTGCCAATGCAGGAGACATGGGTTCGATCCCTGATGCAGGAAGATCCCACGTGCCCTGGTGCAACTAAGCCCGTGGGCCACAACTGTTGAGCCTCTGCTCCAGAGCCCAAGAGCCACAAATACTGAAGGTGCAGCCCGTGTGCCTCAGAGTCTGTGCTCTGCAACAAGAGAAGCCACCGCAACAAGAAGCTTGTGCACCGCAACTAGAGAGTAACCCCTGTGGCCACAATTAGAGAAAAGCCCGAGCGACAAAGACCCAGGATGGCCCAAAACAAAAATAAATAAATAAATGATGATATATATATATATATATATATATGCATGCTAAGTCACTTCAGTCGGGTCCGACTCTTGCAACACTATGGACTGAGCCCACCAAGCTACTCTGTCCATGGGATTCTCCAGGCAAGAGTGGGTTGCCATCCTTCTCCAGGATATGTATATGTGTATGTATATATACATACATCCTATATATATACATCTATATATATATGTATATATATATATATATATATATATATAGGCACGCAGTCCACAGAAGCGCTAATCCCTTCTTCCTGGATCTTCTCCCCTAGGAGACCAGAAGCCAAAAGCCACCACCTCCAGCTCATCATTTTAGACGAGCTTCTGTCAGTTCTAGAATCTGGTCCCTAAATCTTTTTCCTTACCCTTTATCAACTTTGTCACCATTTTGGTGATGTGGAGAACTGGGGGTACCAGATCTGGTTCCAAGACTTTCCTTTTCTGAACGTCAGTTTTCTCATCTGTAAAACGTGATTAATTCTTTCTGCCCTGCGTTTCTCCTGGAGTTGTGGTGAGCAGGAACATGGGCGGAAATGCTCTGTAAGCTGTACAGCACTATAATGCAAACATAAATTGTTATATAAACTATACCACCTTTTGTTAGGAACTTGGGACTTTCCTGATGGTCCAGTGGTTAAGAATGGGCCTTGCCATACAGGGGAACTAAGATGCAACGTGCCACGGAGCAATTAAGCTGGCATGCCACAACTGCTGAGCCTGCAGGATGCAACAAAGGTCTTGCATGCTGCAACTAAGATCTGACAGAGCTAAATAAATACATGAAACTTTTTTAAGAAAAAGAACTGATACTACTCAGCCACAAAAAAGAATGCGTTTGAGTCAGTTCTAATGAGGTGGATGAACCTAGAGCCTATTATACAGAGCGAAGTGAGTCAGAAAGAGAAAAACAAAATCGTATATTAATGTGTGTATATGGAATCTAGAAGGATGGTAGATCTAGAATCTACCATTCTAGATTCTAGGATCTAGAATCTGTTTCAAGAGCAGACAGAAACTTAGGGAATAGACTTAGGGAACAGATTTATGGACAAGGGCAGCGGAGAAGAGGGGGAGGATGAGATGAATGGAGAGAGCAGCATGGATGCATATACACTAACATATGTACACAGCCAATGGGAATTTGCGGTATGACTCAGGGAACTCAAACTGGGGCTCTGTCATAACCTAGAGGGGTGGGAATGGGCAGGAGGTGGGAGGGAAATTCCAGAGGGAAGGGACATATGTACACCTATGGTTACACATGTTGATGTATGACAGAAATCAAACCAATATTATAAACCAATCATCAATCAATTAAAAATAAATAAATATTAAAAAAAAAAAAAACCTGACAAGTGTTGCCTCTGCTCTGGCAATTACAGCACCGTGCATTCCTGCTCTGTGTTCAGTAAAGGCACAGACCTCATTATCAACTCTGGGTTAAACTGCCGGGTTAAACCAGTTCTCCCTTGGCCAGATATCTGATGTCATCAAAAATTCATCAGGTCACAGCAGCTGGTGAATCCACTGTCCCCAGTCATTTTTACCGTCATTCAGAAAGATAACCAGACCTGGGAGAAGAGGTTCCCCAAAGCAAGTCAACTGAAATACAGCCCAAGTTCAGCTTTTTAGGCCAATCAAGAAAATAAAGGCTGTGTTGGGGGAGGGGGGAATTAGAGTCATCTTAGATGAGACTTTGGGGACTTTCATTGGGCTTCCCCTCCCCGGGTAACTCAAACAGTAAAGAATCTAGCAGATTCTTTTAGAATGCAGGAGATCTGGGTTCAATCCCTTGGTCAGGAAGATCCCCTGGAGGAGGGTATGGCAACCCACTCTGGTATTCTTGCTTGGAGAATCCCATGGACAGAGATGCCTGATGTGCTGCAGTCCACGGGGTCACAAAGAGTGGGACACGACTCATAACAGCCACTACACATGGAGGGCTTACTATGCTAGGTCCTGCGCCTTAAAGAATTATTTCCAACTTTGATGAGGACGCTCAAGGATCATTTTACACATGAGGCTAAAAGATTAAGAAACACGCTCAAAAGGGATAAACTATAATCTGCTTTTTCTCATTCAGTGGTAAGCAAGGAAACCCCAAGGCTCATTCAAGGATGTGGCTGCAATGTTGGGTTTGAGGTCTACCCTGGAACTAAGGACCCCCAGAATGAGAATTTTAAACCCGAGCGGGGTTTTCACAGTCAGAACAAATAGCAACTCTGGCCTTCAGCAGGAATGGGAAGCAGATGCCAACTCCCTGGGGTGGGTAAGGTTCTTCTTGCTCCACAGTCCAGGGTCTGTGCTCTTTATAAAGAGCCGAGAACAATTGTTTCTGGGCTGGGAGCTTGGCTGCTCAATGATTAATGAGAATCTAGTATCACTTTTGTTTGGACCACAAACTACAGGAGGAAAGAGGCAACCTATGTGCCTCTCCTGTGCCCAAAATTCTCCAGCGGTTCCCCACTGCCAACAGGCCAAGGTTGGAACGCCTTGGCTGGCATTCAACACCTTTCTGCTTGGACCTTAACCAGCGATCTCAACATTTTCTCATCTCCAAACTCTGTCCTCAGCCTCATCCAATGGGTTCTGCCCATTTTTCTTCCTGCAACTCTGCCCACTGGTAAGGAACACCCCCGACTACTCTCAGCAGAGCTGAAACCATTCAGCCTTGAAGACCCAGCCCAGGGTCCTTCTTCCAGACTCGGCAGCCCCTCCGTTCTCAGAGCCCAGAGCCCTCAGAGCTGAGAACTTTTGATCCGGGTCTGCAATGATAGACGTTAGGTTGGCTTGCATCTCTCTGGACCCCTCACCTAGATGCTAAGGGCCAGAGGAGCAGGGAGGCCATACATTACGTTTCTGTCTCCTTCACACAGTACTTGCTATAGAAAGACAGGAATTAAATAAACTGTTGCATTCAAAAGGGGATGGATGGGGGCTTCCCTGGTGGCTCAGTGGTAAAGAAACCACCTGACAATGCAGAAGACACGGGTTCCATCTGTCATCCAGGAAGATCCCACCTGCCTCAGAGCAACCAAGCCTGTGTGCCACAACTACTGAGCCTGTGCTCTAGAGCCCAGGAGCCGCAACTCCTGAGCCCACGTGCCGCAGTCACTGAAGCCCAAGTGCCCTGGAGCCTTTGCTCCACAACAAGAGAAGCCACTGCAATGAGAAGCCTGCACACCGCAACTAGAGAGTAGCTCCTACTCGCCACGACTAGAGAGAAGACAGCGCAGCGCTGAAGACTCAGCATAGCTAAAAACAGACTAAAAAATCAAATTATCTTTAGAAATAAATAAAATGATGAGGGGATGGATGGAGGGAGGTGGTAGTGTCTGAAGTGGACCAGATCTCCAGAGACAGAGGTCCTTAAACCCTGTGAGGTGGTCTTCACAGACCAGGCTTTGGAAAGAATCTAAGCTTGGGGACAGAAGGAAGCTCAGAGGTCATCTGTTGGCAGCCACTGGTCTAGAACTCTAGGTTCCCTGTTCTTCTCACTACCCCCACCTCCCCCACAGCCTAGACAGGTGACTCTGGTCTGGTTAAGACACCTCAAGGAAAAGGCCTTCTACCTTCCCACCCCTGCAGGTGCACAGAAGACTTTCAGAAAGGTATACCTAATAGTTAGCCAAAGAAAATAAGCTTTTATGGTGCACACACAGGGAATGGTGGTCCAGCCTCTTGGCACTGCCCCACCATGGGCAGTTATGCGTCCTCAGATGAAGATGGAAGCCAGTGAGGCCCCTCACCTGGGGCCCTGGCCCCAGGAGCAGCACTCAGTTTAAGCGTGGTCTCCTGCCATGGGAAGGAATGACTCTCACCCACCATCTCTTCCTGCCACAGTGCCTTACCTAAAACTGAATGCCAAAGGCCTGGCAGGGCCAGGAACTCACCTGCCTTCTCCAAAGTGATGGTTACTTTAAAAGAGCACTCTGGAAAAACAGCTAGCCTAATTGTATACAAGATGAACTGAAATTACAGTACCTTCTCTTCCCTAAGGTACCAGCAGATCCAGAACCCCGTCTCCCCAGACACACCCCAACCCAGGTCCTTTTCGGAAGCCCTGGGGCCCCCACGAAGCCCATGATATCAGGGGATACCTCTCCAGCCTGACACACCAGCCCTCAAAGGCTATGAGGCAGGGGTGTGGGTCTAAAGCCAGGGTCAGTGATCTGAAGAACACTAGAGATTCACAGTAGGAGCCAATAAGGACCCCTAGGCAAACCTACCCCAGCTCTCCAAGGCTCCAGGGGAGCTCCTCCCTTCAGAGTTCCCCAAACCACATCCAGCTGCCCCCCGCCCCCCAGCCCCAGGTATGCTCCTCAATCAGTCAATGAACAAGGTATTCACCTCCTGTGGTGCCCCTGGAGGAGTAGGGGGCGGGAAGCCCTGGAAGAAGAGTCAGTTTCACCAGGGAATCATATGCTTAAGAGGAGGGGATTGTCTGCTTCCCCCCAGGCCAAGGCAGTTGGGGGTCTACAAGCAAGCCTCTGGTCTAGAACACCCCTCCAAGGATTCTAAGCCCAGGATTCTACCCCTGCCCCATCACCCTCTAGGATGGTTAAAGCCCTGGCTTCTGCCCTCCCAGGCCACCCACCTGTGCCCCCCTGTTCACTGGCTCAGTCCAAAAATCTCCCCCTAAATCTGAAATCGGCGTGAAGCAGGGGGGCTCTGGAGGAGCTCGGAAGAACCCCCTTCCCGCAGCCCAGCCCTCCCGCCACCAAGCTGGTTCCCCCGTGTGGGAGGCGAGCTCCACGGCCGTCTCTCCCCGGAGTCTTAAGCGAGCTCTCCGGGGCAGCCCTGGCGGCAGCGCGGCGGGAAACCGGGGAGCCCAGCCGTGTCCGCCAGCCGCCTCCACAGCCCTGGCCCCGCTCCCTCCTCCGGCACGCCTGGAGTTGGGGCCAACAGCAGGATCAACAATACAGAAACTTTCAATGGATCCAGCCGACTGGGAGGGAGCGGGGGAAGGAGGGGGGAGGGACGGGGACGCCGAGGCTCCAGGGCAGTGGCCCCGGCTCTTGACTTACCATCTTGTTCACATCCATGACGGAGGCTGCAGGGGCGCCCCCCGCCCCTGGAGATCCCGCGGGCCCAGAACGCTGCTCCTGGCTAATTGAGCCCGGATGGTGCCATGCTGCGGGGAGGGCGGCCAGCGGGGCCCCCGCGGACCGGGGAAGGCGGCGGCGGCGGCGGCAGGACCGAGACTGGTCCGGAGAAAGGAAGGGGAGGGGGAGGGGGAGGGGAGGCGGGAGGGGGCGGGGGCGGGGGGCCGAGCCGCAGCGCGCTCCGGGGGCGGGGGAGGCGCGGCCCGGCGGAGCCCCGGGGGCCGGGGAATCCCGGATTCGGCTGCGGGCGCCCGGGCCTCCGCGACGGTGGCCGTGGCGGTGCGGGGGCTCCGGGGCGGGTGAGATCGGGGGATGGATTCCCTGGGCCGGAGAGGCTGCGGCCAGGGCGCGCGGCGAGGGTGTGATTTGAATAACAAAAGGGCGCTTCTCCGCTCCCCCCAGGCCTGGGGCCGGGATCGCTGAGCCCGCAGCGAGGCCGCCGGGCCTCCGGGAAGTGTATGCGCGCGTGTGCGCGTTAGGGTGGTGGGATTAGGGGGACTCAGGAAGTGAGCAGGGGAGGCGGCTGAAAAGGGGGGGCGAGGACTGCCCCCACCCCACCCCGCGCACCGAGCCGACATTCCAGTGGGGGCAGGGGGTCCGCTCGGCCCCTCCCAACTTGGCTTCACTGGACAAAGGCAGAATTCAGACCTAGTGGTTAGATTCCTGCGGCTCATCCCCCCCGGAAGGGGGGCTTTGGGCGGGGGACGCCCAAATGAGTCTGGGGTCTGCAAACAGATGGACGACGAATAGAAGGAAGTGGTACAGGTATCCCCGGAAGGCTCCGAGGTCCCCCTCCAATCCTGCCTGCAGTGCGAGAAATTGGCTTCTAAATGAAGCCTGCTCTGAGCGCAGCCCCCCTCCCTTACTCAATACCGACGCCCCTCTGCAAGGAGATGCGGCTGGGGGTGGAAAAGGGCTCCTGGCAAATGCTCTCTGGGGAGACAGGTCTCCAGAAAAAGGCTGGAGGCCCGACGCCTCTGGTTTCAACACAGGCTCCTCACTGGCATCCTTGGTTGAGCAGGAAGAAGAAAGCTTCCTACTAACCGAGTCAGCAGGAACCTGAGCCCACCGAGGCCAAGCCTGCTTTACAGGGTAAGGAATCTGAGGCCCAGAGAGGGAGGTGACTTGCCCCAGGTCACACACTTGGCAGGAAATGAGGGCAGAAGAAAGCTCACCAAGGACTATGTGCATGGAGCTAAGTCGATTCAGTCATGTCTGACTCTTTGCGACTCTGCCAGGCTCCTCTGTCCATGGGATTCTCCTGGCAAAAATTCCTGGAGTGGGTTGCCATGCCCTCCTCCAGGGTATCTGCCCAACTCTGGGGACTGAGCTCTCATCTCTTACGTCTCTCGCATTGGCAGGAAGGTTCTTTACCACTAGCGCCACCTGGGAAGCCCAAGGACAGTGCAGCCTGAACCCCAGAGCTTTCATGCTGCCCCTGAGCGTCCAGCTTCTAAAATCCTTTCTATTGAATAGGTGATCACGTGCATCTGCAACCCTCCTGACCCTCTGACCCACACCAAGGGGCTGAGGAGGAGCGCTAGGAAGTCCCCACTCCTGGCCCCAGGGCCTGCTGGGCTGAGTAGGACAGCCCCTTCCCCTTCAAAGCTGAGTTCTCCATCTATGACATAGGGGCTGTTTCTCTGCCTGCCTTCTTGGGGGATGTGAGAACCCTGTGAAATAAAAGATGATACAGATAAGATACAAAAGCAGAAAAACAGGAGGGTCAGGGGCTTTTGTCCCAGTGGTTATTTCCCAGCTCCGGAGCCCAGTCCAGGGGCCCTCAGCTGCAGGAAGGGCTCTCTGGGCTCAGGTCCCTCTGTCTAACCCCAAATGTGGACTGCACACTGACTCTCGCACCCTACCCTACAGCTACTCTTGGCAAGCCTCTTCTGCACTGTGCCCCAGCCAGGGAAGACAGGAAGGCTCCTCTGGTGGTGCTGGCATTTTTGGCTCCATAAACCCTGCTACTGACGCATGTCCACAAGGGTGAACCCCAACGAGGTACAATGAGGCAGGAAGGAAGCATGCCACCACTTCCTCATCCTCTAACATGGACACCCAAGGGAGATCAGGGCCAGGTGAGCCAGCATGAGCCATCTGACACAGAAATGAGTTTTGGATTATCTGCCGCCTGATTACGGAGAAGGCAATGGCAACCCACTCCAGTACTCTTGCCTGGCAAATCCCATGGACAGAGGAGCCTGCTGCTAAGTCGCTTCAGTCGTGTCCGACTCTGTACGACCCCATAGATGGCAGCCCATCAGGCTCCCCCATCCCTGGGATTCTCCAGGCAAGAACACTGGAGTGGGTTGCCATTTCCTTCTCCAATGCATGAAAGTGAAAAGTGAAAGTGAAGCCGCTCAGTCGTGTCCGACTCTTAGCGACCCCATGGACTGGAACCTACCAGGCTCCTCTGTCCATGGAATTTTCCAGGCAAAAGTACTGGGGTGGGGTGCCATTGCCTTCCCCGCAGAGGAGCCTGGTAGGCTGCAGTCCATGGGGTCGCTGAGGGTCAGACACGACTGAGCAATTGCACTTTCACTCTTCACTTTCATGCATTGGAGAAGGAAATGGCAACCCACTCCAGTGTTCTTGCCTGGAGAATCCCAGGAACGGGGGAGTCTGATGGGCTGCCATCTCTGGGGTCGCACAGAGTCGGACACGACTGAAGTGACTAGCAGCAGCGGCGGCGGTGACCACCTGATTAAATGCACAATGGCCTTTTTAGCTTAGGGAGAAAAAAAGATATATTTCATGTTTAAAAAATATATATATTTTTTTAGCCTCTGGTGGTCCAGAGGCTAAGACTCTGTGCTCCCAATGCAGGGAGGCCAGGTTTGATCCCTGGTCAGGGAACAAAATCCCACATGCCACAACTAAAGATCCTGAGGGCTGCAACTAAGACCCAGTGCAGCCTAAATAAGTAAATATTTTAAAGAAATATATTATGAACCCTTAGCTGGGGTTGATCAAGATCACCCAATAGATTGTGACCTCTTAGCTGGCAAAGCTCATTTTCTTGTTGCTGAAATGGGAATAGTGGCACCTGTGTCACATACAGGTGGTAAGGGTTCAATGAAAGAACTTTCCCAAACCTTGCCTGGAGTAAGCTGAATCATCACCCCCACCCCCAGCCCCCACACCACCAAAGACATCAGGTCCCAATCCCTGGAACATGTAGATACTACCCTACATGGCACATAGGATTAAGCCAAGGATTCCCAGGTGGGAAGAGGACCTGGATTATCTGGGTAGACCTCTGATGGGGTCTTGTGCATCCTTGCAAGAAGGAGATTTGACCCACAGAAGACGCAGAGATTAGAGAGATGCGGCCACAAGCTAAGAGATGCTGTCAGCCACCAGAAGCTCCAACAGGCAAGGAGCAGACTCGCTCGTAGAGCCTGTGGGAAGAAGGGGTCCCCTCAACACCCTGATCTTGTCTCAGTAGATCCTGGACTTCCAGCCTCCAGAACTACAAGAGAATTCATTACTGTTGTTTGAGCTACCAAGTTAACAATCATTGGTTTCATTGGACACAGGAAACTAACACACTAACATACAATTAAGGAACTAACACATTAACATACAACTGGGAAATGAACACGCTGGGCAAAGGTAACGAGGGACAGTGTCGAGGCTCCAGCACCGCCGGCCTCAGGGATGCCCTCTCTGCTGGACTTCTTTGCCACGGAGCTGCTCTTAAGACCAGCAGGAGACAGGAGTAGCAGCTGTTCCTCTCCTGCTGCTTTAGGGGCAGGGGGCTTGCATTGCAAGGTGGATTCTTTACCACTAAGCCACCAGGGAAGCCCCTACTGTGTTCCTTCATCATCAGCTCCAGGTCCCTGTATTCCGCTATCTACTGGACGTCCCTGATAGCTCAGCGGGTAAAGAATCCACCTGCAATGCAGGAGACCCCAGTTCGATTCCTGGGTCAGGAAGATCCACTGGAGAAAGGATGGGCTACCCACTCCAGTATACTTGGGCTTCTCTTGTGGCTCAGCTGGGAAAGAATCTGCCTGCAATGCAGAAGACCTGGGTTTGATCCCTGGCTTGGGAAGATGCCCTGGAGAAGGGAAAGGCTACCCTCTCCAGTATTCCAACCTGGAGAATTCCATGGACTGTAGAGTCCACAGGATCACAAAGAGTCAGACGTGACCGAATGACTTTTACCGGACATCAACACCTGGGGGTTTCAGACTCACAGACTCAAGGAATCCTAAGATAATATTTTCTTTTACCTCTGTTTTCACCATCTGCTCCTGTTCCACATCCACTTCGTTCATCAAGCTAGAAACATGAAGGTTGGCCTTCATCCCTCCATTGACAACTCCCTCTCACCCCATCTAATCAGTTCCCATGTCCATGTGATTCTTTCTTGCAAATAGTTTCCAGTCTAAGTTTTCTATCCCAATACCAATTGCTCCTGCACTGGATAAGACTACATCACAGCCTCCTAACTGGCCTCCCCACCCTATGGTCTCTACCTGTCCAGTTCATCTTCTACACCTTTAATTGTGACTCCTTACTGGCCAACCCCAAATGGAATAAAAAGCGAAACAAAAAACCCCTTCTACAGTTCACCTTGCCTTCAAGGTCCTTACTCATCTGGCCTCATCGCCCTCCATTCTAGCCACCTTCTCCCATCCTCTCCTGTCCACCCCGTCAGTGAGGTTCCAGTGCATCTCGGGATGCTCCTGGAATGAATGCCCTTCCCACCTTCTCAGCATGGAAGATTCTTTATTACCTTTTCTGACCTATCTCAAATATCACCTTCTCTACAAAGGCATCCCTGACACACCGAGCAGCCAGTCACTCAGTGTCCCTTCCAGCAAGGGACAGCCTCTGGGTACAGCTTGCATCAACCTTGGATGAGGATGGTTCTTGCTCTGGGCTCTCTCTGCTCACTTGAGTTCCCTCAGGCAGAGGCTGAGCCTCACTGAGCAACCTACCCCATACTTACTTCCCTGCCTCCAGGCTCTCTTCAACCTAAATTCCACACCCACAACACTGTTCCACCCTTAACTTAAACTAAGATCAGGGCTGCAGCCACAAAATTAAAAGACATTTGTTCCTTGGAAGAAAAGCTATGACAAACCTAGACAGAGTATTAAAAAGCAGAGACATCACTTTGCCAACAAAGGTCCATATAGTCAAGATCAGATCAGATCAGATCAGTCACTCAGTCGTGTCCGACTCTTTGCGACCCCATGAACTGCAGCACGCCAGGCCTCCCTATCCATCACCAGCTCTCGGAGGTCACTCAGACTCACATCCATCGAGCCAGTGATGCCATCCAGCCATCTCATCCTCTGTCGTCCCCTTCTCCTCCTGCCCTCAATCCCTCCCAGCATCAGAGTCTTCTCCAATGAGTCAACTCTTCGCATGAGGTGGCCAAAATACTGGAGTTTCAGCTTTAGCATCATTTCTTCCAAAGAAATCCCAGGGCTGATCTCCTTCAGAATGGACCGGTTGGATCTCCTTGCAGTCCAAGGGACTCTCAAGAGTCTTCTCCAACACCACAGTTCAAAAGCATCAATTCTTCGGCGCTCAGCCTTCTTCACAGTCCAGCTCTCACATCCATACATGACCACAGGAAAGACCATAGCCTTGACTAGGCGAACCTTTGTTGGCAAAGTGATGTCTCTGCTTTTGAATATGCTATCTAGGTTGGTCATAACTTTCCTTCCAAGGAGTAAGCGTCTTTTAATTTCATGGCTGCAGTCACCATCTGCAGTGATTTTGGAGCCCAGAAAAATAAAGTCTGACACTGTTTCCACTGTTTCTCCATCTATTTCCCATGTAGTGATGGGACCAGATGCCATGATCTTCGTTTTCTGAATGTTGAGCTTTAAGCCAACCTTTTCACTCTCAACTTTGAAAGACATGATTTTTTCAGTAGTAATGTACGGATGTGAGAGCTGGACCATAAAAAGCGCTGAGCTCCAAAAAACTGATGCTTTCAAATTGTGGCGCTAGAGAAGACTCTTGAGAATCCCTTGGACTGCAAGGAGATCAAACTAGTTAATCCTAAAGGAAATCAACCCGGAATATTCATTGGAAGGACTGATGCTGAAGCTTAAACTCCAATACTTTGGCTGCTGCTGCTGCTAAGTCGCTTCAGTCGTGTCCGACCCTGTGCGACCCCATAGACGGAAGCCCACCAGGCTCCCCCGTCCCTGGGATTCTCCAGGCAAGAACACTGAAGTGGGTTGCCATTTCCTTCTCCAATGCATGTCAAAGTGAAGTCGCTCAGTCGTGTCCGACTCTAGCGACCACCTGATGCAAAGAACTGACTCATTTGAAAAGACCCTGATGCTGGGAAACATTGAAGGCAGGAGGAGAAGGGGACGACAGAGGATGAGATGGTTGTATGGCATCACCGACTCCATGGATATGAATTTGAGCAATCTCCAGGAAGGGGTGGAGGACAGAGGAGACTGGCGTGTTGCAATCCATGGGGTTGCAAAATGTACAAAGTGCTGAATGGATGCAGGAAGTCAGGATGGAAGATGCAGAGAATGTGTCCTGGTGGAGGGTGACACCTACTGGAGACCTCTGATTCTGCAGCCTAGCCCTACAAATACCACACTGCAGAGTCTACTGAGCGGCTCAGGGCTGTGTCTTCTAGAGCACTGAGAGTTCATTAATCCCAGTAACGAGGTTTAAGGGAGAAGGCAGTGGCACCCCACTCCAGTACTCTTGCCTGGAAAATCCCATGGACGGAGGAGCCTGGTGGGCTACAGTCCATGGGGTCGCTGAGGGTTGGACACGACTGAGCAAGTTCACTTTCACTTTCTCGTGCATTGGAGAAGGAAATGGCAACCCACTCCAGTATTCTTGCCTGGAGAATCCCAGGAATGGGGAGGCCTGATGGCCCCCTCTCCCCCTCCCCCCCCTCTCCGGTGGGTTCGCCTGGTCGCTCGCTTGTCGTGTTCGCTATATGATTGCCGTCCTGGGGTCCCACAGAGTCGACACTCTACTGAGCTCCGACCTGCATACTTCTTAGCAGCAGCAGCCCCTCTTTCAGAATTTTCCAACGAGAGTCTTTACAAACTATGCAGTACTTCCTACAAAATAGCCGTATGTAATATATGTTACTATGCTACCTGCTACCTCTAACAAGCATATGCAGAGAGCTGTAAACTTTGTAAAGTTTATAAATTTTACAAAATGATTTTTTGTCCATTATCTCATTCAATTCAAGTAAGGCAGATAGAAAATTATTATTGGCCATGCCGTGCCATGCTGCTTGCGGAATCTTAGTTCCCCAATCAGGGATCAAACCCTATGAAAAACCCTGTGATGATGACACTTAAAAAAGTTGAAGAAGGGCTTCCTTGTGGTCCAGTGGCTAAGACTCTGAGTTCCCAATGCAGGGGACCTGGGTTTGCTGGGCTTCCCTGATGGCTCAGACGGTAAAGAATCTGCCTGTAATGTGGGAGAACTGGGTTCGATCTCTGGGTTGGGAAGATCCCCTAGAGAAGTATTCTGGCTTGGAGAATTGCATGGACAGAGGAGCCTGGCAAGCTACAGTCCATGGGGTCACAAAGAGTCGGACGTGACTTTCACTTTCACTGGGTTGGATACCTGGTCCCACATGCTGCTACTAAGACCCGGTAAATAATTTTTTTTTTTTTTTTAAATGAAAAAGACAACAAAAAAACCCCCAAATCCTCAAGATACATAAGAGTTCCGGGACTTAGAATGTATGTCAGGATACTGGAGGGCAGGGAGAGCAGGGAACCAGGAAGCATGAGGGAAGGTGGGTGTAATGATTTTTGGGGGGAGGGCTGTATCATGCTGTGAATAATAATAGTAATTGATAATGTCTATTGAGTTCTTAACAGGTGCTGGGCACTGTGACAAGCACTTTACAAGCATTATTTCTTTTAGTTCCCACAACAACCTCCTATATTAAGTGTTCCTATTATTATCTATATTTTTACAGATAAGGAGGGAGGCCCAGAGAGGTTAAGCACATTTTCCAGGGCCCCACAGCTAACAGTCAGGGGATTCAGGATTGAAGATAGGCAGTATATTCCAGAGTCCTTTACTCCAGATTCACACTGAATCATGCTGGGCATCTGGCATTGCCCTGCCCGTGGGAAACCTGCCCTCACTGGCGTTGGCAGGAAATCTGAACTATGTTACTGTTAGTATGCATTTTAATTTATGGGGTTGCTTTTCTTCATTTATTTATATGTATGGCTGCAATGGGTCTTAGTTGTGGCATGTGAGATCTTTAGTTGAGGCATATGGCATCTGGTTCCCTGACCAGGGATTGAACCTGGGCCCCCTTGCATTGGGAGTGCAGAATCTAAGGCACCGGACCACTGGACCACCAAGGAAATCCCACTTTTTCTTTTTTTATATAAATAAAATAAATAAGTATTTTACTTATTTTTGGCTGTGCTGGGTCTTGCCCCCACGGTGCATGGGCCAGCAGAGGCTACTTTCTCGTGGTGCTGCTCTTGCCGCGGCCCCAGGGCCCCAGAGCACTCGGGCTCAGTAGCTGTGGTGCCCAGGCTTTGCTGCTCCAAGGCATGTGGGATCTTCCCAGACCAGGGATCAAACCCATCTCCCTTGCATTGGCAGGACGATTCTTATCCACTGGGCCACCAGGGAATCCTGGGACTCCTTTTAATGAAGTCATACAAAAGTTCATTTCGAATGCTTCTAGTCCTTAGAGTGGGGCCAGAATCGTCATCTCCAGCAGCAGCAGCAGCCCTCAGCATGATCTACCAAGCCCCTCTTATGTAGGACACGATGCCTGGCGTGGCAATGCCCACTTCTGAATCTAAGAAATCAGAAGCTGAGAAGCAAGACGGTGGCAGAGAGGGAAACAGAGGTCGTTATTGCTGGAAGTGGCTCTCCAACCTCACTGCATGCTGCAGTCACCTGGGAAGCCTAGGCCCCACCTCAGGGATGCTGATATTAATGGCCTGGGGACAGAGCCTGGGCATCTGCATTTTAAAGCTCCTCTTGGGAATGTGCTGATGTGCACCCAAGACTGGGGACAACTCAACCCCTGGCCACACAGCTCTGGCTCAGGAAGCCCCACCCCAGTCCTGGCTGAAATGAGGGGTATGGGAGACTAGGAGGTGTGGCACTTCCCTTCGCACTTCTACACTGGGGATTCTGGAACTTTCCATCCCTTGACCAAAGGTTCAACCTAAGTGGGGACCTCTGAACCCATTGACTCTGATAGACTTTTTTTTTTTTTGGCTGGGTCTTAGTTGTGGCATGCAGAATCTAGTTCCCTGATCAGGGATCGAACCCAGGCCCCCTGCATTGGGAGCGTGGAGTTTTAACCACTGGAACACCAGGGAAGTCCCACCCCTGGTAGATTTCTTTTCCTTCTTTACATTGCCATTCCATCCCCCAACCCTTACCATCATTAAACACTGATCTCCCTCTCTATGTATTTGATATCACAGGGAAAGAGACCCCCAAGCATGTCTGAGCTGTACGAGAATGCCTAGCACACCCCCAGAACCAATCCATTTTCCAAGAGAGAGACCCCTATGAGGAAGAAACGTGTCCACTCTCAGGATGCTGCTTTTAGCTGGTAGGTTCTAGGCAGCAAAGATGTGCTGGATTTCTAAAGCCTCTCCCATCAGCCTGTGGGTGACCGGCGGGAGTCAGGGGTCTGTTAGAAGCAGAGACAGATGGGAGCCACTCGGCCAAGTCCCTGAGTCAGCAGACGGCCTGGAAACCTCAACATGGGGGCCCAGGCTGCTCTGCTCCTGCCTGCCTGGCCCCTCCCGGGAGGCAGGAATTTGGGGCTCCCTCAGATGGCCCAGTCGAGAAGCTGCCAGCCTCTCATTTGGAGGGGTTTTTCCACTGCTCCTTCTCCAAGGAGGACAAGTTCAGGAATCTCTTAGCTGATGAGCAAAAAGACTTGTTCCGGGAGCGTGGACCGAGGCAGGAAGGTATCAACTCCCGAGACGTCTGTAGTGACCATGCACTGGCATTTCCGTGCTGGAGAGGGCGGCTGCTGGGTTAATTCCATGTTATTACAGCCTTACAGGAAGCCAGCCTGGCCCAGCTGTCAGCCAGCATTGGTTTGTGGTCCTTGGGGGCAGAGGGAGGGAGGAGGAGGACAGAAAGGAAAACAGCCCTCTCCCCCCACCCAAAATTGATCCAGAGTTATTTTTAGGTGCTTATTCATCCCACGCATTCCTTTTTAAGAGCCAGGACATGGGCTCTGTACAAAAGCAGAAGGTAGCTGCTCAGGCAGGCAGATGGGACAGGGGGCACCCGTGAGCACAGGGCCCTTGTGAGAAGGAGGGGCAGTGAGAGGGTCTTCAAGGACCTCCCCGCCCAGTAAAAACATCCCAGGATTCTGAAGGCAGAGTCTGGATGAATAGAAGCTTTCAAAATCTGAATTCCCAAGTTCAAGTCCAGCTTCCAGCTTTCACTACCACATGGCCTTGGGCAGGTTACCCGGAAGATCACATGAGACCCTGGGCTGCGACCCTGGTGCTGTGTGGCCCTGGGTGAGTCCCTCAACCTCTCTGTGCCTCAAGTTCCCCATGGATGAAAGGAAGCTAGTTAACATAGGTTAAAAGGAGAAAATTGCCTAGAACTTCCCCTGTGGTCCAGTGTTTAACATTATACATACGTACACTATTATAATATAGTGCGATGAAAGTGAAAGTGGAGAGTGAAAAGGTTGGCTTAAAGCTCAACATTCAGAAAACGAAGATCATGGCATCTGGTCCCATCACTACATGGGAAATAGATGGAGAAACAGTGGAAACAGTGTCAGAATTTATTTTTCTGGGCTCCAAAATCACTGCAGATGGTGACTGCAGCCATGAAATTAAAAGACGCTTACTCCTTGGAAGGAAAGTTATGACCAACCTAGATAGCATATTCAAAAGCAGAGACATTACTTTACCAACAAAGGTTTGCCTAGTCAAGGCTATGGTCTTTCCTGTGGTCATGTATGGATGTGAGAGCTGGACTGTGAAGAAGGCTGAGCGCCGAAGAATTGATGCTTTTGAACTGCGGTGTTGGAGAAGACTCTTGAGAGTCCCTTGGACTGTAAGAAGATCCAACCGGTCCATTCTGAAGGAGATCAATCCTGGAATTTCTTTGGAAGGAATGATGCTAAAGCTGAAACTCCAGTACTTTGGCCACCTCATGCGAAGAGTTGACTCATTGGAGAAGACTCTGATGCTGGGAGGGATTGAGGGCAGGAGGAGAAGGGGACGACAGAGGATGAGATGGCTGGATGGCATCACTGACTTGATGGGTGTGAGTCTGAGTGACCTCCGGGAGCTGGTGATGGACAGGGAGGCCTGGCGTGCTGCGGTTCATGGGGTCGCAAAGAGTCGGACACGACTGAGCGACTGATCTGATCTGATAGTATATATATTGATATATCTAGTGTGTATATTATATGTTATTTGTATTTATTTCCAACAACTTGGTAATCTGGAAATAGGTGGAAATAGGATCTACCTGCCAAGGGAGGAGACACAAGTTCAATCCCTGGTCTGGGAAGATTCCACATGCCACGGAGCAGCTAAGCCCATGTGCCACGACTACTGAATAAATACATTTTTTAAAATCACTCTTAAAAGATGTTGTTATAATCAAGTGCAAAAGAACATATGGGAAGGTACTTGGGAAACTATTAGTGCCTATAAAATTTTCCAAGTTCCAGAAAAGTCCCTTTATTGCTAAGTTTATTAATAAATCATAAAACCTGTCCTCATGAGTCTAACAGGTTTTATTACCTAGAATCTCCTGCCAATTTTTGCCCCATCAACCTTCCTGCTCCTCCCTTTGCCCAGCTCCTGGAATCTGACTCAACGAGTGTCCCAGAAAGAGGCTCTGTCATGCATAGCTATGTGACCTGGACCGAGGCCCTTAACTTTATTTTGTTTAAAATATACATATTTATATATTTAGGCGGCAGTGGGTCTTAGTTGTAGCCTGTGGGACCTAGTTCCCTGACCAGGGATCAAACCCAGGCCTCCTGCATTAGGACCTTGGAGTCTTGGCCACTGGACCACCAGGGAAGTCCCCCTTAACTTTGCCTGAGTCTGTTTTTCAGAGATAGTGGAGGGTTATGGAGAGGTTTCAAGGAGATGATTGACAGCCAGGGCATGGCATGAGTGCTCAGAGGCCATGGACTCTTAGGGTCACCTCCAAGGGCTCCCGAGGGGCAAGGCTCAGTGACCAAACCAGATAAGCCAATCTCTGTCTCCAGTGGGACCAAACAGGGCCAAAGGGTCACCACCACCATTCCTAGTTAGACCTAGTGTTGCAGTGATCCTGGTGACAGTCACCCTGATTCCCATCTCTCAACTCCTTCAAGAAGAGACCTGGAGGCCACAGCTCTCGAATTTTCCCAGGGCGTGGCGGTGGGGGGAGTAGCTGAAATCATTTCTCTTTGTTTGGTTCATGCAGAAACCCCCAAAGGCTCTCCTCATGGCATCTCAAGCAGATGTGACTTGCCAATAGGTGGCCTATTCATTTTTTTCTTTTTTTTGGCTATGCCACATGGCATGTGGGATCTTTGCGGGACCTTAGTTCCCTGACCAGGGATCCAACCCGCACCCCCTGCAGTGGAAGCTCAGAGTCTTAACCACTGGACCAGCCAGGGAATTCCCCTGGCGTATTCTTTGTTCTACATTTTCAAACCCATTTTTCTCCTTACAGCTAGAGACGTCTCTTTAAAATACAGCTCTTTACCATGTCATGTCGTGCTGTGATTTTAAAAAGTCTAGAGTTGGTACCAAAAGCAATGGGAAGGGAGGTAGGGCTCTTGGGGTTTGTTCCTGGATCACTGAGCAGATTGATGAGGCTAGGGCCTCTTTCTCTCTCTTGGCTCATGGCTGAATCCCAGCCTCTGGAACATCGCCTGTTACAGAGCAGTCACTCAGTAGAGAGTGGTTGCAGGCAGGAATGAATGCCTGCAAGAAATCAGTTCACCAGTGTGCCAGGCTCCACTCTGACTGGCACATACTTTGGACTCTTCCCTCCCTCCTACTGGTGAGTGCCTTTGGCTTTAGCAAAGGGCTTTAACAGCCAGATCTTCTGTCTCAACGTCCTGCGCATCAGGGTGCTGTTGCCTTTGACAGATGAGTTAAACAAGACACACAGAAAGTAAGGGCTCGCATAAGAAACAGAATTCAGGTCTCCTGTTGGATTCACACACCAGCATTAAAACTGACAACCCTAGACAGCATATTAAAAAGCAGAGACATCACTTTGCTGACAAAGGTCCACATAGTCAAAGCTATGGTTTTTCCATTAGTCATGTATGGATTTGAGAGTTAGACCATAAAGAAGGCTGAGCACTGAAGAATTGATGCTTTCGAATCGTGGTGCTGGAGAAGACTCTTGAGAGTCCCTTGGGCAGCAAGGGGATCAAACCAGTCAATCCTAAAGGAAGTCAACCCTGAATATTCACTGGAAGGACTGAAGCTGAAGCTTCAATACTTTGGCCACCTGATGTGAAGAGCCAACTCATTTGAAAAGATCCTGACGCTGGGAAAGATTGAAGGCAGGAGGAGAAGGGGGCTTCTCAGAGGCTGAGATGGTTGGATGGCATCACCGACTCGATGGATGTGAATTTGAGCAAACTCCAGGAAATGGTAGAGGACAGAGGAGCCTGGCGTGCTGCAGTCAGTGGGGTCGCAAACAGCTGGACACGACTTAGCGACTGAACAACAACATTCAGACTGCAGGCTCTTTCCGTGGCTTCTTGCTGTCTTGTGACAGAATCAAGGGGAACATTGCTCTTCCCACGGTCTAGAGTTCATGTGTCCACCCAGGCTGACCTGCACTTGGTACCACCCTGTGCCAATACCAGTGCTTGGCTTTGGGAGGTGGGGGAAAATGGGGACAGGTGAATACAAAAAATGGAGTAAGAACAAGGCTCCGGGACTGAGCGACTACTAAAATGAAGGGAATGACCTCTCCTCTGTGACCACCAAGGGAAAGTGTTAAACATGGAATGACCACAGCACCTGGCAGCTCCCCTCCTGGGTATGTACCCAAGAACATTAAAAACAGGAACTCAAACAGACAGGTGTATGCCAATGTTCAGAGCAGCATTATTCAGAACAGCCAAAAGGAAGTTGCTTGTCAACAGGTGCACGGATATATAAACCGGAGTATATCCATAGGATGGAATATTCTTCAGCTATAAAAAGAAATGAAGTTCTGATTTATGATATGACGCAGACGACTCCTGTAAACTAATTCTAAGTGAAATAAGCCAGATGAAAAGGACAATTGCTGCATGATTTCGCTTATGTGAAATTTAGAATATGGAAATTCGCAGACACGGAAAGTAGAGTGGACATTACAGGGCCCCAGGTGAGAGGGGAGAAGGGAACTCCTGTGTCATAGGTACAGAGCTTCTATTTGGGATGATGAAAAATTGTGGAAACAGTGATGACTGTTGGACAACACGAGGAATGTCATTAATGCCACTGAGCTGTATAATTTTAAGATTTTTTTTTCTAATGTGGATCATTTTTTTTTTTTTAAGTCTTCATTGAATTTGTTACAGTATTGCTTCTACGTGTTGGCTTTTTGGTTTCCAGGCATGTAGCACCCTAGTTCCCAGACTAGGGACCGAACATGCGCCCCTGCACTAGAAGGTGAAGTCTTAACCACTGGACCACCAGGGCAGTCCTAAACTGTATACTTAAAGCTGGTTAAAATGGAAAATGTATGTTTTATAAATTTATAATTCATTTATATGTTTTATATATATTATATGATCAAAACAATTTTTTAAAGGATAAACATTTAAGACATAACTGTGGTAGCACAGCAGTAAACGTGTGGGTCAGTGAAATGGAACAGCAAGTCTAAAAGCAAAGCGGACTCTTCAGGAGGTACCAGTACAATGGAAAAAAAAAAAAAATCCCCCTGCTCTAGGGTGTGTGGGGTCAAATGTAAAAAGCAAAACTTTTTAGAAGTTACTCAGAAGAACAAACTTAGAAGAAAATACAGAAAAATCTGTTTATACCTTTAGCAATGAGAATACCTTCTGATGCAAGACATGAAATGATGATACCAAAAAAGAAACATTTTTCCTGTGGTGGTACAGTCTTTGATCTGGGCAATCTGGCAGGATCTAATAAAATCTCAAATACACATAAATATACTTATATCTTCTAACCCACAGGTCCCCAACCTCCAGGATCTAATGCCTGATGATCTGAGGTGGAGCTGATGTAATAATAATAGAAATGAAGTGCACAATAAATATAATGGAACCATCCTGAAACCAACCACCCCCCATCAACCCCAGTCCGTGGAAAAACTGTCTTCCGGTCCGTGGTGCCAAAAGGCTTGGGGATCGTTGCTCTAAGCCCTGGGATCTGTCCTAGAGAAACACTCCCATGAGTCATGTTCAAGGGCACTCCCTGAAGCAGCATTCCTAGGGAAAAAGCAAAAGCAACTCAACTCTTCCCACAATAGCACAAAGTCCAAACAAAAGTGAGCGCTTTAATTCTAAGGAATACTACACGGCAGGTTAAAAGAAAGAGGCTGATCTGAAGATGTCAACAGAAAAAAAAAACTCAAAAAAAAGGGAGAAAGACACCCTGGATCTTGCCAGATAAATTTGCTTGCTGGCTAACCAGCTTCTTCCTCATTTTCAAAGGATTCTGCAGGTGGGATACACATCTACCCAGCTCCCAGCTGACAGGGTGTGATGCTATTAACATCTGAAGAGCTGATAGACCTGTGATGAGACCCTGGAACCTCCCACCCCAGCAGCTGAACTACGATGGAGGGAAAGTCAGGAAGGGGGAATCAGGGTTGGGTACCGGTATTCATGCATGTAGTGGGGGTCAAGGGATGAAAGACAGCAGGGAAAACAACTACAAAAACAGCAGGAGAGCGAACTAAGGCAGGCCAGTGTGCAGGCCGAAAGGGCCAGGGCAAGTGCAGCAAACTCGCAACCACTGGCCGGTCATTTATGGGTGGGGACACAGCCAGTGATCTCAACATGTCCTCAGATGCTGCTTCAGGTCATCTTGTGTCCTCCTACTTCTGGCCAGTTCCAGGACTAAAACTGAAGATCATTCAGGAAGGATTCTGGGTCCTGGCAGATGAGAACAGTCATGCCAATGGCTTTCCTCCGAATCCTGAAGCCACACAAATGCTTGGCTTTGATCTGACTGGGTGTCCTAGGGTCCCCCATGCTGGTGCCCACCCCACTCCGTTTTTTTCCAGCTCCTTCCGTTTCAGGAAGGAGAGGGAAGCCGCTTTTTCTGAGCACCCATTATCACATTTCATCCTCACAATTACTGTAATTATAAAGGTAATCAGTGTGCCTGAGATCAGGCAACAGACAAGGATTAAGGCCAGGATCAGCATCAGAATCTGTGTCTGTTTACATTAAAACTCATGCTCTTCCCATAGCTGATGCTCCTGAGGAACACTGAGTACCCCTTGCAGGCAAGCATCCCTGTTAAATGCTCCAGGCTGTCCCCAGACATGATAATATGTTTATTTAATACATTTATTATCATAAACAATGGGGAGAGTGTTAAGAAGAGAAAAGACCAAGGACAGAGCCCCAGGCAAAGTCTCCATCTAGGATGGGAGGAGTGGCCACTGCCAGAGCCCAAAAAAGTCCAGACAGTATGGAAGGAGAAGATGAGGCCTGGGGCCACCCTCGAAGGAGGAGTTGGCCAAATCCTGCAGGCAGATCACTGAGGATGGGAACCAGGGAGAGAGGGAGGCAAGGCACTCAATTAAAGCTGCTGGGAATTGCATGGCATCCAGTGATTAGGGCTCTCGGTGCTTTCACTGCAGAGGGCCGGGTTCAATTCCTGGTGGGGGGATTAAGACCCCCAAAACTTCATGGTGTGGCTGGAAAAAAAAAAAAAAGCTGCTGGCCAGGTCTCTGACATCATTTAGCGAGCAACCACAGCAGACAAACTCAGATCTAAGTCTGACTGTGAGATGCTGAACATCTGGGGAGATGGGAAAGAGGAAGGCAGGGAGGTGGCCTTTTCTTTGGAGAAGGCTAATGGTGAAGAGTAGAGAATCCCAGGAAGGTTCCTAAGGGGATGGAAGAGTCCTGAGAAGCCAGCAGGGTGCGTAAGGATGGGGAAGATCTGCACTTGTTTACCCGCAAACAAGAATTGCAACCGAAGAGAGATGGAGTAAGGAGAAGACGGACTCAAGAGAAGCAAGGAGTCAGTGAACCATGCATGGCTGGGGGCAGGGAGCGGGAGTATCCAACAGCGTCATGGTGGGAAAAATCAGAAATGGGGAAGCAGCTGGCACTGGAGGGTCGCCATCTTTCCAATAAGATGAAGTTAGCTCCAGGCACGGGGAAGGCAATGGCACCCCACCCCAGTACTTTTGCCTGGAAAATCCCATGGACGGAGGATCCTCGTAGGCTCCAGTCCATGGGGTCGCTAAGAGTTGGACACGACTGAGCGACTTCACTTTCACTTTTCACTTTCATGCATTGGAGAAGGAAATGGCAACCCACTCCAGTGTTCTTGCCTGGAGAATCCCAGGGATGGGGGAGCCTGGTGAGCTTCAGTCTATGGGGTCGCACAGAGTCGGACACGACTGAAGCGACTTAGCAGTAGCAGCAGCAGCAGCTTCAGGCAAGGAGGAAGAAACAAGAGAATGTGGTGTCCTGGAACTGAAGGTGGGAAAGGGTTCTCTGATCGAAAGGAGGGCAGATCATGAGGAGGCAGGGGTGTGTGAAAAGAAAGGACAGGAGTGGGGGACACCTCGACAAAGAAGCCGGGTGGGAAAGTGGGTTTAAAAGTTAAGGGAGGGACTTCCCTGGTGGTCCAGTGGCTAAGACTCCGAAGTCCCAAAGCAGGGGTCCCAGGTTCAATCCCTGGTCAGGGAACGAGATGCCCCATGCTGCAACTAAGATCCGGAAAGTGAAAGTGTTAACTGCTCAGTCCTGTCTGACTCTTTGCAATTCTATGCACTTAGCCTGCTAGGCTCCTCTGTCCATGGGATTCTCCAGGCAAGAATACTGGAATGGGTTGCCATTCCCTTCTCCTGGGGATCTTCCTGACCCAGAGATGGAACCTGGGTCTCCCACATTGCAGGCAGATTCTTTACTGTCTGAGCCAGGGAAGCCCAGCTAAGACCCAGAGCGGCCAAATAAAAAAATAAATAACTATTTTAAAAAGAAAGAAAGGTTGGGGGACACATGGGCATGTTTACAGGCGGAGAGGACGGATGGATGGGAGGGAAAATTACTGAAGATACAAGAGAGAGTGGGGATAATGACAGAGCAACGTCTCAGGGACACCAGCTGGGCAGGTCAACCTCCCAGCAGCTTCCTGCAGCCTCGCCACCCTGGCTGCTTCTTCCGTGAAAATCCCCACCTCTTATCACACGAACTGCTGCAAAGCCACAGTGGCCCGCCCGAAATTCACATGCCTGTAACTTTTGGATGAAACTACAGGAATTTACACTTATCCTAATGACATCTCATAAACTGTCTTTATGACCATCTGTTCCAGTACAAAGACCAAGAAAACATTAAACCCTGTCCGAGCTTTGCCAAATCCCTCTTCGGTTCAGCTGTAGCACTGGGTACATGCCAGGGAGTGTGAAAAAAAACACTGTCCCTGTTCTCAAGATGCTTACAGTGGAGGGTGGAGACAAACACAAAGACATCATTTTAATACAGTTTCAATATTGTGACAGATGCTCGAGAGGAAGGAAGTGGGGTGGTTCCCATTGCCCAAGAATTGGCTGCTAGAACCCAAAGCTGAGTGAGGCTCAAGTGGTGATATCAGCTCCACCTTCTACAGCCAGCTCCCAACCAGCCTCCTAAGAGGACCCAGACCACCAGGTGGTTACCTAGGCACGCGCAGGATGCTAGGGCTGCCCGGAGGAGGCGGTGTCACTACCCAGCCCAGGGCTCAAGGTCCACGGTGGCTGAGTGGAGTTCTGGAAGATGACCAGAAGCCGCCTGGTGAAGGAGGGCAGTAAGCATGTTCTTGGAAGAGATGGGAAGGTGTGTGGCAGGCTGTTGTCACTAAGGCAAAAAGTCCAAGGCAGGTGAGTCTGGGGAGCTGGGCAATTAGGGGTCACGGAGGAGAGCACTTTGCAATGTCAAGATCAAGGCTGGGACTCGAATTGGATGGGAGGTTTTTCCCAAATTACAGGTGCTCCCCCACCCAGGAGGGCATTCCTCCCACACCGCTCTGATCCCCAAGCTGCAGAAGATGAGACTGACCGATGGCAGGGGCTGCGAGCAGGTCTTAGTGTGCGCACCTGTGTGGAGGACAATATCAAGGGTGGCTGTGCAGATAGCAGTCTGATGGTTGGGACTCGGTGCTTTCACTGGCGAGGAACCGGGTTCCATTCCTGGTCAGGAAACTAGGATTCCGTAAGCCAAGTGGTGTGGTTGGGGGTTGGGTAGATCTGGCCAAAATAAAACCAAAACAAAAAAAGGATGGCCAGGTTGAAAGAGGACCCGAGAGAATGCTGCTGCAATGGTCCAGACATGAAATGATGAGGCCTGCCCCCGAGCAGCGAAGGGAAGAAAGAGAGGAGAGGACAGAGACAGGACGTATCCAGGAGGTAAAACCCAGCGGGCAGGAGGTAAGGGATAGGCCGGGAGCAGCAGGTAGGGCGAAGGGACTTGGGCAATTAACACCCGCCAAGGGCTTGGATGTGAGAGCTGGACTGTGAAGAAGGCTGAGCGCCGAAGAATTGATGCTTTTGAACTGTGGTGTTGGAGAAGACTCTTGAGAGTCCCTTGGACTGCGAGGATCCACAGTCCATTCTGGGGATCAATCCTGGTTTTCTTAGGGAATGATGCTAAAGCTGAAACTGCAGTATTTTGGCCACCTCATGCGAAGAGTTGACTCATTGGAGAAGACTCTGATGCTGGGAGGGATTGAGGGCAGGAGGAGAAGGGGACGACAGAGGATGAGATGGCTGGATGGCATCACTGACTCGATGGATGTGAGTCTGAGTGACCTCCGGGAGCTGGTGATGGACAGGGAGGCCTGGCGTGCTGCGGTTCATGGGGTCGCAAGAGTCGGACACGACTGAGCGACTGATCTGATCTGATCTGATCTGAAGGGCTTGCTGGGGCAAGGTGGATGGGAACCCAGCACAGAGGTGGCGTTAGCTTCAGACAGGAGGTGGAACGGATGGGTTTTAACAAGTAGGAGGTGGAATTTACGGGTTTGAGTTCAATACATTTACAGGTCCGATGGCGGAAGCAGAGAACATTTACACCTGATGACTTCAGTTTTCTTGGAAAGTACAAGCTGCACAAGTAAGGGGGTCACAGAGCAGTGTTGGAGGCCCAGCTGCATGTGGAGGGTGTTGTCTTTTGACTCTGCTCAGGGTATCTTTTCCTGTACTGGAGCTTTTGATTTTTACACAGCTAAATTGATCAACTTCTTTATAGCTTCTTGGTGTCACACATGCTTTAAAAACCCTTTCCCCAGGGGCTTCCCTGGTGGTTTAGTGTTTTGGAATCAACACTGAGCCCAGAGGTCACTGAGCCCGGAGGTCACGAGTTCCATCCCTACTCTGAGAAGATCCCACATGCTTCAGGGCAACTGTGCTACAGCTATTAAGCCTGGGAGCCACAACCAGAGAAGCCACTGCAATGAGAAGCTCCTGCTCTCCAAAACTAGAGGAGAACCCTCGAGCAAGAAGACCTATAAATAAGTATTGTTTAAAAAGAAACCATTCCTTCTATATGGCAGTTAAAAAAAAAAAAACCCAAAATAACCAAATAAAAGCAAAGTCCTTTTGCTGATATAAACAGCATCCAAGATGTCCTGCTGATATGCACCTGGTTGCCTGTATATTGTTGCCTGGACACTGTTGACATGTAGACTGTTGTATGTATGGGGACATGCTTGGAGACTCACAGACTGCCTCCGGGAGATCATCCAGAGACTGGAAGGGGCTTGCCTGCTCTGGGAGTCAGCTGCTTGGAGTGGATGTTACGGAGGTCATGGGGCAACCAATCAGAGGGTATGAGCGAGGGCACTGACCGCGAGGACCCTGCTGGCCAAGCGGAGAGGGAGAGGACGGCTTTCAGACACAGGCAGCTCCTGATCCCACGAACAGAGATCACCTGGGATCGGAGGAGAGTGCACGAAGCTTTGTAATCAGCTCACAGTGTTCTAAGGTTCCAAAAAGACTAGCATGACAAGGGTGCACAGCTAACAGGGCTGCTACATTCTGGCTTCAGGGCCTAATTAACCTTCACTGTCAGGCCCTGTCACTCTTCACAACATCATATGAAACAGTTTACAGTATGAGCACAATTTCCTAACAAAAATTATCAATATATTAACATATATATATGTGTATATATGGGTCTTCCCAGGTACAGGAGACTCAAGAGATGTGGGTTCAATCCCTAGGTCAGGAAGGAGGAGGAGGGCATGGCAGCCCACTCCAGTATTCCTGCCTGGGAATTCCATGAACAAAGGAGCCTGAAGGGCTAGTCTATAGGGTCTCAAAGAGTTGGACACCACTGGAGTGACTGAGTGCATGTGTATATACGGGCTTCCCTGGTGGCTCAGCAGTAAGGAATCTGCGTGCCAATGCAAGAGACTCCAGAAACTCAGGTTTGATCTCTGGGTCGGGAAGATCCCCTGGAGAAGGAAATGGTAACCCCCTCCAGTATTCTTGCCTGGGAAATTCCAGGGACACAGGAGCCTGCAGGGCTACCATCCAAAGGATTTTAAAGAGTCAGACAGGACTCAGTGACTAAACAACGAATGTGTATATATACACACATATTTATAGGCAGTGTATTTATAGGAAGGTAGTGGAAAGAAACACTAAAATATCAATAGCAGTTATCTGAGTGGGATTTAAAAATGTTTTTCTAGATTTTCTACAATTAGCATTAGTATTATTAACAGAAAAAAAGGTATTAAAAATAATCGCTGGAATAGAAAAGCATCAAAGTTATTAATATTTTTCAAAAATAGACTTTCTGGAAAGAGATACCTTGGCAACATGCCCTGAGGATTTGAATAAACAAAAGATGAAGTCCTCTGCTTGATTTGTGGGGTAATATTGGAAAGAACGTGAGATTTAGAAGACCTGGATTCTTGCTACTTAGCAAAGTCTTAATTAACTCCCTAAGCTTCTTTTCCCTTATGTAAAACAAATGTGAAAACAATGAAACTTGCTCTTGTTGTTGTTGTAGAGATGAAGTGAGACACTGTAAATGAAAAAAAAACTCTGTCCATCAGTGAAACCATGTTAGTTTAATATTATTAGTCATACCACCTAACACACTTTATTAATGCATGGGCATACCTCCAATTCAAAATTAAACTGTGACAATAAAAATACAAGGCCAGTTCTTGAATTCTCAGTCATTTTGATTTCATAAAACAGACACTAAAATCAGGGTACTGAACCATAACAACAGGGTGTCTCGTTTCCTCTTATTCTCTTAAAAAATTTTTTAAATTGAAATATAGTTAATTTACAATATTGTGTTAGCTTCAGGAGTACAGTAAAGTGAGTCAGATATACAAATATATGTCTATAGATGCTTTTCCATTATAGATTATTATAAGACATTGAGTACAGTTCCCTGTGTTATACAGTAGGTACTTCTTTATGTATTTTATACACAATAACTTTCAACTTCATCTCCTATCCTTCTCTGCCTCACTCACTTCGCTCCAGATATTTAGGCAGTCTTGACTCTTGAAAAGCTGTTTCCTGCTCCAGGGCCTCTGCACATACTGTTTCCTCCTCCTGAAAACCTCTTTCCCAGGACCTCTGCTTGACTGGTTCTTTTTTAGCTGTGGCATGTGGGATCTAGTTCTCTGATCGGGGCTTGCTTAAACCTGGGCCCCCTGCATTGGGAGTGAGGAATTTTAGCCACTGGACCACCAGGGAAGTCCCTTCTTTCTTGACAATGAGGCCTCCCTTTCATCCTGTCCTACCCACTTCATTCAAAAATTTATGGGGTCACAACTATATGCCAAAAAGATCTTTAAAGAGTACAGGGGGCAATCATGACATTCATTGGCTTTGAAGGTTTTCCATTGTCCTTGGGATAAGATATAACCTTCTCAACACAGCCTCAAGATCCTGTGCATCTATCCTGAGGCTCCATCAGATCAGATCAGATCAGTCGCTCAGTCTTGTCTGACTCTCTGCAATCCCATGAACTGCAGCACGCCAGGCTTCCCTGTCCATCACCAGCTCCCGGAGGTCACCCAGACTCACATCCATCGAGTCAGTGATGCCATCCAGCCATCTCATCCTCTGTCGTCCCCTTCTCCTCCTGCCCTCAATCCCTCCCAGCATCAGAGTCTTCTCCAATGAGTCAACTCTTCGCATGAGGTGGCCAAAATACTGCAGTTTCAGCTTTAGCATCATTCTTTCCAAAGAAATCCCAGGGCTGATCTCCTTCAGAATGGACTGGTTGGATCTCCTTGCAGTCCAAGGGACTCTCAAGAGTCTTCTCCAACACCACAGTTTAAAAGCATCAATTCTTCAGTGCTCAGCCTTCTTCACAGTCCAGCTCTCACATCCATACATGACCACAGGAAAGACCATAGCCTTGACTAGGCGAACCTTTGTTGGCAAAGTAATGTCTCTGCTTTTGAATATGCTATCTAGGTTGGTCATAACTTTCCTTCCAAGGAGTAAGCGTCTTTTAATTTCATAGCTGCAGTCACCATCTGCAGTGATTTTGGAGCCCAGAAAAATAAATTCTGACACTGTTTCCACTGTTTCTCCATCTATTTCCCATGTAGTGATGGGACCAGATGCCATGATCTTCGTTTTCTGAATGTTGAGCTTTAGGCCAACCTTTTCACTCTCCACTTTCACTCTCATCAAGAGGCTTTTTAGCCCCTCTTCACTTTCTGCCATAAGGGTGGTGTCATCTGCATATCTGAGGTTATTGATATTTCTCCCAGCAATCTCCCATCCCCACCTTAAATCCCTTAACCTCTCCTTGTCTACCCTGCAGGCATGCCACACCATTCCTGGAATGAGAAGTGTTTTCTCCACTCCTGGAATGTCCTTGACCTTCTCTTCCAGCTAATTCCTGCTCTTCCTTCCAATCTTGGCCTCAATCTCCTTTCCTGCCATCCCCAAGGCGGTTTTACTATATTCACCCACAGCACCGTTCTTCTTTATGGCCACAACACATGTTCAACAATCTGCCCACCCACTGGACCCATGAAAATGGCACCTGCCTTGTCCATTCTCCACAGGTGCAAACAGGGCTCGCACAATGCCTGCCCATGTCAAGCAATCAATAAATGCCTGTTAAATTATCTCTCAAGAAACTGATACTTTCAGAAAAACTCATTTATTTCCTTGTATCCATGAAAGAGTATTAAATAAACTATTTTTTTCTCTTTTGTCTATCACTAAGCCAAAAGTTGCTAAGCTCTAAACTGCCTTAATTATGATAGTTGGTATATGCACGTGTGTGCTCAGTCACTCAGTCGTGTTTGACTCCTGTGACCCCATGGATTGCAGTCCACCAGGCTCCTCTGTCCACGGGATTTTCCAGGCAAGAATACTGGAATGGGTTGCCATTTCCTCCTGCAGGGAATCTTTCGGACCCAGGGATTGAACTCGCATCTCCTGCATTGGCAGGCAGATTCTTTATTTTTATTATTTTTTTAAATTTATTTATTTTTTATTTTACAATATTGTATTGGTTTTGCCATACATCAACATGAATCTGCCACGGGTGTACACGTGTTCCCCATACTGAACCCCCCTCCCTACAGGCAGATTCTTTATCCCTGAGCCTTCTGGGAAGCCCATTTTAGTGTATTTCAGTTTCTTATGATTTTAGTATATTTTTAAGCTTTTAAAAAATTAAATGCCTGTTAAGTTCAGATAAAAGTTTAGATAATGCCTATTAAGTTTAGATAAACTCTTTATTTAAATCAACCCTTTATCTAAAAATCCTCATTTTATACATATACACACACACACAGCCTAATACAAAACAAACAAATCCAGTAGCCCTGAGAAAATTAATATTCCTATTTTTCAGGAGACAAGAGGTTTCGTTGCTTCTACAAGCCTTTGATCTTGCGATGCTTAGGGAGGCATTGACAGATACATACAGACACACACTGGTACATTCCAGAACACACCTGCTACAAAACTCATAAACAGAAGCAAACCATTCTGACTGTGCACCCACTTCCTCCTTGCTAATGTAGGAGGATTTGCTGCTAATCCATCCCCGCTCTGCCGGTCAGGCAAGGCCAAGGTACACGGGATGGGGTATGCTATTCAAGGACTTCAGGAATGAGGCTGCCGGATTCAAATGAACCCCAAGCAGCAAACATCCACATTCATCATCCACCTGACTTTTAAAAAGGACTGGGAGGTGTCTGGAGTGGGGCTGCAAGGAGATCAAACCAGTCAATCCTAAAGGAAATCAGTCCTGAATATTCATTGGAAGGACTGATGCTGAAGCTGAAACTCCAATACTTTGGCCATCTGAGGCAAAGAGCTGTCTCATTGGAAAAGACTCTGATGCTGGGAAAGATTGAAGGCAAAAGAAGAGGGCAGCAGAGGATGAGATGGCTAGCACTTTCTGTGATCAGAGAGTGAGACAACCCCACCACAAAAACTGAAGGGCCTCAGCCTCACAATGAGTGTTCAAGGCCAAGAGGACCTGGGGAACGTGGAGTCCAGGCTCCAACAGGGTGCCCACCTTGCTGGGTCTGCAAGAGGGGGTGAGGGCAGGGCTCTTGGCAGAGACTTTCAAGGGGTGAACGACTTGGGAGGCAGCCAAGCGCCGCCTGGATGAGAGGGAGCTGGGTTGAGGGGAGATGCACTGGGCCGCCCCTCCGGATGAGGGCACCGGGGACACACAGCTTCACCTGTCAGGCTCCGCCCACCCGGTTCTCCAGGGCGGGGCCAGCAGCTGCCGCCTGCTCTCCCTCCCGCCTCGGTGGCCTCTGGCCCTCTCTCCGGAACAGCTGCACTGCACCCGCGCTTGGGAGGGGCTTCATCACAACGCTCCCAGCTCTGGCTCCTAAGAACAACCTCAAATCGCTGAAATCTCCCCGGCCGCCAACAGCCAGACAGTGGCGCCACGGCACTGGGTGTCCTCGACTTGAGTGATGGGCAAAGGACTAGTGCTTCCAGCAGACCTGCTGACTGGAGGCTCTCTTCAAGGCCCGCTTCGTCCTCTGAGAGCTCGCCTGGCTCAGCTCCACTCTGTGGCTACACCTGGGACACCTCCTCCCTCTGTTCAGAGCCTTCTGGACAGCCTGCAGCCGACAGACAGCAAGGCAACAGAGCGAACACACAGAATGAAACCCTAAAGGGAAATGCAGACTCTTTTAAAATTTTTTACAAAGGCAACACCCGCTCACTGTAGAAAACTATGTATACATGTATGTGCATGCCTGCTTGCTAAGTCCCTTCAGTCATGTCCGATTTTTTGCGACCCCATGGGCCATAGCCTGCCAGGCTCCTCTGTCCATGGGATTCTCCAGACAAGAATGCTGGAGTGGGTTGCCATTCCCTCCACCAGGGGATACATGCATGTTTTGGAAAAACCCAGACTAATTTTTTGGCCAACCTAATATAAATTTATCTATACATATCCAAGGGCTTCCCTGGTGGCTCAGACGGTAAAGAATCCGCTTGCAATATAGGAGACCTGAGTCTGATCTCTGGGTTGGGAAGATCCAGTGCAGAGGGCAATAGCTACCCACCCCAGTATTCTTGCCTGGAGAATTCCATAGACAGAGGAGCCTGATGGGCTCCAGTCCACGGGGTCGCAAAGAGTCAGACCGGACTCAGAGCAACTAACACTTTCACTTCACTTTCATACATATAGGAATGAATATTCTAAACATACATTTTGGCTATGCCCTGGCACCGGCAGTGGGAACGGGGCAGTCAGTCTCCTTAGAGTACAGTCAGTGACTGTCTGTATTTCCAGGAGGAGCCCAGGCCACAAACCACGAGAATAAATAGAGGGTGAAGACTGTCCAAAAAATGAACACTCAGGTAACCTAGAAATGGCTGCAGGTGGAGGGATGTCAGCTGAGCGGGTTGTGACAGGCGCATGCACAGAAGATGGTCTGAAAACCTAATGGATTTTATTTGATCTTGAATATGAACTCCCTGGCATTGAGAGGTTTCTTGAACTTTGCGCCCTTGGTCCCTGGTGTAAAACGGGTGCTGGTAAGAGCTTGGGAATAAATTTCATGCATTCTGCATTTCCCAGCATTCTGAGTCAGATGCCCCAGACAGACCTAAGGAAGGCAGAAACCTTTACTTAAATCATCACACAGGTGCAGCAAGAGCCTATCCCAAGCTGTCTTCTCCACTTTCTGATCCCTCACTTCCCTGCCAGGTGAGGAAATCCTGGGAAAACTGTCCTAGCTGAGACAGGTCCGATGATTGTGCAACAGCTAGAGAGATGGTTTATTTAATATTCCACCACCCAGAGGGATTCCCTGATAGCTCAGTTGGTAAAGAATCTGCCTGCAATGCAGGAGGCCCTGGTTTGATTCTGGGGTCGGGAAGATTTGCTGGAGAAGGGATAGGCTACCCACTCCAGTATTCTTGGGCTTCCCTTGTGGCTCAGCTGATAACAAATTTCGCATGCGGTGTGGGAGAACTGGGTTCGATCGCTGGGTTAGGAAGATCTCCTGCAGAAGGGAAAGGCTATCCACTCCAGTATCCTGGCCTAGAGAATTCCATGGGCTGTATAGTCCATGGGGTCGCAAAGAGTTGGACACGACTGAGCGACTTGCACCCAGAGATAACCTTTTTATTTATTTCCTTCTTTTCCTTATGCTATCTTTCTATCTTTATTTTTACCAATAAATGAAATCTTTTAAAAAGAGATGGTTAGATGTGTGTATGTATGGCCGAGACCCTTTGCTGTTCACCTGAAACTATTACAACATTTTTAATTGGCTAAACCCCAATACAAAACAAAAAGTTTTTTTTAAAAAGAAAGGGTTAGACCACATTCCAGATAAACTGTAAAACATTTTTTAATTTGTTTATTTAGCTGCATCAGGTCTTAGTTGGGGCACGCGGGGGTCTTCATTTGGTCATGTGGTATCTTTGGTCGAGGCACGTGGACTCTGTAGCTGCGATGCCCTGACTTACCTTCTGAGCCTCATGTGGAATCTTAGTTCCCTGACCAGGGATCGAACCTGCGTCCCCTGCATTGTCATGGAGATTCCTAACCACTGGACCACCAGGGACGTCCCTAGATAAACTTTTAGATGTCATTTTTCTCCTTGAAGTTGAAGAATTCCACATTATTAAAAATAATACAAATATAATTTTACAAGATTGCATAATATGATAAACACCCTATGGATGTTTTGGTTCATTTCAGCAGCTATTTTATTTTATGCCTACTATGTGGCAGGCACTTCCAAGCACTGGATGCATCAGAAATTACTCATCCACCATCTGTTGAATGTTTCAGATCAGATCAGATCAGATCAGTCGCTCAGTCGTGTCCGACTCTTTGCGACCCGATGAACCGCAGCACGCCAGGCCTCCCTGTCCATCACCAGCTCCCGGAGGTCATCCAGACTCACACCCATCAAGTCAGTGATGCCATCCAGCCATCTCATCCTCTGTCGTCCCCTTCTCCTCCTGCCCTCAATCCCTCCCAGCATCAGAGTCTTCTCCAATGAGTCAACTCTTCGCATGAGGTGGCCAAAATACTGGAGTTTCAGCTTTAGCATCATTCCTTCCAAAGAAATCCCAGGATTAATCTCCTTCAGAATGGACTGGTTGGATCTTCTTGCAGTCCAAGGGACTCTCAAGAGTCTTCTCCAACACCACAGTTCAAAAGCATCAATTCTTCGGCGCTCAGCCTTCTTCACAGTCCAGCTCTCACATCCATACATGACCACAGGAAAGACCATAGCCTTGACTAGGCGAACCTTTGTTGGTAAAGTGATGTCTCTGCTTTTGAATATGCTATCTCCGTTGGTCATAACTTTCCTTCCAAGGAGTAAGCGTCTTTTAATTTCATGGCTGCAGTCACCATCTGCAGTGATTTTGGAGCCCAGAAAAACAAAGTCTGACACTGTTTCCACTGTTTCCCCATCTATTTCCCATGCAGTGATGGGACCAGATGCTATGATTTTCGTTTTCTGAATGTTGAGCTTTAAGCCAACCTTTTCACTCTCCACTTTCAGCTTCATCAAGAGGCTTTTTAGTTCCTCTTCACTTTCTGCCATAAGAGTGGTGTCATCTGCATATCTGAGGTTATTGATATTTCTCCCGGCAATCTTGATTCCAACTTGTGTTTCTTCTAGTCCAGCATTTCTCATGATGTACTCTGCATATAAGTTAAATAAACATGGTGACAATGACAATATGCAGCCTTGACGTACTCCTTTTCCTATTTGGAACCAGTCTGTTGTTCCATGACCAGTTCTAACTGTTGCTTCCTGACCTGCATACAGATTTCTTAAGAGGCAGATCAGGTGGTCTGGTATTCCCATCTCTTTCAGAATTTTCCATAGTTTATTGTGATCCACACAGTCAAAGGCTTTGGCATAGTCAGTAAAGCAGAAATAGATGTTTTTCTGGAACTCTCTTGCTTTTTCGATGATCCAGCAGATGTTGGCAATTTGATCTCTGGTTCCTCTGCCTTTTCTAAAACCAGCTTGAACATCAGGAAGTTCACGGTTCACATATTGCTGAAGCCTGGCTTGGAGAATTTTGAGCATTACTTTACTAGCGTGTGAGATGAGTGCAATTGTTCAGTAGTTTGAGCACTCCTTGGCATTGCCTTTCTTTGGGATTGGGATGAAAACTGACCTTTTCCAATCTTGTGGCCACTGCTGAGTTTTCCAAATTTGCTGGCATATTGAGTGCAGCACTTTCACAGCATCATCATTCAGGACTTGGAATAGCTCCACTGGAATTCCATCACCTCCACTAGCTTTGTTCGTAGTGATGCTTTCTAAGGCCCATTTGACTTCACATTCCAAGATGTCTGGCTCTAGGTCAGTGATCACATCATCATGATTGTCTGGGTCTTGAAGCTCTTTTTTGTACAGTTCTTCTGTGTATTCTTGCCACCTCTTCTTAATATCTTCTGCTTCTGTTAGGTCCACACCATCTCTGTCCTTTATTGTGCCCATCTTTGCATGAAATGTTCCTTTGGTATCTCTGATTTTCTTGAAGAGATCCCTAGTCTTTCCCATTCTGTTGTTTTCCTCTATTTCTTTGCATTGATCACTGAAGAAGGCTTTCTTATCTCTTCTTGCTATTCTTTGGAACTCTGCATTTACATGTTTATATCTTTCCTTTTCTCCTTTGCTTTTCGCTTCTCTTCTTTTCACAGCTATTTGTAAGGCCTCCCCAGACAGCCATTTTGCTTTTTTGCATTTCTTTTCCATGGGGATGGTCTTGATCCCTGTCTCCTGTACAATGTCACGAACCTCATTCCATAGTTCATCAGGCACTCTATCTATCAGATCTAGGCCCTTAAATCTATTTCTCACTTCCACTGTATAATCATTAGGGATTTGATTTAGGTCATACCTGAATGGTCTAGTAGTTTTCCCTACTTTCTTCAATTTCAGTCTGAATTTGGCAATAAGGAGTTCATGGTCCGAGCCACAGTCAGCTCCTGGTCTTGTTTTTGCTGATTGTATAGAGCTCTCCATCTTTGGCTGCAAAGAATATAATCGATCTGATTTCGGTGTTGACCATCTGGTGATGTCCATGTATAGAGTCTTCTCTTGTGTTGTTGGAAGAGGGTATTTGCTATGACCAGTGCATTTTCTTGGCAAAACTCTATTAGTCTTTGCCCTGCTTCATTCTGTATTCCAAGGCCAAATTTGCCTGTTACTCCAGGTGTTTCTTGACTTCCTACTTTTGCATTCCAGTCCCCTATAATGAAAAGGACATCTTTTTTGGGTGTTAGTTCTAAAAGGTCTTGTAGGTCTTCATAGAACCTTTCAACTTCAGCTTCTTCAGCGTTACTGGTTGGGGCATAGATTTGGATTACTGTGACACTGAATGGTTTGCCTTGGAAACGAACAGAGATCATTCTGTCATTTTTGAGATTGCATCCAAGTACTGCATTTCGGACTCTTCTGTTGACCATGATGGCCACTCCATTTCTTCTGAGGGATTCCTGCCCACAGTAGTAGATATAATGGTCATCCGAGTTAAATTCACCCATTCCAGTCCATTTTAGTTCGCTAATTCCTAGAATGTCGACATTCACTCTTGCCATCTCTTGTTTGACCACTTCCAATTTGCCTTGATTCATGGACCTGACATTCCAGGTTCCTATGCAATATTGCTCTTTACAGCATCAGACTTTGCTTCTATCACCAGACACATCCACAGCTGGGTATTCTTTTTGTTTTGGCTCCATCCCTTCATTCTTTCTGGAGTTATTTCTCCACTGATCTCCAGTAGCATATTGGGCCCCTACTGACCTAGGGAGTTTCTCTTTCAGTATCCTATCATTTTGTCTTTTCATAAATTTTTTCATTACTTATTATTTATTTTTTGATTGCTCTGGGTCTTTATTGCGGTGCCCAGGCTTAGTTGCTCTGAGGCATGTGGAATCTCAGTTTCCTACCTAGGGATCAAACCCACGTACCCTGCTTTGCAAGGTGGATCTTTAACCACTGGATTACCAGGAAAGACCTTACACTTTTCCATTATTAAACTGGCTTCCCTGGTGGCTCAGATGGAAAATAATCTGCCTGCCAATCCAGGAGACCTGGGTTAAATCCCTGGGGTCAGGAAGATCCCCTGGTGAAGGAAATGGTAACCCACTCCAGTATTCTTGCCTGGAGAATTCCATGGACAGAGGAGCCTGGCGGGCTATAGTCCATGGGGTGCCAAAGAGTCGGACACGACTGAGTAACTAACACACAATCATGATAAACACCTTTGTACATAAGAGGCTTTTACGTTTCAAGTTGTTTTCTTAGGGTAGATTCTTAGAGCTTGAATTACTGGGTCAAAAGGAGCAATATTTTTTAGATTCTTGACACACTGTACCAAACTGCTTACCAAAAAGGCATATCAATTTGTACTTTCTTTATCAGAAGAGTATCTATTTTGCATATCCTGCCATTATTTAATTTTGTCATTAGAAAAAAATGTATCAATCTTATTAGATTAATTTGCATCTTTTATTTTCTCATTTTTCTTGTGTTTTTGAATTTTTTTTTCCTTTGAGTCATCTATTCATGACCAGTTACCTACTGGTGTCTGTGTCTTTCTTAGAGGTCTGTATAAGTTGTTTATATACTAAGACATTTACTCTGAACTCCAGCAGCAATTTGACTTACCGCAGTTCCAACTTTAGAGATTTTTGTTGTTGTGTTGTTGTTTTTTTAATTAGTATTTTGCTTGTTAATAAAAAATGGAAAAAAATACTCTAAACACTCCATCATTTTAAAACATATTATCTTTTAAAAAATACTATCTATGATTTTATTCTTTTACTGATTGCAATTTTTTAATAAAGATCATCAAAATCATACATGAATATAGTTTTAAAGTCAGCTGGTAACACTATCAAGAAAGTGAAAAGAAAACCAAAGAAAGGGAGAAAATATTTGCAAATCATATATCTGATCACAGTCTAGTATCCAGAATATATATAGGGGTTCCCTGGTGGCTCAGTGGTAAAGAATCCACCTGCCAGTGCAGGAGACGTGGGTTTGATCTCGGGTCGAGAAGATCCCCTGGAGAAGGAAATAGTACACCTCCTGGTATACTTGCCAGGAGAATCCCATGGACAGAGGAGCCTGGCAGGCTATAGTCCATGAGGTTGCAAAAGAGTCAGACACAAATTAGCGACTAAGACAACAACAAATCCAGAATATATATATATTTATATATATATAAAGCACACTTACAACTCAGCAACAAAAAGAAAAACGATCTAGTTTAAAAATAGGTAAAGAACACAAATGAACATTTATCTAAAGAAAGTACACAAGTGGCTAAAAAGCACTTGAAAAGATACTCAACGTCATAAGTCGTTAGGGAAATGCAAATCAAAATCATGAGATACCACTTCACGCCCACTAGGATGTCAATGGGAAAAAAAAAAAAAGCAAAACAGAAAATAACAGGTGTTGGCAAGGATGTGGAGAAACTGGAACCCTCTTACATTGCTGGTAGAAAATGTAAAACAGTGTAATTTCATTGGAAGGGTCTGAAAATTTCCTCAAAAATATAAACACAGAATTACCACATGACCCAGCAATTCCACTCCTAGGTATATACCCAAAGAATTGAAAATAGGTATTCAAACAAATACTTGAACAATGAATGTTCATAGCATCGCTATTCACAACAGCCCCAAAGTGGAAATAACCCAATGTCCTTCAGTTAAATGAATGGATAAACAAACAAAGCTGGTATTATTCTCAGGACAGAATGCTATTCAGCCATAAAAAGGCATGAAATACTGAGACATGTTACAACAAGGGTGAACCTCAAAAACATCATGCTAAGTGAAAGGAGCCAACACAAAAGGTCACAAACCTTTTCAGTGATTCCACTGAAACCAAACTTCCAGAATGGGTAGAGATAGAAAGTGGATTAGTGGTTGCCAGGAGCTGGAGGAGGGGGGGGGGTAGGAAAGGAGACAGAGAGGTGGGAAAGGGCTGCTTGAAAAAAAAATGTGTGTGCCAGGTCTAAGTTGAGGCACGTGGGATCCTGAGCTGAGGGATGTGAGTTCTGGTTCCCTGACCTGGGCCCCCTCCATTGGTAGAGTGGAGTCTTAACCACTGGGCCACCAGGGAAGTCCCAGGGAGGGGCGGCTTCATGAGCATGTGGTTTCCTTTGCAGGGGGCAGTGAAAATGCCTTAGAACTGAGGAGGGGTAGAGGCTGCACAGCACTCTGAAGGTACTAAATGCCACTGAATTGGATGCTTTCAAATGGTTAATGGTTCGCTTTGAGCCGTGTGAATTTTACATCACCACCACCAAAACCAAGCAGTAAGGACAGCTTCCAATCATCAGTGAGCCATCATCCGTCCCACCCTCCCAACTCTACTTCCCACTTTTGATCTCCATTCCTTCTCCTAATGAATTTGAGATGTCCAACGAATATAATGACCCTGCTATTTCATTTATTAATTTCATTTTATTTTCAATGTTTATTTGTCTGTGGCTCTCTAGTTGTGGCTGGTGGGCTCTGGAGCACCTAGGCTTTAGTTGCTCTGTGGCATGTGGAATCTTCACAGACCAGGGATTGAACCCATGTCCCCTGCCTTGGCAGGCAGATTCTTAACCACTGGACCACCAGGGAAGTCTAGTGTTTTTTTCTCAATATTTATTTATATGGCCGTGCTGGCTGCAGTCCACAGGAGCTTTAGCTGTGGCATGTGGGATCCAGTTCCCGGACCAGGGGTTGAACCTGGGTCCCTTGCGTTGGGAGTGTGGAGTCGTAGCCCCTGGACCAGCAAGGAAGTCCGTAAATATATTTATATTGACACTTCTGGGTTGATTCTCCATGACTCTCATCTATTTTCTGTGCTTTTCAACTCTTTGTCCTGTTTTGCTACTTTGTGAGAGATTTCTCCACCTTTATCTCCTCTACCTTCTAATGAAATTTGAGTTCACGGCCCTCTTGAACTCTATGGGAATACTACTTGGAAGTTTCTGCAGATTTCCTCTGAGCTGGCATTGTCTTTTTGTAAGCTGCTCTTTCCTGACTCTGCTTTTGTTTGTGCTGGGACTTGCCTTTCCTTACCTTCGGCTAACCCTTGATTGGCTGTTGTTGGCTGTTGTATTAGCTGTGAGGCTCTAAAAAGTTAGTTGAAAGGTCCATGTGGAAGTGCCGGGGGTGGAATGTATCAACTGGCAAATTTTGTTTTAGGGTGGGTAGACAGGGAGCCAGGCTACCTCTGGGCCTCCCAGAGATCAGGTTATGGAGGGTTTTGCTTTAAGGACTTGAATTTCCCAGAGAAGCATCTTTTGATCCCCCGCCTGGGAGGTGGATGCACTTGACTGATCTGGATGGAGCAAGGCTTCCAGGATAATTCCTTGTTCTTAGCACCCTCTGCTGCGTGGAGGTTTTCTGTTTTTGTTTGTTTGCTGTTGTTGTTTTCAGCTGTGCAGCGGGCTTGCAGGATCTTTGTTCCCCGACCGGGAACTGAACCTGTGCTCTCTGCAGTAGAAGTGCTGAGTCCTAACCCGTGGACCACCAGGGAATTCCCAGCTTGGCGTTTCTGAGTGAGGATCTCCCTTGGGTCAGTTTCTCCCACCTGGTCCACTGCTGCAGGATAAATGCCTGCCTACTGGAATGCAGTGTTGGAGGGGGAGTGTCAGTTCTTACAGACAGACATCTTCTGACTTCAGTCCTGCCTCGCCCCAACCCCCATCCCCACCATGATGCTTCCAAGTTCAAGTGCACTGGCACACAGCAGGACACATCTGCACTCCTCTTGCTACCCTCTCTCCAACTCTTCCTAAACTGTGTTACGTATCTCATTGCCTAGTGATCCCTTTCTCATCCTTTGTCTTGGTGGGCCTTTATCATTCTTGTTTTCACTAGTATTGTCGTAAGTCTTGAGAGATGAAGGCCACTCCACTACTTCAGCTGAGGTTCACTCTTGTGCCCTGACGCACGAAGCCAGTGATAAAATTATGGCCCCTCAAAGAGCTGTGTTGAGGTCTTAAATCCCAGTACCTCAGCATGGGACCTTGTATGGAAAAAGGGTTGTTGCTCAGTCGAGATGAGATCACACTGGTTAAGGGTGGGTCCTTAACCCAAGATGACTAGTGTCCTTATAAGAAGAGAGAGACCCAGAGGCCCGCAAGGAGACACCTGTGTGACAGAGGTTGGAGCGAGCGATGCGCCTACAAACCACAGAATAACATGGAGTGCCAGCGAACACCAGAAACTATTAAGAGGAGGCAAGGGAGGATTTCTTCCTCTAGGTTTCAAAGGGAGCATGGCCTTGCCGACAGCTTGATTTGGGACTTCTAGCCTCCAGAACAGTGGGAAAATAAATTTCTGTTGTTTGAAGCCACCTGGTATACAGCACTTTATAACAGCCAACCTGGAGAACTAAAACAGAACCCTTAACTTCTTGTGATCGTATAAATTCACACTGTTTTCACTGTGACTTTTGTAAAAGCTTTTTATTTTGTATTGGAATACAGCCAGCTAACGACGTTGTGACCGTTTCAGGTGAACAGAGAAGGGATTCAGCCAGACACACACATGTATCCATTCTCCCCTAGACTCCACTCCCATTCTCACTGTGAGATTTTTGATGGTTTTAAAACTTCAAGTTCCTCTACTCCAAACTTCCTTCGACCTTCTCCAAGTGTTTTTCTAAAAGTTTGATTTTCTTCCCCCTCAAATTTAACCATTTCATCTGTCTGAAATTTATACAGACATGCAGCTTGAGGTGAGAACTGAAAATATCCTCTTCTCCCCAACAGCTAACCAAATGAGCCCCACCTAATTTATCAAGTAATCTTTCCATTCCTATTGAAGTGTGAGGTCACCTTTGACATATAATTAATTTACATGTGTTTAAAGTATGTTTCTATCCGCTGGATCATGGAAAAAGCAAGAGAGTTTCAGAAAAACATCTATTTCTGCTTTATTGACTATGGCAAAGCCTTTGACTGTGTAGATCACAATAAACTGTGGAAAATTCTGAAAGAGATGGGAATACCAGACCACCTGATCTGCCTCTTGAGAAATTTGTATGCAGGTCAGGAAGCAACAGTTAGAACTAGACATGGAACAACAGACTGGTTCCAAATAGGAAAAGGAGCTCGTCAAGGCGGTATATTGTCACCCTGTTTATTTAACTTCTATGCAGAGTACATCATGAGAAACGCTGGACTGGAAGAAACACAAGTTGGAATCAAGATTGCTGGGAGAAATATCAATAACCTCAGATATGCAGATGACACCACCCTTATGGCAGAAAGTGAAGAGGAACTAAAAAGCCTCTTGAGGAAAATCAAAGTGGAGAGTGAAAAGGTTGGCTTAAAGCTCAACATTCAGAAAACGAAGATCATGGCATCTGGTCCCATCACTACATGGGAAATAGATGGAGAAACAGTGGAAACAGTGTCAGACTTTATTTTTCTGGGCTCCAAAATCACTGCAGATGGTGACTGCAGCCATGAAATTAAGACGCTTACCCCTTGGAAGGAAAGTTATGACCAACCTAGATAGCATATTCAAAAGCAGAGACATTACTTTGCCAACAAAGGTTCGTCTAGTCAAGGCTATGGTTTTTCCTGTGGTCATGTATGGATGTGAGAGTTGGACTGTGAAGAAGGCTGAGCGCTGAAGAATTGATGCTTTTGAACTGTGGTGTTGGAGAAGACTCTTGAGAGTCCCTTGGACTGCAAGGAGATCCAACCAGTCCATTCTGAAGGAGATCAGCCCTGGGATTTCTTTGGAAGGAATGATGCTAAAGCTGAAACTCCAGTATTTTGGCCACCTCATGGGAAGAGTTGACTCATTGGAGAAGACTCTGATGCTGGGAGGGATTGGGGGCAGGAGGAGAAGGGGACGACAGAGGATGAGATGGCTGGATGGCATCACTGACTCGATGAATGTGAGTCTGAGTGACCTCCAGGAGTTGGTGATGGACAGGGAGGCCTGGCGTGCTGCGATTCATGGGGTCGCAAAGAGTCGGACACGATTGAGCGACTGATCTGATCGGATCTGAAAGTATGTTTCTGGACTATTTATCCTATTTATTTATTCTATTGATCTGTACTTCCTTTCCTGAAAAAAGTATTTATTTGGCTGCACTGGGTCTTAGCTGTGGCATGTAGGACCCTCCTTCCTTGTACTATGTGGGTTCTTTAGTTGCAATATGTGGGATCTAGTTCCCTGACCAGGGATGGAAACCAAGGCCCCGGCCTTGGGAGCACAGAGTCTTATTCACTAGACCACCAGGGCAGTCCCAACTACTTATTCTTAAATGAGGAAGTCACTGTTTTAATCATTAAAATGGGTTTTGGTATTTCATAAGGGAAGTTTCTTCCCACCATAATCTTTTTCAAAATTTTAACATTCTTCTCATTTATACTTCCTGATAAATTTTGGAAAAACTTAGGTTCCAAAATAAATTCTATTGGGGTTTTGGTTACAAACACATGCTTAGTCGCTCAGTCAACAAGGCCAAGTCGACTTTGCTACCCTTTGGACTGTAACCCGCCAGGCTCCTCTGTCTATGGGATTTCCCAGGCAAGACTATCGGAGTGGGTTGCCATTTCCTCCTTTAGAGGATCTTTCAGACCCAGGGATTGAACCCGCATCTCTTGCATTGGCTGGTGGATTCTTTACCACTGAGCCACCAGGGAAGCCCTTCGGTTACAAATAGGACAAATATAAATTATACTAGCAAGAGCTGACATCTCTACAAAGTCCATCGTTTCCATGTAGAAGCAAAGTACGTCTTTCCATTAACTCATTTGCTTTCTCTCTCTCAGTAAAGTCGTATAATTTTCAACAGGACCCCTCTATCTCAAAATACCACCCCCCAAGTCACTCCTTATTCCTCTACCTTACCCTGTGTGTGTGGTATTTATCACTTTAAGAAGAATAAGAAAAGCAGCTGATATTTGGGGGGTTCACTCGATGCCAGGCATTATTCTAAGTCCTTTTATAAGCATCATCTCACTAAATTCTTGCATCAGTTTGAGTTGGTACCTATCATTTCCATTTACACGTGGGAAAAAAAAAAAGTGTGGCATAGAGAGACAATTAGGTCATAGGTCATAGAGACAGAACCAGGTTCAAATCCAAGCAGTTTTACTCTGGAGTCCACTGTCTTATCTCAAATCAGTATTTTTATTGATATTGTACAAAAGAACAAGGAAACCTTTTATCTGCTGACATATAAAGACTGCCAAGATGGTTGGTTAAGTGAACAAGATTCTTTAAAAACATATATATGTATTTATTTATTTGGCTGCATCAGATCTTAGTTGCAGCATGTTAGATCTTTTTAGTTGGGGCATGCAGGATCTTTTTCTTGCATCATGCAAACACTTGGGCTTCCCTGGTGGCTCAGTTGGTAAATAATCCGTCTGCAATGCAAGAGACCCTGGCTTGATTCCTGGGTCTGGAAGATTCCCCTGGAGAAGGGACAGGCTACCCATTTCAGTATTCTTGAGCTTCTCTGGTGGCTTGGATGGTAAAGAATCTGCCTGCAGTGTGGGAGACCTGGGTTCGATCCCTGGGTTGGGAAGATCCCCTGGAGGGCTACAGTCCATGGGGTCGCAAAGAGTCAGACATGACTGAGTGACTTTAACTTAACTAATACAAACTCTTAGCTGTGGCATGTGAGCTCTCGTTTGCTGACCAGGGATTGAACCGAGGCCCCCTGCTCTGGGAACATGGAGTCTTAGCCGCTGGACCACCAGGGAAGTTCCTGAAAAAGAAAGATTCTGAACTATCATTTGTATTCATAGTGGGGAAGAGGGTAATATTCCACTATATGTATATTTGCTTATATATAAAAATAAAATATTTGAATGGACACAGAAAGGAATCAGTGAGTGGTTCTCTCTTGGAGTTGAGCAGGGACTCAACAATAGGGGGACAGGAACAGGAAGGAGCCTTTTTGCTTTTTTTTAACCAAGTAAGTATATTATCTCTTCAAAAATTAAGTAAAATTTTAAATTTAAAATAAAATACACACCAGACACTCAGTAAATGTAAGTGAAGGAGTAGAGATTTCACAGAAATCTCTTATTAAAAAACACCTATTTGGTTGTGTTTGGTCTTAGTTGCAGCATTTGGGATGCTTAGTTAAGGCATGTGGGATCAGCTCCCTGACCAGGGATGGAGCATGGGCCCCTGCACTGGGAGCACAGAAGCCCCTCACAGATTCTTACAGGGGTATTTTATGGTCTTGCTGCTGCACTGATTAGGATCTGTTCTGTGGTATAGTTTCAAGCTGGCTGCTGATATATAGGCCAAAATATTGTTGATTTTTATAATCTCACTCCCAGTACTTGTATTCCTTATACGGAGACTCTTTTCCACTGATTCTTCTGGGTTTTCAGTGACCAGGGCAGGGCAGGGGTCTAGGCTCATTCCATAAATGTGTTCAGACAGGCCAGTGATGAAAATGAGGAATGGTAAGGATGGCGGTGAAGGAAAGAGTGTATTCTCGTGTAAAGACACTGAGTTCCATTAAAAAAAAAAAAATCACTGTGCAGGCCAAATAAAACAAGCCCACAAAAGAATCCAGCCCTTGGGCCGCCAGGCTGTGGCCTCTGCTTGCAGTAGTCCCTGCTCACTCATGCTTTCCTCCGCCCTCTTCCCCTCAGCTACCCCACCCGAGTTTTCCAAAGCCTTTCTCCAGGCCCACCTGCCCCCGAGGGCTCCCCACTCCTCCAGTCTGCACAGGGCTTCCTACTCTTCTCCAGCTGTCAAGTTTAGAACCAGTTGGGCTCTTTAATAAGCAACTTCAGACAGTTAATCCTGCCTGGCTGGGCTCTTCCCACCCTTTCTAGCATCCTCTGCTTCTATGGCTAGCAGACTGCGGCAACCATTCAGCTCCCCCATCGTTCTTCCTGGGGTCTAGGAGCAACTTGAACTCAGCAATCAAGTCTGATTCATGCCTGACTCCTGGCGCCTGACACTGCAGGCGCTTAGGAAACCTTATCTGCTGAGTGATGAAGGCTGCTGGGCAGATCTTCTTGGCAGGCATTGCAACTAACCCACGCAGTCAAAGCCCTGATGGAACTCTGGAGAACCAGCCAAAGAGAACAGGGCCCCTGTCCCTCCGGGGACCAGGCAAAGCCTCCACAAGGGCAGAATCAGGTTTTTACACCTGTCACATAGAGCAAGCCCTCAAAAATAAATTTGTTGGCTGACAGACACGATGTTTACCACCTATACACCCACAACAGAGACAAAAAAATGATGTATAAAGGACACCAATAAGAAGAGGGTGAGAAAAGTCTCACAGGGTTTCATGACCCTGGAGCACCCATGTGGCCCTTCACTGAAACATGCAAACTTTTACCCCTAAATGAGAATGACTGCCATCAACCCTCCCAGAGCTGTGTCAATCTTCACACTGTATTCTTGTACATTTTATTTACGCTAACTGGTACAGTGGTCCTCCCTTCATAGAGATGTAACTCACCCAAGATCATACAGGGAGTGTGACTTGCAGCCAAAACTGGGACACTGATTTCTTTTTTTTTTTTTTTTTTTGGCCACATCAGGCTTGCAGGATCTTAGCTCTCTGACCAGGGATCCAACCCATGCCCCCTGCAGTGGATGCATGAAATCTTAACCACTAGACCACTAGGGAAGTCCCTGGAACACTGCTCTTTCTGTTTTTGTTTTCTGTTTTAATATTTATTCATTTATTTATTTGGCTGCTCTGGGTCTTAGTTGCAGCAGGTGGGATCTTCGATCTTTGTTGCAGCATGCAGGGTCTTTAGTTGCAGCATGTGAATTCTTAGCTGCAGCATGGGATCCAGTTGCCTGACCCGGGATCAAACCCATGCCCTCTTCAGTGGAAGCGAAGAATCTTAACTACTGGGCAACCCGGGAAGTCCCTGGGACACTGATCTTTGATTCTACCTCCAGCGTTCCTTTCTGGGAAATTCCAGGCGGGAACTCTGAAGAGAATTCTGAAGAGGAACCTGAGGCCTTAGCTCCCTGACCGAGGATTGAACTTGTGCCTCCCGGGCTGGAAGGTGAAGTCTTAACTACTAGACCATCAGGGAAGTCCCAAGCAAGTGAATTTTAAGAAGAATGAAATAGAAATCAGGGTATGTTTAAACACAAATAAAGAGAGAGTTAGTAAATGGGAAGATAAAACTAAGAAAATCACCTGGAGTGAAAACACAGAAAAACAGACAGGAAATAGAAATGAGAGATGAAATAAAATGGCAAGCAGAACAATAAGCTCCACAATGCATTTAATAAGAGTTGCAAAAGGGAGAATAAAGGAAAAAAGTCAGAGGCAAAAATCTCCAAGAGATAATGGCTAAGACTTCGAGAATTAGAGTAAAAGCTAACACAAGTCCCAAGAACAATAAACTAAAACACCAGTGTACAGAGTGTATCACATTAAAAAGAAAGAATCTTAAAAGCTGTTAGAAAAGGGAGATTCTCCACAGGGGATTGACAATTAGGTTAACTGTCTAAAGACAACAGACTAGCAGCTTCAGAGCGCTGACGAAAAATAACTCATCTAATCCTGTTCCATCTGTTATTCCACTTCCATCTTATATCCCAGCAGCTCAGGTAGCAGGAGGAGGAATGATCAGGTTCCTGGCTCTGGGAATGTCTCTCCACGGCACCCACAGGTATCTGGCCCTGCACCCCTGCCCCACTGTGTCCATGGTCACCGCCTGCAGCCAAGATACCAAGAACAAAAGCCAATTCTGCCGAATGGGCACTAAGGAGAAACACCCAAAATACCAGCAAATAGTCACCTAATCTGGCTTTGGAAAAAAATGGAATCTTAGGCAAAAAAAAAAAAAAAAAAAAGCTAAAGGAAAGGATAAATCTGGCTTAAAAAGTCTCAACAAAAGAGGAAAAGGAAGCAAAAGAAAATGGGCAGAGGAGGATCATCAAGTAGAGACTAAAGGAGACTTAACAGCAGAGCCAGATTCTTAAAATGAAGATATTTTAGGCTCCAAAGTGGTGGGAAACAAGGCAGTCTTAGACCAGTCTTAGTGGTGGTTCTTACAAACCTTTCTCCTACAACTCCAAGAAGCAAGTTGCGTAACTATTGTAGAAATGGCAAGTTTTCTGGAATTCTAGAAACATATTTTTAAGAAGCTTGGAATCCCACCATATCCCTTGTTTGAATACATCTTTCTTTCGTATTTATTTATTTGGCTGCACTGGGCCTTAGATGCAGCATGCATTTTTGATCTTCATTGCAGCTGGATCTTTTTAGTTGCAGAATGCAAACTCTTAGTAGTTGTGGTATGTGGGATCTAGTTTCCTAAACAGAGATCAAATCCAGGCCCCCTGCATTGGCAGCACAGAGTCTTAGCCACTGGACCACTGAGAAAGTCCTAAATACATCTTTAAATACAAAAGGGCAACCACCTTTTTAAGAGGTAAAAGTTGTGTGCTGGTTAATCTCAGCAAGACCAGAAATTAGTGGAATGTTGGGAGGTTTGTTAGATGTAAACTTAACATTCCATAGACTGTGAAGGGCATTATTTAAATCCCCTGAAATACACACAGCCCAAATGACAGTCATTTAAATGATCCATTTTTCATAATTGTGTTTTTCCCTACTATATCACCTCTGTGTCTTCTATATGGTCTTTTTGTCTCCTTATCAGAACTGCACACTGTGGCAATACCATGCAAGAGAAGGTCCTGAATTTCCCCAAACCTGTTAACGTGCTGTGGATAGAATGTGTAAGACATCATCGTATCCTGTGTTATCAGGACATTCCTCACAAAAGGCTTACAAGTTAAGAATTTGAAGATTCTGAGCTCTGGTGTCCTCTACTTATGGATAAAGAGTTTCTAAATTTTAAGCTGGAACAGAGACTGAGTAATTCTTTGGCAGTTTGGTAGCTCCATTGTGTAGGCTTTTTAATAGTAGCCTAGGAACTGATGTTTGCGTACTGACCACCAAACAGGTACATATTGATAAAATCTTGGTTATAACAGGATGGGGGAGAAAGGATGGTGAAATACAGACATCTTCACACATATAAAGACTATGAGAGCCCACTGCACAGAGCTTCTTAGAGAAAGACGTGTAAGTTCAGAAGAACTTCCCAGAATAGTTCTGTTTATATATTCCAAAAGGAACACTTGCAAAACCAAACCAAACAAAAAAACAAAGCATCACCGCTGAAGCTTTATACTCTTGATGTTATCCTGACCACCCGAAGAGCCCGAGGTGGAAGCCAGAGGAAAGAAGAGGTGGGATGCAGTTAGCCTCCACGGAAGCCCCACCCCCACACCATTGGGACCCGACCAGTGTGAGTGGAGTTTCAGTCCAGACCTTTCTCTGAGGCAGGAAGCATTCTCTGAACTCTGCTTTTCACCAATTAAGATCCCAGGGCCCCTACTCCTTCCACTTCTGTGGCCTGCGCACTTGGGTGGGCTCTCCACTTAGGCCCCTGTGGTCCCAGGGGTGGGGGTGGGGTGGGGTGGGGGGGTGGGGGTGGAGTTGGGACGGGCAGAGCATCTCTTACACCTCCCTGTGCACTGCCGCCTCCCTGCCCCTGGGTGTGGCAGGGAGGTCACACTTGTCCGAGGTAATTTACCAGGGCAGGAGGTATTTTTAAATGGAGATGAGAAGGAATTATCAAGAAATGACTGGCTGGCAACAGAAATCTAAACCCCAAGCCCTAAGCTGGTGAGTCCATAATTAAGACACTGACACCCCCCAGGGCGCTCGGCTCCCTGCGGACCCACAGAAAATCTGGTATAACTTCACTTTTCTATCAAGAAAAAAAGTTATTTTCTCCTTCTTCTTTGTTCAGACATAACATCACCAACACAGCTCTTTAAATATCTATGCCAGGAGGCTATATTTAGTGACTGTTTGGCCCTTAAAATGAGCCTGATTTCCTGTGGCAAAAAGTTCTCAGCAACAAGGAGAGAGGCCTGGAGAATTGCAAAGCACTGACAAACAGCGTCAGAGCTGGAGATGTTCAAACAGTGTAAGATAGGACTGCTTTTTCTGGAGAGGTGACTGGCACCCAAGAGAGAGGGAGAAAAAGCCTAATAAAAGGGTGCTTGGTCTGAACATTCCCAGAGTCATCCCAGAGGACAGCCTGACACCAGGCAAGCATTTGGGCCAATAATCATATATAGTAAATACGGTCCTCTTTCAGAGGGGCAGGAGGGGGATCTGTTTACTCATTCACTCACTCAACCACTTACTCACTCATTCACTCACCCACTCATTCACTCATTCACTGGTTCACTCATTCATTTACTCACTTGTTCACCCATTCATTCACTTGCTCACCCATTGATTTGTACATTTCCCTACAGACAAACCCTATGGTTTGCAAAAGCTCTAAGTCATGGGGCCAACAAGACATACAAACCATGAGACTCAGAAGGGCATCCCTAGAGAGGGTCCTTGGAGGGACACAAAGCAACTGGTGCGGGGAACCTGCAGCGTGATGGGCACTTCCGTGGGGGCCAATCAAGAAGGTTTCACAGGAGGCACTGGCTGCTGCTCTGGGCCCTCCCATTCAAATCCCTCACTGAGCCCAGATGTCAGTACATTATCCCATGTACTGGGAGCTTTCCCAAGCCTCGCCCCCTTCCCACGATAAGTAACCAAACTGGAACTGGAGCTAAGCTTGTCTGACTGCAGCAGGTGGAGGCTGGCAGCAGTGCATCTGTGAGACCACAGACAAGATCCTCCATGGCCATTTCTCCCTCTGAGACCTGGGCCAGGGCGGGGGAGGGGGAGCTCAGAGCAGGTCTTCTTTGGAGAAGGCACTCCGCCCTGCTGCCTCCCCTGATGCAGCCCAGACTCTCCACGCTTTCCTTCCTCGGACCCCACTGTCCCATCCCTCCATCTGTGGGGTCTCCAGGGTCCCCATGATGACCCAAGGGAGCAGTGGAATGTACATTTACTCAGCCCTGACTAACGTTTGCCAAGCAACATGCCATTCTTTTTTTTTTTTTTTTTTAACATTTTAGTTTGAGATAATTTTAGACTTTCAGAAGAATTGCAAAAATAGTACAGAGTTCCCGTACATCTTTGCCTGGCTTCCCCTTATATTAACTAACATCTTATATAACCCTAGGAAAAAATCATCAAAATGAAGAGATTAACTTTGCTACAACGAGCCCTGTGCTCAGTCGTGTTTGACTCTTTGCGACTCCTTGGACTATAGCCCGGTAGGCTCCTCTGTCCATGGGATTTCCCAGGCAAGAATACTGGAGTGGGTTGCCATTTCCTCATCCGGGGGATCTTTCTGACCCAGGGATCAAAACCTGTGTCTCCAACACTGCAGGCGGATTCTTTACCTGCTGAGCCATCGGGGACTAAGCCCAAAGTTTCGGGAACATTCCAGACCACCAGTGAACCTAAGTCAGTCTCAGGACAGGGCAGGCCTACCCTGAGGGAAGCCCTGCATTTATTCCCCCCTGCGCTTCCTGACTTTCAGTCAGCTCCCTCGAGTGCAGGCACCACCAGGATCCTATAGTAACTCTGGGATTTCCCACCTGCGTTGTTGTTTTTTTTTTTTTAAATAGACAGCACAGCACTTACTTGGTCAAAAACAAAAAAAAATTTTAAGGTTAAGTAACTTACACCTATGATCTTCAAACTTGGAACTGCACCAGAGAACTCCATGGCCCAGCAGGAAAGAATGTTTTGAACAGGCTGCTGAATTGTTTTTCCAGGAGAAAATGTCTGTGAATAAGCGCCAAGTGTGGAAATCCAAAGTTTTCTCTATGGCCACAGAAAGCACGGATGAAATAACAAGTGTCCCTGTAGGTTTAAAAGGGTGGCCTGTTTGGGTTCCACTGGGCTTCTTGCTGTAGCGCGTGAGTTACCTGTTATTAATATCATCTTGGATTAGCTTTTATCGCTGCCGTAAAAAAATTATCACAAACTGAACAGCTAAAAACCACACCTGTTTATCGTCTCACAGTTCTGCAGGTCAGAAGGCCAGTAAGATCTCACTGGGCTAAAAATCAAGGTGTCAGCAGGACTACATTCCTTACTGGGAGCTCTGGGGAGATTTCGCTTTGAAGGTTATTCTGGTAGTTGGTAGGATCCAATTCCTTGCTGTTTAAGACCTGAGGTCCCCGCATCCTTGCTATGTCAGCTAGGGGCCACTCTGAGCTCCGAGAGGGTCCCTTGGGCCCTTGCACGTGGGCCCCTCCCATTCAGAGCCAGCAGTGGCAAGTTGAATCCTTCTCCCATTTGGAATTCCTCTGGCTTTCCCTTCTGCCATGTCTCCCTTCCACTTGGCAGTCAGAGAAAGTTCTCTGCTTTTAAGGGCATGTGATCGGACTGGCCCACTTGGACACTCCAGGCTCCTCTCTGTCTCTTTTTTTCTCGGCCATGCCACGCAGTATGTTGGATCTTAGCTCCCTGACTAGGGATCGAACCCATGCCCCCCGCATTAGAATAAGGGAGTCTTGACCACTGAACAGCTAGGGAAGTCCCTTCTTTCCATATCTTGAGGTCCTTAATTACATCTGCAGAGTCCCTTTTGCCATGTAACAGAAGATATGGCTATGCTGATGGTGGGGGCATTTTCTACCTGCTACATCACACTTCTGAGATGCAGAAGGAACACCAATCAGCCCGCCAGTAGAACATAAACCAGGAATCCTGGCTCCTAGTTCCCATCCAGGTGTGTAGTGTGGCTGCACAAAGAACCACCTCTGTCCCTCCCACTGAAGTCTCCACTCCTAAAACACACTCACATTTATCTGACCAGTGTTGCCAAAACTTTCGTTTCAGGTCAACATGACACAGATCAAATGCATTCACTTTGGTGGGGAGCACCTGCCCTGGGTGAGAATTGGGCCCCTTCCCTCTTCTGTTGCAGCAACAATCAAACACAATCAGGTCCTTAAAAATGCATCATTAGTTCACTCAATAAACATCTCCCAAGGTCCTTCTGGGTGCTGAATCCTGTGCATGGGGTGCAGAGGCCTACAGAGCAGGCTAAGCTATAGGGGAGCTCACGGTCCAATGTGGGACAGATACCCAGATAAACATGCTAACACAGAACAGACAGAAGTGTATACGTGCTAAGTCACTTCAGTTGTGTCTGACTCTTGGTGACCCTATGGATTGTAGCCCACCAGGCTCCTCTGTCCGAGGGATTCTCCAGGCAACAATACTGGAGTGGGTTGCCATGCTCTCCTCCAAGAGATCTTCCCAACCCAGGGATTGAACTTGCGTCTCTTGTATCGCCTACATTGGCAGGTGGGTATTTACCTCTAGTGCCATCTGGGAAGCCCAACAGACAGAAATACCATTCACTAAATCTGCTTGGAGAAGGGAGCGGGACTTTCCACAGGAGTGGCCATGAAGGTGGGACTTACCAGATGGAAAGAGTTTGACAGGTGGATAAAATGGGAGAGGCATTCTGGGCAGATGAGAAGGCTGCCACCTGGAAAAACCCAGGTGTGGAGAAGCCTGGGTCGTGCTGGGAGCACTGTAAGGTGCTTGGTGGGGCCGGGCTACAGGAAGTGTGGGCGGCGGTGGCTGGACATTAAGGCTGGCAAAGCCTGGCTCTATGTCATGCCAACGAGCTTGGGTTTCAGCTTAGAGTTACGCATAACAGAGGTTTTTAAAATCTGGAGTGATATAAACACTTGGACCTCTTAAAACCAAACTGTGGCTACTAAGGCAAGGGCAGAACTTATGAGGGTCAAGACTGGAGGGCAGGAGGGCCAGGTGGGCTGTGCAATAAATAGCTAAGTCTTGAGATGAAGGCCTGAACTCAGGCAGGGTGGCGGAGAAGTTGGGGTGATGTGAGATGCAGTCAAGGAGACAAGAAGAGTAGGACTCGATGACTAGCTGGAGAGGTCCAGGCAGAAGAGAGGAGTCTCTTAGAATGAGTGGGACAACTCCAAGTGGAACAGCCTGGGATGGTTTGTAAACTGAGGTTCTCTGAAACTGAGAACAAAGAAGAATGAGCAGGTCTGTGGCAGGAGGTGGAGTCCAGGTTTATATGGACTGGGTTTTCCTTCCCTTCCTTCCTTCTTTCTTTTTTCATTGCTTGTGTTGGATTTTTCTTAGCAGTAACAGGACCTCGGCTGCACAGGGAGGTCCCATCCTGGAATAAAGGTCTCAAGGGAAGCAGGAGATGGCAAGTCACTTCCAAGCATGAGTCAGGGAGATGGGAAGCAACAGGAAGTCCCCAAGGACCACCCACAGTTACATCAAAGGCACGAGGTTTCCAGGGTCCCTCTGGGTGGCTCCAATTATGCTCACATGATCCCAGATTCAGGGACTGTAAATCAGGGTTCACAGTTCAGAACTGGGACCAAAAATGGCTGATGCTCACTCAGTCCTTCACCAAAAAGATTTTATCCTTCATTCCACAAACCTGTATCGAGAGTTGCTCAGGGCCAGACGCTGCACCAGGAACTTGAGCTGACAAAGAAAAGGCACTCGACGTATATTTTTTTGGAAACTTCCCAGATGGCTCAAGTGATAAAGAATCCTCCCACCAATGCAGGAGACCCAAAAGATGTGGATTCGATCCCTGGGTCACGAAGATCCCCTGGAGTAGGAAACGGCAACCCACTCCCGTATTCTTGCCTAGAGAAGCCCAGAGACAGAGGAGCCTGGAGCCTGGTGGGCTACAGTCCACAGGGTCACAAAGAGTTGAACATAACTGAGCAAATGAGCACATATATGCCAACTCTGGAGAGGGGGAGCCCTGGGCTCACCTGTGACTCCAAGGGAAGCTGATCTTGCTCAGAGAGGAAACCACAGCACTCACGCCTATGTATCTTTCTGATGGATTATGGGAAATGAGAGGGAAGAATATAGCCATCAGTTAAGCGAGATCCAAGGAATACCAGAGAAGATATATGCATCCAGGCCAGTACAGGAGAGGGGACACGTGACGCACTAACACACAGAGCAAAGTCACCAGGGGCTGGCCCCAGGGACCACGCAGCCAGAGACCTCAAAGGAACCACTGTTAGAAGGTCAGCATCTCTGCCATGTGCCCAGGTGACACTCCTCAAGCTCCAGATTCCCACAGTGGCTCATCCCGCCTCGTTGCTGTTCTCAGCCGCCCAGGCGTGTCCGATTCCTTGCAACCCTATGGACCGCAGCACGCCAGGCCTCTCTGTCCCTCATCGTCTGCGGAAGTTTGTCCAAGTTCATGTCCATTGCACTGGCGAGGCCATCCAGCCATCTCATCCTCTGACGCCCTCCTCTCCTCCTCTTCTCCTTTATCATGTCTGGCTTGATCTAAATCTTTGGAGCAGGAGCCAAGTCTGAGGTTCTGTGCCTACCAGCTGGGTCTTTGGTTTATTCAAATGTGCTTTCTTTTGAGCTTAAGAGACATACTTTCTTCTCTCATTCTCTCCTTTGAGAACTTCTCTCTAATATATTTCGTATTTAACAGACATCCTGAGCTGGGGCTGGTGTAAAGCCTTCTGCAAGACACTGGGGCAACTCACCAAAAGATGAGTGAGGAATGAGCACCTGTCTGCCACTGAGGAAGGGAGACACAAGACAACACGTCAGCGGGAGCCGAGGGCACCGTGCTAAGTGTGGCCTAATGATAGGCCCGCCCCACTCCGTGTTGCAGCAGCGCTCGGAGTGTGCAGCTTGTAGACGCATGATTCATAAATCAAACACTTCCCAGCTCTAGGGCAGCGTCAGAGGCACTTTCACGGGGGAGGCTGTGTTTGAGAGAGACCTCAAAGGGTGGGTGGATATCTAAATGGCAGGTTCTTATTTAGCCTCCACAAGACAGTCTCCTACTCCCTGGAAAGAGGCTTTTTATAATCTTTTGTATTCTGAAATATATAAATAGAGAGAACTGCATGAAGCGAAAAAGTACAGCTTAATGAATTATCATAAACCACCATTCAGGCCAGGACACAGATGGATGGCAGGACCCCAGAAGCGCCCCTGTTCTGAACGCCCTCCCCCTCACTCACCTCTCCTGCACTCAGAGGTGACCTTTATCTGGGGTCTTAGAATAATCAGTCCCTTTTTTCTTTACAGTTTCATCATCTATGCAAGCACCCCTAAGTCCCAGTTTTGCTTTGCCTGTTTTTTGAACTTAATATAAATGGAAGTCTTCACAGTTGTCCTTTGAGAGTCTGTCTCTCCCCCTGCCCCCAACGTTATGTTTGTAAGAGTCATGTTGTGACTTAACCCTGGTGGTCCAGTGGTTAAGACTTCATCTTCCAATGCAGGGGTTGCGGGTTCGATCCCTGGTTGGGGAGCTAAGATTCCATATGCCTCATAGCCAAAAAACAAAACATAAAGCAGAAGCAATATTGTGACAAATTCAATAAAGACTTCAAAACAAATGGTCCATATCAGAAAAAAAAAGAGTCCCCCATGCTGTTGAGGGTAACTATAGCTTGTTCATTTTCTCTGCTGCATAGTATCCCCATGAGAGACAAGATCACAATTTACTTATCCATCTACTGCTGATAAGCTCTTGAGTTGTTTCTAGTTTGGGGTTATTACACAACAGAATTATGAATCAATATTCTTCTATGAGTACCTTTTGGTGCGTGGGCATGCATTTCTGTTGGGTATATTGCTCGGTGCGGACTTGGTGGGTTACTGAATGTGCTGATCTTTAATGCTGCTGTTGTTCAGTCACTAAGTGGTGTCCAACTCTTTTCAGGCTTCCCTGTCCTTCACTATGTCCTGGAGTTTGCTCAGACTCATGTCCACGGCTCAGTGATGCTGTCCAACCATCTGATCCTCCGCCACCTTCTTCTTTCACCTTCAATCCTTCCCAGCATCAGGGTCTTTTTCCAATGAGTCGGCTCTTCCCATCAGGTGGCCATTGGAGCTTCAGTTTCAGCATCAGTCCTTCCAATGAATATTCAGGTTAGGAATGGACTGGTTGGATCTCCTTGCAATACAAGGGACTCTCAAGAGTCTTCTCCAACACCACAGTTCAAAATAATCAGTACTTTGGTGCTCAGCCTTCTTTATGGTCCTGTGCTCACATCCATAAATGACTACTGGAAAAACCATAGCTTTGACTAGAGAGACAACCAGGCTGTTTTGAAATACAGCTGCCCCAGTGTCCGGCCCCATCAGCAGTCCAGGAGCGCTTTCATTGCTTCACAAGCTTGCCAACACTTGGCACTGTGAATTTTTTTCCCATTTTCATTTCTTTCGTCCTGATGGGCATGTAGCAATATCTCAGTGTAATTTTAATTTTTACCTCCCTGCTTACTAACAAAGTTGTCCACCTTTTTATATGTTTATTGACCATTTGCTTATCCTCTTTTGTGAAGTTCCTCCTGCTTGTTTCTCTATTGGATTGTCCTTTCTGGTTTTCCTTTTTTTAAACATATTCTGGATACAGGCTTTTCTGATAGTGCTGTGCTGTGCTGCGCTCAGTCCTGTCCGACCCTCTGTGATTCTATGGACTGTAGCCAGCCAGGCTCCTTTATCCGTGGAATCCTCCAGGCAAGAACACTGGAGTGCGTTGGCATTTCCTACTCTATCTGACAATTGTGCTGTGCTATGCTTAGTCGCTCAATCATGTCCAACTCTTTGCGACCCTATGGACTGTAGCCCGCCAGGCTCCTCTGTCTTTGGGATGTGATGTATTGCAAAACATCTTCTGGGAGGATTTCAAATGTCCAAATAAATCAATTGAAAAAAAATCTAGGGAGTTAAAAAAAAACAAACCTCTGTACCTTTTTGAAGTTACCAGCCCTGGCCAGGCTTCAGCTTTAGGAGTTTGGAAAAGAAAGCGTACAATCTGAGATCAGACCCACCAGGTTCCAGCCTCAGCTCCTCAGCCACTTCCTGGGCGATCCTGGGCAAGCCACAGAAGCTCTTTGGGCTTCAGTGTCCATGCCTGAGAACTGACCAAAATTACCTACTGCCTGGTTGCTCTGCGGCTGAAAAGAGGTTACTTGTAAACGCACTTTGAAAACTTCACACAGTGATAGTTGAAAGAAGTGACTGGCCACAGTGGCTTCCTGAGTAGCCCAGCTTCCTGGGCTCTCTGAGCACTAACAGCAGAGCTGGCAGTAAAGGGCGGCCTTTCAGATCCAAGAAGATGCGTGCTCTCTCCCCCGCGGGCTGTGCCAGACGACACCTTGGGTCCCCAGCCCTCTCCCCGCAGCGTCAAACTTCACTGCCCACAGCTGGGAACAGGGCTCCTCCCTGCCTGCCCAGACAGGAAAACAGGAAGCAGTCACCATCCTGCCAAGAGGTGGGGCTGACAAGTTCCCTTTCCTAGGTGGGCACCTCTCCAGGCCGTCAACCCTTCTGGATGCAGGAGAAGCCCTGGCCGCTGGCCCGTGGTGCTGCCACACCAGGCTACGCCCCACGCTCCACCCAGGCCCCCCGCACACTTGGTCCCGAGGTAGTGGAATTAGTGGGCCCGCAGATGGGGAGCATAAAACGAACCTCATCAGTGCCTTGCGTGCGAGCAACTCTTTCAGAGCCCAAGTGGGGCCGGGGATCTTCTCTCCTGGACCACACGGACACACTCCATCCCTTCCTAAGGAGCAGCACCATCCTTTCGTGAGCCCCACATCACTGGTACCCAAGCCCCATCCCACAAACAGGGGGCATTTGGGAGCCCCTTTCAAGGTAGCAGTTGACAGCTCAGAAGAAACAAGTGTCCTGATCTTAATGTGAAAGGCTGCTTACAGGAGTTCTAAAAGCTGAAATATATATATATTTTTAAAGCTGAAATATTTGAGACCTGGAAGGACCCTCATAAATCTTTTCCAGCCTCCTCATTTTGCAATGAGATGCAGGGGCAGAGCCAGACTTCCTGTTCCTGTACTCATCCTAACATCCCCAGACTTCCTATTCTTGTATTCATCCTAATGTCCCTAGACTTCCTGTTCTTATACTCATCCTAACATCCCCAGACTTCCTGTTCCCACAATCATCCTAAATTCTCTTATGCTCTGCCCCAAACTCCAGCACCTGCACAGAGGCCACTGCCCTTGGCCATGTCCAGGGGCCCAGGACACCAGGCCAGTTTCTCTCCCTTCCTGGTAACCTCTTCTAGCTCAGAAAGATCTGACCTGAAGCAGAATGTCCTAGGAAGTCCAAGACCACAGTTTGGGAATGTTTATCAAGTGTCTGAACTTGATGGAAATTCAAATCATTACCCGCGAGCCTTAATTCTGTTCCTAGCCCCATCAGGCTCTTTCCTAAGTGAACTCTCCAACTGAGCTCTCAGGAGCTGAGTGATGTACTTCCACAGTACCCTGGGTGTCCAGGCCTGGAACACAGGGCAGGCATCTAGTGAGATATAATTATCAGGGAAACTGAAGGAGACAGAGAGGGAACCTCCGAAATGTGCAAAGAAAAGCGTTCTGCAAGCGGAGGCCTGCCTGCGGCCCCAGGCTGCTGTAGATCCTCTGACTGCTGTACATTAACGTGTTTGGCAAACAGGCCCCAGTGCCTGCCACATGCCAGAGCCCGCTAAGACTCAGACCCTGCCCTCAAGAGCTTCCAGTCTTAGGACTTCCCTGCTGGTCTTGCCTGGAGAGTCCCAGGGACGGCGGAGCCTGGTGGGCTGCCGTCTATGGGGCTGCACAGAGTTGGACACGACTGAAGCGACTTAGTAGCAGCAGCTGGTCCAGTAGCTAAGATTCCGCACTCCCAATGCAGGTGGCCCAGGTTCGATCTCTGGTCCAGGAACTAAGATTCCACATGCCAAAACTAAGACTCAGTGCAGCCAAATAAATAAATACTGGGAAAAAAAAAAAGAACTTCCAGTGTGGAAGGGAAGCCAAGATGTGAGCAGAGATGAATGGGAGAGACCTACAGTAGGGAATGGCCCCTGCACACCCAAACCAGATGACAGGAGCTGCCTGGTGGAGGATGCTCTGTAAGTTAAGGCCTGCAGAGGTAGGGATTAGGGACCCTGAAGGCACCACATCCTGCAGGTACCAGGATGTGATCTCTGGGCAGCCAGCACAGGTTTTTGGAAAAAGCGAGTTATACGGGCAATGCTGGGCATTAGGGACAATTCACCAGTCATCAGGCTCTTTGAGGGGGCAGGAAGGAGGGGATTACAAAGATGCAGGCAAGAGGAAATAGGGCAGGGACAGCGAGAAGCCGAGGGAAGGATAGGAGAAACATCACAGAATACAGTGTGGCAGAGCGGGCAAGAGGCAGGGAGGGCTGCGGGCGGATCCTGGGAGATGATGGGAGTCATGGGAGCAGGGCTCAGGTGTCCACAGGCTGGGGAGGCCCAAGTGGAGTTTGGGGCATGAGTGGTTTATCAGGGAGCAGATGTCCAATGGGAAGTGGTCACGGAAGCCAGGAAGTCGGTGTCATGGGGGTGAGAACAGAAACCATCAGATGGAAGTGAGGGCAGAGGAAGTGGACAGGAGGTAAAAGAGAAGTGGGGTGAGGACAGAGACTTGGGGATCCCAAGTTTCCCCAAGGGGAGGAAGACGGACGAGAGCCAGATGGGCCCAGGCAGTGCCACAGGGCTGGCAGTCGGAAAAACCAGGCTCGCGGGCTGATCTTCCTGGCTTTGAGTCCCAGCTCTGTGATTTACTCACTTCAGAGCCTTGAGCTGCTTATTAAGCCTCTCAACCTCAACTGCCTCATCTATAAAACAGGGTGGGGTCCTGGTGGCTCAGACAGTAAAGAATCTGCCTGCAATGCAGAAGACCCAGGTTTGACCCCCAGGTTGGGAAGATTCCCCTGGAGAACGGAATGGGAACCACTCCAGTATTCTTACCTGGAGAATTTCATGGACAGAGGAGCCTGGCAGACTATAGTCCATGGGGCCGCAAAAGAGTCAAACGTGACTGAGTGACTAACACTTCATAATCTGTAAGTTTTTTGTAACAATTAAAAGGGGAGGTCTGTGCAAAGCCTTTATATTTGCACAGAGTAAGTGTGATCAATGCTGGCTTTTCTCATTAGTATCATTGGGAGGGAACCAGAAGAGAACAAAACCACGGAGCCAAAGAAAGCTCTCAGCATCCTTTCTAGTTTTCAGTACTGACTAAGGGAGCAAGCAGGGGACAGTATGCAGAATTTTTTATGTTAGAAGCCATTTTGGTGTAGCCAGGTCTGAGAACCACTGATCCCTCCAGCCCAACCCTAAAATTGTTCAGCTGGTGAACTGAAGGCTGAGCATCTGCTGAAGATCATGTTCACGATGGCAGATGGTGTAAATGTGGAGAAGAGGCCTTGCCATCTGATTCTGAAGCCCTGGCTGGTCTATTTGCTTGCTGTGTGACCTTGGAAAAGTCACTTGGCCTCTCTGATCCTGAGCTATCAAATAAGATAATGGCTATAAATCACCTAGCAATTCCCTAGGACCCAGCAAGCACTTCACAAATATTTCTTTCTGTCTCCTGGCTCTTCTCATTATATGATTGGTTAGCATCTTTTACTCTGTCGTGGGCTCCATCCAAGAGAGTGTGACTAAGGGTTTGTCCCTTCCTCTGTGTTTCCAGAGCCCCGTGCTCTCTTCTGATCCCAGCACTCAGCTGCACAGAGTGCAGCAGCTCAAACTTCCATGTCTGGTTGAAATACAGGTTCTGATGCAGCAGGTCCTGCCCTGCTACTGGCTCCAGGGCTGCTGGCACCGTGGGTCCTCTGTCCCCCTTGGAGGAGGCCCGCTGTGGCCGGTCCACCTCCCCGCTGACTCACGAGCTCCTCTGGAGCCAGTCTCTTTATCTTACTCATCTCTGCGTCCCCTTCACAGTATGTACTCACTAAGAGGATGTTGAAAAAACAAGCAAACCATGGAGAAAACCATTTGCCAGCTAAGTAAATACAGACAGGACGTTTTGTCTGTGAGTGGCAACCCTCCTGATTCATTCCAGAATCGCCCTCTTGGCTGACATAAGGACAGTGTGGTGGACAGGGCCTGAGACCTAGAACCAGGGCCTAGAACCCCGAGTCTTGGGTTTGAATTCTGACCCTTTCATTCACCAACTGGCAGTCCTGGGCAAGTTACCAAGCTCTCATCCATACAATGAGGGTGATAACACCCGACCACAGTGCAGTCCCAACAGTGCTAAAACTTTATAAACTGTAAAGTGCTCCAGGCTACCTATCATTATTACTGTAGCTTTTTTGAGGGCAAGAACTACTTTTTATGTCCCCAGAGCCTGAAGGGTGCTGATGATGGGCTGAGTGGGGGGCACACCAGGGGTCTCACTGGAGCTGGCAGGGACAGTGATCACATAAAATATAAGGATGATCCCAGGAGAGTTCAGGAGGGAAGGCTTCCTGGAAGAGGCTGACAACCGGTGGGAAAACAAGTCTGGTCTGAGGGTACAGACAGCCGGAGCACAAACCTGATCGGAAGGAAAGCAGGGAACTCAGAGTCCTTGGAGGGGCCGGGCCAGGCCCACCGGCTGAGAGTGCAGAAACAAAGCAGGACCAAGAGGGAACTGGGGGCCATTAAGAAAGAACATCAAGTAATTACAGATGTGCCCTGTGGCCCAGAGCTTAGTTCCCCATCCAGGCCAGGCATATTGGCCAGGGCCAACCCATCACTTTGGACCCGAGACTACCGTCACTTCACCACTAACACCAGGCCCAGGCACATGAGGACAGAAGTTAGAGCGAGACACCGTCCCGCCCTCAGGAAGCTCACAGAGGTGCTGGGGGTCACAGGGAAATGGGGACAGGACAGGGAGCAGGTGCAAGGCACGAGACGTTTGGAGGTGAGAGGAGCCGATTCTGCTCTGTCCACCTTAACTGATGAATCCCATTCACACCCGCCTCCAGACCATACCGCTTCTCTTGGAATGCCCCATCCCTCCTCTCTACCCAGCAAGTGCCGGCTCAGGCTGAAGGATGGGGTTCAGACCTCGGAGGGCTCCCACCAGCTTCGCACCCTGACAGCCTGGACTTGAAGCAATCGCTCCTGGTAACCACTGCATTAACCAGGAACACTTGTGTCCCTCTACTGAACAGTTCATCACAGCCTGCCCCAGTACTTGGCCTTTTTTCTGGTCCCCTCTCCCCCTCAGATTATAGCAATCAATCATCATCACCACAGTGCTCCCCAGTTTACAAAATGCTTCCGTGTATGTCATTTAATTGAGTCTCCCACAATCAACCTGTGAGGTAAGTAGTATCCTTATTTTGCAAAAAGGAACCCGAGGTTAAGAAAAAGTGGAAAACTTGCCTGGGGCCACACAGCCCCTCCATGTGCCCGGCTATCAGACTTCAGCCTCTTCCAGCTCCCATTCCAGTGCTCTGCCCAGTACTGAGCCCACACAGAGCTGTGGTCAAAGGTTGGGACCGCGACATGCTGTGTGACCTTGGGCAAGTTACTTAACTTCTCTGTGCCTCAATTTCCTCCCGGTAAAATGTGGTTGATACTCACCTCATAGGTCCTTGTCAGTATCACCTCACAGCACTTTACTGAGATTAAAGAAGGTGATATAATAAAGTACTCAGAACAGTACCAAACACATAATTAGTTATAATCATCAGTCTGCCTTCACTGATTCTCATGCTCTCTTAACTCGTTAAATTTTTTTTCTAGCTCATGTTTATACGGCTCAGACAGTAAAGGATCTGCCTACAATGAGGGAGACCCAGGTTCGATCCCTGGGTTGGGAAGATCTCCTGGAGAAGGGAATGGCTACCCATTCCAGTATTCTTGCCTGGAGAATTCTGTGGACAGAGGAGCCTGGCAGGCTGCAGTCCATGGGGTCGCAAAGATTCAGACACGACTGAGTGACTAACACACCCATACATTGGATAAGTGGCCATTAAACAATACACATTTTTGCAGACTGACTAAGGTGAGGTTTTAGGATTATTCTCTTTCCTTCATTCTCTTATTCCCCTAATATTTTCAACAACAGAGAAACTCTCTTCTTGATTCATTCTACCTCCTTTACACACACACACACACATACACACACACACACACACACACACACACACACACACACACACACAAGCCACTAGCTCAAATCTGGCCGATTATCAGTATCCCACAGAATGTAAGATCCTGCCTAACACTGACCTAGACTCTCCTTGTTGGGACGTCCCTGGATAGCTAGAGAAACTTTCACAAACCTAATTTCCATCACTATAATGGGTCAAACTCTTATGTGTATTTCTCTATTGCTCCAGTTTTTACTGGAGACTCTAGAAGGAATGAATAACCATTTATTTTCCTTGTCCATTACAAGAAAGATTTACACTGTTTCCTGGAGCAAGAAGCCTTGTGTGCCCAGGCAGTTAGGCGAGGGCATAATGCCCATAGCAGACAAGTATCTTCCTTCCTTTCTGGGGTCCAATCCACAGAATCAGAAAATAAAGCTTAAACCCAGCCAGACCCTGAGAGAGAGAAGTAAAGAGCCTTCTCTCCCATCCCATGTGGGGTTGGATGACCTAGGGAGGGGACACTGCCTACTTTACACCACCTGGACACACCTGCAAAGGGCCAGAGGTGCCTGGAAAAAGAGGAGGAGGAAGTCCCCTGGGTTTTCATGAAATTCTTCCTTCTTTGCAAGATTCCCTACATAGAACACTCAATCAGGACCTCACAGTCTTTATCTAAAACCCCACTGCCCTTCCCTCACACATGGTACTAAGTTTGGGGAGGCGGGGATAGGGAGCAGAACAGAACAGGAGAACCAGCTTCTGGCAGCGGAAGCCCCCTGGATCTTCAAAGGTTCCACTCCAAGAGCAAGAGTGAGCACGAGTCAGGAACAAACCTGCCCATACAACTTTGGCAGTGGGATTAAAAGAAGTGCTGTGCCCTTCAAAATGGATTTTGCATACAAACAAGCCGATGAACACCATAAACATGTCAGCTTTATTCAGTCCAATCAATACACCAGGCATTAAAACTCTGAGGTAAAAATGGATTGTGGCTTTTTGTTGATGACAGTGAGGAATTTTGGCCCCTAGCCCTGCTCAGGCTGGACAAATAGGGCAGGCTGCCTATTAGCTGTCAGGCACATTTGGGGGGATAAAATCAAAACCCCGATTCAGGGTTCTGGGCACCCCAGAACAACTCAACTTGACCAGAATCGGGGCCACTGGTCCAAGAGCCTCAATTTCTGTCCTTGGGCCGGCCCCCTCCTCCAGCCCCCGGTCATCTTTCAAACTCGGCCACACACCGCATTTCCTAAATTCCTTCCTCCCGGCTCAGACCCCTTCAGTCTGGTCCTCCGAGGCCGACAGCTGGGGGGTGGTGTGAGCCAAGCTAGAGGCACAAGGAAGGGGATGCTAGGGATGGGGGGAATGTCAACGCAGTCCTGAAGTGATCGAGTGGAGAGGACAGGGCGCCCCAGCCTTCACATTCCCGACTCAGCGCCCCACTCTCCGCCGCCACAAATGCGACCACCAGTGGCCCCCCCAGGGACCTTCCCCAGCCTAGGGGCACCCCTTCCATTCGTCCTCCTTTCCCCGTTCCTTCCCCTCTCACCGCCCCCGTGACCCCTGCCCTGCCCTGCCCTGCCGGGACCGGCTCCAGTTGGTCGCGCCGCGCGCATCGTGCCAGCTGCTCGGAGCCGCCCTGCCCTCTCCCCCAGGCCAGCCGGGATGCCCCCGGGGTCCCCGACCTTCCCGGATCGCCCTGACACCGCACAGATGCCCCCTTGCTCCGTCCTTCCCTGGGCCTGCAAGATCCCTACTCCCTTCGAGTCCCCTCCAAGACACTGCGGGATGCCCCAGCCGTGCACGACCCGGAGTGTCCCCCCCCCCCCCGCCCCGGTCCTCACCTGAGTCCGCTCAAAGCTCTCCCGCTCCGCCGCCTCCATCCCCGCGCCTACCCCACGCCGGCTCAGCACCTTCGGCAGGGGGTTGGGGACCTGCTTCATGGAGCTGGCCATCCGGTCCATGTTGCCGCGCGGAGCCGAGTCAGGGGCCCTCGGCAGCCCCGGGATCCCCACGGCGCCGCCCGCCCCTCCCTATCCACTGGGATCCGGCGCTAAAGGGAAGGCGCCCGCCTCCCATTGGCTGAGAGCGCTGCTACTCTGCCGAGGCCCCGCCCCCGCCCAGAGGCTTCCCCGTCCGCCCCCGCCCTCTCCAGAGCCCCCGCCCCGGCCCTGCCCTGCCGGGCGCTCCGGACCGTCAGGCGCGCTGGGACGGGCCCGGAGTCCTGTCGGTCACCGGCCTCCACCGCCCCTGGCGGGGGCGGGCCTGACCTGCCCTAGCCCGCCCCTTCTCCGACTCCCAGAGCGCGGCTCTCCAGCCTCTGGCTGCACCCTCGCGTTCGCCACAAGCCGCACTCTCCCAGTCCCCCCACCCCACCCCGGGCGCCGCGAGGTCCCGGCTTGGTTGGTGGGCGGGGGTCAAGCTGGCGGTGAGCTGGGCCTCCCGCAGGGAATCCGGGCCCGCCTGGGACTGGCCTGTTAACTCTTTTCGGGCCGGAGACAAGAGCGCGCGCGATGGACCAGCTCGGCGGCCCGCGTCCCAGGATGCGCTTGCCCTGAGGCCGGGCCTCCGCAGGTTGGCTCAGCGGGTCGCAGACCTGGCCGCCGTGGGTGGCGGCTCCCACCCAGCTCCCACCGCCTTCTCCCTCGTCCTGCCCCTGCCCCGAATCCCTGCCCATGCCTTTTGTAATGTTCACAGACCAGGGAGCGCTGGGCTGGGTCAGTGGAAACTTCTCGACACCTTTCCAAACCTCTCACCCTCTGGATCTGGTCAGGATGTATTCGTTGGTAGAAACCCGTGTGGACATTTTAATATTTATCCCCGGCTCTGGGACACCCCTCCCATCCTGCTCCACCGTCCGCCAAGGTACTGACGACAGGCGTGGGGGGGATGGAGGTGGGTGGAAATAAGATCCTTAGCCGAGATGCTGAAGAAAGTTAAAAGTTTTCTGTTCAAATGCCAATTTTGGTGTTGTAAAAATAAATGCTTTTGCAACTCAAAGTAAAGAAAGGCGTTACTTTTTTTTTTTTTTTGACTAAGAGCTTTTGAAAAAATTCACACATTCAATAGAGAAGCAGAAGAGGGGGTGGGCCTATGTAGGCACTGGGGAGCCTCTGCCGGCTTTGCCAGCTGGCATCGTGTGGATGGGATTCTGGGGGCTACGGGAAGGAAGGGAACCAATAGGGAGACTCTGGCAGTAGGTGAGAGCCCAGGAGGGCCTCCACTAGCAAGCCAGGAGAGAGTTAAATCCTGTGGGAGGTTCTGTGAATCAGTCAGTTCAGTCGCTCAGTCGGGTGGGACTCTTTGAAACCCCATGGACTGCAGCAGGCAAGGCGTCCCTGTCTGTCACCCAGAGCTTAGTCAAACTCAGGTCCATCGAGTTGGTGATGGCATCCAACCGTCTCATTCTCTGTTGTCCCCTTCTCCTCCTGCCTTCAATCTTTTCTGGAATCAGGGTCTTTTCAAATGAATCAGTTCTACGCATCAAGTGGCCAAAGTATTGAAGTTTCAGCTTCAGCATCAGTCCTTCCAATGAATATTCAGGACTGATTTCCTTTAGGATGAACTGGTTGGAGCTCCTTGCAGTCCAAGAGAGTCTCAAGAGTCTTCTCCAACACCACAGTTCAAAAGCATCAATTCTTTGGCACTTCTTTATGGTCCAACTCTCATATCCATACATGACCACTGGAAAAATCATAGCCTTGATTAGACGGACCTTTGTTGGCAAAGTAATGTTTCTGCTTTTTAATATGCTTTCTAGGTTGGTCATAGCTTTTCCTCCAAGGAACAAGCGTCTTTCATTTCATGGCTGCAGTCACCCTCTACAGTGATTTTGGAGCCCAAGAAAATAAAGTCTGTCATTGTTTCCATTGCTTCCCCATCTATTTGCCATGAAGTGATGGGTTCTGTGAATAGGTTTGGACAAAGGGAATGAGGGGGAGGGAGGATGCAGTGTTGGGGGCAGAATTAGAATTTTTTTTTCTTTCTAAGAAATATTCCTTTATTTGATTGTACTGTCTCAGGTGCAGCATGTGGGATCCTTTAGTTTCGGCATGTGGGATCTAGTTCCCCGACGAGGGGTCAAATCAGGGCCCCCTGCATTGGGAGCACTGAGTCTTAGTTACTGAACTAGCAGGGAAGCCCTAGAATTTCTACAGAAGAAGGATTTAAGGGTGGCCTATGATGGAAGGCTCTTCCCTGGGGCTCAGTGGTAAAGAATCCACCAGCCAACGCAGGAAATGTAGGTTCAACCTCTGGGTTGAGAGGATCCGCTGGAGAAGAGAATGGCAACCCACTCCAGTATTCTTGCCTGGGAAATCCCATGGCCAGAGGAGTCTGGCAGGTTACAGTCCATGGGGTCGCAAGAGTCAGACACAACGTGGGGACTGAACCACCTCCATGATGGAGGGATCTGCACCGAGGCTACAGTTGCATCGCAAGCACGCTGGTTTTGCCTTCTCTTAGACTGTGTTTGCAGGGGAGGCCTTGGGAGTGGCACCCCTTGGCTTTCTCTGGGATGAGATTAGCTGTCACCTAGTTTTCCAGGCTTCGCTCTAGTCATGGAGACGAGGCACCTGACAAGAACTGTGGCCTAAGATAGAAGATCAGTCACCGAAGACCCCAACCTCCATCCCTCCCATCCTTTCATTTCCTACTACTGCCTCCCACTGGCCAAACCCAGCTGGAAGAAGAAGGTGATGGGTCAGGTACCGCCCTCCTTCCAGGCTCAGAGCAGAGTGGATATGAGTGGAGGCTAGATCTAGAGCTCCCAACATGGGAAGCGGGTGGAGGGGGCCCTCACCAGAGTGTACCTACCAGGAAAACAGACAGGCTTCATACCAGTGTCACCTCCTTCTGTCCATTCTGCCCACCTTCTGCTCTGGACCCAGCTAAAGAGTGATTTGTGAGCCTTTGCCCAGAGTTTATAGCTTCAGTAAACAGGGGCCCTTTAAACAGGGATTAAGGGATCAGCCTACTTCTTATTAGAATAAACCAGAGTAGGAACTGGGAATTTGTGGTTTGGAGGCACCCTGTGGAGAAAGACTCAAGTGAGTTACCTTCCTCCATGAAACTCAAGAGTGAGTTAAAAATAAGATTTCCCACTTGCGGCAGCAGCAAAACCCTTTGCCAAGGGTTGAGGGAAACCCTCCCCCAGGATGTAGATGATAAGACTCTGCTTGCTGCCTTCAGTTCTTCCAGTCTCTCCAAGCAACGTTGGGACCACTTGTTTTATGTGTTCTGGGGATGCCTGGTTTCCAGATATGGAATCTATCTCTGGGAAACCCATTGTGGGGGTCATATCTGTCTTATTACCTGCCTCCCTGTAACTGATGAAATCTTCCCCACCCCACACCTAGTTTGAATTTGATTTAATACCTTATGGTGATGGTGGTTGTTGATGGTGGTTTAGTTGCTAAGTCATGTTTGACTGTTGCAAGTCCATGCATTGTAGCCTGCCAGGGTCCTCCGTCCATGGGATTCTCCAGGCAAGAATACTGGAGTGGGCTACCATTTCCTTCTCCAAATACCATATAACACATAAGCTGACCACACTACTCCTACAGGATCCTGGAGCCCAAGTATACATATTTTGATAGCTTCAGATCAGATCAGTCGCTCAGTTGTGTCTGACTCTTTGCGACCCCATGAATCGCAGCACGCCAGGCCTCCCTGTCCATCACCAGCTCCCGGAGGTCACTCAGACTCACATCCATCGAGTCAGTGATGCCATCCAGCCATCTCATCCTCTGTCGTCCCCTTCTCCTCCTGCCCCCAATCCCTCCCAGCATCAGAGTCTTCTCCAATGAGTCAACTCTTCACATGAGGTGGCCAAAATACTGGAGTTTCAGCTTTAGCATCATTCCTTCCAAAGAAATCCCAGGGCTGATCTCCTTCAGAATGGACTGGTTGGGTCTCCTTGCAGTCCAAGGGACTCTCAAGAGTCTTCTCCAACACCACAGTTCAAAAGCATCAATTCTTCGGCGCTCAGCCTTCTTCACAGTCCAGCTCTCACATCCATACATGACCACAGGAAAGACCATAGCCTTGACTAGGCAAACCTTTGTTAGCAAAGTAATGTCTCTGCTTTTGAATATGCTATCTAGGTTGGTTATAACGTTCCTTCCAAGGAGTAAGCGTCTTTTAATTTCATGGCTGCAGTCACCATCTGCAGTGATTTTGGAGCCCAGAAAAATAAATTCTGACACTGTTTCCACTGTTTCCCCCTCTATTTCCCATGTAGTGATGGGACCAGATGCCATGATCTTCGTTTTCTGAATGTTGGGCTTTAAGCCAACCTTTTCACTCTCCACTTTCACTTTCATCAAGAGGCTTTTTAGTTCCTCTTCACTTTCTGCCATAAGGGTGGTGTTATCTGCATATCTGAGGTTATTGCGATTTCTCCCAGCAATCTTGATTCCAACTTGTGTTTCTTCCAGTCCAGCGTTTCTCATGATGTACTCTGCATAGAAGTTAAATAAACAGGGTGACAATATACAGCCTTGATGGACTCCTTTTCCTATTTGGAACCAGTCTGTTGTTCCATGTCTAGTTCTAACTGTTGCTTCCTGACCTGCATACAAATTTCTCAAGAGGCAGATCAGGTGATCTGGTATTCCCATCTCTTTCAGAATTTTCCACAGTTTATTATGATCTACACAGTCAAAGGCTTTGGCATAGTCAATAAAGCAGAAATAGATGTTTTTCCGGAACTCTCTTGCTTTTTCCATGATCTAGCGGATGTTGGCAATTTGATCTCTGGTTCCTCTGCCTTTTCTAAAACCAGCTTGAACATCAGGAAGTTCACAGTTCACATACTGCTGAAGCCTGGCTTGGAGAATTTTGAGCATTACTTTACTAGCGTGTGAGATGAGTGCAATTGTGCGGTAGTTTGAGCATTCTTTGGCATTGCCCCTCTTTGGGATTGGGATGAAAACTGATCAACATTCAGTTCAGTTCAGTTCAGTCGCTCAGTCATGTACGACTCTTTGCGACCCTATGAATTGCAGCACGCCAGGCCTCCCTGTCCATCACCAACTCCCAGAGGTCACTCAGACTCACATCCATTGAGTCAGTGATGCCATCCAGCCATCTCATCCTCTGTCGTCCCCTTCTCCTCCTGCCCCCAATCCCTCCCAGCATCAGAGTCTTCTCCAATGAGTCAACTCTTCGCATGAGGTGGCCAAAGGACTGGAGTTTCAGCTTTAACATCATTCTTTCCAAAGAAATCCCAGGGCTGATCTCCTTCAGAATGGACTGGTTGGATCTCCTTGCAGTCCAAGGGACTCTCAAGAGTCTTCTCCAACACCACAGTTCAAAAGCATCAATTCTTCAGCACTCAGCTTTCTTCACAGTCCAACTCTCACATCCATACATGACCACTGAAAAAACCATAGCCTTGACTAGATGGACCTTTGTTGGCAAAGTAATGTCTCTGCTTTTGAATATGCTATCTAGGTTGGTCATAACTTTCCTTCCAAGGAGTGTCTTTTAATTCATGGCTGCAGTCACCATCTGCAGTGATTTTGGAGCCCCTCAAAAATGAAGTCTGACACTGTTTCCACTGTTTCCCCATCTATTTGCCATGAAGTGATAGGACCAGATGCCATGATCTTCGTTTTCTGAATGTTGAGCTTTAAGCCAACTTTTTAACTCTCTACTTTCACTTTCATCAAGAGGCTTTTTAGTTCCTCTTCACTTTCTGCCTTAAGGGTGGTGTCATCTGCATATCTGAGGTTATTGATATTTCTCCCGGCTTGATTTCAGCTTGTGCTTCTTCCAGTCCAGCGTTTCTCATGATGTACTCTGCATAGAAATTAAATAAACAGGGTGACAATATACAGCCTTGACAGACTCCTTTTCCTATTTGGAACCAGTCTGTTGTTCCATGTCTAGTTCTAACTGTTGCTTCCTGACCTGCATACAAATTTCTCAAGAGGCAGATCAGGTGGTCTAGTATTCCCCATCTCTTTCAGAATTGTCCACAGTTTATTGTGATCTACACAGTCAAAGGCTTTGGCATAGCCAATAAAGCAGAAATAGATATTTTTCTGGAACTCTCTTGCTTTTTCCATGATGCTTTACTGCTGCTGCTGCTGCTGCTAAGTCGCTTCAGTCGTGTCCGACTCTGTGCGACCCCATAGACAGAAGCTTTACTATACAGATGCTAAATTGCAGCATGTTGAGAAGTGAATTAAAGACAAGCAGGAGAAGCTGTCACTATGCTCTATGGCACTAATCCAAATCATGTGTCAGGAAAAGCGAGGGTGGAGAAATGGGAGGAGCAGAAAAATGGAAAGAGGAGGAGGGGCACAGGGCTGCAGAGAGGCGAGCTGCTACGAGGGAACACACAGTGGGGCCCAAGGCCGTGAGAGAGAAGACAGGTGGAAGACATTCAGGTTGTGCCTAGAGAGGAGTGAGATTGGGAGAGGATTTCTGTGGGGCTTTCGGGGTCAGTCAAGATTCAAAATCTTGGGCGAGAGGATCTGAGCTCAGGCCAGGCTGAGTAGGACAGCTAGAGGAAGGGTTTCAAAGGTGTACCTTTGACAATTTTCTGTCTTGATGGGCAGGTCCTTCGGTTTACCCTCTCTGAGGCTGTCCCTATCGAGGGAGGGGTGCTGTGGGGAAGGGAAAAGGACCCAGGTACAAGAGGTGTCTGCTACTTCGACTTAGGGAACCGGATTCTTAACACAAGAAGGAAGAGTCCCGATATAAGTGGCTGGTGAGCATCAAGAGCGAGCTCCTTGCTTTCTCGATGGCTGTAGGGTGGGAGGTTGTCCTCTCTTAGAGGAGTTTCCAGCATCCTTGGCAGACAAAGAAGGAGATGGTGGGTCTGGAACGTTCCCAGCGACCATGCATCAGGTGGCTGGTCATGTCTTCCTTAGACAGTGAGCTCGCGCAGCTGGGGAAAGCAAAGGCTTTGGGATCGGCCCTACCCCGGGCCAAGTGCCAGACCCACTTGCTAACCATGTACTCATCACTTAACCTCTTTGACCTTCAACTTCCTCATCTGTAAAATAAGGATTTAACTAATTCCTGCCACGGCAAACTGTTAGGTCCAAGGAAATAATACTGGAATTATCTTTCTTTTTCTTTAAATTTAAAAAAATTTGTTATCGAAGTTATGATGCTTAGAGTTTTAAAAATCAAAGAGAATAAACCAAAAGAGTCAGCCTCCTTCTCTCTCCTCCTTTTCCATTCCTCCCTCTCATCGCGTCTCCTCCCTTCCCTTCCTTCCCTCTCCCCTTCTCTCCTGCCCTTCCTGATCACTGTGGGGCGGGAGGTTCTGACCTCTCTTCAAGGATCTTCAGGCATCAGCGAAGGAGACATTGGGTCTGAAATCTTCCCTTGGGACTACCCTTCCTAGGTCAACTAACTCTTAGAGGCGGCAACTTCCCTGGAGTGTATCTTTCATATGCAAAGCCCACCCCCTACCCCGGGATTCACACCTTAACTCCTCCTTTATGGAGCTCTTATTCCAGGGGGCAACCCACCTTCCATAATCAGCCCCCGGGCCGGTACCAGACAACTAGGGGTGTCCTACACCCCAGAACCCGCTGAAGTTATCCAAAGGAGCCAACCCTAAGCCTGCTGACCCTGCGTCGCCCATTAAAACCACAACAAAGGCTCTCATAGTTTCCTTTCTCACTCTGTCTCCTGATCCACCCTGTGTGGTTCTGTGTGGGGTGACACAACCCTGCTCTTGGGATCTGTGAGTATAACAAACTACCTTTTCAATGGCAGTCATCTCCCAATCTGGCGGCCTCACCGCACCTGAGTAATAATAAAACCTGCATTTTATTTATTTTTTGTTTAAATAAATATTTTGCACGTCTTAGTTGTAGCATGTGGGATCAAGTTCTTCCACCAGCGATGAACCCAGGCCCCCGGTACTGGGAGCATGGAGTCTTAGCCACTGGACCACCAGGGAAGTCTCAAAACCTACATTTTAAAATATTTATGATTCCAGCTCACTGTCACTTGTGCCAACGTTACTCCTGTCTTAATTCCTGGTGATTTCCATTTGCACGCAAATCATCTGTCCACATCACAGTTCATCCATCACCACTTGATGGCCGGTGATTTCTGGATTGAAGGAACGCCCAGCACACACACACACAGACATACACACACACAAATCCTTATCAACAACCCCACCTCTGGACTGTAAGACTCCTCCACCCCCAACCCCACTCCAGATCGGGACACACAGTTTTGAGGGCATTAGCCAGCTGTGGCCCCCTTTGCCTGGCAAAGGAATAAAGCTATTCTTTTCCACTGATACTTCACCCCAAACTCTTTCATAACCAGTGTACATTAAGTGTCAAGGTCTTCACAATAAGTCACAGACCCTACATGCTTTGACCCCATTATCTCTGATTCACCTGCTATTCTTCATTTCATTCACTTCTCATTCTTTAGACTGTGTCCTCTACCAAAGCCAGGCACACTTCTACCTCAGGCCCTTTGCACTGCCTACTGTCACTCCCTGGAATATTATTCCTTCAGACACCTGCAGGGCTCATGCCCTCGCCTCCTACAAGTCTTTGCTCAGAGGTCACCTTCTCAATGAGGCTCTTCTTGAGCATCTCCTACCATTTCTATTTCTTTCAGAGCTCTTTCCTTTTTTTTTTTTTTTTTGGCCCACACCACAGGGCTTATGAGATTTAGTTCCCAGACCAGGGATAGAACTTGAACCCTCTGCAGTGAAAGCTCAGAGTCCTGACCACTGGCGTGCATGCATGCTAAGTCGCTTCAGTCTTGTCTTTTTGCAGCCTTATGAACTGTAGCCCGCCTGGTTCATCTGTCCATGGAATTCTCCAGGCAAGAATACTGGAGTGGGTTGCCATGCCCTCCTCCAGGGGATTTTCCCGACCCAGGGATCCAACCCTTGACTCTTACATCTCCTGCTTTGTAAGTCCAGTTCTTTATCACTAGTGGGCCTGGGAGGCCCCCTAACCGCTGGACCGCCATGGACTTTCCAAAGTTCTTACCTTCTAACACACTATCTAGTTTACTTATTTATTATGTTTATTCTTTTATCACGTATCTGCACTCTCCCCCGACCCTGCCCGGAAATGTGAAGTCAGAGATTTTTCTCTTTCATGGCTATCTCCTCGCTTCTATTAGAAGAGGCTTTGCCTAGTATACATGCTCCATAAATATTTACTTAATGAACAGAACATTAGCCCCTGAGACTATCTTGTCCAACCTTCTCACTGTAACAATAATAAAGACCACAGAAGAAGCCGCTGCAGCAACCGCCCAGAGTTAATCACTGACTACAGAGCCGGCACTGCGCTCTCAGCTTTTTAATGCAGTTCCCTCATTTAAACCTCAGGGCGACCCCTGGAGCTTGGTATCACTATAATCTCCACTTTGCCGGTAAGGAAACCGGGGTTAATGATCGAGTTCAGGTTCAGGAACTTATCTTAGATCCCCAAAGCGATAAGTGGTGGCCCTGGGCTCCCAGCCCAGGCAGCTGGAGTCTCTCAGCCTCCCCGCCCCCCCATCCCCGCCCCCTGCAATGTTCCGATCGATCACGTGCAAAACGTCCCCTAACGAGGAAACTGCTTCACACGTGGGAGGGTCCAGGAACCTGCTCAGTGCAGATGCTCTAATTCAAGCACCTTGAATTTGTTGGGGTTGATGGGTGGGGAGAGGGAGGGGAGGGAGAGGCCCGACGGATGGGCGCGGTGGGGGCTGAGTGCTGCCTCTACGCCCGTGCCTTCTCTGCTCTAATGCACTTGGTGGAAGCTAGACAGCCCCAAGAGAGCCTTAATGGACCCGCAGAGTCACAGCTTCAGCTGAAACACCGGACTAATAATGGAGGAGGCAAGGTCATTAAGGACCAGAGCAGGGAGATGGACACGCTGTGATTGGCTTCTAAGGATCCAAGCCCATTCCGGCCAATCCTCGGCTCCTGTCTCTACACCCACAGCTTCTCTCTCCTCTGTGTCTAGGTACCAATGTCTGCTGAGACCCTCATCCATCTATACGTCTGAAACTCCTGGCAGGAGTCCGCCTCACCTGGGTTCCTTATGCCCCAGCCTGTGTCCCAGCTGACCCCAGGTATTGGAATTTGGGTGTGGCGCTTGGGCAGGATTCATTTAAGAAAAGCTTCCCTGTGATTCTAAGATGCTCCTGTCTCTTCTGTGTCCCCTGAGAGCCATTGCTGTGGAGTTCTGCTGTTTTATTCCTTCCTTTCTTCATCCAGTACACTGGTATTAATAATTTACTATGTGTCAGACATTAGCCCAGGCACGATATCAAAGATGTATTAGATAATTCATAGAGGTAGTATAACAGATGCAGGCAATTTTAGAGTAGAATCAAAGCATGTGAGCCCAAGAGAGTACGAAAGCCTCTGGATTTGAGCCCTGGGTAATTCAGGAGTTTCTTTCTCCCATCTCTCCTGTCCTGCCTCCATGAGGCCCTCAGCCTTTCTCAATATGGACTCTACAGCAGCCTCCCACAACTTTTTTAAAAAGCTGTTTTTCATTGTGGTTAAAATATAGTAACACAAAGTATATCCTTTTCACCATTTTTAAAGTATACAACTCAGTGATGTTAAGTACATTTGCAGTGTCGCACAACCACCACCTCTATCCGTTGCCAGAACTTTTCTATCAAGTCAAATAGAAACTCCGAATCCACTAAATAATAACTCACCACCCTCCTTCCTGGTCCCCAGTAACCTCTCCGCTCCACCTCTATCCATTGCCAGAACTTTTCTATCAAGTCAAATAGAAACTCCAAATCCACTAAATAATAACTCACCACCCTCCTTCCTGGTCCCCAGTAACCTCTCCACTTCTCTCCGTCTCTATGAATTTGCCTCTTCTAGGTACCTCATGTAAGTGGGCCATACAATATGTATCCTTTTGTATCTGGCTTCTTTCATTTGACATAATGTTCTCAAGGTTCACCCATGTAGCATGTATCAGCTTGTGCTCCTTGTAAGGCTGAATAATATTCTATTGTATATATACTTCACATCTGGGGTATCCATTTGTTGGTTGATGGCCATCTGGGTCATTTCCACCTTTTGGCCGCTGTGAAAGCTGTTGTTAGGAACATGGATACATCCCTGCTTTTGATGGTGTTCCCAGCCTGTTCTCCATACAAATGTCAGACATACTTCCCTAAAAAACAGATTTGATTCATTTCAATATTCTTGATCCATAAAGGTGCCTGTTTCTCAGATTCTCTTTTGAACCAGCCATAACATTTTCCTGGTTCCCTCATGATAAGTAAAATGAAATCTTTACCAAGTGTTCTTTTTCATGCCTGTATGAAGTCATGGTTTTGCCTTTTCTGAAAATGATCTCTCAGTAGTATACTTTAGAGATGAGGAAAGCGGTTCAGAGAGGTTAACAAACTTGCCCAAAGTCACCCAGCTAACAACTGGCAGAGGTGGGAATTCCGATCCCTTCTGTGTTCTTTCCACTGCAGTCTGCAAAGCTCAGGACATGGCAGAGAGTAGGATTAATTCACTGTCAGGATTGAGGAAAGCTGGTGTTCATGCTGGGTCTTGGCAAGCAGAGACGAGTACATGCAGAAATTTCGGGAGCTGGGAAGGGGAGGGTGTGTTTGGAGAAGGCACACAGCACCACAGGGAAGGTTGCAGGGGAGCTGAAGGCATGGGTTATTGAATTCAAACTCTGCCACTTGCCCTACTAATAAATGTTTGGAGGCTGCTGTTGTTCAGTCGCTAAGTCAGGTCCAGCTCTTTGTGACCCCATGAACTGCAGCATGCCCAGCTTCCCCGTCCTTCACCATCTCCCGGAGTTTACTCAAACTCATGTCCGTTGGAGCCATAGATATTATTTTTTAATCTCTGAATTAGAGGAAAAAATTTCCTAACAATGTTGTAAAGAATAAAAGCAATCATGAGGATGTAGGAAGACTTTATCAGTTTTTATGCAAATGAAAGGGATTATTATAAATGAAAAAAAAAAAAAAACCTAAATTAGAAATTAACAGCCCCCAAAGATGGAGTTCTCTTGTGGTTCAGCTGATAAAGAATTTGCCTGCAATGCGGGAGACCTGGGTTTGATTCCTGGGTTGAGAAGATCTCCTGGAGAAGGGAAAGGCTACCCACTCCAGTATTCTGGCCTGGAGAACTCCATGGACTGTATAGTCCATGGGGTTGCGAAGAGTCGGACACGACTGAGCAACTTTCAGAAAGATGGAGTGACTGAGCTCAAACCTCGTATAAAACTTGGGATTTTGAGATTTAAAGGTCCAAAGCTGAAGGGGTCCTGAGAAGTCTTTCTGGAAATCTCTGTGGGGGCATCAGCCACGTGGATCTCCAGGGTCCTACATGAGCATGCTCCTTTTTAAAAATGTATTTTATTTTTGGCTGCGCTGGATCTCTGTTGCTGCACACGGGCTGTCTCTAGTTGCAGCAAGCAGCAGCTACTCTCTAGTGTCGTGGGAGCTTCTCATTGCAGTGGCTCCTCTTGCTGTGGAGCACGTGTTCTAGGGGCAGGCTCGGTAGTTGTGGGCATGAGCTTAGTTGCCCAGCATCATGTGGGATAATCCCAGACTAGGAATAGAATCTATGTCCCCTGCATTGGCAAGCGAATTTCTAACCCCTGGACCACCAGGGAAGTCTGTATGCTCCTTTTTTAACCAAATGGAATTGGAGACCGAGTGACTTACTGCTGACCTCCAGGGCTCAGCAGGGAAGGACAAGTGTCTCAGGAGATTCCCATCAACCTGGAATGAGTCTGAGGGGCTCTGGAGAGCCAGTGACTGTGAGACAGAGCAAGAACACCAGCTCCTGGCAGTCGCTTTGGGAGCATATCCTACCCCAATAGCCCCAGATTTCTCTCAAGGAACCAATGCTATGCTAAGTCGCTTCAGTCGTGTCCGACTCTGTGCGACCCCATAGACGGAAGCTCACCAGGCTCCCCCGTCCCTGGGATTCTCCAGGCAAGAATACTGGAGTGGGTTGCCATTTCCTTCTCCAATGCATGAAAGTGAAAAGTGAAAGTGAAGTCGCTCAGTCGTGTCAGACTCTTAGCGACCCCATGGACTGGAGCCTACCAGGATCCTCTGTCCATGGGATTTTCCAGGCAAAAGTACTGGGGTGGGGTGCCATTGCCTTCAAGGAACCAAGAGATCTGTTTATTCCAGAATTCTTCAGTCGCTCAGTCATGTCTGACTCTTTGTGGCCCCATGGACTGCAGCACACCAGGCTTCCCTGTCTTTCACTCTCTCCCGGAGTTTACTCAAACTCATGTCTGCTGAGTTGTTGATGCCATCCAACCATCTCATCCTCTGTCGCCCCCTTCTCCTGCCCTCAATTTTTCCTAGCATCAGGGTCTTTTCCAGTGAGTCAGCTTTTCGCATCAGGTCCTTCAATTTCAGCATCAGTCCTTCTAATGAATATTCCCTTATTAATTAAAGAGTAAAGGAATTTTCTGATGCTCTGCACTGAGGACCAATATTTTTCAATTCTGTAGCTGATCAGCAGAGTCATATTTTTGTAAGCAGGATGAGGAAGTGGACAAAACCACAGGACGTGGATGTGGAGGAACTGGTGTTAGCTGACGATGCACGACTATGGGCAGAAGTGTGACCTTGACCCTACTACCTCTGCTTCCTTGAAAATGGAAATCATTTTCTTCTTCTTCACCTTGCCAGATTGAGGAATACTCTTGATGTGTTTTATAAATGATAAGGCAATAGATACATCAGTGTTAGGTATTTGACAACTCTTATCTCATGCTGCTGCTGCTTCTGCTGCTAAGTCGCTTTAGTCGTGTCCGACTCTGTGCGACCGCACAGATGGCAGCCCACCAGGCTCCCCCATCCCTGGGATTCTCCAGGCAATAACACTGGATTGGGTTGCCATTTGCTTTTCCAACGCATGAAAGTGAAAATTGAAAGTGAAGTCACTCAGTTGTGCCTGACTCTTAGCGACCCCATGGACTGCAGCCTACCAGGCTCCTCCGTCCATGGGATTTTCCAGGCAAGAGTACTATTAGGGTCCAATTCCTTTCAAATTATTACAGGAGAATTAATGCTATTGTTCATAATTCCTTTACCAAATCTAGAAAAAAGAAACTTCGGTGCTCAAGCAGATAAACAGCCCACCCAGGCAAAGGACTATTTTAAAAACAAGTGGCCAGGTCTAAAGATACAAGATATCCTCCTGAAGTCTTTGTGCAATTTGAAGCTCTGATACTAGTAGAAGTATAAATGCTACAAACTCATAAAACATCACCTGAGAGTTCACTTGAACCTCTTCCAAATTCATTAAGTTTTGCAAATATTAAACATCAAGCTCTTATGGCACTGTACAAATGTCACCGTAAATACTTGCTGTCATGTCAGTTCTCCACTAGACCATGAACTCCTAGGAAAGTCTTTGCCACTTTTATTTGCCATCCCTCCCCCAACCCAGTGTCCCCAGCATCTAGCAGAGTGTCTAACACAGAGTGGGTGAGAATCAATGGTTGTTTAAAGAATGGGAAGAACCAAGTGCATCATGGACAAAAATGTTTATTCTTACAACTGTGTCTCCCTTACCAAATCTGCCCATTTTTCTGCACCCAGCCCCAGTCTTCTTCATAAAGCCTTGCACAGCTAGATCTGCACCTGCTAACTTCTTTTTTTTAGCATCTATTCCAGTCTTCTGATTTTATGAATGAAGAAACCGAGCCCAAGGAGATCGTGTCTCCAGCCAGGCTCACACAGGTCCCTTATCTTGTGCTTGCTAAGTTATTCAGTCGTGTCAGACTCTCTGCAACCCTATGGACCATAGCTCTCCAGGCTCCTCTGTCCATGCCATTCTCCAGACAAGAATGTTGGAGTGGGTTACCATGCCCTCCACCAGGGAAGCTTCCTGACCCAGGGATCGAATCCACATCTCTTATGTCTCCTGTGTTGGCAGGTAGGTTCTTTACCACTAGTGCCACCTGGGAAGCCCCCTTTATTTTGTAGAGGGTCTTAATTGCTTTGTGTATATTTCATTGCTCCCCTCTCCCCAAGACCCTCAATCCCTGAACTTTACCCTCTGAAAATTTAACTGTCTTCCTTTTTCTCCTGGCTCTCCTCTGCCTTCCTCTTTAGCTGCCTGCATGTAATCCAGGATCTCAGGTAGATCCTCAGTAAAGACTCAGAGAATGGACTTCTCTGCAGATTGTCCCCTTGTCCAGGGAGAGGGAACAAGAGTCCTTTTCAGATGGTAAGTGACGGTTGCCATCTGCTGGTAGATGTGTGGAACTACAGACAAAAGTGTGTGGGGGGGGGGGGTGGGGGGGTTTCCCTTCGTTTCTTGTATTTGGACTTCCCTGGTGGCTCAGACCCTAAAGAATCTGCCTGCAAAATTGGAGACTGGGGTTCAATCCCTGGGTCAGGAAGATCCCCCGGAAAAGGGAATGGCACCCCACTCCAGTATTCTTGCCTGGGAAATCCCATGGACAGAGGAGCCCGCAGGCTACAGTCCATGGGGTCGCAAAGAATCGGACACGACTGAGCAATGAACGAGATGCTTGTGGGATCAACTTAGTTCCCTATCAGAGACTGAACACAAGCCCTCAGTAGTGAAAGCATGGGGAATCCTAACCCCTGGACCGCCAGGGAATTCCACAAAACTCTGTCTTTCTACTAGACCCATCAACATGACCTTGGTCTTGCAGGCTTGCATGTATATATACCACTCTACTGGAGCCTGGGCAAAGAACGTCTGGGAGCATTTTGGCATGGTCCACAAATGTTTTAGAAGTCCCTCATTTCTGCAAAGGTATTTATACTTAACTCCTGACCTCCAGGAGCCTACAGTCTGGTAGAAATCCAAGAGCATTATTAAATATATTACAATTGTAGGGATATTGCCAGTGGTCCAGTGGTTAAGACTTCACCTTCCAGTGCAGGTGGTGTGGGTTTGATTCCTGGTTGGGGAGCTAAGATCCCACAAACCTCGTGGTCAAAAAATCCAAAACGTAAAACAGAAGCAGTATTTTAACAAATTCAATAAATACTTTAAAAATGGCCTATATATAAAAAAAAAACTTAAAAAAAATTATGATTGTTAAGGAGTACCATAGAAAATGAACAAAAGATGCCAGCATCCTCCCAAGGCTCAAGGGGTCTGCTAACTGTTTGGGAGGGGGCTTCCCAGGTGGCTCAGCAGAGAAGAAACTGCCTGCAATGCAGGAGCTTCAGGAGACACGGGTTTGATTCCTGGGTCGGTGCCGGGGACCAGCCCCAGTGGATCCAGGGAATTCGAAGCGGAGACGGCGTCGCGGGGGTCAGGAAACGATTAATTAGGCGTTAATTAAAGATATAAAGAGTAATAAAAATGAGGATAGCTCAGTGAGGAAATTCAGTGAAGAAAAGCGGATGAAATAAGGATAGCTCAGTGAGAACATTTAGTGGAGAAAAGAGGCTGAATAATTCAGCCAGAAGGTAAGAGAAAGAACAACATGGGGAGACCAAGTTTCGGTGAACAAGGCCCCGCACTTTATTTTTCAAAGTAGTTTTTATACTTTAAGTTATGCATAGAGGATAATGGGGGAAGGGGTAGAGTCCTGCAGTAAGCCAGGTTTTCTTCCTGCAAACTTATCATATGCAAAAGTTTAGGTGATTTGCATCATCTTCTGGCCCAGAGACCTGTTAACATTTTAAGACCCTTTCTTCAGAAAACTTACTTTTCTCTAAAGGTGATTAGTCAGGCGCCACCCTCCAAAAGTATTGGAGTTGCATTTCTATAGGGCAAAGGTGTGGTGAGTTGTAATAAGAAAAAGAATTAACTCAAGGGTCCAAGGTTACAAACATTAAAGCTACTACTTACATTTCTATAAAACAATTATATCAATCAATACACTGCCAAGGACACAGTAGGTAAGGGACATGGAGACTTAGCAGCAAACATTGGCCCAACAAGTGAAAAACCCTTCACCAATACAATTTCTAATTAATCTTTTAACTGCTCAAAGGAATCTGTATTTAGACAGTTTAGAACATCTCATGCCTCTCACAGTTGGGAGGCTCTGAACAATCATATGCTGCCGGAAAAACCTGTTCAGGCAGGCTAGAGGATTTCCAAAAGAGTTTGTAGGTTGAAACACTGTCACACCCAGGAATTATTAACTGGAGCTGTAAATTAACTCTTTTTTCAGAGAGAGATAGTGGGGGACAGCCCCCCGTAAAGTCAGAGATGTAGGTGAGAGCACAAAGCAGAAAGCTGGCAGACTCTGGTTTTGGGGGTAGATGCTTGAGAATTTCCAGGGGGCTCCTGAGGCTCGATCCTGCCTTTGCGTGTGCGGAGCCTCCTTCCTCTTGACCTTTGTCATAGGCGGAGCTCACTCCCCGCAGGTCGGGAAGATCCCCTGGAGGAGAGTGTGGCAACTTCCTTCAGTATTCTTGCCAGGAAAATCTTGTGGACAGAGGAGCCTGGTGGGCTACAGTCCATGGGATTTTGAAGAGTCAGACACAATGAAGCAAGCACACACTGTCTGGGGGCATGGAGCAAAATCACCAAGAGCTCATGGAAAACCTCAGTGTTCTCAGCAAATGGGAGAAGCATTTTGACCTTCGGGGGGATCTTGTTTAGCAGATAGAATTTTGGCAGGAAGGGACTGGAACTGGAGAGGGGATGTTCTGGTGGAGGAAATAGCTTTCAGGAGATGGAGGAAATGACCACTTGTTGGCCTGAAGTGAACTAGGGATTGTCTCACTTTATTCAGGAAAGCACCGAGTGGCCCAGTGTGTTTGCTTGGGTAAGTCAGCTGGAAAAGTAGCCTGCAGCCCGGCTCAGTGAAGCTAACGCTGTCAGTGCCCTGCACATAAGCCCTCGGGCCTCACCTTGGTATCCCAGGCCGCCAGTATCTGCGTCTCTTTGAGGGCTCTCTCTGATGACTCACTGTGGCTTCATACACAGCAGATAGGATGCGTATGCCTCCTGGATGCCAGCATCTATTAGCCTCTGACTGACTGGAATTGGTTTATAAATGGCCTTGCTCTCTTCCCCTTGTGTCAGGTTAACTCTGAGACACCTGCTGTTCAATCATTGCCTCCCAGAGGTCCCCAACAAGACTAAGCTCAGTTGACCAGAGTGACAACTTGCCTAATCAGATCAGATCAGATCAGTCGCTCAGTCGTGTCCGACTCTGCGACCCCATGAATTGCAGCACGCCAGGCCTCCCTGTCCATCACCAGCTCCCGGAGGTAACTCAGACTCACATCCATCAAGTCAGTGATGCCATCCAGCCATCCCATCCTCTGTCATCCCCTTCTCCTCTTACCCTCAATCCCTCCCAGCATCAGAGTCTTCTCCCATGAGTCAACTCTTCGCATGAGGTGGCCAAAATACTGGAGTTTCAGCTTTAGCATCATTCCTTCCACGGAAATCCCAGGGCTGATCTCCTTCAGAATGGACTGGTTGGATCTCCTTGCAGTCCAAGGGACTCTCAAAGAGTCTTCTCCAACACCACAGTTCAAAAGCATCAATTCTTCGGCGCTCAGCCTTCTTCACAGTCCAGCTCTCTTCACAGTCCAGCTCTCACATCCATACATGGCCACAGGAAAAACCATAGCCTTGACTAGGCGAACCTTTGTTGGCAAAGTAATGTCTCTGCTTTTGAATATGCGATCTAGGTTGGTCATAACTTTTTTCTAAGGAGTAAGCATCTTTTAATTTCATGGCTGCAGTCACCATCTGTAGTGATTTTGGAGCCCAGAAAAATAAAGTCTGACACTGTTTCTACTGTTTCCCCATCTATTTCCCTTATTCTTTGCCTTCCCTTTCTGTCTCACTTCCCCATTTCTTACTGGTATCTCCTCTGATCACTTCCAAAATATATTATGTACACTCAGTTTTTATTTTTGGCTGCATGGGGTCTGTGCTGCTGTGCTCAGACTTTCTCTAGTTGCCGTGCTCGGGCTTCTTGTTGCAGAGGCTTCTCCTGTTGCAGTGCTCAGACTCTGGAGTGCGGGCTCAGCAGCTGTGGTGCACTGGCTCAGTTGCCCAACGGCATCTTCCCGGACCAGGGTTCAAACTCGTGTCCCTCCCACTGGTAGGTGGATTCCTAATCACTGGACCTCCAGGGAAGTCCTACACTCAGATTTTTTAAAATCTCAAGGCCTGTTTCCGGTGAAAGTAAATCTAAAACATCATGGAAGACCTGGGATGCTAAGACTGGACTTCCAGCAGAAAGTGCTTCCTTCATACTAAGTCATAATGTGTGTGTGTTAGTCGCTCAGTTGTGTCCCACTTTTTGTAACCCCATGGACTGTAGCTCGCCAGGCTCCTCTGTCCATGGAATTCTCCAAGCAAGAATATTGGAGTGGGTTGCCATTCCCTTCTCCAGGGGATCTTCCCGACCCAGGGCTCAAACCCAGGTCTCCTGCATGGCAAGCAGATGCTTTACCATCTGAGCCACCAGGGAAGCCCCAAAGTCACAATATAAATGTTGGTTATTCTGACAATTCTTATCTCACTGTACAGTACAAATTGCACCATGATGATTTGTTGGCGTGTCACTTCTCCCGTTAGATCCTGAACGTTATTTGCAGATGGTGTCTTATAAATACCATCCTTCTGACATTTTCTCTTGTGGTATGGGGATCTCCCAGCCAATCTGCTCCTAGCTGGTACATATTGCTATGTGTGTGAGTGTGTGCTAAGTCACTTCAGTTGTGTCTGACTCTTTGCAATCTCATGGACTGTAGCCCGCCAGGCTCCTCTGTCTGTGGAATTCTCCAGGCAAGAATACTGGAGTGGGTAGCTCTTTGCTTCTCTAGGGGATCTTCCCAACCCAGGAACTAAATCCAGGTCTCCTGTATTGCATGCAGATTCTGACCCACCAGGGAAGCCCAAGCCTTATGGAATGCTGTGTTTTTACATCTACTATTACTCACAGATTTCCAAGATTCCTTCTTTTACCTTTTCCTCTCTGTTTAAAGAACTTCCTTCAGCCAGGTTTTTAAGGCCAAGCCAAGACTTTCATCCCCACCCAGGTAATTAGATATCACTCCCTACTATAAATGGATTACATGTACCATTCAAAAGACAAAGATTGGGCAGAATAAAAAAATTTTTTTTTGGCTGTACCACGTGGTTTTCGAGATCTTAGCACTTGGACCAGACATTGAACCCAGCCCATGGCGATGAAATCACTGAGTCCTAACCACTGAACAACCAGGGAACTCCCGAGAATAGATGTTTTTATAATAACCGAAACATATACTGTCTATAGGAAATTCAACTCAAATATAATAATACTGGTATGTGAAAAGTAAAGGGATGGGGAAAAGATGTAGCATGCAAATATTAATCAAAAGATAGCAGCCAGGTCTATATTTAACATCAGATAAAGTAGACTTCAGGGCGGAAAAATTACCAGAGACAGAGAGAGGCATTAGATAATAATTAAAAAGTCAATCCACCAAGAAGGAGGAGCAGTCCTAAACAGCAGTTCTGCAGAATGTATGCACCAAGTAACAGAGCTGCCAAACATATGAAGCAAAACCTGATAGGAATGCAAGGAGAAACAGACAAATTCACAACCACACTTGGAGATCTCAAGACCCCTGTCTCAAAAACCAATAGAACAGCGATTCGGGAAATCGGCAAAGATGTAGAAGAACTCAACACCACCAACAACCAATAGGACCTAATGTTTATAAGAGGCTCCACCCACCAGCCATAGTAAAATCCACATTCCTTTCAAATGCCTGAGAAACATTCACCAAGGAACACTGCGTATTCTGAGCCATAAAACAAAACTCAGATGGAAAAAAATTGGGAGAAGGGGTTGCTAGGGCTGTTAGGGAGTGAATACGAACAAGGATGGGGTTTCTTTTGGGGATGTCGAAAATATTCTGGAGTTAGTAGTGATGATGGTCGCAGTACCTCGTGAATGTACAAAGGCATCAGTGAATCGTACACTTCTCAGTGGTGAACTTTATGGTGTATGAATTAACCTCAACTTCGTCAAAATTAAATCTTTAACTCTGTGAAAGAAGCTGTTAAGAAGATGAAAAGACAAGTTACAGACCGAGAAAAAAATGTTTGCAAGCCACATATCTGACAAAGGACTCATATCTGGTGACTCGACAGTGAAAAAACAAACACTCTAGTTAGAAAGTAGAGAAAAAACAAGAGAGCTAGTTCACCAAAGAGGACATGTGGATGGCAAATAGGCACATGAGAAGATATTGCATACTGATAGCCATATCACCGGAGAAGGCACTGGCATCCCACTCCAGTACTCTTGCCCGGAGAATCCCAGGGGCGGGGGAGCCTGGTGGGCTGCAGACCATGGGGTCGCTCAGAGTCGAACACAACTGAGCAACTTCACTTTCACTTTTCACTTTCATGTATTGGAGAAGGCACTGGCACCCCACTCCAGTACTCTTGCCTGGAGAATCCCAGGGACGGGGGAGCCTGGTGGGCTGCCGTCTGTGGGGTCGCACAGAGTCGGACACGACTGAAGTGACTTAGCAGCAGCAGCAGCAGCCATATCATATAGCTGACCACAGTAAGATACCTTGGCTTCCCAGGTGGTGCAGTGGTAAAGTATCCGCTCGCCAATGCAGAAGACACAAGCAACATGGGTTCGATCCCTGGATTGGGGAGATACCCTGGAGGAGGAAATGTCAACTCACTCTAATATTGTGCTAAGTGGCTTTAGTCAAGTCTGACTCTTTGCGACAGCATGGACCATAGCCCCCCAGGCTCCTTTGTCCATGGAATTCTCCAGGCAAGAATGCTGGAGCGGATTGCCATGCCCTCCTCCGAGGGCTCTTCCCTGCCCAGGGATCGAACCCTGGTCTCCTGCATTGCAGGCAGGTTCTTTACCCTCTGAGCCACCAGGGAAGCCCCTTACTCTAATATTATTGCCTGGAAAATTCCATGGACAGAGGAGCCTGGCAAGCTACAGTCCATGGGGTCGCAAAAGAATCAGACATGACTTAGTGACCAATCAACAGCACACGCTCATTAGCGACTTAATTTTGGAACAGCTAATATTAAAAGTAAGCAATCACACCAAATGCTAGCTCAGATGCACAGAAACCTGGATCCTTAGTATTGGTGGGAAGGTAAAAACGACTGTCCCTCTGGAAAATAGCGTGGCAGTTTCTTTTCTCTGCACCGGGAGGCATGCAGGATCTTAGTTTCCCAACCACTGGACTAAGGATCATACTTGTGCCCCCTTCAGTGGAAGCACAGAGTCTTACCACCAGAGAAGGCCCTTGGCACTTTCTTTAAAAAACTCAACATACATTTATTTTATGACCCAGCAATTCATTGCATGCCTGGGCATTTATCTCAGAGAAATGAAAATCTACGTCCATGTAAAAACCTTTGTGGGTACATGATTGTTCTTATGAGCTTTATCTGTAGTAACCTCAAACTAAAAACCTATGAGAGGGTAGTTTAAATGAACTGCAGCGCATCGCTCCATGAAAGACTAGTTAGTCATTGGTAAAAAAAAGAATAAACTGTGGAAACCCATAACAACTTGGATGTATTTTAAGGGCATTATGTGAAGTTTTTTTTTTTTTTTAAAAAAAAAAAAAAACCTCAAAAGGTCACATATGATATGATTCTGTGTGTATAACATTCTCGAAATGACAACATTTTGAAGGGGAACAGATTAGGAGCTGCTAGGGGTTAAGGAAGGAGAAGGCAATGGCACCCCACTCCAGTCCTCTTGCCGGGAAAATCCCATGGATGGAGGGCTGCAGTCCATGGGGTCGCTAAGAGTCGGACATGACTGAGCGACTTCACTTTCACTTTTCACTTTCATGCATTGGAGAAGGCAATGGCAACCCACTCCAGTGTTCTTGCCTGGAGAATCCCAGGGACAGGGAAGCCTGGTGGGCTGCTGTCTATGGGGTCGCACAGAGTCGGACACGACTGAAGTGACTTAGCATAGCATAGCATAGGGGTTAAGGATGGTGGGGGAAGGGAGACGTGACTGAGAAGAGAAGATACTCGTAAGATCTTTGTGGTGATGGAATAGGTTTGGCTCTTGTTTGCAAGAGTGGCTTCAGGAATCTCGCACGGGATAGAATGACAGACTCATACGGACACTTACACCACTGTCGATTTCCTGGGTGTGCTGCTGCTGCTGCTGCTAAGTCGCTTCAGTCGTGTCCGACTCTGTGCAACCCCATAGACGGCAGCCCACCAGGCTCCCCCGTCCCTGGGATTCTCCAGGCAAGAACACTGGAGTGGGTTGCCATTGCCTTCTCCAATGCATGAAAGTGAAAAGTGAAAGTGAAGTCGCTCAGTCGTGTCTGACTCTTAGCAACCCCATGGACTGCAGCCCACCAGGCTCCCCCATCCATGGGATTTTCCAGGCAAGAGTACTGGAGTGGGGTGCCATTGCCTTCTCCACCTGGGTGTGCTATTTCACCATAATTGTGTAAGATGTGACTGTGGGGGAACACTGGGTTAGAGGGTACACCTGACTTCTCTGTATTATTTTTGCAACTTCCTGTGAATCTGTAATTTTTTTTTTTAGGTTGTTTATGCTATATGAAGTGAAAATGTTAGTCCGTCAGTCATGTTTGATTCTTTTGTGACCTCTGTGGACTACAGCCTACCAGGCTCCTCTGTCCAGGGGATTTCCCATTCCCAGGCAAGAATACTAGAGTGGATAGCCATTTCCTTCTCCAGGGGATCTTCCCTACCCAGGGATCGAACCCACATCTCCAGCACTGGCAGGTAGATGCCTTACTGCTGAACCACCAAGGAAGCTTATTAATTAATACCTTATGAGAAAACCCTGCCCAATATGGATGTACTTCATTTATCCCGCAAAAACAGGTCACAAGGTATTGTACAGTTTAACTTTCCATATAACATAAACTTATCCCTCTATATAATGTTAAAACAGTTCATGGGCATTTTGCCAAAATATATTAACATTGTCCCTGCCTTTTTTTTTTTTTTCACCCACAAACAAAAACATAACACAGAATTCAATACCATGGTCCAATCAGGGACTCGGGACTGGCCAGGCAGTCAGCTGCAAATATTGACTCCTTTATTTTCTCTGAAGAAAATTCAGTTTTTAATTGAATAAGAATGTTTATTGAGCAAATCAAATCTTTATTAAAAACAAAAAAAGACGGGTTGAAAACTCTCCTCTTCGCCCTACCAGATACATAGAGCCCTCAGTTGGAAAAGTTCTTCAGGCTCCATCAAAGGATAGCAGGGCCAAGTGCAGAGCCGGATCCAGGAGTCTTGGAGCGAAAATTCAGCGGTCAGGTCGCACTTGTTGCTGGGCTCTGAGTTTTGAAATGTGTCTTTGCACCCATTCTTCCTTCGGCTGGGCACACACTTTCCGGCCTCTCTTGGTGGTGAATCTGTGGAAAAGAGATGCTGAGAGTCAATACTAAGAACTTTGGCCTCCTGGAGAAGGATGGAGTTGAGGGGCAGATGATCTCCTTATCGCGCCCCCTTTGCTGTACCCCCATCCCTGTTCCCTCTTCTTTCTTTCTGGCTGCGTTGGGTCGAGTCTTTATTGCAGCATGTGGGCCCCTCTCTAGTTGTGATGTTCCGGCTCCAGCTCAGGCTCCAGGGCATGAGCTCTCAGCTGCCCCGAGGCCTGTGGGATCTTAGTTCCCTGACCGGATATCGAACCCATGTCCCCTGCATTGACAGGCGCATTCTTAACCACTGGACCCACCAGGGAAGCCTCCCAGCTCCCTCTTCAGGCCCCACCCTTCTTCCTCTCCCCTAGCCTGTTTTCCACTGGAAGCCACGCTTCCTGGCCCACGTTTGTCAGGAAACATGTCCCAACAGCTCTGGTTTGAAGCAGGCAACCTGCACCGTGCCTCAAAATTCTTCTGTTTTAATATGACAGCTTTATTGGCATATAATTCACACACCGTATAATTGGCCCACTTCAAGTTATAATTAGAATTCAGGGGTTTTCCTATATCCGTAGATGATACAGCCATCGCCACGATCAATTTTAGAACATTTGCATCACCGCACCTCAGACGCGTGGTGCCACTTAATTCTTAATCACGTTACTGTGGGGTGTTTGCCACAGCTGTTCATGGGGAGAAGATTCCCGTGTTCCTTACCACACTGTGAGCCCCTTAAGACCGGGGGTTGTAGGACTTCCCTGGTGGTCCAGTGTCTAAGACTCTGCACTCCCCATGCAGGGGGGACTGGGTTCAATCCCTGGTCAGGGAACTAGATCCCATATGCTGCAAATAAAAACTGGAGCAGCCAGATAAATATGAAAAAAAAAAAAAGACTGGGGGTTGTGGTTGATGTCCCTGAATTGTTTTCAGCCGTTGCTCCTTGAGAGCATCCAGAAGTGACAAGAGTCTAAGTCAAGGCTTCTCTACGCTGGAGCACCGTGTACTTACTGGGGTTCCTGTCCTGGCACATGCAGGGGAGAAGAGCCCAAAGGGTTGGAAAATAAGGGAGAAAAAGGGCTTCACGGATGTTTGAACATCCATTTGACACTGTTCCCATTAAGAAATAGGGGTCTATGTCTCCTCCCCTTGAATTCAGGCCAGTCTTAGGGGACTGGCTGACCAATAGGAACGGCAGAAGTGATGCTATGTGACTTGGTAGCTAGGCCATAGAAGGTTGTAGAATTTCTGTCTGGTTCACTGAGCCCTCATGCAGGAGCTTTGGACCTCCTTGTAAGGAGTCCTGCCACCCCAGGTCACCACTCCGTGGGGAGGCCCAAACTAGCCCAAAAGAGATCACACAAAGATGCCCTGGAGGCAGAGAGATGCCTGCAGCCCCCCGAGCCGACCCAGCCCCAGCACCACCAGTCTACCGTTGTTTAGTCGCTAGGTTGTATCCAGCTCTTTTGTGACCTCGTTGACCATAGCCTGCCAGTCTCCTCTATCTGTGGAATTTTCCAGGCAAGAATACTGGTTTGCCATTTCCTTCTCCAGGGGATCTTCCTGACCCAGGGATCGCACCTGCGTCTCCTGCACGTGTCTCCTGCAGTGCAGGTGGATTCTTTACTGGTGAGCCACCAGGGAAGCCACCATCTGGCCATAACCACGTAAGAGATATCAAGCCAGAGCCTTGCAGCTGAGCCCTTCTGGAGTTCCTGACCCAGGGAAACCATGAGAGATAAGATTATCACTGTTGGATTAAGCCACTAGACTGAGTGATTTGTTATTGCAGCAACAGATGTCTGATCTAGACACCTCACCTTCCTTTTACAAATGACTTGTGTCCAAGGTCATATAACTTGTGACAGAGCCGCTGCTTTGAGCTTAGCTTGGGGCTTTTTGCCAGCTGTTGGTTAAGTGTTAACGTCTCTAAAGCTCCAAAAAGTCAATCAAGACACAAAGGAGAAGACCCAGGGGGCACATCCTAAGCCCAGGAGCATCCCCCTGCATACCTGGGCACTGGGGTGCCTCTTGCTTGCCCTTAACTGTGACAATATTCGGGGTTTGTCCTTGGAGCCTGTCGTCTACCTTTCTGCACATTCTCTCATGCTCAGGAACCCCAAGTCTTAGAGAGGAACCCCAAGTCCTGGAGAGCAGTGATGGCCCCTACTTGTGTATTTACACTTAAAGATCACTTCCATTACTCACTCCAGTATTCTTGCCTGGAGAATCCCATGGACAGAGGAGCCTGGCGGGCTACAGTCCATGGGGGTCACCAAAAGTTGGGCACAACTGAGGCAACTTAGCATCACTTCCATCTGCTGAACATTTACTGTACGCAGGCTCAGAGCTATGTGCTTTGTATATGTTAACCTCATTTAGTCCTTCCAGGGGCCCTTCCCGGTATGTGTCACCTCTCCTGCTGCCAATGAGCTTGGTGTGACCTGCCTCTTGTCCACCTATCTCCTTTGTCAGAAATATGTCCAATCTTCCCCCATCCACCACGCTCCTGCCAGCCCCCTTCACCTGGGCCACTCCTACTTACCCTTGGGGGTTCTCAGTGTAAATGTCACTTCCTCCAGGAAAGCCTCCCAACACTAAGTGAGGTCCTCCTGTAACTATGACGAAGGGTACTCAAATATGCTGCCCCCAAACATGCCACTTTGACAAAACGATTATTTTGAGCTAAAGACACTAAAAAACTCGAAAAACAAAAAACCCCCCAAAACAAAACAAACAAAAACAAACACCAGCAAGTGCAAGAAAGGGCATTCTGATCTCCCCTTTGCCTCCTGAAAGTAGGAGATAAAACTCCCACGTGAAACATGTCCTCCTTGTACCTGGAGGAAAAATTATTCTTAACGTCAGAGTTAGTCAAGGCCAAGAAAACTCTGTACAAACAAATATTATTAAGATAACTCTTATCAGTCTTTAGCTTTCTTCACCCCCATGTATCTTAATTACTTTTCCACAATTCCCTCTTTGTTCAAAAGCATGTAGGCTTTGGACAAAATCATGTAGATTTTGCTACTTCCTTGGGGCTTCATCTTCCTGTGGGGGCTCCATGTGCATGAAAAAATCTGCATGCTTTCCTCCTGATAATCTGTTTTATGTCCGTTTGATCCTCAGGCTTAGCCAGAGCCCCGAGGAGGGTAGAGAGAAAGTTTTTCCTCCTCTCCAATGACATGCTCCCTCCTGCTCCTTTCTCCTGCTGCCCTTTTCAAGCACTCATACAATTGAGATTACCTATTTTGTGCAAGTGTCTTTTAATGCCCTCTTTCTGATGCTAGATGGAAGATCTATGCAGGCGTGCTAAGTTACTTCAGTCATGGGACCCTGCGGACTGTAGCTCTCCAGTCTCCTCTGTCCAAGGGGATTCTCCAGGCAAGAGTACTGGAGTGGGTTGCCATGCCCTCCTCCAGGGGATCTTCCCAACCCAGGGATCAAACCCACATTCTTCTTCATTGGCAGGTGGTTCTTTACAACTAATGCCACCTGGGTCTGTAAGGGCTGTTTATTCTTTTGTACCCAGCACTTAGCACAGTGCCTGGCAGATCCCTGGATCATGGTCTGCAAGCCGGGAAAGCAAGCTCAGGGTCATGTCTGTTAATGCCCAAGGTTAAGCAATAACCAACTGACCAGGTTTCCAGCCTGAGGTTCATCCTGGCCCTGGGGTGGAGGGTGTGGTCTGCTCAGCACCTCTCTAACTACATAGCTGGTAAGGGACCCCAAAAACCCAAAGGAGAAATACTCACATCACAGCCTTCAGGGAGCAGATGTTCCTGGTGAATTCATAACTATGCACCTGCTTCCAGGGAAGGGTTTTTTGGCTGTACTGGAAACAGCAGAACTTGGCCACATCGCTGCCACCTTAGAGGAAAAAAAGAGAGAGAGGAAGGATCTTGGAGCTGGCCCTTTGCTTCCATCCCTGGTCAGCCTGGGAAGGGAGTGGGGCAGTTCCGTACGTGTGGCAGCTCCGAGATCAACACTCAGGATAAGAACCAGGAAAAGAAGGGAAGCCATAGGGAAGTTCTTCATCGTGCTGCAAGTGGGTCCTTCAGAGCCTTCTTTTAATTCCTCTGTCTTGTCAGGAACCCTCTTTTATGGGGCTGAGCCGACCCTGGAGGTAGTTCCAGAGAATTTTACGGTTGAGCACAAAAGCAGCTCTTTTGACCCTTCAGTGGGAAGTAACCTTATATCTGTGAAAAGGAGACTAGAAAGTCAGGAGGTATCATGGGAGGGGAGGAGCCAGCACACCATGAAAGTCTCTCAGCCAGTGGAATGGTCTGAATCAACACTGATTATTTTAGAAGCAAATACAGAGGAAATGAGCTAAGAATTCTAGTGAATTGACCTCAATTGTTTTTATAAATCAATGATTGTTCCAGATAGATGTTTGGTTCTTGGCCAAAGCTTTTATGGTTTCTGAAGTGCTGATTGTTCTCAAGGAGGTCTGGACACTCTCAGGTGAGGAGTGTACAGCAGTGTGATTACACAATGGATGTTCAAGAATGATGCTCCAGGTATGTGCCCTTCCTAGTGTCCCAGTGCTTCACATCACCTGATAGGTGATGTGCCAGGGCTGCTTGAGTGGGGCACTTAGGGGTATCTCATCCAGTTAAGAGGGTCTCAAAGTCTGTTAGAACATCACAACCATCTGGAATGTTGAAATAATCCCCAGTGCCCAGTGATTTAATGAACTATGTCGCACAGTAAAGCCTCTATAAACATCCCCAGAGAGGACTTCCCTGGTGGTCCAGTGGTTAAGAATCTGCCTGCCAATGCAGGGGACATAGGTTTGATCCCTGCTTCTGGAAGATTCCACATGTTGTGGGACAGCTAAGCCCATGGACCACAGGTACTGAGCCTGTGCTCTAGAGCCCGGGAACCGCAGCTACTGAGCTCACGTGCTGCAACTACGGAAGCCTGCGAGGTCTAGAGCCTGTACTCCACAACAGGAGACGCCACCGCAACGAGAAGCCCACACCCCTCTAGAGAGCAGACCCCACTCACGGCAAATATAGAAAAGCCTGAGCAGCAATGAAGCCCCAGAGCAGCCAAAAATAAATAAGAATAATTAAAAAGAGGCAGACAAAGGATGGAGGTGGGATGGGTCTGTCTTGGGAAGACCTCATAGGGTCCTGTCCAGTTACAAGGTGGTAGCCTGGGCTTGTAATGGGCCTCTGAAGTGTGGGTGCAGTCTTGTGGGACTGAGCCCTTAGCCTGTGGGATCTGAAACGATCTCCAGGTAGACAGTCAGAATTGAGTAAATTGTAGGATACTCAGCTGGTGCCTGAGAATCGCTGGGTGTGAGGAAAACCCTCCCACATCTTCGTCAGAAGTAAAGTATGCAGAATACAGTGTTTCACTGAGTAGACAGGAAACAAAGATTCCTTTCCCCCGATCAGCTCTAAATCAATGATTGGTATCCTATTAAGAAGTTCCATATGAAGAGGTAGAGAGACATACAGGGAAGAAGGCCATGTGAGGACAAAGGCAAAAATTGGAATGATGCCATTACAAGCCCAGGAACACCCAGGATCTTCCAAAAGATATGAAGAAACAGGGAGAGATTCTCCACTAGAAATTTCAGGGGCGTGTATGACCCTCTTGACACCTTGACTTTGAACTTCTAGCCTCCAGAACCATGAGGGAATAAATTTCTGTTGTTTTCAGCCATATGGTTTGTGACAATTTGTTCCAGAAGCCCTGAGAAACAAATGCAACTTGTATCTGTAAGGTCTAGAATTCAGAATTTCTAAGGAACAATATAAGTCAACAAGGAAGACACAGATACCCAATAGAAAAAAGTGACGGAAACTCTTTATGAAAGAGGAAACCCTAATGGCGAAGGAAAAGGGGCCGTTTAAGTGAGTCATTAGTGAAATGCAAACAAACTAGAATGAGAATGGGCTATTACTCACATCCCTATCAGAATGATAAAATGAAAAAAAATGGAATATACTCAATATGAGAATATGGTGCACTGGAAACTCACATATTGCCAGTGGGAGTGAAAATTCTTGGCAGTATTTGCTAAAAATGAACATACACAGATTCTACTCCTGGGTGTATATCCATCAGAAATGTGTGTATCTACGCACCTAAAGACGTTGCTTGTAATTGCCTCAAGCTGGAAACTACCAAAAGTATCCATCAACATGGAATGGAAAATAAATCGTGGTTTATGAATGTAGTATAATACCATACAACGAGAGCTACACACGACCAATGAGCGCTGCTGGCTCAGCGGTGAAGAATCCACCTGCAATTCGGGAGAGGCATGTGCAATCCCTGGGTTGGGAAGATCCCCTGGAGAAGGAAATGGCAACCCACTCCAGGAGTCTTGCCTGGGAAATCTCATGGACAGAGGAGCCTGATGGGTTACAGTCCATGGGGCCGCAGAATCTGACACTCAGTTCAGTTCACTTCAGTTCAGTCGCTCAGTCGTGTCTGACTCTCTGCGACCCCATGAATTGCAGCACGCCAGGCCTCCCTGTCCATCACCAACTCCCGGAGTTCACTGAGACTCACGTCTATCGAGTCAGTGATACCATCCAGCCATCTCATCCTCTGTCATCCCCTTCTCCTCCTGCCCCTAATCCCTCCTCCAGCATCAGAGTCTTTTCCAATGAGTCAGCTCTTCGCATGAGGTGGCCAAAGTACTGGAGTTTCAGCTTTAGCATCATTCCTTCCAAAGAAATCCCAGGGCTGATCTCCTTCAGAATGGACTGGTTGGATCTCCTTGCAGTCCAAGGGACTCTCAAGAGTCTTCTCCAACACCACAGTTCAAAAGCATCAATTCTTCGGCGCTCAGCCTTCTTCACAGTCCAGCTCTCACATCCATACATGACCACAGGAAAGACCATAGCCTTGACTAGGCGAACCTTCCTTGGCAAAGTAATGTCTCTGCTTTTTATATGACACTACTGAGGGACTAAACCACCACATGTGGAAAAGTATCTTATGACCAGTGTTGAAGGAAAGAAGCCAGACGTGAACAAGAAACATTGTAGGGTTCCTTGTATATAAAGTACCAAATAAGCAAAACTAACCCTTTACGATGGAAATCAGAGTAGGGTTACCCCTTGGGCATAGTGACTGGAAGGAAGGAAGGGCCAAGCTGGGGGCCTCAGGGACTGGTAAGTGGCTCTATTCCTTGATCTGCATGCTGCTGCTGCTGCTGCTAAGTCACTTCAGATCAGATCAGATCAGTCGCTCAGTCGTGTCCGACTCTTTGCGACCCCATGAACCGCAGCACGCCAGGCCTCCCTGTCCATCACCAGCTCCCGGAGGTCACTCAGACTCGCATCCATCGAGTCAGTGATGCCATCCAGCCATCTCATCCTCTGTCGTCCCCTTCTCCTCCTGCCCTCAATCCCTCCCAGCATCAGAGTCTTCTCCAATGAGTCAACTCTTCGCATGAGGTGGCCAAAATACTGGAGTTTCAGCTTTAGCATCATTCCTTCTAAAGAAATTCCAGGATTGATCTCCTTCAGAATGGACTGGTTGGATCTTCTTGCAGTCCAAGGGACTCTCAAGAGTCTTCTCCAACACCACAGTTCAAAAGCATCAATTCTTCGGCGCTCAGCCTTCTTCACAGTCCAGCTCTCACATCCATACATGACCACAGGAAAGACCATAGCCTTGACTAGGCGAACCTTTGTTGGCAAAGTAATGTCTCTGCTTTTGAATATGCTATCTAGGTTGGTCATAACTTTCCTTCCAAGGAGCAAGTGTCTTTTAAAAGTCACTTCAGTTGTGTCCAACTCTGTGCGACTGCATAGACCGCAGCCCACCAGGCTCCCCCATGCCTGGGATTCTCCAGGCAAGAAAACTGGAGTGGGTTGCCATTTCCTTCTCCAGTGCATGAAAGTGAAGTCGCTCAGTCGTGTCCAACTCTTCACGACCCCATGGACTGCAGCCTACCAGGCTCCTCCGTCCATGGGATTTTCCAGGCAAGAGTACCAGAGTGATCTGCATGTGAGAGGACCCTTTTATCCTTGTGAAAATTCATTGAGCTGTATCTGTAGGATTCATGTATTATATTTCAATAAATATGATCTGATAAATTAGTGAAGGGAAAGGAAATAGTGAACAAAACACACCCCTCTGCAGTTAATGTTTTATCAGTGTCATGACCTTCTCATTTCCCTTCTTTTCTCCTCCTCCTTTAGTATTGAGAATGTTTTTCTCATTTTAGGGAAAAGTGTTGGCTGGCTGTCACATCAGCCCACACATCTTTTTTTTTTTTTAATTTGTTTCATTTTTTAATTTTTTTAATTGGAGGATAATTGCTTCACAATGCTGTGTTGGTTTCTGCTGTACAACAGCGTGAATCAGCCATTAAGTATACATATGTCCCCTCCCTCTTGAGTCTCCCTCCCATCCCTCTCTAGGTCGTCACAAAGCATCAGGCTGACCTCCCTGTGTTATATAACAACTTCCCACTAGCTAGTTATTTCACACGTTCCACTCTCGCAATCCATCAAGTCTCTCCTTCCCCCAGGATGTCTACAAGTCTGGTTCAGGTCACATGTGTTTGCACTGTTTCTACCTCCTTCTTCCAAGTCCTGCCTCTCCTCAACCTGGCAGAGTCTATACTAGGGGTCATGCCCAACTTCAACGTCCAGGCTCCTACTTGCCCTCCAGAGTTTGTCTCAGCTGCCATAATTCCTGGATCTGGAGCACCCCCAGAGTCAAAGTGAAGACCTCTCCCTAGCTTAAATAATTATATCTGCAAAATCCCTACTTTCAGATAAGGCCTCATTTTGAGGTTCTGAGTGGATATGAATTTGGGGCAGGGGTGCAGTTCAGCCATTCTAGATGTATTGCAAAAATCTCTTGCTTTTTCACTCCCTTATTGGTGTCTTCTAATGAATATAAGGCAATGGCACCCCACTCCAGTACTCTTGCCTGGAAAATCCCATGGATGGAGGAGCCTGGTGGGCTACAGTCCATGGGGTCGCTAAGAGTCAGACATGACTGAGCAACTTCACTTTCACTTTTCACTTTCATGCATTGGAGAAGGAAATGGCAACCCACTCCAGTGTTCTTGCCTGGAGAATCCCAGGGACGGGGGAGCCTGGTGGGCTGCCGTCTATGGGGTCGCACAGAGTCAGACACAAGTGAAGTGACTTAGCAGCAGCAATGAATATAAACTCCAAATTTCAAGGTAGTCCAAATTATCAACTCTCCCCTCTTATGGTTAATAATTATGTATCTGTGAGGCAGTTGGGTCTCTTCAGACAAGAAGCATGTCTGTAAATAGACGTCTGCTGAAACCTCTTCTCCTTGGTACTTGTGTAACAGGCCCATGTGGCCAGGGCCTTGAGTATGTCCTTAATGCCAGTCCATGGCTGGTGGCCAGGGATCCCACTGTTCCTCCCAGACCCTTCCCTATGGCTGAAGCCCCTGCCCCCTCCCCTCCAACCTGCCAGCTGGGCTCCCAGCACATATATAGGGGTATCTCAGAACCCCCATCCTCTGTGGTTCCCAAGTTCTGAACTGTCAAATCTGCATTTCCATTGCTGTGGACACTCTTTTGGAATCAGACCTACTGTTCTGTCATCTTGGGCACTGAGCTTTGACAACTGACCTGCCTCTTTAAGCCCAACTTTCCTTAGCAGAGTTGCTTTTCCCCAATTTCCCTCTTCATGGACTGAATTTTATTCCCCTGAATTTTATTCATATGTTGAAGCCCTACTCCCCAGTGTAACTATATTTCGGGATAAGGGTCTTCAAAGAGGTAGTTAAGGTCAAATGAGGTCATAAGGGTGGGGCCCTGATTCAATAGGATTAGCGTCCTTATAAGAGGAGGAGGAAGACTTTCCTGGTGACCCGGTGGATAAGAGTCCACCTGCTAATGCAGGGGACATGGGTTCGATCCCCAGTCCAAGAAGATTCCACATGCTTCAGAGCAACTAAGCCCACACACCACAACTACTGAACCTACATGTCTAGAGCCTGTGCCCCACAACAAGAGAAACCATCACAGTGAGAGAAGCCTGAGGGCCGCAAAGAAGTCCCCACTCACCACAACTAGAGAAAGTCTGCATACAGCATCAAAGAACCCATGCAGTCAAAAATAAAATTAAGTAAATATATAAAATTATTTTTAAAAAAGAAGAGGAGGAGACACCAGGGATGTGTGTGCGTAGAGACAAGATTGTCGGAGGACACCAGGACAAGATGGCCATCTACAAGCCGAGGACAGAGGCCCTGGAGAAACCAATCCTGCTGACACCTTGGAGTCCTTGTGTCCCAAATCGTGAGAAAATGAAAATGTCTATTGTTTAAGCCCCCCAGCCTGTGGTATGTCCCTTACAGCAGCCTGAGTTCCATAACACAGCTTCATGCTTCCGTGAGGGCTTCTCCCCTCTTCCTTGTATTTTTTCCCCAGGGTGGGTTTTCCCAGAGGCAGACCCTGAGACATGAATTTGAATGCAAACAACATATTTAGGTGAAGATCGAAGGAAATACCATCGGGGTGTGGAGGAGTGAGACAGAGATGGGAAGGCAGCCAATAATGAAAGGGCAGCTTAATAAGCATGTTCCCGCTGAGGGCAATGGCTTCATCAGACCTCTGGACAAGAATCTGAGTCCTTGTGACTGAGGGCCAGAAAGCTGCAGCTCTCATCTTCCACCTCCCACCACCACTGGCTGGGGGCACGTGGGCCTAGAGGGAGCCCTCAGGTAAAGCACCTCAAGTACATTCAGATGGGGGATGGAAGGAACAGTGAAAATAGGAGGGTTGGGTGCAAAGGGAGGTGGGCTGGGCACCCCCAGTATCTGCTACATGTGGACTCACAGGTGGGAACCAAATATCCTTCTGCTAGGGACGCTGTGCCCTGTTCTGCACTTGCAGAGACTTCACTCTCTGTACCTATGACCTATGTCAACAACTCACAAAAACTTTCCTCCATCCTCCCTTCCAAGCTCTCCCGTGGTTCCTAGAGAATATTGTGCAGCACTGAATCACAGACAGCATTATCATTTCTTCTGAAACTCACCAGCCCATCTATTTACCTTCCTTCCTGGACAGTAAATTCTTTCTTCACTGACTCATTTATTCAACATTTTTTTTTCCTGCTCTCTGCACGGTGCTAGATGCTGAAATCCAGAGGTAAACAAGTTTCAACAACGCATTGGCACTTGCCAAGAGCATCTGCCAGTGACTGAACAATAGCAAGGATGTTTGCCATCTGCCTCTGCAGAGACTGAGCCCTGTGCTATTGCAGCTGTTGACCTTTGGCACCATCTGAGGGGAATGCAGACTGGAGAATGAGGCACTCTGTGCTCCAGGGAAACTGGTTCAGTTCAGTTCAGTCAGACTCAGTCGCGTCTGACTCTTTGCGATCCCATGGACTGCAGCACTCTGTCCATCATCAACTCCCAGAGCTTACTCAGACTCATGTCCATAGAGTCAGTGATGCCATCCAGCCGTCTCATCCCCTGTCATCCCCTTCTCCTGCCTTCGATCTTTCCCAGCATCAGGGTCTTTTCAGATGAGCCAGTTCTTCACATCAGGTGGCCAAAGTATTGGAGCTTCAGCTTCAGCATCAGTCCTTCCAATGAATATTCAGGATTGATTTCCTTTAGGATGGACTGGTTGGATCTCCTTGCAGTCCAAGGGACTCTCAAGAGTCTTCTCCAACACCACAGTTCAAAAGCATCAATTCTTCGGCCCTCAGCTTTCTTGGACTATAGTCCAGCTCTCATATCCATACATGACTACTGGAAAAGCCATAGCTTTGACTAGATGGACTTTTGTTGGCAAAGTAATGTCTCTGCTTTTTAATATGCTATCTAGGTTGGTCATAGATTTTCTTCCAAGGAGCAAGCATATTTTGATTTCATGGCTGCAGTCACCATCTGCAGTGATTTTGGAGCCCCCCAAAATAAAGTCTTTCACTGTTTCCATTATTTGCCCATCTATTTGCCATGAAGTGATGGGACTGGATGCCATGATCTTAGTTTTCTAGTTGAGTTGAGTTTTAAGTTTTAAGTTTTTTAGTTGAGTTTTAACCAACTTTTCTCCTCTCCTCTTTCACTTTCATCAAGAGGCTCTTTAGTTCTTCTTCACTTTCTGCCATAAGGGTGGTATCATCTGCAAATCTGAGGTTATTGATATTTCTCCCCGCAATCTTGATTCCAGCTTGTGCTTCCTCCAGCCCAGTGTTTCTCATGATGTACTCTGCATATAAGTTAAATAAACAGGGTGACAATATACAGCCTTGACAGACTCCTTTTCCTATTTGGAACCAGTCTGTTGTTCCATGCCCAGTTCTAATTGTTCCTTCTTGACCTGCATACAGATTTCTCAGGAGGCAGGTCAGGTGGTCTGGTATTCCTACCTCTTAACAGTTTTCCACAGTTTGCTGTGATTCACACAGTCAAAGGCTTTGGCGTCATCAATAAAGCAGAAGCAGATGTTTTTCTGGAACTCTCGTGCTTCTTTGATGATTCAGCATATGATGGCAATTTGATTTCTGGTTCCTCTGCTTTTTCTAAGTCCAACTTGAACATCTGGAGGTTCACAGTTCGTGTACTGTTGAAGCCTGGCTTGGAGAATTTTGAGAATTATTTTGCTATCGTGTGAGATGAGTGCAAATGTTGGGTAGTTGAACATTCTTTGGCATTGCCTTTCTTGGGGATTGGAATGAAAACTGACCTTTTCCAGTCCTGTGGCCACTAATGATTTTTCCAAATTTGCTGGTATATTGAGTGCAGCACTTTCACAGCGTCATTTTTTAGGATCTGAGATAGCTCAACTGGAATTCCATCACCTCCACTAGCTTTGTTCATAGTGATGCTTCCTAAGGCCCACTTGACTTTGCATTCCAGGATGTCTGGCTCTAGGTGAGTGATCACACCATCGTGGTTATCTGGGTCATGAAGATCTTTTTTGTATAATTCTTGTGGCTCAGATGGTAAAGCGTCTGCCTACAATGCGGGAGACCCGGGTTTGATCCCTGGGTCGAGAAGATCCTCTGGAGAAGGAAATGGCAACCCTCTCCAGTACTCTTGCCTGGAAAATCCCATGGATGGAATAGCCCAGTAGGCTACAGTCCATGGGGTCGCAAAGAGTCGGACACGACTGAGCAACTTCACTTCACTTCTGAGAAGGGAATGGCAAACCACTTCAGTATTCTTGCCTTGAGAACCCCATGAACAGTATGAAAAGGGAAGCTGGTGGAACCCATCTTTCCTGTTCCTTAGAACTATCTAACAGATAGTTACATATTTCGGGAACTGATTTCATGATCCCAATCCTTTCACCTCTTCATATCTAGAAGAGCACTAAATCACTAAATGATGACATCAGGTCCTCATCACTGGCAGAAAACCTTTTGTAAAGTAAGCACTTGATTATATTGAACTCCCCCTTCACCAATATCTTATATATTGACCTTCCCCCACTGCCTTTTTGGAGCAGTCTCCCAGAGCTATCTGAGACGCTGTTTCCCAGCCTGCATTTTGCCCCAAATAAAACTTAACTCCCAGCTCTCACGTTGTGCATCTTTTTAGTCAACACAAGACACACAGTCCTTGCTATCGGAGAGTGTATATTCTAGTGGAAGGACTAGATATTGAACAGAAAGCAATCACCCAGTAGATTATTTTTTAATTAATTTATTTTCAGCTGTGCTCGGTCTTCATTGCTGTGCATGGGCTACTCTCTAATTGCAGTGCACAAGCTTCTCACTGCAATGGCTTCTCTCGCTGCAGGGCACTGGGCTCTAGGGCAAGTGGGCTTCAGTAGTTATGGTGCGTGGGCTTCGTTGCTCTGAGGCATGTGGAACCTTCCCAGACCAGGGATTGAACTTTTGTCTCCTGCATTGCAAAGCAGATTCTTAACCACTGGGCCACCAGGGAAGTCCTGCAATGGATTATTAATTCTACCTGGATGGGGAAGCACAGGGAGCTTTAAGAGTGTAGACTAAGGGAATGTGAATGAGGCTAGGGAGTCAGATAAGTCTATGGTTTTTCCAGCAGTCATGTATGGATGTCAGAGTTGGAGTATAAAGAAAGCTGAGTGCAGAAGAATTGATGCTTTTGAACTGTGGTGCTGGAGAAGACTCTTGAGAGTCCCTTGGACTGCAAGGAGATCCAACCAGTCCACTCTAAAGGAAATCAGTCCTGAATATTCATTGGAAGGACTGATGCTGAAGCTGAAGCTCCAATACTTTGGCCACCTGATGTGAAGAACTGACTCATCGGAAAAGACCCTGATGCTGGGAAAGATTGAAGGCAGGAGGAGAAGGGGACGACAGAGGATGAGATGGTTGGATGGCATCACTGACTCTATGGACATGATTTTGAGCAAGCTTTGGCAGTTGGGGATGGAGAGGGAAGCTTGGTGTGCTGCAGTCCATGGGGTTACAAGGAGTCTAACACGACTAAGTGACTGAATTAACTGAACGCTTATACATTTGGTGGCCCTCTTTTTTTTTTTTTTAATAGATGCAAAGCTACCAAATGAGGTTCAGGGCTTGGAAGGGATCCTGAAAGTGATGGGCCTTGTGGTGAATTCCCTCTGACTCAGCTCTGTTGCCTTCTATATAGAGCATGGATCAAGCATTTTCTTCTTTTTTTTTTTGGCTGCACCACATGACTTGCAGGATCTTAGTTCCCTGACCACGGGTCAGGGATTGAACCCTGGCTCTCAGCAGTGAGATTGCAGAGTCCTAACCACTGGACTGCCAGGAATTTCCAAACATTTTCTTCTTTATCGTAAACACAATGGGGAGACATTAAGGAATTTAAAGCGGTGTATAAGATTAGATTTATAAAGAACCCCCTGGCTGTTGTAAGGAGGGTGTACTGGAGAGGGACAAGCAGGATGGGGGAGACAAGTAAGAAGCCTCCTGGTTTGTCTGCACAAGCCTTCAGCACAGAGCCTGGAACCCATTGATCTCACAAGTGTTTATTGAGTTCTTACCAGGTGCCCAGGAGCTTCCCAAGGCTTTGGCAGATCATGCTGGACAAGACCCAGCCCTGTCCTTACCAAAGCTGAGTAAACAGACACAACCTCCACCTGCGGAAGGTCGCAGTGGAGACTCCATCAGGGAGAGGAGAGGCCAGAAGGAGTCACAGGGTGTCAGGAAGGTTTCCCCAGGAGGTGGGCAGTGTCCTTATGGTTCTGTTGTTTAGTCACTAAGTTGTGTCCCACTCTTTGAGACCCCATGGTCTGTAGCCCTCCAGGCTCCTCCGTCCATGGGATTCTCCAGGCAAGAATACTGGAGTGGGCTGTCATGCCCTCCTTCAAGGAATCTTCCCGATCCTGGGATTGAACCCACATCTTCTGCATTGGCAGGTGGATTCTTTACCATTGAGCCACCTGGGAAGCCCAGGCAGTGTCCTAGTCTGGATGCAATCCAGAAAAGAAAAAAATCTGTCCAGGAATGGGAAAAAGACAAGCTTTTTTGAGGGGGAGAGGGTACTGCTTGTTACCAGTCACTCCATCTATCTTCATGGCAGTTCTCTGGGGGAGGTTTTCTTATCCTTACTTTTCGTCCAAAGAAACTGGGATTCAGAAAAGGGAGGTGATCTGTTCAAGGTCACACAGATAGCAGGTGGTGGATAGTTTTGTTGTTTAGTTGCTAAGTTGGGTCTGACTCTTTTGCAACCCCACAGACTGTGGCTCGCCAAGCTTCTCTGATGATGGGATTTCCCAGGCAAGAATACTGGAGTAGGTTGCCATTTCCTTCTTCAGGGGATCTTCCCAACTCAGTGACTGAACCTGTGTCTCCTGCATTGGCAGTCAGATTCTTTACCGCTGAGCCACCAGGGAAGCCCAACAGCAGGTGGCAGAGCCAAGGTTCAAAGCCAGGTTTATCTCATGCCTGTGTCTTATCCTGCCTCTGAGTGTCTCAGGATCCTATCCCCTGACCACCCCACTACCCTGAGAAAAGGAGGGGCCAAACTCTTCAATTAGGCGATAACATCAAAGCAAAGGGTTAATAAGGACTGACAGATAAGGTGTGGCACCTGATTGCCTTCGAGGGTTGGCAAGCTTTCAATGAGCTAATACTATCGAAAAGGTCAGTTTTCATTCCAATCCCAAAGAAAGGCAATGCCAAAGAATGCTCAAACTACCTCACAATTGCACTCATCTCACACACTAGTAAAGTAATGCTCAAAATTCTCCAAGCCAGGCTTCAGCAATATGTGAACTGTGAACTTCCAGATGTTCAAGCTGGTTTTAGAAAAGGCAGGGGAACCAGAGATCAAATTGCCAACATCCACTGGATCATGGGAAAAGCAAGAGAGTTCCAGAAAAACATCTATTTCTGCTTTATTGACTATGCCAAAGCCTTTGACTGTGTGGATCACAATAAACTGTGGAAAATTCTTCAAGAGATGGGAATACCAGACCACCTGACCTGCATCTTGAGAAACCTATATGCAGGTCAGGAAGCAACAGTTAGAACTGGACATGGAACAACAGACTGGTTCCAAATAGGAAAAGGAGTCCATCAAGGCTGTATAGTGTCACCCTGCTTATTTAACTTCTATGCAGAGTACATCATGAGAAACGCTGGACTGGAAGAAACACAAGTTGGAATCAAGATTGCTGGGAGAAATAGCAATAACCTTAGGTATGCAGATGACACCACCCTTATGGCAGAAAGTGAAGAGGAACTAAAAAGCCTCTTGATGAAAGTGAAAGAGGAGAGTGAAAAAGTTGGCTTAAAGCTCAACATTCAGAAAACGAAGATCATGGCATCTGGTCCCATGACTTCATGGGAAATAGATGGGGAAACAGTGTCAGACTTTATTTTTCTGGGCTCCAAAATCACTGCAGATTGTGACTGCAGCCATGAAATTAAAAGACGCTTACTCCTTGGAAAGAAAGTTATGACCAACCTAGATAGCATATTCAAAAGCAGAGACATTACTTTGCCAACAAAGGTTCGCCTAGTCAATGCTATGGTTTTTCCAGTAGTCATGTATGGATGTGAGAGTTGGACTGTGAAGAAAGCTGAGGGCCGAAGAACTGATGCTTTTGAACTGGCGGTGTTGGAGAAGACTCTTGAGAGTCCCTTGGAGATCTCTCTCCAAGGAGATCCAACCAGTCCATTCTGAAGGAGATCAGCCCTGGGATTTCTTTGGAAAGAATGATGCTAAAGCTGAAACTCCAGTACTTTGGCCACCTCATGTGAAGAGTTGACTCATTGGAAAGGACTCTGATGCTGGGAGGGATTGGGGGCAGGAGGAGAAGGGGATGACAGAGGATGAGATGGCAGGATGGCGTCACTGACTCAATGGATGTGTGTCTGAGTGAACTCCGGGAGTTAGTGATGGACAGGGAAGCCTGGTGTGATGTGATTCATGGGGTCGCAAAGAGTCAGACACGACTGAACAACTGAATTGAACTGAATGCTATTGAAAGGAAAGTGCTATTCCCAAGATTCACAGCATACACAACATAAAAGCAAGCCGCTGGTTGTCTGAGATTCGTGCAGCTCTTCCTAATTCTGAGATCCGAGAGATGTTTTTCCAGGTGACTCTTGGAAACAGGTCCCTGGGTGATATCACCAGGGGGGGTCATACCCACAGCATCCAGACAAGAAGTGCATGTTCCCTAGGATTTATTGCTGAACTATAGTTCAGTCAGTAAAGAATCTGCCTGCAAGGCAGGAGACCCGGGTTTGATCCCTGGGTTGGGAAGATCCCCTGGAGGAGGAAATGGCAACCCACTCCAGTATTCTTGCCTGGAGAATCCCATGGACAGAGGAGCCTGGTGGGCTACAGTCCACGAGGTTGCAGAGTCCGGCACCACTTAAGCAACTAAACCACTACCAACCAGAGAGTCAGGAGAAGGATACTGAGATTTCTAGGGAAAGCCAGTCACAGGATATTTTGTTTCCCTAGAATCAAGACATATAGAGGCCAAACAAAACTTATCTGAACGTGATTATTCCCCTTAGCAAAGAAGGGGCAGAAAGAGAGGAGATGGGATTGGTCAGGAGCCAAGCTGGGGAGGAGCCTGAGTTGTCCTCCCTATGTCCCCTCCCTCTCCTCCCCCAGCCTTGCCCGTTGCTTGGGTGGAATGCTGGAGTGAAAGACTCAGGCACACAGCTTTAGGAGAATGAAAGCTGAATGTTTTCTGAAGGAATTTCCTGGAAACTGATAAATGTGTAATTCTGGGAAGTTAAATAATTACTTTTTTTTGGCTGCGTGGCTTGCAGGATCTTAATTCCCCAACCAAGGATTGAATCTGAGCCCTTGCAGGGGAACACAGAGTTCTACCCACCACTGGAACATCAGAGAATTCCAGACAACTAAGAGGGCAACTGAGGATAAGATGGTTGGATGACATCACTGACTCAATGGGCATGAGTCTGAGCAAACTCCAGGAGATAGTGAAGGACAGAGGAACCTGGAGTGCTGCAGTTCATCAGACACGACTTGGCAACTAAACAACCACCACCTTTTTACAAGGCCTTGAAGAGATGAGGCCTTGGGATTCTTTGGAACAAATAGCTTTGCAAGGGCTGAGATCTAGATCTGCAATAAGAATCCAGAAGTTCTGATAGCAAAACCTCTTTCTCTGCTAAACAAAGCCCCTTGCCAGTAACCCCTCCCAGAAGGTCCGTTTCCAGGAAGGAAGTGGGAATCGGGGAGAGGAGAACTGCTGTTTTTCTGAAGGAACCGATTACTGGGGGTCAGCAGTGCAGGGACCCCCATCGTTATATGGTCGTCCTCTCGATAGGTGGGTGGGACCTTGTTGAACCCGGTGGGAAGGCTGGCTGGTGGGAGAGAGGAGAAAAACCCAGGGAGGAGGAGAGGAAGGAGGAGACATGGGAGAGGAGGAGAAGAAGGGAGGAGAGGATGCTCTGAAAAGTTCAAAGGCTTTGAGAAAGTACAAGACTTTAGGATGTGGACTGGAAGAATTAATGTCGTTAAAATGACCATACTACCCTAGCCCATCTGGGCTTCCCAATTGGCAAGAATCCGCTTGCCGGTGCAAAAGCGGCAGGAGACTGGGATTCGGTCCCTGGGTTGGGAAGATGACCTGGAGCAGAAAAGGACAACCCACTCCAGTGTCCTTGCCTGGATAGTCCCAAGGACAGAGGAAACTGGCGGGTTACAGTTCTTGGAGTCACAAAGAATCGGACATGACGGAAACGTGCCGCATGCATGCATGCACCCTAGGCAATCTATAGATTCAGTGCAATCCCTTTCAAGATACAAAGGACAGGGGTGATCTGGCCGAGTTAGGCTGCCGTCTGCAGCCTCGGAGTCGCTGCGGCCACTGTCGCACCGTCATGGCTAGACAGTCGGGAGGAGAAGGAATTCCAGGCCAAGGGAGCTGGGCTCTGCGATCCCATGGCAGCTGCAGCCCTGAAGTGGAGAAGGACACCTGAGAGAACATCACCATCCTTCAGACCTACTTCCAGCAGGACAGGCATGAAGTCCTGGATAACCTCTTGGCCTTTGTCTGCGCCATTTGGCCAGAAATCCATGAGAACTACCACATAAATAGATAGAGGCCGGAGAAAAGAGCCTGTTCTGTGGACTGGTGTTTTGAATGCCTTCATGGAACCTGAGGCTTGAGCAAGGCTGGAGTTATAGTCTTACAAAAAGGCATTAAATTATTTCTGTGTATTATATAATAGGTCCCTTCACTTTTTGCAGAATAGAAAACATAGATTCTTTGTATAGGCTGCAAGCTTATCCAAAGGTGGTATCTTTTCACCTCATATATCTTAGAAATTTAATGGATATATGTCGTCTGTTTTCTATGTCTTTTCGGTCAGGCAGCATATTATCAACACTGACTTTTCTTTCTTAGATAGTTTTTAAAAACCCAATTTTCTTAAGAAAGAACGGGATTAAAATATTTCTTTGCCTAAATCTCTCTTGAAGGTCAGGGGCTTTATCTCTGAAAAAGTAGTAAATAGTTATTTAGAACCGATGTGAAACATCAGCCAGCCTTAATACAGTACTTTCCCCGGCTAAGAGTTAGAACAATCGGTCCTAGTACTGGGCTGCTTTTACTTTCTCTTATTCAAAATTGCTAGATTAGAATTCACTAACTTGTTACATGTTACTACTTGGTGTATTGAAAATCATCTAAAAGAAAAGACTGTCATGCTTTCCCTCTCCCCCTCCCCCCAAAATACAAAGAACATGTTTCCAAAGAGCTAGAACTAATTTTTTTTTAAGCTCTGACATCTACTTAAAAAAAATTTTTTTTTTTTTTTTTTTAATTTTTCCAGGTCTGGAAGAAGCACAAGCTGGAATCAAGATTGCCGGGAGAAATATCAATGACCTCAAATATGTAGATGACACCACCCTTATGGCAGAAAGTGAAGAGGAACTAAAAAGCCTCTTGATGAAAGTGAAAGAGGAGAGTGAAAAGTTGGCTTAAAGCTCAACATTCAGAAAACAAAGATCATGGCATCTGGTCCCATCACTTCATGGGAAACAGATGGGGAAACAGTGGAAACAGTGTCAGACTTTATTTTTTTGGGCTCCCAAATCACTGCAGATGGTGACTGCAGCCATGAAATTAAAAGACGCTTACTCCTTAGAAGGAAAGTTATGACCAAACTAGATAGCATATTCAAAAGCAGAGACATTACTTTGCCAACAAAGATCCGTCTAGTCAAGGCTATGGTTTTTTCTGTGGTCATGTATGGATGTGAGAGTTGGACTGTGAAGAAGGCTGAATGCAGAAGAATTGATGCTTTTGAACTGTGGTGTTGGAGAAGACTCTTGAGAGTCTCTTGGACTGCAAGGAGATCCAACCAGTCCATTCTGAAGGAGATCAGCCCTGGGATTTCTTTGGAAGGAATGATGCTAAAGCTGAAACTCCAGTACTTTGGCCACCTCATGCGAAGAGCTGACTCATTGGAGAAGACTCTGATGCTGGGAGGGATTGGGGGCAGGAGGAGAAGGGGACGACAGAGGATGGGATGGCTGGATGGCATCACCGATTCGATGGACATGAGTTTGAGCAAGCTCCGGAAGTTGGTGATGGACAGAGAGGCCTGGCGTGCTGCGATTCATGGGATCGCAGAGAGTCAGACACGACTGAGCGACTGATCTGAGCTGAACTGAACCAGGTCTTAGTTGCAGCTTGCGGGATCTTGGCTCTTTGTTGTGGATGCAAGGTCTTTTAGTTTCAGAATTCTCTCTTTAAAAATTAATTTATTTATTTTCACTGGAAGATAATTACTTTACAATATTGTAGTGGCTTTTGCCATATGTCAACATGTAGGATCTAGTTCCCTGACCAAGCATTGAACCCAGGCCTCCAGCATTTGGGGGCTTAGGGTCTTAGCCACTGGACCATCAGGGAAGACCCTGCTTTTTAAAATATATATATACAGTAGGTCCTTAGTGTTAGTCGCTCAGTTGTGCCTGACTCTTTGCGACCCCATGGACTGCAGCCCACCAGGCTCCTCTGTCCATGAGATTTTCCAGGCAAGGATACTGGAGTGGGTTGCCATTTCCCTCTCCAGGGGATCTTCCCAACCCAGAGATCGAACCTAGATCTCCTGCACTGCAGGCAGATTTTTTACTGACTGAGCTATAAGGGAAGCCCTCACTGGCTATTTATTTTAAATATAGTAGTGTGTACATGTCAATCCTAAACTCTCTAACCATCCCTCCCTACCACCCTTCCCTCCGGCAACCACAAGTTCTACAACAAATAGTTTCAAATTTTGTATGGAAACACAAAAGATCCAAAACAATCTTGAGAAAGAAGAACAGAGCTGGAGGAATCACATTTTCTAACTTCAGACTATTTTATAAAGTGACAGTAATCAAAACAGTGTGGTTCTGGCACAAAAACAGACAGAAATCAACAGAACAGAACAGAGAGCCCAGAAATAATGTGACCACATACTTAATGATCAATTAATCTACAACAAAGGAGGCAAGAATAAACAATGGAGAAAAAACAGTCTTCTCTACAAGCGGTGCTGGGGAAACTGGACAGCTACATGTAAAAGAATGAAATTAGGGCACGGGCATCTGTGGTCATCCTGGAACCATGGATTCCAGTTTTGCAGAACTCTGATATCTGTGCACACGAACATGGACTTTATTTAAAGAAATCCATGGACCACTAATGGACAGAAACATGAATCAGTTTGCACTTTGGCATTCAAATCTTAGCACTGTGGGAAAGCATCAAGTACAAGTTTTTAAAGACCCTGGGGCCTACCATGATTATGCATTCAAGATTTGAGTCTGAATCGCTTCATCAAGACTTAAATCCTCTTCCAAAGCCTTAAGTCTCACCTGTATTAAAGCTCTCCTTTGACCCCTCTCACAAAAATAAAAGCTTAAATGACTAAAAATAAATAAATAAAAAGAATGAAATTAGAACATTTTCTAATACCATATACAAAAATAAACTAAAAATGGATTAAAGACCTAATGTAAGTCCAGAAACCATAATATTCCCAGCAGAAAACATAAATGGAACTCTCTTTGACATAAATCATAGCAATATATTTTGGGGGCATCTTTCTCCTAAAAGAGCAGAAATACAAGCAAAAATAAAGAAATGGAACCTAATTAAACTTAAAAGCTTTTGCACAGAGATTTCTCGGGTGGTCCGGTGGTTAAGAATCCATCTGCCAATGCAAAGGACATGAGTTCAATCCCTGGTCCAGGAAGATTCCCATGAGTCAAGGGGCAACTAAGCCCATGCATTACAACCACTGAACTACCGTGCACCCTAGAATCCATTCTCTGCAACAAGAGAATCCACCACAATGAGAAGCCCACGCGCCATGACTAGAGCAAGCCAGATTCTGAGGCCGCGGAGGGTTGAGAACTGCTGTTCTGTAGGTCTCCTTCATACCCCCCTCCTCGGGCTCAGGGGCTCACCTGGACTCACTTCCTCCCCTACCCTTGGGTTACGATTATACTTTCTGATCCACCAGCCATGGGCTATAACCGAACTTATTAACTCAGTTTCAATGAGTCATATGACAGGTTTTGTCTGGGGCAGGGTGCTTTCCCAAACACAGGCCAACGTTGGTTCACAAAGCTTTGTCTCTCCTTGACCACAGCAACTCCCAGCACCCTCTCCGTCTCGGGAATATCTCAAGGTAGCAGGAGAAAGACTGGGTGACTCCACGCATTGTCATCGTGCTGGTGGCCAACCCAGAAGCAGGGCAGGAGGGTGTCACCTCCCCACACACAGACTGACTCCCCACAGCCAAGGCTTACATTCTAAAGAGAGACCAGGGTCAAGGCAGGCTGGGACTTCTGGTGGACAGTTCCGTTGCTCCACAATCAGCATTGCAGTGAGGACCTCCTTTCTGCAGAGGCACTTAATGGCCATCAGAGAAATGAGACAGGAGGAAGTAGGGGGGCGCAGAGACACTGGAGTGGCCACAGAAGAGTCACCCGGGTGCCCTGGCCGTAGCAGGGCCAGCTTCAGCTTCTCTACCTCCTGCCTTAACTCGAGCCTGCCTGCAGTTAACACTCATTGAGTAGTTACCACGTGCCCAGCATTAAGATAAGTATTTCCCATGCATTAAGTGCCTTATTTAGTCCTCATGGCCGACGCATGAGGCAGATACTTCTGTTATGCTCATTTTACAGATGTGGAGACTGAGGCCAGGGGGCTCAATTAACTGTCTCCAGCATCACACAGCCAAAAATGGAGGGGGCTGGGATCAAATCCATCTGACTCCTCAGATCGAGTGGTCTCTCCTTTATTAATTTTTTTTTTTTTTTTTTTGTCACTTAAACTGATTGACTTGGTTTACATTCCCTCAGAAACAAACCCTGAGATGAGGGTCCAAGAGTATGTAATTTATTTAGGAGATACAGACACACCAGCAAGAAGGGCAGGCAGCCAGAAGGGTGTGTTGTCAAGCCTATAATTGATTGTGAAACAGCAATTTGTTGGCAGATGGCAGAGAACACATTCCCCAGGGCTTTTTCCACCAAGGAGTTAGGGACTTGGGAGGGTGGTTAGACGTCTACTTTATTTTATTTTTGTTAATTTTATTTGTACTATATTTGTAAACAGAACATGATGTTTTTCTTTCTACTACACTGATGCGTGCTCAGTGGCTCAGTCATGTCCAGCCTTTTCAACCCCATGGACTATAGCCCACCAGGTTCAACCCCTGTCCGTGGGATTCTCCAGGCAAGAATACGGAAGTGGGTTGCCATTTCCTTCTTCGAGACATCCACTCTAGCTTTTGGTTGAGGCCTACCTGGGGCTCTTCATTCCCTGATATTTCTGGCAAAGAATGAAGTACCCAGGCACAGAGCCACAGATCCTCCTGACTGTTGGAAGAAGTCAGGAGCACACCCAAGGTATACATCCCGAGGGAAAGAGGCACAGACAATACAGCTTCCGTACACTAGTTTTTACTACAAAAGGGATAAGTGCACATCGCGAGAAGTTTAAACACCCCAGAAAAGTACTAATAAAGATGTCATAATATCTTCTGTTTCCCTGACTCCCATTCTGACTTGCCAAAGGCAAGCACTCTTGATGGTCTGTGTCCATCAAGTTGCTAAGCGTACAAGCATCTTTATTTGCACAAATAGGATCATGCAGTTCATGCCCTTATGCACCTTGCTTTTTTTTTTTTCCACTTAAAAATATGTCTTGGGGGACTTCCCTGGTGGTCCAGTGGTTAAAGATCCACTTTGCAATGCAGGGGACATGGGTTTTATCCCTGGTCTGGGAATTAAAATTCTGCACGCCACAGGGCAAGTAAGCCCGTGAACTACAGCTACTGAGCCTGCGCTCTGAAACAAGAGAAGCCACACGAATAGCGCTGCCTGCATCCTTGTACATGCACTTCCGGGCAAGTGTGTAGGACACATTCCTGGAGGTGCAACTGCTGGGTCAATGATATGTGTGTTTAACCTTTTAACTTTTGCTCCCAGACCATCCAAAGAGGCTGGACCAGGAGACACACCTGCCAGCTGTAGGGCAGCATTGCAGCCTCTCCACCCTCTCGGGGGCACTCGTCTCCTCACCATCATCTGCTTCAATCCGCTCATGAGCCTGGCTGCCGCTGTACCAGATCTGACGAAACAAACACGAACCGCCAGGTGAGAACCAGAAAAGACAGTTCATTCGGTGCTTGCTTGAGCAGAGGAGTCAGATGCATCATTTGCGCTTTGCAGGGACTCACGGGTCACCGGACGGGTGGGAGAGTTTCAGCGAGGATGTGAAGGAAGACACGGGGATGTCTTCACTGGAAGCTGGGGTCAGGGAGCTGGAGAAGGGATAACTAGAAGCAGACATCTTCTGTGATTGATTTGAGGGTTTGTTTGTTTCTTTAAATATTTTTTTGGCGTGGGAAAACAGTCTTTATTGGATTTGTTACAATGTTATTTCTGTTTTGTTTTGTTTTTTTGGCCACCAGGCACGTGGAATCTTAGCTCCTCTGACCAGGGATCAAACCGCACCCTCTGCACTGGAAGGCGAAGTCTTAACAACTGGTTTTCAGTTGCTCGGTCGTGTCTGACTCTTTGTGGCCTCATGGACTGTAGCCCACCAGGCTCCTCTGTCCTTGGGATTTCCCAGGCAAGAGTACTGGAGTGGGTTGCCATTTCCTACTCCAGGGCATCTTCCCGACCCAGGGATCGAACCCAAGTCTCTAGTGTCTCCTGCATTGGCAGACAGGTTCTTTACCACTGGACCTCCAGGGAAAACCCCAGGAGTTTATTTGGCTTTCCCTGACTGGTTCCAAGTTGGAAAAGGGGGACCATTAAGGCACTGGCAGTCACTGACCCATCTAGGGATGGTCCTGGGCTGGTTGCTACAGACTCTGTGTCAGAGTTCTGTTGTCACCTATGAGACCAATGTCTATTTGTGGGTCAGACTCTCATCCCTGAAGATGCAAACTCTCTTCCATCCTTAGAAAACCACTCTTCTTTTCAGAGGGAAAGCTCAGTCACCATTCAGATGCCAGCTCTTTGTTAAGGATTTCTGCAGGCTCTTTTCCCCACATCAGAATGTCCTCTTTTCTGCGTTCTTTACCCATACCCTTGATTCTGCTTTGTATGGAGTTAAAAGAACTCAATCCTACAGGAAATCAGCCCTGAATATTCATCAGGAAGGCTGATGCTGAAGCTGAAGGTCCAATACTTTGACCACTTGATGCTAAGAGCTAACTCGCTGGAAAAGACCCTGATACTGGGAAAGATTGAGGGAAGGAGGAGAAGAGGGTGGCAGAGGGAGAGATGGCTAGATTGCATCACCAGGTTAAAAGGATATGAGTTCTAGCTAATAGTGAAGGACAGGGAAGCCTGGCATGCTGCAGACCACGGTGTCACAAAGAGTTAGACACAACTTAGCGGCTGAACAACAACAACCAAAGAACTTCACCAGTTTACTGCCAGGCCTTTTCAGGAGTGTGTTGTTCAGCCTCCATATGTTGGTCTTTTTAATAGATTTTCTCCTGTTATTGAGATTTACTCTTACTGCATTGTGGTCAGAAAAAATGCTTGGAATGATTTCAATTTTTCTGAACTTACCAAGGCTGGATTTATGGCCCAGGATGTGGTCTATCCTGGAGAAGGTTCCGTGTGCACTTGAGAAAAAGGTGAAATTCATTGTTTTGGGATGAAATGTCCTATAGATATCAATTAGTTCTAACTGGTCTATTGTATCGTTTAAAGTTTGTATTTCCTTGTTAATTTTCTGTTTAGTTGATCTATCCATTGGTGTGAGTGGGGTATTAAAGTCTCCCACTATTATTGTGTTATTGTTGATTTCTCCTTTCATTCTTGTTAGTATTTGTCTTATATATTGTGGTGCTCCTTGCCAGGCCTTTTCAGTGCTCTTCAGACTTTCTGTACGTGGAGGCTCATTTTGAACCATGGAAGGTTGGCTTGCCTCCCACCTGCAGGAGGACCGCTGGGGATCTCTCCCCAGTTGGCAATGACTGATGGATCAGATCAGATCAGTCACTCAGTCGTGTCCGACTCTTTGCGACCCCATGAATTGCAGCATGCCAGGCCTTCCTGTCCATCACCAACTCCTAGAGTTCACTCAGATTCACGTCCATCGAGTCAGTGATGCCATCCAGCCATCTCATCCTCTGTCGTGATTTTGGAGCCCAGAAAAATAAAGCCTGACACTGTTTCCACTGTTTCTCCATCTATTTCCCATGTAGTGATGCGACCAGATGCCATGATCTTCGTTTTCTGAATGTTGAGCTTTAAGCCAACTTTTCACTCTCCTCTTTCACTTTCATCAAGAGGCTTTTTAGTTCCTCTTCACTTTCTGCCATAAGGGTGGTGTCATCTGCATATCTGAGGTTATTGACATTTCTCCCAGCAATCTTGATTCCAGCTTGTGTTTCTTCCAGTCCAGCGTTTCTCATGATGTACTCTGCATAGAAGTTAAATAAACAGGGTGACACTCTACAGTCTTGACGGACTCCTTTTCCTATTTGGAGCCAGTCTGTTGTTCCATGTCCAGTTCTAACTGTTGCTTCCTGATCTGCATACAAATTTCTCAAGAGGCAGATCAGGTGGTCTGGTATTCCCATCTCTTTCACAATTTTCCACAGTTTATTGTGATCCACACAGTCAAAGGCTTTGGCATAGTCTATAAAACAGAAATAGATGTTTTTCTGGAACTCTCTTGCTTTTTCCATGATCCAGCGGATGTTGGCAATTTGATCTCTGGTTCCTCTGCCTTTTCTAAAACCAGCTTGAACATCGGGAAGTTCACGGTTCACATATTGCTGAAGCCTGGTTTGGAGAATTTTGAGCATTACTTTACTAGCATGTGAGATGAGTGCAATTGTGCGGTAGTTTGAGCATTCTTTGGCATTGCCTTTCTTTGGGATTGGAAGGAAAACTGACCTTTTCCAGTCCTGTGGCCACAGCTGAGTTTTCCAAATGTGCTGGCATATTGAGTGCAGCACTTTCACAGCATCATCTTTCAGGATTTGGAATAGCTCAACTGGAATTCCATCCCCTCCACTAGCTTTGTTCGTAGTGATGCTTTCTAAGGCCCACTTGACTTCACATTCCAGGATGTCCAGCTCTAGGTCAGTGATCACACCATCGTGATTATCTGGGTTGTGAAGCTCTTTTGTGTACAGTTCTTCTGTGTATTCTTGCCACCTCTTCTTAATATCTTCTGCTTCTGTTAGGTCCATACCATTTCTGTCTTTTATCGAGCCCATCTTTGCATGAAATGTTCCTTTGGTGTCTGATTTTCTTGAATAGATTCCTAGTCTTTCCCATTCTGTTGTTTTCCTCTATTTCTTTGCATTGATCGCTGAAGAAGGCTTTCTTATCTCTTCTTGCTATTCTTTGGAACTCTGCATTCAGATGTTTATATCTTTCCTTTTCTCCTTTGTTTTCGCTTCTCTTCTTTTCACAGCTATTTGTAAGGCCTCCCCAGACAGCCATTTTGCTTTTTGCATTTCTTTTCCATGGGAATGATCTTGATCCCTGTCTCCTGTACAATGTCACGAACTGCATTCCATAGTTCATCAGGCACTCTATCTATCAGATCTAGGCCCTTAAATCTATTTCTCACTTCCACTGTATAATCATTAGGGATTTGATTTAGGTCATACCTGAATGGTCTAGTGGTTTTCCCCGCTTTCTTCAATTTCAGTCTGAATTTGGCAATAAGGAGTTCATGGTCTGAGCCACAGTCAGCTCCTGGTCTTGTTTTTGCTGACTGTACAGAGCTTCTCCATCTTTGGCTGCAAAGAATATAATCGATCTGATTTTGGTGTTGACCATCTGGTGATGTCCATGTATAGAGTCTTCTCTTGTGTTATTGGAAGAGGGTGTTTGTTATGACTAGTGCATTTTCTTGGCAAAACTCTATTAGTCTGCCCTGCTTCATTCCGTATTCCAAGGCCAAATTTGCCTGTTACTCCAGGTGTTTCTTGACTTCCTACTTTTGCATTCCAGTCCCCTATAATGAAAAGGACATCTTTTTTGGGTGTTAGTTTTAAAAGGTCTTGTAGGTCTTCATAGAACCATTCAACTTCAGCTTCTTCAGCGTTACTGGTTGGGGCATAGACTTGGATTACTGTGACATCGAATGGTTTGCCTTGGAAACTAACAGAGATCATTCTTTCGTTTTTGAGATTGCATCCAAGTACTGCATTTCGGACTCTTCTGTTGACCATGATGGCCACTCCATTTCTTCTGAGGGATTCCTGCCTGCAGTAGTAGATATAATGGTCCTCTGAGTTAAATTCACCCATTCCAGTCCATTTGAGTTCGCTGATTCCTAGAATGTTGACATTCACTCTGGCCATCTCTTATTTGACCACTACCAATTTGACTTGATTCACAGACCTGACATTCCAGGTTCCTATGCAATATTGCTCTTTACAGCATCGGACTTTGCTTCTATCACTAGACACATCCACAGCTGGGTATTGTTTTTGCTTTGGCTCCATCCCTTCATTCTTTCTGGAGTTATTTCTCCACTGATCTCCAGTAGCATATTGGGCCCCTACTGACCTGGGGAGTTTCTATTTCAGTATCCTATCATTTTGCCTTTTCATACTGTTCATGGGATTCTCAAGGCAAGAATACTGAAGTGGTTTGCCATTCCCGTCTCCATCGGACCACATCCTGTCAGATCTCTCCACCATGACCCGCCCATCCTGGGTTGCCCCACGGGCATTGCTTAGTTTTATTGAGTTAGAGAAGGCTGTGGTCCTAGTGTGATTAGATTGACTAGTTTTCTGTGAGTATGGTTTCAGTGTGTTTGCCCTCTGATGGCCTCTTGCAACACCTACCGTCTTACTTGGGTTCCTCTTACCTTGGGCGTGGGGTATCTCTTCCCGGCTGCTCCAGCAAAGCACAGCCATCGCACCTTACCTTGGACGAGGGGTCTCTCCTCACCACTGCCTTTCCTGACCTTCAACGTGGGATAGCTCCTCTAGGCCCTCCTGCGCCCGTGCAGAGGGAGGTATAATTCTGAGGGGTGGGTCTCACACCGCTTCCCAGTGACTGGAGCTGATTCCCCTCTGCTTGACATCACACTCTTACTGGCTGCTTTCTGTCTCTGGTGTTACATCCTCATTCTCCTGGTGGTGGTTCCTGTGTGTGTGCATCCAGTACCTCCCAAATGTAGTATTTTAATCCCAATCTTTGTTTTGGGGACTGCTTCTGGGGAAAACTCAAACAAAAATGAAAAGTTTTTCATCTCCCCAGAGTCCCTTGGACAACAAGGAGATCAAACCAGTCAATCCTAAAGGAAATCAACCCCGAATATTCATTGGAAAGACTGATGCTGAAGCTGAAGCTCCAATATTTTGGCCACCTGACCTGGAGAGCCGATTCAATGGAAAAGACCCTGGTGCTGGGAAAGACTGAGAACAGGAGGGGAAGGGGTGACAGATAATGAGATGGTTGGATGGCATCACCGACTCCGTGGACATGAGTCTGAGCAAGCTCCGGGAGATAGTGAAGGACAGAGGAGCCTGGCGTGCTGCAGTCCATGTGGTCACAAAGAACCCGAGTTAGCAACTGAACAACGACAGCAACAACAACATTTTACAGATGAGGGAATCAGGCTCAGAGAAGTTAAGTGATGGATTTCAAGCTCCTGCCCTTTATCAATCAGGATTAGTATGAAAGCCATGCCGCTTTTGACTTGTGAGTGCAGATGTGTTATTTTTCTCCCTGATCCTTTGAATCCAGAGACCATCTTTTCTAATCTTCTGAAGCCTAAACAGCTTGTTGTGCAACAATGTATTCTGTGGAAATTGTTTAGAAATTTAACTGAATCCAGCCATGCATGTATGTTTTTTGAAGTTCATAACAGGATTCCCAAGGGCAGGCCAAGACCACTCCTGGGATGCCCTGGGCCCAGGCTGCCTTCATTCCCTCAAGCCTTGAATGGGCAACTCATTCAGGGTGATCTCTGGGGCACATGCTCAACTGCTCACACCCCAAACCTCCCGCCCGAGGGAGATGAGAACAGGAAAGACAGGACCAGCCTCGAAGGAGAGATTCTATTTTACTTGGATTGTCATTTCAGAACATCCGGTGTGTCCATCTATACTTGACAGACAAACGACATGGTGCTGGAAAAAAACTGGGATCCTCTTCGCCCTCAACTCCCACCCCATCTACCCCTCAGCAAAACGTAGGGGAAAGGCCAGCCTCAAAGGCAGAGTGGGTCTTTGTCCCCAAAGCAGCAGGGAAGCCAAAACATACCATGAAGCAAAACATCTCCTCAATCCCATATCTTCACAGAAGAATGCAGCTCCCCAGGCTGGCCCCTCACCCAAGTCCTCCAGGTCCATTTCATTACAAAAACCAATGAGTTCCTGAAAACGTTATTAATCATGTCCCACAGAGGTGTGCAAGGAGGGCCAGGATCTGGCAGTGTCTGTGTCTAAGAGCCCTCTGTTTTCGTTGGGTTTTTATTCACCTGTGAGTAGGACATCCCAGGAGCATCCCCATCGTGATGGAGAGCTACAGGTGTTGAGAGGTCACCCATCCCCAGACAGACAGACAGGCAGGCAGCCTGGAGGCCTCACTACAAGACCAGAGGGCCCATCGAAGCCACCTGCAGACTAAGGCACAAACAGAATCTGTCTGCAGGTCAGGCCTCATGCACTGGGACTCTCATGCAACCTGTGAGTTGGAGAAGGGCCGGCTCCAGCTCAGAGGAAGGACAATGGACCGCCATGGCCCTGCTTCTGGGACCTTCTCTCCCCAGCTCAGGAAAAGCAAGAGGCTGGGATCCTTGGAGCCTTGGGTTTTTAAATAAACTAGACACATCCCCTGAGAATGATGCAAAGAAACAGCGACAGTAGTCCTTTGCCTACCACCGCTGGCTCACCAGGCCCCGAGCAGCCTGCCAGGAGGCGCGACCCAGGCCGAAGCTCAGGACTGGGGGCCAGGGCCGGGCTTAGATGAAGGTGCTGTTGGCCGGGTGTCTCCAGAAGGGGGCTGTAGTACTCATTGCCCTGGTCCTAGCGGAGGCTTTCTTCTGCTTGGCATCCAAGTTCTTCACATACTTCTGGACCCACGGCAACTTGGGGTTGGCACAGAACTTCTGGCCCTTCCGGGTGCTGAAGCTGTGGGGAGAAGACAGGGCACCCGTGAAGCCAAGCGGGGGGGGGGGGGGAATCCTTCCCTTCCTGAGGAGGGCACACGGAAGCCCAGAGAACATGCGCTGCCCCAGCCTCCTGGCAAGCTCTGAACACAATGTCTTCTCTCTGTGCGTCTGCATCCCTTTGTTTCAAAAACTTCATGTTCATGTTTGGTAACCTCCTTGTCAGGTGAGGGAGCCCAGCCCTGCCTGCAGAGAACACTGGGTCTGAACGGAGAGACACAGTTTCTACTCACAGGGAATGAGAGAAGTTGCATTGAAAACCCCCAAGACAAAAAGGCCTCCAGTTCACACGCTGTGCAAGGAAAGGTGGTCGATAAGGATGCCAGAGCTTGGAGGAAGCAGTGGAATGCCCTCTTCCAAACCAGGGATGCCAGGCTGTGGAGCTGGGTCTGGTGCCAATGGAGAAAATTACCAATAATAATACAATGGTTTTCTTTAATCCCTCTCAAAGATGCAGACAAAATAAAGATTCAAAGTTTTAATTAACTTCCAGACTGATAAAAGCAATTCTCTGAATTCTGTAAACCATTGCATAAATGCTTGCTTTGGGGGCTTCCCAGGTGGCATTAGTGGTAAAGAACCTGTCTGCCAATGCGGGAGACATAAGAGACGTGGGTTTGATCCCTGGGTTGGGAGATTCCCTGGAGAAGGGCATGGCAACTCACTCCAGTATTTCTGCCTGGAGAATCCCATGGACAGAGTAGCTTGGCAGACTATACAATTCATTAGGATCCCAAAGAGTTGGACATGTCTGAGGTGACGCAGCACGCCAAACAATTTGAACAAGTGTTAGCAGCTTTAAACAATTCACTACAAGGAAATGGTTATGCATAATAAATACTACCTTCTGGGTTAAGAAAAGATCACATTTCTGTGGCGTGCTGCTGCTGTTTACGAAGTGAGCTCCCACTTGCTGTCTCGCAGTGACTTTGAGTAGGTCACCTTTCCAGCCTCAAATGCCCCCCGTCAAATGGGGATAATCCACTGCAGCTGATGTAATGGCTGAGCGGGTTAGTTAGGGGAATGGTATATGCCCCAGTGGATTTCCCTGGTGGCTCACTGGTGAAGAGTCTGCCTGCCAATGCAGGAGACGCAGGTTCGATCCCTGGGTCGGGAAAGATCCCCTGGAGAAGGAAATGGCAATCCACTCCAGTAATCTGGCCAGGAAAACCCAACGGACACTAGCCTGGCGGGCTACAGTCCGTGGTATGGCAGAGTCCAAAGAAGTAAGCGACTACACACCAACAAGAAAAATATGCCCCGGAGGGTTGCCTCGTATATTCATGATGGTCAACTCTGAATCCTCTTGCGAGTCTCACGGTGAGGAAGCTGAGGGTCAGGGGTGGGGTGACCTGTCCGGGGTCACAGAGCAGGGCCCTCAGTGGGCCTGGAGGCCCGTCTCTCCCCGCTCCCCTCCGGAGTAATAGTAACTCACATCACTCCTGCCTGGGAGCAGATGCTCCTGTTGGTAAGCTGGTAGCTTGTCACTCGGCTCTCAGGAATTTTCTTGGAAATGAAGGTAATGCAACAGGAAGAGGGCAGTGTCACGGAGTCTAGAAGACAGGAGAGAGAAGAGCCATGGTCTCTGCTAGCCTGCCCTAGACTCTGAGCTTCAGTGAGGGCCCATACCCTAAGGACTTCCCTGGTGGCTCCGGGATAAAGAATCCGCCTGCAACGTAGGAGCCGCAAGAGACACAGGTTGGATCTCTGGGTTGGGAAGGTCTCCTGCAGGAAGGTACGGCAACCCCACTCCAGTATTCTTGCCTGGAGAATCCCATGGACATAGGGGGCCAGCAGGCTAAAGTCCATAGGGTCACAAAGAGTCGGACATGACTGAAGCGACTTAGCATACACGCACCCTGCGTTAAACACCTCCGGTCCAGCCACTGGGCTGCCCCCCTTCTCACCATTCCCCTGCAGACCGAGGCTGCTCGGTCCTCCAGGCTCTGCTGTGCCATCCCAGTCATGCCCTTGGCATGGCTATCCCAAACAGGAGACCCAGGATGGGGTCAGAGGTCTTACCTGCAAGGGCAATGCACAGGGCCAAGAGGAGGAGGCTGGTTGCCATGGTCACGGGCCCTGCCATGTTCTGGAGAGCAGAGAGGGCAGCTCAGGGCTCAGTGCTGGCGGGCAGGAGAAGAACAGCTGGGATGAGAGCACTCGACCTACCCTCTGGCCCTTTTCAGGCAGCTAGGAGGAAACATCGGTTTATATAGCAGCCTCTCTTTGGGGAGCCTCCCCCCCTCATTCAAAGTCCTAGAAGCCTCAGATCTGCAAACGGGAAGTTGTTGCCTGCTGAGTCAGGGGTTATCCTGAGCACACTAAGAAAGAGCTGGAGGAGGAGGGCATTCCCCCGCCAGGGATTGGATGGACAGTCAGAAGGCTAATAGGGAGCCTGGCTATGCTGGCCATTGCCTGTGGGACTCTGGGTCAATCATCCACCTCTCTGAGTCTGTTTCTTCATCTGAAAATGGGTAACATTATCATCCATTCATTCATTGAGCAGCTCTTATTAGGCATGTACCTTGTGCCAGGCTTCTAAGTGGGGAGGCACATATAAGATCAAGTGCACAGAATCAGCTATTGCAGGTGCTGGAGGAGTGGGCGTAGAGTCAAGTATCATTCGTCTCCAGCCCCTCAGACCCCTTGCCCATGCTCATGCACACGGCCTCTTGGTGACCTTGCCTTTCTAGTCCCCAAGCTGCCAGAGCTGCCTAGCCTGCAGGCTCTAGGAAAGTGGGAAGTGTCTGGAAACTTACATCCTCAGGGAAGCCCTTGACCAGTGCTGGCTGGAGGGATACAGACTCCAGGTCCAGTGTGATCTACACTGTTTCCAGTGTTCCTGTCGGGGTTGAGTCAGTTTCTCTTTGTGAGACAAGGCTTGAATGACGCCTTCCCTTCAGGGTCTGCTTCCCTTCTCCCCTGCTGGTTTCCCCTGGAAGAACTGTTGGATAAACCACTGGCCCATGAATCCTCATTTCAGGGTCTCCTTTAGGGACCCAAACCTGAGACAAGGGGACATTGCAAGGACTGGCCAGTTCTGCGAGGAGGAAAGTAGGGGATGCCCTTGTGGAGGGTGTGAGGTTGGCTGTGCTGAGGTTTGAAGGATAAAGGCAGTGGGGATTGTCCTAGAGCTTTGTAACCCGTAATACTCAGCTCAGTTATCACAGTGGAAGGAACATGATACCCACCCAACTCCGTCCCCCATTCCTGGCTCCCAGCCTGGGACCCCATGTTTAGAGACTGCTGCTTCCTTTCCCAAATCTACTCCGTCCTCTCCATTCCACCTCTCACAGGAACAGCTGGCTTTCTCCAGCCTCTCCAGTCTGGCCTTGCCAGAGCACACCCGTGCGGCACGACAATGGCCCACATCACCTGACTGATGGTGACCAGCTGTGTGTCTATGTCTCCAGTTGACCATGAACACCTTGAGATCAATGTCCTATTTCCACCAAGTCCTGTGCAGGTCACCTGTTCCATGGCCAGTATTTGTAGAATGAATATATCATGGACCAACTCTGGGTCACTCTCCTCTGGATGAGGGACTCCCATGGGATCTCTGCCCAGCCCGACTGGGGTCAGTGGGTACACAGGGGAGCCAAATGGCAGGTCTTCTGATGGGGACAGGGCTGAAGTCGGGGAGGCCTTGATCAGCAGTGCCTTGTTCATGGAGTGAAAATTGCTGAGCACCCCACTCAGCTCCTCCCCAGCCAGCAGTGGCAACTCTCACCGGACAGAGGATGGGAGCATTCAGTGAGAGCCCTTTACATATGCAAGAGCTTTTCACAAGTCCATTTTAGGGCGCCCCTTCTAATCCTTGCTCCTCAGTGATTCAGAGAGGATACCCTGTTGTCTGTCTGGGTTTCATGACTCATGGGGCACTGGGAAGGGAAGTAGCAGGCCGGAGAAGAGTGGGGACTGGACTGAGCAGAGTGGGAAGCCTTCGTGCATTGACCACATGTTGCAACCAGAGTGGGACGGCAGAAGGTCACCTAGTGGGAGGGTTTGGGGTGGGGTGCCTCACCCCCGATTAGCTAACACCAGTTACAGGCTTCCCCAAGACATTTCAAAAAAAACACAAAAACCCACCCAAACACAACATAGTAAAGCAACTACATTCCAATAAAAATTAGTTAAAAAAAAAAAAAAAAGCCGGTTCAGGACAAAACAAAACACGATACCCAGTCTCACTACTGTCTGGGGAAGCAGGTAAGGCAGGGATTACCAACCCGTTTTACAAAGGGGAAAAATGAAATCTACAAAAGGTGACTAGACACCACCACAGAGCCACTTACCCTGATTCCCAACATGGGGACCTGCATGTTCCCACTTGAAGCGGGGAATCCAACAGCCAGAGCAATTACTCAAAGTAAGAGAGGGATAAGTTGAAGGTTCCAAGAAAGCAGAATAGAAAGAGATAACTAGAGAAAGAGAAGGAAGGCAGGAGTGGATGGAAGGCACAGTGGATGCAAAGACTTGGGGAAGGAGTCCATTGGTTAAGACTATGAGCTCCCATTTCTGGGGGCCCAGGTTCGATCCCTGGTCCATGAACTAGGATCCCACATGCTGCAAGGTGGCCAAAAAGAAAGGGGGTTGCTCTGTGAAGCACCCAGAGCCCCTCCACTCCAGCTCAGACCCTGCCCCTTCCCCGGCTGTGCTTTGTCCATCTGAGAAGTGGAGGTGTTGGCCAGATCTGCCATTTCCCCAGGTGTTGCAGTCACACCACCACAGGTGATACAAGAATGGGCGCTTTTCATTTTAATTTAAATATGACTTGTTAGGGTCTCTCTGTGATGAGGAGTTTTATATTTATGACAGTGATAGAGAAAATATGAGTTGACTAAAAAAACTGAAGGCTGAAAGTTAGTCTCACAGTTGTGTCTGATTCTTTGAGATCCCATGGACTGTAGCCAGCCCAGCTCCTCTGTCCATGAAGTTCTCCAGGCAAGAATACTGGAGTGGGTTGCCATTCCCTTCTCCAGGGGATCTTCCTGACCCAGGGACTGAAATCGGGCCTCCTGAATTGCAAGCAGATTCTTAACAAACTGAGCCACTTCTTCTTCGTTGCAAGCAAATTCTTTACCAATTGAGCCACTAGGGAAGCCTTTTTTGACTAAAAAAATGAAATACAGCAAATCACAGAACAAATGGTCTGTACAGAAACAAAGACAGTATATCTGAAATCTAAGAATATCTGAAGTCTGAGAAGCCTGGCCAAGGTCCTTGCTGAAGGCCTTTCCCCTCCAATGTTCTGTACAAAGGAGCTAGCCCTGGGGAGGAATTGGGCAGTTGCGGGGATCACAGCTGTTCTTGGCAGGGAGCAGGCGGCAGTGGTGCTGCCCTCATGAACAGTAGCCAGGGTGCTGTCCTGGTTGCCTCTCCTGGGTAAGCCACACCATGAGTGATGATGAAGCACAGAATTCAAAGGGAAGCTGGCCCAATGGACAGTGGCCAAATGGATGAGGGCACTCCAAGGCACATCCTCATAAGAACAGATCAGAAGAGGTGAGCTGTTAGCTTGGACTAGAAATGACTCCATACATGAAGACGTGTCCCAGCAAGAAAGAACGGGCCTTGATGACCCTCAGTTCAGTTCAGCTGAGTCGTGTCCGACTCTTTGCCACCCCATGAATCACAGCATGCCAGGCCTCCCTGTCCATCACCAACTCCTGGAGGTCACTCAGACTCACATCCATCGAGTCGGTGATGCCATCCAGCCATCTCATTCTCTGTCGTCCCCTTCTCCTCCTGCCCCCAATCCCTCCCAGCATCAGAATCTTCTCCAATGAGTCAACTCTTCGCATGAGGTGGCCAAAGTACTGGAGTTTCAGCTTTAGCATCATTCCTCCCAAAGAAATCCCAGGGCTGATCTCCTTCAGAATGGACTGGTTGGATCTTCTTGGAGTCCAAGGGACTCTCAAGAGTCTTCTCCAACACCACAGTTCAAAAAGCATCAATTCTTCGGTGCTCAGCCTTCTTCACAGTCCAACTCACATCCATACATGACCACTGGAAAAACCATAGCCTTGACTAGACACTAAGTGGTGCAAAAGCAGACCACAGACAAGGGTTATGATGTTTGGCTGGGGGGCACCGGGTAGGAAAGGTGACCAACAGAGCAGAGCCCCACTTGCCCATGAAACTGCTAAGTACTTTGAAGCCCTTGTCTGCGTTAATTTTCCCCACTTTATAGGCAAGGAGACTGAAACTCCAAGGTTAGGAAAGGGGAGAGCTGGCATTTGAACTGAGTTCTACCTGAGTTCAAGGTTCAGGCGGTGCCTCTCGCCAGGCAGGCTCAGCTGTGATCCTGTTGGTGGGAGGCCACTCAGTTTTGAGGTGCAGGGTCAGCGAGGTCAGATCTGTGGTCTCGAGTCATGGTTGGATCCACCAGCAGGTGCGATAGGAAGGTACCGGGGGCAGGGATTGGAGATTACTTAGCTTCCCAGGGGAGGGACGATCAGGGAGCCGGGCAGGGGTTGAGAGAGCTTAATTGGCTCTGCTCCACACATTAGACCGACCTGAGGTGCCTAGAGGAGAGGGCGATACGGAATCTGGATGTGACCCCTGGTGCGTCCCGCATTGTGGGTGAGAAGCACCTGCAGGTTTCCTAAGACCCACGTTGTGGAAGCCAGTCCAGAACCCATCTTTTAAAGCCCCTCCCAACTTGGAATAAGCATTTTGCATCAGTTAAAAAAAAATAAAGCCCCTCCCTAAACCCTGAGAAGACTAACCAGGAGCCATGGCTCAGAAGACCACCTTTCTAGATTGGAGAGTCACCTGCCAGGGTTGAAATCTTAACTCAGCTGGGTGGCCCCTGTTACTTAACTCCTCCAAGCCTTAGCGTCCACACCCCGTCTGTAAAATGAGACATAGTGATAGTATCTGTCTTGTAGGTTATTATGAGGATTCAGTAAGATAACTCATGTCAAGAGTCTGGCTCCCCATCTGGATAGATCAAGTGCCCACAAAAAGATGGTTATGTATTTACTTTATTTCCCGACAAATATTTATTATTGACTAAATGGCAGGTAAGTTCTACGGACAAGGGATCCAGGAGTGAACACAACTCAGAAATTCCATTTCTTCATGGCAAGACCATTCTTTCCTTGGGAGATAATATATCAAGTACAAAACAGTGATAACTGTATCTTATAATCTGCCAGGCAATGGCATATAAAATGCCTTTTATAAACTCTTCATCGACTTGGAAGCATTAAAAAATTTACAAAAATATTGGCTTATTTACCAAAGAGGTAGTTCACTAAAGTGTATACCTATTAGAACATTTCAGCAAACAAAAGGTGGTCATCTCGTTTTGCTGTTTTTATTACAACTTGTTTACAAGCTGGTGAACTGACTAAGCAATCTTAGTCTCTTCCAGTAACCTTTCATATATCATGGCATTTAATCTAATCTTTACGATAATGACCCTATGGAGTAGATATTATTAATTTTGTTGCACAGAGGTGAAGTAACTTGTTCCTGGTCATACAGTCCCTGACTGTATCTTATTTGCAGTTGAAACCTCAACCACCATGTAGGGTGTTAGAAATATAGAGGGAACGTGAGGAAGAAAAAAGGTTAAGAAAAAGAAGGCAAATGGACAAGGTGATCCTAATATTCATGTGGAAGTGCAAGGAACTCAGAACAGCCAAAACAATCATGAAAAAGGAAGCAAAGTCGGAGGACTAACACTTCCAGATTTCAAAACTTATTGCACCCTAAAGTAATCAAGATAGATTGATACTGGCATGAGGATAGATATGTAGATTAAAGGAACAGAGTTGAGAGTCCAGAAATAAACCCTTACATTTACAGTAAATTGATTTTTGACAAGGGTGCAAAGTTCATTTGATGGGAAAGAACAGTCTCTCAACAGTTGTGTTGTAACAACTGGATATCCATAAGCAAATAAATAAAGTGACACCCTTCTTCATACCACATAGCAGAATTAACTCAACATAGAGCAAAAATCTAAATGAAAGAGCTAAAACTATAAAACTCTTAGCCAGGCTCCTCTGTCCATGGGGATTCTCCAGGCAAGAATACTGGAGTGGGTTGCCATTCCCTCCTCCAGGGAAATCTTCCCAACCCAGGGATAGAACCCAGGTGGCCCACATTGCAAGCGGATTCTTTATCATCTGAGCCACCGGGGAAGCCCTTAGAAGAAAACATAGGTATAAATCTTTGTGACCTTGGACTAAGTAACTGTTTGTTTGATATGACACCAAAAGCACAAGCGAGCAAAGAAAAAAAAAAATAAGTTGGGACTTCTTTAAAATTAAAAACTTTTGTGAATCAAGGCACACTCTCAAGAAAGTGAGTAGCCAAGCCACATAATGGGAGAAAATATTTGGAAATTATCTGATAATTCTAGGATCCAGAATATACAAAGTCCACAATACAAAGACAAAAAAAAAAAAAAAAAAAATTTTAAAATAAGCAAAGAATTTAACTAGGCATTTCTCCAAAGAAGAGAGACAAATGTTCCATAAGCACGTGAAAAGATGCTCAGCATCATTAGCCAATAGGGAAAAGCAATGAGCTATCACAATGAGATATCACTTCACACCCACAAGGATGGCTATGAAAAAACACAAACAAAAAAAAAAAAAACAGAAAAAGTGTTGCCAAGGAAATGGGAACCCTCACACATTACTCATGGGGAATGTAAGATGCTATAATTACTATGGAGAAATTTGGCAGTTCCTCAAAAAGTTAAATGTACAGTTACAATATGACCCAATAACTTCACATCCTGACCCTAACCCTAACCCTAGAAAATGGAAAACAGACATTCACATGGAAATTTGCACCTGAACATTCATAGCAACAGTATTCGTAGTAGCTGGAAAGTGGGAACAACCTGATGTCCCTCCAGTGATAATAGGATGAGCAAGGGTCCAGTGGAACATACAGCGGGATTTTATTCAGCCGTGAGAAGGAGCGAAGTACCAATATATTCATAAGTTAAATGACAGGCACAATAGCCCAGACACTATGATTCCATTGGTAAGAAATGTTCAGAACAGACGAATCCATAGGGATTTATAGCAGGTTACTGGCTGCCAGGGGCCTGGTAGGAGGAGAAAGTAGGGAGATACAGAGTTTCTTTTGGAGGTAATAAAAATGTTCTAGAGTTTTATAGTAGTGACGGTTGTACAAACTGTGAGTATACCACTCACACGTATGTTTTAAAGGTTAAAATGGTGAATTCTTATGTCATGTGGATTTTATCTCAATTAAAATTTAAAGGAGGGAACTCCCTGGAGATCTAGTGCTCTCACCGCCACGGGCTCAGCTTCAATCCCTGGCGGGGAAACCAACCTCACAAGTCGTGCAGCACAACCAAAAAAAGAAAAGAAGCTGCTGAGGAAATCTTCCAAATGTTTGTTCCAATGGTGGGGCCTTGAAGGCTTCATAAAGGCCGCACCCAGTTTTAAAACTCTCGTCTATCTCCCTCACATGGCCTGACTCTCATCCAAGGGTCTGATTAATAAGAGTGAAATCTGAGAGGGCACCGGGTGGGCAGGAAGCAGTGGGTTTTCCCCAGGGTCTCCCCCGACCCTGGGCACACTTCCTGGCAAGAAGGCAGAAAAGGAAGCTTCCTTAGGCGGGTTCCGTGGCCGAGTCCTTAGAGAGATGAAGCTTTGAGGGCCTCCTTCTCTCTCTTTCCTCCCCTGACCCTCCTAAGACCCCAGTACTTCCTTACTCCCTCTGTCCCTTCTGATATCAAAGCCTACTGTATAAAAAGGCAATAAAAGATACTCATTCCTTCTACACACAAGTGACTTTTAACAGCTTACAATGGGCTTCCCAGGTGGTGTTAGTAGTAAAGAATACACCTGCCAATGCAGGAGACTCAGAAGATGCAGGTTTGATCCCTGGATCGGGAAGATCCCCTGGAGGAGGAAATGGCAACCCACTCCAGTATTCTTGCCTGGGAAATTCCAGGGACAGTGGAGCCTGATGGGCTACAGTCCATGGGTTCACAAAGAGTCGGATGCAACTGATCAACTGAGCATACACACACACGCACACGATAGCTTAAAATAAGAGGGTTTTTTGTATTCTAGGCCTCTGAAAATGAGGATCATGGAAGCCAGGTTTGTCCTTCTTGAAGAAGAGTGTTGAAAATATGCAAAGAGTAGGGGGACTTCCCTGCTGGTCCAGTGGTTAAGAGTCTGCCTGCCCATGCAGGAGACACGGGTTCAATCTCTGATCCAGGAAGATCCCACATGCCGCAGGGCAACTGAGCAGCACACTCTAGAGCTCCACCACAAGAGAAGTCCCTGCAATGAGAAGCTCACGCACCGCACTGGAGAGCAGCCCCTGCTCGCAGCGACTGGAGAAAAGCCAGTGCAGCAAGGACAGGCCAAGGACAGCCAACAATAAATAAATAAATAGTTTTAAAAAAGAAAATACGCAATGGGGGAAGGAGTGCATGAACCCAAGGGTGCTGAATTGAAAGCAGAGGTGTCCATGTAAATATCATCTTCCAGAAGCGGTAGGACACCAGTAGTGATGAACATACCTGGCAAAGATATTTCTCCTTGGAGAAATAAACGATTCCAGTGCTGGGTCAAAGGAAGCAGAAACTGGAATATCCTTTTGGTGCCAGAAAGAAAGAAATTGCCTGACGAACCATATGTCCAAAGGACGCAGGAGTTAGCTTGCTGGAGCTCACACTGGCCAAGTCTGGGACAGTTGGATCGGTAATAGTGGATAGTGATGAACTGAATAAAATAAGCATCAATCAATTAACAAAGTTTGGGGTTAAATTTTTGTCTCCCCCCCAAAAATGAGTGTTGGGGTCCTAACCTCCAGAATCAAAATGGGACCTGATTTGGAGACAGTCTTCAGAGAGACAACCAAGTTAAAATGAGATCATTCAGAAGAGATAAAATCCGATATAACTGGTGTCCTTAGGCATGCACGCAAGCTCAGTTGGTCAGTCCTGTCCAACTTTTTACGACCCCGTGGATTGTAGCCTCCAGGCTCCTCTGTCTGTGGGATTTCCCAGGCAAGAACACTGGAGTAGGTTGCCATCTCCTCCTCCGGAGATCTTCCCCACCCAGGGATCAAACCTGCATCTCCTGCATGACAGCCAGATTCTTGACCACTGAGCTACCCCTGAGCTTCCTCCATCCATGGGATTTTACAGGCAAGAATACTGGAGTGGGTTGCCATTCCCTTCTCCAGGGGGATCTTCCCGATTCAGGGATCGAACCTATGTCTCTTGCATTTCCTGCATTCGCAGGCGGATTCTCTACTCCTAGCGCCACTTGGGAAGCCCCTTTCTGAGCTCTTACCTGATCCTTTATTATTCCCATTTCATAGGTGAGGAAACTGAGGCTCAGACTGGTTAAATGACCTACTCAAGCCCCAGAGCCATGATGCAGCAGGACTGGTCCTCCATCTTCTGCTGAAGAACCACGGCACCAGGCTCCATCAGCTCTCTCCTGGATTCCTGCCCTGACCTTCTAACTGAAGGTGGCTGAAGACAGAGTGTCTGGGGTGGAAAGTGAGCGAGATGCGGGAAGGAGCCAGGAGGATGGATGGGCACTGGGGTAAGACATGCAGAGTATCAGGGGAGAGCAGGCTGGGGGTATCACTGCTATCCCTGGTACCCTCCCTGCCCATTACCCAACACACACACGGTCCCAAAGGACTGGGAACAGAGGATGGTCCTGGGAGCCACTTACCTGGAGGTGACTAAGTGACAAGTCGTAGCACCAAGTCTAGAAATATTTCCTCTCTCCTATCATGTCTGGGAAAGTAGGCGGGGAGGAGGGGCCTCGAGGGCAGGGAGGGGATCCTCTTGTACATTTCACTTTTGCTTGGCTTGGAAACTCAAAAGTCCAAAGTTCATGAGGACATCTGAGAATATGGCTTCATTGCATGGGGTGGGGGTGAGTGCTCGGGGTGAGAGGCCAGCCCACTGATAGACCGTGGGAGCTCTTTGACAGGGCGGTCATCTCCTCGTATACCCTAAGCCCTGTCCCGGAAGGAAAGGGGCCCTGGGCAGTGCAACGGGGAAGCTATGAAGCACCTTGCCCTTTGATCTCTTGATAGGAGGACTTCCCAGAACTCAACTTTTCTTTTTTTGCATGAAACACCTTTATTTTACTGGGCTGTGGAAAAAATTGCTGTTCTTGAGTCACTAAGCCTTGTCTGACTCTTTGCGATCCCATGGACTATAAGCCTGCCAGGCTCCTCTCTCCATGGGATCTCCCAGGCAAGAATACTGGAGTGGGTTGCCATTTCCTCCTCCAAGGGATCTTCTTGACCCAGGGATCGAGCCCAAGTCTCCTGCCTTGGCAGGCAGACTCTTTACCACTGAAACACACTTGAAAAGTGAATACGAGGTAATCTCAAAGGCAAATAAATAGTTAACAGAGGTGAAGGTGGCAAGCATCAAGGTAAAAATAAAGGTCTGTGGTCAAGGCTGGGGGGAGATAAAGGACCACGTGGTAATGATCACACAAACAGGGCCGGTGGATGGGGTGCTAACAGAGAGGTACGATGGAGTGAGAAGTATTTCCTGGTTAGAGATGTCCACTTCTCAATTCCTCCCCAAGAATGGTTTTTATTCCCTCAAGAGAAGAAAGGGAAAACAAATATCATATATTAATGCATATATATGGAATCTAGAAAAATGGTACTGATGAACTGATTTGCAGTGGGGGAATAGAGACGCAGATGAAGAGAACAGACTTGCGGACCCAGGGTGGGAAGGAGAGGGTGAGAAGAAATCAGAGAATAGTGTCGACATATATACACTGCCGTGTGTGAAACAGACAGTGCTATACACAGAGAGCTCATTTTGCTTCTCTCTGTTGGCCTAGAGGGGTAGGAAGGTCGGAGGATGGAGGCTCAAGAGGGAGGGGATATGTGTATACTTAGAGCTGATTCACGTTGTTGTACAGCAGGAACTAACACAACTTTGTAAAGCAATCATACTCCAATTAAAAATAAATTTAAAAAAAATTCCAAAATATTCACAATGGTTACTTCTGACTCAAAGGAATTTAAAATAAAAATTTTTCTACATTTCCTGAAAAGAAAAAGAAGAAAGGAGAAACACAGTTAACCCTCATCTTTAACAAAAGTGAATAAAATAAACTGCATTGAGTCTTTCAGCAAACACACAACACCAATATGTAAGACATTTGTTTCCAACTGAAACAGGGTTAGGAAATATTATGTAATAAAGCAAAAATCTAATTGTAGGCCTGTTTATTGATGATGTATATAAATATACTTGTAAAATAGGATTCTTGACCAAGGGATAAAAACTAAAGATATGATTATGTCAGTGGCTCAGTGCATAAAATGAACTCAAAAATTAAAAATAGTAAAATCTCGTAAATTTAAAATAATCAGTCTTGTGATATGAATTTATGCATTCACTTTATTTGTTTTTATCATACATCAAGCTTATAGGAGGGAATCCTTCGTGGCTCAGACAGTAGAGAATCCACCTGCAATGCAAGAGACCTGGGTTCAATCCCTGCGTCAGGAAGATCCCTTGGAGAAAGGAACAGCAACCCACTCCAGTATTCTTGCCTGGAGAATTCCATAGACAGAGGAGCCTGGTGGGCTACAGTCCAGGGAGTCACAGAGTTGGATAAAACTGAGCATACAGGCACATTGTTGTGTCTTAGACACTGGAGGTCCCAGGAAGACAGAAGCAGGGGTCAGGAGGTAAAACTCAACAAAGGTAGACATTAGTAGTGGCCAGAGCCATATAGAGACAAATCTGCACATCTTGGATGGTACTGAGATCCCCAATAAGTGGGCCATGCAAGCACTTCTTGGCAGACCTCCCTAGTGGGAAATTCAAGCTTCAGAGGAAGAAGTCCCATTTAGCTCTGAGGTTCTGCGATCCAGGGAAGGACCCATTTCAGACTCAATGCCACTAGAACTCGAAGTCCAGTGCAAAGACAAACACACAAATGAATAATTACACTTGAGCATGATAAGGCATAGGAAGCAGAGAGATTAAGAACTTGTGCATTAGCGGTAATTAGGCAAGGGTTCAGATCCTGGCTCTGTTGGCCTCGATTTTGTCATCTGTGAAGTGGGAATGAAACCCTTTGCTTCCCAGGGGTATTAGGAGAAGAGAGTGAACCATTAGTTGTACATAATGTTCCTGGCAGGGTATCTGACCTGCAATAAATGTTAACGAGGGGGAGTCATCACCAGTGCCCAGCACCTGTCAGGCACAAAGGGACGAAGGGCTCTGGGAGCACAAAGGAACACATGGCTCTATGTGGGGGACGGGGAAGCTTCAGGAAAAAAAGGCAGCCAACTCCTGGGTATATATTTGGAGAAAACTGTAATTTGAAAAGATACATATATCCCAATGTTCACTGTTTACAATAGCCAGAACATGGAAGCAACTTAAATGTTCATTGGCACAGGAATGGATAAAGAAGGTGTGGTACGTATGTACAATGGAATATTACTCAGCCATAAAAAAGAATGAAATAATGCCATTTGCAGAGACATGGATGGGCCTAGAGATTGTCAGACTGAGTGAAGTATGTCAGACAGAGAAAGACAAATACCATATGATATCGCTTATATGTGGAATCTAAAAAAAAAAAATGGTATAAATGAGCCTATTTATAAAACAGAAACAGGGTCACAGATGTAGAAAAAAAAATTATGATTACCAAGGGGGAAAGGGAGAAGGATAAACTGGGAGATTGGGAAGACATATACCCACTATATATAAAATAGATAATAAGGATCTCCTGTTTAGCACAGGGAGCACTACCCCAAGACTCTGTAATGACCTATATGGGGAAAGAATTTAAAAAAAGAAGTGTGTATATGTACACATATAACTGATTCACTTTGCTGTACACCTGAAATTAACACAACTTTATAAATCAACTGTACTCCAATAAAAATTAATTAATTAAAAAAAAAAGACAACAGGAACTCCCACAGGATGAGGGGGTCAAAGGTATTCTAAGCCAATGGGAAGCCTGGTGAGCAAAGGATTGACTGAGTTCTGGAAGGCGATGAGAGGAGATGAGGTTGGGAGATTGGCGGCAGAGATAACACAAACATACCTCAATCATCCTGCCCCAGATGCAACTCACGTATTGTTTCTTAACGTCCAGTCAAGTCACTATTGTCCCCTTCCCCATATCTAATAACGTCTCTAATTTTGTTGATTGAACCAATTTAACTCCCAGACCCACCTGTTTCTTCTCAACCCCATCCCACTGCCCCCCAACTTGCCTCTGTCCCATCTGTTCTGCACAGAGGTGCGAGAAATCTCCTCCTACAGTGCAAACTGCCCGGCTCACTCCCCTGCCTAGACTTCTTCACTAGGACCCCATCACCAACAACTAAACTTTCAACCATTCCATCATCTCCAGAATATTTACCCACCACCCAATCTATCTTACACCTAACTGAAATTGAGCTCATCCAAAAATATTCACGACCGAGTTCCCCAGCAGTCCAGTGGTTAGGACCTGGAGTTCTCACTGCCAGGGGCCTGGGTTTGATCCCTGGTCAGGCCACTAAAATCCCTCAAGCTGCATGCACAGTCAAAAAAAAAAAAGGAAAAAAGCACACACACACACACACACACACACACACCCCCTTGAAATCACAGATTTAATGTACTGGCTGTATTTTTTTCCCCAATATGCATTGAAATAAACCCACAAATATTAAAGTAAACCAGGAGTCAGTATGTTTGTGTGTGTATGTGTGAAACTATTCATGGTCTGCCCATATCCCCTAGTTCTTATCAATTCAGGGCACATGGGCTGGCTTCCATCTGCCAGTACCCGGCTGACTCTGCCCGCTAACGTCAGGCTGACCTTCTGGGGAAGGGGACTCAGAAATTCCAATGAAGTAATGGATACCAACACCAGTGGTTATCAGCAAATACTTTGGCAGCTCTTGGTTGACAGGTGAGATGCAGTCCAGTGACGCACGGGTAAATCTTTAACTGGCTTGGGGAGGAAAGCTCTGTTTTGCAACATTTGCTCATTTCTACGATGTAAATGGGCTTCCCCGGTGGCTCAGTGGTAAACGTGGGTTGGATCCCTGGGTCGGGAAGATCCCCTGGAGAAGGAAATAGCAACCGACTCCGGTACTCTTGCCTGGGAAATCCCACAGACAGAGGAGCCTGTTGGGCTACAGTCCATGGGGTTGCAAAGAGACGTGACTTAGTGACTAAACAATAACAACACATGATGTAAATACTCCTCACGTGCCTGATTCCAAGCTTTCAACCTGAACATGGAGTTGGGAAGAGATGCTGTTCCAGGTGGGATGAGCTAGCTTTGGTGTACTACTGAGTGGAACCCAGAATGAGGACTTAGGGGACTCATGGTCCTTAAGTCCCGGGAGATGCAAGGAGGGGAAACAGTGGTATTGAGAGGGAGGCTGGAAGGTATTTACTAACTGGAGGCTCACCGAAAGCAGGTGGGTGCAGGAGGAAGGGAAGGCCTCTGGGCATGCACACAGGGTCCCTTGGATGGGCCACAGCTAAGGATGCCATGCCTAAGAAGGCAAGGCTTCCCCAGGCTTGCAGACAGGAATCCATAGCCACCCAGGTTTCCTGTCTTGCCCAAGGCCAGGTCCCATCCTTCTCTTGTAGAAAGAGCTCCTGATTGGAAGTCAAGGAAGGATCAGATTCTGCTGATCCACAAAAGCTCAAGGTCAAGGACCTCAGTAAAAGGAGAACTGAAAGGGCATTCTTCCTGAAGGATTATCACAGCTGGATTTCTTCCCCAAGACAGAAAGAAACTGAGGCTGGAGCCACAGAGGCCCGGCTCCTTCACTGGGCTGCCCAAGGATATTGAAGAGGTGGGTCTGGGATCAGAGACACTTTTCCCACTTGCTTGACTCCAAATCTCTTGGGATTGGTTGGAATCATCGGAAATCTTATGCTTCTGGTATGTACTTGCTTGTCTTACCTCCTGGAACCAGTAGGAGGCCTGAATGACAGAGTTATAAGCACATTTTGCACATTGCAAAGCAAGAGTAGAAATGAGTGGGAATTATGGTGATGCCCAGTCCATCCAAGACCCGTGGGGTCAGTGGCTCCTCAGTGGCTCAGGCCACAGAAGAAAGTCCTTGTTGGGTTGGATAGTTAGCTATTCAGCAAGTTTGGGGAGTCTGGAGGAGATGGGGTTCTAAATGAGCTCCTGGGAGAGGTGGGAGGCACCAAAACAGATCATGGCACTGAGAGGAGATGGGAAGAGTCTCTGCACCAACCACTCTGCCCGTGAACCCCCTCTGTCCTCAGGAGGATTACAACCTCAGCAGGAAGACAGGGCACACGAGAAAGCCCACTTTGCTCATCTTTCCCCTGGTTTCTGCCACCAAGGATCTTAACAAATGGCTTCTTACAAGGAATGATTTCCTGATGGACAGAGTCTCCCATAATATGATGATGCCAAGAGGAGACGCTGTCTGCACAGCACAAGCAGTTCTATTTTGCAGTCATGCAGCAACATGGGAAGACACTGGACAAACAGTTGATAGATTTTGATTTCAGCTCTGCTACTTAGCAGCTTAGTGAGAGCAGCAGCTGCTGCTGCTGCTAAGTCGCTTCAGTCGTGTCCGACTCTGTGTGACCCCATAGACGGCAACCCACCAGGCTCCCCCATCCCTGAGATTCTCCAGGCAAGAACACTGGAGTGGGTTGCCATTTCCTAAAGTGAAGTTGCTCAGTCATGTCTGACTCTCAGTGATCCCATGGACTGCAGCCCAGCAGACTCTTCCATCCATGGGATTTTCCAGGCAAGAGTACTGGAGTGGGGTGCCATTGCCTTCTCCGTAGTGAGAGCAGACAGTTCACTAATTCTCCCTGAACCCCAGTTTTCCCACCTGTAAGATGGGCGTGGAGATCTCCACCCTGTTTGCCAGCCCAAAAGCATTGTCAAAGACTTAGCTGAGTTAGTAACTGTGAGATGTGTGTGTGTTTAGTTGCTCAGTTGTGTCTGACTCTCTGTAAACCCATGGACTGCAGCCCACCAGGCTCCACCATCCAGAGGATTCTCCAGGCAGGAATACTGGAGTGGGTTGCCATTCCCTCCTCCAGGAGATCTTCCCAACCTAGGGATCAAACCCATGTCTCCTGCATCTCCTGCATTGCAGGTGGATTCTTTACCATCAAGCCTCCAGGGAAGCCCACTCTTTGGCAGGAACATACCAAATTCCAGAATCCCAGAAGGAAGGCAGGTGTTCAGCATAAACCATACTGCTCGAATGAATGTTCTGGCCAGAATGAATCTTCCTTATCAGTTAACTATTGACTAGGAAAACATTCCAAGGACCAGGCTTCCCAGGTGGCACTAATGGTGAAGAACTCGTCTATCAGTGCAGAAGATGTAAAAGATGCAAGATCGATCCCTGGGTTGGGAAGATTCCCCTGGAGGAGGCAACCCACTCCAGTATTCTTGCCTAGAGAATCCCATGAACAGAGGAGACTGGCAGGCTACAGTCCATGGGGTCACAAAGAGTTGGACAGGACTGAAGTGACTTAGCATGCATGCACTCCAAGGACCGAGTTCCCAGATGCCAACCAAAGACCAAACTCGTAAGCAGGTCTTTCTAAGGCTAGGTCTAAGGGTAGGCTGACTATGCCATGAATAACTCTTTTCTGCACAGGACTAAATATTCCAGTTAAAAGGCAGAGGTTGTCAGACTGGATAAAAGCAAGACTCCACTACATGCTGTCTACAAAAGACGAATTTTAAATGTAAAGACACAGATAGGTTGAAAATAAATAGATAGGGGAAGACATAAATATAAGAAGGGACATTTTGTAATAAATCATCAGGAAGACATAACAATTATAAATATGTATATGCCTGTTAATAGAGTTTAAAGATACTTGAAGAAAAGGACTTCCCTAGCTGAGAAGGCAATGGCACCCCACTCCAGTACGCTTGCCTGGAAAATCCCATGGATGTGGAGGAGCCTGGTAGGCTGCAGTCCATGGGGTCTCTAAGAGTCGGACATGACTGAGCGACTTCATTTTGACTTTTCACTTTAATGCATTGGAGAAGGAAATGGCAACCCACTCCAGTATTCTTGCCTGGAGAATCCCAGAGACGTGGGAGCCTGTTGGGCTGCCGTCTATGGGGTTGCACCGAGTCGGACACGACTGAAGTGACTTAGCTGCAGCAGCAGCAGCGGTCCAGTGGTTAAGACTTGCACTACCAATGCAAGGAACATGGGTTTGATTCCTGGTCAGGGAACTAAGGTCCTGAAAACAGTGCAGAACAACCAAAGAAATAAAAAGAAATTAAACACACATAAGGAAAAATTGCCAGAATTAAAGAGAGAAAAAGACAGATTCACAATTATAGTTGGACATTATAACACAGTTCTCTCAGTAATTGATAGAAGTAGATTCAAAATCAGTATGGACATAGAAGTTCTGAATAACTTTGACCTAACTGACGTTTATAGAACACTACCTTCGACAAAGGCAGAATATATTTTCCCCCAAATGCATATAATATGGCCGTTGAGATACACAATGTGCTTGGCCAATTGCTCAGTACATTTCAAAAAACTGAAATATGGGCTTCCCTGGTGGTACAGTGGTTAAGAATCTGCCTGCCAATGCAGGGGACAAGGGTTCAATCCCCAGGCTGGAATGATCCTACATACCTCAGGCAACTAAGTCCATGTGCCACAACTACTGAAGCCTGAAAGCTAGAGTCCTTGCTTTGCAACAGAAGCTACAGTGAGATGAGAAATTATGCATCAGAAGTAGAGAGTAGCCCCCTCTTGCTGCAACTAGAAAAAGCCGGCTTGCAGTAAGGAAGACCCACAGCAACCAAAAATAAATAAATTTAAAAAACCTGAAATACTAAAAATGTCCTCAGACCAAAATGGAATTAAATTAAAACCAGTAATGATAACAAATCTACAAAAATGTATTTGGAAATTAAACATCACATTTCTCAATAATCCATAGATTAAAGAAGGAATTACAGGGGAGCTTAGAAAAGATTTTGAACTGAGTAATTATGAACATACAACATATCAAAAGTTGTGGGATTCAACTAAAACAGTGATTAGAGAGAAATTTATAATTTTTAATGCTTATATTAGAGAGAGAGAGAGAGAAAGGTTTAAAATCGATGACCCAGATTTTTATCTTTAGAAGCTAGAAAAAGAATACAAAGATTAATCCAAAGTAAACAAAAGGAAGCAAATAATAAAAATAAAAGCAAAAATCAATCAAATAGAGAACAAATGTAGAGTAAATTAACAAAGACCAAAGTTGCTCATTAGAAAGATTAATAAAATTAATAATAATCCTAGCTGGGTAGATAAAGAACAAAAGAGGTGTTCTCACTGCAGTCTATACATATTATGAACATAAGGAAAATAACCAATGAGTCAGAAAAGATGTAACAAGGAACATTAGAAAACACTCTGAGATGAATGAAAATGAAAACATACTATACTAAAACTTATGGGTTGCCACTAAAGCAGTGCTTACAGGGAATAATATGCATAACTATACGTCAACAAAATAGATAACTTAAGCAGAATTAACACATTCCTAGAAGGACACAGACTACCAAAACTGACTCAAGAATAATTTGAGCTCTAAATAGGTTTATGACAAGAGACTGAATTAGTAATCAAAAGCCACCCACAGGGAAAAGCTGAGTCCTAGATGACTTCACTGGTGAATTCCACCAAACATTTAAAGAAGAAGTAATATCAATTCTTCACAAGTTCTTCCAAGAAATAGAAAATGAGGAAACACTTTCCATCCCATTCTATGAGGTCAGTATTAGCCTGCTACCAAAATCAGACAAAAATATCACAAGAAAAGAAAATTGCATACCAATATCTCTTATAAACATAGACATAAAAATTCTCAATAAAATGCTAGTAAACTGAATCTAGTAGCATAAGAAAATTATTATACACCATAACCAAGCAGGACTTGTCCCAAGAAGGCAAGGTTGTTTTAACATAAAAAATTAATCAATGTAATACACCGTATCAATAGAATAAAGGGCAGAAACACGATCATCTCATAAATGCAGGAAAAGCATTTGACAAAACTCAACACCTCCATGAAAAACCACTCAAAACCTAGGCAGATACTTCCTCACCTGATAAAGGGCATCTACAAATAACTCACAGTTAACAATGTACTTAACAGTGAAAGACTGAATGCTTTCTGCCTAAGATCAGAAACAACCAAGGGTGTCTATTCTCATCGCTTCTATTAGACATTTTGCTGGAGATTCTACCCAGGGCAACTCGGCAAGAAAAAGAAATAAAAGGAAGCCAGACTGGAAAGCAAGAAATAAAAGCATCTCCATTTGTGGATTACATGACATTATATATAGAAAACCCTAAATAACACAACACAACACACACAATTAGAGCTAGTAAATGAGTTCAGGATACAAGAGCAATATTTTAAAAGTTATATTTCTGGGAATTCCATGATGGTCCAGTGGTTAGGACTCCACCTTCACTGCCAAGGGCACAGGTTCAATCCCTGGTTGGGGAACTAAGGTCCCACAAGCTGGATAGCATGTCCCAGCAGGGGGGAGCGTGGAAAGATTATTTATTTATACACACTAAGGAGTGAACAATCTGAAAATGAAATTAAAAAACAATTCCATTTACAGTAGCATCAAAAAGAATACAATAACCAGGAATACATTTAACCAAGGAAGTGAATGAATTACATACTGAAAGCTACAAAATATTGTGTTCTTTTTATTTTGTAAAACGTTGCTGAAAGAAATTTAAAATGACCTAAATAAATGGAAAAACATTCCATGTCTATGGGTTGGAGACTTATTATTGTTACGATGACAACATTCCAGAAGCTGATTTACTAGCAGAATACCAGGTGGCTTTTTTGCAGAAATTGACAAGCTGACTCTAAAATTCATATGAAAATTCAAAGGGCCCAGAATAGCCAAAAAGGAAGAAAAAAAACTGGAGGACTAACACTTCCTGATTTCAAAATTACTACAAACTAATCAAGATAGTTTAATACTGGTATAAAGATCAATGTATAGATCTGTGGAATAGAATTAACAGCCCAGAAATAAATCATCACATTTACTGTCAAGGGCTTCCCTGGTAGCTCAGCTGGTGAAGAATCCACCTGCAATGCAAGAGACCCCGGTTCGATTTCTGGGTTGGGAAGATTGCCTGGAGAAGGGATAGGCTATGCACTCTGGTGTTCATGGGTTTCCCTGGTGGCTCAGATGGTAAAGAATCTGCCTGCAAGGCGGGAGACCTGGATTCGATCCCTGGGTTGGGAAGATCCTCTGGAGGAGGACATGGCAACCCATTCCAGTATTCTTGCCTAAAGAATCCCATGGACAGAGGAGCCTGGCGGACTACAGTTGATAGGATCGTAAAGAGTGGGACACAACTGAGTGACCACACAGCACACTTACAGTTAATTGATTTTTGACAAAAGTACCAAGTCTGTTCAATGGGAAAGAACAGGCTTTTCAACAGACGGTACTGGGACAGCTGGATATCCATACACAAAAGAAAGAAACTGAACATCTACCTCATACTATATGCAAAACCTAACTCAAAATGAATCAGAAACCTAAACATAAGAGCTAAAACTATGAAGCATAGGAAGGAAACGTAGGGGTAAATCTTCTGGATTTGGCAATGGATTTTTAGATACGGCACGAAAAGCACAGGGCTTCCATGGTGGCTCAGTGGTAAAGAGCCAATGCAGGAGACACCGGTTCAATGGTTCAGTCCTTGATCTGGGAAGATCCCATATGCCATAGGGCCACAACCTTTGAGCCTGTGCTCTAGAGCCCAGGAACTGCAATTACCGAGCCCATGTGCTACAACTATGGAAGCCCACTTACCCTAGAGCCTGTGCTCTACAGCCAAAGAAGCCACCGCAAAGAGAAGCCTGCACACTGTAATGAGAGAGTAGACCCTGCTTGTCATGAGAGAAAAGCCTGTGCAGCAAAGATACAGCACAGCCCAAAATAAATAAATAAAATTATATTTAAAAAAGCACAAGCCACCAAAGAGAAAACAGATAGATTGAACTTCATTAATATTTAAAAGTTTGTGCTGTGAAGAACACTATCAAGAAAGTGAAAAGACCAGGGAACTATAGTCAAAATCTTGTAATAACCTATAATGGAACATAATCTGAAAAATAATGTATGTGTGTATGTATAACTGAATTGCCTTGCTGTGTACCTGAGACATACTTCAATAAAATATGTATACTAAGAAAACAAACAAATAAATAAAAAAGGAAAGGGAAAAGACAACTCACAGAAAAGGATAAAATATTTGTGAATCATACATCTGATAAGGGACTTGTACCTCAAATATGTAAAGAACTTTTATAACTCGATAATAAAGACACAAATAACCTGATTAAAAATAGACAAAGGATCTGAACAGATGTTTTTCCAAATAAGGTACTGAAATGACTGATAAGCATACTGTGATAAGATACCCAACATCATTAGTCATGAGAGAAATGTAATTCAAAACCACAATGAGATAGCACTTTATACTGACTGTAATGGTTCTAATCAAAAACATGGATAAAAATAGGTGCTATGGGGATGTGGGAAAAATTGACCCTTCAGGCAGTGCTGGGAGCAATATTAAATGGCACTGCCATTTTGGAAAATAGTCTGGCAGTTCTTCAAAAGGTCAAGCATACAACCCAGCAATTTTTCTCTAAGGTGTATAACCAAGAGAAATGAAGACATACATCAACATAGAACTTTGACATAAGTTTAGAGCATTATTCATAATAGCTCCAAAGTGGAAACAACCCAACATCTATCAACTGATGAATCGTTAAATAAAATGTAGTAGGGATTCCCATGTGGCTCAGTGGTAAAGAATCCTTCTGCCAAGGAAGAGACACAGACATGATCCCTGGATCAGAAAGATCCCATGGAGGAGGAAATGGCAACGCACTCCAGTATTCTTGCCTGGGAAATCCCATGGACAGAGAAACCTGGTGGGCTATAGTCCATGGGGTCACAAAGAGTCAGACATGACTTAGTGACTCAACAACAACAATACCCATGTAATTGAATATTGTTATTCAGGTGCTAAGTCGTGTCTGACTCTTTTTGACTCCAAGGACTGCAGCCTGCTAGGCTTCCCTGTCCTTCACTATCTCCTGGGGTTTGCTCAAACTCACGTCCATTGATTGGTGATGCCATCCAATCATCTCATCTTCTGTCGCCCCCTTCTCCTCTTGCCCTCAATCTTTCCCAGCATCAGGGTCTTTTCCAATGAGTCAGCTCTTCATCAGGTGGCCAAACTTTGGAACTTCAGCTTCAACATCAGTCCTACAAATGAATATTCAGGGTTGACTTCCTTTAGGATTGACTGGTTTGATCTTCTTGCTGTCCAAGGGACTCTCAGGAGTCTTCTTCAGCACCACAGTTTGAAACATTATATGTGTTTCAGTGTATCAGTTCTTCATTGCTCAGCCTTCTCTACCTGTAACTCTCACATCCCTACTTGATTACTGGGAAAACCACAGCTTTGACTATACAGACCTCTGTTGGCAAAGTGATGTCTCTGCTTTTTAATACACTATCCAGGTTTGACACTGCAGATGGTGACTGCAGCCATGAAATTAAAAGATACTTACTCCTTGGAAGGAAAGTTATGACCAACCTAGACAGCATATTGAAAAGCAGAGACATTACTTTCCCATCAAAGGTTCGTCTAGTCAAGGCTATGGTTTTTCCAGTAGTCATGTATGGATGTGATAATTGGACTGTGAAGAAGGCTGAGCGCCAAAGAATTGATGCTTTTGAACTGTGGTGTTGGAGAAGACTCTTGAGAGTCCCTTGGACTGCAAGGAGATCCAACCAGTCCATTCTGAAGGAGATCAGCCCTGGGGATTTCTTTGGAAGGAATGATGCTAAAGCTGAAACTCCAGTACTTTGGCCACCTCATGTGAAGAGGTGACTCACTGGAAAAGACTCTGATGCTGGGAGGGATTGGGGGCAGGAGGAGAAGGGGACAACAGAGGATGAGATGGCTGGATGGCATCACTGACTTGATGGATGTGAGTCTGAGTGACCTCCGGAAGTTGGTGATGGACAGGGAGGCCTGGCGTGCTGGGATTCATGGGGTCACAAAGAGTCGGACACGACTGAGCGACTGATCTGAGCTGAACTGACTGATTCAGGTTTGTCATAGCTTTTCTTCCAAGGAGCAAGCATCTTTTAATTTCGTGGCTACAGTCACCATCCACAGTGGTTTTGGAGCCCAAGACAATGAAATCTATCACTGTTTCCACTTTTTCCCCATCTATTTGCTGCAAAGTGATGAAACCAGTGGCCATGATCTTCATTTTTTGAATATTGAGTTTCAAACCAGCATTTTCACTTTCCTCTTTCACCCTCATCATGAGGCTCTTTAGTTCTTCTTTGCTTTCTGCCCTTAGAGTGGTATACTCTGCATATCTGAAGTTGATAACATGAGGCTCTTTAGTTCTTCTTTGCTTTCATGAGGCTCTTTAGTTCTTCTTTGCTTTCTGCCCTTAGAGTGGTATACTCTGAATATCTGAAGTTGATAACATGAGCCTCTTTAGTTCTTCTTTGCTTTCATGAGGCTCTTTAGTTCTTCTTCGCTTTCTGCCCTTAGAGTGGTATACTCTGCATATCTGAAGTTGATAACAATAATAATCATAGCTGTCTGCATATATTTTTTCAAATATGTGTGGTACTAGGAAAATCATAAGACCAACTGTTCTATCAGTAAATATTTTATTCTTTGATAAAGAAAAAAGAAAAATAAATTCATATTTCCTAGCTCTGTCCACTGAAAAGGCCCAGAAAAATGACCATTTATGGTAGAAATGAGCAATCATAAGAGGCCCAGAATGTGGTCTCTAAATACTATTTCCCACTAAGAAACCAGAGAACTTTGCAGAAAATGACTTATTTCAGTTCTGGGATTGGAAATAACCAAGATAAGCAAAAAAGCAAAGATGATTGCAATTGTGCCAAAGGGGAGCAGGAGTTAAGGTGAAGAGGGCCTCACTGACTAAAGATTGGACAAATTGAAATGCAATAAAAATTATGAACTGCTATGGATTAAAACAAAAAATATGGTCAAATTTGTGAGTTCACAGTGGCACTTAAAAAATAAAGCTTGAGGCTTCCCTGGTGGCTCAGTGGTAAAGAATCTGCCTGCCAGTGTAGGAGACACAGGTTCAATTCCTGATCCAGGAAGATCCCACATGCCACGGAGCATCCAAGCCCGTGCACCACAACTGCTGAGCCTGTGCTCTAGAGCCCAGGAGCTGCAGCTACTGAGCCACGTGCCACAAATGCTGAAGCCTGCGAGCCCCAGAGCCTGTGCTCTGCAACATGAGAAGCCACCTCGAAAAGCCCTCGCACCACGACTAGAGCGTAGCCTCCACCCTCCGCAACTAGAGAAAAGCCCACACAGCACTGAAGACCCAGCACAACCAAAGCTAAAATAAAATAAACAAATAAAATAATCTAAAAAAGTAAAACTTCACCAGTTACTCTATTAGATTCTTAGAGTTGCCATAACAAAGTGTCACAAACGGGGAGGCTCAGAACAAGAGGAATGTTTTGTCTCCTTGTTTTGGAGGCCAGTTGTCCAAAATGAAAGTGTTGGCAGGTCCACACTCCAACCTGTAGGGAGGACTCTTTCCTTGCCTCTTCCAGCTTCTGGTGTTTGCTGGCACTCCTTGGTACCCCTCGGGTTGCTGGAGTGTCACTTTGCTTCCATCACCACATGGCCATCTTCTCCCCTTCCCATGAGGACCCCAGTCATATTGGATTAAGGGCTTGTCCTAGGGTTAGCAACAACCTTATTTCCAAAAAGGGCTTCCCTTGTTGCTCGGCTGGTAAATAATCCACATGCAGTGCTGGAGACCTGGGTGCCATCCCTGGGTTGGGAAGATCCCCTAGAGACGGGAAGGGCTACCCACTCCAGTATTCTGGCCTGGAGAATTCCATGGACTGCAAACAGTTGGACATGACTGAGTGACTCTAACTTTCACTTTATTTTCAAAACAGCTCACATTACAAGGTTTGGGGGGTTAGAACTTGAACATATCTTTTGGGCAGTGGGATACCATTCAACCCCTAACAGTCATTTAAGGGATACTAAGGAAAAAACTCACCCAGAAAACTAAAGGGAAAAAAAATGAATCAAGTTATTAATCTGGCTTTTCTGTGCAAACTGTATCCAGGGCAACCGAGTAGTTGCCAAGGGAACCTTCCCCTCCATGAATTTCAACTAATAAATAAGAAAGAAATGATGAGATCGTAATGTTCCATTTTTCAACCTCCTAATGAAATAATGGATCCAGGCAAAGATCATTTCATTCGATGTCACAAAGAGAAAGACAGGGGCATGAGATTCCCCCTAATGGAAGGTCACAGTGACCCCAGGAAGTAGTCTTTGCAAAACACTTAAAGCTGAAACAGACTAAGCCACTAACCATAGGTTTCCTGGAACTAGAGGGGACAGAGGGATACATTTAATATTAATAGTACCCCAGGTAGTCGATCTGCCATGTGGGAACTTTACAGGGTCAACAACCCAGTCTCTTCAAGCAACAAGTTCCAAGGGAAAAAAATAAAGAAAGAGGGAGGACAAACAGTAGTTGACCAAAGAAGAGACTTAACAGACACATCACCACTGCGATGCGTTGACCTTGCTTAGATACTGATTCAAATAAACCAACTGTAAAAGATATATGCATGGATGCATATAGATTAAGGGGTAACTGGGGAAATCTGACACACAGACTGGCCATCTGATGACATTCAGGAATGATTAATTATTTGCAGAGACATGAACAGACCTAGAGATTGTCATGAGAAGTCAGAGAAAGACAAATATCATATGATATTGCTTATATGTAGAATCTTAAAAAATGGTACAAATGGGCCTGTTTACAAAACAGAAATGGAGGCACAGATGCAGAAAACATCTGCATGAAGGGGAGAGGTGGGGAGGAATAAATTAGGATGATGGGATTGACATATACACAACTATATATAAAATAGATATTTAACAAGAACCTACTGTATAGCACAGGAAACTCTACTCAGTACATGGGAATAGAATCTAACAAAGAGTGGATATGTTTATATGTATAACTGATTCACTTTGCTGTACAGCAGAAACTAACGCACATTGTAAATCAACTATATTCCAATAAAGATTAATTTAAAAAAATCTTTACTTCTCCCGAAAAAGACACATCAACCACTTATGTATGTATCTTGTTAAAATATTGATAAATCAACTGTTAAAAAAATATTATGGAGTAATTGGATAAATTGGACATGGACTGGACATTTAGTAACATTAATGAATTGATAATTTTTTTAGCTATAATGGTATTATAGTTGTGCTTTTAAAGAGAGTCCTTATATTTTTTACATAATATTTACAGCTGAAATGATATGATGTCTAGGAATGGCCTCAAGACACTACAGACTGGAGAGGGGGTGAAAGAGAAAGACACACATATGAAGTTTGATGTCATGAAGTGATGATTGTTGAGCTGGGTGGTGAGTTAATGAAAGCTCACTCTGCTGTTCTCTCTATTTTTGCATATGTTTAAAATATTTCATAATAGAAAGGAGGACAAAAGCAATACAGTACTTAATGATAAAATATTGCAAAAATAAACAATATGGAAGTTTTGTAGCTGTCACAGATGGTTGCTTCTGGCTTGTGATAAGATTTCCAACGATGACATCATACACAGTTTCCAAAAGTGCTCTATTAAAGCCCTGAGACATCCTAAATATGTATGTGCTGTGGATGTACTGCAGCTACCCTCCTGAATGATTCAAAATACTGCTCTAGATATACACACGTTGGAATAAAACTGTGGCATGAAATGTGAGAGTGAGGGAAGCAGAATTCTTGATCAGTATATTCCTTCCTATGAAGGGTGCAGCTACATGGAAATTAAGGATTGTAAGAAAGAGAGAGAGAGAGAGAAAGAGACTTAGGAAGCATTGCTGTGTTGGAATAAAATTGTTGCATGAAAGGTAAGGGTGGGGGAAGTAGTATTCTTCAGTTCAGATCAGATCAGTCACTTAGTCGTATCTGACTCTTTGAGACCCCATGAATCACATCATGCCAGGCCTCCCTGTCCATCATCACCTCCTGGAGTTCACTCAAACTCTCGTCCATCGAGTCGGTGATGCCATCCAGCCACCTCATCCTCTGTCATCCCCTTTTACTCCTGCCCCCAATCCCTCCCAGCAGAGTCTTTTCCAATGAGTCAACTCTTCACATGAGGTGGCCAAAGTACTGGAGTTTCAGCTTCAGCATCATTCCTTCCAAAGAAATCCCAGGGCTGATCTCCTTCAGAATGGACTGGTTGGATCTCCTTGCAGTCCAAGGGACTCTCAAGAGTTTTCTCAACACCACAGCTCAAAAGCATCAATTCTTCGGCGCTCAGCTTTCTTCACAGTCCAACTCTTGCATCCATACATGACCACTGGAAAAACCATAGCCTTGACTAGATGAACCTTTGTTGGCAAAGTTATGTCTCTGCTTTTCAATATGCTTTCTAGGTTGGTCATAATCTTTCTTCCAAGAAGTAATCGTCTTTTAATTTCATGGCTGCAATCACCATCTGCAGTGATTTTGGAGCCCCCAAAATAAAGTCTGACACTGTTTCCACATTTCCCCATCTATTTCCCATGAAGTGATGGGACCAGATACCATGATCTTCATTTTCTGAATGTTGAGCTTTAAGCCAACTTTTTCATTCTCCTCTTTCACTTTCATCAAGAGGCTTTTTAGTTCCTCTTCACTTTCTGCCATAAGGGTGGTGTCATCTGCATATCTGAGGTTATTGATATTTCTCCCGGCAATCTTGATTCCAACTTGTGTTTCTTCCAGTCCAGCGTTTCTCATGATGTACTCTGCATAGAAGTTAAATAAGCAGGGTGACACTATACAGCCCTGACGGGCTCCTTTTGCTATTTGGAACCAGTCTGTTGTTCCATGTTCAGTTCTAACTGTTGCTTCCTGACCTGCATATAGGTTTCTCAAGAGGCAAGTCGGGTGGTCTGATATTCCCATCTCTTGAAGGATTTTCCACAGTTTATTGTGATGTACACAGTCACAGGCTTTGGCATAGTCAATAAAGCAGAAGCAGATGTTTTTTTGGAACTCTCTTGCTTTTTCCATGATCCAGTGGATGTTGGCAATTTGATCTCTGGTTCCTCTGCCTTTTCGAAATCCAGCTTGAACATCTGAAAGTTCACGGGTCACATACTGCTGAAGCCTGGCTTGAAGAATTTTGAGCATTACTTTACTAGCGTGTGAGATGAGTGCAATTGTGCGGTAGTTTGAGCATTCTTTGGCATTGCCTTTCTTTGGGAGACATTGCACAGGAGACAGGGATCAAGACCATCCCCATGGAAAAGAAATGCAAAAAAGCAAAATGGCTGTCTGGGGAGGCCTTACAAATAGCTGCGAAAAGAAGAGAAGTGAAAAGCAAAGGAGGAAAGGAAAGTTATAAGCATCTGAATGCAGAGTTCCAAAGAATAGCAAGAAGAGATAAGAAAGCCTTCCTCAGTGATCAATGCAAAGAAATAGAGGAAAACAACAGAATGGGAAAGATTAGAGATCTCCTCAAGAAAATTAGAAATACCAAGGGAACATTTCATGCAAAGATGGGCTCGATAAATGACAGAAATGGTATGGATCTAACAGAAGCAGAAGATATTAAGAAGAGGTGGCAAGCATACACAGAAGAACTGTACAAAAAAGATCTTCATGACCAAGATAATCACGATGGTGTGATCACTCACCTAGAGCCAGACATCCTAGAATGTGAAGTCAAGTGGGCCTTAGAAAGCATCACTATGAGCAAGATATTAAGAAGAGGTGGCAAGAATACACAGAAGAACTGTACAAAAAAGAGCTTCATGACCCAGATAATCATGATGGTGTGATCACTGACCTAGAACCAGACATCCTGGAATGTGAAGTCAAGTGGGCCTTAGAAAGCATCACTACGAACAAAGCTAGTGGAGGTGATGGAATTCCAGTGGAGCTATTCCAAGTCCTGAATGATGATGCTGTGAAAGTGCTGCACTCAATATGCCAGCAAATTTGGAAAACTCAGCAGTGGCCACAAGATTGGAAAAGGTCAGTTTTCATCCCAATCCCAAAGAAAGGCAATGCCAAAGAATGCTCAAACTACCGCACAATTGCACTCATCTCACACACTAGTAAAGTAATGCTCAAAATTCTCCAAGCCAGGCTTCAGCAATATGTGAACCGTGAACTTCCTGATGTTCAAGCTGGATTTAGAAAAGGCAGAGGAACCAGAGATCAAATTGCCAACATCCGCTGGATCATCGAAAAAGCAAGAGAGTTCCAGAAAAACATCTATTTCTGCTTTATTGACTATGCCAAAGCCTTTGACTGTGTAGATCACAATAAACTGTGGACAATTCTGAAAGAGATGGGAATACCAGACCACCTGATCTGCCTCTTGAGAAATCTGTATGCAGGTCAGGAAGCAACAGTTAGAACTGGTCATGGAACAACAGACTGGTTCCAAATAGGAAAAGGAGTCCATCAAGGCTGTATATTGTCACCATGTTTATTTAACTTATATGCAGAGTACATCATGAGAAATGCTGGACTGGAAGAAACACAAGCTGGAATCAAGATTGCCAGGAGAAATATCAATAACCTCAGATATGCAGATGACACCACCCTTATGGCAGAAAGTGAAGAGGAACTAAAAAGCCTCTTGATGAAAGTGAAAGTGGAGAGTGAAAAGGTTGGCTTAAAGCTCAACATTCAGAAAACGAATATCATGGCATCTGGTCCCATCACTACATGGGAAATAGATGGAGAAACAGTGGAAACAGTGTCAGACTATTTTTCTGGGCTCCCAAATCACTGCAGATGGTGACTGCAGCCATGAAATTAAAAGACACTTAATCCTTGGAAGGAAAGTTATGACAACCTAGATAGAATATTCAAAAGCAGAGACATCACTTTGCCAACAAAGGTTCGCCTAGTCAAGGCTATCGTCTTTCCTGTGGTCATGTATGGATGTGAGAGCTGGACTGTGAAGAAGGCTGAGCGCCGAAGAATTGATGCTTTTGAACTGTGGTGTTGGAGAAGACTCTTGAGAGTCTCTTGGACTGCAAGGAGACCCAACCAGTCCATTCTGAAGGAGATCAGCCCTGGGATTTCTTTGGAAGGAATGATGCTAAAGCTGAAACTCCAGTATTTTGGCCACCTCATGCGAAGAGTTGACTCATTGGAGAAGATTCTGATGCTGGGAGGGATTGGGGGCAGGAGGAGAAGGGGATGGCAGAGGATGAGATGGCTGGATGGCATCACTGACTCAATGGATGTAAGTCTGAGTTACCTCCGGGAGTTGGTGATGGACAGGGAGGCCTGGCGTGCTGCAGTTCATGGGGTCGCAAAGAGTCGGACACGACTGAGCAACTGATCTGATCTGATCTGATCTGATGAGCAAAGCTAGTGGAGATGATGGAATTCCAGTAGTATTCTTAGTCAGTATATTATTTTCTATAATAAATGCAACTACATGAAGAAGAAATATTATAAGGAAGAGAGAGACCTAAGAAGCATTGTAACTGAGTGTACTGTGTGGGCCTATTCAGGGGTCTCACTGGAAGTAATCAATGATAAAAAGATATTTTTGAGATAACTGGGAAAACTGAAGCCAGATTGGGTCTTAGGAGATTCTAAAAACTTGTTGATTTTGAAGGATGTTGTAGTAGTCATTATGATTATATCAGAATGAAGATTGCCATTATAATTATATTATCCCCAAAAGCTTTATTTATTAAAGACATAAAGAAGCAAAACACAAAAGATCACAGATTGTATGAAATATTCAGAAAAGTAAACCAAAGAGACAGACAGCAGATTAGTGGTTAATGGTGAAACTGTTTAATGGGAGTAAGGAGTTTAACTGGGGCTAATGAAAACATTTTGAAGCTAGACGGAGGGCGCGGTTGCACATTGTGCAATACCACTGAATTGTGCAATACCAGTGAATTGAAGCTAGACGGAGCGCGTGGTTGCTCAATACCACTGAATTGTATACACTTTACAATGGTTAATCTTATGTAATCTTTACGTCAATTTCTAAGATATTTATTCATGGCTGTGCTAGGTCTTTGGTCGGAGAAGGCAATGGCACCCCACTCCAGTACTCTTGCCTGGAAAATCCCATGGACGGAGGAGCCTGGTGGGCTGCAGTCCATGGGGTCGCTAAGAGTCGGGCACGACTGAAATGATGCAGCAGCAGCAGCAGGTCTTTGGTGCTATGTGTGAGCTTCCCGAGTTGTGGCAAGCGGGGGCTACTCTTTGTTGTGGTGCTCAGGCGAGGCGGTCTTCACTGCAGTGGTTTCTCTTGTTTCAGAGCCCGGGCTCTAGGGCACATGGGCTCAGTAGCTGTGGCACTTGGGCCTGCTTGCCCCATGGCATATGGAATCTTCCTGGACCAGGGATTGAACCTGTGTCCGCTGCATTGACAGGCGTATTCTTAACCTTTGGACCACCAGGGAAGCCCTTATCTCAGTTTTTAAAGGAGAAAAAGATGATATGGGAGAGATGAACAGGTGAACACAAAGAAAACGAGATTGTCCAGGCACTGTTAATGACCGGAGCTAGTGATGGCTACTTGAGGTTTCACCGTACTGTTCTCTTGATGTGATACAAGTTTAAAATGTTCTGAAATAGAAAGGGGTGTGTGTGTGTGTGTGTGTTTAAGAGGAGGATTTCAGTAATAATAAAGCCACTGGTATCAAAGATTCAGGAAGGCATTTGGACAAATTAGCTTCATGAAATCAGAGTGGGAAATCCAATATTTGCAATTAATAAATTGCTATATATAAACATTATAACATGCAGTTTTAAAAATGCTATGCTAAGTCACTTCAGTCGTGTCTGACTCTGTGTGACCCCATAGACAGCAGCCCACCAGGCTCCCTCGTCCCTGGGATTCTCCAGGCAAGAACACTAGAGTGGGTTGCCATTTCCTTCTCCAATGCATGAAAGTGAAAAGAGAAAGTGAAGTCGCTCAGTCATGTCTGACTCTTAGCGACCCCATGGACTGCAACCTACCAGGCTCCGCTGTCCATGGGATTTTCCAGGCATGAGTACTGGAGTGGGATGCTCATTTAAAAATGAGCATATACCTAAATTAATAAATAATATTTTATAAATAGTACAAGTATAATATTATAAACAGGCATCATTCTCCCTAAAAGTTTCTATATTCAAGTTAGGGAAAAGACTCTATTTTAGGCTTCTTCAGAAGAACTTGGTGTGGTCTTATTATATCCTAGCATTTAAGCTGTATTTCTGTGATGAACAAGAGGATGTCATCATTAGAAAGAGATCCTTATTCCTGGAGCAGAACTACGTCTGAATATTTCTGCAGAGCCTGGGTAACATGAGACCCACCAAACCATTTGGCTTCAAGTCCTTGCCCATCAACCCCCTCACTTTACCAACTTGGTTTTCATGTTGAATAATTCTGATCTTCCATCCACAAAAAAGGTAAGTTCAGGGACTTTCCTGATGGTCAGTGGTTAAGACTTCGCTTTCCAATATAGGGGGTGCAGGTTTGATCCCTGCTCATAGAGCTAAGACCCCACCCACATGCCTGCAGGCCAAAACATCAGAACATAAAGCAGAAGCAGCACTGTAACGAATTCAATAAACACTTTTTAAAAAGTTCAGAAGTCCCCCAATGAAGTCCATTAATTTTGTTAAACACCCCCAAATGAGATTTAGTTAGAGCCTGCTTTACCAATACAGGGACCCAGTTCCCCTCATATTATTCACCTGTCATTTCTGTGTGTTCCCCAAGGGCTGCCTCTCATGACTCGGGTGAATTTCTCAGTTTCTTCCCCTCTGGCCTTCTGACCACATCTCTGTCTTATGAGATGACCATGCCCTGGCTCCCTTTTCTGACAGTATTCTCCACAGCTCTCAGCTCTCTGACTCCCGGAGAAGATACAATTTTTCTTTGACCCCATAGATCTCTCAGTTCCCCACAGAGCCAGCTGTGATCAGACTGTAACTTCTAACAAAACTATGCACATTGAACGTTGGGGCTTCCCTGGTAAAGAATCCGCCTGCCAATGCAAGAGACATGGTGCCGATTTCTGGTCCAGGAAGATCCCACATGCCTCGGAGCAACTAAGCCCGTGCGCCACAACTATTGAGCCTGTGCTCCAGAGCCCAGGAGCCCCAACTACTGAAGCCCAAGTGCCCAAGACCCCTTGCTCCACAAGAGAAGTCACTGCAATGAGAAGCCCTCATGCCTCAATTAGAGTAGCTCCTGCTCTCTGCAACTAGAGAAAAGCCCATGCAGCAATGAAGACCCAAAAATGAAATAAATGAATAAGCATTTAAAAATAGTATATTGGACATTAATGGATAATAATCCATAGCAGGGTCTGCAAATTTGCTTTTGTAAAAGGCCAAATAATAAATGTTTTAGGCACTGTGGGCCACGGACAATCTGTGTCACATATTCTTTTTGACTGATTGTTTTGACAGCCTTTGAAACATGAAAAACCCCATCTTAACTCCATGGGCTGCACACAATGGCCTGCAAGGGATTTGGCTCACAAGCCATCATCTGCTGACCCTGATCCACACCCTCCCAGCTGAGCCTCAGAAGGGATGGCAGCCCAAATCCACAGGGGTCAATCCACCCACAGCCTCCTTTCCAACTCCATTCTTGCCTAATTCCCAGCCTCAGCCTTCTCAGGAGCTGGTTTCTGGAGAAATCATTTGCGTTAATCAGGATTCTCGGAGAAACAGAACAATAGTGTTTATCTAGAGCTATATAAACAGAGATAGAGATTTATTTTGAGGAATTGGCTCATATGACTGTACAAGTCCAAAATCTGTAGGACAAGATGGCAGGCTGGAAGTTCAGGCTGATGTCACAGTGTCAAGCCAAAGTTTCACAGGGCAGCAGACTGGAAGCTCAGAGACGACTTGTGTATTGCAGCCTGGAGAAGGAGAATTGTTCTTTCCCAGAATCCTCAGGCTTTGCTTTTAAGGCCTTCAACTGATTGGATGAAGCCTATTATGTTATAATGCGAAGAGCTAACACTGGAAAAGACCCTGATGCTGGGAAAGATTGAGGGCAAGAGGAGAAGGGGACGACAGACAGATGTGATGGCTAGAGAGCATCACCGATTCAATGGACATGAGTTTGAGCAAACTCCAGGAGATGGTGAAGGACAGGGAATCCAGTGTGCTGCAGTCCATGGGGTCACACAGTTGGACACGACTTAGCAAATGAACAGCAACATCACATTACAAAGAATGATCTGTTTTATTCAGTGTCACTGATTTAAATGTTAATCATGGCTAGGGAGGTCCCTGGTGGTCCAGTGGTTAAGACTCTGCACTCCCAAGGCAGGGGACCCAGCTTCGATCCCTGGTCAGGGAACTAGATTCCACGTGCCAGAACTAAGAGTTCACATGTGGCAACTAAAGATCCTGCATGCTGCAACAGAGATCGGACGTCATGCCGCCACTGGGAGCCGGTGCAGCCAAATAAACAAATAAAAGTAAATAAGTATTTTTTTAAATGTTCAGTTCAGTCGCTCAGTTTTGTCTGACTCTTTGCGACCCCATGAATCGCAGCACACCAGGCCTCCCTGTCCATCACCAACTCCCAGAGTTCACTCACACTCACGTCCATCGAGTCAGTGATGCCATCCAGCCATCTCATCCTCTGTTGTCCCCTTCTCCTCCTGCCCCCAATCCCTCCCTTAACCACATCTGAAAAATACCTCCGCGGCCACATCTAGACAGGTGTTCAACCAACGTCTGGGCATCTTAGCCTGGCCAAGTTGACACATAAAATGAACCGTTCCATTGCCTGAGCCTCAGAGCGCAGGCTCGGCGGGCCCGCGGCCAGGGAACAGAGGCTGCTCTCCATCTGTCTGAGCCCTGTCTCCTCCACCCCCCACCACCATTTATTGTCCAAGGGCTGGCCTCTTTCCAAGTTGTTTTACAGTGAAATTTCTACCCCTTCCAGAGGAAACACAGCTTCCACTGACGCTGATAAAGGACACTTCCTTAGTACTGAGTCAGAGTGATGAGATCTTTATTCTCATTTCAGCTCTGCCATGGGGACTGGTTTTTCACCAGCTTGGAGCCTCCTGCTAGACTCAATACACAGAAGAACCTTGTAGAACAAAGTAGACGTTCAACAGATGTGTGTTACTTTAGCTTTCAGTTCAGTTCAGTCACTCAGTTGTGTCCGTCTCTTTGCGACCCCATGAACCACAGCACGCCAGGCCTCCCTGTCCATCACCAACTCCCGGAGTCCACCCAAACCCGAGTCCATTGTGTCGGTGATGCCATCCAGAAAATAGCTATGTGATCAGAAAATAGCTTTATTTCACTAGGCCATGTGATTAGGGCCGGCCCAGTCATGTGTACAGGGCCTGCTCAGCCACGTGACTAGAGCCTGCCCAGTCACGTGTACAGGGCCTGCTCAGCCACGTGATCAGGGCCGGCCCAGTCACGTGTACAGGGCCTGCTCAGCCACGTGATGAGGGCCGGCCCAGTCACGTGTACATGGCCTGCTCAGCCACATGATTAGGGCCTGCCCCGTCACGTGTACAGGGCCTGCTCAGCCACGTGATTAGGGCCATCCCAGTCACGTGTACAGGGCCTGCTCAGCCACGTGATCAGGGCCATCCCAGTCACGTGTACAGGGCCTGCTCAGCCACGTGATGAGGGCCGGCCCAGTCACGTGTACACGGCCTGCTCAGCCACATGATTAGGGCCTGCCCTGTCACGTGTACAGGGCCTGCTCAGCCACCAGATCAGGGCCGGCCCCGTCACGTGTACAGGGCCTGCTCAGCCACATGATCAGGGCCAGCCCAGTCACGTGTACAGGGCCTGCTCAGCCACGTGATCAGGGCCGGCCCAGTCACGTGTACAGGGCCTGCTCAGCCACGTGATCAGGGCCGGCCCAGTCACGTGTACAGGGCCTGCTCAGCCACCAGATCAGGGCCGGCCCAGTCACGTGTACAGGGCCTGCTCAGCCACGTGATCAGGGCCGGCCCAGTCATGTGTACAGGGCCTGCTCAGCCACCAGATCAGGGCCGGCCCAGTCACGTGTACAGGGCCTGCTCAGCCACGTGATTAAGGCTGGCCCAGTCACGTTTACAGGGCTTGCTCAGCCACGTGTACAGGGCCTGCTCAGCCACATGATTAGGGCCAGCCCAGTCACGTGTACAGTGCCAGCCTCCCCTTGTGCCCCTGAGCTCTGTGTCTCAGTGTCCATGTTTGGGCCCAAAGAGCAGTACTGAGGTGTTGGTAGCTTGGGCCCAGAGTGCAAAGTTAGGCTTCCTTTCTAGTAAGGAGAACTTAGCACTGACCAGTGTCACACCTGCCAGACGTGGTCAGAGTTCGATCTATCCTCGAAACGGTTCTAGGTAATTTCGCCTTCAAGCATCTTTGCTGTCAACATCTTTGCCACAAACATTTTTGCTACAAACATTTTCACCACACAGCTGTGTGTGCTTAGTCACAGTTGTGTCCAACTCTCTGTGACTCCATGAACTGTACCCAACCAGACTTCCCATGGAAATCTGTCCATGGGATTTTCTAGGAAAGAATGCTGGAATGGATGCCCATTTCCTCTTGCAGGGAATCCCCCCAGCTCAGAGATCAAACCTGCATTGGCAGGCAGATTCTTGACCACTGAGCCATCCAGGAAGCCACCACATAGCTAATTGGCTTTGAAAGATAAAATACAGTAAGTCCCCTACATACAAATGAGTTCTGTCCTGAGATCATGTTCGTTAAGTCCAATTTGTTGGTAAGTCCAATGAAGTTAGCCTACGTACCCAACTAATACAATCAGCTATATATACTGTTAAATGTTGAATGTTAACATTTAAATGTTAAATGTAATGTTAAAGCTCAACATTCAGAAAATGAAGATCATGGCATCCAGTCCCATCACTTCATGGGAAATAGATGGGGAAACAGTGGAGACAATGTCAGACTTTATTTTTCTGGGCTCCAAAATCACTACAGATGGTGACTGCAGCCATGAAATTAAAAGACGCTTACTCCTTGGAAGGAAAGTTATGACCAACCTAGATAGCATATACAAAAGCAGAAACATTACTTTGCCAACACAGGTTCATCTAGTCAAGGCTATGGTTTTTCCTGTGGTCATGTATGGATATAAGAGTTGGACTGTGAAGAAGGCTGAGCACCGCAGAGTTGATGCTTCTGAACTGTCATGTTGGAGAAGACTCTTTTTTTTTTCCGCCTTCCCTGCCCTGGAGAAGACTCTTGAGAGTCCCTTGGTCTGCAAAGAGATCCAACCAGTCCATTCTGAAGGAGATCAGCCCTGGGATTTCTTTGGAAGGAATGATGCTGAAGCTGAGACTCCAGTACTTTGGCCACCTCATGCAAAGAGTTGACTCATTGGAGAAGACTCTGATGCTGGGAGGGATTAGGGGCAGGAGGAGGAGGGGACGACAGAGGATGAGATGGCTGGATGGTATCACTGACTCGATGGACGTGAGTCTGAGTGAACTCCGGGAGTTGGTGATGGACAGGGAGGCCTGGCGTGCCGCGATTCATGGGGTCCCAAAGAGTCGGACACGACTGAGTGACTGATCTGATCTGATAATAGGTTTATAATAGTTTTCAAACAAATAATATGTACATTAAAAACAAACAAAAAAATAAAGAAAATATTTTTAATCTTAGAGTATCTTGGAAAGTACAATAGTACAACAGCTGGCATATAGAGGCACGTCTGCTTCTTTGAAAAGGTCACAACTTGACAGTTCGTCCCCTATATAAGGGGACTTACTGTAACTGGTTGACACTGGTTTCAATTGGCTGAAATGTGTTAGTATTTCTTCCCATTAATGATGTTAACTGATGGCTTTATCAAGTTGATAGATGACAATGGTTGGCCCCAAGAGCTGGAGTTTTTTTTCTTCTCTCCCACTCAAAGCTTGTGAGATCTTTGTTCCCCAACCAGGGGTTGAACTTGTGTGCCCTCAGCAGTGAAAGCAGAGTCCTAGACACTGGGCCACCAAGGAGTTCCCCAACAGCTGGTTTCTTATTTTTAAATATACTGTGTTGGAGGAAAAAGAGGCTGAGGGCCTTAAAGGCTCAGAGTTGAACCCACATTTCCCATAGAACTTTGGAACACCTATCAACCCGGATATGGGCAACACACCAAGCACAAAAACAGGGCAGAGGCTTTCCCAGTGCAGGATGGCGCTGTTACAAACACACCCCCCAGCGTCTGGAAACTGACACCTCCCTTGAAAATAGAAATCCTAGTGAAAACTGAAAAAAAACTATCATGAGAATATGAATCAACAAGCAGAAAAATGCATGATGCTATGAACGACGTACACGACACTATGAGAGACCAGGGTTTAGGCACAATCCCAAAGAAGTTATTTGTGCAGTTTTGTCACAAATTTGCACACATGTTCAATTTATTCAAGTGTTTTGTATTTTGCAATAAAGTTTTTTTAGTTGGATTTTGTTATTCAGGTTTCATGTTTCAGGGTGTCCTTTTTAATGCCCCTCTTTCATTTTGCATTGTTTTATCTTTTACAGCAAAATTGCCTGATGACAAATTTGTTCTTTTTCAGTCTCTCAGTCAAGTCCAAGCCTTTGTGACCCCCGTGGACTGTAGACACCAAACTTCTCTGTCCTTCACCAGCTCCCGGACTTTGCTCAGACTTATGTCCATTGAGTCAGTGATGCCATCCAACCATCTCAGCCTCTGTCGCCCCCTTCTCCTCCTGTCCTCAATCTTCCCCACCATCAGGGTCTTTTCCAATGAGTAGCCCTATGTGGCAAAAATAAAAAAATAAAAAAATCAGTTGAAAATGTTTGCAGGGAAAATGCTTGTGGCAAAGATGTCTAAGGCAAAGAGCTTAGAGTAAAAATAACAAGCTCTGCTCACTATTGGTCAAGTCTGTTCTGATTGGACATTTTCTTCCAGCCTGTCCATATAGAGGGCAGCCTTGAAGAGCCTGGTGCTTCTGCCCATGATTCAAAGGGGACTTCCTGTGAAATAAAGATGGGTTCTTTCTGTGAACAGGAATTCTCAACTCTTTAGCAAGAATGAAATTCATCTAAATTTAGGCTGTCAGCAGAGTTGAGGTTTACCACAGAGCTAAACTCTAGTGGAAAGGGAACATTTTGCTCTGAGGAATTCTTAAAGGCTTGAGATAGGGGTATGTTTGTGCTTGTGTTTGTGCTTGTGTATGTGAGTGTGTGTGTGTGTGTGTATGTTTTGGTCTGGGGAATTGTCAAGGGATTGAGATAGGTGTGGGTGTGTGTTTTGGTTTGGGGAATTGTCAAGGGATTGCGATAAGGGTGTGAGTATATGTGTATCTGTGTGTGTGTGTGTGTGTGTGTGTTGAGAAATTCAGTTGCAGCTGGAAAGAAGGTAAAGGAAGAGGAAGTTGGATCAAAATGTATAGGAGAAGTTGTGGTTGGGACACAGTCAGATTGAGACTTTGTTTCTCTGTAAGGCACGGTGACCTTGGTTGGCAGCATCTCAGACCCGGATCCAGATCAACATGTGTTCATGTCAGTGAAGGTAACTGAGAAATGTGAACCTCTTGTCAGCACTGGGCCACGAGAGTGGAAGAATATTTGCCCTAAAGTTGCTCATGTTTGCCCAAAGAAGATGATTTTTAAATTTCATTTCATAATCAAATAGCATCTAATTAAGCCATTTCTAAAATCTTCCTGGCAAAAGTTCCCTAACTGGGATAGGAGGAAATTCCTTGATCTCTGGACTTCCTCCTAACCCAGTACTCGCCAACACACAATGGCAAAACAGGAAGGGTTAACCATAGTATACACTCTCACTCAAACAGGAGAAAGAGGGAAGGCTGCCTTCCTGGGTTTGGGGAAAATTCTTTGACTGGGTATTGTTTCTGTCTCTGGAAGGCTCTCCCTAGTCCATTGTTCCTCCGGCTCTTGAACTTGCTCTTGAAGAAGCTCTGTCTACACCATTACACCCAGCGGCCTTATCTGAAGTAGACTTTGGACCACAAGTTCTCTGTGGAAGCTGAGTAGCTTTCTCAATTTCCTTCTTGCCTTAGAATGGTGAAGCGTCCCAGGATTATTTCAAATACTGAAATACTTCCTTTTTAGTTCAGATGAATGGTTCTTTGGATGCTACAATTTTCTCAAAAATTTAGTTAGCTTCTTCATGAATATGTGTCAGATGCAACTGAGAGAAACCTAGTCACGGCACCAAATTCTGTCTTCTCATTTCTTTATCCCAAAGCCAAAAATTCATTAGCTAAGTCAACTCCCTTCCTAGTCAGTTCAGGTGATAGTTTTGACAAAGGTTTTGCCACTGTGCAACACACACTGCCATTTTTTTCCTGGATCTCCGATGACTGCCAATGCAATTTATTTTTAGATTTTCTTATTTCTAGGTACCAATTTTTGTACAGGTCACTATTCACTATAATATTACAATAACCACCCATAAATCTCAGTTGCTTAAAGGCTATTTCGTGCTCACTTTACACGTTATTCTATGGTCAACCCCGCTGTGCTCACATATCCCAGGCTGCAAGAACAGCTCATATCTGAACAAGCCAGGCTCGTGGCAGAGAAAAAGAACAAATAGGAATGGCAGAAGGATGCATTGACTCTTAGGACACTTGTCCTCACGTGGTGCATTAGCTACATTCAATAAACGCACATCCTGACTTTAGGAGTGTGGCGAGAATAATCTCCTCTAGGGAAAAACAGTAAATCTTTGGAACAATAATACAACCCACCACGGGGCCAATGAACAGAACTCTTTTTTCTTTTGGCCTCCCCTCACAGCACATGGGACCCTAGTTCCTTGACCATGGACTGAACCATTGCCCCTGCATTGGAAGCATGGAGTCTCAACCACTGCACTGCCAGGGAAGTTCCAGAACCTTCTGTTTTAAATTTCATTTTTATTTTACATTGGATTGGGGTTGATTTATCCCAACCCAGGGATCGAACCCAGGTCTCCCGCATTGCAGGCAGATTCTTCACCATCTGAGCCACCGGGGAAGCCCAGCTTTCACAGACATACAGCAAAGTGGTTCAGTTGCTGCTGCTGCTGCTGCTAAGTCGCTTCAGTCGTGTCCGACTCTGTGCGACCCCATAGACGGAAGCTCACCAGGCTCCCCTGTCCCTGGGATTCTCCAGGCAAGAACACTGGAGTGGGTTGCCATTTCCTTCTCCAATGTATGAAAGTGAAAAGTGAAAGTGAAGTCGCTCAGTCGTGTCCGACTCTTAACGACCCCACGGACTGGAGCCTACCAGGCTTCTCCGTCCATGGGATTTTCCAGGCAAAAGTACTGGGGTGGGGTGCCATTGCCTTCCCCGGTGGTTCAGTTATATGTATACATATTTCCCTTCTTTTCAGATTCTTTTCTCATGTAGGTTGTTACAGAATATTGGGTAGAGTTCCCTGTGCCATGTTGATTATCTATTTTCTATATAGGTGTGTACATATGTTAATCTCAATCTCCTGATTTATCCCTCCTCTCCCTTCTTTCCCCTTTGGAAACCACAGGTTTGTTTTCAAAGTCTGTGAGTCTGTTTCTGTTCTGTAAATAACAGAACCCTCCTTCTACCTGAGTTCTGAACTAAGACACAAGACAAAGGAGACAACATATAGACAATCAAAACAACTCCTTTAGGGACCTGGGCTTCCCTGGTGGCTCAGACGGTAAAGAATCCGCCTGCAATATGGGAGACCTGGGTTCGATCCCTGGGTTGGGGAGATCCCCTGGAGGAGGGCATGGCAATCCACTCCAGTATTCTTGCCTAGAGAATCCCCATGGACAGAGGAGCCTGGTGGGCTACAGTCCATGAGGTTGCAGAGTCAGACAAGACTGAGTACGCACCACTGGTGGTCCAGTGACTAAGACTTCGAGCTCCTAATACAGGGGTCCTGGGTTCAATCCCTGGTCTGGGAACTAGATCCCACATGCCACAATTAAGACCCAGTGCAGACAAATAGATAAATATATATATATATATATATATATATATATATATATATATATTTTAATGACTCCTTTATCACTAATATAGGCTAGATTGGAGAATGGCAGCTTGGTCTAAGAGCCATAATGGGATCAGATATAAAAGCCCAGAGTTAACAACCTTGCTGCCCAGTCGATGCTTTGCTGGATGGGGCAGGCTTGGATGGGGAACCTGTTCTTAGAAGAACAGAAAATATATTCCAAGGGAAAGAACCAGCTCTAAAGCAAAGGAAAAGAGGGTGGGCGGTGAGGGGAGACACTTGAATTCTCCTTCAAACTTCCCAGGCAACTGAGTTATTCCAACTTCTCTGGAACAGAGTAAGTGGACAGACAGAGGAAGGCCAGGAGTGTAATGCAAATGAACTTCCACCACGTGGAGGGAAACATCAGGAGTAGGCAAGAAACACTTATGAAGTTAAGTACCTTTCAGATGAGGAAACAAGTTGGTGAAAAGCAGTAACTTACTCAAGTCCCAAGTGGGCAGCTCAGTATCACTCAACTTTGGGGAGGGAGGAACTGATTTCTACCTAAGAGACCGGAGGCTTTCCTGGTAGAACAGTGGTTAAGAATGCACCTGGGGCCACAGGTTCAATCCCTGGTCCGGGAAGAACCACGGAGCAGCTAATCCCATGTGCCACAGCTATTAAAGCCTGTGCTCCACAACAAGAGAAGCCACTGCAACAAGAAGACTGGGAGCCCTAATCTCTGCAGCTAGAGAAAGCCCACAGCAATGAAGACTCGGCACAGTCAAAACTAAATAAATAAATAAAACCAAATAAATATTTTTTAAAAAGAGCAAGAGAGACCAGACTGTGCTTCATGGAGAGGAATTTGCCATCTAGGTAGGAAGGTTAAGGTTTGAAAACCATTTTCCATGTGCCTTTATGTATCCAAATTTGTATCTGCTGATTTCGTATAAACCTTCTCTTTTTGTTTGATGAGCCTATATAGTTTTAAACCATCCCCTGTCCACTCCCCAGAAGGGCCATTCAAAAAACCAAAAATCAGCCAAAAAAAGAAAGAAAATTGGTTGATTCTGAATAAGAACAGCCTTGCTGGGACTTACTAGGCCTACTTTATAGGCCCAGAGGAGCTGAAATGATGCCTGAAAGCCAGACATAGGAGGCTGGGCTAGGATATAAGCCCTGGTCTTGTAATTCCCATGCAGGGGTTTCTTCTCTGCTTCACGTTGTCTCCTCCAACGAAGGCTTAAATGTCTCAGTGTGTGAGGCCCACACTCTAGTCCCTGGAGGATGGCTGCCTGGCTGATGTGATCGTAGGATGCCAAGCCAGTGTCAGGCTGACTTACCCAGGGGCCTGGAAAGGAGTCTTACCAGGCAGCAAAGCAGACACAGTGGCAGGAAGCCATCACAGACATGCAATTCCAGAACCTACCGCCTGGGAGTGGTCAGAGTCACAAACCCTTTTCAAAAGTCTCCCCAGATTTGCCCCAAGACAGAGCCAAGGCAACACATGTGAGTTGTGATCCCTCCTGATTCTTGTTGCCTCATCTACATGAGTTTTCTCTCCTAACTCATCCCAGGAGTGGGGATGGAGTCTGTTACCAGGGCAACCGGAGGAAAATTTCCCTGGGTTCTCCCCTCCTCCTTCCCTTTTCCTTCTTCAGTTCAGTTCAGCTCAGTTCAGTGTCCAACTTTTTGCGACCCCATGGACTACAGCATGCCAGGCTTCTGTGTCCATCACCAACTCCCAGAGCTTACTCAAACTCATGTCCATCAAGTCGGTGATGCCATCCAACTGTCTCACCCTCTGTTGTCCCCTTCTTCTCCTACCTTCAATCTTGCCCAGCATCAGGGTCTTTTCCAGAGTCAGCTCTTCGCATCAGGTGGCCAAAGGATTGGAGCTTCAGCTTCAGCATCAGTCCTTCCAATGAATTTTCAGGACTGATTTCCTTTAGGATGGATTGGTTTGATCTCCTTGCTGTCCAAGAGACTCTCAAGAGTCTTCTCCAACACCACAGTTCAAAAGCATCAATTCTTGGGTTTCCTTACTCTTTCTGCCCAAAGAATTGCAAACCAAGCCATTCTTCTGCTTCCCTTTCTCTCTTACTTTGCTTCATTTTTCAAAGTCTGAATCCTCCTATGAGATCAGATTGACCTTTGTCATCTCCCCCAGCCAACTCACTTAGGACTTTGTATTCCTCCAGCCAGTGGGTACCTTTGCCATCTCCTGTATAGCAAGATCTCTCTCAGATTTCTCCTTTGGGTTCCTACGTTCCAACAGTGAGGAGTTCAGAGTTAGGGTTACTTCTAGGGTGAGGAAGTTGCAGGTGGGTTTTGAAAGAAAACGCCCCCCTCTTTTTTGGGGGGAGATTGGTCTATTCTTGTGTTGTGGGTATTGGGTCATCCCTCTATTGCTACCTCTTGCCTCTCAGGCTCTGGAGGTGTAATGGCTCAGTCATTCCCAGCCCTGGGGTACCTACCTGCCTACCTGGCCACATCTTTACAAATAGTCCTTTTACCAAGTTTCCCTTAAAGGTCCCATTTTTTTAAATAGAGTCTTGGAGGTTTTTGTTTGTTGTCTAGAGAAGCATGCGAGCTTCTCTAATTGCATCACACAAGCTTTGTTGCCCTGAGGCATGTGTGATCTCAGTTCCCAGACCAGGGATTGAACCCTGCATTGGCAGGCAAATTCTTAACCACTGGACCATCAGGGAAGTCCCAAGAGCCTCATGGCCCCATTTTGAGTTTGTCTGTCATCGTTTTACTCCAGGGTCTTGATAAGAAAGACAGACCAGCAGATTTCAGTGGTTTGACCCAATTAAAGTTTATTTCTTGTTCATGTCACAATCCACTGTGGGTTTGAGTATCTACACATGTATAGGATCTGGGGAGGAGATGAGGAAGTTGGGTTAGACAGCATAGAAGGAAAGTTGTGGGTGGAGGTTTATTTCTCTGGAAGGCTTAGGGTACATTGACCGGAGTTGGCAGTTGGCAACACCTTGGAAAGTGACTGTGCAGGTCAATGTGTGTTCGCTGTAATTGAAGACGTGTCAATTACAGAGAAACAGGAACATTTTGTCAGCCCTAAACTGCGTAAATCTAAGAGTAATTGCCCCAAACGTGCTGATGCTTGCTCAAAGAAAATAACTCGGATTTGATAATCATTTACTTTAATCCACAGCTACTAAGCATAAAGCAATGTATTCAGCTTTCTGGGATTTATCGGTTTGACGCAGACATAGGGTTTGCCTACAAGAAACCTGAAACTCTTTCATACTTAAAAATTATATTTTAAGTTTGCTACTGCTGCTGCTAAGTCGCTTCAGTCGTGTCCGACTCTGTGCGACCCCATAGAAGGAAGCTCACCAGGCTCCCCCGTCCCTGGGATTCTCCAGGCAAGAACACTGGAGTGGGTTGCCATTTCCTCCTCCAATGCATGAAAGTGAAAAGTGAAAGTGAAGTCACTCAGTCGTGTCCGACTCTTAGCGACCTCATGGACTGGAGCCCACCAGGATCCTCCGTCCATGGGATTTTCCAGGCAAGAGTACTGGGGTGGGGTGCCATTGCCTTCCCTGATTTTAAAGTTTACACACAAGAAAATTCGTTTGCGGGGGGCATACAATCCTATCCATTTTTAGTTTATATTTTCATTTGCATTTTTTGAGCACATTCTTTCTTCCCTGCAATATAATTCACATACCATAAAAATCATTCACTATTTAAAGTATCAGATCAGATCAGTCACTCAGTCGTGTCCGACTCTTTGTGACCCCATGAATTGCAGCACGCCAGGCCTCCCTATCCATCACCAACTCCCAGAGTTCACTCAGACTCACGGCCATCGAGTCAGTGATGCCATCCAGCCATCTCATCCTCTGTCGTCCCCTTCTCCTCCTGCCCTCAATCCCTCCCAGCATCAGAGTCTTCTCCATTGAGTCAACTCTTCACATGAGGTGGCCAAAGTACTAGAGTCTCACCTTCAGCATCATTCCTTCCAAAGAAATCCCAGGGCTGATCTCCTTCAGAATGGACCGGTTGGATCTCCTTGCAGTCCAAGGGACTCTCAAGAGTCTTCTCCAACACCACAGTTCAAAAGCATCAATTCTTCGGTGCTCAGCCTTCTTCACAGTCCAACTCTTACATCCATACATGACCACAGGAAAAACCATAGCCTTGACTAGACAAGCCTTTGTTGGCAAAGTAATGTCTCTGCTTTTGAATATGCTATCTAGGTTGGTCATAACTTTCCTTCCAAGGAGGTAAGCATCCTTTAATTTCATGGCTGCAGTCACAATCTGCAGTGATTTGGGAGCCCAAAAAATAAAGTCTGACACTGTTTCCACTGTTTCCCCATCTATTTCCCATGAAGTGATGGGACCGGATGCCATGATCTTTGTTTTCTGAATGTTGAGCTTTAAGCCAACTTTTTCACTCTCCTCTTTCACTTTCATCAAGAGGCTTTTTAGTTCCTCTTCACTTTCTGCCATAAGGGTGGTGTCATCTGCATATTTGAGGTTATTGATATTTCTCCCAGCAATCTTGATTCCAGCTTGTGTTTCTTCCAGTCCAGCGTTTCTCATGGTGTACTCTGCATAGAAGTTAAATAAACAGGGTGACAATATACAGCCTTGACGTACTCCTTTTCCTATTTGGAACCAGTCTGTTGTTCCATGTCCAGTTCTAACTGTTGCTTCCTGACCTGCATACAAATTTCTCAAGAGGCAGGTCAGGTGGTCTGGTATTCCCAACTCTTTCAGAATTTTCCATAGTTTATTGTGATCCACACAGTCAAAGGCTTTGGCATAGTCAGTAAAGCAGAAATAGATGTTTTTCTGGAACTCTCATGCTTTTTCCATGATCCATCTACTTCTAAGTTGCCTCAGTCATGTCCGACTCTGTGTGACCCCAGAGACGGCAGCCCACCAGGCTCCCCCGTCCCTGGGATTCTCCAGGCAAGTACACTGGGGCGGGTTGCCATTTCCTTCTGCAATGCATGAAAGTAAAAAGTGGAAGTGAAGTCGCTCAGTCGTGTCTGACTCAGCGACCCCATGGACTGCAGCCTACCAGGTCAGTTATTTTTGGTTCTTTATTCTTTAATTATTTGTAATTTTTTGGCCATGCTATGTGACTTATGGGCTCTTAGTTCTCCAACCAGGGATCGAACACAGGCCCACAGCAGTGAAAGCTCTGAATCCTAACCACTGGGCCAGCGGGGAACTCCCGCAATCGTGTTTAGTATGTTCAGAGTTAGGCAGCCATCACCACTAACTCTAAAACACATTTTATCACCCCCCAAAAGAGACACCATACCTCATTCCCCCATCCCTTTGCAACCTCTAACATATTTTCTGTCTCTGGATTTACCTACTTTGGACTTTTCAAAAAAGGGAATCGCATAATATGACTTATTTTGCACTTGTTCATAATGTTTTCAAGGCTCATCTACGTTACAGCTGTTTCAGTACTTCATCCTTTTTTACAGTTGAATATTTCACTGTATTTATACACCACACTTTGTCTACCCATCTATCAGTAGATGGGAATTTGGGTTTTTCCCACATTTTAGCTATTATGAATATTACTGCTATGCACATGCCTATACAAATTCTTGTTGGAAGGCTGGTTTTTCAGTTCTCTCAGGTTAGGTACATAGGGTTAAAATTGCTGAGTTATATGGTAACTCTATGCATAGCTTTTTGAAAACCTACCACTATTTTCCACAGTGGCTTTAGTATTTTACATTCTCCTCAGCAGTTTATGAGGGTTCTGACTTCTCCACATCCCCAATAACACTGCAATTTCCTTTCTTAAAAAATAAAATTATAACCATCCTGGGGATTGTAAAGTGGTATCTCACTACGGTTTTGGGTTTTGATTTGCATTTCCCAAAAGATTCATGATCTTAAGCATTTTCTTATTGTCCATTTATATATCTTCTCTGGAGAAATGTCCATTCAGATCCTTTGCCCAGTTTTTAAACTGGGTTGTCTTTTTATTCTTAAGTTATTTGTATATCTGACTCTTTGAGATCCTTTGAACTGTATCCTGCCAGATAAGACTACTGGAGTAGGTTGTAATTTCCTCCTCCAGGGGATCTTCCCAACCCAGGGATTGAACCCACATCTCCTGTGTTTCCTGCCTTGGCAGGCAGATTCTTTTACCCACTGAGCAATCCAATCCCAAAGAAAGGCAATGTCAAAGAATGCTCAAACTACCGCACAATTGCACTCATCTCACATGCTAGTAAAGTAATGCTCAAAATTCTCCAAGCCAGGCTTCAGCAATAGTGAACCGTGTTCAAGCTGGTTTTAGAAAAGGCAGAGGAACCAGAGATCAAATTGCCAACATCCGCTGGATCATGGAAAAAGCAAGACAGTTCCGGAAAAACATCTATTTCTGCTTTATTGACTATGCCAAAGCCTTTGTGTGGATCACAATAAACTGTGGAAAATTCTGAAAGAGATGGGAATACCAAGCCACCTGATCTTCCTCTTGAGAAATTTGTATGCAGGTCAGGAAGCAACAGTTAGAATTGGACATGGAACAACAGACTGGTTCCAAATAAGAAAAGGAGTTCGTCAAGGCTGTATATTGTCACCCTGTTTATTTAACTTCTATGCAGAGTACACCATGAGAAACGCTGGACTGGAAGAAACACAAGCTGGAATCAAGATTGCTGGGAGAAATATCAATAACCTCAGATATGCAGATGACACCACCCTTATGGCAGAAAGTGAAGAGGAACTAAAAAGCCTCTTGATGAAAGTGAAAGAGGAGAGTGAAAAAGTTGGCTTAAAGCTCAACGTTCAGAAAACAAAGATCATGGCATCTGGTCCCATCACTTCATGGGAAATAGATGGGGAAACAGTGGAAACAGTGTCAGACTTTATTTTTCTGGGCTCCCAAATCACTGCAGATTGTGACTGCACCCATGAAATTAAAAGACGCTTACTTCTTGGAAGGAAAGTTATGACCAACCTAGATAGCATATTCAAAAGCAGAGACATTACTTTGCCAACAAAGGCTTGTCTAGTCTAGGCTATGGTCTTTCGTATGGTCATGTATGGATGTGAGAGCTGGACTGTGAAGAAGGCTGAGCACCAGAGAATTGATGCTTTTGAACTGTGGTGTTGGAGAAGACTCTTGAGAGTCCCTTGGACTGCAAGAAGATCCAACCAGTCCATTCTGAAGGAGATCAGCCCTGGAATTTCTTTGGAAGGAATGATGCTAAAGCTGAAACTCCAGTATTTTGGCCACCTCATGCGAAGAGTTGACTCATTGGAGAAGACTCTGATGCTGGGAGGGATTGAGGGCAGGAGGAGAAGGGGACGACAGAGGATGAGATGGCTGGATGGCATCACTGACTCGATGGATGCGAGTCTGAGTGATCTCTGGGAGCTGGTGATGGACAGGGAGGCCTGGTGTGCTGCAGTTCATGGGGTCGCAAAGAGTTGGACACGACTGAGAGACTGATCTGATCTGATCTGATAAGGATCCAACTTTTATATATATATATATATATATATATATGGAACCAGTGTGCTGAAGTTAAAAAAAAAAGGATTCAACTTCATCCTTCTGCATGCGGCATCCAGTTTTCCCAGCATCATTTGTTGAAAAGATTATTCCTTCCCCCATGAATGGGATTGGTGCCTCTGTCAGGAATCAATTGACCGAGGACTTCTCCCGCGATCCAGTGGTTAAGACTTTGCCTTCCAGCGCAGGGGATGCAGATTTTCACTGGTCGGGGAACTAAGATCCCACATGCCTTGCAGTCAAAAAACCAAAACATAAATTGTAACAAATTTAATAAAGACTTTAAAAATTGACCCACATCAAAAATCTTTAGAGAAAAATCAGTTGAGCCCACATGTGAGGGTTTATACATGATGGGTCCTCTGTCCTACTCCACTGGCCCACCAGTCCTTCTGCCAGCACCATGTGTGTGTTCAATCACGTCCAACTCTGCGACCCCATGAACTGTAGCCCACCAGGCCCTTCTTTCCATGGAATTTTCCATGGCAAGACTACTAGAGTGGGTTGCCATTTCCTTCTCCAATGAATCTTCCCAACCCAGGGATCGAACCCACATCTTCTGCATTGGCAAGTGGGTTCTTTACCAACTGAGCCACCAGGGAAAGCCCCAGATCTTTATGGGGTACCATAATTCATGGAAGTATTGCCCTTGATTTTTCTCTTTCTCTTACTCTGCATACCCACTCCATCAGCTAACTCAGGTGCCAACTCCAGATTGTATTCCAAATCCATTTATTTTTCTCCACCTCAGCTGCTGTGTCCAGCCATGGTCATCTCTCTCCAAGGCATGTTTTTTATTTCATTTTTAACATTTTATTTGTATTCAAGCATTTCACAAAATGGCCACTATCATTAGTCATCACAGAAGTGCAAATTAAATCAATGGATACATCCTGGTATTGACAAAGATGTGAAGCAACTGGAATTCATTTTTACTGGCGGGAGGAGTACAAAGTAGCCCTACCACTTTGGAAAACTCCTAAAATTAACTCTATCTTTATGCATTGGGTTTTCTGGGAAGCACACTCAGAGAGAGGTGGTCATTTATTGGGGAGTGCTCTTGGGATCAATATCTATGCCAGGGAAGGAAGCAGGATTGGAGAGAAAAACTGAGGCATAATGAGCTTTGGTGAAGGTCTGTAACCGGACTCAGATTCGGCCACTCACCACTCCACAGCCAACAAGGCAAGCTTTGATGGAGAAGAAAGTTACTTTACTTAGGGTAAACTCATAAGTTCAGAGACCAATCCTGAAGATTCTGCTCAGCCATGATAATTTTTAAAGGGAAAAAGGAGAAATGATCTCAATTAATCATTAGGTGCATAAGTGTGCATGTTACGTTGGTTCAGACATATCCAACTCTTTGTAACCCTATGGACCGTAGCCCACCAGGTTCCTCTGTCCATGGGATTCTCCAGGCAAGATTACTGGAGTGGGTTGCCATGCCCTCCTCCAGGGGAATCTTTCCGATCCAGGAATCTAACCTGGGCTTCCCACATCGCAGGCAGATTCTTTACTGTCTGAGCCACCAGGGAAGCCCATATATGAATCGGAGGGACACAAACATTCAGGCCATGGCAAAATAGTTTAAAATTTTAAATATATCCAAGAGTTTACAAAGGAGTGAGCCCTCCAAGACTTACTCCCCAGTCATTCAGTTCCTCTCCCTGGAAGCCTCAGAATTATTCCACGCAGAGTCAGGAATCTTTTTCACCCCAAGTCTTTATATTTATGGTAGCACGGTATATCCACTGATATTAACCTTGCCTCTCCACTCAAGAAAACATTTCAGATATCATCCCATACTGATACATAGCTTTCTCAGGTCTTTTTTTTTTTTTCTTTTTATGGTTATAGAATATTCCTTTGGGGGTACTCTTTCTACCCCTTTCTGATGCCTGTGTCAGAAGCTTTCTCTATCTCCTTTATACTTTAATAAAACTTTATTACACAAAAGCTCTGAGCGATCAAGCCTCGTCTCTGGCCCCGGATTGAATTCTTCTCCTTCGGGGGCCAAGAATCCTGGTGTCTTCGCGTGATTCAACGACAACCTTTCATCTTGGGGGCTCGTCCGGGATCCTTCAAGACAAGATGGGAGCTAACAATTCCAGCCTCACTCCTTTAAACTGTATCCTGAAAAACTGGGATAGATTTGATCCCCAGGGCTTAAAGAAGACACACCTGGTCTTCCTATGTGATACTGCATGGCCACGGTATCCATTGGAAGATGGCGAACGGTGGCCAATTGGAGGGTCTCTTAGGTATAATACTGTTCTACAATTAGACCGGTTCTGTAGGGTACAAGGGAAATGGGTAGAAGTGGCATATGTGTTGCCCTTTTTTGCTCTGCGAAATATGCCAGACTTATGTCCTAAGGGTATAGATTTGGGCGTGAAACCTTCAGCTCCCTCCTGTCCTCCTACTTTGCCCCCGTACCTGGGGCTCCAAGCTGAGAAAGCTGAAAGCCAGAGAACCCCCCTCAAAAGGGTTGCTTTGGTCTCAGTGGAAATCCAAACTGAGATTCAAACTGCCCACATGGAGGTCCAAACAACTCCTGTCTCAGGACGACCTCAGACTACTCTGGTTTCAGTAGAAACTCAGACCATCGAAGTAAGAGATGAGATGGAGGACAGGAGACAAAGAAAAGAGGAAAAACAGGTTTCTCCAATCTATCCCTGGGATCATATGTGCGGAAAAGCCAGAGAGACTGAGGAACAGCCACACAAGCTGTTGCCTCTTTATGAAACACCCACTGGGAGAAATAATCAGTCTGTGAGAGTTAATAAGCCTTTCTCTTATCAAGAAATACAAAGAATCAAGGAGGATCTGGGAGACTATTTAGAGGACCCAGAAAAATATATTAGAGCCTTTAAAGGAGTTACTCTGCTTTATGACCTCACTTGGAAAGATGTGATGTATATTTTGGGACAAACGTTGACTCCTGAGTCAAAGACTCGAGTTTTGGGAAAAGCAGTTGCCTATGGAGATGAATGGCTTGGTAATGAATCAGTAGGGAAGAGGGAGAACGAGATAGCGGCCCTCCCCACTGGGAATCAGGCGGTCCCAACTATAGAACCAGACTGAGACTGCTGCTGCTGCTGCTAAGTCACTTCAGTCGTGTCCGACTCTGTGTGACCCCTGAGACGGCAGCCCACCAGGCTCCCCTGTCCCTGGGATCCTCCAGGCAAGAACACTGGAGTGGGTTGCCATTTCCTGCTCCAATGCATGAAAGTGAAAAGTGAAAGTGAAGTCGCTCAGTCATGTCCAACCCTTAGAATGGACTGCAGCCTACCAGGCTCCTCCGTCCATGGGATTTTCCAGGCAAGAGTATTGGAGTGGGGTGCCATTGCCTTCTCCAACCACACAACTAAAGGAAGATGGGATCAGAGTCATTTTGTTAGATGTATTCTTGAAGGACTTAGGCAGGCGCGTTCTAAGCCTTTAAACTATGGCAAATTGGCAGACATAGAACAGGAGGAGAAGGAAGCTCCTGGTAAATTCCTAGATAGACTGAGAGAAGGCCTTCGCAGATTGACTGAGATTGATCCCGAAAGTGAAGAGGGAAAAGTGATCTTAAAGGATAGATTTCTCACTCAGTCGGCTCCAGATATCCGCCGTAAGCTATTAAAACGGGCGTAGGGACCAAATCAGTCTTTAGATACTCTGTTACAACTGGCTCAGACAGTCTATTATGGTAGGGAGTACGAGGAAAAGAAAGAAAGGCAAAAAAAGACAAAGGAAAAGGCGGAAGCCTTCGCCATGGCTATGAAAAACGCTCTTAAACAGCCTGAGAAAAATGCCCAGAGGGGCCCAGGTGAAAAGGGATGGGCTTGCTATCACTGTGGAAAGGAGGGGGCACCTCAAGAGGGATTGCCCTCAGGCTTCTAAGCCGCCCCCCCCACCCCCCCCCCACCCCCCCCCCCCCCCCCCACCCCCCGGCTCCATGTCTGGTCTGCGAAGGACCACACTGGAAGAGAGATTGCCCCCAGAGGCGTAGGTCTCTGGGGCGGACTCTCAAGACAATCAGGACTGAAGGTGCCCAGGGGTCCCCACACAAGCTCCCGTCCTAATTACATCTGAGGAACCCCGGGTATTAATACTTGTGGGGGGCCAATCTGTCGATTTCCTTTTAGATACTGGGGCAACTTATTCTGTGCTTTCTGAAGCCCCTGGCCCACTTTCTTCCTGATCCGCTTCCGTAATGGGACTGTCTGGACTAGCCAAAAGGTATTATTTCAGTTGTCCTTTATCTTGCAGCTGGGATTCTGTGTTATTTTCACACGAGTTTCTGATCGTGCCAGAATCTCCCTCACCCCTTTTGGGAAGAGATATACTGAGCAAGGTCCATGCCTCTGTTTTCATGAATATGGAGCCCTTCCTTTCTCTCCCTTTAGTTGAACAAAATGTAAATCCTAGAGTATGGGCTGATGGAAAATCTGTGGGTCGAGCACAAAATGCTATTCCTGTAGTTGTTAAGCTCAAAGACCCGCACGTATTTCCACATAAGAAGCAGTATCCACTGAAACCTGAAGTTAAAGAAGGGTTAAAACCCATCATCGAAAATTAAAGGAGCAGGGACTATTAATTCCCTGTAACAGTCCTTGCAACACTCCTATTTTGGGTATAAAGAAATCAAATGGTAAACGGAGACTAGTTCAAGATTTACGAATAATAAATGAGGCTGTAGTTCCTTTACACCCCGTGGTGCCTAATCCTTATACTCTATTGTCTGAAATTCCTGAGTGGGCCAAATATTTCTCAGCAATTGATTTAAAGGATGCTTTCTATTCAGTGCCTTTGGCAGAGGAAAGTCAATTTCTGTTTGCCTTTGAAGACCCTACACAGCCAGCTTCTCAGTTAACCTGGACAGTTTTGCCCCAGGGATTTCGTGACAGTTCTCACTTATTTGGACAAAGTTTGTCACGGGATCTACAAAACTTTAATAGCTCTGAAGCGGTGGTGTTACAATAAGTAGATGATATTTTGCTCTGTGCTGAGACAGAGGAAGCTTGTTCATGAGCCTCAGAAGATTTCTTAAACTTTCTGGCAGGCTGTGGTTACAAGGCATCAAGAGAAAAGGCTCAGCTTTGTCAACAATCAGTTAGATATCTGGGCCTAATCATATCAGAAGGGACTAGGGCCATAGGCCCTGAGAGAATTAAACCTATACTAAATCATCCCCTACCTATGACTTTAAGACAATTGAGAGGATTTTTGGGAATCACAGGTTACTGTCGCATTTGGATTCCGGGTTATGGGGAACTTGCCCGGCCTTTATATAAACTTATAGCTGAAACTCAGCAGGCCCAAACCGATAAACTGGTTTGGTCTCCAGAAACTCAAAAGGCTTTTAAGATTCTTCAGACTGCTCTGCTGCAAGCTCCAGCTCTGAGCTTGCCCACAGGGTCAGAATTTAATTTGTCACTGAAAGAAAAGGTGTGGCATTGGGAGTTTTGACGCAACCCCGAGGGCCTCACCAGCAACCTATTGCTTATCTAAGCAGAGAATTAGATGTAGTTTCACGTGGGTGGCCCCACTGCCTAAGAGTAATTGGGACAACAGCTTTATTAGCACCTGAAGCTTTAAAAATAATTAATGGACGAAACCTTACTGTACTGACTTCTCATGATGTGAGTCGAATCTTAAATTCTAAGGTTAATATTTGGATGACAGACAGTAGGCTTCTTAAGTATCAGTCATTGTTGTTAGAAGGACCAGTAACTAAGCTTAAAGTCTGTGGAAATTTAAATCCTGCCACTTTCCTTCCTGAGAAGGAAAATGAAACACCTGATCACGATTGTTCTCAATTCCTAACTTTAAACTACGCAGCTCGGGAGGATCTAATGGATATCCCATTAGACAGTCCTGACATGGAAATATTTACAGATGGCAGTTCTTTTGTTTGGGATGGAAAGCATAAAGCAGGTTATGCCGTGGTGACTGATGAACAGGTTTTGGAAGCAAAATCTCTCCCCCAGGGAACCAGTGCTCAGTTAGCAGAGCTTGTGGCTCTGACCCAAGCTCTAGAGTTAAGCAAAGGGCAGTGGATGGGCCTGATAATCTATGTGAGTCTACTTCTACTGACTCCAAATATCCTGAGTCTGCTATTGGATCCTCAAGACAATGTCTTCCTGTCCTGGGCTCACTCCTATGCTGCATTCCACAATCGGTCTAACTGCTGGGTCTGTGGAGCGCTCCCCTCTTCATCAGTGGAAGGCTTCCCATGGTGGACATCTCCACTTCAAGGAAAAGACTTTCCGCAAGTCTGTAAATACCTTCGACAACAATCACATGCGATGCCTCTTCTTCATCTGATGACTTCTACCAACCCTAAAATGGACTGGTGCAACACTTTGCACTCTAACTATGGACATAATGTGACTTTTAATTTTGATTCTGATTGTTTTGTTTCCGATTGTTTTGTTTTTGCTGTTTGCTCCCTGCATCTGTAATTGTGTAACTGGATTTGTTTCTAGCCGCATGAAAGCTTTTAAGTTGCAAATGGTTGCTCAAACTCCTGCTACTGCTGTAGCTTCCTCCAACTACTATTTGGGGCCCCTGGATCAGATATCCTCAATATGAGGATTAGGAGAATATGTTGCCTCACCAACTTAGGGACAACGTCCCTTGTCAGCTTGGAAGCAGTTATGGAACGAGAACGACGCCCCTTTTCCCTAGGCAACATAATTCTCCTAAAAGAAAAGGGGGGAATGAGAGAGTCATTTCCTAGGCAGGTTGATAAGGAGTCTAGGGGTCCCCAAGGAGAGAGGGGTCTGGAATTCTCAAGGAGGAAGAAAGGACAAACTTCTTCTTTCTCTACATTCCTCAGGATTATATAACAATAATGTATCCTGCCTGAGGACAGTCTCTGGATTAAGGACAGTCTCTGGATTAAACCTTCTGTTATTTTAAAATGTAAATTATGGGAGTAGACTTGGTCTTTACAAGCATGTATCCTGCCTGAGGACAGTCTTTGGATTAAACCTTCTGGCTAATTCTGTTAAAATGTAAATTATGGGAGTAGGACTGATGAGGTCTTTACAACCTCCAGACATTCTTTGGATTCACTGGAGAGTATATAACTTCATTGCTAACACTAGCAAGCGGGTACTCTTTCTACCCACTTCTGATGCCTATGTCAGAAGCTTTCTCTATCTCCTTTATACTTTAATAAAACTTTATTACACACACACACACACAAAAGAATATTCCTTTGAAGAATGAGCCATTGTTTATTAATCATTCTTTCCATGATAGACATCCGGTTGTTTCCAGGATTTACTACTGTGGTAGATAATGTTTTATGTAAGATATATTCCATGGATGCCAATAGGTCAGTAGGTTAAAATCCTAGAAGTGGAAATGCTGGATCAAAGATAAGTGCATTAGTTATTTTTCAAGATACTGCCAAATTTCCTTCTACAGAAATCCCACAGAATTTCAATCCTCTCAGTGTCTGAGAGGGCTCATTTCCCCACTTTCTAAACCATAAATGGTTCAGGAAAATCTGGTTTAGCCCCTCTAAACTTTCCACTTTCACCACAGCCTGCAAGGGCTTCCACTGTTTGACTGTTGCCAACCTGGCTTCCCAGGCCCCGGTGAAACCAAGTGTTGGGAGAGATCCAAGGAAGATCATTACAGAAACAGTGATGCCAGCCAGAAGGCGTCCTGGGACCCGCGTTCCTTTCTCTGGGGGCATGTGTATTTAGGGAGTGGGCTTGCTGCTGTGTGCCCCACTCCACAAGTGTGGGAAAAGAGAGGTGGGGTGGGGTGGGCTGGCACGGCACATGAATGACATGGAAGGCTGAAGCTACATTACCTTGGGGACATGTTGGGGGCCATCCAGGATTTTGGACCTACTCAGATGGCAATGGCACCCCACTCCAGTACTCTTGCCTGGAAAATCCCATGGACAGAGGAGCCTGGTAGGCCGCAGTCCATGGGGCCGCAAAGAGTCAGATACGACTGAGCGACTTCACTTTCACTTTTCACTTTCATGCATTGGAGAAGGAAATGGCAACCTACTCCAGTATTCTTGCCTAGAGAATCCCAGGGACTGGGGAGCCTGGTGGGCTGCCATCTATGGGGTCGCACAGAGTCGGACACGACTGAAGCGACTTAGCAGCAGCAGCAGCAGATGTCCCCAGATTAAGCCATCCATCTAGATGTGAGCCGCTTCCCCGAAGAGCCGGCAAGGGGGCAGTATTCTGCTTCGGATTTGGCCTCTTCGCCAACAAACTTAAAGGACTCCTGCACAGAACTGTGCACTAGGGGGCAGTAATGATGCTTTTGAACTGTGGTGCTGGAAAAGATTTTTGAGAGTCCCTTCGGTTCAATTCACTCAGTTGTGTCTGACTCTGACCCCATGGACTGCAGCATGCCAAGCTTCCCTGTCCATCACCAACTCCCAGAGCTTGCTCAAGTTCATGTCCGTCGAGCCAGTGATGCCATCCAATCATCTCAACCTCTGTCATCCTCTTCTCCTGACTTCAGTCTTGCCCAGCATCAGGGTCTTTTCTAATGAGTTGGCCTTTAGCATCAGGTGGCCAAAGTTTTGGAACTTCAGCTTCAGCATCAGTCCTTCCTATGAAGATTCAGGGTTGACTTCCTTTAGGATTGACTGGTTTGTTCTCTCTGTAGTCCAAGGGACTCTCAAGAGTCTTCTCCAACACCACAGTTCAAAAGCATCAATTCTTTAGTACTCAGCTTTCTTTATGGTCCAACTCTCACATCCATACATGACTACTGGAAAAACCGTAGCTTTGACCAGACGGACCACTACCAAAGTAATGTCTCTGCTTTTTAATATGCTATCTAGATTGGTCATAGCTTTTCTTCCAAAGAGCAAGCATTAGAGAGTGCCTTGCTGCTGCTGCTAAGTCACTTCAGTCATGTCCGACTCTGTGCGACCCTATAGACGGAAGCCCACCAGGCTCCCCTGTCCCTGGGATTCTCCAGGCAAGAACACTGGAGTGGGTTGCCATTTCCTTCTCCAATGCATGAAAGTGAAAAGTGAAAGTGAAGTCGCTCAGTCGTGAACGACTCTCAGCGACCCCATGGACTGGAGCCCACCAAGCTCCTCCGTCCATGGGATTCTCCAGGCAAAAGTACTGGGGTGGGGTGCCATGACAGCAGGAAATCAAACCAGTCAATCCTAAAGGAAATCAACCCTGAATATTCAAGGGAAGGACTGATGCTGAAGCTGAAGTTCCAGTACTTTGGCACCTGATGCAAAGAGCCGACTCACTGGAAAAGACCCTGATGCTGGGAAAGATTGAGGGAATGTATCTTCCTCCATCTGTATGAAGGAAGAGAAGGGGGCCACAGAGGATGAGATGGTTGGATAGCATCACCATTGAATAGCATGGAGTCCAATGGACATGAGTTTCAGCAAATTCCAAGAGATACTGAAGGACAGGGAAGCCTGGCATGCTGCAGTCCATTGGGTTGCAAAGAGTTGGACACAGCTTAGCAACTGAACAACAACCCCAGTAAATGGCAAGTGTCTCAACTCTCTATATACATTTGTTTGTTTATGGAGTCTTAGAACTGAGGGTCCAGAAAAAATTTTAAAGACATCTAGTTCCATCTCCAACCTGACGTTTGAATCACTTCAAAAGGCTCCTCAAGTCCCCAGATTGCCTCTGCTTGCACACTTCCAGTCATGGAGAGCTCACTATCAACTAAGGCCCCTCACGCCACAGACAGACAACCCAAATTGTCAGAAAGTTCTTTCAAGCCCAGGGTGTCACCCTGTTGTTTTCCACCTTTCATCCCCAGGTCTCCCCTCTGGAGTAACACAGGGTAAGTCAACTCCCTCACCTCCAGGAAAGCCTTTCACATAGTCAGTGGTCAGGACCCCTGAAGCTTTCTCAGGCAAGTCTCTCTGATCTCTTTAATTGTCCCTCATCAAATAGGATTTGAAGTCCCCCTTTCCTTCCCCCTCCTAGTCACTTGTTGGACAAGCCCCAATTTTTCTACATCCTTTTCCAAAATATATGTCTGAAAGGAGATGCAGAACTCCTGGAGTGACACAGAGGAGATGGGGCCACCATTCCCTTCCTCTTTCCAAGGCCCAGACTCTGGTTCCAGCAGCCCAAGTCCTCGCTCTCTATTTTTAGCTGCTCCACCGCACTTCGGAGTCATATGCTGCTTCCTGTTGAGTAAAACCTTCATTTTCTTAAAAAGAATACATTTGAATCAGTTCTAATGAGGTGGATGAAACTGGAGCCTATTATATAGAGTGAAGTAAGCCAGAAAGAAAAACACCAATACAGTATACTAATGCATATATATGGAATTTAGAAAGATGGTAACAATAGCCCTGTATACGAGACAGCAAAAGAGACAGTGATGCATAGAACAGTCTTTTGGACACTGGGAGAGGGAGAGGGTGGGATGATTTGGGAGAATGGCATTGAAATATGTATAATACCATATATGAAACGAGTTACCAGTCCAGGTTCAATGCACAATACTGGATGCTTGGGGCTGATGCACTGGGACGACCCAGAGGGATGGTATGGGGAGGGGGAGGGGAGGAGGGTTCAGGATGGGGAACACATGTATACCTGTGGCAGATTCATTTTGATATATGGCAAAACCAATACAATATTGTAAAGTTAAATAAAATAAAATTTTAAAAAATTAATTAAAAAAAAAACCCTTCATTTTCACACCCACTGCTGCATCATGAGCAGCATTAGTTTAAATCTACACAGCATGGAAAAAGTCTGTTTTCATTCCAATTCCAAAGAAAGGCAATGCCAAAGAATGTTCAGACTACTGCACAATTGCACTCATTTCACACACTAGAAAAGTAATGCTCAAAATTCTCCAAGCCAGGCTTAAACAGCATGTGAACTTCCAGATGGTCAAGCTGGATTTAGAAAAGTCAGAGGAACCACAGATCAAACTGCCAACATCCACTGGATCATTGATAAGGCACGAGAGTTCCAGAAAAACATCTGCTTCTGCTTTATTGACTACACCAAAGCCTTTGACTGTGTGGATCACAACAAACTGGAAAATTCTTCAAGCAATGGGAATACGAGACCACATGACCTGCCTAATGAGATATCTGTATGAAGGTCAAGAAGCAACAGTTAGAACTGGACATGGAACAACAGACTGGTGCCAAATAGGCAAAGGAGTATGTCAAGGTTGTATATTGTCACCCTGCTTATTTAACTTATATGCAGAATACATCATGCAAAATGCCAGGCTGGATGAAGCACAAGCTGGAATCAAGATTGCCAGGAAAAATATCAATAACCTCAGATTTGCAGACGACACCACCCTTGTGGCAGAAAGTGAAGAAGAACTAAAGAGCCTCTTGATGAAAATGAAAGAGGAGAGTGAAAAAGTTGGCTTAAAACTCAACATTCAGAAAACTAAGATCATGGCATCTGGTCCCATCACTACATGGGAAATAGATGGGGAAACAATGGAAAGAGTGACAGGCTTTATTTTCTTGGGCTCCAAAATCACTGCAGATGGTGACTGCAGCCATGAAATTAAAAGAGGCTTACTCCTTGGAAGAAAAGTTATGACCAACCTAGATAGCATATTAAAAAGCAGAGACATTACTTTGCCAACAAAGGTCTGTCTAGTAAAAAGCTATGGTTTTTCCAGTAGTCATGTATGGATGTGAGAGTTGAACTATAAAGAAACCTGAGCACCAAAGAATTGATGCTTTTGAACTATGGTGTTGGAGAAGACTCTTGAGAGTCCCTTGGCCTGCAAGGAGATCCAACCAGTGCATCCTAAAGGAAATCAGTCCTGAATATTGATTGGAAGTACTGATGCTGAAGCTGAAACTCAATAATTTGGCCACCTGATGCGAAGAACTGACTCATTGGAAAAAACCCTGATACAGGGCAAAATTGAAGGCAGGAGGAGAAGGGGACAACAGAGGATGAGACGGTTAGATGGCATCACTGATTCGATGGACATGAGTTTGGGTAAGCTCCTGGAATTGCTGATGGACAGGAAAGCCTGGCATGCTGCAGTCCAAGGGGTCTCAAAGAGTTGGACACGACTGAGTGACTGAATTGAACTGAACTTAACTGACACAGAATTCGCTGAAATATGTTCCATGGCTGTATATTTATATCCATAAAATTATGGTTATTTTTGAGTACTAAACACAAATGATGAAAAGAATCTCAGGTTCCCTTCCTCAGGTTCATGGGAACACAGACATTGCCAGAACCAATGACAGCGGGGCAGACTAGGTCTGGGAACGGGTCTGAAAGTCCAGCACAGAGAATGAAGCATTTGTTCATTTCTCAGTAGTCAAATTTATATACATGTAGCAGTAGGCTTTATTTTTCTGGGCTCCAAAATCACTGCAGATGGTGACTGCAGCCATGAAATTAAAAGACGCTTACTCCTTGGAAGGAAAGTTATGACCAACCTAGATAGTATATTCAAAAGCAGAGACATTACTTTGCCAACAAGGGTTCCCCTAGTCAAGGCTATGATCTTTCCTGTGGTCATGTATGGATGTGAGAGCGGGACTGTGAAGAAGGCTGAGCGCCGAAGAATTGATGCTTTCGAACTGTGGTGTTGGAGAAGACTCTTGAGAGTCCCTTGGACTGCAAGGAGATCCAACCAGTCCATTCTGAAGGAGATCAGCCCTGGGATTTCTTTGGAAGGAATGATGCTAAAGCTGAAACTCCAGTATTTTGGCCACCTCATGCGAAGAGTTGACTCATTGGAGAAGACTCTGATGCTGGGAGGGATTGGAGGCAGGAGGAGAAGGGGACGACAGAGGATGAGATGGCTGGATGGCATCACTGACTCGATGGATGTGAGTCTGAGTGACCTCCAGGAGTTGGTGATGGACAGGGAGGCCTGGCGTGCTGCAGTTCATGGGGTCGCAAAGAGTCGGACACGACTGAGCGACTGATCTGATCTGAGCAGTAGGCTGCAGTCCACAGGGTCGCACAGAGTCGGATACGACTGAGCGACTTCACTTTCACTTTCCACTTCATGCATTGGAGAAGGAAATGGAAACCCACTCCAGTGTTCTTGCCTGGAGAATCCCAGGGACGGAGAAGCCTGGTGGGCTGCAGTCCATGAGGTCGCACAGAGTCGGACATGACTGAAGCAACTTAGCGGCGGCAGCAGCAGCAGTAGGCAGGAAAGTCAGCACTTAGCAAACAGGGATTCAGATCCTAGTCCTAGTCTGGAGCATCTGTAATTGAGGAAACAATAGTTCAGTTGTCTAAACAACTGGTGAAGGTGAAGGTGCTTTTCAGACTTCAAGGGCTAAAACAGACCTTGGTTATTATTACTGTTATATTACATCCCTAGTACTTCAGGTCACTGGGAAAGATCCTGATGCTGGAAAAGATGGAAGGCAAAAGGAGAAGAGGGCGGCAGAGGATGAGATGGTTAGATAGCATCACTGACTCAACGGATATGAATTTGAGCAAAAGATGGTTAGATAGCTTCACTGTCTCAATGCATATGAATTTGAGCCAATTCCAGGAGATAGTGAAGGACAAGGAAGCCTGGCGTGCTGCAATCCACGGAGTCGCAAAGAGTCAGTCAGAGTCGGATACAATTTAGCGACTGAACAACACTTCAGGGCCTTCCATGCAATTCCTCCTTCCTCTCTTACTCAGCTTCTTTAATCCAGGCACCAAAACCTGCCTTTCAGTTCAGTTCAGTCGCTCAATCGTGTCCGACTCTTTGCGGGCCCATGAATCGCAGCATGCCAGGCCTCCCTGTCCAACACCAACTCCCAGAGTTCACTCAAACTCATGTCCATCGAGTCAGTGATGCCATCCAGCCATCTCATCCTCTGTCGTCCTCTTCTCCTCCTGCTCCCAATCCCTTTGCCAGTAGCCAATTCCAGGCCATAGCAACGGCGGGAACCTGAGTTCTAATTGTCTTTGCCATCTAACTGCATTACCCAGACCCTAGTGTCTTCACTGGTGTTAATGAAGGTAAACACAGATAAGGGAGGCTGTGTGTGAGAGAGAGAGAGAGAAAGATCGAAGGCTCTGTAAACTTCAAGGTACAATACTCCTTAGGTAGCTAGAGCTGAGATGATTAAATCCAAAATTCGAGCCGCCCCGCCCGGTGCCCCCCAAGCGGCTCCCACACCGGACTCTTAGCCAGTGCCAAGGATGCTGCTGCTAGAGATCACTAGCTGGACTCCCTACGGCCTACGCGCGTGGGAGGCATGCCAGCGCGAGTTACCGGATTGGGTAACTCCGCACGGGGCGGGGCCTCTTGGAGGCGGGGCTTCCGGCCACCCTCTCCGCTGTTGCCAGGGGTGACAGCCGCAGGGAGGCGGAAGGAGCCGAGAACCAGCCAGAGCTGCGTAGGTGAGCGGGAGCCTTGGTGGCCATGGCGGTCTCGGAGCCCGGGTACCGGAGCTGGTCCTTGTGGCCCGAGGTGCCATCCGCCACCTTCTTCACCGCGCTGCTCTCGCTGCTGGTATCCGGGCCCCGTCTGTTCCTGCTGCAGCAGCCCCTGGCGCCCTCGGGTCTCTCGCTGCGGTCAGAGGCCCTGCGCAACTGGCAAGGTGAGCAGGGCGGGGCCGGGTCCCGGGTGCCAGTCCTTTTTCCTCCGACCTCGCCAGGCCCTGGGCTCCGGCCTCCCAGCACCCACGTCACCCCATCACCACCGCATCATTCTCCCCACCTGGAGGACCAGCCCCATATTCCACGTCTTTGAGCAGACCCCCATCTTGATCATCGCTTGTAACCCTTTCTTACCCAGATTTGTTCCCGTCCCTGTCGTCATCGTACTGGTCAAGGCTCTCATATCCATTCGTAGCAATTAGGTTTCATTCACCCGTGCTTGCTCGCCGAGGAGGATTTTTCTCTCCCTTGTCACATTCACATCTACGTCTGCTTTAGGGCCCAACCCCCTACTGGAAAAAAAAAAATTTTTTTTTCCCCACCTTCTCAAGACACTTGAGCTGTTTCTGTGGCCACCTCTGTAAGCATCCTGGCCTCCTGGGGTTTAGAATTTCTAATGCATCTTCGCTTTTATCTTAATCCCGACTCCGATTCCCAGCTTATAGCGGGACCCGGGTGTCTTGTACCTTTGGGAGAGGTGTTGGTTTTCTTGGGGAGATGGAAAGATTTTGCAGAGCAATTAATTATAAATATCTGTTCATAAAAAATGTTCTTAGTCTCCTATTTCTTCCCCATTCTTTTCTGGGGAGGAAAATGGGAGATTTGTATAACTTTTGTTGTTTTGCAAAGCACTTTCACATGCATTAACCTCTTTTAATTCTCATGGTGATCCCATGACGTATTATTACTGTAGGCTTTATTGCCCGTGGGCTTTATTGTTGTCCATTCTTTAAATGAAACTGAGGCTTAATGCGAAGACTCACAGAGCTTTTGAGTCATACAATTGACGCAGGAACCCAGATTGTTCTTTGCATCGTGTGACGTTTTTGAACTGGAACCTTGGGCTTCCTAATCCCCAAATTATATAGAATTGCTTCTAGAATCTTCACATGTACCCTTGGGATTTCAGTGTTGGAAGTACTCAACGAGTAATGACGATACTCTTCAGATAACGAAGCCTTACAGAGATGGCCTGACCGAGGTATATGGTTCTTAGCCTGCCGCCCTGCTCAAATCTAAAAGTGGTCTGCCTCACCCTCACCCTGGGTACACACAGCACATCTGTCTTCAGAGACAGATGCAAAATGCCAGCCTGAACTGAGCTCCATTTTTTTTTTTCCTTTACTTTGCGGCTTCTCTTGAGTGTGGGATTCATGGACAATGTGAGTATTAGACACGTAAGAGCCCTTTGAGGGCCTCGAGTGTATCCATTTTGTTTTACAGTAAGAACACTGAAGCCTACAGGGCCCTGTGTCTGGGCTGAACTCAGCCAGTCTAGACGTGACAGAGCCAAGATTGCTTTAGACTTCCAAATCCAGTGTTACTGCCACTTCACTGATCACCCCCCTCCTTCAGTTTAGTGTTTTGGCCTTCAGGGATATAAAAATACAGAAGCGAGGACTGCTTTTAGAAAAATAAAAGATTCTTTGCTGTCTTATTGCATATCGAACATCACTGTACCTCTAAGACTGGATAAGCACTTGCGAGAAAGACTTCTGAGTTCTGTATCTACATTCTTAGTGATAGCTTTCTCATCTTTACAGGTGCACAATAATTCATGGTCCCTTTTTTCTTCCTCTGAACAGCCACTATGGAAGGAGAGGTCAGGATTACAGCCGAGGAGACGGGCACAAAGAGTGTTAAGTGACACCCACTCAATCCACCTGAAGCTGTTACAATTAATTAACCCTCAAACTGCCCGGTGAGATAGGTCAGTATTAAAGCCTCAAAGAGGATTATAAAGCACATTACAAATTATAAAAAACCATCCCATGCTAAAAAGTGTTATTTTTTTTTTCCCCCACGTGGAAGCCAGTCACAGATAAGACTTGCTCCAGGTCTGGGAAAGAGCAAAGATTAGACATCCCTGCCTCTACTTTGAGTCCTGGGTCCTTCGCTGTTGCTCCCCTCTGCTTATCCCACTGGCTCCGGGCTGATTTTCCCTGGCAACGAGAGCCAGCTACTCCCTGTTTTCCTAGGTGGGTTGTAACCTGGCTTTTCCCTTCTGGGAGCAAGCCACCATCGGGCCTCTAAGTCGGTTCCCTCTGCAGTTTACAGGCTGGTGACCTACATCTTTGTCTACGAGAATCCCATCTCCTTGCTCTGCGGTGCCATCATCATCTGGCGCTTTGCTGGCAATTTTGAGAGAACCGTGGGCACCGTCCGCCACTGCTTCTTCACTGTGGTCTTCACCATCATCTGCGCCATCATCTTCCTGTCGTTTGAAGCTGTGTCATCGCTGTCAAAGCTCGGAGAGGTGGAGGACGCCCGCGGTTTCACCCCCGTGGCTTTCGCCATGCTGGGAGTCAACTGCGTCCGCTCGCGCATGAGACGGGCCCTAGTGTTTGGCATGGTGGTACCCTCGCTGCTGGTGCCGTGGCTCCTGCTCTGTGCCTCCTGGCTCATTCCCCAGACCTCTTTCGTCAGTAACGTCTGTGGGCTGGGAATCGGGCTAGCATGTATCCTTCCTAGAGGGCTGTTGTAGTAACAGTGACACGCCAAAGGGTGAACCACGCTGTAGGTCCTGGGGGTCGGAGCAGGGGCTTCAGGCAGGTAGAGCTCACCTGTCGGTATTCTGTGTGCTAGCTTCAGATTTGGAACCATGTGGCCTCAGGCAGGTCACTTCCCTTCTTTACGCCAGAGTTTTCTCTTCTGGAAGAGATCGCTAGCTCTTTCCATACAATGGCTCAGCACTGCCAGTTAATGAAATACTTTGATTTGGTTTTGTCCAAGGTGTAAACCCAGTTGACTAATATTTTTTTTTTTTTACTGGAGGATCCTGAAATAACCATGAGCTAGAGATGCAGTGGCACCCCACTCCAGTACTCTTGCCTGGAAAGTCCCATGAACGGAGGAGCCTGTTAAGCTGCAGGCCATGGGGTTGCTAAGAGTCAGACATGACTGAGCGACTTCACTTCCACTTTTCACTGTCATGCATTGGAGAAGGAAATGGCAGCCCACTCCAGTCTTCTTGCCTGGAGAATCCCAGGGACGGGGGAGCCTGGTGGGCTGCCGTCTCAGGGGTCGCACAGAGTCGGACACGACTTAAGTCACGCAGCAGCAGCAGAGATGTTTCATGAAAGATATTCCCAGGAAAAACCAAGATATTCCCAGGAAACAGGTTTCTTTGTTTTTGTTTGGCTTAGTGTTTTTCTCAGAAGAAGAAGAAAAATTTTTTAAGGTAGGCTTTGACCATATGAGTGGTTAAAAACTTAGAATAAGCCTTATATTCCTTGCATAAATGTTCTGGCAATTAGGCTGACTCTTTTTGGCAGTCTCGGCAGTGACAGGCTGATGCAGGTCGGACGACCAGGGTTCCCTCACCTCTGACAGTGTGGGGGGCGGGCTGCTACAGAGGCCCACCAGAAGCTCACTTGGTCACTTGGTCATATTGAGGCAAGGCTCCTTCTACCTGGGACAAAGGACAAGATGTCAGACTTTTAGTATTAGACTAGCCGCCTGCTTCATCCCACTTAGACAGAGGCATGTGCTGGCTTCTGACGGTCATTACAGGGGCTCGAGAGGCCCAGGAGAGAGGATGGGTAAGGTGTCAGCCCTTGTCTGCCTATCCTGTTGCTGCCTTGTGTTCCCTCGCTGCCTTGTGTTCCCTCCGAGGTACGGAGGCGGGAAACTCCAACTCTTGGTTACCCCTGAGCTTGAAACTGCAGTCCGGAGATGATGGTGGAATAAGTCCAGGTCCCCTGTGGAGCCAGCGTGGGCTCCTGTGTCCTAGGGGCAGTGTGCAGCCCCCTCCCTTCAGCTCTCTCCGCTTCTCCTTAACACACCGACCCCAGATGGCTTCACCTACTGCTTCTCCTTTGACGTCCCAGAGCAAGTTGCCATGAAGCTCGACCAGAAGTTCCCCTTCAGCCTGATGAGGAGGATTTCGATGTTCAAGTACATCTCCGGCTCTTCAGCCGAAAGGAGGGCAGCCCAAAGCCGGAAGTAAGTTACAGAAGGCCGTGCTTGCTTTATTCGTGAAGCAGCTGCAGGGCCTATAAAAGCACGGTCCCCAGCCTTTTTGGCACCAGGGACCAGTTTTGTGGAGGACAGTTTTTCCACGAAACAGGAGTGGGGTCAGGGGTGGCGGGGAATGGTGGTTTCAGGGTATTTCAAGCGATTACATTTTTTGTGCACTTTTATTTTTACTCTCAGATCCACCTCAGATCATCAGATCCCAGAGACTGGGGACCTCTGCTGTAGAGGGTGCGACTGGTTTTCGGTGTCCTGGGGAATAGGGAAGAGGGTGTGGGTCGCTTGGGCCTACCCAGCAAAACCTGTGCACAGATTTCTCCTGAGCATCCTGGATTCTGCCCAGCTGCTTCCAAAGTGGGGTCCAAGCAGGAAGAGCATTCAATAGGAGGCATTCGAAGCCCTTGCACATAATCCCGAGGGACTTGTGGCCCCATCAGTGGCATCACCAGCCCTCAGCACTGACAAGCGCTCTGTGGGGCTGGGATTGGGCTCCGGCAGGTGACGCTGGCAAGAAGCGTGATCCACCTGACTGACTGGGAGGCTTAGAAAGTGGCATGGCCTGAACCTCAGGGTGTTCTTGGGCACCTGGCAGGAGAAGGCAAAGTTTATTTACTGTTTTCCAGTCCAGGTGCGTTAACTCTCAATGGAGTGCTCACGTAGCCTCACTCCCTCCTTTCAGAGAGGCGGCCCAAAGGGGACAAACGTCTTTCTCCAGGTAACACAGAGTCAGAAGCGCCCAGTTGAGAGCCAGGGGCTCTTGCTTCCAGGTCCTGCTCACTTCCTGTCCTTCCTGCACACACGCTGCCAGCCTCGGATGGCCTTCACTGGTTTTTGTCGATGCTCAGAGTTCACGATGGAGGAGGTTTCCCCCCCAGAGAAAGGGTTCACCACAGTCAAAGTGCCTTGTCTGTGGCCCGTTTCTGCCTTGGACCAGCTATGGAGTCCATCTTGTCCCTGACGCTGGCCTGGAGGCAGGATCTTGGTTGAATCAGAAGCTGTTGCTTATAGTTTATTTTAGGAGGTGGGCTCTCAGCCTTCAGTGGCTCAGAGCCCTCTGACCATTTTCTTTTCTTTTCTCTTTTTTTTGGCCATGCTGTGTGGCTTGTTGGATCTTAACTCCCCTCTCCCAAGCAAGGATCAAACTCAGGGGCCCCCTCAGTGAGAGTGCCAAGTCCTAACCACTGGACCTTGCCGGGGAAGTGCCAGCTCTGACCATTTCTTAAAGGCAGGGATGGGTAGTGGGAAAAATAGAAATGCATACTCACTCATTTCAGGCAAGTAATTCCTGGAGTTTCAGTGGGTGGGAAGTGTTGACGTTTAGAATTAGACGTATTTTAGCTTTTTGGAAGGACCCTGATGCCGGGAAAGATTGAGGGCAGGAGGAAAAGGAGACAACAGATCGTAAGATGGTTGGATGGTGTTCCCGACTCAATGGACCTGAGTTTGAGCGAGCTCTGGGAGGTGGTGAAGGACAGGGAGGCCTGGTGCACTGGAGTGCACGGGTTCGCAAAGAGTTGGACATGACTGAGTGACTGAACAGCAACAGCGGGTGGGAGGTGTTTACATTTAGAATTAGCTGTATTGTATAGCTTTTTGGTTCTTAATTGCTGTTCTCACAGAATCTAGAGAGAACTTAGTTCTAAGCTCAGTTCAGAGAGAACTTAGGGGTCCTCATTTGCAAACTCCTCAGCCATGCTCCATGAAGGAAGCCCCTCTGAAAACAGCTGACTATGTTGACCCCTGGCGGCTGGGGCCTCAATCTACAAGGCAGCCCCAGTGAGGACGGTCTTGCACGCTGGATCACACTCACTTCTCTGTAACTGTGACACCCGTGGTACCCAGTGATCCTGCTTCCCCATAACGTGCAGACCTGGCTGGGGATATGGTGACCCACATGGCATAGTGGCCCGCCGCATATCATCCTGGCCCATTGCAGGCACCCAGAACAGAACATGGTGTTTCTGATGACCCAACAACAGGACACGGGCAGTGTTGACACACATTGCTGGTTTTGGCATCAGTCCTGGCAGCCTGGACAGCTTTGTTCCCTTGGAGGCTCTTATCAAGCTTCTTACAGGCCAGAGCCTCTGCATTTTTAAAATTCTGAAAGTGCTGCTAAGTGTCATGTGTCTATACTTCAGTTGATTTATAAGCCTAGGTTGGGACCGAAATGTGTCAAAGTTTAATCGTTACCTAACACAGGTAATGGCACCCCACTCCAGTACTCTTGCCTGGAAAATCCCATGGATGGAGGGGCCTGGTAGGCTGCAGTCCATGGGGTCGCTAAGAGTCAGACACGACTGAGTGGCTTCACTTTCACTTTTCACTTTCATGCATTGGAGAAGGAAATGGCAACCCACTCCAGTGTTCATGCCTGGAGAATCCCGGGGACGGGGGAGCCTGGTAGGCTGCTGTCTATGGGGTTGTACAACGTCAGACACGTCTGAAGTGGCTTAGCGGTGGCAGCAGCAACACAGGTGTCAGTGGTGTTGACATTCATTCTTCGTATTGAGAATCATCTCCGCAGAAGTTCACAGGCTAAATCCTTTAGAATGCGTCCTCCTTTGTAGTCCCAGCCACCTGTGTCTGTGGTGGGGTCTTTGGCCTCGGCACAGACCGCTCCCCGCATCTGTCATGTCCGTTCCTGCCTGCCGGGACTTTGAGCTTATTTCCTGCCATCACGTGTAGACCATCTGCCAGTAGATAAGGCCTGGGCCCGAGCTCTGAGTTAACAACGTTGGAGCCCTGCCCTCCGACCTCCCACAGAAGTGGACCTGTTCTCTTTGGTTGAATCGCTAGGCCAGCCATGGAAGACATTTAACTACCATGATCCCATCCCCAGCTCCATCCAACTTGCAGACTGCCCTTATACCTCAAGGGGTCTCAGGCATGGGCCCGATCGCCCCTCTTCCTGCTGGCTTACTGCAGGGCTGTGAGTGGTCCCTGCCCGCTCTGGGCATCTGTTTTCTATTCAGTTGATATGACTCTTTCTCCCCATGTGGCACTTTTACAGCTGGTTACAGGAAGTGCCCGTCCACAGCATGTTGTAATAGAAGGCAGTGCAGCAAGCCCAAGCCTTTCTCCTGTGGATCAACAGTTCAGGGTGCTGTGTTCCTGGCATGACTAGCTCAGCGCCCATCTTCTCTCTTGTTCCTTTCCAGGCCGAACCCTGTGCCCGGCTCCTACCCCACGCAGAGCGGCCACCCTCACCTGACCCCAAACCACCCTGCCGCCCAGATGCAGCACACCAGTGGCCAGAAACTGGCGGCCTGGCCATCGTGCGCTCCTGGGCACATGCCCAGCCTGCCTCCATACCAGCCTGCCTCCGGCTTGTGCTACGTGCAGAATCATTTTGGCACAACCCCCAACTCGGGTGTCTACCCAGCTTCCGCGGGTGCCTCTCTGGGAGTCCAGCCCCCCGCCCCCCTCAACTGCCCCGGCACCGTGTATTCCGGGGCCCTGGCCACTCCAGCAGCCACAGGCTCCAAGGAGTGCTCAAGGGTCCTGATGCCCTGAGAAAGTTTCCAGGGACACGATCTCCCCTCCTGGCCTTCTCAAAAAGGGCCTCTCTGAGCTGAGATTTTCTTGACACGAAGTTATTTATTGGACACCTCTATGTGCCATGCTCTGTGTTGAGTATTTTGATGTGTCCCTGTTCATCTCCTTTATCCTCGTGACAGCTTCTTGAAGTACAGTGGTCCCTACTTCCCAGATGCAGAAAGCAGGGCGCCCGGTCAGGACACGTGGCTCTCGTGGCACAGCTGGGGCGCTTGGCTTCAGGCCCCGGCCCCTCCCACCCACTTCCCCACCCCAAAGAAACCTCGGGGAAGCGGGGTCAGTTGTCAGCGACTCATCCCGGCTCTCTGTTCCTTCCTGGCCTTGTGCGTAGTGCTCTTGGTTACCCAGTGTTCGTGTGCCTGTGTGTGCCCTTTGGGGGCTCCCTGCTGGTGTGCTCGCCAGTCCCCAGGCCTGTGCAGTGTTCCTCCCCTGCAGTGACACCCCTACCACCCAGACTTCTGCCCCAGGGGTGGTGAGACGGGCCTGCGTGTGCCCAGCAGTATGCTGCCGGGTCCGTTGTGTTGGTTATGTTTGTATAAAGAAACTGCCTCCAGCCTGCCCCTGGCGTGCTGTGTCTTTATGATCGGGGAATACAGAGGGCAGCAAAGGGAGCTGCAGCCAGGTCCAGTTAGGCAGACGACGCCCCAGGGGGGATGTGAAATGGGGCAGGAGATACGAGGCTCCCTGGAGAGCTGAAAGGGCAAACGGAAAGGTTCGGCGACCCTGAGATGGGTGGACAGCAGGGAGCCACTGTGGTGGTCCCCGCACTCCAGGCTGGGTCACCGTGAGAAGGGCTGTCTGGCGGGACCTTACACAGAGGAGAGACACGGGCACTGGCAGCGACGCTGTCAGAAGCAAGAGGTGGGGAGGAGAGCCCTGGCCTCTCTGCCTGTCTCCTGATCTCCCAGCAGGAAGTCCTGTGGGCTAAATTAACCAGGAAGCTGTTGGCAAGTGAGCCCAAACCACATGGTTTGCAGGGATCAGCTCCCCACCCCCCCCACCCCTCCAGGCAGGGCAGGACAGGACATGAAGGTAACTGAGCCAACGGGCACCTGATCAGGCCCGGGGGAGCTCACAGCTTCTGATCAGCTGTCGGCTGGACTCCTTCAGGTGGGCTCACGTTGAGGAAACGCCTGGTGCAGGTGTCCGGACAAACACCGTAACACGCGTGGCCTTTGTGTATTCCCGGAGCTGGATGGCCACCTTGGGCTGGCTTTTTGGAGAGGCCTGGGAATTAGAGATGGATAAGACACACACACAGATCTGCAGCAGTGGTCAGGGTGGTGAATGACCTGCACTGGCTGGGGAGTGGGGACGAAGCCTAGAGGGTAGCTACCAAGCGGGACAGTAAAGAGGATTCACCACCCAAGGAGTCCAGACTGCAGCTGAGACTTGGCTGCAGTCCCAAGAGCCTGGCATGTCCCACCACGCTGGCACCTTTCCCATAGGGTCACTCGGTGAGGGCGGGCTGCTGTGTGTCCCCTAGTTATCGTCCCTCCACTGCAGACTCCAGCAGGCCTGTGCCCAGAAGCAGGGGACGAGGCCACCTACCTTTCAGCGTGCTACCATCACCTCCTTCGTATCTGGCCTTCCCGGTTGGATAGGCCAGAGCTGTGGAGGCCGGCGGCCTGCCTCGTGGATGGCCAGGCTTCAGGACCCTCACGTGACCCCGAGTAGCAGGGCTGTGAGGGTCATCTGAGGTCATTCTGTCCCATCGTCTCCTCTGCCACTGGTTTCCTTGACCAGCTTCCCAGGAGGTGGGGTGGGTCTCGCAGAGCAGCCGACAGCAGCTGGTCCTCTGCCGCGACCGCCATTCTGAAATGGGCTCTTCTGTTCCCCTGGGCTTTGCTTGGGCCACAGCAAGCAGCCTGGACCAGAGTGGGGACACTTGTAGAGGGGATCCCAAAGCCCTCCCCCACTCGCCTGTTGAATCATCCACGTGCACCCGCTTCCGTGCGTGTGTGCCAAGCTCAGGCTGGGCCTAAAGACAAGACAGAGGTGAGCTCCATGAGGGCGGAAAACCCCCAGCACGGGGCTGACACAGTGAAGATCTGTCGACCAAGTAAATGGACTGGGATGCCCTACTCCTGGGGATCTCAATCTGGGAGTTGGGGAGAGTAGACAATTGAAAAATTGTAATTCAGTGATGCTGTTCAGGCATCAAAAGAGGCCCCCAGACCAGCCTGGAGATCTGGGGGTCAGTTGGATACCAACCACACATCCTTCCACAGGGGCAGGGTGGCTCTGGAAGGAGGGAAGGGGGAAAAGCCCTAACTAGGTCCTCTGGCTATTGTTAGGTGCGTGAAGAACACAGACCACCAGGCAAAGGGAAGGCCATTGTTCGCCCGCATGATAGAAATCACTCTCCTGTCCCCAGGCTAGGACGGACCCACTGATAGCCAGAGAAGCGTCCAGACATCCTCCAATTCCCCCTCTTCGTCAGCAGGGGACAGGAAAGAAGCAGCCCCTTGGCCACCTCTGAAATTTTTCCCTGGGGCTGGTGCTGGGACTACAGGAGGAAGAGGGTGTGCATCAGTCCTCGGAGGAGCCCCCTCGGGGTGGGGCTGGGGATCCAGCTCTGTGCCTAAATGTGACTGAAGATAAGGTCTAGAAGAGAGGCATGGATGCCCAGCTCTGAGAGGCCCGGCTCCTTCAGATGCCTGCTGGTTCATTCCTTCATTTAACAAGCTCTTTGCGGGCAACTGGTGGCTCAGACGGTAAAAGCATCTGTCTGCAATGCAGGAGACCCGGGTTCGATCCCTGGGTTGGGAAGATTCCCTGGAGAAGGACATGGCAGCCCACTTCAGTATTCTTGCCTGGAAAATCCCATGGACAGCAGAGCCTGGTAGGCTACCGTCCATGGGGTTGCAAAGAGTCGGACACGACTGAGCGACTTCACTTCACTTCACTTGCGGGCAACTAGAGCTCCAGGCCTGTGCTTGGCTCTGGTGACACGAAGAAGGAAAAGGATGAGCCCAGGCTTCACTGTGCTCAGTCTGTTGTGGGAGACGTGCTCTGTGGCGTGGGAGAAGAGCAAGGTACAGAGGTGAGGCGCGCCCCGGGCCAGGGCGGGGGTGGGGCGGGGGAGGGCAGTGGAGGGGAGTTAACCAGGCAGGACTCAGGGCGACAGTATGAGCAGAGACGGGAAGGGAGGTAGGCAGGGCAGAGGCTGTGTGCAGCTAGGAAAGAGCTGGCAGTGGTGGGTGCCCAGCCTGAGGCCCTGGCTGAGGGGTGGGACGGACAGAAATGGAGCCTGGAAGGCAAAGTGACTTCCTGGGTCACAGTAAGTGAGTGGCCAAGCGTGTGCACACAGCTCTCCCACCTGGAGTCCAGTGCTCTTGCCCTGCCAGAGGGCGTCTGCCCGCCCGCAGGTGGCAGGGTGGGGGAGGGCCCAGGATTGGGTTGAAAAGTCCTGTAGGTTGAGGTTCCCCCAAGAGAGGAACGAGGGGACGGAGGAGGATGGAGTTGGCTCCTGAGACCTGCAGGGGCCCCTCCCCGGGCCTGCATCCCAGGGTGCCTGCAGGACTCTGCTCAGAGCATCTCTGCCTGGATAACTGCCCACAGCCAGAGGCAGCGAGTCCCCCACCTGGACTTGAAGCTCGGCACCGCCACACCATCTCCAGGTCCTAGGCCACCCAGGATCTTGCTCGTTTTGAGTCTGGAGCTCCTCCCCCATGAAAGGGGGCCTGTCTGAGTCTGCTTAAACACCCCAAGGCTACTTCCTTGATGGATTCCTCCTCCTGGGGGCCTGGCTACAGCATCAGAAGCGACACTGGGACAGGGCTCGGAGCGGTTGGGACACAAAGCACACACAGACACACACACACAGATACACACACACACAGACAAAGACACACACACACACAGACACAGACACAGACACGCAGACACAGACACACACACACAGACATACACACACATACAGACACAGACACACATACAGACACAGACACACACACACACAGACACACAGACAGACATACACACACATATAGACACAGACACACACGCAGACACACAGACACACACGCAGACACATGCACACACAGACACACACGCAGACACAGACACATGCAGACACACAGACACACACACAGACAGACAGACACACAGACAAACACACACACAGACATACACACACATACAGACACACACACAGACACGCACACACACAGACATGCACACATACAGACACAGACACAGACACACACACAGACACACACACACAGACACACGCAGACACACACACACAGATACACACACATAGACACACACACACACAGACATACACACACATACAGACACACACACAGAGACACGCACACACCCAGACACACACACACAGACACACACACAGACATACACACACAGACACACACAGACATACACACACAGACACACACAGACACAGACACACATGCAGACACACAGACATACCCAGACACACACACACACACACACACACGCAGACACACACACGCACAGACACACACACAGACACAGACACACATACATACACACACATGCAGACATACACAGACACGCACACACACAGAGATACACACAGACACAGACACACACGCAGACACAGACACACACAGACACACATACATACACACACATGCAGACACACACATACAGACACACACGCAGACACATAGACACACACAGACACACACACAGACACAGACACAGACACACAGACACACCCAGACACATACACGCGCAGACACACACACGCACAGACACACAGACACAGACACACACGCAGACACACACGCAGACAGACACACAGACACAGACACAGACACACACAACACAGGCACGTAAAAACATAGACACAACATTCTGAACTCACAAATCTGGGCCCTTACCCAGGGGCCTCCCACGCCAACCTGCACTCTCTGTAGTCAGGGTTGTGGGTTCCGTTGGTGAAGGAAAGCTACATGGCTCAAAATAGCCTGGAGTTAAAGCTCCCCTCCAGGCCCTCCCCACCATTCTATACAAAATAAAAAACTTTCTCCCCCGAAGAAAGGAACGGACCTTAAGATTGATTACGTTCAGCTCCCAGCCGATCCCAGTCTCCAGCCCGTCTCAGGAATTCCTTGCCCCAGTTGTTGAAAGCTAACTAATCAAAAATAATCTTGAGGAGAAACAGACCCCTCAAAACAATGTATCTCCGTATATGTATGTTTTCCATATACACCTGCTCTCCTCTTAGCGCAGCAGCCCACTAACCTGACTGCTGCCCCTTCTCGCTTCATTAAAGGTGATCTATTCCTGTAAAGTGCCAGTCTCATTCTTTCTCTGAATTTCACCTTCTCTAGTTCCCTTACCCTATAGTTGCTGCTGCTGCTGCTAAGTCACTTCAGTCGTGTCCAACTCTGTGCGACCCCAGAGACGGCAGCCCACCAGGCTCCCCCGTCCCTGGGGTTCTCCAGGTAAGAACACTGGAGTGGGTTGCCATTTCCTTCTCCAATGCATGAAAGTGAAAAGCGAAAGTGAAGTTGCTCAGTCGTGTCTGACTCCTAGCGACCCCATGGACTGCAGCCTACCAGTCTCCTCCGTCCATGGGATTTGTGGGTTCACTCAAATATGTTGAAGGCCTAACCGTAGCCCCCACTTGTACCTGTGAATGTGATGTGATGAGGTCATATGGGATTCAGATGGAGCCTAAACTCAACAGCTGGCTTCCCCATAAAGACGAAGCTACACAGAGACCCCACAGGGAGGAAACGGCCGTGTGATGGCGGAGGCAGAGTCTGGGTCGACTTGTCTCCCAGCCACGGGCGCCAAAGACTGCTAGGAACCACTGGAAGCTGGAAAGAGGGAAGAAAGTGTTCCTCCCTAGAACTCTCAAGGGCAGCACGGGCCCCTGGATGCCTTGATTTCAGACGTCCGGCCTCCAGGACTGTGAAAGAATAAATGTCTGGGGGTTTTTTTCGTTTGTTTGAAGTCTTTATTGAATTTGTTACAATTTTGTTTCTGTCTTATGTTTTGGTTTTTTGGCCATGAGGCATGTGGTATCTTAGCTTCCAGACCAGGGATTGAACCTACCCCCTACATTGGAAAGCGACCTCTTAACCACGGGACTGCCAGGGAAGTCTCCATGTCTGTTGTTTTGAAGCCACCCAGTTTGGGGTGCGTTGTTACAGCCACCCTGGGAAACAGGCAAGGTCATCTCCCTAGATGGCTACATTCAGCGCATCACCACCCCCACACAGAATCCGGGGAGCTCCCCTCAGTCGGCTCCTCTACCCGCACCTGGGGCCCCCCACCCTCGTCTGTCCTCCAGCAATGTGGTCAGTTCCATGGCATCCTATACTCACGCGGTGGGAAGGGAAAGTGGGAGGGAAGCAGAAGAGAAATGACATTTTGAACTCTCCCTGCTGGAGACAGTAGCTGGAAGAGGGAGGTGGTCTGCGGGCAGGGGCTCGGGGGATATGCCACGTAGGGCACAGTGATTCTGTGGCCACGAGGTCGCAAGGCAGAGATGGCCCGAGGCCTTGGAAGGACATGGTGCTAAAACCCAGATCATGGAGGGTAGAGACCTCACCCCCGACCTGGTCCCCCAGGCCAGCGGGGAGAGAAGGGAGGGCTGGAATGAGTAGCCCCAGGAAGGAGCTCTGATCAGAAGGCAGAGGGGGGCCTCAAGGCTCCAGCAGCCTCTCCTGGCTACCAGGCCTTGGGCAAACCACTGACACCAGAGGGAGAATTACAAGGTAATATAGCTACTGCTGTCTAGTCGCTAAGGCATATCCGACTCTGCAATCCCGTGGACTGTAGGCAGCCAGGCTCCTCTGTCCATGTAATTTTCCAGGCAAGAATACTGGAGTGGGTTGCCAATTCCTTCTCCAAGGGATCTTCCCAATCCACGGATGGAACTCAAGCCTACTGCATTGGCAGGCGGATTCTTTACCACTGAGCCACCTGAAAGGCCTCAGGTAATAAAGACAGAGGGATTATAAACGAGTCTGACCTGAGGGCAAAGCACACAGCCTCACCTGAGCTTCCTTCCCTCACCCGTCAAATGCACAGAGCCATCCCTTCCTTCAGGGCTGTCAGTAAAGGACAGAGGCCCCTGTCACGAGGTGACTGTAGCTTCCGTGGATGGGGAAAAGGCTTTTATCAACGGTGGCAAATTGCACCAATGCGGGTGGCCTTCTCCAAGCAGGTGCCTGTCTATTGCACCTTGAACCTCGTGAAAAGGGGGACTGTCTGGCTTGTGTTCATTCATTCACTGAACATCTACTGAACACCCACTTTATGCGAGGCCCTATTCCAGTTATGGGAATGCAGCAGAGAGCAAGGTGGCCAAATGCCTACATTTAAAGAGCCTTACAATCTGTGTGTCGGAGGCAGGGAGGAAGAGAAAGACAATTACCAAACAGATGAATAAATGAAAAATAGGGGCTAGTGATAGCACGGTGCAGAACATTAAAGCGAAATGAAAGTGAAGTCAATCAGTCGTGTCCGACTCTTTGCAACCCTACGGACTGTAGCCTACCAGGCTCTTCCTCCATCCATGGGATTTTCCAGGCAAGGATACTGTAGCCTGCCAGGCTCCTCCATCCATGGGATTTTCTGGGCAAGAAAACTGGAGTGGGTTGCCAATTTCTTCTCCAGGGGATCTTCCCGACCCAGGGATCAAACTCAGGTCTCCACCCGGGAATCCCAAGAATATTGAAGTGGATAGCCTATCCTTTTTCCAGCAGATCTTCCCAACCCAGGAATCAAACCAGGATCTCCTGCATTGCAGGCAGATTCTTTACCAACTGAGTTATCAGGGAAGCCCTTACAGAGCATTAAGACAAGACAAAGAGGCATAGAGAGGGGAGAACCTTAAGTCATGGAAGGCCTCCTGGAGGAGGTGACTTTTCTGCAGCGATCTGATGAAATCCAAGGAACAGCCATAAGAAGATCTGGATGAAGAGCATTCTGGGTGGAGAGAAGGACCAAGAAAGGGCCAGATGGGAAAGCCGAGCATGGGGGAGAATGGCCTGGGGTGATGCACACAGTAGGTGCTCAATGAATGCTTGTTCCCCTGGGAATCTGTATGTGGGCAGCCTGGGTTTGGGAGGCCACACCCATGCTCATGGCTTGGTGCTCTGAGCCCCGATGACCTAACCACCTGGCCCACAGGGAGTTCACAGTCAAGGGTCAGAGATTCTGGGAGCCCGAGTCCTCACACTGCCCGCCCTCATTCACTCACTCATTTCCTCATCAAAGAGTTACTGAGCATTTGCTACATTTAGGCCCCACCCAAGGGGCTGGGCAGCAAAGACGACCAAGGCCCACTCTCACTGAAGTCTGGTGAGGGAGACAGCAGCTCTGGGAGAGACCCCCGCTCACCCCTGCAGACCCCAGGCAAGGGAGCAGCCAGCTCTGCGAGACCCGGGGAAGGTGTCCCAGAGGAGGCAATCCCCAAACCTGGCCTGGAAGGCTGAAGCCCTCTCCAGAATAGAATGTGGAAAAGGGCATTCCAGAAGGAGAGGGCAGCCCGGCTCAAGATGCCCAGCCAGCCCAGAAAGTGTGCTGTAGAAGGGCCAACGGGGCCAGCACCGAGGGATGGATGCGGAGAGGCCATGGCGGCCAGGGCGGGAAGGGCCCTCACGGCCAGCCTAAGGATCCTGGACTGGACCCTGGGGGTGGTGGGGACCACTGTGGGTTTCCCTGTTCGGGAACCTGGGGTCTGGAGGGAGCCTCACAAATTCACGCAGTTGAAGCCAGGCTTCTCCCCTGAGGCTGCCCTGGCCCAGGGCCCTCGGGGCTGGAGGAGGACAGGTAGAGCTGGTTCTTCCATGTACCCAAGCTCTGTGCCTAAGGGTGAGCCGGCTCTCTGGGTCTCTGTGTGATAGGCGGGTTCCCAACCCCACCCACCCCCGCTGCCCCCTGCAGAGCCATCAGGAACATTCCTGTGGTTGGCAGAGAAGAAATCTAAAACCCCGGAGCCTCCTGTTTGTTCATTGTTGTGCTCTGCTCCCAGGTGTGGCCCCTCTTCTCTGAACTCTCAGGACTCCAGGTGCACAGAAGGGTTATTTGCCAGGACCGGGGAAGCGGGACAGAGCCAAACTCCCAGAATGGAAGGTTGGAACCCAGGTGTCCCAGCCCCCAGATCCCACCTGCCCTGAGTTCTTCCCCTCTGAGGAAGTGGGAGGTGGGGAAAAGAAGGGTATTTCAGCTCTCCCTTCCCGAGGGTTCTGCTGGTAGGGATGGATGGGAGGGCCACCATCTTGGCCACGGCTGCTGGGACAGTCCTGAGCCTGCATCTCCCTGGCCTCCAGATGGAAGAGAAATCACTTGGCTTTAAGTTTAGCTGTCAGATCCTGTCCATCTGGTATCCCTTATCTGAGTTGTAAGGTGGGAAGGGAGACACCTGAACCTCCGCTGGGCCTGAGCGGTGGGGCAGTAGGGCCCAGTAATGTCATCCCCCTCCCCTCTTCCTCCCCGGAGGAACCCAGGGGTGAATGGAGGAGAAGCTGAGAACGTGTATGAGTACAGGGGCTCGGGGAAGTTACGGGCCAGTGCATTCCTCTGTGTGTTCACAGTGGGAGCAGGGGGATCAGCTTGAAGGTGCGGGCGGTGCTGCCTATTAGCTACTCTCCAGTGGGAAAGGTCCTTTCCCAGCCTGGTTCAGCCTCAGAGCTCTGATGACCATGCTGAAAAGATCCTTAAGCCCTCTGGTCCTGAGAGGAAAGAAGTCTTTCCTGAGGCTGTACAGGGAGTGGACACAAACCCCACATGCCAGCCTCCCATCCGCCCCCAGAGACTGTCTCCCATAAGAAGACTGCCCGGGCCCTGTCCTGCCCTGTGTTGGCCTCCACCCAGGCCTCTCCAGCCAATGTGGCTCAGTCAGTCCCTCTTGGTGTCCAACCAGTGCCTCTGGAATGTTTGGGGTGGGTGAAACTCTCTGCTTGGAGTCTAGCCTTAAGCCTTCATGCTGCAGTCCCAAATCCTGATGAAAGAAACCGAATCTCCCTGCAGGCCCCGAAACTCTCCCTTCCCAAGGGTGCCAGGCCCTGCTGCTGGCTTCTGTACCTGGGACAGTGTCAGTTTCCCTGAGAACCAAGGTCTGGCCAGGTCAGGTTCTGGCTCACCCTGGGAGGCTCTGGGTGGCATTAGGTAATAGTTCCAGCTCTCTCCAGTCTTCAGGAGCCAGGTCCATCCCCCTTCACCTGTTCTGAAAGGTGTAGCTAGGCCAGAGTGAGGGCAGAGGATGTGAGACCTGGCTTCTTTTTCCCCAGTTGCCCTGCAGAGTCTCTGAGCCTGTCACCTCACCCTGGGAGGCCAGGACTCATCCCATTTTATGGATGAACATACTGGGGCTCTGGGAAGAAAGCAACTTAGCCAGTGAAAGCAGAGTCTTACTGAGCACCCAGGTCTTCAGCCCACTGATCCTGACCTGCTCACGGTTAGGAAGGGGATTTGCAGAGAGGGTGGCCAAAATGCCTGCTGGAGGTGGCAGAATGGACCTGGGTTGTCTCAGAGCTCTCACACACATGCAAGCATGTGTGTGCATGTGTGTGCATGCATGTGAGCGGGGTGGGGGGCCAATTTCCTTCATGAGCCCCTCTCCTGCATGGAGCCCACTCTGTCCCTCCCCCTCCAAGAGCTCCCCTCCCCTTTACTGTCTCGGGAGCCTCACCTTCTCACCCAACCCATCCCCAACATATATGTAAAGTTCCATGAAGGAATTCCCTGGCTCCCTAGTGATTAGGACTCTGTGATTTCACCACCAAGACTGTGGGTTCAATCCCTGGCTGGGGAACTAAGATCCCAAAGGCTGTGTGGCCTGGCCAAAAAAAAAAAATTAAGTTCCATGAGATCAGAGCCTTGGTTCCATCCACAGTGTTATCCCTCGCTTGTGCCCACGACAGTTCTGGTTCTCCCTGTCCAAGCACCTAGCAGGCAGGCACTCAACAAGTATTTGCCGGATATAAATAGTAACTCATTTAATTATTGTCAGTCAGTCAGTTCAGTCGCTCAGTCATGTACGACTCTTTGCGACCCCATGAATCGCAGCACACCAGGCCTCCCTGTCCATCACCAACTCCCGGAGTTTAACCAAACTCATGTCCATTGAGTCGGTGATGCCATGCAGCCATCTCATCCTCTGTCATCCCCTTCTCCTCCTGCCTCCAATCCCTCCCAGCATCAGGGTCTTTTCCAATGAGTCAACTCTTCGCATGAGGTGGCCAAAGTACTGGAGTTTCAGCTTCAGCATCATTTCTTCCAAAGAAATCCCAGGGCTGATCTCCTTCAGAATGGACTGGTTGGATCTCCTTGCACTACAAGGGACTCTCAAGAGTCTTCTCCAACACCACAGTTCAAAAGCATCAGTTCTTCTGTGCTCAGCCTTCTTCATAGTCCAACTCTCACATCCATACATGACCACAGGAAAAACCATAGCCTTGACTAGACGGACCTTTGTTGGCAAAGTAATGTCTCTGCTTTTGAATATGCTATGTATGTTGGTCATAACTTTCCTTCCAAGGAGTAAGTGTCTTTTAATTTCATGGCTGCAGTCACCATCTGCAGTGATTTTGGAGCCCAGAAAAATAAAGTCTGATGCTGTTTCCCCATCTATTTCCCATGAAGTGATGGGACCAGATGCCATGATCTTAGTTTTCTGAATGTTGAGCTTTAAGTCAAATTTTTCACTCTCCTCTTTCACCCCTCTAGAAGGAAAGTTATGAGCAACCTAGACAGCATATTAAAAAGCAGAGACATTACTTTGCCAACAAAGGTCCTTCTAGTCAAAGCTATGGTTTTTCCAGTAGTCATGTATGGATGTGAGAGTTGGACTATAAAGAAAGCTGAGCGCAGAAGAATTGATGCTTTTGAACTGTGTTGTTGGAGAAGACTCTTGAGCATTCCTTGGACTGCAAGGAGATCCAACCAGTCCATCCTAAAGGAGATTAGTCCTGGGTGTTCACTGGAGGGACTAATGCTGAAGCTGAACCTCCAATACTTTGGCCACCTGATGCAGAGAGCAGACTCATTTGAAAAGACCCTGATGCTGGGAAAGATTGAGGGCAGGAGGAGAAGGGGACGACAGAGGATGAGATGGTTGGATGGCATCACTGACTCAATGGACATGGGTTTGGGTGGACTCCAGGAGTTGGTGATGGACGGGGAGGCCTGGCGTACTGCGGTTCATGGGGTCGCAAAAAGTCGGACATGACTGAGCGACTGAACTAAACTGAACTGAACAACCTTATGATGTACGAATGACTATCAGCCCTGTTGCCTAGAAGCAGTACAGTTAAGAAGCGAGGTTTGAGCCCAGAGGCAGATTCCAAGGCTCTGGGTTTTGACCTCTACGCCAGCCTGCTGAGTACCTCCCCAGTTTTCACTCCCTGCAGCATTGTCAGGGAACACGAGGCATGTCGTCATCAGCTGGGGACAACTCCTGGGCCCACACACAGGCCTGGCCTGGCTGGTGTCCAGCCTGCTGAGCCTCTCAAGGTGGTCCACAGGCTCCTCGTGGTCTCACATGTCCTCTACAGAGAGAGCCCAGCTCTGCTCCCCCTGAGAGCGAATGGGGCTGCACCCAGAGAGGGACAGAGAAAACAAAAGAAGTCCGGGGGGAAAGTCCAGAAGGTTCTTCACAAGACAGTGGAAGGCAAAGGGCCAGCTTCCAGTACAGGACAGTACAGAACCAGAAAGATACGCCAGGGTGTCTGTTCCTGCAGACAGACCTTGGTGCTGGAAGTGTGTGTGTGTGTGTGTATGTGTGTGTGCGCGCGTGCGTGTGTATGTGTGTGTGTTTGTGCATGTGTGTGTGTGTGTGTGTGTGTGTGCATGTGTGTGTGTCTTCTGCTGGGAGAGGAGGAGGAGGGGGCTGTCTAGGCAGGGCTGAGCCTGGGAGAGGGAAGGCCCACAGAGGTGCTGCCCATTCCCTGGTGTGAGAGAAGGGGCAGCAGAATGGGCATCGGGAGGCCTGCTTTACTGTGTGACCTTGGCCTCCAGTTCAGGTCACTCAACTGCAAAACGAAGGTCATACTGCCCACTGCAGAGGTTGCTCCGGGAGCTGGTACGGCGGGGGCGAGGCCCATCTGAGGATAAGCAGGCTGCTTTGGAAGATGGTGTGGTCCTGTTACCAAGGTGAGCAGATGAGAGATGCTGTGGAGGCTGAATGTGATGAAGACCATTAACTCTGAGAATTTGGGCAGAATGGGGGCAGATCACAGTCAACCTGGGCCTCATCCATATAATGGGCATTTCTCCCCAGTGTTTGATGTCCTACTGTGAAAACCACACCTGGAGCCAAGTTGTCTCTCCTCTTCCCTCACTGCCCTGCACCCAAGCCTCATCCTTTGCAGCGGGCTGTACCTCCCTGAGGGCACTGGGAGGGTGGGGTGATGGGGGCAGGGGTGTGAGCAGACCTTACCTCTCCAGGGGTCTGGATCCCTGCTCAGAAGTAAACACGGCTACCAGACATCACCCTTCTCCAGACTCTGGTCCCTTGTTCAGGGCTTTCCTGGGAATTGCTGGGTCTCTGAGGATGTTCCTGCCAACAGCTGGAGGGAGAGTTGCATTCTGGACCAGTCAGTGCAGTGACAGAGCTATGTCCACAGAAAGAAGGCTCACTCTAAAACCGTGTTGACACTCTCTTTGCTGCATTTGCCCCTAGTTGGCTGGGTAGAAGGTGGCTGGGTGTTGGCATCTTCTTCCTACCAGGAAGAAGCCAGATGTCCAGAGATGAGATCCATGAGGTGGGAATCACAGGAAGATCCCCAAGACAAGGAAATGGCAACCCAATATTCTTGCCTGGAAAATCCCATGGACAGAGGAGCCTGGCGAGGTACAGTCCATCAGTTCAGTTCAGTCGCTCAGTCGTGTCCGACTCTTTGTGACCCCATAGGCTGTAGCACACCAGGCTTCCCTGTCCATCACCAACACCCGGAGCTTGCTCAAACTCATGTCCATTGAGTCCGTGATGCCATCCAACCATCTCATCCTCTGTCGTCCCCTTCTCCTCCTGCCTTCAATCTTTCCCAGCATCAGGGTCTTTTCTAATGAGTCAGTTCTTCACATCAGGTGGCCAAAGTATTGGAGCTTCAGCTTCAGCATCAGTCCTTCCAATGAATATTCAGGACTGATTTCCTTTAGGATGGACTGGTTTGATCTCCTTGCTGTCCAAGGGACTCTCAAGAGTCTTCTCCAACACCACAGCTCAAAAGCATCGATTCTTTGGTGCTCAGTCCATAGTGTCGCACAGAGTCAGAGACAACTTGCACACATGCAGAGTGCAGAGGCTGGAATCTCTCGATTTCTTTTTGCTTCATTGGGGGCCCACCTGGAATGGTCTGGGGTCCTCAGAGGCAGAAACAGAGACCCGAAAGCCTCCTATCTGGCCTCCTCTCTCCAGCCTTCGGGTGCCTCATCCCCCATTCCTTCCCACCCCTTCTGATCAGGAGACAACAGAGTGAGCAGAATACAAGGAAACAAGCCACAGCACGGCTCTTCCCAGCTCACACCCCTTTGGTGCCTCCCCTCCCCAGGCCTCCCCCATCACATATGTTGTCCTTTGTTCATCAGCTCGCTCAACAGCCATTCATGAAGGGTCTGCTAAGTGCCAGGCGCGGTGCACGGGATCAGCTTACAGGCTGGCGGAGAGAAAGCCAGTAATCACACAGCCACACAAATGATAGAATATCCAATGACCAACCACGCAAATGCTCGGGGGGGAAAGGAACATGGTTGAGTTGCAAGGGGGTCCTTATACAGAGGACCCTGGCTGGCCAGGTAGAGGAGCAGGAGTTCACTAAGGACCCTGAGCAGGAGCCGAGGGAGTGCCAGGGAGTCATTAGCTGCAGAAGGCAAGAGAAGAAAGGGGGACAAAGAGGCCAAATGCCACTGAGATGTCAAGTATGGTGTTGGTGTTGTTCAGTCACTAAGTCACGTCCGACTCTTTGCGACCCCATGGACTGTAGCCTTCCAGACTCCTCTGTCCATCAGATTTCCCAGGCAAGAATTCTGGAGCAGGTTGCCATTTTCTCCTCCAGGGGATCTTCCCAATCCAGGGATGGAATCTGCACTGGCAGGTGGATTCTTTTCCACTGAGTCACCTGAGAAGCCCTAGAGTAAAATGAGAGAAAAATGTTCTCAGGGTAAAGCACAGACTTCTTAGCTTGGTCCTCAAGGCCCTTCAGGCTGGCCTCATTTGTATCTCCATCCACCCCCAGGCCATAGTAATCACCACGCCTACCATGCTGTTGCCTGCGTGCGTTTTCCTCCCTGCCTGGAATTTCCTTCTTATCCTGGCGAATTCCCAAAGACCCCGCAAGCCTCAGCTCAAAAGCTGTCTCCTCCACGAAGCCTTCTCTGATCGCCACCCCTCTGGTAGAGCTTGTCACTACCTCCTTTGGTGTTCCTATAGCCCTTTGTATAAACCTCTGTTTGGCGCATACGGCAGAATAGTAAGAGTGAGGCTGGTGAGAATAACAGCCAATGGGATATATGGAGATGTTGAGAATGATAGGTCAGACTTTCCAGAAGGGCAGTGCTGAGACCAGGCCCTTTGGGTCCACTGACAGAGGGCAGCAAGTAGCCCTCCCCGCACTGGCCTGTGGCTTGGTGTTGGATTCCCCCTGCTTCTCCCACTCCGGAGCCTCGTACAACCCACAGCACCTCCTGTCCTGCTTGGCAAGCTGCCAGGTGTCTGCCTGTCTCCCTGTGGATGCACAAATCCCTTGAGGATTCTTTCTTCATGGTCCCTGCCCCACCTGCTGAAGCATAAAGGGCTCTGGAATGGAAAGTGGAACTCGAGGCCAAGGCAAGGGATGCTCTGCCAATTTCCTTCAGCCCCAACTAAGGATGTTTCTGGGCTTCCTCCCTGATTCCTTCATTGCACACGCGCTTCTCAAACGATGGAACCAGCCGCTTAGTCCCCGGCCTCAAGCACTTCCTAGGCCTGGACCTGAAAGGAGAGGAAGCTGGGTTCCTTGAAATGTTAGTCACTCAGTCTTGTCCGACTCTTTGCGACCCCATGGACTGTAGCCCGCCAGGCTCCTCTGGTTCTCCAGGCAAGAATACTGGAGTGGGTTGCCATTGCTTTCTCCAGGGGATCTTCCCAATCCAGGGATCAAACCTGAGTCTCTCTCCTTGCAGGCAGATTCTTTACCATCTGAGCTACCAGGGAAGAACTACTTAATAATACAGGGTGCCATCTGACCCAGGCTGGCCTTTCAAGATCATTGTGAATGCCAGGGCCACCACTAATAGATCTACCTGCCTGGAGAGATCCTAGGAGGCTGGGGCAGCAGCCCCCTGCATGGGCTCCTGAGCTGGGCTCTCCCTGCTTTGCACTTGGCCAGTCAGGCCCTAGGCTATGCTGACGGCCTGCTGTGTGCTCAGTGCTGACTGAGAGAAAAACAAAAACACACAGCCTAAGAGTTCTAAGTCTCAGTTTTTATTCAGAGACCTTACTGAGGACTATAGCCTGGGAAACAGTCTCTCAATAGCTCTGAGGGTACTACTCTGAAGAGGTTCAGGCATAGAGAAGACAGGATATATGTATATATGATTTTGGCTGCAGAATACAGGCAATCAAGTATCTCTCTCGGTAGAAGGTCACTGCTAGATCCAAGGTTCAGGTATCTCAGGTAAAGATTTTAGTGTTTTTGGTTTTTTTTTTCTATGTATGGGAAAGTGCAAGAATCTGGGTCTATTATAATTCTTCCTGAGATATATCTAACTGTTTAAGGGGCCTGTTTTTTCAAAGCACAGAGTGCTTTGTCCTGGTCTTGGTCTTAAATTCCTTTCAGGGTATATAGGTCAGTAACTGTAGTGGCTAATGACTTGATCCTTGTAGAACTGGGTGGTGGGCAGCATTCTTTGATGGACATCAGGTGGGATGTGGATCCACTCAGAGCCTGGTTCTGGTCCAGGCTTGCCACTGACAACCTATATAATCTTCAGCAACTCACGCCAACTCATGGGGCCTCTGTTTCACCCTCTGTACAATGGAATGATAACCACCTCTTGGGGTTGGTTGCAACAGTGAAAAGTTTCCTTATGTAAAAGCACTCTGTAAGCTATATAGAGAGGTGGATGACGGCATGGGCCATGTGGGCTGGGGGGCATCCCTCCCAGTGATAATAATTTTCCCCCACTCTAGGAAGGATAGGTGCAAAAATAAGATCTTGATGATCTAGGTCTCAGTATTATCTATAGCTGTATAGCAAAATACTCCCAGATATAGCAGCTTAAAATAACAAATATTTATCATCTCACAGGTGTTGTGGGTCAGAAATTTGGGAGCAACTTCATGTGGTGGTCCTGCTCAAGGCTTCTCTATTTTTTTTTTTTTTTTTTTTTTTGGTCACATGGCATGCGGGATCTTAGTTCTTCAGCCAGGGATCAAAAGCCCCCTGCAGTGGAAGCAGAATCTTAACTAATGGATCACCAGAGAAGTCCCTCAAAGCTTCTGTTGAAGTTACAACCAAGGCATCATCTGAAGGCTTGACTGGGACCGGAATATCTGTTTCCATGGTTACCTACTGACATGGCTATTGGTAGGAGAGCCCAGTGCCTTGCTGGCTGTTGACAGAAGGCCCCCTCCTGTAGCACACAGGTCTCTTCATGAGGCTACGTAATGTACCCAATGTGCCAGCTGGCAGGCTTTCTGCCACAGCTGGTGATGCAAGAGAGAGTAAGGCAGAAGTTACGATGGCTTTTGATCCAGTTTTGGGGAGTCACATATCATCCTTTCTGCCTATGCTAGAGGTCATGTTGGTCAGTCTCCTGATACAGGGTGAAAGGGGACCACACATGGTCTGACCATCAGGGCACAGGATCGTTGGGGGCCATCCTGGAGACTGGCTGCCACAGTTCTCTCCTCCAAGCCTTATGCGGTCACCCCTCCTCCTCACGTACCAGGAATCCAGCCATCACGTTTCCCTCCCCTTCCACTCTCACTCTCCCCCAGTCACCAAGGCCCAAGATTGAGCCTCTAGAATGCCTCTTTCACCAGTTACCCCATTTCACCCTCCTGTCCCCACCCAGGCAAGATCTTGGTCATGTCTCTCCTGAACACCCAGGCTCTTCTAATCCAAGATGTACATATTGCATGAAACTTTCATTGGCTTCCCAGTGTACACAGACTCCTGTGTATGCTCCTGGGAACAACTCCTGGGTGAGGTCCTGCTCACCCAGTCCCTGCTCACCACTCCCAAATGGGCCTAATTTGAGCCTCACCGATGTTCTCTAAGCAAAGTTATACCCCTTCATTGACCTTGTTAGCTCTGCCTGGAAGACATTCTTTTCATCTGTTTGTAAAACTCCTAGGCATCCTTCAAAACCCATCTCCCAGAACCCTTCTCTTACTGCTCAGGACAGAGCAGTTTGTCCCTCTCCAGGTACTCTCAGCCTCTGCTCACAACCTTGTAACCATCTGATTAACTGCCAGCCCCTCTTCACAACTATGAGCTTTCCCAGTGCAAGCACAGAGCCTGGCTCATCTTGGGGTCCTCAGAACAAAACCCAGAGCTGGGTGCATCTGCAGGTAGGACCTGGAGAGAAGATCATGCCAGATACATTTAGCTGTGAGTAGGAAAGGAAACCCCAAATCAAACTGGCTTAATGAATGAGGACCTTCATTATCTCACATAAGAAGTCCAGAAGCAGGTGGGCAATTGGCACGGTGTGACCAGCGGTTCAGGAACCATTATTGGCTTAATCCTCTGGCCAGTTCTCCTTGTGGTTGCATGAGGGCTACCAGAGTGCCCAGGTCACCAGTGGGCATGACAACATCCAGAGTCATAGAGGCACCATGTCTTCTGAGATCTTTCTCTTGGGAGCCCCCTCTGTGCAGCCCCTCAGAAGACCTCCCCTCCTTGTTTCCTTGACCAGAACCAGGTCATGGGTCACTCCTAAGCCAGGTGCTATCGGGGAGACTGTCTGGGCACAGAGGCTGTTGGGAGGCCACCTTCCAGACTGGAAGGGAGTCACAGCCTGATCGTGAGAGCACATGGGACATATTTACAAATGGAGCTGGGAAATGAAAGAGACTCTGGCATGTCTAGAGCAAGCAAGGTAAGATGTGAGGAAATAAGGTTTCTAAGGATGGGTTTCCAGACCCCTTGCCCACTGTAGTCATCTTTCCATTCATTCATTCATTCATTCATTCAAATAGTGATTGAATAGCTTATGTGCTAGATTCTGCATCAATCCTATGAAGTACGTATTATTATTTACATCTCAGAGTGAACAAACTGGGCAGGTGGAATAACTTGTTCAAGCTTCCAGAGTAGGTGGGAACAGTCATATCTGTGTGGCTCATGGTGCAAAGTTCTGAGTCACCCCAAGAGAGGACCATAGGGTACAAGGGCAGGTTGCATGTCCCGAACTGGCCTCACTCGCCTGGGCCCTGACCAGCCTCACAGGAAGGCTGGGCTTGGCTGGATGGGGCATCTCTGCTGTTTTGTAAGGGATGAGGGTCTTGGCCAAGGCACAAACCATTCTGGAACCAGCTCTGATTCCAGCACCTGGCAGAAGCACTCGGGGTGGGGATGTTTTTCAGATAAAGGTACCCCGGGCTCCACCCCTAATCCCTCATACCACGCCTCTCCACTCCATAAAACCCCTGGTCTCAGCCCTGGGAAGGCAGGACGGTGCCTCAGCCCAGGAGCTGCCCTGGCCAGTTGGCCCTGTCCAGGGCTTCCACACCAGCAGCTGCCCAGGTGGGTGTCTTCTCAGCATGGGGCAGGGCAGAGGGAAGGGGGAGGGGGCCAGAGGTTAAGCACTGGAGGTGGCAGCCTTGGTGCCCCACCCTTCCTCGGCCCTCCTGGGAAGCCAAGTTCAGGGCAAGGAGGGCAGAGAGCGGGCTGCCTGGACCTGGCAGGTCAACCGGAACCGAGACTGAGGGTAGCTAAAGGCAGGGTGGCTGAAACCAAGCCTCGATGAGGAGGTGGAGTGGCTGGCTCGGATTTGTCCTGTCCCAGACTGGGGGGGGGGGTTTGTCCTGTCCCAGACTGGGGGGGGGGGGGTGGGGGGAGAAGGGAAGGCAAGAGGAAGGAGCTGGTGTGGGACTTGTCCCCAGCCTGTGCCCAGGCCTGGTGGTACAGCAGGGAAAGTCCTGGATAGGGCCGCTGAAGCAAGGGCTCTAGTCCTGTCCCTTGCCATTCATTTACTGTGTGACGTTGGACAAGTGCTGCAACCCCTCTGGTCTGAGTTTTCTCACCTGTACAATAGGGAGATGGCCTGAGATGATCTTAAAGACTCCTCAGGGCGGACCGTCTCAGCTTTTGGTTTGTGGTGGGCCTGGATGTGGGTGCCCCACCCTTTTCCACCTTCCATCCCACCTGCTCTCATCTTCATCCCTCCCGCAGCCATTTCCGACTTCTAGCCTTGGGGCCCCAAGCCAAGGACTTGCGACTTTGGATAAATTTTCAGGGCCTGGTGGGGGCCCAGGTCTTCATGGTCATCTTCCTTCTTCCTTAGGGCATCCTGGGCAGGCATTTTTATTAGAGAGGATGCAGATGCCCTCGTGCCTGGGGAGGTGCAGGAAAGAGTGTGGTGCTGAGTCCCTGGGGAACCAGCCCTAATTTCTCTAGCTCTGTGCTTCTGGGACCCCCTGCCTCAGAATGATAATGTGTGCGCTTGCCTGACCCCTGGCCTCCTGAAAGGGCCTCTTTGGCATGCATGTTGCCCAAGGATTCCTCTGCCTAAGGGTTTGGAAGTCACTGCTCTAGAAGACCCAGGAAGGGGTAGGGGATGAGAACAAGCTTCTTTTGCAAGCAGCAGTACAGAGATGGATGGGGTTCCGCTTGCAGCCTGGGAAGCTCCTGAACTCTCAGGGGGGCAGGCACCAGCAGCCTCTGCAACAGGGGACCCCCCAGCACCCAGCTTAGGCCAGGAGCTGAGGTGTCCTCTGGAGACTTTCTAAAAAGGGGAGGAGCCAGGATGGGGAACACATGTATACCACCTGTGGTGGATTCATGTTGATATATGGCAAAACGTAAAGCAAGCAACACTGTAACAAATTCAATAAAGGCTTAAAAAATGGTCCACATCAAAAAATATTAAAATAAAAAATAAAAAGGGAGAGGAGAAGGTGACACCCTCTGCAAAGCAGGGTTGGTGGTCAAGGTGCTGCAGGCTGGCTGGGCAGCCCAAGGCAAGGCAGGAGTTTCTAGCGCTCCTTCCTTCTCCTGCTAAACCCTCATCCCTCTTGAAAAAGACGTTCTGGGGAATGAAACCAGAATTTTTTTAATTTCCTGAGCTACCACAGCCTTTTCTCTTGGCAGAGCCAGAGTTGCCAAAATGATTAAGATTAAAATAATCCTGTTATCGTCCTATGGATCTGCACAAGCATTTCCTTTCTGGTAGGAAGAGAGCTAGTTCCCTGAATTTACTGGTTCTACTGATTTGGTCCTGGAGCTCCAGTTGAGGCCTCCCCAGGGGAGAATGCTAATAAGGGTTGCCAGTATTTTGGCCACCTCATGCGAAGAGTTGACTCATTGGAGAAGACTCTGATGTTGGGAGGGATTACGGGCAGGAGGAAAAGGGGATGACAGAGGATGAGATGGCTGGATGGCATCACTGACTCGCTGGATGTGAGTCTGAGTGACCTCTGGGAGTTGGTGATGGACAGGGAGGCCTGGCATGCTGGGATTCATGGGGTCGCAAAGAGTCGGACACGACTGAGCGACTGATCTGATCTGATCTGGTCCTCTCCCCGCAACAGGAATAATCAACCAGCTTCCCTCATGCCCAGGCTGCAAGCATTCATCTTTAGAAATCAGAGGACCCACTAACATCTCAGCTGATGGTTTCACCTTCCTTTAGCTCATTTCTCAAACCAACTTTGGATGAGGGATAGGATGAGAAACTGAAGCCCAGAGTCAGAGGCAGATTTCCACAAAACTCAAGTCACTTAAGCTTCAAGATTCCCATTTGCTGAAACAATAAAGTATGTGAGAACGATCACTGAAGACACACCAAGTTTTACTTTTTCTGTCATTACAAAACATCCATCTGTGACTGTATTCAACAAAGTGAAACAAGTTCTGGGAAATCATATTTGCCCATTGTGCCCTTTTTCTTGAAGGGGGCTCCTGTGAAAACCGCTGCGGTCCTGCCAGGGTCTCTTGGGCAAGAAGTGGTAAGACCATCTAGTGACCTTTCCCTCCACCGCCTCGGATCCTTCTGCCTGTCCCTTTCTGCTCCCACCTCATCGTGTTGTTCTTACTGTTTACAAGGTAAAGGGTTGATATTGTCTACCTGCTTTGTTTAACCTGGAAATGTGAGTGGTAGGTTTATGAGAAATAGTTGGCATGGATCGTCTTACTTTAAAAATAAGCCTGTAATCTCTGTTACATGGGATTAGACTAACTCATATTGTAAAAGGTGGATATTTCACAGGGATGGATGTCAGCTCATTTAAAGGGAAACTTAACCCCGTCAGAGATTTCATAGGTGGATGAAACCACTTATGGATGGTGGATGAAACCTTTTCAGGGTTCCCTGAAAAGGCAGGAAGCACCCAGTCACGGGATGTGGGCAAAGAGAAGCTGGAGGCCATGGGTTGCCAAAGAGGCGTTTCCAACTTTGGGGAGAAGATGGATGTTCAGGCAGATGCAGTGTAAGAGGGGACCCTGAGAGCCTTCTGGGGGCAAAAGCGTGGAAAGAGACCAACCAAGTGTGCAGGTGACTGAACACAGGAGAGGAGGCCTCAGGATTGGGGGTCCGGCTTAGACACCTAGATGATCTCAGCTATGAGGGCAGCAGGGTATTATGTCAGTTCGGTGTCCCCACATTTGGGGCGGGTGGTTGGCCCCAGGGATGCTGCTGCTCTTTCTGACCCTATTCCCAGCTCTTCTTCCCTCTGCTGTGATTTCCCATTTCCACTTGCGTTGTCACTTGGCCCTGACCCTGCTGGACAGAGAATAAGGTACCTCTCTGTTTCTCCAGCCAGGATCCAGGAAAAAGAATACCTGCTACCTTACCTTATCACAGGTGCTGCAGAGGTAGAATTTGACACTGGAAGGGATCCGAGAACCCAACCCCTTCACAAGCTGTCAGCTAGTCTGCACACAGGGCAGGGCAGAGCCTCTGTTCTTTCATCTATGACGTGGGAACAATAGTTCCCAGTTCTTGGGATGGGGTGAGGTTTTAATTATATCTATGGTTCTCAAACTCCAGCCTCCATCACCATCATGGGGAGGGGGCTTTTGTTAAAACCCAGATTTCAGGACCCCCTCCACCCACCCTAGTAGACCTTGAAAGAAGCCTGAAAGGTGGCATTTCAAACCAATTCAAAGGTAATGGGAAAGCTCCTGGTTTGAGGGCCAAGACTTTGAGAATCACTGAACTAGACCAAGAGGCTCTATATCTTGGCCAGGAGACCATCAGCCCCTCAAAGTCAGGGACCAGCTCTAAATCACTCCCATTTCTGCTTAGTGACTGCTCAGTACAGGTACAAGGCAGATGCTCTCAACAAGAGCTGTCCAAACTGAATGTTAATACAAACCAAGCAGGCTCCTCCTCAGAGTCTTTTTTTCAATGGCCGGCACTGGGTTCTGGTTGCCATGGTGACAGCTGGAGCAGAAGCCAGGAGATAACGTAAACACCCGGCTTTTTGTAATATTGAGGAGAACAGGCAAAGGTCTTGTCCCAGCTGCACGTGGACAAAAATGTGGAGGGAGGCAGGGAAGATGGGACTTTCGAAACCTCCCGTTATGGAGACACCCTCCCATCTGCTTGGCAACTGGCCCCAAACCGGGAAGGATTTAATCTTTGGTTGCATAACAGAGAAAGGAACAAAGGGAAGGGGGCTGAGAGGGAGTCTGTCTGTAGGAAACCGGAAAAAGGAGGGCATCCTGGTCCCTGAGAACCAATATATACACTCAGCGACTTAATCCATTAGCCCATTTCGTCCTCACCCTAACCCAAGGGGCGCTTTTACAAGGACCCACAGAAGCCGTCCAAGGTCACACAGCTGTCTGGGCCTTGGTATTAATCCAGATTAGAAAAATGATCTGCTGTTGTTGCCAAAGTTGAAGTTTGTTTTTTGATTTCAGGGCTGCCTTTTTGCTGAACTTTGGACGTGGTTTAGAGAACCTAGGAGTGTGGGGGTGGCAAGAAGGCTGTGAGAAAGGTTTGGGGAAATTTTAACACCCCAGGGAGCCAGGCCGGTCATCATCCTGGCTTCTCCCTTCAAAACAACTGTCCCTTCCTCCTTTATCTGTTTTTGTGTTTGGATCTACCTGAACTGTGCTGTGCGATGGAAACGCTATCCCCCACGCTGTTCTGGTCACATTAACCCCATAAGGCAGTGGTTCTCATATTCCAATGCGGAAAAAAGTGAAGCTTATTTAAAATGTCAATTTCTGCCTGGCCTCCAGAGATTCTGATCCGACAGCTGCGGGTGGGGCTGCCTTAGGAACTGGCAGTTTTAATAGGCCCGTGACGATTCTGATGTAGGGGACTGGTGCCCTTTGAGATGTCCAGCCAGGGCCTCTGCTGTCTCCTCTACCTACACAGTCCATCTGGAGCCCTGAGTTTCAGTGCCTTCTCATTCTAGCTGCCTCTGTGCTCCTCTCCTCCTAGCTGTTTCCTGGGAACAATTCACATTGTTGCCAAATTCTGGCTTCAGACTGCATGTCCATGGTTGCCCCCAGCTGGCCAGCTCACCCTGCAGCCAGCAGGCCCCCCCACGCCCAACTGGCTTAGTAAACCCCACAGCCGAAGCCTCTGATCTATTTTCTAAAGATCTGGCTCCTGAGCAGCCAGAGAGCCTTTGGTCAGGCTGAGCCAGCTGCCCCTGACATCAGAAGAAACTACGATGTCTGCCCTTTGTAAAAGAGGTTTGGGCAGAGGATCATCCCATTGACAAGAGAAAGATCAGATTTTGAGGATGAACCAATCAGATGGGGCTGCTTCATTTCTCTGCCTTAGTTTTCCCATCTGTAAAATGGGGGCAAGACCAAGTGCTCATCAGAGACTTTCAGAAAGTTCAGAGTTCCCCCAGGCCAGAGGTCAGACAGGAGGTTTGGCCAGGGGCTTAGGGGCTTAGCCTGAAGAATTGGGACTTCAGGCTCCTTCTCCTGACAGGGCTCAGGGTCCACCTGTGTCCTTGCCTTCTGCCCTGATGTCACAGCCATCCTTTGAGCATAGTAACAAACCTCAGAACAACTGGGAAAAGGGGGCGGGACAGGGTTTTTCCTCCCCATCTTGTTCAGAAGGAAACTGATTTCTTATCTAAAGAGGCCAGGCATCTGGTGAGCAGCCGAAGCAGAATCTGGCTTCTAATCTCGGGATGGAGGGTCTGTGTGTGTGTGCCTAGTCATTCAGCTGTGTTCAACTCTGCGACCCCAAGGACTGCAGCCCGCCAGGCTCCTCCGTCCATGGGGATTCTCCAGACAAGAATACTGGAGTGGGTTGCATGCCCTCCTCCAGGGAATCTTTCCAACCCAGGGATTGAACCTGTGTCTCCTGCATTGCAGGCAGATTCTTTACTGCTAAGCCACCAGGGAAGCCTGGATGTCTGTGCTTTGGTGACCGCCTCATCCCTGGCCCTGTAGGTAGACAGGGCAGCTCCTTTGAATGTGCCTGGCCTGAGTTTCTGCTCAAGAAACTCCTTTCCTTCCTGTAAAGCAAGAACTTGGAGCTAGTCTAAGACTGCGCCCACGAAGGAGGAAGCTGGAGTCGGAGAGAGTGGGGAGGAGTCAGGCCGACTGAACCCTGCAAGGCAGGCATTGCCCTGGGAGAGGATGAGGGGAGCCCGCACCAGTGTGGAAATGGTACCACTCTGAAGCAGGAGTGGCACAGAGCTCCCCTTGCCCAGCCCCCACCAGGCTGGGAGAGTTTTCCCTGGGGAAAGGTGGCTCCCAGGGTTGGGGTGAAGCTGGGTGGAGTGGCTCAGCAGTAAAGAATCTGCCTGCAATGCAGGTTTCATCCCTGGGTCGGGAAGATCCCCTGGAGGAGGGCATGGCAACCCACTCCAGTATTCTCGCCTGGAGAATCCCATGGACAGAGGAGCCTGGCGGGCTACAGTCCATAGGGTCCCAAAGAGTCAGACACAACTGAAGCTACTGAGCACGTATGCACACACACATGCACGTACGATACACTCATTGGTGGAAACAAGGCCCAGGTCACTTACTAGTTGTGGGAGCCTGGGGAGCTTGGGATAGTTCTTTCACCTCTCTGAGCCTCTCTTTACTCATCTGTCCAGTGGGGTTAACAGCGCTTAGGATCTAGGTGGTGCTCAGTAAATAGGAATTAGCTCCTCCTTCCATCTCGTAGCAGGTGAGAGCCCACTGCAAGGGCTCAGCAAACGTTTGGGTCTGTAGAGCAAGGAAAGGCTTCAAGGGATCAGACTGATCAGAAGGTATGAATACAAGGTACAGCCCTTAGCTTTGTGGGATGTAAAAGTTTCTATTGCAAGGGCTTCCCCGGTGGTCCAGTGGCTAAGACTGTGTGCTCCCAATGCTGGGGGCCTGGGTTCAATCCCTGATCAGGGAAATAGATCCCACATGCTGCAACTAAGACCCAGCACAACCAAATAAATATATATTTTTAAATGCTTCTGCTGCAAAGAGAAGCTTTGCTTTAAGGGCCAGTTTCTGCCCCTACCCCAGCCCCTAGGCTGTCTGTCTATTGTAGGTGTCCGGAGTTTTCAGGCTGTTCACATTCAGAAGAACCTTGGGTTGCAGAATGTGGGACAGCACTGCCCACAGCAGAAAAAGGCCCACTATACTAATGGTCCCTGTCTCTCCCTTAGACTAAGATCACACCTTCCTGATGAGTCCTTTGATGTGGTAGTACCCACACCTTCACCAGGACAAATCTTCTCCCGTTCTCTTCAGGGGACACAGCTCTTCCAAAACCAACAGAGCAGCTGTCAGGACAGGTCACAAAATCCTTGTCCTGCCCTGACCTCTGTCCATTCCCCTGTCTCCCCCTCGCTCCAGCCTTGGCTCTGGCTCCCATCCCTCACTCTCATTCATCCAAGTCCAAGCTCCTTAACTCCAGGCTGCCTATCCTGAATCCTCTAAGGCACATCCTGCAAATGCCTCCATGCTGCTTTAATTTGGCAGAATCTGGGGAAGGGGAGAGGCTTCCCAGGTGGCTCAGTGGTAAAGAATCTGCCTGTAATGCAGGAGACCTGGCTTCGACCCCTGGGTTGGGAAGATCCCCTGGAGGAGGGCATGGAAACCCACTCCAGTCTTTTCTGGATAATCCCATGGACAGAGGAGCCTGGCGGGCTACAGTCCATGGGGTTGCACAGAGTTGGACACAACAGAGTGGCTGAATATACACACTTGCACGCTCGGGGTTGGGGAGGCAGAGAGAGGAGGCTTCTGAGACAGACCTGCCCTGGAGGGACTCCAGACTGATGAGGGACAGATACTCTGAAGATATGATTTAAAGTAGGAAATACTCTGGGCCTTGGAGAGCTGGGCAGTAGTGGGGAGCCATCACTTCTGGAGGGATCAGAGTACCTTCCAGAGGTGGGAGCTTTGGTAGGGGATGGACATATTACACAAACATGGAAGAGAAAAATATTCCTAGTGGCTCAGCAGAATAATAAAAATGCACAGCATGTACAAAACTGGATGCACCCAGTTTTGCTCCAGTGTAGAATTTGTGGAAGAAAATTGTAAAGATCAAGCAGGAAAGGTAAGTTATGGCCAGGTTTTGAACTCTCTTGCATTCCAGACTAAGGCCATCCATCCAGTCCACAAACAGTCGTGCCCCTTTATGAGAACTGAAACACAGATAGGAACTCGGTCTCATTCTTCAGAGTAATCAACCTGGGATGAGGGTTGGGGGTGCCCGGGAATCTTGGTGGGAGTCTCAGGAAAAATCTGGATATACCAGATCCATGGAGAGACTGAGAATCTGTTTCTTTTAAATCATGTTGGCGGAGGGGAAATGTACTTTCAGGAAGAGAACACACAGGAAGAGCCCTGTAATCATAAGGGTGGTTGGTTCAGCTGTGCAGCCCGGCTGAATGCGACGACACTGCTAAGACTGCTTGATGACTTGACTTTTAGGCTCTAAGGACAAACAAAGCAAAGCACATGTTATGTAGAAGGCAAATGCTGTCAAGCTCAGTAATAAAAATATCGAGGTTCAGACAGCTGAAGTGGGGAGGCAGAAGCAAGGGGTTCAGAGGAAAGGGGAGGACCCGATGCTGATTGCTTGGCTGTATGGCGTGAAAAGATGTCGCTTGCAGTGGAAGACTCAAGAAATAAAGGTCCCAGGCTATTACTTCAGTTATAAAAATGATTAATAGAGGATGTAAAACAGGTATACAAATAATTATGTTGACATGTGGGCAGGGGACGCTGGCTGTGGTTTTAATAACCTGACTCATCATTAGCAGGACTCTAGAGGTAAGACCTAAAATTTCAGACAACAGCCAGCCACAAAAACATTTATTTACCAGCATGGAAATAAGGACCAGAAGCAAGTCCAAAATGAGGTAAGGAGCTGATTCTTTCTGGGCAGTGAAGATGAGGTGAAACAGGAGAGTTGGCAGGAAACTGTTGTTCGCAACCCTACACTTTCTTCTTTCTTTTTTTTTTTTTTTTGGGAGGGGCATGCAGTCGGGCTTCAGATCAGATCAGATCAGACCAGTCGCTCAGTCATGTCCGACTCTTTGCGACCCCATGAATCGCAGCATGCCAGGCCTCCCTGTCCAACACCAACTCCCGGAGGTAACTCAGAGTCACATCCATCGAGTCAGTGATGCCATCCAGCCATCTCATCCTCTGTCGTCCCCTTCTCCTCTTGCCCCCAATCCCTCCCAGCATCAGAGTCTTCTCCAATGAGTCAACTCTTCGCATGAGGTGGCCAAAGTACTGGAGTTTCAGCTTTAGCATCATTCCTTCCAAAGAAATCCCAGGGCTGATCTCCTTCAGAATGGACTGGTTGGATCTCCTTGCAGTCCAAGGGACTCTCAAGAGTCTTCTCCAACACCACAGTTCAAAAGTATCAATTCTCTGGTGCTCAGCCTTCTTCACAGTCCAGCTCTCACATCCATACATGACCACAGGAAAAACCATAGCCTTGACTAGACGAACCTTTGTTGGCAAAGTAATGTCTCTGCTTTTGAATATGCTATCTATGTTGGTCATAACTTTCCTTCCAAGGAGTAAGCGTCTTAATTTCATGGCTGCAGTCACCATCTGTAGTGATTTTGGAGCCCAGACAGGATCTTAATTCTTTGCCCAGGGATTGAACCCATGCCCTCTGTGGTGGAAGTGAGGAGTCTTAACCACTGGACCACCAGGTAAGTCCCTCCTCACACATGTTTAATTTTGATTTAAGAAAAATGAAGTGTACAGTCACTATCCTTTACATATTGGGAGCCAGTAAAAGAGTTGGTTCCTTGGCCGGTGACGAGGCTGTCTGGATAATCTTTTAAAGTATTCATGTATGACTTAGAATAAATAAAACACTGATAATGCACAAAGTGTGAAAGATACAAAGGGTGTACAATGACGCTTCCTTTGCTCCTGGTCCTAGTTCTCTAGAGACAACCAATGCTATCTCTTTTTTTTCTTTCCAGAGAGTTCATACATATACATCCAAATACAGATACACAGTATGTATGTTTTTCCCCCTCCACTTTCTCTCACAGAATAGTTTTTAAAACACAGATGAAAACCTCCTCTACCCCCTGGCCATCACCTTGAATTTCCCTTTTGTCAACTCATCTGAGATTGTTCCCTATCAGTAACGGAGCTTCCTTGTTTGTCTTCTTTACGGTTGGATGGTATTCATGTTTGGATGTGGCAACAATCAATGGCCATGTCTATTTCCACTCAGTTCCACCAACCCCGTGAGTCATCAAACTTTCAGATTTTGTTGTCATTGTAGGTGAAAACTGGGACCTTGATCAATTTTTAATCTTCATTTCTTCTGTGTGTGGGGTTGAAAACCTCTTCATTTGGTTAAGAGCCATGTGTTTGGTTTTTTTTTTTTTTTTTTTCCTGTGAACTGACGGTTCCTATCTTTTGTCCATTTATATGAATCACTCCTTTTCTTATTAATTAGTAGGGGCTGTTTATTAGGGAAACCCCACCCCAGTACTTTTGCCTGGAAAATCCCATGGACGGAGGATCCTGGTAGGCTCCAGTCCATGGGGTCGCTGAGAGTCGGACACGACTGAGCGACTGCACTTTCACTTTTCACTTTCATGCATTGGAGAAGGAAATGGCAACCCACTCCAGTGTTCTTGCCTGGAGAATCCCAGGGACAGGGGAGCCTGGTGAGCTTCCGTCTGTGGGGTCGCACAGAGTCGGACACGACTGAAGTGACTTAGCAGTAGCAGTAGTAGTAGTCCTTTGATTATTAACAATTGCAAATATTTCTTCCTAGTTTGTCCTTTGCCTTTGGACTTTGCCCGTAGGTCTTTGTCACACATCACGTTTTGATTTTTATGTAGGTAGTTTTTTCAGTCATTTATGGCTTCAGGCGTTTGTATTCTATTAATAATTCAGAAAGGTCTCTTGGAGATTAACACAGATTCTCCCATGGTTTCTTGCAGGACTTTTCTTTCACTAGGATTAGTGGCCCTGAGAATCTTTTTTTTTTTTTTTTTATTCATTCATTTATTTTTGGCTGCGCTGGGTCTTCATTGCTGTATGCAGTCTTTCTCTAGTTGTGGTGAGTGGGGGCTACTCTTCAGTTATGGTGCTTGGCCTTCTCATTGTGGTGGCTTCTTTGGTTTCAGTCCATGGCCTCAGTTGCCCCTCAGCATGGGGAATCTTTCCTGACCAAAGGGATCAAAACCATGTTCCCCACATTGGTAGGTGGATTCTTAACCAGTGGAACACCCCAGAAGTCCCTCCTTTTTCTTCTTTTTACAAATTGTTCAAATCTTTTATCTACTGGAAGTTTTTATTAGTGTAAGGTGTGAAGTGTGTATCCAACCACATTTTCCCCCAGCTGGCTAGTGAGAGTGTGTTTTGAGAAGGAAAAGATAAGGGACAGGAAGGTAGGGCAGTGAGCAGAGCAGTAGAAGAGGAAGTTTCCCTGGCAGCAAGTGGAGAAGAAACTGGAGGTGGCATGAGAGACAGGAACTGTTGAGATCATCTGGGGGAAAGGTGAACCCAGGTGTGCCTAAACTAGGGCAGGGACAGCAGGAAAGATGAGAAGATGGGGAGGGTGGTCCTGGAGAAAAAATCTATAGGACTCAGTCACAGGCTCAACCAGAAAAAGCAAAAGAAGATGCCTATCTCTGGCCCCAGGCAGGCCATTAGCAGAGAGAGAACTGAGTGTTTACTGTTTTGGCTTCACGTAAGCAGAGTGCAAGGATTCATGGAAGCCTCTTTGGGAAATGCGGGGGAGGTGTTCAACAAAGTGGTGGGAAGGTGAGACAGAGTATCAGAGGTCTGGGGGATGAATTTCCCTCTTGCTCTCTTGAGGGTCCAGAAGATCCCCTGGAGAAGGAAATGGCAACCCATTTCAGTATTCTTGCCTGAGAAATCCTGTGGACAGAGGAGCCTGGCGGGCTATAATCCATGGGGTCCCTATAGCCCGACACGACTTAGCGACTGGAACAAGGAGTCTTGAGGGCCTAGTATAAGAGTTACACATTCAGTCCCTAAGTTAGACACGGATGTGCCCCACCCTGAAGGCTCTGGCATTTAAGCAACCTGTAGGCGGGACTGGTTCAATGAGGTGAATCAGACTTGTTCCGGACAAACTGGAAGGTAGGAAGCCTAAAACTGGGGCCACGGGAAGGATCCTCTCTTTATACATCCTTTTACAATTTTCAAAGTATTCATACTTGGTTGTTGTTGGTGGGTCCCATTTTTAAAGATGGAGAACTGGTTCTGAACAAGTGAGTTGCATTCCCCCCGCCCCCCACCCGCCAAAAAAAAAAAAAAAACTGTTCCCGGAGGAATTCGTAGCAGAACCTGATAGTAATAATAATAGGGACTTCCCTGGCGGTCCAACGGTTAAGACTCCCCGCTTCCAAAGCAGGGGTCACATGGTAACAATAATAGTAATGATAATGACTTACATTTCTAGAGCACTATCGCACCAAGCTAAACTATTTACGAACATGAGTTACATCACTTAATCCTCATAACCCTGTAACATAGTAACATATAGGTGGGCTTCTTACCCCTCAACCAAGGAAGCCAGACTTTCCAAACCAGAAGCGCCCTCTGCCCACTCCTAGCTCCTTGTTCCAGTCGTCGCCCCTAGCTTGCTCACCTCCTGCCCTCCCACCCAAAAAAGCAGGTCAGCATTCCAACCCTAGGCTGGACTGACCCCGACACTCGCCTCGCCATCTTCGAAGGCGAGGGAACTGAGGACGGTGGATGAGAAAAAGCCACGAACACACGCGATCGATGGTCGGCAGGACGCCAGGCGGCGAAGCTCACTGGCCACCGACCCTGCGGAAGCGTCGTGGGCCGCGGGCACTGTCTGCCTGGGCACTGCCTGCCCGGGCACTGCAGCCCAGGCCGGAACAGAGCGCCGCGCTCCCAAGGCCTCTAGGCGAAGCCGGGACGCTAAGGGGGCGTGGCCTCTAGGGCCGTACCAAGAGCGCGGATTCTCAGGGGGGAGGCCTGGCCCCTAGAAGCGAGCCCTTGGCCGGGTTGGGGAGGAGCGGCGCCGTCGCTGGCCACGCCTCCACCCCCGCGACCGGCGCGGGCGGTGGTAGCGCCTCAGTGGTGTGGGCCTGCGTCCTGCTCAGATGTCTCGAGTGCAGCCGGCCGCCTGCGGTGAGTGCGTTTGTTCGCTGGGGTGGGATTGGTGGGGTCCTGCCCGGATTACCGGATACAGGGTTCCCGGTGCCGAGGCTCCGGGGCCCGACGCCTTCTGGCTGCGTCGGCCGCCGGGGCTCCCGGCGCGGGGGCGGGCTCTCAGGCTTGGTCGGCTGCCTGTTTTCGCTCGCCGCTCCCGCGGAAAGCGCGGCCCCCCATCTCGGCCCTTCTTGGGGGTGGCCCTTCCCGCCCCCTAGCTGACCTCTTGAGGATGCTTGAGGGTCGTCGTTTCCACGGCCGAGGGGCCACTACGGGCCGCGTCGACGGAGAATTGGGTCTCGGCGTGAGAAAACTCGGGCTCCAGCCCTCCACGCCTTCACCCTCGGGCTAAACCACTTTTCCTCTCCGAGCCTCAGTTTCTCAGTCTGTACAGTGGGCCTCAGGAGGCGGCCAGATCTTGGGTTCAGTCACGTAGGACGCGCTCGAGTGTGGGTGGGACCCCAGCCTGGCCGCGCAGCATCAGGTGGACTCAGGGGAGCCCGCCAGGCCGGCCTCTCCTGGGAAACGTTCTCTGTGCCGGCGGCATCCCTGGGAGACAGTGCTCCTCGCGGGCAGGGGTTTGCCGGGCTCTGCTGGGCAGCCATGACCTTCTTCGCTCTTGGGAGCAGTTGGGTAAAAGGGCGAGGTCTCCTGGGCGGCGGGGGCACTTGACCTCGACTTTTTTGCTTTTTCATTTCTCCACGAGAGTCACCATTGTGTGAGCCGGTGACCACACTGAGAAATTCGAGGCCGCTTCAGAGAACGTGGCCACCTCCTCTCTTAAGACCAACAAACTACAGCCTTCCCTCTGAGCTTGGCGGGAGTGGACAACAGTGCTAAGACCAAGGGAGATGGGGCTGGAATGGGTAGTCCTGGGTCTGACACCTTGGCAGGACCACAGGTTTTTACAGTCTCTGTTAGGCCCCCCCACCAGATTGAAATTCACAAGAGAGGGTCTTGAAGAGTGACTTTGAAAACTATGACATTCCACCTGTGAGCGTTTAACTAACCTCTGTGATCCAGTATCTTCACTGTGTGTTACTGTAGTTCACAGGCCGGCCTGTTTGGGGAGAAGACACTGATTCATTAACCACCCACGAGTTCCATTTACACAAATCGCTTTTGAGTGGTAATGGGGTTGTCTTGATCAGGAAAAAGTCCAAAACTCTAAGTTAATAAAGCAGTGAACCCAGAAGAAATCACTTTCTTTTCTTTGTGTCCCTCTAAGGAATTTTCATTTTCTTTTTGAAGAGTGGTCAGTTCTTGAGCCTCTCGTGATTTTAATAATACCTAGTTTGCTGCTGCTGCTGCTAAGTCGCTTCAGTCGTGTCCGACTCTGTGCGACCCCATAGACGGCAGCCCACCAGGCTCCCCCGTCCCTGGGATTCTCCAGGCAAGAATACTGGAGTGGGTTGCCATTTCCTTCTCCAATGCATGAAAGTGAAAAATGAAAGGGAAGTTGCTCAGTCATGTCCGACTCTTCCCGACCCCATGGACTGCAGCCTACCAGGCTCTTCCATCCATGGGATTTTCCAGGCAAGAGTACTGGAGTGGGGTGCCATCAAAAAATAGGTCTGCATTTCAGAGAATGGAATATTGGCTTCCAGCTGGGTTGTAGTGTTGACAGCTTCACAGTGATGGTAACTCTTCCCAAATCCTTCCTGTCTAGCACTTGAAAATGTTATAGGTAAGTCTGAGGTTTCTGAAAGGAGCCCCAGGGATGTACTTCAGCACCTGGAAACAATAGCTTTGGCCAAAGCCGGCATGAGTGAGGCAGCTGAAACTCCTGAGTGATAGGGGTTTGTAAACAATTCATGAGATGTTTCAGATGTTTGTTTTTGGACAAGCCAGAAATTTAGGACCTGCTGGTCACTCTGAATTGATCCCTTAACTCTTTGAAAATCAGAATCTGAGTTAAATAAAGTTCATGTGTACTTAGGAGAGAGACCATTTGAAATCAGAACCGCTTGGCAAATTCAGCACATTTACTCGCAAACTTTTCAAGTTGATTAAAAGTGTAGCTCTTAAGCAATCCCTTTTTTTTTTTTTTTTTTTTTAGTTTCTTTTCCTTTGGGAGGCTTCTTTAATTGCAGAGCTTTTCATGGTTCCAGAGAGCCCAGCTGCCATTGCAACACCTCTGCTTCCTCACACTTTGGAAGGGGCTGAGCCCTGGATGGGGTGGTGTGGGCCGGGAGTATCAGGGAACCTGAGTCCCAACTCAGGCACGAGTACTGTGTGCCGTTCACCAAACCACCCCAAGCCCAGGGGCCTCAGTTTAGTGCTACGGGATTTAACTTAGGTGTCAGATTGATTTAACAATTAACATCAGAATAAACGTGAAATAGAGAAATGATAGTTTTTATAAAAATATATTTTATTCTGTTTACGGAAATGCTAAGTGCTCATTATTTTTAAAAATACTATTATAGAAATACTCAACATGATAGTGGTATAACAGTGAACATCCCTCATAGCCTTACACTGAGACAAAAAAGTTATTCCTAGTCAGGTAATAGATATTCTCCAGATATTTTTCCTTAAATATAAAAACACTTATTACCTAGATTTTGTTCTTTTACTTAAAACAGCAGGCATTTTTTACTATTGAAATTTAAGAGAATTAAGATGAAACTAGTCATGCTGTTGTGAGTCTTACTTTTTATTACTTAACATGATGTCTTTCTATAACACGATGTAAATAGCTACCTCATTTCTGTTTTAAAACCTCATTCCTTTTAAAAATGACAGTAGCCCAGTAACCAATATGATTGAAAAAATTTTTTTGTTTGCGGCCTTCTACTGTTATGAATTCTGCTACAGGGATTAGCCTTGTTCTTTATCTCTTGGCAATTGGACAAATATTTTTATATAATGAATTCTTTGAAGTGGAAGAGCTAGAATATTTATGAGCTTTTAAAAGTATTCACTTAACAGGTCGTGACTACCTCCAATATACAGGTGCTATTTGAGGTGTCGTGCCTATAGCAGTGGAGAAAATAGGTCCTCTGTGGATCTGAAACATGGCTCGTCAAATGATGATGTAATTTCAGACTTAACTTTTAATTATATGTCAGTTTCATTTGAAAATTAAAATCAGAAAAAAAGTGGAGAAATGACTTTTTTCTAAAAATGTATTTTTTCTGTTTACAAAAATATTCAGTGCTCGTTATGAAAAGACTATTATTATAGGAAATTCCCTGCTAGCCCAGTGGTTGGGACTCCTCAGTTTCACTCCAGAGGACATGGGTTAATGATTCTTGGTCAAAGAACTAAGATCCTGCAAGCTGAGTGGCAAAGCCAGAAAAGAAAAAAAGACAATTATAGAAATGTGCAATATAGACAGAGAACATTCTTCATAGCCTTACACTGAGACATTTTCCATATGGAAAAAATAGTACAAAGGAGTATGTGTGTTTGTAAAAAAAAAAAAAAAAAGTAGTATGACTTTAAATGTCAGTAGATATTGCCAAACTTCCCTCCAAAAATCTTAATCTTACATTCCCACCAACAGAGATGCGTCATTTTTTAATTCTTAATTCTAAGGCCAGTCGCTAGCCACTAATAGCAGCAATGCTTTTATTTCAGGAAAAGCAGGTGCGAGACGCTTTGTGCTAAGTTTGTATTAGGTATACATGTTTTTCTCTTTCTTTCAAGTTCTTCTGATGATCCCAAAGCCTCGTGTTTCCATGCCCACTTCACCCCTGGGAAGGCTGTCTCAGAGATGAAATCACTTGCTCAAGTCCATGGTGATAAAACTAAGGCCTCACGCAGGGCCGCTTGCCTTCAGAGACCTCCTTCCTCTCTCTGTGCACTGTTATCTCATTTTCTGACTGTAGAGGACATTCTTTTGTGGGGGGAGTGGAAGGAAATCTCCTAATACATGGTATTACTGAGTAATATGATTGTTCTTCCTTGGTTCTCTTACCGCAGTGTGCAAGTGTGTGCGTCTCGTATGTCTCACCATGCATCTCATTATAGTGTAAGAAACGTGAGAGTATCTCGTACAGAGATAGATGAAGCCAGTTCTTTTATGATTATCATTATTATTATCATCACCATCATCATCATCATTATACAAACTATAGGCCAAACCTTGTGTTCCCAGAAAAGCTCCTGGGTTGGAGGCAGCACTCCAGTTTCTGTTTAACAGGCACCAGCTTATACAGGGGGAGAAGGCAATGGCACCCCACTCCAGTACTCTTGCCTGGAAAATCCCATGGATGGAGGAGCCTGGTGGGCTGCGGTCCATGGGGTCGCTAGAGTTGGACACAGCTGAGCACCTTCACTTTCACTTTTCACTTTCCTGCATTGGAGAAGGAAATGGCAACCCACTCCAGTGTTCTTGCCTGGAGAATCCCAGGGACGGGGGAGCCTGGTGGGCTGCTGTCTATGGGGTCGCACAGAGTTGGACACGATTGAAGTGACTTAGCAGCAGCAGCGGCTTATACAGGCCCACACCTGGCCTTACTTTCTTCATCCATAAAGCGGTGGGCAGAGTCCCTGCCCCACTGCCTCCTGGAACAGCCCAAGGGGTGTTTATTTTTGGCAGTGCATTCTCTGTGTTTTTGCATACGTTTCCATCCCTGAGGAGGGACACTTGAAAGACACATATTTGGCCTCTAGGGTCGAAACTACTGTGCGTAGGGTCTGGTTCAGCCCCGGTGAAGGGTCTGGTTCAGCCCTGGCGAACGCTGATGGTGAGGGGACCAAACAGAAGTAAACAACAGTGGCAGAATGTGTCGAGCTCCTTCTGGATTTAGGGTGTGTGAGGCATTTCCTCTTGGTGTTGAGCCCACTGTGCCCTGGGGAATGCTCAGGAAGAGCTCTCTTTCAGATAATTTCTTTTTTTTTTTTTTGCCTGTCCTGGGTCTCTATTGCAGCACGCAGACTTTCTCTAGTTGCCCATTGATGCTTGGATCTTAATTCCCCAACCCGGGATCGAACCTGTGTTCAAAGGCAGACTCTCAACCACTGGACCACCAGGGAACAAGCTTGACCACTGGGACGAGCTCTCTTTATGTGGGGTATCCTGCAAGGCTCAGCAGAAGAGTGGGTGTTTGAGTTGGATCTTGGAGGTTAGATATGAATTCCCTGAGCCCACCAGGGCACGCCAGCTCTGGAGCATGTACGGGTGTAGGTTGCCTGAGGCTTGGAAGTGATTGGGGCTTATCTGAAGGGGTCTTGTGAACCATGCTACGTGATAGGAAGGCTTTTAAATAGGTCAGGGATGTGGTTAGCACAGAACATTGTACTCTTGTCTCACTTCCCTCTGGGTGAATCCATCATTTAGGAAGCTACTACTACTACTACTAAGTTGCTTCAGTCGTGTCCGACTCTGTGCGACCCCATAGACGACAGCCCACCAGGCTCCCCCGTCCCTGGGATTCTCCAGGCAAGAACACTGGAGTGGCTTGCCATTTCTTTCTCCAATGCATAAAAGTGAAAAGTGAAAGTGAAGTTGCCCAGTCGTGTCTGACTCTTAGCGACCCCATGGACTGCAGCCTACCAGGCTCCTCTGTCCATGGGATTTTCTAGGCAAGAGTACTGGAGTGGGGTGCCATTGCCTTCTCCGATTTAGGAAGCTGACTCTGCCTAAATCTGTATCATACCATTTTAGAGCTCTACATCCTCAAAAGTGTTTTTTCTTCCCCATCCCCCTCCCCAAGTGAGGTGTTTACAATAGCTGTGCACCTGCGGGTGTGTGCGTGTGTAACGGTGGCAGAGGAGTGCCATTGTGCAAACCATGGCTCTTTGAAGGCTGGTGGCTGCTGTTGGTTGGGTCCTTTGGAGCCAAATTCATCCACCTCTGTTATGCCTGATGCTGGTTGGCATGGCAACATGCTCAGGAATGTTGTGAACAAAGCAGCTGGGGGACCTGGTCCTTTTTCTGGGTGGCTTGTGGAGAAAGCCACTGACATGGGGGGCTTATTTATTTCACTTATAAAGAGGGGCTTCGGTGGGGGTGAACATCTAAGAATTATCCTTTCATTGGACTGCTAGAGGATGAGGCATTCTGATCTGTACAGAGCTCAGAGAATTGTACACGTGCTTCCCCAAAATTAATCTGTTTCAAGGCTAAACTAGAACAAAATGATGGTCGAAACTGTGGTGTCTGCAGCCAAAGACTGTTTCTCAGAGAACTGGATTCTTTGGGAGGTGACCTGTGGTAGGAGAATAGAATGGAAAAAAGCAGACTCTTGTCCCCTGGTTATAATCAGAGAGGAACACAGACTGTAAGGGCACTCTGATGTGGGGTTATGTAATTCGCTTCTAAGTGAAAGTCGTGAATGATGTTTAGTCATTTTTTAAAAAAAAATCTCCCCGAGTTCTTATCTCCAGTGCCTTCTCCCGTGGCCCTGTCCACCCCATTCCTTTTGCCTGAGCTTAGCCTTTCATATCACCTTGGAGCACCTCGGTCAGGTAAGAGCACCTTAAGAGCACCTTGACCTCAAGAAACTTTGATCCTCGCAGCATACACCGTGTCCTCGAGCTGGGTGGGCCGGGTCTGTACAAAGGTTTGAGGGCTGGGTAGGAACACATGAACTTGTGCTCACCTCTGAACCCCGTGTGCTGACTCTCTATTTGTAGGTTGCTTGAGGTCGGCTTTCAACACTGTAAACAGGGGTGGCAGTTCTTAAAAACCCAGGACAGTGGCTCAGCCAATTGTGCCTGGCTTCTTTCAGGGGTGGGGTTTAGGGAGGTATGCATTCCAGTCACGGGAAAGTGTCCAACTAGGAATTTGTGGTCTTGTGAAGAAGGGCATTTGTCGGTTTCAGTTAGGGTTGCAGAACCTTTGTGATTATGAAACCACACAGTGTTACCTGGACACATTGGACACAGTCACTTATGTAATGCGATTTGCAAACTCTAAAAGGTCATTGAGCATGACAGCAGAAATGGGCAAGCTTGTCCCTCCTGAAACCCTCACCAGTGAGGTCTCTGGCCCTGCTAGTGACCTCACCATCCCCTGGTCCCTGAAGCTCTAAGGACAGAGGACATTTCCACTTTCCCACTTTCACTCTGGGTTGCCACCAGCACTCAGTCCCGACAGTTTTTAGTCTTTGAATCCCCTTCCACTGCTGCAGTCTTTCTGTGGCCCCTGTCATTTCCTGCCTTGCCAGCCCTCGAATTGGCCTCCCCGCATCCATAATTCTCCCTCCCGCTCCTCCCCCATCACTTCTCATGATCTGTCCATGGTACCATTGCTCATTATCACTCTTCCTTTGCTCAAGAATACAGTCTCACTGTCTTAATGTTTTCTGTTTATTTTTCCTCTTTCTTCATCTGCTTCCAAAAAGAATATGGAAGTGTTCAATCGCTTTAGTTGAGTCTGACTCTCTGCAGCCCCATGGACTGTAGCCCACCAGGCTCCTCCATCCATGGGATTCTCCAGGCAAGAATACTGGAGTGGGTTGCCATTCCCTTCTCCAGGGTGTCTTCCTGACCCAGGGATCAAACCCACATCTGCATTACATGTAGATTCTTTTCCTACCTTGGAAGCCCGAATTCTTTAACATCTTGAACCACCTGGGAAGCCCGAATATGGAAGTAACTTATAATAATGAGTCTCATTCTCCCTCTCCCTAATGACAGTGTGGTTGGAATAGAATGTGATTTGTCGGGGACAGAGAGCCCCACCATTTCCGCATATGTCAGCCAGCACATGGAACAGTGCCAGGTGTGCGGTAGGCCCTCAGAAACACTAATGGGATGAGTGGAGGGTGAGCGCATATGGTTTGTCTCTGCCAAGTGTCTTGCCAAACTTTCTGCTGCATATTGACTGAGATGCCAGTATTGGGTCTGATCTGTATTTTTTAAAGATTATTCTAAGACATAATATGAATTTTTGGTACAATTTTAGTTTTCCATCTAGTTGTGACGTTTTAAATGTTTCAAATTCCTTCTGCCTTTGGTAGTTGATTAAGTAATTGTTTTTTAATTGAAGAAGGGAAAGAACTTCTGTACTGCCCCTCCATAATATTAATAGCATTTTAAGCTTTGCCTTGTCCTGAAAAGGTGGTGAAGGGCATGCAAGTGGATAATCAAGTGGCTCCAAATAGGAAAAGGAGTACGTCAAGGCTGTATATTGTCACCATGTTTGTTTAACTTACATGCAGAGTACATCATGAGAAATGCTGGACTGGAAGAAACAGAAGTTGGAATCAAGATTGCTGGGAGAAATATCAATAACCTCAGATATGCAGATGACACCACCCTTATGGCAGAAAGTGAAGAGGAACTCAAAAGCCTCTTGATGAAAGTGAAAGTGGAGAGTGAAAAGGTTGGCTTAAAGCTCAACATTCAGAAAACGAAGATCATGGCATCTGGTCCCATCACTACATGGGAAATAGATGGGGAAACAGTGGAAACAGTGTCAGACTTTATTTTGGGGGGCTCCAAAATCACTGCAGATGGTGACTGCAGCCATGAAATTAAAAGACGCTTACTCCTTGGAAGGAAAGTTATGACCAACCTAGATAGCATATTCAAAAGCAGAGACATCACTTTACCAACAAAGGTTTGCCTAGTCAAGGCTATGGTCTTTCCTGTAGTCATGTATGGATGTGAGAGCTGGACTGTGAAGAAGGCTGAGCGCCGAAGAATTGATGCTTTTGAACTGTGGTGTTGGAGAAGACTCTTGAGAGTCCCTTGGACTGCAAGGAGATCCAACCAGTCCATTCTGAAGGAGATCAACTCTGGGATTTCTTTGGAAGGAATGATGCTAAAGCTGAAACTCCAGTATTTTTGCCACCTCATGCGAAGAGTTGACTCATTGGAGAAGACTCTGATGCTGGGAGGGATTGGGGGCAGGAGGAGAAGGGGACGACAGAGGATGAGATGGCTGGATGGCATCACTGACTTGATGGATGTGAGTCTGAGTGACCTCCGGGAGTTGGTAATGGACAGGGAGGCCTGGCGTGCTGCAGTTCATGGGGTCGCAAAGAGTCGGACACGACTGAGTGACTGATGTGATCTGATCTAATGCCACTTGGTGTGGGTTTAAATCCTGGTTCTAATGCTTATCAGTTCCCTGACTTTAGACAAGGTACTCTGATCACCGTGCTAGTTATAGCTCCTATACCTCAGAGCATTGGTGTGAGGAGGAAAATAAATAGTGGAAAGTCCCAATGTATGTGCTTCATAACCTGGTAACTGTTGTTATGGTTAGTATTTATTTAGGAAAATAAAGTAGATGAGGTAAATAGAAAATGATGAGACCTAGGGATAAGGCTAGTGTATGGCTGCTGGAGGCTGTTTGACCTTGTCCTGAATTTCCTGATCTCTGGAACAAAGAGGGGAAGACGCATCAGGAGGTGAGAATGCCTGCTAATGGGTACAGCTTTCCTTTCCTTTGTGGGGGGAAAGGGGTGATGAAAATGTCCTGGAGGTCATTAGTGGTGGTGCTTGCAGAGCAGGTGAACATACTGAAAACCACAGGATTGTACACTTAATATGGTGAATTTGGAAGTGTGTGAATTATATCTTGATTTTTATATCAGGACTTTCCAGGTGGCACAGTGGATAAGAATCTGCCTGCCAGTGCAGGGAACATGGGTTCAGTCCCTGGTCCAGGAAGATTCCACATGCTTTGGAGCATCTAAGCCCATGTGCTCCAACTACTGAGCCCCCTTGCTTCAGCTGCTGAAGCCCGCACACCGAGAGCCCGTGCTCCTCAACAGGGGAAGCCACTGTGATGAGAAGCCTGCGCACCACAACTCGAGAGTAGCCCCTACTCGCTGCGACTGGAGAAAGCCTGCCCATAGCAGCAAAGACCCAGCCCAGCCATAAATAAATAAATAAAATTTTAGAAAGAAAATATTAATACTATTTGCTTTAAAAAAAATCAGACCAATAAGCTGGATTTTTCTTCCTCCTATTAAGAGAACACGGTCAGGCAGTCCACGGCTCAGCAGCTCATGGTTTAGTGCAGGTGGTATAATAATCATGGACACTTTTGCAGACACCATGAGACAATCCTCTATCCCCACAGGGTCTGATTCTTCCCAACTCGTTCATGCTGTTCTGTTGTGAACTTCGGATAACCCATCTGCCCAAACCCTGCCACCTGAAAGCGTGATATGACTCGGCAGGCAAAGATCATGGAAATGACCTTCAGTTGTGCTCATACAACTTGATTGACAACAGGCCTTTAATGGGCAGCAGTGGCCTAATGTCAAGGCAAAATACAGGCAGAGCCAGGGATCAAACAGTGCCATCTGAGGCCCGAGCCTGACCTTGTGATAAAAGCTGGCCCCCAGAAAGCGCATGGCCACGTCTCTGAATGCTGGCCTCATCACTGGGTGCGGAGCTGCTGTCCGGAGTAGCCTTGTGTGGCTGCCTGGTCCTCACTGCCGCGACAGAGAGTCGGTCTTTGAACCAAAAGGCACCATCTGCTGCTGGCTGAACCTTGGGTGACCATCCAGCCTGGGAACCACCTGGGAGGATGGTGCACCAGGATTGGGCTGCCCCCTTGCTCATTTGTGGGTAGCCAGTGATGGCTAGAGCAGTGACAGGGTCTCACACAGCCATTAAATCTCCCCCTTTGAGTTACTGGCTGTGGGACCTTAAGTAATTTGCTGGTTCTTTAGGTCTTCAGGTTTGTGTCTGTGAAATGGGTGAAATATTTACCTAAACAGGCTAATCATAAGCGCCAAAGAGCTTGTGTGAAGTGCCTAGCGTGGTGCTTGGCCCATGGCACCGTTTGGGTGGGTGCTGTCTCTAGGCCTGCCCTCTGCCTGCTGAGCAGGCAGGCAGCGCTCGAGGTGCTGATGAGGACCCTGCAGCCTTTCTGTCCTGTGCGGTGCTCAGGGCTGGCTTTTTGAGGATGAGGTATTAACTTGCTGCTCAGCGATTATGAGGAATCCTGGTTGTCAGATTCTCGAGACTGGCTGGAGAAGTCCAAAGATGATGAGTAAGACATAATGTGAGCTTCAGGAGCTTGTAATCCGGTGAGAGAAGCAGATATGGAGGTAACTATAGCCTGAGGCAGAGGCTGCCACGTGCCAGAGCTGTGTGTGGCCATGAAACCAGGAGCCAAGGTTTTTTGGAGGAAGTGGCACTTGTGAAGGGACAGCTTTGATGGCTACAGAAAGAAAAGGAAGACCATCCTCCGGGGGGAAGGCAGTGAAGCAGAAACAGGCAGCAGTGTAGCAGGTGTGTTTTAGGGGGCTGATAGGAAGGCCTCACAGTAAGGATGCTGCTGGATTTTTTTAAAAAACTTTTTATCTTTAACCAATTTTCGACTTAAAGAAAATTGCAAAAATAGTTGCGAGTTTTCTTATATTCCTTACCCAGCTTCCCTCGATGTTAGCATCTTAAAAAATTATAGTAAAATTAGCAAGAACAGGCAATTAAGAGCAGCACGGTATCATGAACTGTAAACCAGGGGTCGATAAACTTTTTCTATAAAGGATCAGATAGTGAACACTTGAGGCTTCATGGGACAGAGGTCTCTGTCCCAGCTACCAGGTCTGTTGCTTTAGCGAGAAAGCAGCCATAGATCATCTGTAAATGAACAAGCATGACCGTGTTCCAGTAAAACTTTGTCTTCAAAAGTAGTCAGCTAGTTGGGCATGGCCTGAAGACCGTAGTTTGCCAGTCCTTGAATGAAGCTCCACCCCTCATGAGAATTTCACTTGTCTTTCCACTCATCGTCTCTCTACTCCAGGCTCTCACCCAGGATCCCACAATGCCCCGACTTGTCAGGTGTCCTGAGTCTCCTCCAGTCCCTAACAATTCTCCTTTCATAACCTTGATGCTTTAGGAGAGGGCCAGTCCATTGTTTTGTAGAATGCCCCTCAGTTTGGGTTTGACCAGTGCTTTCTTGTGATTGGTGTGAGGTTATGCATTTGTGGCAAGACCACAACAAAACCGGTGATGTGCCCTTCTCAGTGTCTTGTCTCAGGGGTCCTTACTGACGATGCCTACCTTGACCTCTTGATTAGGTTGGTGTCTGTGGCGGTTTTCTATTGTGAAGTTTTTATTTTTTCTGTTTGCAGTTTTTTAGGTATCTTGGAGGAGATAACTTTGAGACTATGTAAATCCTGTCCTCCCCACCCAGCCTGGCCTCGGAATTTTTTGCCCACTGATTTTAACACATCCATTGGTGGATCTTACCTGCAGTAGTTCTTACTGTGGTGTTTCTCTGATGGTTGTCCTCTCTCTTCCTCTTTCCTTCTAATACGTTTATTGGTTGGAACTCCATTGTGAGGAAGGCTTCTTCTTTCCCTCCCATTTTTATATCTGGACTCATGGAATGTTTATTTGTCGTACGGTTAAAAATCCATTAGCAGCAAACAGTCCAAAGAGGAAATTAAGAAAATAATTTCATTTATAGTAGCATCAAAAAGAACAAAATACTTAGGAATGAATTTAAACAAGGAGATACCAAAGTTTTGCACTAAAAACTGCAAAACATTGTTGAAAGGAAATGAAGAAGACTTAAATGAAAAGATATTTCTTTTCATGGATTGGAAGACTTAATATTAAAGTGGCATTATCTTCACTCTGCTCCAAGCAATGTACAGGTTCAGTGCAGTCTCTATCAAAATCCCAATGGCTTTTTGTACAGAAATGGAAAAGCTGATTCTGAAATTACTATAGAATTTCAAGGAACCCCAAGAGCCAAAGCAGTATTGGAAAAGATCACACTTGGAAGACTCATACATACTAATTGCAAAACTTATTTCACAGCTGCAATAATTAAGAGAGTGTGGTCCTGTTATAAGGATAGATAATGGATGGATCAATGGAATAGAACTGAGCCTCCAGAACTTAACACATTTGCATATGATTAATTGATTTTTTTTTTCTTTTTGACAAAGGTGTCAGGGCCATGCAATAGGGAAAAAATAGTACTGGGACAACCAGATATCCTCATGTGAAAGAAAGAAGCTGAACCCTTGCCTCACACCATATACAGAAATCAACTCAAGATGGATCAAAGATGTTAATGTCAAAGCCAAACTGAAGATCTTAGAAGAAAGCAGGGGTTAATCTTCATGATCTTGGATTTTGCAGTGGTTTCTTGGATATGACACCAAATCACAAGCAACCAAGGGAAAAACAAAAACCAGATAAATCCGTCTGTTATGGACTAAATGTTTGTGTCCCCATAAAACTCAGTGTTGAAATCCTAACCCTGGAAATGATGAACTGCTGCTTCTCTGCTCTCTGCCATGTGAGAGTATAAGAAAGCAGCTGTCTACAGAACACACAGGGGGCTCTCGCCAGACATGGAGTCTGCTCATGCTCTGATGCCAGGATCTTCCCACTCTGCAGAATTATGAGAAATAAATGCTTGTTGTTTTAAGTCTGCAGTATTCATAACAACAGCCCCAAGCTGAGACATGGACTCGCTGTTTCTGTAGCCAAATAGCTTAGATTTTATTCATCAGTCTGCTGAAGCGTTCCTCTGTCAGAAATGATAGATGCCATCCAAAAATGTGTCTGATATCTTTGCTTTTTAACTGTTGGGGCTCGCTGAATCGAAGCAGCTGAATTTGATGCACTTCCACTGCCACCTCCTTCAGGAATTAGCTCATCTCCCTGGGCTTGACATAGCGAACAGGCAACGTCTGGCCACATTCAGACCTTGTAGAGTTATCCTTTGCTCAAGAAATTTCGGATTTTGACAAGAGAGCAAGTCTCCTGAGTGGTCGCATAGATGGGGAAATGAGCATACAGAGACCTTGTATCTTGTAACGGAAGCCCAGTGCAACACCCTTGATCTTGTTCTGGGTGTGACTACAGATAATGCCAGTGATAGCCAGGTCCTTCCTGTCTCCCCACCACTCATCACCCTGGAGCCTCTTTTCCTTTCTGAGGAGGCTGAGTTCTACATTAAAGTGATTGAAGACTGTCCGCAGGGAGGCCCGGGGGCCCTTCACAATCATTGTGCATCCCCTCAGAGAGAGTGATGTCAACCTGTTCTGGAATCTTGATGGTCTGATTGCTGAGAATGGGCTTCCTCCCCACAGTAGATGCAACAGAGAGGATGCCCCATCCCGCACCCCGTGCCACTCCTCTTGTGGGATCTTAGTTCCCAGCCAAGGATTGAACCCGGGCCTTGGGAGTGAGAGCATGGTGTCCTAAGTACTGAACCACCAGGGAGTTCCCGACGCGGTTTATTTTTAATCTGCTTCTGCCCTGAAGAAGTGATCCACCGACCTTCTTTGGGTGCCTACCAGGTGTTCTCTGCAGCTTTACCCATATTATCCTCCCAGCAGCCCTTTTGGAATTATTACTAATGATGATTCTCCATTTTAGATGGGCAAGCAGCTGAGGGAAGTCAAGTTTTGTCCACAGTCGTAGAACGATAAGTGGCAGAGCAATTTTGAACTCATTTTATTTAGAGCCCTGACCCCATTTTTTTTTTGCTTTGGCTCCATCCCTTCATTCCTTCTGGAGTTATTTCTCCACTGATCTCCAGTAGCATATTGGGCCCCTACTGACCTGGGGAGTTTCTCTTTCAGTATCCTATCATTTTGCCTTTTCATACTGTTCATGGGGTTCTCAAGGCAAGAATACTGAAGTGGTTTGCCATTCCCTTCTCCAGTGGACCACACCCTGTCAGATCTCTCCACCATGACCTGCCCATCCTGGGTTGCCCCACGGGCATGGCTTAGTTTCATTGAGTTAGACAAGGCTGTGGTCCTAGTGTGATTAGATTGACTAGTTTTCTATGAGTATGGTTTCCGTGTGTTTGCCCTCTGATGCCCCGTCTTACTTGGGTTCCTCTTACCTTGGGCGTGGAGTATCTCTTCCCGGCTGCTCCAGCAAAGCACAGCCATCGCACCTTACCATGGACGAGGGGTCTCTCCTCACCGCTGCCCGTCCTGACCTTGGAGGAGGGGTATCTCCTCACTGCTGCCCTTCCTGACCTCGGTCGTGGGGTAGCTCCTCTCAGCCACACTTAGTGAGCTGGTCGCAGCCACTGAGGCGCTCTATCAATAACCTCAGATATGCAGATAACACCACCCTTATGGCAGAAAGTGAAGAGGAATTAAAAAGCCTCTTGAGGAAAGTGAAAGTGAAGAGTGAAAAGGTTGGCTTAAAGCTCAACATTCAGAAAACGAAGATCATGGCATCTGGTCCCATCACTGCATGGGAAATACATGGGGAAACAGTGGAAACAGTGTCAGACTTTATTTTTGGGGGCTCCAAAATCACTGCAGATGGTGACTGCAGCCATGAAATTAAAAGACGCTTACTCCTTGGAAGGAAAGTTATGACCAACCTAGATAGCATATTCAAAAGCAGAGACATTACTTTGCCAACAAAGGTTTGCCTAGTCAAGGCTATGGTCTTTCCTGTGGTCATGTATGGATGTGAGAGCTGGACTGTGAAGAAGACTGAGCGCTGAAAAATTGATGCTTTTGAACTGTGGTGTTGGAGAAGACTCTTGAGAGTCCCTTGGACTGCAAGGAGATCCAACCAGTCCATTCTGAAGGAGATCAGCCCTGGGATTTCTTTGGAAGGAATGATGCTAAAGCTGAAACTCCAGTATTTTGGCCACCTCATGCGAATAGTTGACTCATTGGAGAAGACTCTGATGCTGGGAGGGATTGGGGGCAGGAGGAGAAGGGGACGACAGAGGATGAGATGGCTGGATGGCATCACTGACTTGATGAATGTGAGTCTGAGTGACCTCCGGGAGTTGGTGATGGACAGGGAGGCCTGGCGTGCTGCAATTCATGGGGTCGCAAAGAGTCGGACATGACTCAGCGACTGATCTGATCTGACCCCATTTTACCTGCAGGCCCTTCTGGCTCCTCTTCACTCACCCCCTCCCCGATTCCTCCATCTCTGCCGTTTTGCACCCTCTCCCATCAGGAAGCCATCCTAAGCAGCCTCTGTCCAACCACGAACCTCGCGGACCAGAACCTTTGCTGCTTGTTTTGGCGGGGAAGTAACTGTGTCCCATCTCTTGCCATAGAGAGAAGGACATCTCCTGACCTAGTTTGTCTTCTCCTGTTTAGTTAGTATGGTGCTGGGTACGTGGGCATGGAGGACCCACTCTTAATATGAGTGCAGTGGTTTCTCCTCAGGGCAGTTTGCCTCTGGACAGTTGTCTTCAAATCAGCATCACCATCAGTATTTCTGTGATTCTTTGCAATGTTGCCACAGGCATCATTTATGTAAAAGCCAAACAAGAGTTAAAAAACCACCTGGTTGGCTAAGATGAGAAGTGATTGAGGCTGGCGGTGGTAAAACCAGTCTGCAGGTTTGGTTCACTAAACTCCTGCCAAGTCCCATACCCTTTCACTCTGTCCCTCTGCCCCAGTTTTTCTGTTTTATAAAGCAGTGGACTCGAGAGAAATCAAAGGAAAGATGGGGCTATTTCACTCCCCTCTGTGTTATAGCTCCTTCTCCGTGAAACCACTCCTAGTGAGAAAAGTCACAATTTTCAATTGCAATTCAAATATTCCTTTTGGAAAGTAGTCTTGGTTTCCTTTGATGTGACTGAAGTGTAGGAATTCAAGAGTCACCAGATGATGAAAAAGTAGTTACTCACTTTCTCTAGAGAATACTAGAATGGGGGCATTTGGAAATTTGACATAATACTATAAATATTCGCATATAAATAAAACAAAGTAAACAAAAAACTACCCACGGTTCTTAACACTGTGAAAGAATAAATAAAGGTGGGTAGGTTGCTCTTTACTTTGTTTTGTCTTCCTGGTAAGATGGTTTGGAACAAGGACAGGCTACTCCTCACACCAGAGCAGACAGGTGAGCTTGGATGGACGTGCCGTTGTCTTTCCATTCTGACCGATGGAGGTTGACAGAGACCTCACTGACCTTGTCTGCTGATGGTAGAAAAGTGCAGAGGACCACCAGGGTTTGGCAGGGGTTCCGACTCCTACCTGTGTGTTCTTAAAGCCCAGAAGAGCTGTTGCGGCATCTCTTTGAGTCATTTTAAACCTTCCGAGCTCTCCTTTGGGTCTGCCCTCTGCCACGCACTTGTCTCCTGTCTCCTTGCAGGAGCTTCCGGGGCCTGTGTGCACACTCGCTTTCCGTCCCCGTGGAAGTGAAGGTTTTCATATCGGAAATCAAGGCAAGCCCATCAAGGATGGGCGGAAGACTGCCCTTCTTGGGTACCAGTGTCCTGGCCTCCCTGGAGTCCTTATGGATTCTTATCAGTAGGGTTTTTTGTTTTTGTTTTTGTTTTTTTAACCCTGTTTCCTTCCCACGCTGATGGGGATGCAGTGTTTTGTGGAGTTACTCCCTCTCCCCCAGGTTAGAATGCAAAGGGAAAGCTGCAGAGAAATGCTGAAAAGAAATTGCTTTGTGGAAAATAATTTAAAAGTGAGTTAAGGGTCCTAAAAATCTTTATTCCCTTTGATTCAGAAATGTTTCTAAGATATATTTGGAAACCCTATTTTAAACAAATAATCAGAGGTGCACAAAGTTTTATCTTGAAAAGGTGTCAGTCATCATGTTTATTGTGGTGGTATTTGTAATAGTGAAGATATCCAGTAAGCTACTGTGTAGTCGTAGGCTGGAAGAACATTTGAGATTTTTATAATGTTCAGAATTTAACAAATGAAAAAAGCAGGACAAAATTATTTGTAGTATAAAACCAATGATGTTAAAAATAAATATATTTTATAGAGCACACGTAAAAAAATGGGTGGGACAAAAACAAATAGGCATTTGGGTTGTGTTTTCTTTATGTTTTTTAATGTAATACATTTTCTTCAATAAGCTTGTATTTATTTTAACTTATTTTTATTTTGAAATAGTTTCAGATTTACAGAGAAGTCACACAAATTGTGCAAAGAATTTTTGAGTACTCTTTACACAGATTCCCCAGATATTAACATTTTACTTTATTATTTTCTCTTTCTCTCTCCCTTTTATTGTTAATATTTTACTTTTTGGCTGCCCTGTGAGGCAGGCAGGATCTTAGTTCCCTGACCAGGGATCTAATCCTCATCCCCTACGGTGGAAGTGCAGAGTCTCAATCACTGGACAGCCAGAGAAGTCCCCTCTTTCTCTTTTGAAACTGGAGTGTAACTCACCTGCATCTCTGTGTGAGTTCCAGGCGCGCAGCACGGTGCACAGTACCCCTGTGCGCGACAGGACGGGCCCACGGTCAGCCTGGCAGCCGTCTGTCACCAGGCAAAGACATTACAGTTGTTGGTTCTGTTCCCTGTGCTGTGCAGTTCACCCACATCCTCTCTGGCATTTAGGGAACCAGTTTGTTCTCTGAATCTATTTCTGTTTTCTTTTTTAGTCCTCCACAGATAAATGAAATATATGGTATTTGTTTCTCCATCTGATTTATTTCACTTGGTACAATACCCTCTAGATCCATCTGTGTTGTCACAAATGGAAAGATTTCATTCATTCTTATGGGTGAGTAAATTTCCGTTTTATACATATACCATATCTTCTTTATCCATTCATCTATGGATGGGCACTTAGGTTGCTTGCATATATTGGCTATTGTAAAGAATGCTTAGGGGTGCACTATGTTTTTTAAAATTCGTGTGTTTATTTTCTTTGGGGAAATACCCAGAAGTGGAATTGCTGGATCGTAGGATGGTTCTATTTCTAATTTTCTGAGGCACCTCCATAGTGTTTTCCATAGTGGCTGCAGCAAGTTACCTTCCTACTAACACTGCACAAGGATTCTCTTTGCTGCATTCAGACCAACACTTGTCTCTCTCACTGTCATGTTTTTCCTTGATCTTTTTGAAAATAAGTTGTACATATGGACATATGAAGTACCCCTAAGTACTTCAGTGTTTCTTTTCCTGAGATCCAAGGGCATTTTCTTACATAGCCGTGGTTTAATAATATCAGGAAATTAACACTGATATTCTGTGTTCGTTGTCTAATCATAGAATTTTTTTCAGACTTACCACTAATGTCTTTTATAGCAAAAAGAAAAAAAATTTTTTACTTTTTCTTGGTCCAAGATTGCACTGAACTGTAACCGCCCACTCTTTACTTTCCTTTGATCTGAAGCAGTTCCTCAGTCTTTCTTTATCTTTTGTGACCTTGACATTTTTCAAAAAGTCAGGCCGTCTCTTTATGGAACATCCCTCAGTGAGGATTTGTCTGTTTCCTCCTGATATGGTTCAGATATGTTTTGTGGAATGTCACAGAATGGCCTTTTGTCCTTAAAGCCCTGCATCAGGTGCTTTCACTTTGTCCCAGTATTGAACTCTGATCTCTTGACTATGGTGGTATCAGCTACGTTCTCCACCTTTTATTTCAGTATTGACTCTTGCATTATTCTTTTATCCAGTGGGTTCTAATCTGTTGCTGGTGGTATTTATCTTGCTGCTCAAGTTGTCCCAGATTTCCCAGTGGGAACCCCTTCAGGTGCACTCCTGCCTTCTTTAGACACGTCCCTGTCGTTCTTCAAGCCCTCCCTTGCTCTAGCACAGCAAAGTGATCCAGGTTCATCCACTGCTTTTCCTGCCCTTGTTCCTGAGTCAGCCATCTCTCCAAGCAGCCTGAGTTTCTTTGGTTGGAGAATGGTGTTGAGAAGCCAAGATTTGGATGCTAAATGGGTTTTTGCTCCTAGGATACCTTTATTTCCTCTCAGCAGACAAAAGTAGGAAATACACACAAACACATACGCATTTCTACGTCCATCTTCATATGTGAAGAAACCATTGTGTGTGCTGATATCTCTAGTTTCAGTCCAACCCCACAGCATTCGTTCCCTGATCTCTCTTCCCATATTTGTACCTCCCTCCTTCAGCAGTAAGAAGTCCAGCTCCTGTGAATCTAATATCGTAAGTAACACAGTCATCTCCTTATAAAGAATAGACAAAGCAAAGGTCCTTTTAGACACCCGCCCACCACCATCATATTCTAGATGTTTCCTAGAGGAAATCACTATTGTATATATCCTCCTGGATCATTTTTCTGGAGAACTACCTAATTTTTCTTTTATTTCACTAGTGGTTTCATAATGAGACTGTCGCTGCCTTCTGTGTTACGTATATATAATGACAGTATTACAATGAGAATACCATTAGTTCCACATAACTTTTTTTTTTTTAAACTATTGTATAGCATCCCATTACTTGGAATGGAAAACATAAGCACCCAGTTGGGGGTCTGGTACAGGCAGTGCTGAGCTCAGTGAGAGACACAGTCAAGGAAGAAAGTCACCAGACCCAAAGGTCTGGGCTTTTTTTTTTCCATAAGAAAAAAGCTTTAAAAGTATTTTTCCAGTTAGGTAAATAGCACATACTCATTATTTTTAAAGAAGCAAGTCATACATTAAAGTGGGGGAAAAAAATCTCCCCCCCGAAATAATATTTTGGCGCTCCTTTCACATATGCATATGGAGGCATAAATACTTACATCCTAGAGTACATGTGCTGTTTTGTGGGTACTTTTTTTTCCAGTGTAACTTCAGTCTTTAATACTCAGCTTGATGAATTTTTACGTAAACTTCCCAGGAACTACTGCTCCAGATAAGATACTGGACATTGCCCGGTATGCCAGGAGGTTCCCTCCTCCTCCACTCGTGACCCTTGACCTAAAGGTAACCGCTATTCTGACCTCTGTCACCATTGACTGCTCTTGCCTCTTCTTGAAGTTCAGCCATAAATGGAATCCTTTGTCCTCTCCTGAGTTTGGCTTCCCTCGTTCAGCGTTACATCTGTGAGATTCAACTGTGTTACTGTGGGTAGCTGCAGTTCATTCTTTCTCATGGTCATGGGTACTTTTGTTGTTTACTTCTTATCATTAAGACTTTTCATAGTAGTCACAGCTACATTTATGACAGCACATAACCCTGTGCTAGGCACTGTTCTAAATCCTTGACAATTTCAGCTTGTTTCAGTTCAGTTCAGTCACTCAGTCGGGGCCAAATCTTTGCAGCCTCATGGACTGCAGCACTCCAGTTTGCTCAAACTCATGTCCATCAAGTCAGTGATGCCATCCAACCATCTCATCCTCTGTCAGCCCCTTCTCTTCCTGCCTTCAATCTTTCCCAGCATCAGGGTCTTTTCCAATGAGTCAGTTCTTACCATCACGTGGCCAAAGTATTGGAGCTTCCGCTTTAGCATCAGTCTTTCCAGTAACTATTCAGGACTGATTTCCTTTAGGATTGACTGGTTTGATCTTCTTGCTGTCCAGGAGACTCTCAAGAGTCTTCTCCAACACCACAGTTCAAAAGCATCAATTCTTCGGCGCTTGTTTAATCCTCAGAATAACTCAATGAAGTGGGTACTACTATTAATATTATTGTAATAACTTGTCCTTGTCTCTGTATCACGTTGAAGAAGTTCCCTATTACTCCCAGTGTACTGAATGTTTTTCATCATGAATGGATGTTGCATTTGTCATATGCTATTTCTCATCCACTGATGACCACACGAGGTTTTTTAAAGTAGCCTATTGATAGAGCTGGAGAAGGAAATGGCAGCCCACTGCAGTGTTCTTGCCTGGAGAATCCCAGGGATGGCAGAGCCTTGTGGGCTGCCGTCTCTGGGGTCGCACAGAGTCAGACACGACCGAAGCGACTTAGCAGCAGCATTGATAGAGTGAATCACATTGATGTTTGGATATTGAACTAACCTTGATTGCTGGAGAAAACTCCATTTGATCATGATGTAGTATCCTCTTTACATTTTGTGTTATTCGATTGGCTAATATTTTAGATTTTTGCCTCTGTGTTCATGAGGCATGTTTGTCTGTGGTCTTCTTTTTTGTACTATCTCTGTCTGATTTTGGTATCAGCGTAGTACAGGCATAAAAGAGTTGGGAAGCCTTCTATTTTCTGTAAGAATTTATACAGAATTGGTCTAATTTCTTCCTTAAATGTTTGATATAATTCATCAGTGAAGTTGTATGCTTCTGGAGTTTACTTTTGGTGATGATTTTAACTAGTAATTTGAATTCTTTTAGAACTCTTCAGCTTATCTATTTTTCTGGAGTGAGCTCTGACAGTTCATGTCTAAGGAATTTGTCCGTTTCATCTGAGTTATCAAATGTTGACATAAAGTTGTTCGTAATTTCCCATGTTACCCTTTTAATGTCTAAAGAATCTGCTGATGTCCTCTTTTTCATTCCCTATATTGATGATTTATATCTTCTTTTCCTCCTGGTCATTCTGCCTGATGTTGATCTATTTGAGAACAATGTATATATCATGAGTTCTAAAAATTCTAGTATAGTTGAGAATTTAAGGATTTTTTTTTAAGAGAAAACTTTGTTGAAAAATATTTTTTTCTTATTATTATTCAGGGAGGGAATCAGAATAGACCTTAGTGACAGACACACATTTTATTTACTTATGAAAATATTTATTTATTTATTTTGGCGGTGCTGAGTCTTAGTTGCAGCATGTGGGATACAGTTCTCTGAGCAGGGATTGAATCCGTGCCTTCCAGCATTGGGAACACAGAGTCTTAACCACTGGACCACCAGGGAAGTCCCTAGATACATGTTTTAATTCAAGCTGCACCCCTCATCAGCTGTGTGACTTCAGGGGGCTAAAAGACCCGTCAACCCCCAGGATGCCCCTCTTCACAGCGGAAAGCCCAGCTCCGTGAGAAGCACGGACTGACCCTGGGACTGGTGATCTTGATTAATCAACAGTTAGTACTTCCTCCCCTTTCCTGCCTTTTTCAGAGTCTGCCCTGTACCTCCTGGTCTCTCTTCCCGTTGCCCGAGTCCTTAGGCTGTGCGGCGGATGTGTCGCTGCGTCATTGTCCGCTTTTGCTTTCCATAGCTCTTCTTTAATGTGAACTAGAAGCATGTGTGTGTGTGTCTGTGTGTGTGTTTCAAAGCCTTTGAAAGAAGGGAAAGGTCAGGAATCCATATTGAAGTGTTGACTTAGGTCAGAGACAAGAGTTTTCCTCCTGGTATCATCACCAGTCAGCTGGTTTGGTTTTATGATCATGAACTTAGCGGGTCTGTGTTCCAGGCCCCTGGCGTGGCAGGCAGTCTGTCATTAAGTGCAGATGACCTAGCCTTGTGTTGACCCACGTCCACTGATGGGAGTGGGGCACGCCTCCCCACGGTTCATTTTCTTTCTGTGCATCTTTGTCAGAAAGTTCTTCCTGGAGAGTGTGGGAACCTCCGTCCCTCCGTTACCACTTCTGCAGTCCAGGGCTGCCGCCACCTCTGTTTCCTGACCACCCAAAGCAGGGATCAGCTGCCTCTCAATCTCTTTAGGGTAAACCTCTCCGGTTCCTTTCCAGCTTCTCGTGTGTCATGTTTTGGGGATCATGCCATCCCGGGGACCCTTTTCTGACTGTGTTCTGGTTTGTCTCAGACGCTCTGTGTGGAGCCCATTTGTAACCCTGTCACTGGGCCCTGAGTGCAGGTGCACTCTGGGAAGGCCCTGCAGGCTCTGGCCCATCCCATTCCCTTTTCTCGCAAAGGGAGGCATGGGATCTGTTTTGCAGGCTTGCTGTGTGAACATTTCCAGTGAATGCTGGCGTGTCCTGCTGGGGATGGGGGGTCTGATTGCCCTTTGGCGGTTCTCATCACACCAACACCCCTTATTCCCAATCAGGCACTAGAGGCAGAAGCTGACCTCTAGTGAGTAAAGCAGGGCAAGTCTGCAGCTCTGTGCCTGTCTTTTCCATCTTTGTATTCACAGTCAGTGAAGGCCACGGGTGGTCAGGAGGGTGGCGGCTTAAAAATGTGCATGAGAGCTGTGAACTAGGTTTTATTTGGGGCAAAATGAGGACTGCAGCCTGGGAGACAGCACCTCAGCTCCGAGAAACTGCTCCAGAGAGACGGGGTCGGGGGAGGACAGTATGCATGTGATTTTGGTAAAGGGGGAATACATGCAGTCAGGCACAGATTTTTCCAGAAGGTTTCTGCTCATCTCGTGAAGCTTTCTGTTAGCCATGAGGAGCAGTTGTTACCATGAAGGATTTTAGTGCTTTTCTGGATATGAGGAGATACAAGAATTGGGCTCAGAAAATCAGCTCTTGAAAATATCTGTCTGAAGACTTGTCCTGCCAGTTTTTCCCCGGAGCACAGATGCCTCATTTCTGCTCTCCACCCTGAGCTCCCTTTATGGGGTGTTGAAGGTCAGCAGCTGCAGTAGCCCATGATTTAATCCTCGTAGAGGTAGATGACAAGTGCCGATTCGTAGTTGAGGGGGTGAGCCATATGAACTTGGCTTAGAGAAGCCCAGCCCTTCCTTCTGGGTCTCTCCTTCACTTCTCATGCCAGATGTGGGGGCTTCACCCACCAAGCACAGCAACTGGGTGCCCTGCAGTTTAACTCCATGTTGATTCTGTCTACCTGGAGATAGAGTCAGATCCCATAGGGTAAGGGCTCAGTCCCTCAAGACTGCTCCCCCCTTACCCCCACTGCAGATGTTGGTCCCAAGTCCAGGTTGTCATCTGTGCCTCTCACTGATGGACTCTGCATTTCGGCTCCCACAGCCCCCTTCTCAGGTTTGATTAATTTGCTGAAACCACTGACAGAACTCAGGAGAACACATTTACCAGTATCTTAAAGGACCTGATGAAGGATACGGGTGAGCAGGCAGATGAAGAGACACACAGGGTGAGTTCTCGGAGGATCCTGAGCCCAGGAGCTTCTGTCCCTGTAGACTTTGGGTCACCCTCCCAGGACGTGGTTGTGCTCACCAACCTGGAAGCTTCCCGAGCCCTGTGCTTCTGCAATTTGAGGGAGGCCTCCTCCTGTAGGGATGATCAGTTATTCGGTCCGTTTCCAGCCCCTCTCCCCTCTCTGGAGAAGGTGTTGGGGGTAGGGACTGAAAATTCCAAGCTTATCCCCTGGAGAAGGAAGTGGCAACCCACTCCAGTGTCCTTGCCTGGAGAATCCCGTGGACAGAGGAGCCTGGTGGGCTGCAGTCCGTGGGGTTGCAAACAGTCGGACACGACTGAGCAACTAAATAAAACAACATTTCATTGCTTGGTCTTCCTGGTAAGCAGCCCCCATTGCAGGAGCCCACTCACAGTTGCATTCAAATAGAAGATGCTCCTGGTGCTCTGATCACTTGAGGAAATTCCAAGAGTTTTAGGATAGAAACTCTGTGCCGGGAACAGGGGGCAGAGGCCCCTGTATGTATGTGTATATGTATTTTCTATTTTCTCACAGCACTCGTGTGAAGTCTCTTGTACCCATAAATTGCCCTTGCTAACTTTTAGTAGTGTCTACTCAGTTATACCCTCAGAATGCCCCAGAGTTCATTGCCAAGGGCTTAGGGGATCTGTGGGTTCACAGTGCTTTTGGTTCAGGCCAGGTGGCTGAGGCCCCAGAGAGGCTGAAAGAAGAAACAAGTGCACGTGGCTGTCCACGACCGGCTGCGGTTCCGGTGGTCAGTGGCCGTGGGGCTTTGTCAGCTCCGTTTACGCCGAGTGATGCTAGCTCGGTCTTCTGCCTGCTTCTTGCCAAGTCATGCTTTCACAGATCCAGCTTCCCTGGCTGCCTTCCTCTTTCACATCTTTGCATCAGACACAGTGCCTGTCACGTGTCTCCACATCCCACCCATAAGCCCTGTTAATTGGGGGAAAAGTCATCAGCCGGGGCATTTGGGCATCTGCGGGGAACGTGGGCCTGCATGAGTTCTAGTCTAGGATGCCTTGGTCATGGCTCCACGTCTGCACTGATCCTGTGGGTGCAACCACTGTTTGGGGTTACCACCCTGCCACCTGGTTCTAACCGTGCCACACCCTCACCCTGTAATCACTGCCACCCAGAGCTCAAAGGCCTTAGGCACGCAGAACACTCCTTCACGCACTGGTCTTAAATCTCCTTTTAAAGGCCAGCCTCTTACTCACCACCCTTATACTCATGCATACAAACGCATCTTGTCCCTCTGCTCTTGAGTCACACTAGATTCTGTAACTGCTGCTCTTTTATCATTTGTATCAGTGGTTACAAGTGAGTAACTACTGCTCGTTTATCAGGAGGCACATGCTTCCTCCAGCTGGAACTTTTCCCTCCTTTACCTGACTGGTGGACCCCTGGTCATTTTTCATGCCCTAGCTCAGAGGTTGGTCCCTGGGCGACCCATCTTTGACTGTTTGGACCATCTTCCCTTCTTCCTCAGAGCTCTGTTTTCCCCCATGTATGGCCCCTCCGTGATTTGAAACCACTGGAATATGCCTACAGTGACAGAAATGGGTTGGTACCCTCCATCCCCCACCAGCGTTGGGACAGAGGAGGCCTGACAAAAGAGAGGACTTAAATAAGATTTAGAGTATTATAATACCCCAAATGCTTAGGATCCAATTAAAAAAATCACTCACCATCTTAAGAACTAGGAAAAATCTCAACTTGAATGAGAAAAAGCAGTCATACAAAAGATAAAGAAGAGCTGAACAGACATCTTAGAACTGAAAAATACCATAGCAAAAAGAAAAGGCCAAAATTCCATGGATGGCACCACAGCATAGTTGGCAGAAGAGACCACCGGTGAGCTTGGGAGAATGGAAATGACCCAATCTGAGCCAGGAGAGAAGCTAGGTGATAAAACTGAGCATGGCCGCGGGGACTTGGGGACAGCCATACACACTTAGGCCAGCGTGGCCCAGGGAGGGAGAGAGAAAGAGGGTGGGGCTGAGAAAGAACTTGGGGACAAAATAGCTGATAAGTTCCCAACCTGCAGATGGAAGAAGCTGAGTGAATGGCAAACAGGATGAACCCAAAGAAAGCCTCGCCGGCCTTGTGTGGGTTTAAAAGGTCAGCGAGGTGGACACTCTAGCCAGAGGGGAGTGTGTTCCAGCTGCTCTTTTGAGCAGTGCTCTCAGCAGGCTGCCTTGGGGAGGCCCTTTCCCTGAGTTATCGCTCAGGCCCTGGAGGATTAGCTGTAGGCACAATGGCACCCCACCCCAGTACTTTTGCCTGGAAAATCCCATGGATGGAGGATCCTGGTAGGCTCCAGTCCATGGGGTCGCTAAGAATCGGACACGACTGAGCGACTTCACTTTCACTTTTCACTTTCATGCATTGGGGAAGGAAACGGCAACCCACTCCAGTATTCTTGCCTGGAGAATCCCAGGGGTGGGGGAGCCTGGTGGGCTTCCGTCTATGGGGTCGCACAGAGTCGGACACGACTGAAGCGACTTAGCAGCAGCAAAAGCAGGCTTGGTTTCCCTGAGGATTCTCTGTGTCATCTTGAAGAACCTTGGCGGAGGTTTGTGACCCTGAGCAGACCCTACTCCCGCTGCAGCTGGGGTGGGGGGTGGTCCTGGGCTCCTTGGAGGTGACGATGCCTGCTTGCCTGGGTGACCTGCACGCTAAAGGGGCGGCGTACACTGCTCGCTGGCTTCCTTCCTTCCTTCCTTCCTTCCTTCCTTCCTTCCTGTTGCTGCATTCATGCCAACTCACTGTGATGTCAGCGCCAGCTCAGTCGATTAGTTATTGATGAGAAGTGAACGTACAGTGACGGCAAAGCTGCACATCCTTTCCAGAGGACGATCTGAGATCAGGTATTGTTGACAGTTGGATGGAGAAAGAGCCCTTCTCTTTTCCCCACGTGTGTCCCTGCAGAAGCTGACTTCGCTCTCGCCGCGCCCTTGGCCTCGGGTGGCCAGCGATTTGTTCACCCCCTCTGCAGGGTGTCGGGCTGCCCCGGGGACTGCTGCTCAGTTGCCTCCAACTCTGTGCGACCCCACAGACTGTAGCCCTCCAGGCTCCTCTGTCCATGGCATTCTCCAGGCAAGAATACTGAAGTGGGTTGCCATTTCCTACTCCAGGGGATCTGCCCAACCCAGGGATCGAACCCACATCTCTTACATCTCCTGCATTGGCAGGTGGGTTCTTTACCACTAGCACCACCTGGGAAGCCCTGGCGTTGCTGCCTTTGACCTTCAGCATCAGTGGAAACTGGCTAATTGGTGCAGTTCAAAAGGAGGAGTAGCACCTGTCTATTTATGTCCATTTCCATATGTACACTGTCTTTATGATAAAAGTGAAAAAACTTAGGTACAGACCTAATATATAATAAAAGATTGAATCAGACCTGCTCTGTGTGGGGTGGGGGAGACTAACTTGGCTGGTCTTTGATGAATCCCATTTTTTCTGTGTCTAATTTTACATGTAAGAACATGAAAGCCTCCTTCCTGCCAGTAAGGGATTTGCCTAGCTGGCAAGAGGCCTGTGGCAAGAGCCTGGTCTGGTTAAGAACTTCTTCTATTTTCCCACAGCCTTTCTATTTTCTTCTGTTGCTGACAGATGTTGCTTTTGGCCCCGTGAGCTCTGTACTGTTTGGTTTTCCTGCTTCCCACTAAGTGCAAAAGAATGAATGATTGAAAGGTAGATCACACAGGGCTCCCAGAGTCTCCCTCGAGGGCCTGTGGGGACCTCAAACTGTCTCACGGTCAGCCCCCCACACTTGAAATGGAGACCACCCACCAGGCAGGATGGTCAAATTTCTTCCATCTGAATATTTCACACTCAGAGTAGAGTGATTTTATGCAGCAGGGCCTTGATTCCCTGACTTTGCCAAGGTGTTTTGGGGCATCATTGCTGGCACCCAGAGGTGCTCAGAGAGACTCCACGTCTGTGCCCCTGAGCGCAGGGTGTTTCTCAGTATCAGTGTGAGATCTTCTGCATTCCCTTTGACACTCTTGTGTGTCTTTGCAGAGCTGGGTTTTTGGAAGTTATTGGGATCCAACTACTCCTAAATGGAACTCTTTGGTATGTCTCTTGGCCTAGGGATACCATTTACTCAGATGCCAGGGGCTTCACAAGCCGAGAAAGTCAGGGGACCTTGTCCTGGAGGATCACTGCATGGGCATGCTCCCAGCCCCTAAGTTCTTTTCGGTCTGTAGGCTTCATGTCAGTGGTTCATGCAGTTGATACATCCTGTGTGTTTCAGTGAATTCATTGACTTTTTTCATTCCATGAGAACTTTTTTCCAGCCCTAGGTGATGTGCCAAGCACTGTGCTGGGAAAGTGTGACACACACCCCCCACCCGGGAAGTGACAGTTGAGCCAAGGTCTGAGGACTCAGTGGGGAGCAGGTAGAAGGAGAACATCCCAGGCCCAGGTCAAAGCCCTGGGGGTAGGGACACAGGCTGGAGAGAGGGACAGGTGGGTTCGTGTGCACTTCAGTGGGACATTGATGGTTTAACAGTTTGTTCTCAGCTTCAGCGCCCAGGCACGTGGCTCTGATCCTAGTTGGGAAGCATGAGGTGAAGGTTTTTCCTGACTTCCTCCTTGCCAGCCTGCCAACCCTTCCTTTTCACCACGAGCCAGATACCCAGGTGTCTTGAGGGGACTATTCGTCCCTCGGGAACTGGGGACAGAACAGAGAGATGTGTCCACTCCGTTCCCCCACTTGGGTGAGTGGCGAGTAAACCTCGCCCCTGGAGCCTCCCGGCCTCTGGTGGAAATAGATACTCTCCGGGGTCCTTTGCACCGCCCTCTACAGCTCTGGTCTGTCTGACATCTTACATCTCAGAGCTGTGGAGACCCCAGTCTGAGTGCTGCGGTCGACTTGCACGTGTGGCAATGAGCAGTTGTTTAGTTTTGTGGGTGTCAGTCCCCCCTTGGTAAGTAAGGGGGCCGGGCAGCCTGAGTCAGCAAGGCGGTGGGACAGGGAGCTGGCAGTTGTCGCAGGGGGCTCTCCTGGGTCAGCACATCAGCCCTGGCAGGACCCCTCAGGCAGGCTCCGAAACCATGAGGACAGGTCTCCTCCACAGCAGAAGTCTTGTGGGCACGCCAGACACCACTGCCAGGGCAGATAGAGAGACGTGACTGCTGCTGCTGCTGCTAAGTCGCTTCAGTCGTGTCCGACTCTGTGCGACCCCATAGACGGAAGCTCACCAGGCTCCCCCGTCCCTGGGATTCTCCAGGCAAGAATACTGGAGTGGGTTGCCATTTCCTTCTCCAATGCATGAAAGTGAAAAGTGAAAGTGAAGTCGCTCAGTCGTGTCCGACTCTTAGCGACCCCATGGACTGGAGCCTAACAGGATCCTCCATCCATGGGATTTTCCAGGCAAAAGTACTGGGGTGGGGTGCCATTGCCTTCCCCGGAGACGTGACTAACCCTGAGTAAACATTCAGTGTGTTTATAAGGCAATTCTTTAAACAGTACCTTCTGGGTACTCGAGTTAAGATTGTCTTTTCACATCAGATATCGGAAAGGGTGAGCTGAGGTGATCTTGGGAACTCAGCCCCTGAGACCAGCCCCTCAGATTAGTGATCAAGCTGAGAAGCAGGCTGACGGCTGCCCTGAAGGGCCTGCTCCCAGCCCTCAGCTGACCCGGGGCCCCCTCTGTGGTTCCCCAAAGGCAGTGACAGCTAATGGAAGTCACATGTGAAGTAATCTCGTGCTGCCCTCCTCGCCGAGCTGTGACTCAGGCATTTCTGACCGGCCTGGAGCCGTGGTTGCGCTGAGAGCCAGCCACTGGGTAGGAGCAGTGATTACAAAAGGGCACAGTGAGGTTGCAGAGCCAGCCCAGCCTTGGTGACAAGATGCAGAAATGCACTGCGGGGGTGTCTGGGCCTCTGTTGACTCATCTGTACCTACCTGCCAGGTTTCAGTGGTGGAAGGACCAGTCGAGCACCTTTCAAGGGGACTAAATAGGTTGATGTGGTGGGGGTTCCCGAGAACACCATCTGGGAACTAAGCCAATCAGTGTGTGTGTAGGGGGTGGGTTCCCCCAAGACCACCGTCTGGCTCAGTGATGCGGCAGGACTCACAGAACTTGGCAAAGCTGCTGTACTCCCAGTCATAGTTGATGACAGCCGAGGGAGATGCGAAAGGACAGTCCAGCAGGAGCCAGCAGAAGTTTCCAGGCGTGCTCTGCCCGCGGGCGGGCTCTCCTCCGGGGGAGTCACACCACGTGCTCCACCGGCAGCCACGTGTGGCCACGTATCTTAGGTGCTGCCAGCCGGCGAGGCCCCCTCGAGCCGTGGCGTCCAGGGTTCTTACTGAGCATGTCTTGAAGGCCCAGGGCTCCCCCATGTCTGAGCTCACCTCTTGAGTCTCCAGCGCCCCAGAGGTCCCAGCAGTATGATGTGACTCAGAGCCCCAGGTGTTCCCCTAAGCCACAGTATTAGCATAAACCGTCTGGGTGACCCAAGGTCTCAGGTATGCAGAGACATTCTTATCGGGCAGCACATTCCAAGGGCTCAGAGGTTATTTCTGTGAAGCTGTTCAAGGGCCAGTCCCTAAAGACCTGTGGAGTGTGCCAGGTTTGGGGCATCCCGGGCCTGCCAGAGAAAGAGAAGCTGCGCCCTGCTCTGTCCTTGTGGGGCTGAAGCAGGCTGGTGTGGGGAACCCGTGGCTCCTTCTCAGGTCACCGGAGGCCCGGTCCTGGTTCCAGCTTGTGCCCAGGTGCACCCGGGGCTGAGCAGGCACCACGCGGGCCACATGCTCACTCAGTTCTGGTCCCGGGGCTCTGCTTGTTGCTGTAGCCCTTGGGGTGTGCAGCCCAGACTGAAGCCTTCAGGGGGCTCCCCAGCAGGCCCCAGGCAGCCCCTGCTGACTTCTGTCTTCTTTCTCTGGACAGATTCCTGATGAATATGGCAGACTCCAACATGGATGCTGGCACCACCACGTCTGAGATGGCGGCTGAAGAAGTGTCCCTTTTCAGCACGACGGACATGATCCTGTTTTCTCTCATCGTGGGTGTCATGACATACTGGTTCCTCTTCAGGAAGAAAAAGAAGAAGTCCCTGAGTTCACCAAGATTCAGACCACGTAAGTGACAGTGCTCAGGGTCCCCCCGGAGCACGTCTCTGCCGTCTTCCCGGTAGTGCTTAGGCAGGAGCGAGCCGGCTGAGAAGGGCAGGGCCCTTTGTAGCGTCTTGGGTTTTGCCTGATTGGTGGGCTCTGCTTCTGGTCTGGCTTCATAAGTGCTTCTGTTTACGTTGCCCCTCACATCGGTCAGGGCCCTTTGATGCCTGTGTTCAGGCGTCAGAGCAGAAGTCGCCGTGCACCGACAGGCCACCTGACACTCTGGCACGCCAGGGCCTCAGCACAAGGTTCCCAGTTAACGCCTCACTCCGGGCCCTGACCGTGCCTTTCGTAAACGCACGGGCTCACCGAGGCACCCTCCTCAGGGCCAGGGCGCAAGGTAACCTGTCCTTTCGGGATTCCCTCGAATCCTTTTCATTGTCGACGAGGAGAGAGTTGCAGTTTGATGCATCATGTTAAGTTGCAGCCTTAACATGTCCTTATCACCTAACAGCTGCTCATTTCTCTTTGTATTTTATTTTAAAAATTCATTTATTTTAATTGGAGGATAATTTTCTTTCTCTTTTTAAATGAAGAGAGGAGCTTGGAGCTTAGAGATTGGTTGCGGTCAGGGGTTGGTGACAAAGTAAGAGAAAAGCTATTTTTTCCTCCTCTACCGTCAGTGCTCAGACTGAACGCTCCTTTGAGCAAGCAGTTCTCCAGCTCTCTGGACCCTAGCTGGGTGTGACACTGTCTCCTGAAGTTAGCATCAGCTCCCCCAGGTTATAGGCTCAGCCCCACAGGCCCGCTCCCTGCCCCCCTCAGACAATGATCAACAAGTCCAGGTGCCAGCAACTACCTGGGTCAGAGGTTCCCATAACCCCCTGCTCAGATTTGATTAATTCGCTAGAGGGGTTCACAGAACTCAGGAAAACACCTTTCTTACTAGATCACCCGCTTAGTGTGATTTCGTAAGAATAAAAGAAATAGCCAGATGGAAGAGAGGCGTAGGGCAAGGTGTGGGGAAGCGGCCCAGGGCTCCCCTGCCCCTCTGGGCTGCCACCTGCCCAATCCCTCTGTGTCGTCAGCAGCTCCAGGACTGTCCAAACCCCATCCTTTTGGGTTTTTGTAGAGGTTTCGTTGTGTGTGCATATAGATTAAATCATTGACTGTTGGGCATTAATGCAGCCTCTAGGCCCGCTCCCCTCCCCGGAGGTCACAAACCCTAAACACAGTGACCCCGCCCTCATGGGGCTCTTGTGGGTGACGTCTGTGACATCAACTAGCTCCAGTCCTGCCACTCGACAGCTGCTTAGGTGTTGGTGTTCCAAAGTGTTTCGTACCGAGCAGTGCGCTGGACGCCGCAGGTATGCAAGGATGGCCTTTATGTTAAAGAAGCTAACAAGTCAGGACTTGGAAAGGTACTTTTAAAAATGGTTTCTGAAACACTTTCAGCTCAACAGAGTGGGTGGCCTCATCGCTCATAATGGAGGGAGAGGTGAGCAGGCGGGAGACACAGGCTCTGGGGTCTCTACTGAGGCATCCCCTCTTGGAGAGGTCAGAAGGGTGTGCTGCAGGAAGAGGGCCACATTCCAAGACTTCATGGGCTGTGCCAGCAGAAGGCCAGAGCGGGGTGGGGAGGCTGGCAGGCGAGCGGAGGCCAGCCTGTACCCCTGGAACTGGACAGGTACATTCCTGGTGTGGCAAAGTATTCTTGGTGAAAAGGTATGGCACTCAAGAGGACCAGTGCCCAGGCCCCAGTTTAAAGGAGCCCTGCGTCTGCTCATCTGTAAGATGCAGGCATGTCCCAACCCCTGCCCCCGAGGGAGGCTGTGCCGTGAGAGAGCCTGGAGCCGCCGTTCTCGCGCTCCCGGGGCCCCTGGGCTCACTAGATGGACTTGGAACAGAAGTCCTAGACTTTACAGATGCACAGATCCAAATAGTTTCTCTTTGCCAGAGTGCTGAAACTCTGTTTCCCTCTTCATAATCCTAAAATGTTCACCCTCCATGTTTCAATCCCCTTCTCGTCCCTCTTGGTATCATGCTGAATACCTTGTGGCCAGGGTCCTGCGTGTACACTGTAAGAGAAGCTGTCGTTGAGCAGTGGTTAGGGTCTGGGCTCTGACGTTGGTTACGAAGGTTTGAGTCCTGACCCCACCCCACCCTGTATTAGTCTTGTGACATTTGCCCTCACTTAATCTTTTGAAGTTTGTGTCTTCAATTATAAATCGGAGATAACAGTAGAACTGACCTCATAGGACTGTAAAAATTAACCGACACGCTGTGTCATAGAGCTCTGCCCAGCTCCTGGTGCTTGACGAGCCCTCATCATTAATACCATCTCCAGTCTTACAGGAACCTTCCAGAACACCATCATCACCCTCTTTGGCAGAGAAGGAAGCTGAGGTGTTAGCGACTGAGTGTGCCTGAGGTCACCTAACTTACAAGCAGAGCTGTTTATTTTTTTTGAACCTGGGTCTACAGACTCCACAGCCCCCAGTTTTCCCCGCTTTGCCAGGCTGCCTTCTGTCTCTTAAGATGTGGGTAATATCCCAGTTTAAAGGTGAGAGAGCTAAGACTCAGAGAGGCCGCCTCGCTGATGCGCCCAGCCACGAAGCTGGCCCCACTGCAGATCCCGCCAGGCTGCCCCTACTCTCTTGTGCTTCTGGTGAGCGCAGGCGGCTCCAGCCACAGCATGGCGCCTCCCTCACTGCCAGGCCCGCAGAGGGCCAGCGGTGTGGGGACTGCCTGCAGCCCGCGGCTGGATCCGGAGTCCTTGCTGATTCCCAGTGGCTTCCCGTTGGTCTTTTAAGGCCTTTTCAGGCCTTCACCACCTGGAATAGTGTGTCCAGACCTTTCGGCATGGGTGTTTTTTATTTTTATGTATTTTTTTTTTTGGATGTTTTTTAAAAACCAAGCCAGTGGGAGCGGCTGTGTCTGATAGCAAGCACAGGATGCACGTCCGCAGCCCCCTGACCCCGGAATTTGGGGTGTAGGCGATCCCCAAGGAGCCCCCATGTCCACAGGTGAATCTCCCAGGCGTGCTGGCCTCGGGGGGGGGCCTCACCACAAGGCTGGATGGGGCTTCAGAACCTCAGGAGCCCAGGGAGGGCTTCGAGGAAAGGCCACTTCTAGAAGGCCTCCGTGGTATTTTTCATAAGCCCTTTATTGAAATACATAACATGCAGACATAAAAGTACACAGATCTTAAGCATGTGGTTTGATCATTTTTCACAAAAGGGACATAATCATGTAAGAAACTCCCCCCACCAGTCTCACCACCCCCAGGTCACCCACTCTCCTGACTTCTCATGACAAATGTCGTCTGTGTCTCAGGATGTGTAGCGTTTGGCCATTTTTCCTGAGGTTTCTCCACATCATGTGTAGTGATAGTTCTCTCGTTACTATCATTACATGGCATTCAGTTGTGTAAGTAAACCATGATTTATTCACTCCCATCACGAAGGCCCTTTGGATTGCTTCAGGCCTCAGGCATTGTTACCAGCGGCTCTGCAGGGAACACCTGTACAAGTGGACATGGTTCCCGTGTGGACGTGGCTCTGTTGGATGTGTGGTGGACGTGGAGGTGGGGTCAGAGGGAAGGCTCACGTATGTCTCTGTTAGATACGGCCAGTTTCCCAGCCTGCAAGTATCAGCTTCCAGCCCTGCCCCCGGCATGCAGGGGTTCAGTTGCTGCTCATCCTCACCAACCCTTACTTTTATCAATTAAAAAATTTTAGCCTTTCTAGGGAATTCCCTGGTGGTCCAGTTTTTAGGACCTGTTGCTTTCATTATCGGAGAAGGCAGTGGCACCCCACTCCAGTACTCCTGCCTGGAAAATCCCATGGACGGAGGAGCCTGGTAGGCTGCAGTCCATGGGGTCGCTAAGAGTCGGGCACGACTGAGTGACTTCACTTTCACTTTTCACTTTCATGCATTGGAGAAGGAAATGGCAACCCACTCCAGTGTTCTTTCCTGGAGGATCCCAGGGACGGGGGAGCCTGGTGGGCTGCCATCTGCGGGGTCGCACAGAGTCGGACACGACTGAGGCGACTCAGCAGCAGCAGCAGCAGCTTTCACTATCAGTGCCTGGGTTTGATCCCTGGTCAGCGAACTAAGGGGTTTCTGACTGAGATTGTGAAGCATCTGCCTGCACTGCAGGAGTGCCAACTTAGCAACTAAACCACCACCACCACTACAGTGAACTAAGACCCCACAAGCTGCATAGTATGGGCAAAAAACAATTTTTTAATAAAAATAAATAAATAAAATTTTAGCCATTTTAGTGGGCATGTGGTGGTACCTGTTTTAATCACATTTTAGTGATTTTTCATGTTTACTGGCCACTGAGGTATCTTTTGTGAAGGTCATTCAAGACTGGCCATTTTTTTCTTGTCAGGTTATTGGCCTTCATTTGTCACAGTTCTTCATGTATTCTAGATCTGAGTCCTTTGTTGCTGCTGTTGCTGCTAAGTCACTTCAGTCGTGTCCGACTCTGTGCGACCCCATAGACGGCAGCCCACCAGGCTCCCCCGTCCCTGGGATTCTCCAGGCAAGAACACTGGAGTGGGTTGCCATTTCCTTCTCCAGTGCATGAAAGTGAAAAGTGAAAGTGGAGTCGCTCAGTCGTGTCCGACTCCTAGTGACCCCATGGACTGCAGTCCACCAGGCCCCTCCGTCCATGGGATTTTCCAGGCAAGAGTACTGGAGTGGGGTGCCACTGCCTTCTCCAGAGTCCTTTGTTAGGTATCTACATATTGTCAGTATCTTTTGGTAACTTGCCTTTTAACTGTCTTAATAGTATCTATCTCTTTGTGATCAGAAGTTCTTAAACTGGTCCAGTCTGTGAACTTTCGGTTGGCCTTCACATTTATGGTTAATGCTCGGGTGTCCAGTTTAAGAAACCTTATCTTATGGTCATGGAGCTTATCTTTTGTATTTTCTTCTGAAAGCTTTACTCTTGTAGTTTTTATCTTAGATCTGCCATCCACCTAAAATTGATTGGGTATCGGCCAATTGTCAGGGCCCTTTGAGATTTCATTTTTTCCTTTACGGATATCCATGTATTCAGTTCAGCACCATTTATTACAATAGAAAAGGTCATTCTTTTCTTACTGCACTAAAGTGTCATCACTGTGGATATGAATTGGGGGGCCAGAGAGATGGGGGTCGACTTCTAGACTCCTTGTTCTGTTGATCTGTTTTCTGTCCTCTCCCCAGTACCACACTGTTCTGTTTTCTGTGATTTTATAGTAACTGTTGACTTGGCATCTGGTAGTCCAAGTCTTCCAGATTTGTTCTTTTAAGATTCTGTTGGCTTTTGGGGGCCCTTGGCATTTCCAAATAACTTTTTTTTTTATAACTTGGCCAAAGCTCAGCTTGTGGGATCTTAGTTCCCCAACAGGGGATAAGACCCGGACCCCAGCAATGAAAGCACAGAGTCCCAACCACTGGATTTGTAGGGACTTGCCTCCATGTAACTTTCAGAGTCAGTTTGTCAATGTCTGCCAGAACAAATGAAAAAAAAAAAAAACCTCCTGGGATTGGATGCTGCTACTGCTAAGTCGCTTAGTTGTGTCCGACTCTGTGGGACCCCATAGACGGCAGCCCATCAGGCTCCCCCGTCCCTGGGATTCTCCAGGCAAGAACACTGGAGTGGGTTGCCATTTCCTTCTCCAATGCATGAAAGTGAAAAGGGAAGGTGAAGTCGCTCAGTTGTATCCGACTCTTCGCGACCCCATGGACTACAGCCCACCAGGCTCCTCCATCCATGGGATTTTCCAGGCAAGAGTACTGGAGTGGGGTGCCATTGCCTTCTCCAACACATATGCTGCTTCTACCCATTTCCCTTGTTCTTTACAGAACCGGTCTAATTGTAGAACAGTATTACACTTAAGAGACCCTCCAACTGGCCACCGTTCGCCATCCTCCAATGGATACCGTGGCCATGCAGTATCACATAGGAAGACCAGGTGTGTCTTCTTTAAGCCCTGGGGATCAAATCTATCCCAGTTTTTCAGGATACAGTTCAAAGGAGTGAGGCTGGAATTGTTAGCTCCCATCTGTCAGAGAGAAAAAAGCGACCAGGGCCATTTTTCTACCAGAGGCGTCCCTCCCTGCTCTAGATGGGGGTGTAGACAGACGTTACACCAAAAGCTTTTCCTTCCTGGTCGGACTTAGTCTGTCCCTTACCAACGCAGGTGCAGTCCTCGTCCCTCCCGGTTGTACCACCGAGATGGGGTGAGGATGTACCAGGGAATGGAATCTCTCAATTAATTGGCATCTTCCAGTATTGAGCCTCGGGGAAGGCAATGGCACCCCACCCCAGTACTTTTGCCTGGAAGATCCCATGGACGGAGGAGCCTGGTAGGCTCCAGTCCGTGGGGTCGCTAAGAGTTGGACACGACTGCGCGACTTCACTTTGACTTTTCACTTTCATGCATTGGAGAAGGAAATGGCAAGCCACTCCAGTGTTCTTGCCTGGAGAATCCCAGGGACAGGGGAGCCTGGTGAGCTTCCGTCTATGGGGTCCCACAGAGTCGGACACGACTGAAGCGACTTAGCAGCAGCAGCAGCAGCAGCAGTATTGAGCCTTGAGGCTTCTAATCCGGGAACGTGGTTTTATCCCCCTGGGGAGGTGTTTCGAACAGTTTACAATGGCAATTAAAGACTTGTCATAGAGAGCAATTACAAGCAGCCGCATCCTCATAGTAGTAATCCCTCTTGCATCTCCACTCCCTCTCACTCCTCCCCCTTCGCTCAGCTTGAACCTCTGGGCAGAGCGCGTGGGGCCAGGGCAACTCCCAGTGCGGGGGACCCCAGGGTGGGGTCTGGAGCTCAGGGGCCCCCTCTGTGCCCGCATGCACTTCGCTTGCACATATAATACAGCCCCCTTCCTATTGGGTGGGAATTTGTTTCTTCCCTCCTCCCAGGGTGTAGAGATAGTGTCCCGTTCCCCTCCTGTCCTTTGTCTGGCTCTCCAGCCCAGCCCACAGCCCACAGGAGTGAAGATACCCAGAGAAAGGCTGTTGACTTAGTAAATGCTAAAATCCGCACGTGTGTCTGCCTCTCCGGCAAACTGGCTCACAGGCTGGGTGTGGCTTACGTTACTTTTTTTTTTTTTAATTTACAACATTGAAAGTCCTAGCAGTTTCACTTAAAACTCACTTCTATATAGCCTTTTTTGAAAAAGAAAAAAAAAAAAAGCATCCCAGAGGACCCGGCCACGCTGTGAGCCCACTGTGACCGCAGCCAGCAGGGGTTGGGGCTGAGCAGGGCCGCCCATGTCGAGGGGGTCCGCACGGCAGCTTGCGCCCCTAGCCAGCCCCGGCCATGCTCCCCCTTGGCTCTGCTCACAGCTCTGGGAAGCCCTCACCCCTGCAGCCTGCTCCTCTTGTGGGGCCTAAGAGTGCTTTCAGGAGAAACAAAGCTGCTTCTTACAGAACGTTGCAAGCAAACACCAAAGCATGGGAGGAACCCAGGCCCCCATCACAGTTTCAGCTCACTGCTCCGGGCCATTCCCCACTCTTGCCAGATTACCTTAAAGCTGGCATATGATTTCATCATTAGTACTGTAACTCATATGAATGATGAATAAAGAAATCACATGCTGTCATAGGAAATTGGAAATATCTCCTGTGAAACTATATGGAAACCTGAACTAGGAGACTGTTCCAGTTCTCTCACATTCAAGGACTTCCTCTTTCTAAACCTAACACACCGCCTCCCTCCCACCCCTTCAAGTCCACAATATGTGTCAGTATCCTTGGATACTCGGCTGGCATTGTTCATAGTTCCTTGAGTGACCGAGCCATTTTTTTTAAACCTTTTTTTTTTTTTTAAAAAAAGATTCAGGATCTAAAGCCATACATCACAATTGATTACTCAGTCTTCTCAACCTCTCTTTTGGAGGGGTCAGGTCTACATGCAGTAAAAGTCTCTTTTTTTTTTTTTTTTAATATATTTCATTTATTTTATTGGTTGCATTGAGTCTTAGTTACAGCATGTGGGATCTAGTTCCCTGACCAGGGATCGAACCCAGGCCCCCTCCATTGGGAGCACAGAGTCTTAGCCACTGGACCACCCAAGAAATCCCCCAAATTCTCCTTTTTAAAAAAAATTATTTTGAATTGGAGGATAATTGCTTTGCAATATTATGCTGGTTTCTGCCATGCACATTCCCCTTTTTGAAGTGCACAGTTTGATGAGTCCTGACAGGTGTGTGCAGTTGTGTAACAAGTGTAACAGTCAAGATAACCAAGGACATTCCGCACCCCAGAAAGCACCCGCACAGGTCCCTCCACAGTGGGCACTCCCACAGTGGGCACTCCCCAGCCCCCACCCCTGGCAACTGCTGATCTTCTGTCCCCGAACTTTTGCCTTTTCTGGAAAGTCATGCTAATTGGGACTGTGGCCTCTTGTGCCTGGTTGCTTCCCCATCACACAGTGACAGATCTCTTTCAGTCCAAAGGCTTCATTCCACCCCTGTGACTCCCTCACAGCATTTTTTGTTGAAGAAACCAGATCATTTGTTTCCCTAAGTTTCCCACGGTCTAGATTTTACTGACTGCATCCCACTGGGGGTTGCTTCTGAAAAGCCACAAAGAAGCTCATTTTCCTCCATGAACTTTGTTTGACGGCTCGCTCTCAGCAGAAAGGCCAGGAAGACCAGAAGTCGAGGCCACCAGCACCGTCTCTGACCATTCTCTGACCCCGAGTGCTGCCAGTGCTGGCTCTTTGCACACCCGGCTCAGGGCCACCTTTCCCAGACAGGGGTCCTTGGCTCTGACAGTGGAAACGCAAACGGGTTTTACAAAGAGCAAAGCACCAGGAAAGGCCGTGGAGGGTGGACCGTGCCCGAAACCGCCTGCATCCGTGGTGGGCGTGGCGAGGACGTGGGCTCAGGACATTCACACCACCTGTGTACTCAGAGCCGGGGGTTTTCCGCTGCCACCTGACCATGAGGGACTTCTCCTGTCCCTTGATGGGATTGGGGAGGTTTTGCCATTGTAGCCAGTGCCCCAAAGCTCAGACGTGGCCTGTCTGGGAAGCGATGCAGGGCCGAGTGTCAGTGGCCCTTCTGACCTCACTGGGCGTCCTCTGGGCTCTCAGTGCCAGTGGCTTCATCTCTGGGGGCCAGGGGCCAGGGCGTAGGGACACGGGGCATCTTCAGGGCCTCACGTGCAGGTGGGACGCACGAGGGTGGTACAGTGGACAAGGCTCAGACAGCTCGAGGCACCACTCGGGGGATGTCAGGAGGGAGGTGCCCCCCAGGCTGAGTCTGGAGGCTGAGTAGGAAGCTGGGAGAGGGCCACGTGCGCTGACGCCGGGACCAGGAGAACAGGGCCTGCTCTGGGGAAGGTGCATCCTGGCAGGGCCTGGGTGTAAGTCACCAAGGGAGTCGGGGGTCGTGAAGGGAGCTGAGATAGGAGAGCTGAGGCTGGGGAGGGACCCGCAGGGCCTTGGGGTTTTTGTCTGACCCTCATGGGGAGCTGAGGGGAGGGCTGGTGCCAGGGCAGCCCCGAGAGCTACGGTTTGCGTCCAGGCCCCCACGCGGATTGGAGGACGGTCATCAGGAGATGTCCTGCTGACCAGGACCCATGGTGTCCACCAGGGGAACATCACTCCCCTAGAGGCTCAGAGTACCCTCAGTGACAGGGAGGAATCCCTGGGAAGGGCAGTGAAGTGTTCACGGGGACTGCCGTGTCCTGTGTCCTGACCGACGGGGTGACCAGGGAGATGCAGCCTTGCTCTGCTGGGGGCGGGTGGGAGCAGACCCTCAGCCTGCCGTGCTGGGGAGTGGGAGGGTGCCTCTGGGCTTTCCTGGAGCTGAAGTTACTGCTTCAGCCTCAAGCTTCACTCCCCTCCAAAGTCAAATGGGGCAGAATCCTTTCCACCTTCCCGGTGGGGGTGGGTGGGGCAATTACCTGAAGTAGAAAGGAAGTGAACAGGAGCGCTCTGTACGCAAGGGTCCCCCCTTTCTTGTGTCTGACCCCTGGCCTCCCACACAGCTGCATGCTCCCACCTGCCTCGCCGCTTTCTGCCCACAGCGGTTCCTACTCTGGGCCTGGGCGGTGGAGAAAGCTGCTGTTTCTCAAGCTCCAGGGAGCCACTTTGTTTTCACCCCAGACAGCTTTTCCCAACCACTAGCCACGAGGCTTCTGCCACGAGGTTCCGGTGGGTCTGCCCCCTTCCACCACCTGCTCTACCATCATTGGTGTCACCCAGCTCTCGGCCCTTTTCCCAGCCTGCCGCCCTGGGGCCTGGAGACCTTGTCGCCACCCACAAGGCTCTGAAGGGAGCCACTCAAAAGCAGCTGCCCCACGTGTTGCTGGGAGCAAGGGAAAGTCTCAGAAGTCAGTTCCGCTTTGCTGAAAATTAAATTTCACAAACCCTTCTGAGCGTGGCCTGGGACTGGAAACAGAATGAATCACGCCAGCCCTTGTGGTTTGTCTTGGTCCAAGTGACTCAGTGTTCTTGTCCACCCTCCTTCGGGCTGATCCAGTCCCCCCTCCACCCCCTCTGTAGTTGACCTCAGAAACCAGAGGCACTTCTGCTCCCAGTTTGGGGGTGGGGAGCCTAATTGGAACCGTTTGTACTCTGGAGCTGTGTGGTCTCAGCTCCGCGCCTGGGCCGGCCACGGCCTCTCCTGATGGCCGTTTACTTGGGTGCCTTCAAAGGGGGCTCCCCACGTGGAACCATCTCAGCCCACCCTGCTGGGCGTTCCCCACACTGCAGTAAGGGGCCAAGATGTGCTAGTTTCATGGACCCTCTACCCCAGGCGACTGAACCCAGCGTCGTAGGCTCTATCGCCCACAGTTCTTTTGTAGGGAGGGAGATGGGAGCCAGATCTAATTTAACGGAACTCCAGGGCGGCCGGCAGCAGGCTCCTTTATGGGGATGCAGCCCTGCCATAGCAACCTGCCCCACTGCCTTCCAGGGTCCAGAGGAGCTTTGTTCAGCCTGCACGACTTCATTTTTTTTTTTTTTTTTTTTTTAAAGTGGAGAAGGGGGAGGCTGTGGGGAGAAAGGGCTCTGCTATAAACAGTTACCAAGGAGACCCCAGGCGGGGGCTGGGGAGGTTGCCTCCTTCCCTCAGTCCATACAGGAGGAGGAGGGGTGTGTGCCAGACGCAGGGGCTCATGGGAGGCTCCAGCCAGGAGTCCCGGTTCCTCCCTGCTGGGCCCGCCAGATGCGGCTGCTCTCCCAGGCACTGGGGTCAGAGGCAGGCAGGGGCTCGGCAGGGCTCCCGAGAGGACAGAGCATCCAGGAGGATGTGCGGCATCCACGGGCCGGGCTGCTCGCCTCCAGCGCTGGTAGAGAATGGACAGAGCCCGACCTGCTAGCTGCTGGCCCCCTGCATGCGTCCAGGGGTGCAGCATTCTGCCTGGCCCCCACGGTCCAGAGCAGCTGGGCATGAGAAGCCATGGGGTGCACCTACTCAGCTCATCAGGACGAGCCCATCCCGAGGTCAGTTCCAGACAGCGTCCAGGGAGACGATGTGGACGCCCGCAGGCACTCCCACTGGGGTGTGGAGGGAACTTGCTCCTGGGCAGGGACATCTGGAGGCACAAGGAGGACACGGCCTCAAGAGCAGCCCCCGGGGGCTCGCCAGGGCACGGCCACTCTGGCCCCCACGGTCCTGGTTTGCAGGCTGCATGTCTCTGCTGAAGAAAGGGGTTTAGACCAGAAACCAAGAGGGCCGCAGTCACCCTACCCACCCCTCACCCCGTGAAAGATCGGGTTCCGAGTGCGAATCCTGGTGCAGAGCGGTCAGGAGGGGGGAAGCCAGGTGAGGGCACCCAAGGATGGCCCTGCTCAGGGTCTGGCAGCTGGGCATCAGTAGTGGGAGCGTGAGGAGCCTGCCCCGTGTTGGGCAGTGACTGGAGGCACGGACGGAGTCTCCCTCTCCTGCTCGGGAGACTTTCCCGTCCCCCTTGTGGTTCTGTGGGTGTGATCTTTCCCCAGGGGCTGAAGCTAAAGACAGTGCTGGCCTTCAGAGTGCACGCCTTTCTCAGGAGCACCCTGTTCCTGGGGGTGTGGGGCCTTAGCACCTTGTGCCTGCCCTCTGACACCCCCAGCCAGACCTGCGTAGAGGGCCCCCTCTCCCCTTCCTGCCAGCCTAGAACACCCCCACCATGCAGCTGCATAGGGAGCCCCCTTCCCTGGCCCTCCTCCCCAGAGCTCATCCCCACTGGCTGCCTGGGCCTCATCCAGGAGCCCCTCAGCTGCCGCGACTTTCCCTCGCGGGAGCCGTTTCCCCTGAGACTAGAGCCCAGCTCTTCCTCGAGGCTTTCCTGTCTCTCTGGGCACAGTGCCTGCTCCTTCTGGAGCCGTGGCCTGCGGACACCCCATCAATTTGGTCTTCTCATACCTCACCCTGCTGAAATCACAGAGCCACCCAAATACTTTCCCCTTCCCTCTTTATCCCTAAGAGTTAGCCGAGTTCCCAGTGTGGCGCACCCCACTGGGGCGGCTGCAAAGGTGAAGATGCAGGGTTTTCAGTCAAGGAGTCCAAGGCCTCGAGAGGCCTGACTTACCCAGTCCGGAGCCTGTTTAGTAGAAGAAGCAGGCTTTGACCCTGAACCTCTCTGCTCCTGAGGTGTGGCCCCTCCTCTTCCTCTTTGATTTTCGGAGCCTGGTGACAGGCCCTGGGAAGGTAGGGGCCGCCTCGTGTAGTCTCATGCCCGCCCCCCTTGGCTGGCCCGAATCACCTGGAGGTGGAGGATGGGCAGCTGGGTGCTCGGTGGGTGGTGGGTGTGCCCCAGTCCCCGTCTTCATTGAGGACTCAAGTCTACTTGGCTGAAGCTTGTATGGAAGCCTCTGTCCTTTGAGAGAGGAGAGCTTTTCCACTGATGTCAGACCCTCAGGTGGGTGGGGGAGCCTCCAAAGGCCTCTGAGACCACCTCAGCCAACCTCCTGCTGGGCAAGGACTCAGGACCGACCATCCCAGAAGCTGATAAGGTTTCATGTACCAAGTGCAGTCGTGCTCATGCTGATTGCAAAGAGATACACAGGCAGCTCCCCCCAACTTGTGACACCCAGCCCTCAGGTTGAGCAAGAACACGCCGAAGGGTTTGGATGGAGATGTGAAGATGCATTGAAGATGGTAACGGGCAGCCTCATGTCAGTGGCAGGGAAGGTGCTCTGGAGAGGAGCTTAGGCCTCGTGTTTTCGGGATAAGCAGGAGTCTGTGGGAAAAGGGTTAAAGGAAGGTGCTCTAGGCCAAGGCAGCAGTGGGTCCAAGGGCAGGGAGGAGCTAGGAGATGCCCAGCCTGTCATTGTGGCTGATCATTTAGACAGTGGAGGAGGGTGGATTCTGAATCGAAGGGCCCTATTTCTTTCTTTAGAATGGCTTCTCTGGTGTGGGTCTCTCCCAGGGTGTGTCTTCAGCTATCCTGATGTCCAGACACAAAGCAGTGGAGTTGACAGGATCCTAGGGACCATCACGGAGGGGTGGCCTCGAGAAGGGGCTGGCAGGCAAGGCCAGGGCAGATCCTGAAGGGACTTGTGTATCTCTGGCCTCTGGGTCATGGGAGCCATGGAAGGTTTTAGAGTGCAGCAGTAGCATGGTCAGAATCTTATGTGGGAGACTCCTGGTTGCCTTGAGAGGTGGAAATTGGAGGTGAGACAAAACCATGGGGACCATGGGCTGGTAAGGGCCCAGGGAGTGAACTTGACCTTTCATTCTCATGCTGTCCTGTACCCAGCAGGTCAGCCCTGATCCCACGAGGTGTTAGATTTGGGTTTACCAGGTCCGGGAGCCTGGGTCCTGCCTCTTCCAGCCCGGCACCGGACTGGAGGTGGCTCACGGCGTGAGCACCACGGTGTCTGCCTTGCCCATCAGACACTTTTATTTTTCAGGACCTCCTCTGTCAAAGACAGAAGCTTCGTGGAGAAGATGAAGAAGACGGTGAGTTCTCTCTCTGTGTGCTTGGCCCTGGTGGGCGGGCGGGGATGGCCAGCAGAAGGCCCGCTTCGCTGGACGCGAGGGGAGAGGGCGGGTGGGAACGGACTCCGCTCCCACTGGTGGGCAGGCGGGGATGGCCAGCAGAAGGCCAGCTTCGCTGGACGGGAGGAGAGAGGGCGGGTGGGAACGGACTCCGCTCCCACATGTGTAGTCCAGTCTAACCAGAGCCTTGAGCCTGCTCTGCCATTGCCAGGACAGTTTACTCTGCTTGTTGAATGTTGGCTCCTGCCGTTGCCGGGACAGTTTACTCTGCTTGTTGTATGTTTACTTCTTGAACAAACCAAACTCTAGGAACAGACCCTCCCTCTGTCTCAGATGCCGCCTGGCTCCTTCCTCCCCGACCAGGCTGTGTCCACAAGCACTGTCCACCTCACGTGGCTGTGGTCCTGGCGCGGCTACAGTTCTCGCTCTCTGTTTTTGTTTATTTAAGTATCAAATTTTATGCCACAGCACTTCATTCACGTGGTTAGATCCAAAACAGACCATTCTGGGGGAGAGCTCCTCTCCTGTCCTGTCACCCATTGCCGTTCTTAGAACTTCTTTCTGTGCGTGTAATGAAAACAAATAGACTTTTATTTTTACTTTTTAAACACAAAAAGTGGCATATTACATACACTGCTATAGACCTTTTCTTTTTTCTCTCAATGTCTTGGAGATTGCCTCACAGCAATTCAGAGATACCTCCCTCATCCTTTATTATAATTGCATAATGATTCCCCTCGTGGCCACAAGTACTATAATTTGCTTCAACACTGCCTTGTTGATGGGCGTTTGGAATATTGCTTATCTTTAGCTCTTCCTTTGTGACTTCCCTTGTGCTTCCCTTGTGGCTCAGCTGGTAAAGAATCTACCCGCAATGCAGGAGACCTGGGTTCAATCCCTGGGTTGGGAAGATCCCCCAGAGAAGGGAAAGGCTACCCTCTCCAGTATGCTGGCCTGGAGAATTCCATGGACGGCATAGTCCATGGGGTCTCCAAGAGTCAGACACGACAGAATGACTTCCGTTTAGCTCTTACAGAGAGAGCCTCTGTGACCATGTAGATCAGTTTGCATATTTGCAAATACAATACAGTCCCAGATGTGGAATTGTTGAATCAAAAGGTACATGTGTTTGTGATAGAAGCTGCCAAATTGCACCCCACCCCACAGGGTTCACACCAGGGCAGTCACTAGCAGGGTGTGAGAAAGTCTATTCCCCCACAGCTTTGCCAACAGAGTCTACTATCAGAGTTTGGGATTTTGCCCATTTTCTAGGTTGAAAAAAAAGATTTATCTCTGTAGTTCTAATTTGCATTTTTTCTATGAATTAAAGCAAATTCTTATGTTATGGGATGGCTTTTCTTTTTTAATAGATTCTCTGTTCAGCTCTTTTGCCCGCTTTTCTGTTGGGATTGATCTTTCTCAAGAAATTCCTTAAAATTACTAGGGAAGTTAACCCCTAGTCTGTGATATGACTTAAAAATATTTTTCCCAATTGATAGTTTGTGTGTCACTCAGCTTACTGTGTGTTTGTTTTAAAAATTCCATAGTCCGTTTTACTTTTCTTTTTATGACTACTGGACTTTGAGTCATCATGTGAAAGGCTTCCCCACTCTAAAGAGATAAAGCAGTTCTTCCATGTTTTCTCTTGTATCTTTATGATTTCTGTTTTCTATATTTAAAATTCAATCTGTTGGGAATTTATCCTGGTGTAAGATGTAAGATTTGGGTCCAACACGTTTTTACTCAGCTATCTAAATTCCATGTAATGAAGTCCATCTTTTCCCCACTAGTTTGGTCATAAATCTAATTTTCATTGGTATTTGAGTCTATTTCTACATTTTCCTATTCTGATACTTTGATCCAGCTGTCTGTATATAAACAATATCATACTGTTAATTATTATAACTTGTTTTAATATCTGTAGCACTAAGCACTTCCTCCCTCTCCCCATCACTCTTATTTTTCACTTTTCCTAGATTTTACTTCATGTATATTCACTTATTTTGGATTTAATTCATACCCCATACAGTTCTCCAATTTAAAGCTTACACACCAGTGATTTTTTAGTGTATCTCAGCTGCACAAACCATCACCACAGTCAGCTTCAGAACATTTCATCTTACCCAAAAGAAACACTTTACCATTAGCAGTCACTCCAGTTTCCCCACCCTGAGCCCTAAGCGACGTCCACCTGCCGTCTCTGTGGAGCTGCCTGTGCTGGACCTTTCCCATGAATGGAAGCTCACAGCACCTGGCCTTTGGTGGCCTCTTCCACAAGCATAGTGTCTCAGGGTTCGTCTCTGCTGTACCAAGTGCCAGCACTTTTTTCCTTTCTGCTTCCAAATGATGTTCCAGTAATGGGTTCATACTTACTTTTCTACAAGATTTTTAGGATCATGTTGTTGATGAAAAAAAAAGCTGTTGCAGTTTTTATTAGGGTCGAGTTATTTCTGTATCACGGGTGGAGGCCCAGCATCCTGCATGTTGAATCTCTCTGTGCGAAAGCAGAGGGTCTTCCCATTTGGCGGGCCTTCGTCACTCGGTTGTTACTGTTGCTGCTCAGTCGCTAAGTCACACCTGACTCTTCTGCGACCCCCTGGACCTGTAGCCCACCGGGCTGTCTGTCCATGGGATTTCCCAGGCAAGAATACTCGAGTGGGTAGACATTCCCTTCTCCAGGGGATCCTCCCGACCCAGGGATCAAACCTGCGCCTCCTGCAGCTTCTGCTGTGGCAGGTGGATTCTTTCCCACTGAGCCACCTGGGAAGCCCCTTGTCACTCAGTGGCTTCTTACGTGTTTCTTATTTGGCTTATTTCTAGGTTCTTTATATATTTTGATGCTACCATAACTACGGTTTTATATCATGTTTACCTTCCTTTCCTTGATATCATAAGCATCATTTTAAAATACATTTTGAAATGATTTTGAAATGATTTATAAGAAAATTCAGGAAATGAAAAAGGTATGAGAACACTTCACAACAGTTGTAACCCCTGCGTTTTATTTTTGTCACCTGCACCTGTCAGTCAGGGCTCGATGCCAGACCAGAGACCCCTCTAGGCAGTTTGGGCGCTAGAAGGCCTGCTGCTGAGGTCTGCAGAAAGGGACCAACCGGAAGGGGGCCTGTGCCTCGCTTCCACCTTCCAGATCTTGCAGAGCGCATCCCATTGGCTGGACCAGTTTGCTGCATCCCTGACTGCAGGGAGTCTGGGGGATGGAGTTGGGGCTTTTCCAGAGCTGCTGCCGAGGGTGCCGTGGGAGGAGGGCGGAGTCAGAGCTGTGGGCCAGTCTAGATGGGGTACCTCCCCCCACTGTCTAGGTTTTTATAAAGCATGTGTGATTACTTTTGCAAACATCCAGGAAAACTCACCCATATTTTCCCACTTAGAGACTTGGTATATTTCATGCTGTTCTTTTTCCTTTCTGCATGAATGTGTATAAACTGCACACACGTGTCAGGTGGGTATGTAACCAAATTGGATTATGCTGTACATAGTCTTTGGTCACTGTAAGTTTATTTTTTCTTGTTTTTTACTGAACGTTATTTCTGCTATTTTCGAGTGCTATTTAAAGATCTGTCCACAGTGTGACTTTGAGCAGCTGTGTGTGTTGGATTACCTTGGTGGCTTCACCTGGAGCCGGCTGGGTGGCCTCTGACCCCACCCGCTGCAGTGGCTGTGGGAGTGAGATGCTGGCCCAAGGTGACTTAGAAAGGACCTGAAGGAGGAAAGAAAGAAGGTGTCCTTAGGGACCCGCCTGCCCCTGTGGTCACCTTGAGTCTCCGGTGAAGCCTGTGGCTCTTGGCCCCTCACTGACCCCGTGTGTCCTGCCATCCCTAGGGCAGGAACATCATCGTGTTCTACGGCTCCCAGACGGGGACTGCTGAGGAGTTTGCCAACCGCCTGTCCAAGGATGCCCACCGCTATGGGATGCGAGGCATGGCAGCTGACCCTGAGGAGTATGACCTGGTGAGTGCCTGCCATGCCCTGGCCCCTTCCTCCCGCGCAGTGCGGTCCAGGGTGTTAAGGCAGGCGTGTCTGGATCGTGGAGACACGAGGGCAGAGTTAGGCAAAGGGACAGGCGGGATTGGGCACCTCTTGTCATTTGTCCCAGCAGCCAGGTGGCCTCCGGACATAAAGAACCCCTGTCCCAGGTGTGTGCACCTGCGCTGCCTTCCCGGCTCTCCATGCTGCAGGCGCTACTAGCGCTGGTCAGGTGCCCACAGAAGGGACCCGGGCATGACGTGCATTGCGTGTGGCTTAAAAGATGACAGGGTCTCAGCAGGTCAGGAGAGGAACTGTCTCTCATGTTCCCTCAACCCCCCTCTCCTGAACTGCAGTGTCAGGGGAGCCGGACTCAGGAGCCGGGGGGGCAGGTTCTGGACTCTAACCCCGCTCCCCAGACTGCCTGGGGGACCTGGCCCAGCCCCTCACTGAGGGGCCTCGTCTACAGGGAGGGGATGAGGGTGTTGGACGAGACATCTCTGGGAACCCTGCAGCTCAGCTTTGCATGGAGGCTGTAAACTCGTGTGTCTGGGCTTGGGGAGGGCCCAGGAGAGCCCAGGGATTGAGGGGAAAGCCCCCATTTGGGGCTATAGGATCCCCCCTCCCCATCTCCTCCTTCAGCTGTCCTCAGCACGTGGCTCCTTCGGGCCCACACAGCGCTGTCTGCAGGACTCAGTCCCCGCCTCCTGGCCCCAGCCACACCCAGCCTGTCTCTGAGGCGGTGGGGGCCAACTCACCCTGCTCACGCTCCTCCCAGCACTGGCTCCTTCCCCCGGTCATAGCTCTCCAAAGTGCAGGAAACGTCCAGCAGTCTGCTCACTGAGACGGCCAGGCCGTCGGCCCCAGGGGACACCGTGGGCGGAGAAGGGGGAGTGGTCCTTAGGCCCCAGGAGAGGCGGGGCTGACAGAGCAGCTAGTCCCGGGAAGACGCCCCAGGGAGCGCCTTCCTGCTTCTCGCTGCAGGGTCATTGCCAGTCATCACCTGGGCTCCAACGTGATGAATGAACTTCCCCTGAGAAGCCCTGTCTTCTGAGTGCCAGCTGCTTCCCACCTGTGCCCCTCCTTCACCCTAACCAAACCAGCCTCCATCTACTCCACACACATGCCCCCTTCGGTCTTAGGGATGGCACCACTATCCCTCTGTCTTACGACCTGGGTTTCGAGTTGGCAGACAGTTGGTTAGGAATCACATGAACTCAGGCCCCCCGGGACTCTAGGGTGCTGAGGTGCCCCAGAGGTGGCAGCGTGTTCCACCTGCCCACTCCTGGTCCAGAACCCAGCTGCTGCTGTCCACACCCAGGCTCTCGCCGTGCTCTTCTGGGCCTACTGTCTCTTCACCCTTGAGATGCACTCCGTCCACCTGAGCCCAGGACTCACCCGTCTGCACTTGGGAGCCAGCTTAGTCATGCTCACTTGGCCTGGCCCTGCCTTTGTCCCCCCAGGCCGACCTGAGCAGCCTACCAGAGATTGAGAAAGCCCTGGCCGTATTCTGCATGGCCACCTACGGCGAGGGGGACCCCACCGACAATGCCCAGGACTTCTACGACTGGCTCCAGGAGACGGACGTGGACCTCTCTGGGGTCAAGTACGCGGTGAGTCACCTGTGTGGGCTTGTGCAGCCTGCAGAAGCTCGTGTCCAAGAGGACACCTCCAGTTCTCACCTCGATCTGCAGAGCCCAGGCCTGGCAGGGAGCTTGTAGGCGGGAATCACGGGAAGGGCTTATGTGGTGACTGACCCTCTCTTCCTCCCAGCCTGGCACTAAGAGCGCCCTTCCCGTGTCCCAGCCCCATTGTGCCCAGGGGCATTAGCTTCTAGAGACAAAAAGCAAGAAAGGAGTGGGCTGACCAAGATTTGGCCGGGCAAGGGAGCGGGTGGGTGAACACCCTGCAGCTGCCAGGGTCCAGGCCGAGGTGGTCACGGAGAAGCCTGAGCTGTGGGTCCAAGAAACAAATCCGCTCTGGGGCCTCCCTGTACGAGGTGTCTGGCCAGACCCACTGACCCTGGCCCCTCATCCACACAGGTATTTGCCCTTGGGAACAAGACCTACGAGCACTTCAACGCCATGGGCAAGTACGTGGACAAGCGGCTGGAACAGCTCGGGGCCCAGCGAATCTTTGATCTGGGGCTGGGTGACGATGACGGGAAGTGAGTGCCCCCCCGACCCCGAGCCCCACCCTCAACCCCCACCCACGAGTCGAGTGTCAGGAGCCCCAGATTCAGGCTGGCCGGGGCCCAGGAGGGCAGGGCAGAGCCGTAGTGTCCACGCACCCCTGTGACCTGCCTCACCACGGGGAGGGAAGGCCAGCCCCCATCACCAGGCCCGCCTTCTTTGCTTGTCCACACCCTCCCAGCTCAGACAGGGCTTCCTGTGGTTACTGCAGACCCTCTGGACGCTTCCTGCTGCCCTGGGTTACATCATTGGGCGGGCTCGTGTAAAATGAACCCTCGAGCTTGGGGAGGAGCCAGGGGACAGAGGGTCCAAGCCTGGCCTGGCAGCCCCATCTGGCCCCGGGTTCATCCCCTCTGGTCCACAGCCTGGAGGAGGACTTCATCACATGGCGAGAGCAGTTCTGGCCGGCCGTGTGTGAGCACTTCGGGGTGGAAGCCACCGGAGAGGAGTCCAGGTGAGTGCGTGCAACTGGGGCCATGGGTGGGGAACCGGCCGGTGGACGCAGTGGGGCTGGGGGAGGCTCAGTCTGGGTGTGGAAGGGGCCCAGGCCCAGGCGCTTGGGCTGTGCCCGCACGCAAGGGTCAGGGTGGGCTTCCTAGCCTCCTCAGGCCTGCTGGCCCGGCTGCCCCACCTCTCCTGCCTGCCCCACACTCACACATCTCCTTCCTCGTGAGTCACGCCTGGCCCTGCGTCCCCCAGGCGTGCCCCATGGTCTCACAGCCTCACTCCCTCCTGGGGACCCTCCCAGCCTCGGCCTCACCCTGGGTCTCCCCCTTTCAGCATTCGCCAGTACGAACTCGTGGTCCACACAGACATGGACAAGGCCAAGGTGTACACGGGCGAGATGGGCCGCCTGAAGAGCTATGAGAGCCAGAAACCGTGAGTCGAGAACGTGGCTGGGGCCCAGACGGCTAGCCGTCCTGTGTGTCTCCACAGGGCCTTTCCTGCCAGGCCCCGTCCCATGGGCTTCCTCGTTCCCTCCATTGGGAAGGGGCCTGGCCAGGGCCACCCACATGTCCATTTCCGCCCCAGAGGAGGGCACGAGGCCCGGAGCAGAGAGACAGGAGGCTGCTTTGAGCCCAGGGCCCTGGGGACCCCTCCCCTCTTGGTGGTCCTTTGGTCCAGAGTGTGGCCTCAGGGAGACTGGCACTTGCTCAGTTTGTACTTCATTTGCCCGTTAAATATCCGGGAGCGAGGGGGATGCCCACCACTTCCTGGACCAGGACGTAGCGAGTTCAGCTCTGGGTCTAGGCTGAACCTTGGCCAAAGGGCTTGCTTCATTCAAATCTGCCTCCGTATTTGGCCTTTTTTTGTCCTAAGTGTTCCTCTCTGGGGCCCCTCACTTGCACCTGGGCCCCACCCAGACACCTCCTTGAGCCGTCCAGGAAGGTCCTCCTTGACCCTCCAGCAGCCCCGTTCTAGGCAGCCACTGCGGTTGTGGCTGACAGCCCATTTCAGTGACTTCCTGGTGGGAAAGCCTGTCCTGTGCAGCCCTGGACAGTCACTCAGGACCCAGGCCCTTCCTCCGTCTTACGGAACCACCTTCTTGGGCCAGGCCCTCCTGTGCTCTGCCCACCAGTGGGTACCAGGTTCGGAGGGTCCCCCAGGTTTCAGACGAGCCTCAGTTTCTGTGTCTGCAGACAGGGATGCTGATAACCCAGCTCTGCCCCCTTGCAGGTGCCAGGAGCACCACTGGCGGGGACTGGGAAAGCCTTTTACCTCATTGGAGAGGTTTTCTCATGACCCAGGAGGCCAGCTTTGAGGTTCCCCATGTTCTGTGTGGTCGGGAGGGTCCTTGTGGGTGTGGAGATTCAGACCAGAGGCCTGGCCAGTCACTGCACTGCTCGTCCCACCCAGCCCCTTCGACGCCAAGAACCCGTTCCTGGCTGTCGTCACCACCAACCGGAAGCTGAACCAGGGAACCGAGCGACACCTCATGCACCTGGAATTAGACATCTCGGACTCCAAAATCAGGTACCAGCTGCCGCCATGCCCCTCCCCAAAGCTTTCACCCGGGCCTCCTGTTCCCGCACAGAGCTGCCCTCCACCCTCCCCCTGAGCCTCGCATCACCCCCAGGTATGAGTCCGGGGACCATGTGGCTGTTTATCCGGCTAATGACTCTGCCCTGGTGAACCAGCTTGGCGAGATCCTGGGTGCCGACCTGGATGTCATCATGTCCCTGAACAACCTTGATGGTGAGTCCTGGGTCCCAGGCCTCCCCCCTATCTGGGCCTGAGGATGCTGGTGGGAATGGGCCCCCTGGCAAGGCCCGGCGGTTGAGTTTCTGCTTTGACCTAAAGCCTGATATCCTGGAAGCTCTCATACCCAAGACCCGAGGGGCAAGTTGCAGAGCAAACTGGGAGGCAGGGGGAGAAGGCAGCTGTACAGTCTGGCAGGCTCCCTTATGGGGCTCCCCATCCCTTCGCTGCCATACCCCCTTGAGGGAATGGGGGCCCAAAGACAGAGCCAGGCCCAGCTGTCCATGCAGCCCCATGTCCTGTGGGGAAGAGAGCCACAGCCAGCCATCGCAGGCCCCTCCAGCTCCAGGGTCTCCTCACCTGTGCACAGGGGTCCGAGGCAGCAATCCTGACAGCCTCGAGGTGCACTGAGGGTGCTCAGCCTGCACCCCCGGCCTGAGCCTCTGACTGTGACCCCCCAGCGCCCCGCACTGTCCACCAGCCTGGGGCCCACCTCGGCCTGGCCCTGTCCCACTCGCCCACCTGTGTCCTTGGTGACCCGAGCCTGGGCTGCTCCTCCTCACCTCTCAAGGCTCCAGAGTCAGCCTTGAGAGGACAGGAAAGGAGGCTGGTCTGCACCAGAATTCCTTGTGCTGGCAGGGGACCTGCTGGCCCATGGGCCATGGACTGGTCTTCCTCTCACTGGGGTGGGGGCAGGGGAGGCCTTGTGCCATCTGAAGCAGCACCTTCTGGCAGTGGGGGTGTTGTCGGTGCTCACAGGAGTGCCTGAGCCCCTGTGGTGGGGGCCCTTCTCTGCCAAGGGCTGCAGAGGCTCAGAATGCGAGGCAGAAGTGGGACTTCAGAAGGCGTGCCCACACTTGCCCTGTGGTGTGAGGCCTGAGCCCACACAAGAGGGTGCCTGGGCATGAGGAACACCTGCTGCTTGGATGTGGGCGCTGGGTACACAATGGCGTTCAGTTCTCGAAAATCCATCAAGCTCTGCTCGTGTGACTTGTACACCGTATGTAGGTCGTGCTTCAGTAAGGAGTTCAACCCTTCCCCCAAAGCTAGGCCCACAGCCCTCCACGCTGAGCCATCCTGGGTTGGGCCCTCTCCTCTCTGGGTGGCTTGGCAGCCTTGTGCTTCTCTGGGGCTCGTTGGTGCACAGGAGTCAACACCCTGCGGTCGTGCCTCTAGGAGGTGGAGTCACTCCTGGGCCCAGCCCTGCTCTGGCCTGGCCGTGGGGAGGTGTCAGTAAAGCCGGCCTGTTGACTGTGGCACTGGAAGCCCCTCGGCAAGGGCTGGCGGAGCACCTGAGTGTATAAGGTGCCACCCCAAAAGCTTGGCATGTGGGTGCGGCGTGCACCAACCTCTGCTTGTGTCCGAGAATAAAACCTGAGCAGGAGGGGGCCTGTCATCACAGCCGAAGGCCCAGTATTGGCTTCTCACCGTCAGAGCCTGGAGCCCCCGGTGGGTCAGGTCCAGCCCACAGGCAGGCAGGCCCCACCAGGGGGCTCCCCCTCGGCCGCCCTCTCTGAGCAGTGACTGTCCGGGATGGGGACAGTGACAGGCCACCCCCAGCAGCATCCTGCCTCTGATGAGATTGGCTGTCCAGCAGCCAGGCGCCTCAGGCCTTACCCCAAAGCCAAGGAAGACCCCAAGAGAGCTGGCCTTGCTTCCCACCCCCCGAGACTTGGCCCACCCCTTCCCTGTGGCACCCCACCCACCCTGGGGTGGCCCCTCACCCCTCACCCTGCTGCCCTCTCCTTGCAGAGGAGTCCAACAAGAAGCACCCCCTTCCCCTGCCCCACCTCCTACCGCACGGCCCTCACCTACTACCTGGACATCACCAACCCGCCGCGCACCAACGTGCTCTACGAGCTGGCGCAGTACGCCTCGGAGCCCGCCGAGCAGGAGCAGCTACGAAAGATGGCCTCCTCGTCCGGCGAGGGCAAGGTGGGCCTGCCCCCGGCGCCGCAGCGCCAAGTGCCAGCCCCCCAGCCCGGCCAGCCCCCGAGCTGCCTGGGCCCCTGGGCCGCTCGCCGTCTTACCCACGTCTGTGTCCCCAGGAGCTATACCTGAGGTGGGTGCTGGAGACTCGGCGGCACATCCTGGCCATCCTGCAAGACTGCCCGTCCCTGCGGCCCCCCATCGACCACCTGTGCGAGCTGCTGCCTCGTCTCCAGGCCCGCTACTACTCCATCGCCTCGTCCTCCAAGGTTGGGGCTCCAGGCCTGCCCCCGTAGAGAAGACAGTGTTGGCTCCTCAGAGAGCCCCAGGTCCCTGGGCCGCAGCCCCAGCTCTGTCCCACGTCCGCGGGCACTTTGCTCAAGACTCCCGGGCTGTGTATCCAGAAGGCTGGACCGTAAGATCGCACCCTGCTGTCCAGCCCTGGTGCCAAGAGCCAGTCAGGCTGGCCACCAGGAAGGGACCCTGAGCAGGGACCCCGTAACAGGGTGGGTGGCAGGAAGGTAGGGCCCCGGGCACCGCCACACTCACCCCTGCACACCCCCAGGTCCACCCCAACTCCGTGCACATCTGCGCCGTGGCCGTGGAGTACGAAACCAAGACGGGCCGCATCAACAAGGGCGTGGCCACCAGCTGGCTGCGGGCCAAGGAGCCGGCGGGGGAGAACGGCGGCCGGGCCCTGGTGCCCATGTTTGTGCGCAAGTCCCAGTTCCGCTTGCCCTTCAAGGCCACCACGCCTGTCATCATGGTGGGCCCCGGCACCGGGGTCGCCCCCTTCATAGGCTTCATCCAGGAGCGGGCCTGGCTGAGGCAGCAGGGTGAGTGTGCAGCCCGGGCGGGCTCAGGGCAGGGGGCCAGGCCTGGGGCCCCTCGCTCACCCGGCCACCCCCGCCCCAGGCAAGGAGGTGGGGCGAGACGCTGCTCTACTACGGCTGCCGGCGCTCTGACGAGGACTACCTCTACCGCGAGGAGCTGGCCGGCTTCCACAAGGACGGCACCCTCACCCAGCTCAACGTGGCCTTCTCCCGGGAGCAGCCCCAGAAGGTGAGGCCGGGGACAGGCCCCAGGGTGGGGGGGTGCGGGGGGCGACCGGCCTCCCTCACAGGCACCCCCGCCCCCAGGTCTACGTGCAGCACTTACTCAAGAAGGACAAGGAGCACCTGTGGAAACTCATCCACGAGGAGGGCGCCCACATCTATGTGTGTGGGTGAGTGGGGTGAGGGGGGCAGGAAGGGGTGGGGGCAGAGGTGGGGATGAGAGGGGCAGAGACAGGGTGAGTGGGGCAGAGGTGGGGGGGTGAATGGGGCAGGGGGTGCGTGCAGCAGAGGCCGGGGTGGGGGGCTGCCTGCCCGTGGAGGGCCCTCCCCCAGTGCCGCCTCCCTTCTGTGCGCAGAGATGCTCGGAACATGGCGAGGGACGTGCAGAACACCTTCTACGACATCGTGGCCGAGCAGGGGGCCATGGAGCAGGCCCAGGCTGTGGACTATGTCAAGAAGCTGATGACCAAGGGCCGCTACTCCCTGGACGTGTGGAGCTAGGCCGCCCCCTGCTCCGCTGCTCACGCCCTACAGACTTGCCTCCCCATCGTATAATCTCGCGCCTCACTCCCTTTTGCCGTCTCCTGGGTGGCTCTGCCGGGTGCGGCCCCGGAGGCAGGCCCAGGACAGAGGCTGCTCGCAGCCCAAGCCGTGCCCTCCAGTCAGCCCAGGGGGCGCGGCCAAGGGTCACAGGCCAAGGTGTGTGAGCGCCTCGGGGCCCTCAGCGGCTGAACACGGGTCTGCCTCTTAGCTGATAAGGCCTGGCCCCTCCCCGTGATTTTCGATGAGTGTAAATAATTTTAAATAATCTCTGGCCCTTGGAATAAAATTCTGTTTTCTGTATTTGCTGGGCAGTGCTTGCACAGATCTGAGGCCTCCACCTGGGTCTCCTTAGCTCAGACCCCAGAGACACCTTGGGGGCCCCCAGGTCCTGAGCGGTGGCGGCACAGGCCCCCCAAGCCCGTCTCACCCGCAGGAGCACACACACCGAGGCTCTCGGAGCCGTCTTCCTTTATTCAGGCCACTGGCGCCCAGCTCCCAGTGGGCAGGGACACAGGCCCAGTCCTCCTCTCCAACAATGCCTTCAGGGCCCACAGAGCCCACAAAACCCAGGGGCGGGCAGATGAGACCCTCCCGGACACGGGGAGCCCCACCCCCTCCACACAGAGGTTCAGAAGCCTCTTCCGGGCCGGGGGTGCCATTGGGCAGGGAGGGCCCAGCCTCATTCTTTCTTGCTCCCATGCAGCTGGTTGTGGAATTTCTGGTGCACGACCCGCAGGGTGGTGAAGAAATTGCCGAGGAAGAGGAGGAGGAAGGGGAAGCCGCACATGAGCACCTGGGGGAGCAATTGGGGTCAGGACGGGAGCCGGGCCGGCCCTCCCTGCGTCCTCCCCCAGGCGGGGGCCCGGCTCACCTGCCACTCCTTGCACTCGGGGTCCCGGGCCAGGTTGAACAACGTCAGCGCGTTAAAAAGCTGCCAGAACTGGGAAGGAGGGGGCTCTTACACATGGTCCCTGCTCGAGACAACCAGGTGGACGGGGGCTCGGGTACAACTTACGTGTCCGAAGAAGAGGAAGGGCAGCAGGAAGGTGAGGCCCCGCCACATCCAGGACTGGAAGCCCTCTGAAGGGGCACAGCAGGGCAGAGAGGACCTGTCACTCAGAGCCCAGGCCACAGGCAAGGACGGCAGGGCAGGGCAGCCCCGCCAGACTCACCCACAGTGAGGTCCATGGTGTGCCGCTCGCCCAGGGCACGCAGGCGGTACAGACAGCCGCTCTGGTAGTAATACTGGAGGAACTGCACAAAACCTGGCGGGGCGGGCGGGGGCATCAGCACGGGGCCGGAGCCCCAAGCCCGGGCCCGCCCTGCCCAGGGGCGAGTCCTAAGCAGAGCTGGGACCTCAGAGACACTCACTCTGGTACATAGAGAAGGACAGGAACTGGTTCCGGAACTTCTGGTACATGAGGCCGTCGGGCCTGAGAGCAGAGAGCAGAGGGCGGGGTGGAGGCTCAGGGATGCCCCCTTCTCCCTGCCCCTTGCTCCCCTGAGGCCCTGGGACCAAGCCGACCTCCTTACCATGTCAGCATGACTCCCGACAGGAACGTGGACACATAGTGATGGAAGACCCACCAGCCTTTGATCCTGCGTCAGGGAGCCACCATCACCCCTGTCCCCTCAGCCCCAGGATCAGGGCTCGGGGGACAGGAAGTGGGGCTGCAGTGGGAAGGAGCCAGTACCCCCTGCTTCTCAGCCGTGGCACCCCCCCTTCCCCTCCCACTTTGCAGGGCAGCTCCAGGGGCATCCCCCCCAACCCCGGGGGCTGGGCCCCGCCCTCGCCCTCGCCCACCGGGAGCCGTTGTTGATGAGGATGCTCTCGCGGATGGTCAGGGTGCAGTAATACCAGACCAGCAGGAAGTTGAAGGCAGCGTCTGTCACCCTGTGGGCAGGAGCGCGGACGGTGGGTGCTGGTGCCTGGAGAGGGTCCGGGAGGCCAGCCCCGCCTCCCCGGCAGGACACCCACCTGGAGTTGAGGAGGAAGCGGCAGGTGAAGGAGATGAGAATGAGGATGATGGTGAGGTAGAGCTTGAACTTCTCGTACTCGTCTTTGTAGGCAAACCTGGGGGGACACACTCGTGAGACAGGCTGGAGTGCTGGCGGGGCCCAGCCAGGCCTCCCAACCGGCTGCCTGGGGTGCCATTGGGCAGCGGCCCCCAAGCCCCAGGCTCAACCAGGGAGGCTGGGGCAGGCTGGAAGGGGCCCCGGGGCAGGAGGGGGGGGAGCGTGGCGACCACAAATTACTTAGCCTGCTTGCTCAGGAGTGTCACGTTGACGTTGCCCAGAACCAGGCTCAGATACAACCTGGGGGAGGAGAGTAGCCTTCAGCCCCAAGCCCACTGCAGCCACCCACACCCGCAACTGCACCGCGACCTCCTGCCAAACCCAAAGGGTGCCATCACCCACCCCGTCCAAGCTCCTCTCGTCTTGAGAGTCACAGCCGTGTACCAAGCAGTGGCACCCGTACTGGCTTCTGTTCACACGCAAGCCCGAGGCCCGGGCTCATGGTTCAGGAACTGGCCTGAGGCCACGGAGAGGTTACAGGGCACAGCGGGGACTGGAACCGGAGGCCAGGCTGCCTCTCTACCTGGCCGTGAGCTCCTCCCTCTCCCATTCCCAGCGGCGGCCCCGGCCAACCCTCCCCAAAACCCTCCACCCTGTCACCTTCAGGCAGGTGACATCATCCCTGCTGCCTCCCCACCCTCCTCTCTGCACACCCCTCCTCGAAGACCACCCCTTTCCACCGCCCCAGGGACTTCCCTCCAGTGCACAATGCACCCCTCCCGGGTCTCACCCTCTGCAGGCCCCACCTCTGAGCAGGTAGAGATGCTCAAGCCCTTCCTGTGTACAAACTCACACACCCAAACAGAAGCGACCCCTCAACCCTCACGACCAGCTCTAGTTGCTGGTTTCCAGGCACTGGTTTCTCCTTCCACTCACCTCCAAGCTTTGCAAGCATGGCCTGAACCTGGCTGTCTCCTCAGTCTCTTCTGTCATCCCCAATATCACCTTTCCAGCCCCACCCTCCTGGAAGCGGTTCTCTCCAAGGTCACCCGGACTTCCAGGAAACATTTCTCTTCCATGTTACCTCTGGCTGGCCCCCACCCTGCCCCTGAGGGACCATCTGATCTCAGGCCGCGGGACACTCCCTCCCCTGCCTTCTGGGACACGCTTTCTCCCCCACGGTCTCTCTGCTGGACTGTTTTCCCTAGGCCCAGTTCTGCTGCGTCCTCTGCTGTGACTGCAGCTGATCTAAGTGCATAATTGAGCTGTTGCTCTCTCCTGCCCACTGGGCCAGAGGGGAGCGCCGCAGGCTGGCTCCTGCGCTGGTCTGTCCGCAACCTTTCACCTCCTACCCTGTGCTCTGGACATGACACCTGCTGTTTGCTCCTCTCCAGGTCTGGCTGGCTCCCTCCTCTATCCATGACGCAGCCCAGGCCTCACCTACCCCAGGAGGCTTTCTCCGGCCTCCCAAGCAGTGAGGCACCCCTGTCTGTGCTCTCCCCGATTCTCTGTACATCCTGCACAAAGCGCCCATCATCACAGTGAGCTGTCACTGTCACTGAGGCTGTCCCTGAGGGACAACCGGGTCTGACGGCCCCCTTGGGTCCAGGAAACCAAGCAGAGGGAGACGGGGCTGTGAGCCGAGCTTGGGGGAGGGGCGGCTCACCCATTCTTCTTGGGCAAGTAGGCCTCCATATCGAAGAAGAGGCCCTGTCGCTCCTTGATCTGGTTTTCCAACTCCTGCGCGGCTTCCTCAGCCTCTGACGGGAGGGAGGGTTTGCATCTGCAGGTGGGGCCACAGAAGCCAGAGTCAGAACACCCGACCCCTGGGGGGCAGGGGAGCAGACGCAGCCCAGAGAGGGGAGAAGCTGTGCCCAGGGGCACCTCGGAGTCAGCGCCAGCTCCCTACCCCATCAGGCCCAACACCCACCCCCAGTCCACGGCCAGTGGTATGAGGAGGGAGGGCGGGGGGCATGTATGGGGACAGGTCCTAACTTCCTCAGGACAAGGGCCAGCTCCTGGAGCCTCTTCTTCTGCCGAGTGATGGAGCTAGTACAGCTGTTCTGCAGCTTGGTCAGCTCCTCCAGCTTCAGGCGGTAGAGCCGGTGGGTCTCCTGGGGACCAGGGAGGGGGAAGACTCAGGCTGGCTAGGGGACCCCTGAGCCAGAGCCTGCTGGGAAGGGGGTGGGGCACGGATTTGCCCAGGGCTTCCCCGGGAAGGTCTCAGCAGAAAAGGAGGCAGCCAGCTGAGCCCGCCTCAGGAACGCCCCCAGGGGCCTCTCTCCAAGGCAGGCAAGGAGACAGGGCTCTTCCGGCAAGCACAGGAGACCCCCCAGCACCTCGCCCCCAGAAACAGACACGTTCTTGGAAGGTTTTCTTAGTCTCAGCCCATCTACTAGTTGTTCCCACCCCTCTCTGCCCATCCTGAGTCTGCATTCTAAGCCCACACGGGTCCACAGTCTGGACCAAGCAGGCAGCCTAAAGCCATCCATGGCCTTCTCAGGGCCTCCCGTCCAGACAGCCTGCAAGGGAGAGGGAAGCTGAGGTTGTCCAAGATGACTGCTGCTCTGGCACTCCCAGCATCTTCCTCCTGGGTTAAAGGTCACCAGGCTTCAGCCCTTGGACCTCTTGCTGTTAGACCATTCCTCTACCCTTCCCCCCAGCACCTTTGGCCCAGGGCTTCCCAGAGCACTTTGCCCCCTGGGGTGAGTCCCAAGAAGGAGCAGCCTGGAGATGGGGGGCAAGGGGCAGTGTGAGGAAGGTCAGGCAGGGGCTGAGGCCAGGACGGTGGTGCCCAGGCTTGGGAGCCAGGGTCTGCCCTGCTCAGGGCCCTGGGGAGACGCACAAATGATAGCGGCTTGTCCAGGACAGGCCAGGGGGCAGTCAGGCTCAATGTGGACAGGAAAGGGCTGGAACCATACCAAGAGAGGCAAAGGCCTGATCAAGTGCCCAGCTGGCCTGGGCTCTACCCTGGCTAGGGTTTGTTTCTCACGTTCAAGGAGGGGCCACCTCGGCCTACCCCCAGCCACCACACTCCCCTGTCTGCCTGTCCACAGAACAGCACAGAGGCCCATAGCAGCCAGATCCAGACAATACCCACCCCCGCTATGCCAGGCTTCCATTGGTCTCAGAGAGACTCCCACCCCTGTCAGGCCCATGAGTCTCTTGGCAGGGCCCCGCCCACCCACTTTCCCCTCACTCTCTGCAGCAGCCACGTGGTCCTGAGTGGTTGGAAGCTGTCCTGCACCTAGGACCGGCCTCGCCCCCATCCAGGGACTTCACCTAAATCCCACTTCTCTGGACCGAGGCCACGCGGCCTCCCGTCCTGCTCCCCAGCCACATTCAGCCCAGACCGCCCGGCCCGAGGGAAGGGAGGGAAGGGAAGGCCGGCCCGGTCAGCGCCCACGGCGCGTTTGCTCAGTGATTGACCCGACTGGCCCTGGTTAGCTCGGACTCTCCTGGGAGGGGACTAGGTCGGAGTCGGGGCCTCTTTCCGAGATCTTCACGAGAGACCGGAGGTCTGCCCTGGTCAGTAGGGTCACTCCGGGGTCGCGGCGGCTGCGCGGGCGAAAGATAACACCGCTGGACATTGATTTGAGGCCGAAAGGAGGGTCCAACCGGGGACACAGGAACCCAGGGCCTCGCCGCCGTCGGGAGCAACACCAGGGTCCCCCACCCTGACCCCGAGCTTTCCACAGCCTGACCCGGGGCTACCCGACCCTTGACTCCGAGCCAGACAGACATGGCTCGGAACCAATGGGAGCCCGCCTTGGCGCTCACCTGGATGCCGTGGAAGTCCTGCTGCAGCTCCTCCCAGTCCCGCAGGCAGTCGCCCAGCGGGCCCGGAGGCGGGGGATGCATCGCGGCCGGGCCGCGGGCCGGAGGAGCCGAGAGTCGAGGACAGCACCGCAACCCCGGCCGGCCCGAGGCACCTCCGCCTCCGCCCCCGTCCGCTTCCGGGCTCGCGCCGCCGCAACCACCAATGGGGAAAAGCTTGGGGCCGCGAGCCCGCTGGCCCCGCCCCCCACCAGAGCCAATCCGGGGCCGGGACGGGGCTGGGGCGGGGCCACAGGGTCCTGGAGCCGATGGCCTGGCCGCTCTAGCTTGGAGGGCGGCTCTACGCGGGATGCCAATCGCGTGGTGCTGCCAGCAGTGTCCCTGCCGGTCACTCGGAGTAAACCAAGGCCCAGGGAGGTGGCATCCTGCCTCAAACACTTTCCGCCTAGGGAAGCTGCTCTTTGCAGGGGGGCAATTCCGAGCCTCGTCTCTTGCTTGGATTTTTACGAGGACCTCTTTATGTCTCCCTGTCTCCAAGTTCACCGCTTCTGCCCCTTCACACAAACACCAGGCTACCCTGACTAAAACACAAAGCCAATCCCTATCGTGTCCCTGCTGAAAACTTGCCGGTGTCTCTGCCCTGCTTACCAGGAGGTGCCTAAGCAACATATCTGCAGCCATCCCAGACTCCGCTCCAGTTCAAGTGCTCACTAAAGCCTATACTGCCTGACAAGCCCTTACCCCCGGGCAAAAAGCCACTGCTTGAGGGCGTAGGCTTCTGTTGGGGTGGAGGGCGGAGGGGGTGCGGGGGCGCTCCTCCAACCCTCTGTAGAGTCCTAGCAGGCAACATGGCGTTCACCTGTATGCCTCGGCCCTGTCCAGGTGGTGGAAACGTTTGCTGAATGAACGTGGAGATGTTAAAATTCTCCATCAGTCCCCTTGTCCCTTGACTCCAGGCTTTTTCAGTGGGTGCTGCTGCCCTTACTTAGAAGCACATTTCTGAGGAAAACTCCCTTTAAGACCTGAGGAATTTCTAGAAACCCTGGCATGGGTTTGGAATGGAAACAGTGAGAGACTTTATTTTGGGGGGCTTCTAAATCACTGCAGATGGTGACTGCAGCTATGAAATTAAAAGATGCTTGCTCCTTGGAAGAAAAGCTATGATCAAACTAGATAGCATATTAAAAAGTAGAGACATTACTTTACCGACAAAGGTCTATCTAGCCAAAGCTATGATTTTTCCAGTAGTCATGTATGGATGTGAGAGTTGGACTAAAAAGAAAGCTGAGCACAAAACTGATGCTTTTGAACTGTGGTGTTGGAGAAGACTCTTGAGAGTCCCTTGGACTACAGGGAGATCCAACCAGTCCATCCTAAAGGAAATCAGCCCTGAATATTCATTGGAATGACTGATGCTGAAGCTGAAGTTCTAATACTTTGGCCACCTGATGTGAAGAACTGACTCATTTGAAAAGACCCTGGTGCTGGGAAAGATTGAAGGCAGGAGGAGAAGGGAACAACAGAGGATGAGATGGTTGGATGGCATCACCAACTCAATGAACAGGAGTTTGAACAAGCTCTGGGAGTTGGTGATGGACAGAGAAACCTGGCGTGTTGCAGTCCACAGGGTCGCAAAGAGTTGGACACGACTGAGCAGACTGAGGAGAAGGCAATGGCACCCCACTCCAGTACTCTTGCATGGAAAATCCCATGGACGGAGGAGCTTGGTGGGCTGCAGTCCATGGGGTCGCTAAGAGTTGGACACGACTGAGCGACTTCCCTTTCACTTTTCACTTTCATGCACTGGAGAAGGAAATGGCAGCCCACTCCAGTGTCCTTGCCTGGAGAATCCCAGGGACGGGGGAGCCTGGTGGGCTGCCGTCTATGGGGTTGCACAGAGTGGGACACGACTGAAGAGACTTAGCAGCAGCAGCAGCAGAGCGACTGAACCGAGCTGGTGTGGGGGATGGGAGGGTGGGAATTTCTTCGTGGTGAACACAGCCAGGCAAAAATGAGTGGGGAGCAACAAAAGGAAAGATCCAGCCCACAAGCAATGGACCAGTGGGAGCACTGAGGAGTGCTGGGGATGAGGCAAGGAGATGCCCTTGTGCCATGAGTCTCTCAAAGCTATGAAACCTAGCACCTGAGCCAGGACTGGGCTTGGCATCTCTGGGGCTGGGGATCTCCACTGGTGGGTGGGCATTTTGACACCCCCTGTGGAGCAACACAAGGCTGGGGGAAGACTTGGAGCTCCCCCGGGCAGCCTCCCAAGGGACCACATTATGGGAGACAGGAGGGGCAGCTGCTCTGGCAGCCAGATGTTCCTCCCAAGGCAGCCTCAGGAATGCAGTGGGGGTGATCTGGACGCCCAAGGGATGGGTTCTTGCTGAGTCTGAACACCTGCTATGTGGCACCAATGAGGAACCCGGGAAGAACCACTGCAGGAGGCTGACATGAGGCTCCAGGCAGCAAAGGCCTTCTTATTCCTTGGTTGCACACCCTGGCCCACTACCCACAAAAAGCCCCCAAGTCAGGTTCTTCTGGCCCCATAGCTGCACCACAGAATCAGTAGGGTGGATTCTGGATGTCCGTGACGATGTCTCCAAGGACAACCTTCTCCCACTCTGACAGCTGAGCCACCAAAGCGCGATTTGGACGCATGTTGTTTTTACACTTCTTGAGGTAGGCCCAGGACCTCTGTGAACCAAGGAAAGAAAAGCAGACTTCAGGGTTGGACCTGGGCCCCTTCCACCTTGAAGAGAGCCAGCTCAGGAGGGACAAGAGACACTTGCTCAGGGGCCAGCAGCAGAGCTTAAGGGCGGGACAAAGAAACAGCAGCAGCCTGGGGTTAACAGACTAGGGCGAAGGAGTCAAGGAGCTGGCTCTGCCTTGGGCCAGCCCCTCTGCACCTCTGCTACTGAAAACAGAGACAGAAGTCACTCTTCTGTCAGATGGCTCCTGTGAAAGCTGAGAAAACATGTGAAACCTACTGTGGATGAGGAAGCACCATGCCCATGCCTGCCACTCAGTGCTGCCTCACAAAGATTTGCACTGGATTTCCCTGGTGGTCCAGCGGTTAAGAATCCTCTTGCCAAGGCAGGGGACATGGGTTTGACCTCTGGTCCCAGAAGATTCCACATGCCTCAAAGCAACAAAGCCAGTGCACCACAGCTACTGAAGCCTGCATGCCCCAGAGCCCATCTGCAGCAACACCAGAAGCCCCCGCAGTGAGAAGCCCACCCATGCACCACAACCAAGAGTGAGCCCCACTAGCCACACGTAGAGAAGGCCCTCGGGTAGCAACAAAGATCCAGCACAGCTAGAAAGAATATAAATAAATAAAAACAAAGGTCTGCATTGGAAGTCGGTAAATGAATGGAAAGAGGAAGAGAAATCGGGCAGATTCCCTGGAGGAAAACTGAAGCTGCCTTTGCTCACGTGCCCATCCCCAAATACAGGAAAGGTTATCACATGAAGGAAGGTCATCAGCTGGTCTCCATCTGATGGAGGAAAAAGGCAAAAGCAGTGCCTCAGCAGACTGTGGAACAGAAGGAAACTATCTCAACATAACAAAGGTCACATATCTAACAGGTCACATCATACTCAGTGGTCAAAGACTGAAAGCTTTTCCTGTGAGACTAAGAGGAACAAGGCAAGGATGCCCACTTCCACCACTTCTATTCAACATTGTACTGGAAGTCCTAGCTGGGGCAATTAGGAAAAAAAAAAAGAAAAGGCGTCCAAATTGGAAAATATGAAGTTTTGCAGCTCTGTTTGCAGCTGATATGAATTTAAGGATGTCATATGTAGAAAACCTTAAAGAGTAAATACAAAAAAAAAAAAAAAAAACTACAACTGTTAGAATGTAACAAAGTTTCAGGATACAAAATCAGTTGTGTATCTAACTAACAATGAACAATCTGAAAAGGAAGTTAGGAAAATTTCACTTATGCTAGCATCAAAAGAATAAAATTCTTAGGAACAGGGACCAAAATGAGCAGGGGGTTGAAGAAAGGAAGAAGCTTCCAGAAGGTTGGGTAGTGGGGAGTCAGTGAGTGAGTGGGCTTCCAAGCAGAGTGGAAGGCTTTGTGGCAGAAGCTACTAAGGGGAAATGTTGAGAAAATATGAGGGAGGTGGGAGAAAACAGAATAAGGTGTCTCATCACAAGTAGAGAGATGAGTGCTGTTCTGGTATGAAGTGTAGACTTGGGGAAGTAGAATCCCTAATCTCCCACAGGGCCAAAAATTAACCTCTTAGAAGCCAGATGGCCCAGGGCAAAGGTGCACAAATAGTAACCATGTGTTAACGTATCTGGAGAACCTGGTAATAAAAAGCCTATTCACATATTTTGCATTTGCCTCTTAAAAAAAAAAAAAGCTCTCAAAAATGTGTGTATCAAGGGGATATACCTCAAAATAATAAAGACCACACATGACACGCTGACAGCTAACATCATACTCAACAGTGAAAAGCTGAAAGCTTTTCTCTAAGATCAGAAACAAGACAAGGATGCCTACTCTTACCACGTTTATTCAACATAGTTCTGCAAGTCCTAGACAGAGTAAGAAAAAGACATCCAAACTGGAAAGGAAGAAGTAAAACTGTCTCTCTTGGCATATAACATATTATATATAAAAACCCCAAAGACTTCACAAAGACACTGTTAGAATGAATATACAAAGCAGTAAAGTTATAGGACACAAAATCAATATACAAAAATCAGCTATGTTTCTACAACACTGATAAAAATCTATCAGAAAGAGAAATTAAGAAAATACTTCCAATTGTGTCAAAAGGGTAAAATACCTAGAAATAAATTTAACCAAGGAGATGAGCAACTGGTACACTGAAAACTATGACAATGATGAAAGAAATTAAAGACACCAGTAAACAGGAAGATATCCCATGCTCATGGATTGGGGGGATACTGTTAGAATGTCCATACCACCCAAAGCAATCTACAAACTGAACACAAACCCTATCAAAGTCCCAATGGTATCTTTCAGAGAAATAGAACAAACAATCTTAAAATTTGTATGGAATAACAAGACTCCAAATAGCCAAAGCAATCTTGAGGAAGAAGAACAAAGCTGGAGGCATCATACTTCCTGGTTTCAAACTATACTGCAAAGCTATAGTAATAAAAACAGTATGGTATTGGCATAAACTATAGACATATATGAACCGTGAACTTCCTGATGTTCAAGCTGGTTTTAAAAAAGGCAGAGGAACCAGAGATCAAATTGCCAACATCCGCTAGATCATGGAAAAAGCAAGAGAGTTCCAGAAAAACATCTATTTCTGCTTTATTGACTATGCCAAAGCCTTTGACTGTGTGGATCACAATAAACTGTGGACAATTCTGAAAGAGATGGGAATACCAGACCACCTGATCTTCCTCTTGAGAAATTTGTATGTAGGTCAGGAAGCAACAGTTAGAACTGGACATGGAACAACAGACTGGTTCCAAATAGGAAAAGGAGTCCATCAAGGCTGTATAGTGTCACCCTGTTTATTTAACTTGTATGCAGAGTACATCATGAGAAATGCTGGACTGGAAGAAACACAAGCTGGAATCAAGATTGCTGGGAGAAATATCAATAACCTCAGATATGCAGATGACACCACCCTTATGGCACAAGGTGAAGAGGAACTAAAAAGCCTCTTGAGGAAAGTGAAAGAGGAGAGTGAAAAAGTTGGCTTAAAGCTCAACATTTAGAAAATGAAGATCATGGCATCTGGTCCCATGACTTCATGGGAAATACATGGGGAAACAGTGGAAACAGTGTCAGACTTTATTTTGGGGGGGCTCAAAAATCACTGCAGATGGTGACTGCAGCCATGAAATTAAAAGACGCTTACTCCTTGGAAGGAAAGTTATGACCAACCTAGATAGCATATTCAAAGCAGAGACATTACTTTCCCAACAAAGGTCCGTCTAGTCAAAGCTATGGTTTTTACAGTGGTCATGTATGGATGTTAGAGTTGGACTGTGAAGAAAGCTGAGAGCCAAAGAATTGATGCTTTTGAACTGGTGGTGTTGGAGAAGACTCTTGAGAGTCCCTTGGACTGCAAGGAGATCCAACTAGTCCATTCTAAAGGACATCGGTCCTGGGTGTTCTTTGGAGGGAATGATGCTGAAGCTGAAACTCCAGTACTTTGGCTCATGAGAACAGTTGACTCATTGGAAAAGACTCTGATGCTGGAAGGGATTGGGGGCAGGAGGAAAAGGGGACGACAGAGGATAAGATGGCTGGATGGCATCACCGACTCGATAGATGTGAGGTTGAGTGAACTCCGGGAGTTGGTGTTGGACAGGGAGGCCTGGTGTGCTGCAATTCATGGGGTCGCAAAGAGTTGGACACAACTGAGCAACTGAACTGAAAACTCCTTGACATCAATTTGGTGGTGACTTTTAGGAATTGACACCAAAAGCAAAGGAAACAAAAGCAAAAATAAACAAGTGGGACTACATCAAACTAAAAAGCTTCTGCACAGCAAAGAAAACCATCAACAAATTAAAAAGGCAATCTGGACTTCCCTAGTGGTCCAGTGGTTAAGGCTCCACACTTTTATTGCAGGTGGGCACAGGCTCAGTCCCTGGTGAGGAAACTTAGATCCTGCATGCTGTGCAATGCAGTCAGGAAAAAAAAAAAAAAAAAGATTACAAAGAACCCTGTATATTGTCACCTTGCTTATTTAACTTATATGCAGAGTACATCATGCGAAATGCTGGACTGGATGAAGCACAAGCTGGAATCAAGATTGCAGGGAGAAATATCAATAACCTCAGATATGCAGATGACACCACCCTTATGGTAGAAAGCAAAGAGGAACTAAAGAGCTTCTTAATGAAAGTGAAAGAGGAGAGTGAAAAAACTGGCCTAAAACTCAACATTCAAACAACTAAGATCATGGCATCTGGTCCCATCACTTCATGGCAAATAGATGGGGAAACAATGGAAGCAGTGACAGACTTTATTTGGGGGGGCTCCAAAATCACTGAAGACGGTGATTGCAGCTATGAAATTAAAAGACGCTTGCTCCTTGGAAGAAAAGTTATGACCAACCTAGACAGCATATTAAAAAGCAGAGACATTACTTTACTGACAAAGATCCGTCTAGTCAAAGTTATGGTTTTTCCAGTAGTCACATATGGATGTGAGAATTGGACCATAAAGAAAGTTGAGCACCAAAGAATTGATGCTTTTGAACTGTGGTGTTGGAGAAGACTCTTGAGAGTCCCTTGGACTGCAAGGAGATCCAACCATTCCATCCCAAAGGAAATCAATCCTGAATATTCATTGGAATGACTGATGCTGAAGCTGAAGTTCTAATACTTTGGCCACCTGATGCAAAGAACTGACTCATTTGAAAAGACCCTGCTGCTCGGAAAGGTTGAAGGCAGAAGGAGAAGGGGACGACAGAGGATGAGATGATTGGATGGCATCACTGACTCAATGGACATGAGTTTGAGCAAGCTCCAGGAGTTGGCGATGGACAGGGAGGCCTGGCGTGCTGTGGTTCGTCGGGTCTCAAAGAGTCGACATGACTGAGTGACTGAACTGAACAGAGAAGGAAAAGGCAACCTAAGAAATGGGAGAAAATATTTGCAAATCATATAACTGATAATGGGTTAATACTCAAAGTACATAAAGAAGTCATACAACTCAACAGCAAAAAAAAAAAAAAAGAAAGAAACTAACAAAAAAGGTCCAAAGAATCTGATTTTTAAAAGGGCTAAGATTCTGAAGAGATATTTTTCCAAAGAAGACATACAGATAGCCAACAGGTACACTGCAGCAGCCAAAACGCACCTCCCTTGGAGAGCCCTGAGCAAACACTAGCAGAGAGCTGGGCAGCACGGGGGAGCCATGCAGGTGGTCCTGATGGCCACAGCCCTGCCCAGCCTGCGTCCCAGGCCTGCCCCAGGTGCCAGCCTCAGGCCTGTAGCCCAGCTCTTGGCACCCTGTCCTTGGGTGTGGTATGTTAGGTAAAGCCCTTGACCCTTCCCTCTAAACTCCTCACCGTCAGGTAAGGTCCCGAGGCAGTGTTGGGGACCCATTCCTTTGAGGTGCAGTTCTGACCTCACCTCCTGGACCAGGGAATACGTACCTTCAGGGTCTGCCCATTCCAATGCATAAGGTAGGCCAGGATTGCCGCACAGCTGCGGCTGATGCCCAAGGTGGAAAAGACCAGGATGACGGAGTTGAGCTCCAGGTGAATATCTGGAGAGGGAAGGAAAGGTGGAAGGCTGTACGTGGCTTTCTTCCCTGAGGATCCAGAAGACGCCTGGCCTCAGTGGATCCAAGAGTAGGTTCAGAACCAGACACCACGGTCTAGGTGGGTCACGTGACAGCTCTCGGATACTGTCGCCTTGCCTGGCAGATGATGTGTTTAGCATCATCGTAGAAAGGCCTTCTCTGAGCTATCCATGCTTCCTTCCCAGGAAGGTCGGCCGCTGGCTGACTTCCCCAGGTGGGGATGGAAGGACCATACCCCACAGGCACCTGGGTGCTGACAGAGGCTGTGTAGCCTGATGTGGACCACAACCAGTGAGCACTGGCTGTGGGGCTTGGGCACGCGAAGCCACCGTTTCCTCATCTGGAGCATGTGCTAACGGTACACCGCCTGCCTCGTGAGGTTTTGCACCGTGCTTAGCCCTGCCCCTTTTCTCCTGCGAGCTGGGAGTCACCGTCAGCAATAGGTACAAGGGGCCATGGCCCCTCTGGTCCCCAGGCACAGGCCAGTTGGGGCCTGGTTGAAGAATGCCCCTTACCAATGAAGTGACAGAGGTGGCGTAAAAAGGGTGTAATGTTTGCTTCCAGGGAATCTTCTATCTGGATGTGCAGAAGCTTGTCGGCGTCACCTACAAAACTAAACAGAAGAAAAGCATGTAATCGGGCAGACTCGCCCCGAGCCTGGCCGCAGCGTCCTTCATCCACAGCAACAGGACCATAAGGGGAGGGTGCTGAGCAGGGGGATGGGGTAAATCAACGATCTCCGCTCAGAAAAACAGCACCTGCCTCAGAGGGGTGTGGTGTAGACTAAATCAACTCATCTATGTATGGCGTTTAGCAACCTGCTTGGCCCATGACAGTACTCAATACATGGGATATTGTTATTATTGACCAAAGCTGGTGCTTTCCTGGAGCACAGGGCAGACAGTGAGGGTGGAGATACGTAATGAGTCTGCCATGTTAAATGGAGGAAGCAAGATGGACAGAGAGTCAGCTGACAGGACTGGCAGAGAGTGGCAGGGCTCCTGTTTTAGATAGGGTGGTCAGGGAAGGCTTTCCTGAGGCGGTGATATTGGGAAGAGGTTTAAAGGAGGTGACAGGACAAGCCAGGCGGTTATCTGAGCAAAGAGTGTTCCAGGTAGAGGAGAATCCAAGCACAAAGGCTCCAAGGGCCAGGGTATTTAGTGTGCTTGAGAAACACCAAGGAGATCAGAGTGGCCAAAGCTTTAAGAACAAGGGAGAGAGAAGAGGGAGATGAGGCGTGAGGCACATGCCATGAGAAGATGCCTGCACGGAGCTTGGCACAATGCCCGGTGTGCAGGGAGCACTTGGTAAATGTTATTATGAAGAATACAGCCTGCCGGGCATTCACTGTGGCATGCAGAAAGGTGCAGTAGATTCAAGAATGAAAATATTCTGGTTTGCTTTCTTCATGAGCATTTGCTGTGACAAATACAAGCACAATTCACCATGCATGCATGCTTTCTGTCCCTCCATCCTTCCCTTCCCCTTCCTCTCTCGCTCCCTCCCCACCCGACCACCCACCCACCCTCCATTCATCCATCTATCCCCAATCATCCATTCTTTCCCCAGACACTCGCTCAATGCCTATAGTGTGCCAGACCTTGAGCTGGACCCTAGTGGACACAAGATGAATCAAATAGGGCATCTCCCAGCTTCAAGGAGCTCTCACCCTGATGGGAGAGGCTAATCCCGTCGGCTAGGCTTTAGGATAAAGACCTACACATGCTGCTGAAGAGGAGGGGCAGGGGGCTGGGGAAAGCCTAACGTGGAGGAGACGTGGATGGCGGAGGTTGAAGGATACAAGGTTAACATATAAAAATCAACTGGATTTCCATATACTAGCAACAATCAGAAGTTTAAATGTTATTTGTTTATTTGGCTGCACCATGTAGCTTGCGAGACAGTTCCCTCACCGGGGACTGAGCCCAGGCCCTAGGAATGAAAGTGCCGCATCCTACCCACTGGGCCACCGGGGAATTCACATGACTGTTGGCAGGATTCAGCTTCTCACAGGCTCTTGGACTGAGGGCCTCGGCTCATCACTAGCTGTTGGCTGAAAGCCATCAGGCCCGTGCCATGCAGACCTGTCTCCAGAGGACAGCTGACAGCATGGTAGCCGACTCCCTTCAGGGTGAGTGAGCATGACGCGGTAAGACAGGCGCCACGGTCTTTCTGTGACCCAGTTTCAGAAGTGCCAGCCCATCACTTTTGCTTTAGTCCATCCATTAGTGCACCTCAGTAAGTCTAGCCCAAACGCTGTGAATGGTAGGTGGGGGGATCACCAGGAAGGCTGCAAAGACATAGTCCACATTTCCCTCTCGTTGATTTCTGTTGAGTCAGTTGTCAGTCTGATTATTGTTCCTTTGAAAGTCATGTCTTACTTATCTGCTTCTTTTCACTTCTCTCTCTCTTGTTCTTAACAGTCTCACTAAGTACCTTGATGGGATTCTCTAGATTTATTGATTTTCATATAGTAATTTTTATTACCAGATGCCTCACTGAATTCTTGTGTTATATAAATTCTCTCTGAGCTGAATTTTATTAGCTTTTGATTAGGAACTAGAGGAAGTAGAGGCCTTGGTGATCATGACTGGACATAGCTGGGAAGACACAGGCTGACAAGCAAGGCTGTAAATAACTTTCCTGCTCCATGAACAATGGTGAGTGTGTGTGTGTGTGTGTGTGTGTGTGTGTGTGTGTGTCCCTAGCACCAGGGAAATCTGGGGCATAACAGTTGCTGTATCCAATGTTTGTGTCTTCCCAAAATTTATATGTTGAACCCTAATTCCCAAAGTGATGGTATTTGGAGGTGGGGCTTTGGGGAGGTAATTAGCTTATGAGGACAGAAATAGAAACCCTTATGAGCAGGGGGCAGCAGGCACAGTAAAGTGGGGCCACCCACAAAAAAAAAAAAGAAAAAGAAACCCTTATGAGTGGGATTAGTGCCCTTGTAAAAGGGACCCCTAGAGAGCTTTGCCCCTTCCGCCAGGTGAGGACACAGCAAGAAGAGTCCATCTGTGAACCAACAGCAAGCCTTCGTCAGACACGGAATCTGCCAGCGCCTCCATCTTGGGCTTCCCAGCCTCCACACCATGAGAAATCCCGTTGTTCATAAGCCACTGGTCTGCAGGATTCTGTTACAGCAGCCCAGATGGACTAAGAGAGGGGCACTTCCCAGAGGGCCGGAGACAAGAAAAGCAGGGTAAACCAGGATTGTTTTGCATCAGAATGTCAAAGCACCAAAAAAGCATTACTTTTGGTGAGATTTAAGTACGGGGTGTGGAGCAAGTAGGGTCTCAGTCTGGGGCAGAGGATGCTGTGCTCATGCCGGGAAGTCAAGAGCAGGCTAGGAATAGATGGAAACAACACAGACCCCACTCCAGTGTGTACTGGCTTCTAAAAGCCCTTTCACTTCTATCAGTGCATACCACTAGAAGGCTTATATAAATAAATAATACTAATATAAAAAAATCAATAGTATTTCTACTTACAATGGCCCTGTCTCCATGGAAATGTTGACATGTGCGTTGATTTTCAAATCCTTTTGAATTTTAGGGTCGCAAGCTTGCTTGAAATTTCCCAGGTAGATCCTGCCTGGCATTATCTCAATAGGGTATGGCTGGAAGGCATCCAGTTCCTGAGGAGGGGATGGAGAAAGCCTGCTGTGATAATAATCCCCAGAGAAGAAGCTGTTTTTGTTTTGTCTCTTGGGATGCGGCTCAGCAAACAAGCTTAGAAAGGCAAACTGGGATAGTGAACGAGACAAACCAAATGTTCATTGCAGCACTATTTACGTAGCCAGGATGTGGAAGCAACCTAACCATCCCACATCTGGGGAATGGATAAAGACGTGGTACATATATGCAGTGGGATGTCACTCAGTCACACAAAAGAACGAAGGAACGCTGTTTGTAGCAACAGTGGACGGACCTAGAAATTATTATAACTAAGTGAAGTAAGTCGGACAGAGAAAGACAGGCACTGTATGGTATCACTTATATGTGGGATCTTAAGAATATGATACAAAAAAAAAACACAAAAGAAAAATGAAAACACACACACAAAAAAACATATGATACAAATGAACTTACTTACAAGACAAAAACAGGCCCACAGACTTTGAAAACAAACTTATGGTTATCAAAGGGAAAGATGTAGGGGGAGGGATAAATTAGGAGTTTGGGATTAACATACACACACTACAATATATAAACTAGATCATCAACAAGGACCTACTGAATAGCACAGGGAACTCTACTCAGTATTCTATAATAACCTATACGGGAAAAGACTGAAAAAGAGTGGATATATGTATACAGACAGCTGAGCCACTTTGCTGTACCCCTTCAACTAACACCACATGGTAAAGCAACTATATCTCAATATAAAATAAAATTTAAAAAAATTATGTCAAAAAAATTAAAAACAAAACTACCATTTGATCCAGCAATCCCACTTTTGGTATATATTTGAAGGAAATGAAATGACTATCTTGAAGATATATCTGCACCCCACATGATCATTTGAGCATTATTCACAAAAGATACAGAAATGACCCAGAAGTCCATCAGTGGACAAAAGTATGGCATGTACATACAATGGAATACTGTTCAGCCATAAAAAAGACGGAAATCTTGTCATTTGTGACCACATGAATGGAATTTGAGGGCACTGTGCTGAGTGAATAAGTCAAAAAAAAAAATTGCATGATCTCATTCACATGTGAAACTCTGAAAAAGCAAAACTCATGGTATTTCCAGGGGCTGAGGGGGGTGGGGAAAATGGGGAAACGTCAGTCAAGGTTATAGACCTCCAGACATAAGGCAAATCAGTTCTGGGGATCTAATGCACAGCATGGTGACTACAGTTAACAACACAGCATTATATACTTGAAATTTTAAGAAAAATTCTAGAAACTACATCTTAAATGTTCTCATCACTCACACACACATAAATGGTAATTGTGTGAGGTGGTGCATGTGTTCATGTTACTATGGGAATCTTCTTGCAACATAGAGAGTGGAAGTGAAAGTGTTAGTTGCTCAGTCCCGTCTGACGCTCTGGGACCCCATGGACTGTAGCCCTCCAGGCTCCTTTGTCCATGGGATTCTCCAGGCAAGAATACTGGAGTGGGTAGCCATTCTCTTCTCCAGGAGATCTCCCCGACCCAGAGATCAAACCCGGGTCTCCTGCATGTCAGGCAGATTCTTTACCATCTGAGCCACCAGGGAAGCAGCAACATATATGTTTATCAAATCATGTGGTCTGCCTTAAGCTTACACATTCTTATATGTCAATTATACCTCAATAAAGCTGAGGGGGGTGGATTACAAAATTTGAGTGTTTTCAAGGAAAGATTATTAGAGCACCCATCAGGTGGTTCAGTTCAGTTCAGTTCAGTTCAGTTGCTCAGTCGTGTCCAACTCTTTACAATCCCATGAATCGCAGCACACCAGGCCTCCCTGTCCATCACCAACTCCCGGAGTTCACTCAGACTCACGTCCATCGAGTCAGTGATGCCATCCAGCCATCTCATCCTCTGTCATCCCCTTCTCCTCCTGCCCCCAATCCCTCCCAGCATCAGAGTCTTTTCCAATGAGTCAACTCTTCGCATGAGGTGGCCAAAGTACTGGAGTTTCAGCTTTAGCATCATTCCTTCCAAAGAAATCCCAGGGCTGATCTCCTTCAGAATGGACTGGTTGGATCTCCTTGGAGTCCAAGGGACTCTCAAGAGTCTTCTCCAACACCGCAGTTCAAAAGCATCAATTCTTTGGCGCTCAGCCTTCTTCACAGTCCAACTCTCACATTCATATATGACCACTGGTAAAACCATAGCCTTGACTAGGTGAACCTTTGTTGGGAAAGTAATGTCTCTGCTTTTGAATATGCTATCTAGGTTGGTCATAACTTTGCTTCCAAGGAGTAAGCGTCTTTTAATTTCATGGCTGCAGTCACCATCTGCAGTGATTTTGGAGCCCTCAAAAATAAAAGTCTGACACTGTTTCCACTGTTTCCCCATCTATTTCCCATGAAGTCATGGGACCAGATGCCATAATCTTCGTTTTCTGAATGTTGAGCTTTAAGCCAACTTTTTCACTCTCCTCTTTCACTTTCATCAAGAGGCTTTTTAGTTCCTCTTCACTTTCTGCCATAAGGGTGGTGTCATTTGCATATCTGAGGTTATTGATATTTCTCCTAACAATCTTGATTCCAGCTTGTGTTTCTTCCAGTCCAGCATTTCTCATGATGTACTCTGCATATAAGTTAAATGAGCAGGGTGACAATATACAGCCTTGACATACTCCTTTTCCTATTTGGAACCAGTCTGTTGTTCCATGTCCAGTTCTAACTGTTGCTTCCTGACCTACATACAAATTTCTCAAGAGGCAGATCAGGTGGTCTGGTATTCCCATCTCTTTCAGAATTTTCCACAGTTTATTGTGATCCACACAGTCAAAGGCTTTGGCATAGTCAATAAAGCAGAAATAGATGTTTTTCTGGAACTCTCTTGCTTTTTCCATGATCCAGCGGATGTTGGCAATTTGATCTCTGGTTCCTCTGCCTTTTCTGAAACCAGCTTGAACATCAGGAGGTTCACGGTTCACATACTGCTGAAGCCTGGCTTGGAGAATTTTGAGCATTACTTTACTAGCATGTGAGATGAGTGCAATTGTGTGGTAGTTTGAGCATTTTTTGGCATTGCCTTTCTTTGGGATTGGAATCAAAACTGACCTTTTCCAGTCCTATGGCCACTGCTGAGTTTTCCAAATTTGCTGGCATATTGAGTGCAGCACTTTCACAGCATCATCTTTCAGGATTTGGAACAGCTCAACTGGAATTCCATCACCTCCACTAGCTTTGTTTGTAGTGATGCTTTCTAAGGCCCACTTGACTTCACATTCCAGGATGTCTGGCTCTAGGTCAGTGATCACACCATCGTGATTATCTGGGTCGTGAAGATCTTTTTTGTACAGTTCTTCTGTGTATTCTTGCCATCTCTTCTCAATATCTTCTGCTTCTGTTAGGTCCATACCATTTCTGTCCTTTATTGAGCCCATCTTTGCATGAAATGTTCCCTTGGTATCTCTGATTGTCTTGAAGAGATCTCTAGTCTTTCCCATTCTGTTGTTTTCCTCTATTTCTTTGCATTGATCGCTGAGAAAGGCTTTCTTATCTCATCTTGCTATTCTTTGGAACTCTGCATTCAGATGCTTATATCTTTGCTTTTCTCCTTTGCTTTTTGCTTCAGGTGGTTAGAAACAATTATTAATAAAAATAATTATTAAACAATTATTAATGAGACTTATATTTCTGCTTTATTGACTATGCCAAAGCCTTTGACTGTGTAGATCACAATAAACTGTGGACAATTCTCAAAGAGATGGGAATACCAGACCACTTGACCTGCCTCTTGAGAAATCTGTATGCAGGTCAGGAAGCAACGGAGAAGGCAATGGCACCCTACTCCAGTACTCTTGCCTGGAAAATCCATGGATGGAGGAGCCTGGGAGGCTGCAGTCCATGGGGTCGCTAAGAGTCAGACACGACTGAACGACTTCATTTTCACTTTTCTCTTTTATGCATTGGAGAAGGAAATGGCAACGCACTCCAGTATTCTTGCCCAGAGAATCCCAGGGACGGGGGAGCCTGGTGGGCTGCCGTCTATGGGGTTGCACAGAGTCGGACACAACTGAAATGACTTAGCTTACTCCTTGGAAGAAAAGTTATGACCAACCTAGATAGCATATTCAAAAGCAGAGACATTACTTTCCCAACAAAGGTCCGTCTAGTCAAGGCTATGGTTTTTCCAGTGGTCATGTATGAATGTGAGAGTTGGACTGTGAAGAAGGCTGAGTGCCAAAGAATTGATGCTTTTGAACTGTGGTGTTGGAGAAGACTCTTGAGAGTCCCTTGGACTGCAAGGAGATCCAACCAGTCCATTCTGAAGGAGATCAGCCCTGGGATTTCTTTGGAAGGAATGATGCTAAAGCTGAAACTCCAGTACTTTGGCCACCTCATGCGAAGAGTTGACTCATTGGAGAAGACTCTGATGCTGGGAGGGATTGGGGGCAGGAGGAGAAGGGGACGACAGAGGATGAGATGGCTGGATGGCACCACTGACTCGATGGACATGAGTCTGGGTGAACTCCAGGAGTTGGTGATGGACAGGGAGGCCTGGTGTGCTGCGATTCATGGGATTGTAAAGAGTTGGACACAACTGAGCGACTGAACTGATAAACAAGGTGGAAAACAGCCAGAGAAGCACACCAATCTAAGATTGTTCTCAAAGCATGCCTCCAGAACTAATGAAAATTCCCCAAATGGTTCCTTGGGTGACCTCTTGTAGTTCAGATGTCTGTAATAAAACAGTGGATACTTGCTTATTGTTGGCATAGACTGAAAACTTACTTGTTATATTTAGTAATATACAACCTAGGCATAACCTCACAAGAAAAAAAGAAAAAGAAATCCACTAACATTGTATAAACTGATGTTTATAGAACATTATCTGGTGGTGGCGGTTGTTGTTTAGTCGCTGAGTTGTGTGTGACTCTCTGCGACCCCATAGACTGTATATAGCATGCCAGGCTTCCCTATCCTTCACTGTCTCCCAGAGTTTGCTCAGACTCATGTCCATGGAGTCAGTGATGCTATCTAGCTATCTCATCCTTGGCTTCCCTCTTCTCCTTTTGCCTTCAATCTTTCTCAGCATCAGGGTCGTTTCCAATGAGTTGGCTCTTTGCATCATTGGCCAAAGTATTGGAGCTTCTGCTTCAGCATCAAATTTGGAAAACTCAGCTGTGGCCACAGGACTGAAAAAAGGTCAGTTTTCATTCCAATCCCAAAGCAGGGCAATGCCAAAGAATGTTCAAGCTGTCTATAAACCCACTTTTTTTCATCAGTTTTCCATAGGAAATGCTAACCAATATAATTTTAAAGGTCAAACCAGTTCTAAACCACCTCTGGCTCCAAGTTTGACTCAGAAACAGCATCTTAAGACCTCAAGCTAGTGTGCAGTCCACCTGAGCCTTTCAGAGCTTTCTGGCTTCAGCACACCTCCCCTCCCAGTGAACCCACCTCCAGCCCACATTCCTCCGAAACTGTCGACCTCAAAAGCTCTTTTATCAATGAGCAGACACCACTCCGAGTCAGCCCCCAAGTCTGTGAGACCTTCGGCCCTTCCACGTGCAGGCGGGCCCACTACCTGCAAATGTGACCCAACACGCTCCCCAGGGTTCGGGGTGACCACCCCCTCAGGATGCTCAGCTTGCTGGAGCCAAGTGATCTCCTCCTGGTTTCATGTGGAAAATCTCACTTAGTCTCACCACAAATCTGTCAAGGCTCTTCCTGATGCTTTCAAACCAGCTTACTTTCCCAATAGTTTTAAGGGCCATGGGGGAGCGGGTGTGACATGGATAAAAACACGCTGTGCTCTAAACAGCCACTGCCTGTTAATTCTAGAGGACACAGTTTTGACAACCACGTCGACAAATGTAAAAGAAGCCAGTATCACAAACTAACGTGTCCAAATTGAGCCCACTGCCTCCCCCCGACACGCTACAGTCCATGGGGTCACAAATAGTCGGATATGACTTAGCGACTAAACAACAACATATAAAACAGGAAATTAGGAGTCACTCTGTCTAAAGTAGAGGGGCCGTCTCAGAGTTTACACTCCGTGCCTCCATCCCCCTGGTTCCTTGGGGAGCAGCAGAGACACGTCTGCTTCACAACGTGTCCAAACACATAACAGGAAGGGAGTGGGGCTGTGGTTCTTGCCCCTGAATTAGTAACAAAAGTCCCAAAGTAGGGAGAAGCCAATCTAGGAACGTACATCCTATGAGGGCCTCAAACAAGCAGCATAGAACTCACCTGTCCAGGCCGTGCTAGATACCACCCCCATCCCTCCTCCCAAACTACCTAAGAAGACTGGGGCGAGGACCAGTCTCAGGTGTATACACGTCAGAACTGACCAAACTGGACATTCTAAATATGTGCTGTTTTAACCTATGCCAATTCCACCTTCCTAAAGCTTTAAAAGAAAATAAAAGGGCTTTCCTGGTGATCCAGTGGTTAAGAATCTGCCTGCCAATGCAGAGGACAAGGGTTTGATCCCTGATCTGGGAAGATCCCACGTGCCACGGGGTAACTAAGCCATGCACTGCAACTACTGAAGCCCGTGCTCCGCAAAAAGAGAAGCCACCGCAACGAGAAGCCCGAGCCCCGCAACAAGGGCAGCCCCTGCTCTCCGCCCACGCACAGCAGCAAAGACCACCGCAGCCAAAAGTGAGTATTAAAAAAAGGAAAAAGAAAGAAGGTGAGTTATGAGCATGTGATGTCTGCAGACAAGAAAGACCCTCTCTCATCCCTGCAAAGCCAGTAAGGACGCTCCTCTGGGAGAAAAGAGGGGTGCCTGGGGGGACCCGGGAAGACTGGCTGTACAGCTGCTGAGCTAAGAATCACAGCTCAGAAGAAGGTGAGGAAGTCCCTGGAAAGCATCACACGTATACCCTGCGTTTGGGAACAGGTATGACCCCAGGCGTGGGTCCCCGCCTTTTCACACGGGCTGGCTGGAGCAGCCACGCCAGCAAGGCCAGGAGCAGCCTCATTCCCATCATCACACCCTCCGGGGGCTCATTCTGGGCTTCAGGTGAAGGAATGCGGATGGGGTGGGAGGTCGTGAGCTGCCAAGGGAACGGACGGGACCTGGGGGGTATTCCTGTCAGGAATTCTCAGCTGGCTCTCTCTGAAGGATCCTTGGTAACAGATGGAAAGGAAACCAGCCTCAAAGGCCATCCTCTGTGGCACACAGAACCAGGCGGGGCAAAATGAGAAGAAAGCACGTCCCCACCACTGATAAGCAGCCAGTCACACAAGACAGGGCCCACCCAGACCCCCAGCACCAAAGGGACCAGGACGAGAAGAGGGGAAGTAAGGAGGTATCCCTGAAGCTACCCTACACTCCTCCCCATTCCCAGTCCCGAGCCCACAGACAATGGAAGGCTGCCCAACTCCGGGAAGGGAGAAGAAAGAAGACCTGTGTTGAGGCTAAACTAGTCTAGCCTGTACTGGACTGTTTTATTCCCTTTTAAAAGATTATTTCAAAAGTACACAAAAGTAGAGAGAATAATGTAACAAACCCCTGGATCTCTCACTCTTCAGCAAACATTTATTATCAATTAATGGCCCATTTCGTTTCATATAAACCTCCAACTTCCCAACCCTACCCAGATTATTTTGAAGGACATTCTAGACATCATGTTATTTTAATTATAAATATCTCATTATGTATCTCTAAAAGATAGAGACTCATGTTTTCAGAAACATAGCCATAATAATGTCATCACAACCTAAAAAAATATATAACAATAATTCCTTGTTGTTTAGTTGCTCAGTCGTGTCCAACTCTTTGTGACCCCGTGGACTGCAGCACACCAGGCTTCCCTGTCCATCACCAACTCCCGGAGCTTGCTCAGACTCATGTCCATTGAGTCGGTGATGCCATCCAACCCTCTCATCCTCTGTTGTCCCCTTCTCCTCTTGCCCTCAATCTTTCCCAGCATCAGGGTCTTTTCCAATGAGTCAGCTCTTCGCATCAGGTGGAACTCCTTACTATCACCAAATTCCAGTTCCTAGGCACACTTTTCCAGTTGTTTTATAATACGACGAAACTGAAATTTTTCATAACCGAGAGTGGTTTGAAAGTATGTTATCGGCCCTTGATGCTGCCCACGGCGAGTGAGAGCACGGCTGAAGTAATTGCCAGAAAGAATGAGACCCCTGCAGGTTCACATTCCACTTCATTCCTGACTCTCCAAGAAACCAGATGCTATAAAATCCCCCTAGGGAGCGCCCCTGTCTGCCTGTCACTGCCCCCCAGTGCTCACCTTACTCACCCTCTGCTTTGGCTCCGGACACCTTGTGTAACACCTCGGCCACACCTTGTCACAGCCCTTGTCTTGCCCAGTAGACAAAGGAATCCTTGTAGGCAGGGGCTGCTCTCTCACCATTTCCTTGTATCCTCTGGACCCAGCCAGGGTTCATGAGGCCAGACAGCTAAGGATGGCCCCGCCTGCGTGGCTTTGACCACAACCCATCTCCCAGAACCCCTGCTGCGGATCCCTGCTCTCTAAACTGGCCTCATTGATGAAACGCCACACTGGCTTCTGCCTCCATCTGGCACTTACAAATTCATCACCCTGGACTGGACTGGACCTCCTGGCTGCCCGAGTTCATTCCCAAGTCACCGTCAACATCTCTTCCACCTTTTCCACGTCGTCTGTCTCCTGCTTCTCCAGCCCTGCTTGAGACCCCTTCAGCCCCCTGGGAAAGGGCCCGCTCCCCGCCCGAGCCTGCCTATGCTCGGTGCGCAGCTTGCCTGAGGCATCCAGATGATCTTCTGTGTCCGGAAGAAGTGATACATGGCCGAGAAGAGCTCATAGCCTCCTCTCAGGATAAGGACGGGTTGGCGCGTGAGGTGGGTCAGGGCTCTGCCACACTCAACAGCCGCTCCAAGCACTATTCCTAAGAGCAGAGACCAAAGAGATGATTGTCCCCTCTGTGCTCACCGTTTGCCTAGAGGCCCAGTGGATAGACACTCCACTCTGGACAACAATTATCGAGGAGACTGAAGCGAATACAAATAGAGATGAAAGCTACAATTGAAATTTAAAAAGCGATTCACCACCAAGTAAGCTGATCTTTGTCTGTAAACTCCAAGATTTCATTTTTGTTTCCATATTGTTGCAAGGAAGGACGATCCAACATAAGTGAAATGTGCATGTGCCTATGAAAGTGACAGCCGCTCCGTCGTGTACGACTCTGTGACCGCTCAGACTATACAGTCCATGGAATTCTCCAGGCCAGCACACCGGTGTGGGTAGCCTTTCCCTTCTCCGGGGGATCTTCCCAACCCAGGGATCGAACCCAGGTCTCCCACATTTCAGGTGGATTCTTTACCAGCGGAGCCATGTATGTGTATATACAATATCATAAATGACATACCACACAATTCGTCCATTTAAAGTACAGAAATTAATGTTTTTAATGTATTCCCAGTTGCATAACCATCACTGCAGTCAATTTCAGAACATTTTAATCACCTCCAAAAGAAACCATGTACCAGTTAGGGGGTTTCATTCCTCACTTCCCTGCAAACATTCAGCTCTAAGCAACCACTAACCTGACTTCTTATGGCTTGACCTATTTTGGACATTTTATAGAAATGGAATTACGTAAATGTGGCGTTCTGTGTCTGGTTCCTTTCACTGGGCGTGATGTTGTCAGAGTTCATCTATGTTGCAGCAAGTGTCAGCACTCCATCCCTTTTCACAGCTGAGTGATATTCCTCTGTGTTGCTCTCCATCTCTGGTTTATCCACTGACCTGCTGATGAATATTTCAGGTGTTCCCATTTTGTGGCTATTATAATAAGACTGCCAGGAGCACCCATGTACAAGGTTTTGTGTGCACATGTTTAACTTCTCTCTAGTATATACTGTGGACAAAGACTGTTGCTTGCCGTATCAGTAAACAAAGAAGACTGTGGCCACCATGCCAGTGGCCACTGCAGTTGTCCCTGGCTGTGCAATCTTCCCCGAGTAAGCAAATTATCAGTGTGTGGTTCTGGGTTTTGTTGTTCTGTGACTGTGATTTCTTATTGAGTAAGGATGGCGGCTCCATAGTGCTAACGTGAGGTCAGGTACAGAGTGTAGAGGGGATTGTTTTCACCAACCACCATTTCCTAGGACTTCAGGGTTCAGCCGACAATCCTAGGATTGCAGACCAGGGATGAGTGTAGCAGAGGGGACAATTTCCCGGCTAAGGGCCTCCTGAGAAAACTGGTGTTATTTCAGGCGGAAGCCTAACGCCACCCAGTGGCCACTGGTATGAATGCCCAGCCCATGGAACTCATCCTCCCCTATCAGTCACTGAGCTGGCAAGCAGCAGCAACGCGTGGTCAGCCCAAAGCAGGGGCTAAATGGAGAATGCAGCGGAGCCTCAGTGAAGCAGACTGGAACTGGCCACGGTCCAGCTCGAAGATGAAGTGACTGTTCTCCAGGATCACCGTTCAAGCCGTGGTAGACCAGACAGAGCCAGACTGCCCGGGTTTGAATCCTGGCCCCACCACTTACTAGGTGTGGTGGTTTAAAAACTCTTCCCACAAATGCTTTCAAATACTTGCCTTTAGTTTAATTCCCCTCTCCTGTAGGGGTTGGAGAAGGAAATGGCAACCCGCTCCAGTGTTCTTGCCTGGAGAATCCAGGGACAGGGGAGCCTGGTGGGCTGCCGTCTATGGGGTCGCACAGAGTCGGACACGACTTAAACAACTTAGCAGCAGCAGCAGCAGCTGCCTGGAGGGGTGGGCTGTACTCAGTGACTTGCTTCTCATGAACAGAATGTGACCTAGTATTTCCGTCTCAAGACCAGGTCGTAAACAGGCGCGTGGCTCTCCCCTTCTCTCCCTCTGTCTTGGCCCACTCCCTCTGGGAAACCAGCTGCCCTGTTGTGAGGCTGTCTGTGCAGCCCTCTGCAGAAGTCCGTGCAGTGAGGAACGGAGGACTCCTGGCTATTCCCAAGGGAGTGACCATCTCGGAGGCACGTCATCCTGGCCCCATCTCACCTTCTCGGGACAGCAGTCTGGCTGACGTCATGTCTACAGCCTCAGGACAGGTGAAAACCTACCAGCTAAGTGCTCCCGAATTCCACAGAAACAGACAACTAACGATTATGGTATTAAACTACTGAATTTGGGGGTAATTTGTTACACAGCAGTAGAAACCCACGGTCCCAAACATGGGGAATGAGTTATTTCACCTTCCTGGACTCCAATTTCCTCCTCTATACAACAGAGACGTTACTTACCAGGAGACAACTCTCCACGGCCTTTCGTGTCTCTACGTGTCCTTTGAACAAAGGCATTGGCTTTTCAAGGATATCTGTGTAATAAACAGCCTTGGATGATAGAGACAGTTCCTCCCTCCAGAGTCAAGGGCAGGCAGGCTCTCCGCATGTTTGTTAGAAAAGATTTAGGCCCCTCAGCTCAGAGCTTTCTAACACCATCGCCCACTGCTCTCTGGCCACTTCTATTGCTCTGAGAAATAAAGTCCTTTATCTCTGAGCCAGGAGCTTCAGGTCTTGCGCCAGCATCCATGAAACCATGGCAGGCTTGCTTGTCACCTTGCAAACAAGGAAACATCCCAGGCCCTTCCCAGGTTCTGACACTGCCATGCCCATAGGGCTGCTCTGTGGAGGTGGCCGAGGCAGAGCCCCCGGCATGTGGCAGAAGCGCCCAGTAACTTAGCTCTCCTTCCTGCTGCTCCGCTAAAGACTCACTGCGCTTGCCGTCGTCGTCGCTGTCGTCCTTCAGCATTAGCTCCAGGGAGATGGTGTTGTTATCGTACACCACGCAGTATTCCACACACTCCAGATCCACAGACTCCGGGAGCACATATTTGCCTGCCCTCTAAAGAAACCAGGGGAGAAGCCTGTTGGTGGGTGGGTTGGGCTCAGCCCACATGCCCTGCACACCAGCACTGGGAGGAGCCCAGGTGGGACAGCGCCCCCTTCCTTGACTACACACAGGCCCGGAAGCCCTGCGAGTGGACCAGAGAGGCTGCCACGTTCCAAGAGTCTTCCACACCCATGGTCCCTCCTGGGAGAAGCTGTTCACAGCTGATCGGACCAGAGATGATAGCCTGGCCACAGAACAGTGGTCTAGTGACCAGCCCACAGCCGATTAGGAGCCCTGGCACACGTGCTGAGAGAGCAGCCGTGGCCGCCACAACTACTGACATCCTCGGGAGAGGGGTCTGGGCGATGGAGACCAAATCCAAAATCTGCCATGAAGAGGGCAATAAGCAGACAGGCTTGAACGGACTAAAGTCACAACCTCAGGGTCCGTAACATTGCCTGGCACATCAAAGAATTAAATCAACATTTGCTTGATGAAGCTGTTGACCATGAGGGACAGGGAGAGGCCTCAGGGAGTGCGTGACAGTGTCAGAGACCCCTGTAGTGGACACACGGGGTCCTGCCCCGCCGCCCACAGTGTCCAGTAGGAGGAGCCCCCTCCTGGACCGTGGATAAAATCTCCCATTCTTCCGGCCCTCCAGTAAGGTAGCCCGTCTGCCCCACATTCGGACTCTGGTCAGTATACCTTCTTCACAAGGAGGGCTGTAATCACGTGGCTTTCATCATACTCCCGTTTGGGCCGCACATCTGAAAAGGAAAAGCATCGGATGAGTAACTGCTTCTGCAAAGGAACACGTGACCAACAAGAGCATTAAAATACAACGTTAAAGTAAAACGATGAGCCAGAAACAGAGAAAATAGCTCTAATGCAAATAACTAACAAAATCTTGTATCCAGAATTTGTAAAGGACTTAGAAATCAACGGGGGAAAAAACTACACCTGAAGACATCTTTACCTTCAGAAACAGCTCAAGAGTACATCCAAGGCTGACTCCAGCCCTTGAGAAGTGTCTGCCTGAGGACACTCAAGGCCGCCAAAGAGCTTACTGCTTGTTCCAGCTGGCATCTGAAGACAGGGCCCCTGTCCCCCGCCTCTGAGGAGGGCAGGGCCTAACTTAGATAAGCACCAGTTAGCAAGCCCCCTTGGGTCTCACATGGTCCAACTCCCACCCAGTCTGTAGTTTTTCACCTCCTTGACTCTGAGCCCCACGTTCCCCCTCTCTACTCCCTCACTCTCCACCGCAAAGGCCTCTATGCAAACTGGAGTCCTGTTCACTCTGGGCTCTTCCCCATTGCAATAGTACACCACCGATTAAACTCTGTCTTCTCCTTTATCTTTAACATGATCTAATAACAAAAACAAACCAACTACACTCTAGTTCCATGCAACAACATAAGTGAGGCTTCATCTCACCGTCGTGAGCAAAGGTCAGAGACATGGTCTATCCAGCTTAAAAACAAATGAAACTGGGACTTCCCTGGTGGTCCGGTGGTTAGGAAGCCCTCTTCCAAAGCAGGGGGTGCAGGTTTGATCCCTAAGATTCCACATGCTGTGGAACAACCAAGCCCGCACACTGCAATTAGAGAGTCTGCCCACCGCCACGGAAGATCCCACCTGCCACAGCCAAGACCTGCACAGCCATAAATAGAGTACTTACCCAATAAACAGAGGTAGTTGGGTTCAGTTAATCTGGATAGTTTTGTGACCTGATTCAAGATGTTATAAAGCTCTATTGGTTCACACAAAACCAAACCGGTCATCCTACAGGAAAGAATCGATAATGTATTAAAAAAGCTTAGTGAAGTGAAAGTCATTCAGTCGTGTCCGACTCTTTGTGACCCCATGGACTACTCAATCCATGGAATTCTCCAGGCCAGGATATTATTGAGTGGGTAGCCTTACCCTTCTCCAGCGGATCTTCCCAACCCAGGGATCGAACCCAGGTCTCCCGCATTGCAGGTGGATTCTTCACCAGCTGAGCCACAGGGGAAGCCCAAGAATACTGGCGTGGGTAGTCTATTCCTTCAGCGGATCTTCCCAACCCAGGAAGCGAACCACAGTCTCCTGCATTGCAGGCACATTGTTTACCAACTGGGCTATCAGGGAAGCCAAAAAGCTTAGTACCTCTTTCTATTTTAGATGAATGACTACCAAGTAAGATAATTAAACTTTCTTAACCTGTGTTCAAACAAAGGTGAAAATAATCACCAAAGTGATCAAGGAAACTTCAAAAACTTAAAGTGAAATGTGTGTGGGGGAGATAAACATTGCACACAATGTATCTGAATAAAACAGGTTGTAAAACAGTCACCAATTCATTTCTTCCTGTTGGTAATTTCAGTAACTCATCACTGAACACCTGCTACATGCCAGGCACTGGAAATAACTGGTCAACTAGACCCACCCTCATGAAGATTACAGTCTAGCACGGAATGCAGACATTGGACAAAAAATACTTCATTAAGCAGGGAAAGCATTATAATGGGTCAGCATCCAGTGTCACAGGAGGTGCCAACAGGAGGGCCTCGACCAGTTGGGGGGGATGGGTGGTCAGAGAAGGGCTGTCTGAGATGTGATTGCTGAGACAGGAGGTTAGGCAAGACTTAGGCAGGTGAAGGTGAGAGGATGAAGGAGGTGGGGACACTCCTGAGAGCAGGAGGGAACTTAGCACCTGAGGTTTCCAAGGGAGCCTGGGGTGACGACAGTGGGAGGAGAGTGATGATGAAGACCCTGGGGAGCCTGGTGCAGGTCCCTTGTGAGGGGCCTTGTGGGCTTATTGTAAAGATCATGGTGCTTCGCTGAAGGTGACGCATCGCTCACTTGTACTGACAGAACTGCCCGGCCAGCCTGGGCTGTGGCTCCTGCTTGTAGGGCTGCTCTTGGTTCCTGGGCACGACGGTCTCTTCTGCCCCCTGGACACTGAGGGGGGAAGGCTGGACCTGTGCAGCAGTTTCCAGCAAGATCAGATCAGTCGCTCAGTCATATCCGACTCTTTGCGACCCCATGAATCCCAGCACGCCAGGCCTCCCTGTCCATCACCAACTCCCAGAGGTCACTCAGACTCACATCCATCGAGTCAGTGATGCCATCCAGCCATCTCATCCTCTGTCATCCCCTTCTCCTCCTGCCCCCAATCCCTCCCAGCATCAGAGTCTTCTCCAATGAGCCAACTCTTCGCATGAGGTGGCCAAAGTACTGGAGTTTCAGCTTCAGCTTCATTCCTTCCAAAGAAATCCCAGGGCTGATCTCCTTCAGAATGGACTGGTTGGATCTCCTTGCAGTCCAAGGGACTCTCAAGAGTCTTCTCCAACACCACAATTCAAAAGCATCAATTCTCTGGTGCTCAGCCTTCTTCACAGTCCAGCTCTCACATCCATACATGACCACAGGAAAAACCACAGCCTTGACTAGGCGAACCTTTGTTGGCAAAGTAATGTCTCTGCTTTTGAAAATGCTATCTAGGTTGGTCATAACTTTCCTTCCAAGGAGTAAGTGTCTTTTAATTTCATGGCTGCAGTCACCATCTGCAGTGATTTTGGAGCCCAGAAAAATAAAGTCTGACACTGTTTCCACTGTTTCCCCATCTATTTCCCATGAAGTGATGGGACCAGATGCCATGATCTTCGTTTTCTGAATGTTGAGCTTTAAGCCAACTTTTTCACTCTCCACTTTCACTTTCATCAAGAGGCTCTTCAGTTCCTCTTCACTTTCTGCCATAAGGGTGGTGTCATCTGCATATCTGAGGTTATTGATATTTCTCACAGCAATCTTGATTCCAACTTGTGTTTCTTCCAGTCCAGCATTTCTCATGATGTACTCTGCATATAAGTTAAATAAACAGGGTGACAATATACAGCCTTGACATACTCCTTTTCCTATTTGGAACCAGTCTGTTCTCCCATGTCCAGTTCTAACTGCTGCTTCCTGACCTACATACAAATTTCTCAAGAGGCAGATCAGGTGGTCTGGTATTCCCATCTCTTTCAGAATTGTCCACAGTTTATTGTGATCCACACAGTCAAAGGCTTTGGCATAGTCAATAAAACAGAAATAGATGTTTTTCTGGAACTCTCTTGCTTTTTCCATGATCCAGCGGATGTTGGCAATTTGATCTCTGGTTCCTTTGCCTTTTCTAAAACCAGCTTGAACGTCAGGAAGTTCACGGTTCACATATTGCTGAAGCCTGGCTTGGAGAATTTTGAGCATTACTTTACTAGTGTGTGAGATGAGTGCAATTGTGTAGTAGTTTGAGCATTCTTTGGCATTGCCAAAGAATTCCTGCAAGGAGGTTACCTTTGAGCCGGGGTGGGAGCAATCAGGAGCAGCCAGCAGACCTCTGCAGGCCAATCAAGTCCAGGGACAATCTTGCTCAAGTGGACAGTTAGGGTCCACTTCAGAATTACCAATATGATGCTCCCCAGAAAGGCTAACCCCTCGTCTTGGGCCCTGGAACCTTCTCGCCTCCTCCAGCACCTCAGTTCTCAGCCTCCCCTCCAACATCAGCAGTTTCAGTCTCCACGTAGGTCATTCCCAGTGGCACGCCAGCATCCTCTGTGCCCATCTCTGTTCCCTTTGTCAGCTGAGATCTTAAAAGGGATATGTCTACATGGCCTCCACTTCCTCACCTCTGAACTCTAGTCTGAACCCCTGTTGTGCCACTTATTCTTGGCTGCCTGAACTCAGGGAATAATTAGCATTTTTGTGCCTCAGTTTCTGCCTCTGTTAAATGGGGGTAAAAATAGTATTGCCATTTCTGTAGAACAAGTATAATAGTACTTGTTGTGTGTGGATCAATGAAATTACATACGGAAGACATTCTGAGCAGGGAGGAAGTGCTCGGTAACTGTTAGCTATTGGTACAAACTTCTCCCCTGGAACTTCTAACCCCAAACCACAGAACCTGCTTTTATCAAGGTCATCACAAAAACTCCTCCTGCCTAATCCATTTAGCCATTCCTCTGTAACCCACTTGAATGCCTCTGTCCCCAAACACTCCCCACTCCCAGGACCCCCCACTCTCTAGGCTTCCCCGCTTCCCTCTCAGATGGCTCCAACTCTCCCCACAAGCACACCCTCAGACACAGTCATCTCCTCTCTTCTGTACCTACACTCTCACTCTGGGACAGAGCTTCTCAGCCTTGGCACCACTGACCTGTGGGGCCAGGTAATTCTTGGTGGTGGGGCTAACCTGTGCACCACAGGATGTTTAGCAGGATCCCCAGCCCCTACCAGCAGATGCCAATAACAACTCCCACTCTCCAATTACAAGTGTTTCCAGACGTCACCAAATGTCCCCTACAAGAAGGGCAAAGTCACCATTAGTTGATAACCACCACTCCCCTAGAGTCTACGGGATTCATCCAGTCCCTGGAATACCCCTGTATACCAATGACTCCCAAATCGTAGCCTCTACTTGACCTCTCCACTGAGCACCAGGCTCCATGTGGATGAGGTCAAGTAGGTCCATGTGGATGCCTGATAGGTAGCTCAAGTATAATGTAGCCAGAAAAGAAGGTTTAAATTACACAAGCCCATGTCTCCAATATCTTATTGTCTTTCCTGCCTCAATAAACAGCACCATTATCCACCAAGTTACTTGAGGTCACATGTCTAATCCCTCATTTCCCTCCCATTAGCTCCCATCTATTAGCTCTACAACCTAAATATATTGGGCTTCCCAGGTGGCTTCGTAGTAAAGAATTTGCCTGCCAACGTAGGAGACACAGGTCTGAGCCCTGGGTCGGGAAGATCCCCTGGCGAAGGAAATGCCAAGCCACTCCAGTATTCTTGCCTGGAAAACCCATGGACAGAGGAGCCTGGTGGGTTATAGTCCATGAGGTCCCAAAAGAGTTGGACATGACTTAGTGACTAAGCTGCTAAGTCACTTCTGTCGTATCCGACTCTGTGCAACCCCATAGACGGCAGCCCACCAGGCTCCCCATCCCTAGGATTCTCCAGGCAAGAACACTGGAGTGGGTTGCCATTTCCTTCTCCAATGCATGAAAGTGAAAAGAGAAAGTGAAGTCGCTCAGTCGTGTCCGACTCCTAGCAACCCCATGGACTGCAGCCTACCAGGCCCCTCCATCCATGGAATTTTCCAGGCAAGAGTACTGGAGTGGGTTGCCATTGCCTTCTCCGAGTGACTAAGGAACAACACCTAAATATATATATTCCAAGCCCATCTCCAGGGGGCTAGCAAAGGACTAGCATCTCTCTCCCAAGGGCGCAGTACCTGCCAACTTGCTTCTTGCTTCTGCTTTCTCCCTATATTCTAAACTTCACATGGCAGTCAGGGTGATCTTTGTGAAGTATGAGTTCATTGTCTTCACCTGCATTACTGTACTCACTCATTTGCTTATTTTTATCATCAGTCTCCTCATAGTGGAATGTATGACTCATAAGAGTGGGGGCCTTGCCCTTCTTGTTCACTGCAGTATCCCCACACAGTGCCCAGGATTTCTGACGCAGACCAATGCTCAGTCAGCATGTGTTTAACGAATACATTATTACTAGTCACCATTCCTGCCTTCACCACTGGGCCCATCCTGACCTAATGCCATACACCTAGATGCCACACACAGATCCCTCCTAAAGGACCTCCCAACTCATCCCCCCAGGTCCTCTGCCTCTGAAAGTCCTGATCTCAGGCCATTCTGGAGGTGGTGAGCATCAGGGAAAGGGGATGGACTCTGTGTCCAGTCCCCAAACTTCATGAAGCCAACCTAAAAGTGGGCTCCTAACATACCTGGTTGATCACTTAGAGTCCATCCTCACCCTCCCACCTGCTTCTCCCCATGACAACCTCCATCTCTTCATTCACTAGCTAACAGACTGTCTCTAGGCTTTCAGGTAAAAACCTAAGTCTAGCCCCAGGAATCAACTCCTTCTGACATCTCTCCTTCCCAAAGGGTGCACTCTCACTTGTCAGGCAAGATCTGCCTCACCTGATGGCAAACTTCAGGAGGGTATGCACGTCCTGACCCTAGCAGCACACTCCTGAGAGAAGACGCAGCCCTGTGAGCCACAGTGAGGAGCGCCGCTGGCCTGGGCAGGCAGAGGACTGGACACAGCTAACAGCCCTTCCAGCGCCACTCCACACTTGTTTTTGTTTCTTTTTTTTTTGGCTACACTGAGTGTCAGGAGGCATCGTAGTTCCCCGCCTCGGGATTGAACCTGCGCCCCTGGCAGTGGAAATATGGAGTCCTAATCACTGGATCACCAGGGAATGCCTGCTCCAAACTCCGAAGGGTATGAGAGGTTCTCGGCTCCACCATTTAGGTCCTAAGAATAATTTGATATCGAACTTTTATATAGAACCATAAAACAAGTACTGACAAGGTGCTCAGCCAGGCTTGTGCCCCACCTTCTGCTCCTGACATGGGTTCCTGGATATGCCGAAGCTCTGGACCCAACTTTGTTTTCACTTCCCTGACTCTGGCTGGCCCGGGGGACTGAAGCCTTTGCTCTCAACTCAGAACTGCCACCATCAGCACCTCAGCTCTCGGGAGCTCCTGGCCAGCAGCTTCACCTGCCTCTGCTGCCACCAGTCCACCACCTCTTAGCTGCTCTGCTGGCATGTAACTTGGAAAGCCAAGTCCTTTGATGCCCAGCAGGGATGGGCCACAACTGAAAATTAAGCTATATAAACATAGTTCTATTTTAAAATGTATGTCCCCAATTTCCAATATTCTAGGGTCCCTAAAGGGAAATACAACTCTCATACAGGTTGGACAATTAACATCTTTCTAATTCTTCAATTTAGCTCCAAGGATATGAAAGACTTAAAATACTTCACTTGAGTAAAATACTTCACTTGTGGTACAATTTTAGGGTTGAAGAGAAGATAAGTTAGCACAGAATATGTGCACCTAAGAGCAAAAATTTGATAGCTCATGACTGTGGTCCAAAGCCTATTGCAAGGAACAAAATGGTCAGTATATGTGCAAGTGCGTGGCTTGTGTGGGGGTGCAGCAAGGAGGGTATCAGTGTATTTCCTATATTGTGTATAAAGATATACAATGAAGGACTAGAAAAATTATAGTGACAGAAATCAGGAAGCCAGGTATTTCTATTTTCTGGGGGACTGGGACACAAGGGAATTGTCTGGAATAAAGAAAATGTTCCTATAGCTTGTTTTGGGTGGTGGTTACAAGACTACAAACTGTCAAAACTATCAAACTGCACACTTAGGCTCTGTATACTGCATCGTATGTAAACTATATGGCAATTTTTGTAATTCCCTGAAATACGAGGACACTTCTCTGCTTTGGGTGGGGATGGCCCAATAGAGAATTTGGGAGGTAGGGGTTCCCTGCCCTAGAGATGCTGACAGGGGCTGACTGACTTGGCAGGGATGGGGAGGAGTCCCATCCCCAGATGTAGCAGTGAACATGAGAATCTGACTCAAGTTCCTCTCCTGTGGCCTCAACTCTCCCCTCTACAGGGACGACTTCAGCCCTGACCTCTCTCAGGGGTTTCAACCCCATACTTCCTCTTGGAGTAATCCCCCAAGTGTCCACTGATATTTTTATGTGGACAATTCATCACCACTTCCAATTCAGCCCAGCTAAAATAGAGCTCTTTTTCTCCACACAGCTCTCCTTCCACACAACTTCTCTCAGGCTGAGTTCCTACAGCACTTTTATTTAAATCCAGATAGGCACAAACAATGCTTATCAATTCTTCCCTCTCCCTCATTGGCCCCACTTCCCCAATTTCTAAAATTACCATCAAAACTCAGATTATTTATCATCTCCTAAGACTCTTGCTGGAGAAGGCAATGGCACCCCACTCCAGTACTCTTGCCTGGAAAATCCCAAGGATGGAGGATCCTGGTAGGCTGCAGTCCATGGGGTCGCTAGGAGTCGGACACGACTGAGCGACTTCACTTTGACTTTTCACTTTCATGCATTGGAGAAGGTTTGCCTATCTCTTTTTCTTCTCAATGGCACCCCACCCCAGTACTCTTGCCTGGGCCGGAGAATCCCAGGGACAGAGGAGCCTAGTGGGCTGCCGTCTATGGGGTCGCACAGAGTCGGACACGACTGAGGTGACTTAGCAGCCAAGGTAACAACCTGCAACACACCGACCTGCCCCACTTGACCCTGAACTTTTGGAGGGCAAGGAGGTCTCTGCACCCCAGAAAATAGCAGCAGGACAAATAAAGTTTCTAAGTATACTAATATACTAAGTATAATTGAATGGTAAGCTTCCAGTGAGCAAAAATCATGTCCTCACTTTCTCTGTGGTGGACTCTGAACAAATTCACTTTAACTGTGCTCAGCATGGTTTCTTGGCTCCTAAAGCTGAAACGATGTGGCCAGGTTCACAGCATTGCTGGGCCGACCAGAGGTGAAGGGATGGTGTGACTTTGCAAGTTTTATCTCCTGGATATCTGTTACCGCATCTATAAACTCTAGCGATGAGTCAGTGCTCGGGGTCTGTCATTCTCGGGAGTGGTGTTCCTAAAGCTTTGTAAACTTAATAGAAGGTCCAGGGCATCAGGAGGAACGACAAGTGGACGGACTGTGTGTGATCAGGGGTGGTGCACAGGACTGACAGATTATAGAGGATCCCCCATCCTCCACCTCAATCCCCGGGGCTCTCAACCTCCCCTCCCCTATTTCCTTTCCAGAGCTTTCCAGAGTTCGGAGCCCCTCCAGTCCCCAGGGACAAGATGGGTGGGTTTGGCTGAGCTGGCGGAGGGGAAGAGCGGCTCGGATCGCACCCATTCCGTCGGGCCTCCGACCTGACCTCGGCCGGTCGCCCTGTTAGAGCCTCTGTCTGGGGCCCCACCTGCAAAATGGCTCCTCTAAGGCTCTCCAAGCCTACAGCCCGTCTTCTTCCACCTCTCGAGTGAGGACTCTCCCTCCCACTCTGACCGCGTGTGCCTCACAGGCCGCACGCAACACGGCCAGCGCTTTGACCCAGCCCAGGCCTGCGCTCCGGGAAGCACCCTTCTGCGGGCCTCCTAGAAAGCCCGGATGTGGCCGAGATGTCGCGAGAGCTGGGAAGTGGGGCCGCCGGAAGCAGCGCCGCTCTCGCGAGACAAGGCGGAGCTGAGCCGGGAGGTCTTGGGCAGTGTGGAGGTCGTTGGAGTCACTTCTCTGCTGACAGCTCCTTCGCCAGCCTGTCCGCGCCCCGGCCGCCCCAGCCATGCTTTCCGCCCTCGCCCGGCCTGCCGGCGCCGCTCTCCGCCGCAGCTTCAGCACCTCGGCCCAGGTAGGCCCTGCGAGGAGCAGCCTGCCGGTGGAGGCTCCGCGGCCTAGGCCACGTGTGTTCCTGGCTCGCGAGCAGCCTTGACCCCGGGTCAGTCAGCTTGGACCGCAGGGCCGTCTGGTGCAGTTGTGTCGGCTGGGTCGGCCCTGATACTGGGCGGGAGGTGCACGGGAGAAAGTCCCGGAGTCAGGGAAGTGGGAAATAGTCCAGCTCCAGTACCGGGGCGCTTCTCCGAGCCTGCCAGTTCACCCCAGAGTCTGCTCTTGCCAGGGCTGTAGGGCCTAAAGTAACTTACCTTCCGTAGTATTTTGAGAGACTAACCTTATTGTTGCAGCTTCTGTACAAGCATTGTGTAATTTTTAACTTCATAGTGCAGACAGAGCTACCCAGGATAGAACACTGGTCCAAGGTTACACAGTCTTTTGGCCAGAGGATTAAAATTCCCCTCTCCTGACCACTGTAATGTTTTCTTTTTGGATCACCAAGCCTTCCGTCTAAGAACCCGAAGACTCTGCTTCCTCTTAAGGACCTTTTGAAGGCAGCTGCCTGCAGTGGGCCGCCTGGGCCTGGCTTGGCCTGGGACTACTTAAACCTAAGCTATTTTTAGCCGTCTCCTCTTCCGGCAGCGATTCCTAAACTCTGGTGTGTATCAGAATCGCCAGAATACTGATAAAGATCAGAGACAGAGGGTCAGTGAAGGAGGTATCTGCTTGCCCAGAACTGTGTTGGGTGCTGCAGGTAATACTGGGATGAGTGAGAAGCAGCACTTGTGCCAAAAGTGAGTAAGCTGAGGACCGGTGGAGTGTTGAAGAGTGACACTGAGGAGTGGGGGAAGGGACCCAACTGAAGATAAGACGGATATTTGCTGCTATGATTTCATGAGGGGTATTGAGAGAAGAAGGAACATGGAGAAAACCAAGGCTTTGGATTTTGGAGTTGAGTTGCTAAGGTAGGAAAAAACTGCTCGGAAAGAGTGATGAGAGTTGGGGGTGGTATTGATATCGGGAGCTCAGGTTTGGATATATTGAGTTTAAAATTCCTACTGGACATACAGACAGAGTCATTGAGAAGGCAGGCGTATAAGTCAGAAAGATGAGCTTGAGCCAGATGGTGCATTGGCCGAGAGACTTTAGATCCCGTGTCATTAACTGGAAAAATGGAATGAGCATTCAACCTCTTGTGTATTTATGTCTCTATATGTACTAATGTTCTAATATATAAACACAAGAAAGAAATTTTAAAAACAAGCTCTTAAATAAAGTCTGTTATACAGACTTTAGAAAGCAAACTTGTGAAGGAAGTGTTACTGTATATCCATTTTCAAAGCCCATTGCTAAACAGTGTGCCAAACAGTGGGAAGGGATGTGAAATGTGGCAACAGCTTGTTTAGGAAGAGATCATGCGCTGTCCTGCAATACCAGAGATTCTCATCTCCCTGTAAAGATTCCACCATTTACAAGTTATGTTTTTATAAATATTAGCCGAGCTGATGAAACCTTATACAAAAGTAACATGGCCTCATTCCACTGAGAGTGCATTGTATTCATCTTGTTTGTCACAGGGGACTGATTGATCCAGGGACCCTAGTTGAGGACACCAGATCTGACTGTTTCTTGGTAGATGTGAATTCTTCACCTGTTAGATAAAAATTAAAACATAATCTTTGACATTTACATCCCGTACCCCAAGGGGACTGTGTTGTGCTCCCCGTGGGAGCCAGGCTGAGAAATTTGGGCATGAGGAACTTCAAAGGATTTTTGAGCAAGGCAGTGATGAAACCTTTGTATTTGGGGGAGGATGGTTGAGAGGTAGAGCTGAGGACCTAAGGCAGACAATGGAATCAGAATGGAAATCAGGGGCAGGTTAGGAAGATGTTTGACATGCCAGCTCCTTTGTGTCTCCAGTAAGGAAGAGGCAGAAGATAGGAATAAAGGTTTGAATGTGGGTGAACACAGGTGCCATTTGGGGACAGGGATGGGAGAGGTAGCGAGGATAAATTTATTTACACAGTTGGGTTAGTGGGACCAGTGGAATGCCTAACAGAACTGGAGATGTGGAGTTGGAATCTGGGAGTCCCCGGGATTCGGAACAAGGTGTGAGGGTGATCACTGAAGCTCTGGAGGTGGGTGAGATTCCAGACTTCAAGTTCTGGGTGGTGGGTCCAGCTACTTTTCTGTGAAGTCAGGGGTACAACTTAAAAAACATGAATTTGAATCTTACTTGTAGTATATCCCCTTTTGAGTTGTAATTTCTTCAAGCAGATCACAGTGTGTGTGAGGTGGTTTTTGGAGGGCTTTTTTTTTGTTTTGGTTTGTTGGTTTGGTTTTGTTGACACAAGCCCAGTATTGCTGGCTTCGGTTGCTATGGAACACAACGTGCAGCCGTAGTGTAGACACTGCCCCCCAGGACTGTGTACCGGCCTTTGAACTCCCGCGGCTGCTCTTTCTTCAGTTTGTCTTCTTCCTGGCCTGCTTGCTGGGATAGGCTCCCCTTCTCGTATGTAGTTTAGGCTAGAAACAGCCTCCCTGAGGTTGGCTGGGGTTTGGGTTAGGCCCTGCGCGAGAGCTAGAGGGGAGAGTGCCTCCTGTGAAAGGGGAGTGAGCTTTAGGGCAGGACTTCGCATCAGGATAGCTCTTTGCCCTCAGCTCCTGAGCATCTCCCTGCCTGGCCGCCCGGGAGCTGGCCAAGACCTGTTTCACTCCTACAGCCCGCAGGCCCATTGGTAGGATTTCATAAATGTTTGTTTATAGTTTTTAAAACTGCACGTTGCAGGCGAGGCTTGTGTTAGCAGTCCAGTGGCCGAGTGAGTAGTCTGCTTGTCTCTCGAGGGTACGGGAGAAGTGTGCCCTGACCCTCACAGCATCTGGAGGCACAAGTTGTCCCCTGTTTTCCTGAGGCATGCCTCTGAACGTCCCGAAAGAAACAGGGCCTGAGGGGTGGTAGGAGTACCTTCGCCCCTTCGTTTGGGACCACTGCAGTAAAAGAGGCCAGGGGCCGCAGTCTGCCATTTTTACCGTGTGAACCCTTTTAAGGCTGATTCTGTCTTCAGAGTCCTCTCTCTGTGCCTCTTTCCAGAACAATGCTAAAGTAGCCGTGCTGGGGGCCTCCGGAGGAATTGGGCAGCCGCTTTCGCTTCTTCTGAAGAACAGCCCGTTGGTGAGCCGCCTGACCCTCTACGACATCGCTCACACGCCCGGCGTGGCTGCAGACCTGAGCCACATCGAGACCAGAGCGACCGTGAAAGGTGCTGCCCGCCTGCCCCACGGGCCTTTCGTCTCTTCTCCCCCGTAGACCAGGATCCAGGTTTAGAGTGAGATTCTTGGGTGGAACTAGGTGTTCAGAGACTTGGGGTTTCCATGTCCATTTTAGAATTAAATTTTATGAATTATTGCAGCTTTTTGGACTTATCTCTAAAAATGTAACTAGTGTCTTTCAGAAAAACAACAGTGGCCTGATCTTCCCATTTAAAATTTTTTATGATTTAAAATAATAGGAGGGTAGGGGTAGGGGGAGCCTCCTGCAGGGACGTGGGGGCAGTAAGCGGTGCTGTCCCTGGTGCGCCGCCAGTGCCTTCCGGGCCGGGCCATCCCTCCACCCCAGGGTTTCCTCCGTCAGCTTCTGCAAAGCACGGCCGCCTTAGGGAAATCTGAAATGAATATAGGTATGTTATCCAAGAAGTCATTCATAATCACACACAGTTATGTATAGCCTGCTCATTATAGCAGCGTTTATCCACGCCACCAAATTCTGGGTAAAATCATTTTTAAAGAGGTATTGTAAGTTACAGCTTATTTGTTGTTATACCCATGCTGTTGGCCATTGGGCTGTTTTGTGTTGCACTGTACTATAAATATTTATGTAAGCAGAAGCATCTTGTTATCTTTACATTTTGTTTAGGATCGTAAAAGTAGGAGTAAGTATGGCTGCTCTACAGCTTTTACTGTAGAGTGTCAGGTTGCTGTGCAGGAACCTTGTACTGCTTCCCGTCTCCACTGATGGTGTGAGGCTGCCGATGGTGTTTGCACGTGTCCTCAGTGGGTGTAGATGGGTGTCCTCAGGGGTGTAGACGGCACAGGAGGTTGACTTGTCAGCTCACATGCCTGTGTGCCTTCCAAGGTCCCTGTGTAGTAGTTGGCTTACTTTCTCTTGGGCTGTATATTTTAGAGTTTCCAGAAGCTCACACAATAAGGAAAAGTCATATCAGAGCAGATTTTGGTCTTTGGAGCCAATTTTTCCCCTGAGAGGTTTGAAAGTGAACCTTCTTTTCCTCAGGTGATAGGAATAAACAAAGCTGGTGCTAATATGTAGAGTCCCTGTGTGTGGTGGATTCTGTGTCCTGGCCTCCAGTACACCTTCTGATCTGACCCCAAACTGGAGCTTTTGTTAGGATGACCGTGGTGTGGAATAAGCAGCTCTTATTGGGAGCTGAGCAGGACTCTGAGGTGCTGGCAAGTCGCATCAGATAAGGCCAAGTGGCCGAGTTGGATGGTTATGCCGTTCTGTGGGGGGGGCTGGGCCATAGAGGCTGGGGGAAAGTGGAGTGAAAGGGACCGTCCTGCCAACCGGAGTCGTCCAGACCATGGCGGTAGTTCTCAAGGAGAGGAACCCCTTCACAGATAGCCCTTCCATCCTGTCTTGAGGCCTGTGGTCAGATTTGGACCTGAGTGGGGCTGTCCTCCTGGGCTCTGTCTGTGTAGATGTGCTGGCCTCTGTGGGTTGGAAACTGTGAAATTGCTCACTGGAGTGTTTTTTTTTTCCAGGCTACCTCGGACCTGAGCAGCTGCCAGACTGCCTGAAGGGCTGCGATGTGGTGGTCATTCCGGCGGGAGTCCCAAGAAAACCAGGTGTGTGTTGAAAGCCTTGCCTAGTGTCTCCCTGAAAGTCAGCTAAGGATGTGGTTTTCCATGAAAAGTAGAGCTGGTTTTTCTCTGCTGCAGAAAACATTCCAGGCTCCCAGATGCCCATGGGGTGCAGACAGAGCCCTGTATGGGTCACTGGGTCCCCTTGCCCAGTCTCTTGGGTTTTCTGCACAGAATGCCCTTTTCTCCACGCACCTCTGCCTTGGAAGGCTTACTGATCCTCCTCGGGTATAACCCCCCTATCTCCCCTCCATCCGCACCGACCTCTGTCTTGGCACTTGTCACACTGGGCCATTTTCCCTACAAGACGGATTTACTTGACAGGAACCCTGTGTCACTCATGTCTGAACTTCCTTAACAACAAACACACAGCACTCGGCACATGTTTGGAAATTCGTCCTGTGCTCTCTGAACAATGTTGAATTGGATCATTCTCAGGTATGACCCGAGATGACTTGTTCAATACCAACGCCACGATCGTGGCCACCCTGACCACTGCCTGTGCCCAGCACTGCCCGGAAGCCATGATCTGCATCATCTCAAATCCGGTAAGTGCCTGCCACTGGCAGGTGGGTGGCTGCAAGTGCTGCCTGGAAGCTCAGTGTGCGGCTGTGCTTAGAGTGGAGAATAAGCGGGTTGATGTGCTGAAGTGGATAAAGGGGATGCATACTTAGAGGCCCTTAAATTTATTACCTAAAGATTCTTTTTGGCCTAAACCATGTGCGTGGTAACCTGAATTTCCCATCAAGCATGTGCCTTTGTGCAGGTCACTTCCCCTCTCGGTGTCTTAGTCCTTCCACCCAGAAAGCAGGTCCGCTCCTCAGGCTGCCTGTAGCCGAGATTGTGGCAGCCTCTTAGCTCCTTTCACTGTGCTTCACTCAGGCTCTGCAGTTCCCGCCACTCTGGCCTCTCCCTCCTCACACTCAACACCTGATCACATACACAGCTGTCCCTACTCGCCCCTACCCAGGCCCTGCTCGCTGGTTTTTGCAGGAAGATTGTTCCTCAGTTCAGAAACTCCGGGTCGGGAGCTGTGTCCCCCTGAGAAGTCAGCTAGGGCACACATGCCCACCCCAGCAGGGCCCCTGGTTGCAGTTGACAGCAGCCTCCTCCGTCCCTCCCTCCTGATTGAATCTGAACGCTGGTCTCCAAGTACGAGAAGGACCCGGGTGAAGTGTGGTGACAGTGCTCTTAACTGAGGGATGTGGCCGCAGGTGAACACCCCAAACTTGCGGCCGGGGCCTCTGAGAAGGGGGTCCTGCCCTTTCCAAGCAGCTCCCCTTTCCTCAGGGGCCACTGGTCAGAAGTTGTTGGGGAGCTGATTAACCAGTACCTGAACAACAGAATGATCTCTGTTCATTTCCAAGGCAAACCATTCAATGTCACAGTAATCCAAGTCTATGCCCCAACCAGTAACGCTGAAGAAGCTGAAGTTGAATGGTTCTATGAAGATCTACAGGACCTTTTAGAACTAACACCCAAAAAAGATGTCCTTTTCATTATGGGGGACTGGAATGCAAAAATAGGAAGTCAAGAAACACCTGGAGTAGCAAGCAAATTTGGCCTTGGAATATGGAATGAAGCAGGACATAATAGAGTTTTGCCAAGAAAATGCACTGGTCATAACAAACACCCTCTTCCAACAACACAAGAGAAGACTCTACACATGGACATCATCAGATGGTCAACACCGAAATCAGATTGATTATATTCTTTGCAGCCAAAGATGCAGAAGCTCTATACAGTCAGCAAAAATAAGACCAGGAGCTGACTGTGGCTCAGACCATGAACTCCTTATTGTCAAATTCAGACTTAAATTTAAGAAAGTAGGGAAAACCACTAGACCATTCAGGTATGACCTAAATCAAATCCCTTATGATTATACAGTGGAAGTGAGAAATAGATTTAAGGGTCTAGATCTGATAGATAGAGTGCCTGATGAACTATGGATGAGGTTTGTGACATTGTACAGGAGACAGGGATCAAGACCATCCCCATGGAAAAGAAATGCAAAATGGCTGTCTGGGGAGGCCTTACAAATAGCTGTGAAAAGAAGAGAAGCGAAAAGCAAAGGAGAAAAGGAAAGATATAAACATCTGAATGCAGAGTTCCAAAGAATAGCAAGAAGAGATAAGAAAGCCTTCCTCAGCAATCAATGCAAAGAAATAGAGGAAAACAACAGAATGGGAAAGATTAGGGATCTCTTCAAGAAAATCAGAGATACCAAAGGAACATTTCATGCAAAGATGGGCTCAATAAAGGACAGAAATGGTATGGACCTAACAGAAGCAGAAGATATTAAGAAGAGATGGCAAGAATACACAGAAGAACTGTACAAAAAAGATCTTCATGACCCAGATAATCACGATGGTGTGATCACTGACCTAGAGCCAGACATCCTGGAATGTGAAGTCAAGTGGGCCTTAGAAAGCATCACTATGAACAAAGCTGGTGGAGGTGATAGAATTCCAATTGAGCTATTCCAAATCCTGAAAGATGATGCTGTGAAAGTGCTGCACTCAATATGCCAGCAAATTTGGAACACTCAGCAGTGGCCACAGGACTGGAGAAGGTCAGTTTTCCTTCCAGTCCCAAAGAAAGGCAATGCCAAAGAATGCTCAAACTACCGCACAATTGCACTCATCTCACATGCTAGTAAAGTAATGCTCAAAATTCTCCAAGCCAGGCTTCAGCAATATGTGAACCGTGAACTTCCTGATGTTCAAGCTGGTTTTAGAAAAGGCAGAGGAACCAGAAATCAAATTGCCAGCATCCACTGGATCATGGAAAAAGCAAGAGAGTTCCAGAAAAACATCTATTTCTGCTTTATTGACTATGCCAAAGCCTTTGACTGTGTGGATCACAATAAACTGTGGAAAATTCTGAAAGAGATGGGAATACCAGACCACCTAATCTGCCTCTTGAGAAATTTGTATGCAGGTCAGGAAGCAACAGTTAGAACTGGACATGAAACAATAGACTGGTTCCAAATAGGAAAAGGAGTGTGTCAAGGCTGTATATTGTCACCCTGCTTATTTAACGTATATGCAGAGTACATCATGAGAAATGCTGGACTGGAAGAAACACAAGTTGGAATCAGGATTGCTGGGAGAAATATCAATCACCTCAGATATGCAGATGACACCACCCTTATAACAGAAAGTGAAGAGGAACTAAAAAGCCTCTTGATGAAAGTGACAGTAGAGAGTGAAAAAGTTGACATAAAGCTCAACATTCAGAAAACGAAGATCATGGCATCTGGTCCCATCACTTCATGGCAAATAGATGGGGAAACAGTGTCAGACTTTATTTTTCTGGGCTCCAAAATCACTACAGATGGTGACTGCAGCCATGAAATTAAAAGACACTTACTCCTTGGAAGGAAAGTTATGACCAACCTAGATAGCATATTGAAAAGCAGAGACATTACTTTCCTAACAAAGGTTCATCTAGTCAAGGCTATGGTTTTTCCTGTGGTCATGTATGGATGTGAGAGTTGGACTGTGAAGAAGGCTGAGCGCCGAAGAATTGATGCTTTTGAACTGTGGTGTTGGAGAAGACTCTTGAGAGTCCCTTGGACTCCAAGAAGATCCAACCAGTCCATTCTGAAGGAGATCAGCCCTGGGATTTCTTTGGAAGGAATGATGCTAAAGCTGAAACTCCAGTACTTTGGGCACCTCATGCGAATAGTTGACTCATTGGAGAAGACTCTGATGCTGGGAGGGATTGGGAGCAGGAGGAGAAGGGGACAACAGAGGATGAGATGGCTGGATGGCATCACTGACTCGATGGACATGAGTCTCAGTGACCTCCAGGAGTTGGTGATGGACAGGGAGGCCTGGCGTGCTGCAGTTCATGGGGTCGCAAAGAGTCAGACATGACTGAGTGACTGATCTGATCTGATATAAATCTTGCTGGTTTTGTCTTATTTTTTTCCATGTACCAGGTAATATGTTAAGCATTTGCCATATATTAAGATACTTAACCTTCATAGTAACCTCATGAGGTCATTGTCTTCCATCTTTACAGATAAAGAAATTGAGTCCCATGGAGTTGATACAACTTGCCCAGGGTTACAGTGCAGAGTGCCAGAGCTGGAACTTAGCCCTGGGCCATCTGAGCTTGTAGCCCTGTACTAGGCTGGGTTTTTTTTTTTTTTTTTAAGAATGGTCTTTAGGGCCTAAGGCCCAGCTGGAGCAGAACTTGGCCTGTGGAGCCTTCGTCACATTTTTAAGTTGATTGTTGAAGGGTCACGTACATATGTGAACTTTGGGGTTGGAGGTCACCAAGGGGAAGAGTGCCTGCAGCAGTGAAGGGCTTCTTCTTTCACATGGCAGGGTAGGGGGCGAGGGGACGAAGCGGTCTTTTAGAGTAGGGGGCCTTCCATGGTGAGGCTCAGTTACCAGACAGGGCAACTTAATGTGACGCCTTCGGGCTTGCTGATAGTTGGATGAGATTTTTCCTTTTGTGGCATGGCTCTGCTCTCAGAATGCAGGTGAATTCTGCCTTTCTCTTGGATTTACTAGGTTAACTCCACCATCCCAATCACAGCGGAAGTTTTCAAGAAACATGGAGTGTACAACCCCAATAAAATCTTCGGGGTGACAACCCTGGACATTGTCCGAGCCAACGCTTTCGTTGCAGAGCTGAAGGTAAGAGCTACATCGGGTGTCTTTCACGTGGCCTTGCTGATCCTCCGTGTCCATCCGTGGCTCACTGATGGGCGTGGAAGACACCAGGGCCCCAATAGGCCACGTGTAACCTGAGGGTAGTGTTAAATGTTCAAAGCTCACCTCCTTCATGGGAGGCAGGTCTCCCGTTTTCGTGAGGAATGCAGACGGGCGCCTGCGGGCTGAGACTGGCCAGCCCCTGCGTTGACCAACTCAGTCTCCTCCCCGCGGCATCCAGGCTGCAGGCTTTCCCGGGGTCTCTCGCTGGCTGGAGTGGGCTGTGCTCCTGGTGCTCTCCACCTCTGATAACTGGCCTTCGCAGGATTGACCTGCTCATCGGTAGGCAAATGATAAGATCAGCAAACAGGAAGGGCTTGGGCAAGCTCCTGAGATCGTGTCAGTGTTGTTACCCTGGTCTGTGTCCTGATTCGCTCCTCCTCGGGAACCGGTGGTGACTTAGACTCCCCTCTGCTCTCATCAGCTGCCGGCCTCTCCCTGAGCTGCCGGACTCGTCCTGGGGTGGGCGTGGCACCGGCGCCCGGTCCAGAGTCCTCAGTGTGTTTCACAACTCACTGTCTAAAGTCCCTGGTTGTGGACCCTGCAGAACCACTTCCTCCCTCCCCAGTAAACATCCCTCCTGAGCTTCAGGCCTTATTTTGCGACTCTGCAGAGGAGGTTTCCCATCCTACCTCCCACCATTAGGAATAATTGCCGTGCACGTGGCTTGGAGAGAAGGGCAGGCATAGGATTTGACCTCCAGCTTCCGCCCCTGCACTAAGCACCTCTCTCCACTGTCATTCTTGCTGTGGCATGTTCCTCAGCCTCTCTTCTCCATGGGGCAGATCCTGAGATGTGGCCCCAGGGCCTGGGAGCTCTGTGGAGTGAAGTGGAAAGAGACGCTTTAATTCCAGAGACAGGGAGTTTGAGCAAACTCTGGGAGATAGTGAGGGACAGGGGAGCCTGGCCGTCTGCCGTCCGTGGGTCACAAGGAGTTGGACACGACTGAAGCGCAGCAATTCCGGAGACAGTTGGATTGAATAACCAGTTCAGCACATGTGTGTTTGGAGTGGGATTGTTGGTGCCATGTCCCAGGTGCCCAGCCTGGCACGCTATGCAAGCTCCTTGCTCCGTTAGCCCTCTGCTGCTGGGCCCGCCCACCCTTGTGACTGGGCTCCCATTGCTGGGTGAAGCGGGTTCCTAACTCAGGGCATCTCTCTTTAGCAGCTGCAGCATTTGGGGACTGCTAACCCCTCTCCCATAACTCCAGATCAGATCAGTCGCTCAGTCGCGTCCGACTCTTTGCGACCCCATCTTTTTCTGTGATAAGAAATATCTGATTCGCAGATTCTTGTGGGTGGCGGGGAGCGGCATCATGCCTCAGGTTTAACAAGTGAATCGGCTATCTCAACAAGCCCCACTTAACTGACTGTGGCATCGTGACCCCTTTCCACATGGTTCCCTCCTTTTGGTCCCAGTCACTGAGCTGATAGACTTCTCAGCCCTGGCTTTTCTAGAATCTCGCTCTCGTGCGAGGGAAAGAGAGTCTGCTTTGTTCATGGTGAACACAGTGTGGGCACAAGTCTGGGCTGACGCGGGCGTGACGGCAGGTGTGGGAAGGAGGGCTGCCGTCCTCTGGTCCCGGGAAGCTGTCGGGCTGAGGGGGACCAGCTGGGACCCTCCAGGGAGGCAGTTTCCAGCCCGTTGTGAAGGGAGAACCTCACAGCATCCTCACCAGATGCCGAGGTGCTCCTCGCTGCATGTGTTCAAGCTGATGTCAGAGCGTGCGGGCGTGGGGGCTGGTGGGAGAGGTGAGCACAGCCGGAGTCGCCCGTGGCCTCTTTCCCAGCTCCTTTGTTTAGTTCTTGAGTTTTGTAGATTTTCCCAGTGTTGGTGCTTTAGGTGCATATGACGTGTTTGAGACGCAGAGTGCTTGTTTAAAGATTAATCAGACTTCATGCTTTTCCTGACCAGGATTTGGACCCAGCCCGAGTCAATGTCCCCGTCATCGGTGGCCACGCTGGGAAAACCATCATCCCCTTGATCTCCCAGGTGCGTGTCACGGGTGTGTCTCCTCGCCCAGACCCCAGACTATGAGCGCCCTTCAGAGGCTGACGTGGGGCCCTGGGGCAGGCAAACCTCACCCTCCGTGGTTACTGTGCACTGTGGGGGCAGCCCCACCCAACTTGTCCGGGGGTCTCCCGATGGCCTGGGGGCTGTGGGAGCGAGTGCGGCCGGAAGGTGTTAGAACAGCCAGCTCCCACACACCCTGAAAACTGCCGGTGGAAGCACCCCCTGCCTTCCTGCTTAGGTCAGAGCAGGCAAGTTCTCTTAGTATAAAAGTGAGGAGACAAACACCCCTGAGAACGAGATAAATCACCTCATAACCTCTGACCTCGGAATGAGATACTGAGGAAACACTTTAACTCTGAATTGATGGACATCCCTCAGAGCGAGCATTCAGTGCCCTTGACCCCTGTCATGAAATACAGGGGAGGGTGGAGGGAGCAGTCAGAGGCGAGATCCCTGAGTGCCGTGAGCCCCGCCAGGACCCTGAACCGCAGAGGGAGGTAGGGGGACAGTTGGTGACCAGTGAATAAGGTCTGTGGTCTAGTTCATCACACGTGATACTGATCCCCTGCTCTTCATAACTGCATCCTGGTTATGTAAGATGTTAACGTCAGGGTAAGGCAGGTGAGGAAAATCTTCCTGCTATTTTTACAGCATTTTGGTAAGTCTAAAATTAGTCCAAAATAGAACAAGTTTTTAAAAAATGAGTAGGGATCTCACTGCACCTCCCAACAAAGTCAGCTTTTTCTTTAAAGAAAGGGTCCTCATTTCCCACATGAGTGCGATGCCCGGCCCCCATGGGCCGGGGGCTAGGAGGGCGCGGCACCTTGGAGCCTGGCCCTGCTCACGTGGTCCCTGTGGCTTCTGCTTGCAGTGCACCCCCAAGGTGGAATTTCCCCAGGACCAGCTGACCACCCTCACCGGTCGGATCCAGGAAGCTGGCACAGAGGTGGTCAAGGCGAAGGCCGGAGCGGGTAAGTCTTGAGTGGCCCCGGGCCCTGGTTAGAGTCTGAGCTGAAGACACGAGAGCCCAGCAAGGAGCAGGGCCTATTTTCAGTTTCACCTCCATCCGCTTGACATACCCCCCAGTCAGAGGGCAGCTCGGCCTGCTGGGTGGTGTGGAGTAGCGTCTGAGGTCAGCAGAGCTAATTCCATGCCATTCATGCACTTGTCGGGTCAGGGAACGCTGACATACATTCCCGATGACTAGAAGGCTGGAGGTTATGCAGGTGGATTTCCAGCTGGCAGGAGAGCGTGCCTGGATCTCCAGGTTGCAGCGCTGGCGTGGCTGACCCACCTGTGTCCTCCTAGGCTCTGCCACCCTGTCCATGGCATACGCTGGAGCCCGCTTTGTCTTCTCCCTCGTGGACGCGATGAACGGAAAGGAAGGAGTCGTCGAATGTTCCTTCGTTAAGTCCCAAGAAACAGACTGTCCGTATTTCTCCACACCGTTGCTGCTGGGGGTACGTACCTGGGGCTGGGGCTCAGCTGAAGGAGGAGCAAGTTCTGTAGTGGAGAGTCAGCTGCTGCACCCAGAGCCTTCGCTCTGTGACTCAGATGTCCATGAGCAGGGACCGTCCCGCCACCTTTGGAGGGTAGAAGCGCCACCGAATCAGGAGCAGGGAGACACGTCCGTCTGGCTCTCATGGCTCCAACAGCTGGTTGGCATCGACCACCAGAGCAGCCATCCTAACGGGACCCTCGTGTCCCGAGGCGGCTTGCGGACAGCTCCCAGTAGCGGCTTCCCCACACCAGCCTGCGCTTGTCCTGAGCCCAGGGCCTGCCAAGGCCTGTACCGCTATTAGACATTCAGTTCCGACGTTCCTGGGCCTCTGGGACAGGGCCCTTCTAGTCAAGTTGCTGGCTTCAGCCAGGCTGGTTTGGGCAGCTGTCTGGTCTGCTTGACTCCTACTGGGTGTTCCCGGAGCAGCTTGCCATGTCTCAGCCATGGGCACCTGCTGGGATCCTTCCTCTCATGCCCAGAAAGAAGCCCTTTCCATAGCCCCCTGGTGTCCACAATCCCTGGGACTCACTCTGAAGAGGTTAGTCCCGGAGCACATTGGACAGGTGTGTGTGGCATGGTGAGGCCCCAGGGGTCAATGGTTCCCACCAGGGAGCATCTGAGGAGGCCTAGATGCCAGGCTGCTGTCTTCCTAATAACCCTAACCCTAACCCTACCTACGTATTTACATTGGGTTCTGGTGGACATGTAAGTGTTTCTTCAGTCCTTAACCAATGTGGGAAAGAAACTAGCTCCGAGAAGTAAGCTCTGTGTTGGGGAAAACAACTTGTGTTACAAATTATTGAATCCTTTGTGAACCAACTGACCCAGGTTTGTCTGGCAGCCTTCTGTGAGGCAGATGAAGAGACAGACCTGGCGTGTGAGCAGTCGGGCTGCACGCACAGTGAGTTCCAGGGCCTGGCCCCCAGCCCAAGGCTGGCTGACAGCAGCCGGAGCTCCTAGCACGGCTCACACCCGTCCCTTCCCGTCCCGTCCCATCTCCAGTGCGTGTGACTCCCTCTGCAGGCTGCCCACAGCCGCCGGCCGCTGGTGGAGACAGGCTAGGCAGGGCTGACGAAGTTACAAGCAGGCTCTTCTGTAACAAACTCATTCAGGGAAGCTTTCTTGTAAAATATTACCATCTACCTTCTCTCCTTCAGAAAAAGGGCATCGAGAAGAATCTCGGCATCGGCAAGGTCTCCCCTTTCGAAGAGAAGATGATTGCTGAGGCCATCCCTGAGCTGAAAGCCTCCATCAAGAAAGGAGAGGAGTTTGTCAAGAACATGAAATGAGAAGGCGCTTAGCGAGCAGTAGGTCTCCTTAACTTATTAAGGCATCATGTCACTGTAAAGCCATTTCAGATACTTTTGTCGTTTCAATTTGCTTCGTTGAGGAGGATTGTATTAACGAACCACCCCTTGCCAATCTCGGTCAGTCTGTCGGTGCATCAATAAAAGCAGGCTTTGATTTTCTTTTTCAAGGTCTCTTCCAATTAAATACTGTGATTTCTTCCCCATTAGAGCCTACTGCAGAGTGTCTGTCTGGCGTCTCTCCCATCACGAACTACATGTTCAGAACTACGTGTTATTTAAAATTTAGACTGAAGCATCCTGGTCTCCTCAGTAGCTTCAGGTCTAAAATCTCGATCAGTAACTGCTTCTCACGCCTGCGCTCTGAGCTGTCACGCCCCTGGGCGTGTGAGCTGGGCAAGGCCCACTCAGGCCTGACTCCTTCGTGTCCTCTCCCCCGTTTTCTGCTGTTCAGTGGCCGCCACCAGGCTGCTGTCTCCTGTCCCGTGGTTTTTCTGGCCCAGCAACCAGCACCGCTGGCTGGATTTCATCCTCTTCCCGTTGAGCCCTGATACTCAGTGGCAGTGACGACAGAATCGTGAGGAAGGCTGGGCAGGGGCGGGAACAGCCAAGCTGGAACACCAGCTGCCGCCACAGGGCCACGAACACGAGGGGTTCCTGTCCCCGTCAGGAGCCGGAAGGGGCCTTGTTGCACAAGCTGGGCTTAGCATAAGTGTGGGGGATTAAAGGGAGGCCTGACTCCCTTCAGGCACAGGCTGCTCCCCAGAAGCCGTGGCCTCCAAAATGGAAACTGAGAGCTCCGTACCTAGGAAAGAACCTCCTGACTACAGGTGCTGACCTTCAGTGAAAGGCGGGTGGGGGATGGAGCTTCACCCAGTGGACAGACACTCTATCTGCAGCTTTCTTGTCCCCCCAGTTAAATGTCAAGGATGACATCACTGTTTTCTTACACAAGTGATAATGTTCATTGTTGAAAACCTAAAATGTAAGGCAAATAATAAAGCAGGAAATTATCACTGATAATAGTATTTATGCTGTTAATTTTGCATATTTCAAAAGCAGAGATAATGCTTGTGCCACGTGCAACCTGTCCTGCTGGTCACTACTTTGTAACAAGCACACTGCAGTTGTGCAGAATTTCTCACGACTCTGCAGTTGACAAGTTTCTACCAGAAAATTCTGCTCTGCTAGTTGTAGGGGCCTGGCCAGCCTGGCACGTTCAAGATGTCTCGGGCTCACGGCTGCTACTGGGGGGGATGAAGGGACAGCTGGGCCCCGTGAGGCCCCCGCAGCAGGGTGCGCGGATTTCTTCTTGATGTCTCAGGGTTCCCAAAAGTGCAAGAGCAGAAGCTGCCTGGCATTAAGGCCTAGGCTTGGAACCAGCACAGCATCACTTCTGCTACATCCTTGTGGCTTAAGCAAGTCACAAGGCAAGCCCTGGTCCATGGTGGGAAGAGCCTCAAGGGCCTGAGTACCCAAGGCCTGGTCCTGTGGGAGCCAACTTTGGAGATCAGCCGTGTGATTCTTTCCTGTAAGAATATATGCGTTTCCCGGTATCACCTGCTTAATTGCTGGGTAATCCTTAAGGTGAATGTACTATGAGATGTACTCCACTCTTGTTGGGTAATTAGGTGGTTTGGGTTTTCACTCCTAGGAAGAGCATGGCTGTGAGTGTCATGGTGCTGCTGGACTAATTCCTCCCAGTGATTCTGTATGTGATGCACTGTGCCAGCTCTCTCTGGGGTGTGTTTGCTACTCCCTGGGATCCTTGCCGTGACCCTGACAGGCAGGACCTAGTGCAGATGAGTCAGCAAGTTGTCTTGGTTTAGGATGATCAGGTCAGTGCCCATCTCCATACACCAGTGGTTACCACAAAAGGTCATCAAGGACTTTGCTTAAAATGCAGGTTCCTCCCTGCTACGCTGTTGGTGGGAATGTAAACTGACGCAGCCACTGTGGAAAGCAGTACGGAGGTTTCTCAGAAAACTAAGCACATGATCCAGGTCGCTCAGCGGGTAAAGAATCCGCCTGCAATGCAGGAGACCTGGGTTTGATTCCTGGGTTGGGAAGACCCTTTGGAGAAGGGATGGGTACCCACTCCAGTATTCTGGCCTGGAGAATTCCAAGGACTGTATAGTCCATGGGGTCGCAAAGAGTTGGACACGACTGAGGAACTTTCACTTTCCAGCAATCCCAGTCCTGGGCATATATTCAGACAAAACTATAATTCAAAAAGATACATGCACCCTTGTGTTTGTAACCACATTATTCACAATAGCCAAGACAGGGAAGCAACCTGAACATCCATCAACAGAGGAATGGATAAAGAAGATGTGGCATGTGTATGCAGAGGACTGGTACTCAGCCATACAAAGAATGAAATCATGCCATTTGAGCAACATAGATGCAACTAGAGATTATCCTACTAAAAAAGACGAATACCATATGACATCACTTATTTGCAGAATCTGAAATACGACAGAAACGAACTCATCTACAACAGAAAGAGACTCGGGGACATAGAAAACAGACGGTGGTTGTTGCCGAGGGGGAGGGCTGGAGTAGGAGATTGGGATATAAACTATTCTATAGTTTACATTAGAAGATGTAAACTATTATGTATCAGATGGGTAAAAAAGAAGCTCCTACTGTAGAGCACAGAGAACTATATTCAACATCCTGCGATAAACCATAATGGAAAAGAATATTAAAAGGTTGTGTGCGTGTGTATAACTGAATCACTGTGCTGTGCAGCAATGATCAACACAATATTGTAAATCAACTATATTTCAATGTTTAAAAATAAATTTTAAGGAAATTTCCCGGCAGTCCAGTGGTGAGGACTCCATGCTAAGGAGTCCTGGGATCTAAGATCACAGGCACATCGTGGCCAAGTTTTTATTTGCCTATTTTTGGCTGCGCTGGGTCTTCGTTGCAGCACGCAGGCTTTCTCTAGTTGGGCGAGCGGGGGCTACTCTTGTCGCGGACAGAGGCTCTAGGGCACGCAGGCTCAGTAGTTGTGGTGCCCGGGCTTCGTTACTCCTCAGCACATGGAATCTTCCCAGACCAGGGATTGAACCCGTGTCCCCTGCACTGGCAGACAGATTCTTGAGGAAGTCTGTCAAGTTAAAAAAAAAAATTAATGCAGGTCTCCTGTGCCCACCCCTCAGAAGTTCTGACAGCATGGACCAAGAACCTATAATATTCCAGATTCTCCCAGATTATTCCGAGGGGATGAGGTGGTCAGTGACCACATTTTGGACACTGGCTGCCCCAGAGTTCTTTTCACTAAGGGTTTTCACAGTAAGGCTCCTGCCTTTCAGGGCTTACAGATAAGTCAGGAACGAGAAAATCAGTGAGAAAAATGCAGATCAAATACCAAATGACTCCAAAGAGGACAAGGTTACTTCTGCACGCCTTGGTAGAGGCCAGGACTGGAGGAGACTGCCCATCAAGATAGACAGGAGGGAGAAGGAGACGCCATCAGACCTGGCCCTGCGGGGTAGGATTCCAGCTGGCTGGAAGGGCAGGCTGGAGCCGCCTGGGCTGAAGAAAATGGGCTTAAGATGGGTTTGAGGTATGGCCAGTGCTCACAGGACGAGGGGAGTGAGGCCATTCGGAGTGGAATCGGGGTCTTGAATGCTGGGCTGCAGAGCTGGACCTCGTCCTGTGGGTGTGGGAATTGGGAGGATGTCAAAGGCGCTGAGCAGCCTGGTGACAGGGTCCCTGGGGAGGCTTGTCAAGATACAGATTGTGGCCCAGGAGCCTGGAGAGGCATCCAGGTGATGTCTGTGCAGCCGGCCACACTTAAGGAGAAAAGATGCCACAAGGACCAACCACTCCTGTGACACTTGGCAGCAGAATGGGCAAGGACCAGGGTGGTGAGGCAGAGGGTGACGGGGACGTGGAGGAAACAGCAGCAGCCTCATTTCCACCCTCCAGCAGTCCATCAGCCTGTTGGCGGCGTAGGTTCAACTAACCACACTCCCTGCTTTCAAGCTCCAATTATCCGCCTCGCAGTCTGTGAACTGGCTGCCAGCCCCAGCCTTCTGGTCGCCTCCTGACACACGACTCCCATCCGGCTCAGCAAGGAACAAAACCCGGGGACTGAGTGGATGGTGTTAATGACCATGATGAGCTGGCTGAGTCTTTGCTGGGGGAAGCCAACAACCAGTCTGTAGAGAGCAGAGAGGAGGCTCTGGGGCACCCACTCGGGGGTCATTAGATGGCGACAGAATCGGTCCTGCAAAGAAGCTCCCCTTTAAGTCCCGGGTAGACCCAGCCCTGTGGGGTAATTAGAAGGAAAGCGGAGTCTTGCCTCCCCACTGCTAAGGCAGAGAGGGTGACAGCTTAGCTCAGGAATGAGCCTGACCTCTCAGGAGGGAGGCCAAACCTCCCAGGCAGTTCTCCAAAATTGCCAGCAGAGGGAGCTGGAGGCTGGTGCTGCAGCGCCAATCCTGGGGACGGTGGGTCAGGCGGTGGCTGAAGGGTCAGCTTTCCTCCTGGGTCTGGGCTCTGCTCACCCAGACTGGAGTGGGCAGCCACCTTCAGGCATGGGTAGTGGAGGTGGGAGAGAGTCCAGGGAGGTCTGAAACCGGCTTGGAGACACAGAAGGGTTGAGGTGGGGAGTTTCAGAGGAAAATCCACTCCCACCCCCGCCCTTGGTGCCTCAGATGGTAAAGAATCTGCCTGCAATGAAGGAGACCCAAGTTTTACCCCCGGGTCGGGAAGATCCCCTGGAGAAGGCAATGGCTATGCACTCCAGCATTCTTGCCTAGAGAATCCCATGGACAGAGGAGCCTGGTGGGCTACATACAGTCCATGGGGTCCACAGAGTCAGACATGACTGAGCGACGTTCACTTAACCATAACCCCATAACTCAAGGCCACGGGCCCCACCAGAGGAGTAGGCAGAGGATAACTTCCCACTTAGGCTACCCGAGTAACCATTGGCTCCTCCTGTCTCCAGTGCCCTGAGTGGACAGTGGGGACAGGCCACTCTGTCCAACACCCCAAGGGGGTGGGGATTAAGTAACCCAAACCCAGGGTGGACTGAGCCAGTGGGTGGCCGGAAGGGAAGGCCTAGCCTGTGGACACCTGCAGCGCCTCCTTCGTTGGGCCCTGGAGGGAGCTGGGCCAGGCCCTGCCTGCCTCTGAGTTCCCGCAGAGTCCTTTCTCAACGGCTCCGCTTTCTAATCCCCTAGGGCTTGAGATGGAGCTCTTCAATTAACCCACTTTAAGAGGCCACCCACGTCCTCCCTCTGCCTGTTGTCCCTGGGCCGGCAGGCTCACAGCTTGGGGCAACCTCCCTAAAGCAGCCCGGGTGTAGATGTTAAATTCAATTCCCTCATGAAGCCAAACAGGGTCACCCAGAACCGGGCACCGAATGGCAGAACCAGGCGGGCTGATCTTTGACTGGTTGCCCCAGTACATCTGACCTGGCTGGGAAACACTTAGACCATGTAATCCACAGCTGCTCCCCCTCTGGTCCGCCCCATGGTAAAGAGGTACCACCTGACAGCTTGGCGTCTCCCAAACCCATTAGCCAACGCTTACATACTTCAGTACAACTGTGGAATGAGGCACTTTCTGTGGGGCTGGGGAAAGGCAGTCCCAGAGGGCAATCTTCCCACCCCCAGCAGAGCCCACAGGCCTGACACCCTCCCCTCACAGCCCCCCACAGTCCCCCACCACAGCCTGGCTTCAGCCATGGGGGCAGGGTCCAGAGGCAAGGCTTTGGGGTGATTCCCAGCAGTTTTACCCCTTCCTCCTTCCCAGGGCCTCCCAGGTGGGACAAGAAGTAAAGAACCCACCTGTCAATGCAGGAGAAGACGTAAAAGATGCAGGTTTGATCCCTGGGTTGGGAAGATCCCCTGGAGGACGGCATGGCAACCCACTCCAGTGTTCTTGCCTGGAGAATCCTATGGACAGAGGAGACTGGTGGGCTACAGTCCATAGGGTCGGACACAACTGAAGCGACTTAGCAAGCACACACTTCCTCTCCAAGGAAGCACTGATCTGACAAAAAAAAAAGAAAAAAAAAAGCCTCTCCACAACCTACTACTGCTGCTGCTGCTGTTAAGTTGCCAGCCTCCTCATCCATGGGATTCTCTAGGCAAGAAAACTGAAGTGGGTCTACAATCTATTACATGAAAACAAATGGATATTATGATTGCATATACCAGAAAAAAAAACCTACCACCAACAACCGCTCCCCCAAATGAGTGTAAATGTCCAGTAACTTGGTTCACTGTCTAGAAGAGGAAGTCTGGTTCCGAGTCTTGACACCAGACCCTTGGATTTCTTGGATTGCTGACTCTCCATGCTCTGATGTCCCATGGGGAGTTGGGGGGGTTCCCCGATGTCCACCCCCACCCCAGGAGACAGGATCTTGGGGGCACTCCATAGAGGGTGGGGGGAACACTGACCCTGGATCAGGGCTGATGGAGGGGACTGGCTGTTCACAGAGGGGCTGGTGTCCCCTCAGGAGGTCACCCTCTCTGCCACTGCCCAGCTGCTTGTCTCGAGGTCTGACGGGGAAGCACCGCCCTGCTCCCACCCTGTGTGTCTGTCTGTCTGTCTGTCTGTGGGTGAGGGGAGGAGCCATCAGCTCCCATAGAGCCTTCTCCCCACTTTAGAGCCATTTCACATTCTCCCAGCTGGCAACCCGGCCCAGCGGGACGGCTCCTGTAGGAGATCTTGGCAAGTCTCTTTCTCCTTCTCTGGGTCCCCTCCCCTCCTTCCCGAGAGAGCCCAGGGCCAGCCCGGTCCCTCTTAGGAAAGGCCACCCCTTAATCTAAGCACTACCCCCCACCATCTCTCTGTGAAGCCCCCTCCTCCCGAAGCCTCCAGCCCAGATCGACTACAAACCCCACCTCCGTTGCCTAAAAATAACTCCTCCCAGCCCAGCCCCCTCCCTCCCCAGCTCCTGCTGGTGCTAAAGCTCTCCCAGCCAGGAGGAGAGCCCCGTGCCAGGCAGACTGCCGGACGGTAATTAGGTTAACTCTGCTCCTGACCAGGATGGTGGTGGATGCTTGGGACTGGGGCAGGGGTGACTGGGAGTGCTTCTTTCATGGGCCTGGGAGATTTTGTGTGGTGTCTGTGTAGGTGTCTGTTGTATGTATACGTGGGGCGTATGTTTTGAGTGGCAGGCACTGCATAAGATGTGAAAGCAGAGACCGAAGTTGGGTGTACCTGCCCAGACTGGGGGAGGGGGCGGGGGAGGAAATGTCTGGCTCAGGAAAGGAGGGGTGGGGGAGGGGGGAGCGATGGGACCCTCAAGCCCCTCCCACTGCCCATTGATGTTGACCAGGCAGTGCCTGCTTGCATTACCTAGCATCTTGTCCTCACCCGGAACCTTCCACGTCTGCCATCTCACAGCTGTGAGGCGGCCCGGTTACAAGTGGGGAAGCAGGGAGGGGCTGCCCAGGAGCCCCCGCCCTGATGAAAGTCCAGTGCAGCTTTAGCCCCCTTTTACCCCAGTGGCGCTTGCGATAAAGAACCTGCCTGCCAATGCTGGAGATGAAGGAGGTGCAGGTTTGATCCCTGGGTCAAGAAGATCCCCTGGGGCAGAGCTTAGCAACCCACTCTGGTATTCTTGCTTGGAGAATCCCATGGACAGAGGAGCCTGGTGGGCTACAGTCCATGGGGTCACAAAAGAGTCAGACACGACCCACGTGAGAGCATGCACGCATGGGCCAGCTCCTCTGTGCCAGGCACCTCCTGGGCACAGATACAATGTGGGATAATCAGTAAACTGAGGCTTCAGTCATGGGACCTTGCAGGTGGTGATTGGCAGGTGGGACTGAGTCCCCACTGACGCTTGAGAAGACCCCAGCCCCGGGACACTTTCTACGGCAAGGAGCAGGGTCATCCGTGGCTGCTGGAGGGGGCTGTCCCAGCAGCTGCAGAAGAGACCGCAGGAGGAGGCCAGGCCTCTCCAAGGGACCCTGATAGGACTTCGGACATTTATCGTGACGAGCATCTCAAGGTGCGAAATCAGCACATCAAGCCTGCCGCACCCTGGACAGCATGGCTCAGACAAGGCTCGGCACAAACAGCAAGTGATTTCAAGAAAGAGTTAAATAGCAGCACAGAAGGTGCTCAGAGGAACAGAAATGTGGAGCTGGGACCAGAATGGCGGAAGTTTCCCTGGCATCTTGCTACGCTATACATTTGACTCCAAGCTTCCCAGTGCCACAGAGCCTTCCAAAAGGAGAGTGCAACAGGACTGGTGTAGTCTCAAAGGACAGCCTGGGAGATGAGGCTGCCGGAGGCCAAGAAGGGGTCGCCTCACTCCAGACCCCAAACCTCCTCCCCATGCTCCACCCCCGAAGCTGTGGCGCCTGGATTGTGGCCATTCCCCTGCTTGCTGAGAGCATTAAGTGTCTAAAGTCCTCATCGGGGAATTTCCAGGTGGTCCAGTGGTTGGGACTCTGCCCTTCCACTGCAGGGGGCATGGTTTCTTTCCCTGGTCAGGGCACTAAGACTCCATATGCTGCACAACGTGACCAAAAAATAACATTAAAAAAATTTTTTTAATTAAATAAATAAATAAATCCACAACCCACAATGGGAGCTCAATAAGTGGTGATGTCTTTGCCATGTTACACACTTGGAGGTCAGGGCTCTCCTGGGACCTATGGGGGAGTCTCCAGATCTGAGGGTGGAGGCTGCTGGGAGGAGAGGAAGCTGGGGGCCTGGGACAGCTCCAGGCAGGGCACAGGAGCAGGGTCCCCCCCACCGCCATCCTGCAGGGCTGGGCCAGCCTGGCTTTGTCTGAGCTGCCGGGATTCAGGAAGCAGGTTCAGGCTGCTGGGGTCTCTGGAGGGATCATTAAAGCAGGGCCAGGGGGAGAAAAAGGAGGCTTTTTGGTAGTGTGCAATTAAATGCATCATATTTATACCACTACGTGTACACACACACAGACACAAGCAAACAGGTCATTCCCAAGTACCTCCCGCTCGCCTTGTCCCACCCAGGCAGCCGCTCCCAGGTCAGCGGCCCCCTCCCCAGAGCACAGGGTCAAATGGAGCAGTCCAGGCCCCTGGCTCTGCCTCCCCGCCCTGCCCCCAGCTCACTCTGACTTCGGCTCCAGCTGGGGTGGGGCCTGTGGCCTTCCTTGGGCCACTGAACAGCCAGGAAAGGCCCCATGAAATAAGTGGGGCCTGGGTTAAGACGCCCCCTCAAAGAGACCCTCAGTGAGGGTGGGGTGGGGAGGGGGATGGGAGGGAGGTCCGGGAGGAGGGGACATGGGTGTACCCACGTGTGATTCTTGCTGATGTCGGACAGAAAGCCACAAAGTTTGGTTGAGCAATTATCCTTCAATCAGAAAAAAAAATTGAAAAATAAATTTTAAGAAATAAATAAATAAAATGGAAAGAAAAAGAGACCCTCAGTGGCTCCCCTCCCACCTCTAGGTGTGGGGATGGGGGGGTTGTCAGGTTCAGCGTGGGTGTGCCCCTCCCATCCTACAAGCCAGCTCTAGCCATCTGTCCCAGGGTCTGAGGTGTTTTGTGTGTTTGTGCATGGATGCACGTATGTGGGTCGCATGTTGATGTGGGAGTATGTGCGTGCTGCATATGCCAGGAGTTGTGTGATGTGTGTGTCTGAGGTTTGGGTCATCCAGGTGTAGAGATGTAACAGTGTTCATGAGTGTGTGTGTGTGTGTGTGTGTATGGGGCACATACATGCAAGGGGCTATGTATGGGACTGCATACATGTGACATGTACATGGGGTACATATGAGATGTGTATCCGACGTATGTGTGCCTCGTGGACGTGTACAGCGGGTTCAGGTGATTGGGGATCACTTCTGCTGGCAGAGGAAGGCTGGTGATGAAACTGGGTCACAGCCTCAGCTGCCATCTCTGCAGCCGCATCCCTCCCTGCCCTCCTCACCCCCACCAGCCCACTCTGTCCTGGTGTGAACACGTGGACCCAGGTGTGGCGCTCAAGGACTTTAAGAAGAGTTCACTGCACACTCCCTGGGAATGAGGGACCCAAGCCAGGGCACCTGCCCCCAGGGATAACCTGGATTCTCTCTGGACCCGGATGCAGTTGGCACCCAGTGTGGGATGGTGAGATGATGGGTGATGAGTAAAAGCCTACGGGTGTCCTGCCGAGGAAACAGGAAATGTACATCCCGGGCCACAGTGACGGGGGAAGGGGCAGGGCTGTCCTCTGCCCACCCGTCCCCTTCCTTTGTCCCTCTGCTACCATTTCTGTTTTCTTTTACTCTCTTTATCTCCTCACCCTGACCCTCCCTTCTCCTAAGCATCTTTAAAAAAATTTTTTTTATTAAAATAAAATATACATAGGGACTTGCCTGGTGGTCCAGTGGTTAAGACTCCGTTCTTCCACTGCAGGGGTTGTTGGTTAGATCCCACACATTGCATGGTACAGCCCATTCTAGAGGAAGTCAACCCTGAATATTCACTGGAAGGACTGATGCTGAAGCTGAAGCGCCAATACTTTGGCTACCTGATGGGAAGAAACAACTCATTGGAAAAGAGCCTGATGCTGGGCAAGATTGAAGGCAGGAGGAGGCATGTCTGCAGCAGCTGAGTGGAGGAGCCGGTGGCTCACGACATCGCCCAGCTCACATATGGGCTGGGTGGCCATGAGCAGTGTTGGACCGAGCCTCAGTGTTGTCATCTGTGAGATGGGACAGTGATCCCTGGCGCAGGGACTCACTGGGAGGTTCAGAGGTAATGAGGCCAAACGCTAGGATACGGCAGTGCTGCTGCTGCTGCTGCTAAGTCACTTCAGTCGAGTCCAACTCTGTGCGACCCCACAGATGGCAGCCCACCAGGCTCCTCCGTCCCTGGAATTCTCCAGGCAAGAACACTGGAGTGGGTTGCCATTTCCTTCTCCAGTGCATGAAAGGGAAAAGGGAAAGTGACACGACTCTTAGCGACCCCATGGACTGCAGCCTACTAGACTCCTCCATCCATGGGATTTTCCAGGCAAGAGTACTGGAGTGGGGTGCCAGTGCCTTCTCCGTGCAGGTCCCTCTCATTCCTGCGCCCAGGTCTAGTAGGACCTGGGTCTGTGAGGGTGAGGCCTAGGCTGCCAACCACAGGCCCCCAACTCCAGCCCATGGTGGGGCTGAACCACTGAGCTGCTTGTGAGGCCTTAGCAGGGAGGGGAATTCTCATGAGAGACTCTAAGGCAGAGACAGGCAGGGCCCGCAGCCTCAGAGCATAACCCCCTTCCCCTCTACACTATTGCCCCTGCCCCATCCTGACCCCCCACCCATTCTAAAAAACTTTCTTCCCTTCACACTCCCATAGCCCAGGGACTTGCACCCTCCAAAAGGAGATCAGTCCTGAATATTCACCGGAGGGACTTATGCTAAGTCTGAAGTTCCAATGCTTTGGTCACCTGATGCGAGGAACTGACTCATTGGAAAAGACCCTGATGCTGGGAAAGATTGAAGGCAGGAGGAGAAGGGAATGACAGAGGATGAGATGGTTGGATGGCATCACTGACTCGATGGACATGACTTTGAGTAAACTCCAGGAGTTGGTGATGGACAGGGAAGCCTGGCATGCTGCAGTCCATGGGGTCACAAAGAGTCAGACATGACTTAGCAACTGAACAACATCAAAAAGGACCATAATGAGGGCAATGCTTAACCCAGAGCATTGGCCCCTTATGGCAGATTTACACGCGAAGGACAGGAGAGCCCAGGCTGGAGGGAGGAGGGGAGCACAGGGGAAGCAGGCGGGGGAGTGGGAGGGAGGCTGCTGCCTCTGCTCATTTTTTATTAAAGATCTGCTTCAAGGTCAGCCCTGCCCGTCTGCCGCAAGGGACTCCTCAATTTCCCAGGCTCTGCGGAGAGAATGAGAGAGTGATGCTCTGGGAGGAGAGGAGGGACATGGAGAGGAAGAGGTCTGGGGTGGGCCAGGCAGAGAGGCACCGAGAGAAAGAGGCACAGTGGTCCCTGAACACAGAGAGGACCCAGCAGAGTGCAGGGCTCCAAGGGGGCTGCCATGTGATAAGGAAGGAAGCAGGGAGAGAGAAAGGACAACAGGGGGCAATGCATTTGGGGTTGGATCAGGAGAAGAGTGAACAGCTATGGTATCAGGACCCTGATGCCCAGGTTTTGTCATTTTCCAGATAAAGACAGCAGAACATCACTGGCCTGTCACCTGTATCACCAGTTTGCTGCAGCCTGTGATCACAAGATGATCTAATTAGGAAAGGAGCATAATGCTCAGAGACAGGTATTGCTGGCCCCATTTTACAGATGAGGAGACTGAGGCTCAGTGAGGCTTAAATCACTTTCCCAGATCCACAGAGCTAGTCAGCAGCACACCAGGGCCTCAGGCCTGGGTCTGACTTCAGACCCCACTCCTCCCACTGGGGCGGTCGCACCTTCCCCACCCTTTGGACTCAGGTCAAGACTCTCCCTCCCAGGGTGCTCCAGTAGCCGTGAGGCAAAGGAACAACCCAGGGGATGAGAAGGGCAAGGTCTCAGGCAGATGAGGGCCATAGCCTTGGTTCTTCAAGGTCAGGAGCACAATTGTGGGTCTACCCCCAAAGGGTGTGACTCAGTAGGTTTGGCAGATTAAAGACGGCCACCAACTCCTTGCCCATCACGAGGGGTGATCTCTGTCCCCTATCTGTGGATATGAGTGAGGAAGCACCACCACTTTGTTTTTATTTATTTCTTTTTGGTCACGCTGGTTCTTCGCTGCTGCTGGAAAGCGTGGGCTTTCTCTAGTTGCAGCAAGCAGGGGCTGCTCTGTAGTCGCGGTATGTGGGCTTCTCAGTGCAATGGCTTCTCTTGTTGCAGAGCGCAGACTCTAGAGCGTGGGCTCAGTGGTTATAGGCGCACAGGCTTATTTGCCCTGCAGCACGTGGGTTCTCGGGGGTTTCCAGCTGGCTCAGTGGTAAAGGTCTGCCTGCCAATGCAAAAGACACAGGAGATGTGGGTTTGATCCCTGGATAGGAAAGATCCCCTGGAGTAGGAAATGGCCACCCACTCCAATATTCTTGCCTAGAAAACCCCATGGACAGAGGAGCCTGGCAGGCTACAATCCATACAGTGGCAGAGTCAGACACGACTGAGCATCCATGCACCTGTGGGACCCTAGTTCCTGGACCAGTGACTAAACCCATGACCCCTGCATGGGCAGGCAGATTCTTATCCACAGGACCACCAGGGAAGTCTGTGGAAGCACTACTTTAAATGGAGTGGGCCCTGTAGCTGCTTTGACTAGTAGAAAATGGGGAAAGTGATGTTGTATCTGCTGAGCCTTGACCTGCCTTAGAAGTTCAGTTAATTTCTACTTCCTCTCTAATTTCTACTTCCTGTCGTTTGGAACGCTTGCTCTCAAAGCCCTCACCTGCTGTGTAAGAAGTCTGACGACTCTGCTGGAGACACCATAGGGAGAATCCTCAGAAGACTCACAGAAGGAGAGGAGTCGAGCGGAGCTCAGCCCTGCCAGCCGTCCCCACCAGGGCCCCAGACATGTAAATGAAGAAATTCTGGCCCTTCCAGTCCACAACCCATCCATCAGCTGAAAACCACCCAGTGTCCCCATTTAGTGCCTTGTGGAGCAGAAGAATCCTACAGTCAAGAACTGTCCAAATTTCTGACCCACAAACTTGTGAAATATCGGTTGTTGTTTTGAGTCATTAAGTTTTGGAGTGTTTGTTACACAGCAGTAGATAACCATTAGAGTAGGTCTGGAGAGAGACTCTGATATCAACACATTCAACAAGCACTTAAGGTGGTTTCGAGGCAAAGAGTGGAAAAAACACTTTGAGAAGTGCCAGAAGAGAGGGTGCTGACTCCCCAGTCAAGTGCCCCCAGGGGGTTCATCTACATCACATCGTGCAGAAAGATAAGTGGAAAGAGACAAGGCAGACCCAGAGAGAAAGAGAGGACTCCACTGTTTGAGGAGTAGAGAAACAAACAAATAAAAAACTAAAGTGGGAGATGGGCGTGGGGAACAGAGAGCAGCTTAGAGACAGACAGAAAACCAGACAACTCAACTTAGTAAGCAATGATTCTTGCCTCCTCCAAGCTAGAGTGGGTGATGGCAGGTGGGCACAACACAGCCCCACCATCATGGAATTCACGTTCCAGATGCAGCTTGGCACCGAGAGAGGGTGTCAGAGACAGGGCAGAGGAAGAGAGAAAGTGGCTCAATCATGTCCGACTCTCTGCGACCTCATGGACTGTAGCCCGCTAGGCTTCTTTGTGTGTGGAATTCTTCAGCAAGGTTACTGGAGTGGGTAGCCATTCCCTTCTCCAGAAGAGAACCCATGTATCGAACCTGGGTCTCCTGCATTGCAGGTGGATTCTTTACCTTCTGAGCCACCAGGGAACCATAAGAGAGAAAGGGCAGGGCCAATTCTGAGGTCAAAGCCACCGTAAGTCATTCTCTGGCCTCGAAACTTTGGTGAGTGAAACACCACAGCCTGGCCCAGCCTAGCCTCTCATCTCAGGGTCTTTCTGGCTATGGAAAACAGTATGGTGGTTCCTCCAAGAATTAAACAGAGAATTACCAAATAATCCAATAATTCCACCTAGGTATTAACCCAAACCGGTCCATTCTGAAGGAGATCAGCCCTGGGATTTCTTTGGAGAGACTGATGCTAAAGCTGAAACTCCAGTATTTTGGCCACCTCATGCGAAGAGTTGACTCATTGGAGAAGACTCTGATGCTGGGAGGGATTGAGGGCAGGAGGAGAAGGGGACGACAGAGGATGAGATGGCTGGATGGCATCACTGACTTGATGAATGTGAGTCTGAGTGACCTCTGAGAGCTGGTGATGGATAGGGAGGCCTGGCGTGCTGCAGTTCATGGGGTCGCAAAGAGTCGGACACAACTGAGCGACTGATCTGATCTGATTAACCCAAAGAATTGAGAGCAGGGACTCAGATACGTGTGCACCCATGTTGATTGCATCATTATTTACAATAGGCAAAAAGTGGCGTCGACCCAAAAGTCCACTGACGCCACGACATGGAAGAAAATTGAGGACATTGTGCTGAGTGAAATAAGGCAGTCACAAAAAGACAAACATGGTATGATTCCACTGACATGAGGTCCCCAGAGCTGTCAGATTCACAGAGACAGAGAGTAGAACAGTGGGTACCAGGGGAGTTTGACGGGTAGAGTTTCAGCTTGGGTTTGGATGATGGGTGTACAACAATGTGAATATACTTAACACCATTGAATTGTAAATGCTTAGAACGGCCAATTGATGTCATGAATATTTTACTGCAATAAACTTTTTTAAAGGAGAACGATAGTGCAGGACTGGGAGATGCTATTTTATGAGGTTCATTGGAAGGGTTCATTGATTGAGTGCTAGCCAAGCAAAGATGTATGTTTCAGGGGAGAGCGAGTGGGGAGGGAACAGGCACTAGCTGGCGTCCAGGACCCAGGCTTGGGTCAGGCAGACACCCTGGGGGTGAGGAAAAGACACAGTTCAAGGAGGTAGAAGGTCTGCAGGGAGAAGGGGGAATTGGAAAGCTCAAAGACTCACAGGGTTCTGACTTAGAGACTGGACTTAAGAGGGAAGGTGATGGGCCAGGGATCCAGAATGAAGTCACCAGCACTTCCAAAAGTTTAACGGAAGAGAGTCTGATGAAGGGACTAAACACAGAGATGGGGTTGGGGATAGGAGAATGGACCAGTGAAGGACAGAGAAGCACCCAGCGACTTATCACAGCGGGAGCCATTAGCACCTCCAGGCCTGAAGTGCCACCAGGAGGAAACTTAATGCCAGAGCTTGCCCAGGAGAATGGAGAGGTGGATGTGGGGACACTGGACCCAAGCTGGAGAGGAACTGGGCAGGGGAATAAACACCTAACCTCTCTCCTCCCGCCCTTTGTTCTGCTGGTGATGCGTCCCCTCGGACGAACCCAATCGGCAGCCAAGAACAAGGGAACCTGGGTAATCAATCTGCCGAGGTCAGCCTCCCAAGACCCAGAAAAGGGCAGAGAAGGAGGAGCAGGGGCCAGAGGGGCAAGCAGAGGAAAACCAGCGCAGATGGCGATGCCATTGGCTGAAATAAGTAACACAAGGGAAGGGGCTCCTTTTGGAAAATTGGCAGGCTGGTAGGGAAACCAAGATAGAGGTCTATTCCTCTGAACTGGGAGAACAGGGGTGAGGGGGTGACTGGGGCTAAGAGGCTGCCTAGGTTTCCAGGGCTCCGTCATCCCAGGTCTGGTAGAAGAGAGGGCCCAAGGCAGCTGGGGAAGCCTGCTTACAGGTCCCTCTGCCCTTCTCCACTAAAGCAGTTCCCACTGTGAATCCAGGGAGCAGGGGCTGCAGAGGCAGATGAGGGGAGGGCAGGAAGAGGGTTGCCCAGCTTGAAGCAGTGTGTTCCCAGGCACTAGCCCCAAACAGAGTTGAGGCTGGCGCTGGTCAGGAGCCGAATCAGTGCAGTGACGTTTCAAAATACTACCATGACTTCAGTTAAGGCACGGGCTTCACCCTGGGAGGGTGCCGCACCCCCATTCCTCCTATGGCTTCCTTTACCCTCGCCCCTCCACACACCCAGCCATAGCTCCCCAGGCAAAGGGCCCTCTCCCAGCCCTTGATCTGCCTACTCCCGCCTCTGCCTTGGGAGTCCCCGCCAGGCAAAGGGGGCAGCCCCCTCCCAGGCAGGGGGAGCAAACACACTGGTGCTAGGCCAGCTCAAGGCCCCAGCATATGAAATATTCATGCAGCCAGAAGGCAAGAGACCAGCAGAGGACTCGCCCCTGGGGCTATGGGGCTGCAGTAACGGCAGCAGCAGCTGTAGCCCGCCCCTCTCCCCCACCCCCAAGCTTTGTTCTGCAGACCCAGTGGGCCTGCAGTGCCCGTATCCCAACCACTCACACACAGACCCCAACATACACTCCAAAGACATACAGGAGGTGAATAAACCTGGGACAAGGAGAGGGGAGGGGAGGAGGGTACAGACAGAATACAGAAGCAGACACATGTATATACAGATGGGCACACACACACAAACCCGCGCAGATTCACAGCAAACATTTACTTGGATGACTCTCAGTGTCATGCAAAGGTGTACTTCTTCTTCTTTTTTAATATTTATTAAATTTTGGCTGCATCGGGTTTTAGTTGCAGTGTGACGATCTTCCACTATGGCCCACAGGCCTCTAGGTGCAGCACACGGGCTTTGTTGCCCCAGGGCATGTGGAATCTTAGTTCCCTGGCCAGGGACCAAACCCGGGTCCCCCACACTGCCAGGCGGATTCTTAACCACTGGACCAGCACAGAAGTCCCACAAAGGGCCTTCTTATAATCTGCACCCCAAGTGCCTCCCTTGCCTCGCGCCGTCCCTTCCTAGCCTGCGACCTGCTCTGGGACTTCAGCCCTGCCTCCTAAGACAGCACAGGGTCACTGCTCGTGGCTCCAAGCAAAAACTTTGTCCTTCCTGGCCTCCTCCCGTGACAGAAAGTCCTCCGCGCTTCCAATGCTCCTTGCAGAGCCCGCCCCACCCCTGAGTTCCCTCCACTCAGCCGGCTCACTGTCCAGCCAAGCAAACGCAGGCGGAAGCTGCAGGATAATAGGCTTCCAAGGTCACGAAGAGAGTAACCAAAGGGGGACTTGAACTCAGGACTCCAGACAGCCAACGCAGCACTAGGGAAGGTCCAGAGATCCAGTTGTCAAAAACCTCCCTCCTTTGGGATGTGTCCCACCACCCCGCCTGGCCTCGGTCAGGCCACTAGGATGCACGATGAAAGGGGGCATCCCAGAGGGATCTCTTGCCCCGCCCACGACCCCTAAGTCGTGGAACTGGTCACTGCAGTGGAGATTTTTCCCCCCAATTCCCCCTCCTCCACGACAGACGCCGAATCTCTTGCCTCGGAGGCGGGCGGCCTCCAGGCCTGTGGAGGGCGCTGTAGGTGCTGGGCCGCTCTGGCCGGCAAGCGGAGGGCTCGGAGGCCGCCTCCATGGTGGTGCGCTGTCCAGCATTTCAGCAATCGGCGGCGGCGCCCGCGGGGAGACGGAGGGCGCGGGGCCGCGGGGGCCGCGGAGCTACCCTACCGAGCCGAGCCGAGCCGACGAGGCGGCCCGGAGGCCACCCAGACAAGCGGGACCAGAGGGCCTGGCTCCAGCACCCGGCGAAGCTCAGCAGTCAGCAGGAAGGTGAGAGCCCCGGCTGGGGCGGGGGCATTTCCCAGAGGGGTTGGGGCTGGGTTGGATCTTGGGCCTCTCCAGCTGGGCCAGGGCCCAGAGTCCACGGAACCCAGAGCGGACGGTCGCGGATGGGGGACTGTCTGTGTGTTTGGTCGGGGGGTGCGAGGCACCTGGGGAACAGAGATGAGAAACGTTGTTCATTTCACTGAGAGGGATGGAGAAAGTGAGAACCCTGCCGGGTCACGGGCAGGACTCCACTGAGCTTAAATGACCACGGCCTGGTCTATAAGGATGCTAGAGAGGCACCCAACTGCAGTCTAATTGCCCTCTCGCAATTGAGAAGAAGGACCTGCTCCCTAGGGAAAGGAAAGACCAGTGAAGAGACCCTGTGGAGATGCTGGTCACTGGGAGGGATGAAGGGAGCAGGCCCCCACCTGAATGCTGCGCTTCTGTCCAGCACAGGGTGGCAGCATCAGGGACAGTCTGGCCCCTTTCCCAGCTGCCCAAATGCCCCTGGGGAGGCAGAAGCTGGCAACAAGAACTGGGTCTCACACAGGATGGCATTTACTCTCTCACTGGGGAGAAAATGAAGGACACAGAAGAGATAATAACCATTAGGAGTTTGGGAGGGGGGTTCTCTGTGGTCTCTCTGGGTGCCCAGGGAGGGTTTCTGGGGCTCACAGTGAGTCCGACCAACCCCAGAACAAATTCTTGGTTTAAAAAGAGAGAGAGAGAGAGAGAGAAGAGACGCAGCCTCTTTCTTGCCTCCTCCTCACCCTCCCTGCCAGAGCTCCTGCCTGGACAGTATGAAGCCTCCTGCAGTCCCTGCTCCTGGTGGCAGGTCCATTGTGGGGATGGGTTTGAAGGGGAGCAAGAGAAGGGCACCCCAGGTCTGCCCCGGTACTCCAGTGTCTGTGCTCTATCCCAACCATAACTTCTCACTCTCCCAAGACCTCACTCACTCATCCACTTCTGGCCTCAAGGGGCCTGGGTTGACCTTTTGTCCCATGACAAGAGAAAAGACAGGTGCTTCGATAGAGACTGAGCAGGGTTTGGAGAATTTCTCTGTAGAGGGAACATCTTAAGGTCATGGTCCCAGCAGGTGTCAGATCCTTCCCCAGCCAGAAATAGGACCAAGCTGGCTCAGAAATTGCTCCCACACAACATCAGCTTTTCGGTTCCCTAACTTTATGCCCCATCCCACTCTCCTGTGAGTGATGGAGGAGGAATTCTTGAAGAGCAAATAAAGAGTGGTTTGGATTTTAAAAGGTAGAGCTGAGTGGGTAGAAAGTCATGGACTTTGAAGTGAGAGAGACATGGGTTCACATCTAAGCTGTGTGACTTCAGGTAAACCACTTAACCTTTCTGAGCGTGTTTCCCAACCCGTAAAACAGGTATAGCATTAACAGTATCTACTTTGGCGGTCCAAGAAATAATTCAACTATTTATTGGATAGGAAACTAGTTTTAAGCTATGCAATGCTGGGCAAGTTTCAGCAAGTCAAACGCAAGTAAGAATTTTTAAGGAGAAGTTAGGCAAAGAGGGAAAAGTTTTCAGTTTTGTTTGAAGCACATCTTCCTTTTCCCAGAGTGGGTGGACTCTGGCTGACGGTCTCATACCAGGCGCCATACTAGGCTACAGTTAACTCAGCTCATCCTCATGAAAACTTAACAAGGAAGCCATCAATGTCCCCATTTCACAACTGAGAAATGAGACTTGAATGACTTTCAGAAGGTCGTGAAGCCACCCAAGCTGTCTTCCTTGGGACAGGAGTGGAGCTGATATCCTGTCCTGGCCCCTTGATATCAAGACCCAGTTAAATGTCAGTCTCTTGATTCATGATGCCAGCTTTCCAGGTGAGAAGCCTGAGGCATATGGGTGAGGAGGTGTGATGCAGTGAGGAACTGACTCCCCCAAGGTCACTGGGATATTTGGAGGTGGAACACGCTTTGAATTGTCCAACTGGGTACCCCCACCACAACCCACCCCTGCCACCCCGACACCTGCCAGAGAGGGAGCCTGGGTCTGGCAGGCCCATCTGCTCACCGCCCCACCCACTCTCACCTTCTCTGCCTGCCAGCCTCTTGCTGACCTCGGCAAGCCGGTGGCTGCCTGTTCCTCTCTGGGCAGTTAACCCTCACCATTGTGATGAGGCCATGGTCCAGAGCAACTGCCAGCATTTCTGGGGTTGGCCTCCCCTACTGGCTTTTCCTTTGCCTGCTTCTTGCTGCCACTGGGGCAGAATTGTAGCTCCTCCTGTCCCAGCAGCCAGCCAGGGTGCCTCTGAGGTGATGGGGGAGAGCCCCCCCCACCGCCTTCCTTAACTCCTACACACACTCTGAGCCCCTGCCACAGGCCTGTCACTTCTCACACATTATCTCATTCCATCCTCACGTAACCGGGTGCCAAAGCTGCCACTGTCTCCCTTTCACAGAGGAGCAAAACGAGACCTGAAGGTGACGTGATGTTCCCAAGGTCACGAGCGAGGTCTTGGCACAATCCCAAGCTACGGCCTCAGGGGCCCAGGTAGCTCCCACAACGCCACTCTGTCCTCCATTCCCAGGCTCTCCTGCGTGAGGATCAGCCAGGGCACTGGGGCTTGGCAGGGGGTGGATGGGGGGAGGGTAAAGGGGGCATGGGATGGAGTTCAAGGATCTTCTTTCTGGGCCCATCTCTGACCCTGGCTCCTTGTGTGAGCTTGAACAGGTTCCTTCCTGCCTCTGGGCCTCAGTGTCCTCAACCATAAAATAAAAGGGTTTGACCAGATGACACCCCACCCTGGCCCCCCACTGAAGGCCCTGCCAGCACTAAGATTTTAAGATCTCTCTGCTCCATAAATCTGTGTGTCAGGAACTCTGTGTTTCCATCAGCAGAGGTAGAATCCACCCCCAGTGTATGAAGGTTAGGTTTATTCATTGGAACTGAGATTTAAAATTCACCCATTCCCCTCCTAGGATCTTCCCAGGTAGCACTAATGGTAAAGAACCTGCCTGCCAATGCAAGAGACATAAGAGGAGTGGGTTCAATCCCTGGGTCGGGAAGATCCCCTGGAGGAGGTCATGACACCCCCGCCAATATTCTTGCCTGGAGAATCTCATGGACAGAGGAGCCTGGCAGGCTATGGTCCATAGAGTCGCAAAGAGCTGGACGTGACTGAAGCGACTTAGCCCACACACCCACATCCCTCCAAATTACAAACCTGGGATCTTAACTCAAAAGAGGAAAATGTGGCTGGAAGAGGCCCAGTGGTTCACTGGGAGATCGTGCTTCTGTGGCTGAGCCAGGATGAAGCCCTCCTGGCCCAAGATTTGAGGTGACCTGCAGGGACACTAAAGATGCTCTCCACACTCCTTCCTGAGTTGTTCAGGAAATCCCAGGAACCTCCCCCAACAGGACACATATACATGAGTCCTACATCCAGGGGAGCAGCCGGGGTACAGTGGTGGAGGCTTATTTTTAGAATCTTGGGTAGAGGAAGAGACGTTGCAGCTGACGCTCTAAAGAAAGGAGGCAGAGCCCTGCCAAGGGAGTGGGTCGGTAGGGCCACTGGTTCTGGTTCAGGCTGTGTTGGGGGAGGAGCAACCAGGCAAGACATGGGAGAGTTCCTTCTCAATTCCAACATCTGGGCTCAGCGAGAGGGGAAAGGGATTGAGGAGAGAAAGGAAGAGGGCACCAGCTGAAGGCAGGCAACTCCGTGGGTCATGGAGGCTCAGGAAGGGGGAGGAGGCGCAGGGAGGTGGTACTCAGAGAAAGGAGGGTAACCATGAGTGGAGAGGAGTTAGAAGAGGGGAGCGGGGCTCAGTAGAGGGGAGTGGGATCAGAGAGGATGAGGGGGTTAGAGAAGGGAGGGGGCGAAGTGAGAGCGCAGGAGGAGGGACCTTTACCAACAGTTACTGACCCCAGCCTGGCCCAGCCGAGGTCTTCATTGGGGCCTCATGCGCTGACACCCCTGGGTTCCCCTCCCTTCACCTTCTTCTGGGTCATGAGAACAGGAGGGCGTCAGCTCTCTTGACTCTGTGTCATCCAGGACAGTGTTCTCAGGGGGCCTGGGCAAGCGAGCCAGGCAGGCCCTGGCTGCCCCTTGCACCCAGGAGAGAGACCTCGGTGGCCACGTGTGCCCAGGCTCCAGAGCAGCCCCTCAATCCCCAGGGGCTCCTCACTTATAGCCAAAAGCCGCCCGCCCATCCGTCTGCGTTGCTGCTTCCCCAGCAGTCAGCCTGGCCTCAGCATCCTGCCGCCCCCACCCTGGCCTCCTGCCCACTGCAGAGGCTGCTGTGCCAGCTGGAGCATCCTGCCGGGGCCTGGGAGGACTGGAGGGGGACCTGAGCCCAGGGAATCGGACCCTGAGGCCCAAGCAGCTTACTGAGCTGAGGTGGGGTGGGGTGGGAAGGGGGGCCCTTAGTCTGCCCGTTTCTAGCATCCAGAATGGCCTGTGGCTCTGAAATCTTTCCTAGGACTGAGCCCCATCCCCACCCCCATCCCCCCAAACTCCCTAGGATAGAGACAAATAAGTTTCGTTGAATTCTTCTGATGTTAAGAATGGTGCATCCTCATTGGGTTATACTCGGGAGATAGAAAAACCAAGGAGAGAAAGGGCGTGTGTGGTCCCACCGTGAATAAACGGGTCCTTCCTACCAGGACTTTGTCCCTGTGATCATAGATACATAGCGTTAAATAACTGGGAACACCCTGTTGAGCTAAGTGGGCGTGCTATTTTTCACTCTATAGTGAGAATTTTCTGATATCTTTAAAGATTCTGCAAAAAGCCTACTTTTTGAGGCCAGATGAACACTGGGCACTGGTGGAGAGCTTCCCAGGGAGCCAGGGAGAGCTGCGGGGGTAGGGGGAGACTTGCTCTCCTCCTACCCTCTTGGGTGGGGCACACCTTGGGGGTCTGCTGATCATAGGTTTCCCTTAGGGAGGATGACGCTGGGGCCTGTGCCAGGGTCAGCTGGGGACTGGGGTGGGGAGGGGGGACCTGCCTCTCTCTGCCAGGGACCACAGCGGGGGAGGGCCAAGGCTGCCGGGGGAGGCGGAGCAGGAGACAGCCCTACATCCCCTGGGCGGGGTGAGAACCTGGACCCACTCAGACCTTAGAAGGAGCTCAGAACTGGGAATCAGGTGACTGCCAATCTCCTGGGCTCTGATGGCATCTAGACCCTCACCTCCACAATCAGATCTGTTTCCCTTCCCCGTGAAATGGGCATAATAACACCAGGGGCACGCTGACAAGTGATTCGGGTGGTGAGTGCCACGGCACCCAAGGAGGGACAAGACCCAGCGCACTGCCCAGAGGCTGCGGTCACTTGAGGGAGACCACACCGTTAGCATCCACCGAGTGCTTCCTATTTTCCCGGCATCGTATGAACAGCGGGGACATAGCCGTGAAGCAGACACCGACCCTCACCTTGAGGAGCTCCCACTCTAGTAGGAGTGGGAGGCGTGAGGGAACTGAGGGATGGCCGTTTAGGTTCTGCTAGGGACTAAGATGTCCACAGAGATGTGGACAGCCAGAGGAGGTGCTAGGGAGAGAGACCTTGAAGCTGGGCTTTGGAGAGAGACAGAAAAGGTGCCAGACAGAGAAAGTAAAGGTAAGGCACTCCTGATAACAGCTGGGGCCACGGCCCGGGGAGAGAAGTCCCAGTGAACTAAGAGGACCGTCGATGATCTAACTTAGCCATGGCATGCCTGAAGCTAGAGGGCAGCCCCAGGGGTGTGGCCAGCCAGGTCTGATCTTGAAGAACCTTGAAAACCGCTGTCAGTGCTGGCAGTTGGTTTGGAAAGGGATGGGAGTCAGGGAAGGCTTTGAAGCGGTATCATGAAATGATCAGACCTGCACTTAAGGAAGCCCGATCTGGCTGCCTTGGGCAGGAGGATGATGGAGAGAAAGACCAAGGGTAGGAGGCCGGGGTGGAGTGGGGCACATCTATAGTGGGGCAGGTGTAGGGGATGTGCCCCCGGGAGGTTTGACGGGTGGATCTAGGCCAGGCTCACCAGGGGGCGGGGTCTGGGCATGGTTGGAGTTGGAGGGGGTGTGGGGGGAAGTGGCTGACACAGCTGTCAGCACCGAAGGAGCAGGCTGGGGAGGTGGGCTTCAGGCTGGGCAGAGGGGCCTAGTCACCTCTTTTCCCAGCGGGTGGCCAGACTGGGATGCAGCGGAAGCTGGGACGTGCAGCAGGTTTCACCTCCAGGCAGCCCCGTCTCCCTCCCTGCCTGGCAGTCTGTCTCATGCTTCCTTGTTCGTATGACCCATCCCTTATTGACCCCAGAACACCTCTCTTTCCTGCCTCCTGAATTCTCTCTTCCTCTGTCCTCTGCTCCTCATACATCAGAAAGTAGGGACAGTCATTCATTCGTTCATCAAACATGAGCTCAGCAGCTCCTCTGAACTAAAACACTCCGTTATCCTTGTCATCTCCAAGCCCCATGCTCAGCACTGGAGAAAGGGAGGAGCTGCCCTCAGTCTAGTGGGAGTCAGGCCCAAGAGCTGGTGACTATTTGGGGATGGAATACGGGCTATGTGGGACCCAGAGAGCTGCTGGGGCACTGGCATTGGGGGCAGGGTGGCCCACCTGGTTGATGTTAGAGCCAGCTTCACAGATGGTCCCCAGAGGAGGAGGACAGGTCTGCCAGGGGGAAAAAGGGGAAGGGCATTTCTGGCAGAAGGAACGGCCTGGAGGTGGGAAGAGTCCCGGGCACTTGGGGAAGAGGGTGGTTGGAGAGGCTGAGGAAGGTGGTGGGGCCAGGCAGGAGAGGGAGGCCTCGTGAGGGGCCTTAATGCCAGGCCACAGAGTCTGGGCTTTTTCCTGAAGGCAGTGAAGAAACCAAGTGAGGTTTCCTGCAGGTAAGCACATGGCCAGAGCAGTTTCAGGAAGGTCATCTCTGAAGAACAGGCAGGACTGGACAGATGGAGTGGATGGGGGGCCGGCGGTAAGCTTTCAGGACACAGGTCACGTGGCCTGAGACCTCCCCTGCCGCAGCTGGGACACCCAGAACTGCGGCAGCCACGGTCTCCAGGTGCAGAGTTCCGGCCTTGGTATTTCCAGAACAGTCCACGAACAGCAGGTTCCTGGGACCGGCCCATGTAGAGCCTGATTGTAGGGCTTGGGGGGATCTGAATTTGTTTTTTTTTTTTAGCGTTTCATTTTATACTGGAGTAGAGCCGATTAACCATGTTGAGATAGTGCCAGGTGGTCAGCAAAGGGGCTCCCCGGGGACTACCCACGCTAGCAGTGAGAATCGGGCCTCTGCTTCGCAGATGCTCCTTCCTTTGTCTGCATGCTCTTCTTCCCGCTTTCTTTACCTCCTTCACCTTCAGTCTCTGCTCCCGTGTCTTTTGTGCCATGCCTTGTTCCAAGCCCCCAGGTGCCACCTCCTTCTTGCCCCACCTTTTATGCCTTGTTCCAAGCCCCCAGGTGCCACCTCCTTCTTGCCCCACCTTTTATACTCTGTCCTCCTGGCTGCCTCCCTCGGTAACCATCAGGGGCACCCATTTGGCATCTCCCATGTGCCAGGCACCGTCGCAAGGGTTTCACACGTCCTAACTCATTTAGTCCTCGCAAAGTCTTACCACAGAGTCAGGTCACAGCGGAGGCTATTGAAGCACAGAGAGGTTGTTGATGTCACCAGCATCACCCAGCAAAGAGGCTGCGCTGTTCTGTGACGTCCCAGATGAGGAGCCCTTTGAAGCCAGCGATCCTGTGCAGTTCCTCCTCGCAGGTGCCCAGAGCAGGCACAGGGCCTGGCACGTGGGAGGTGCTTAGTTTTCTCATCTGTAGAATGGGCAATTCCCCTCCAAGACTGCTCCGCAGCTTGGGCGAGTCTAGAGCCCTGGTGGGGTTGTAAACTCAGGTGTACAGACTGGGGTGGGGCCGGGCGTGGCAGCAGAGGGGGAACTTCTTGCTTGGACTTTGGGGTGGAACCATTTTCCGGATGGGATGCCTTTCTGCCTCCTCTGCTGTGCTGAGATTCAGCCTCTCATAGAATCTGACTCTCTCAGATCTGGCCAGGGGCCGGGGAAGGGGTTGTGGCTGGGGTGGGGTCAAACCCCCTGATGAAGATTCTGGGGCCCAAGGCAGAGCCAGGCAAGGACTCAGAGAGGCCACAGCTGCCAGAGTGACCCCCATTCTCCCTGTGAACTTATGGGGCTTGTCCTTTCCCAGAGCAAGGAGGGCCCCCCATGCCCCCCTGCCATCCCTGCCTCCCACCCACCATCCCTTGAGAGCCATAGGTTATTGTCAATGATGTTGTTAATTAACTGCTTAATTAACTATTTAGGCTAATCAGATTAATTGACATTAATTGGCTACCATTTGTCAAAGGCTCTGGAAAGCGGTGCCTCTCAGAGTTGAAGCATGTGACTGGGTCTGGGCAGGGGCGTGGGGCGGAGTTGTCAGTGCCCTGCGGAGCTGGGGGAGCAGGCAGCAGGCAGGGGCAGGACGGCTGCCCAGGTGCTGCCTCCCCGGCGGTTTATGGGGACAGTCCTTGGACACCTGAGGCCTAGGTCTCCATGCTTTGGAAACCATCACCTCTTCCTTTCCCATAGTTGCATTTAAACAAAACAAAAAGTCCGATCAAGTACCAAAGGCAAAAGTGAGTACTTTCCATCCCCAAGGGCTGCAAAGACCTCAGAGTGGGGAGAGACCTTAAAATCCTAAATAAGCTGTGATATAAGTAGGTCACCACCTAACAACTGTGGGGATGACGTGCACACATTCGGTTTTTCAAAAAGGGAAAGATGAAGCAGTATAGGGTATATCAACGATGCAAAATATTAAACTGTGATAAAATGATCTGATTTGCATTATTTAGTCAATGACAGCCCCCAAAACCCACAGTACATTTTTATACCTGTTTTAAAACACAACTTACAGTTTTAAATTATAGCACTTGAAACAAAAAAGAAAAAACTACTATGAAATGCATCCTACGTTTTGGAGAAAGGAAAAAAAAAAAAGGCAACCCACTCAAAACTGAAAGTGTGAACTTGTCTTCAGAGCCTTTCTTTCGAGATTAAATGGCTCCCACATCTAGTCCGATGCTGGGCTGGAAGATGGTAGCCCGCAGCTGCATCTGGACGTTTTCACTGACCCCACCCCCACCCCAGCTCCTCCAGAGGGTCCCTTCCCCTCTCTGGTGAATCTCTGGCCTAGCTTCCTGATGTGCTTACATTGGGGCAGAGGAGGAGGTGTGGGTTTCAAGTATTCTGGAGATGAATACAAATGTGAGGGGAGAAAGGTCCATTTTGGTGGGAGAGTCAAGCTCCCAGGATGAGGGGTCCTTCAGGGCATGAGGAAAGCTCCCAGCTTGATGACAGAGATCTCGAGCTTGGTAAGGGAAGACTTAAAGAATGAATGTGGGGTCTCTCTCCCCCTTTACTGCCCGATCCTGCAGCCCCTGGGGAAGAAAGGACCAGAAGAGACTGGAGGCAGTTGCCTAGCAACAAGAGGCGCATCTGGATCGATGGGAATGGCAGACGAGGCTCCAGCCCCCAGCCCGACTCTCTCTTTGATCTTACCCGGCCCAGCAGAAACCTGGGGGGGATGCCCAGGGCAGCCTGCCTGATTAAAGCTGAGTCAATAGAGGGAATTTTCCATAATGAGATTGTGTGGGCAGCAGAGGCAGCTGCCCTGTCTCCCTGCTGTATCCTCCCCAGTGGGTGGAAGGGGCTTGTCTGTCTGTCCAGCACACACCCTTCCTGCTGATAGCTCCAACAGGGGCATGGGGTACATCATCAGCCAGCTTGGACTCTTCCAAGTATCGGGTGGCCAAGAATTCAGAGCCCAGCCCTGCCCTGGCCCCACTAGCTATCCAGGCCCCAGTGCTTAGTCCAGATGGAGAAACTGAAGCCTGAAAAGGGAAAGAGATCTGGTCATACAGCTTCTAGCCCATCTTCCCTTTCCTTAACCCAGCCCTCAGGTGTGAACCAGGGCAGGTCTGACCTTTGTGGGAAGAAGTAGCAGGTAAAGGAAATAATGAAGCTGATGACAACTCGGGGCACCTCTGGTTTTACTCCAGGCCTCCCCTGATGGGTCAGCTGGTAAAGAAGCCGCCTGCAGTGCGGGAAACCTGGCTTCGCTCCCTATGTTGGGAAGATCCCCTGGAAAAGGGAACAGCTACCCACTCCAGTATTCTGGCCTGGAGAATTCCATGGACTGTCTAGTCCATAGGGTTTCCAAGAGTCAGAAATGACTGGGCTACTCTCACTTGCAGACCTAGAGGCCAGCTTGGGAGAGTCCTCGGAGAGCATGGTGTCCTGACACCTTAGGTGGCTCTCTCTAGGACACCACCCCAAGGCCATCTGGCTTGGACCCTCCCCAGGACACAGAGGTCACCACTTCCCTGGCAGCCCAGGCCATCAGCGACAGCTCAGCCATGATAAGGTTCTTTTCTAAGTCTCCTCCCTGCAACCCCAAATCTCCATTTGAGCTCAGGCAGCCACAGGGAATCTGTGGCTGTCTGCTCCCTGTCTGGAAGTCAACAGTTCTCTGAAGGCCACTGAGGGCCATGAAAAGAAATTGAGTGGGCTGGGTTGGGGCAGGGATTCCTTTGTTCCACTGAAACCCAGGGGAGGGGAGACTAGAACACAGCTTGCTTGTCTGATTCCAGCACTGGTCTGTACAGGCTGCTTCCTGGATTGACCTGGTCTATATTGTTCTCCGTGGCCAGTATTGTGAGTTCTCTCTGCTCTGCATTGGTCTGCACTGGTCTGTGGGTTCCCTACATTGCTGTTGTTCAGTCGCTTAGTCGTGTCCCACTCTTTGCAACCCCATGGTCTGCAGCACGCCAAGCTTCCCTGTCCTTCACTATCTCCCGGAGTTTGCTCAGATTCATGCCCACGGAGTCAGTGATGCCATCCATCTCATCCTCTGTCCTCCCCTTCTCCTCCCACCTTCAATCTTGCCCAGCATCAAGGTCTTTTCAAATGAGTCAGTTCTTCACCTGAGGTGGCCAAAGTATTGGAGTTTCAGTTTCAGCATCAGTCCTTTCAATGAATATTCAGGACTGATTTCCTTTAGGATGGACTAGTTTGATCTCCTTGCAGTCCAAGGGATGCTCAAGAGCCTTCCCCAACACCACAGTTCAAAAGCATCAATTCTTTGGTGCTCAGCCTTCTTTATGGTCCAGCTCCCACATCCATGCCTGACTAGTGAAAAAACCATAGCTTTGACTACACAGATCTTTATCAACAAAGTAATGTCTTTGCTTTTTAATATGCTGTCTAGGTTGGTCATAGCTTTTCTTCCAAGGAGCAAGCGTCTAATCTGAACTCCTGGTTCCTCTGTGGCCTGTCCTGGGTTGCAGTGATCTGCGCTGGTCTCATTTAGGCTGTGTTGCTTTTACTGTGGGTCGCTCTGTAGGGAGCAGACAGCTGAGGCCTCTTTGTCCCTGGGGACCTGCCATCCAGGCCCTCTGCTCTAGGAACTCAAATCAGAGCCAACAGGAACAAAGACAGGGCCTAGGGCTGGTGGGCAGGAGCCTAGTGCCAGGCAGGGCCTTCCTACCCATTGAATGACAGAGCTGGACTCCAGGGCTTACCAAGTTTGTGACCATGTGGCCTTTGCAAATATCAACACATGTAAAGTCCGGGCATAACGAGAGTGGTAACCAGGAAACTTTGCCACCGAGGTCCCCAGAGATGGAGGTGGTAAAAAACAAACATACAAAAAAAACACAAGTCGTGAGTTCCCCATCAGTACAAACACAGGCTGGGTTTCAACAAATGCTCACAGATGGTTGCTTTGTGCCAGGCTCTGTGCTGGGCAACAGGGGTGCAAAGATGGACACCACTCAGTTCCTGCCCTTAGACAGCCCTCACCAGGTCAGGGGGCACATAGTCACAACAGAGCAAGGTAAACATTGAGGGTGGGGACCGCAGGGTGAGGCTCTGGGAGCACCATGGAGGCGCATCCCCCAGGGGAAGTCTGGGAGGGCTTCACAGGGGAGGTGATGCCTGAGCGGAGTCCTGTAGGATGAACCAGAAGGGGAAGAGCACACCAGGCACAAAGAGCAGTTGGCCAGCACATTCTTGGGTGGCTCAGAGCTCCGTATGTCTGAGATGCAGGGGGGCTGAACAGGTTGCCCAGGACACAGGTGCCAGCTAAGCTGCCTGGCCCTCTCCTGTGGACAGCGGACATGCCCTTCCTCCCTGGCTTCCCTCGGACACCCCACCTTGGCTCTGGGAACTTCGCCAACCCACTGCCTCCGTTCCACAGCACAGTCTGAGTCTGCAGGGCAGGAGACAGCTCCAAGCCTGCCTGCCAGGCACGGCTGCCCCCTCAGCCCCACCCCACAGACAGTGCTGGAGCAGGGCAGGCGGGCAGGAGTGGGACCGTGAGGGCTGCTGTCCCTCCGACAACCAGCCCTCCCCCCAAGCCAGCCAGACCCAGCCCAGGGGCTCTAGCCAGCCTTCCCCTGGCTCCAACAGGAGCAGCAGGAAGCTCCGACTGTTGAATAATTGAGAAGGCTTTCAGCTCTCTCCCTGCCCCCTGCAGCGTCTTCTTCTCGAGGGTTGGGTAACAAACAGCGGTGCCAGCACCTCCCAAGAGAGACTCCAAGGAGGCTGGGAGGAAGCTCGCTCGACTAACCCTCTCGTTTCCAGCCTTCTTCCCCAGTCTCGCCCTGCAGCATCCTTTTCCCTGTGAATGCTGGTCCCTACTGGTCCGTGTGGGTGGCAATCTGCTAGTCTTTACAAGCGGACACTGATCTGATGCATTATCAAACACATCAACCTCTGATTTCTACTGTATGTCTTCCTGATTAACTCATGCCTGTAGTGGTTTAGACAAGATGGTGTTGTTTGTGGGTAGTACATCACCAGCTCAACGGGCACGAGTTTGAGCAGGCTCCCAGAGTTGGTGATGGACGGGGAAGCCTGGCGTGCTGCAGTCCATGGGGTCACAGAGTCGGACATAACTAAGTGACTGAACTGAATGGATGGGTACAGACACTAAACACTTACACACGGGACTTCCCACGGTCCTGGGCACTGCCACGCTGGGCATATGTTCATTCCCTCACCTCTAATGGCAGGGGGTGCTTGGATTCACCCCATTTTACAAATGAGGAAGCTGAGCCAAATGAGGTCAAGGCGCCTTAGGGCCCACAGTAAGTGATTTGAACCCAGGCCGGCTCTTCTGTCACTTGCTGATCCATCTTAGTTAATGCGGACCGAGCTGTCCCTGAGAGTCAGACCTTTCTCCAGGGCAGAAGCCACCACCAGCGAAGGCTCCAGGCAGCCAGAGAGGTCTTTCTGAAATGCAGAGCTGACCGTGACCTCCCCAGCCCAGCAGCTTTCATGGGCTCCCCACGGACTGCAGGGTATTCCTAGCTCCTCTGGCCCCTCCTGGCCCAGTGTGCACAAGCCCAGGGTTCTTCCCTTTTTCTCTCCAAGCCTTCTTCCTACACGCCCCACTCTCTGCCCAAGACATCCTTCCTCCCCTTCTATGTCCACTAGCGCCTATTTATGTTTCATGATTCCTCCTCCAAGAAGACCTCCCAGCTATGCTCCTCTGCGAACACACTCTAGCTCAGTTGATGTCTCTGCCGCCTGTCCCCTGTCCCAGCAGTTATCTTGCTTCTTCACCATGCCTCTCCCCCTGCATCCCCTCTGGTGAGCCTCAGATTCTCAGAGTAGCTGTGACATGAATAAGTGACCTGCCCTTAGGGCTGAGAGGCCATCTCCCATAACTCCCCAGCCCCACCGCCTGGGGCAGGGTGGGAGCACAGGGAAGTTTGTTCTGGCCGTGGCCTGATTACCTCTGCCTTTGCCCACACCTCCTGGAGGTCTGGAGAAGGGTCCCCACAGGGAAGGGAGGGGTTGGCTGGAGAACCCCTCCACCGGGCCCTCTGGGGACACTCATCAGCATCAGGTGTGCAGCCTGGCTTCAGGGCAGGGACTGGGGTGGGGAAAGGGTGCACCCAGATTCCTCGGACACACTGGAGATGGATTTTCTTTGCCAGATTCATCAAATATCTTGACAAAAACCATTGTTGTTACACACTCATTTCTGCAAAGACTTAGTTTCACAAGCTAAGTGCATGGTTTCCTGTGTGTTTATCAGTTCCGTCATGTTTGTGACAGTTAAGAAGGATTTTTTTTTTTTTTTTCCTCCAGGAAACTCAGGAAGCAAGTCCCTCCCACTCCCTTACCTTGCTCCACACTGGGCTTTTTCTCTGGAAGGGCTAACCCTGGGTTTGCAGTCCCCACCTTCATGGGCAGACTGGTTGCCATCACACACCCTGCTCCATCCTGACCCTCTTAATCCCAGGCCCCCAGATCCCCCTATCCCTCAGCCTTCAGCCTGTGCCACACCCCCTCCCCCTGCCCCTGCTTGGACCACCCCCTTCCTTAGACACATCCTTCACAGGACCACTTCAAACACCTTTGCTCTTGTGAAGCCTTCCCTGACCATCGCAGGCAAAGACAGACCCACCCTGGTCTCTTTTTTGCTCCCTTGGCATGGGACAGGGTGAGGATGGGGGTAATCAGGATCTGTCTTCAAAACAAGCTTGTCAGTGAAAGAATGAATGATCCCACGACCCTATGAAGGAGGGAATTTTTTTTTTCTTTTTTTTGCCACTCCACACAGCATGTGGAATCTTGTTCCCCGACCAGGGATCAAACCCGTGTTCCCTGCATTGGAAGAGCAGAGTCTTAAACACTGGACTGCTAGGGAAGTCCCGAGGTAAGGACTATTGTCTCCATTTTATGGATGAGAAAGCTCAGGCTCGGGGACATTTGGTAACATTCCCTGATCCCCCAGGGAGAACTGGTAGAAGCAGAACTTGAGCTCTAATCTGATCCCAAACCGAATGCTGCTTGTTCCTGAGCCAGTGGGAGACAGCAGAAGGACGTCAGTGGCAAGAAGGTGGTTGAATTGTGTGTGACCACGAGTCGAGAGTTTACGGGAAGCTGTAGGAACCTGTACCTTCGAGGGTGCGAAAGCCCTGCATCTCCCATCATCACTGGGGAGCTGGGTCTCTGGCCAGCAGTGGGGCGGGGAGAAGGAGCCCCCGGGGAGTGATGCTGCCCCCTGGGGGAGAGAAGTTTCTAAGCTTCAGGAGCAAAAGGGGTCCCTGGGTTGGTGCCGTGTGGGGAGACACTGCACGAGAGATGGGAGATGTTTGCTGGGCCAGTGGCAGGGGTGCTGCGGGGAGACGGTGGCCCAGGTCATCCTTGCCCTGGGCTCCGGCCTCTGCCCTCTTCTCCCCCCACAATCAGCAGCCTTGCTCACCCTTGGGTCTCAGTCCCCAGCCCCCAGTCATAGCTCAGCCTTCCGGACATCTGGATGTCCAGGGACTCCTCGCCCCCTCCACGTCCGGAAGAGGACAGTCACCCCTGACAATCGCCACTGCTTATCAGACATTCGCGGCATGCTAGGTGCTGTGCTAGCGTTCCACAAGCACCAGTCCTTTACCACAGCCCTACAAGGAGGGCGCTGTTATTAGTTCCAGGTCATCAGCAAGGAAGGGCTTGCTTCCCTTGTAGCTCAGATGGTAAAGAATCTGCCTGCAGTGGAGGAGACCCAGGTTCGATCCCTGGGTTGGGAAGATCCCCTGGAGAAGGAAATGGCAACCCACTCCAGTATCCTTGCCTGGAAAATCCCAATGGACAGAGGAGCCTGGTGGGCTGCAGTCCATGGGGTCGCAAAGAGTTGGGCCCAACTGAGAGACTGACACTTGTGACTTGTGTGATTAGCAAGGAAACCAAGGCACAGAGTTAAAGCTACATGATGAAGGTCACTCAGCTCATGAGTTCCCAAAAGGCATAGCCCTGTTTCCCGGCCTCAAGCCAGGTTCCCCAGAGCAGGACCCAGTCTCCTCAGACTCATACGTGGCCCACTGTTCCCTCTCCCCCGACCTGGGCTGGTCACTCCCGCCCTCAGCATCTACCCCTCTGAGCTCCGGGGTGAGTGATGAGCTCATTAACTCAGAGACCTCTGCGCCTGTCAGCAGGCTGGACCCTGCAGGACAGATGGGCTGCTGCCCCATCAATTAATGTCTACCAGCAGGGCTGGGTGTGCAGGTACCAGCCGCCAGACTGTGTTCATCCTCTGCTCGGCCAGGCCTGCTCAGGGGACCCAGGCTGGGGTCTGAGGGAAGGAGGCAGGCCCAGGGACTCAGCTGTGAGGCTTGGAAGTCAGAGCTCAGGCCTTTTAACCACTTCCTGGCTGGCAGAAGGGAGGATGATCCCCCCATGACTTAATCTGCACATGGGTTTGGCTGGCCCAGCATCTGGCCTACCTGTGGGACCCAACCCAGTGCTGGGACGGCCCCAGGCTGAGGTCTGGGTGGAGTTGGTGTGGCTCTGGCCACTGGCTACAGATGCAGGGAGGAAGCGGGCTGAAGGCTTGGGTTGTACGTGCATTGCTAGTTTAACCTAGACTTCCAGAGCAGGACAAGACTTGTGGGGTCTTTGAGTCCAGCCCCTCATTGTCCAGTGGCGAAGCAAGGGTCCAGAGATAGAAACAGACTCATTCAGGGTCTCACAGCCAAACGGGTAGAGAAAAGACTTCCCATGTGTTGCCCTGTCTCCAAGGAGACGCAGTGTCAGTGTCCCCAGGCATCTTAACAAGTCACGGTCAGGGTCATGGCTCGAGACCTCACAGCTGCCTGTTTGACCCCAACAAGCCCTTAACACAGCCAAGTTTGTCCTCCATATTCTCCATCACAGCATATGGCTGCACCTGGTCACCCAAGCCAGAGACCCAGTATCATCCGAGGCACCTTCCTCCACCCCACACGCAGTCTTGCCCGGTCAGTCCATTTATTTCTGGAATCCTGGCCAGGACCCCCGCTGCTCTGGCGTCCCTGTCTCCAGCTCCTTCCGCCCCCTTCTGGGCAGCCTGTCCGGACCAACTGCCTGGAGATGCAGACTCTTCTCAAATTCTCTTCTGTCACACTATGCTGAGATTACCTATGGTTTCCCAAACCAGCCGGTGAGCTCCCAGAGGGCCAGGATGGGGTCCTGTTTGTCTCCAAATCTCCGTTTGTTGGTGGGGGAGGGAGAGGATGGCAAATGAGTGTGTGCTGTGTTTGTTGAGTGAACATAATAGTCCCTCTCCTACTTAAGCAGCTCCTATAATGGGAAACTCACTCATCCTGGGATGAGCCACCTAGCTTTTATTTATATTAAAATATTTATTTGTTTGGTGGCACTGGGTCTTAGTTGCGGCGCATGGAATCTTCCATCTTCCTTGCTGCGTGCAGGAATTTTTTTTTTTTTTTTTTTTTGCCGAATGTGTGGGATCTATTTCCCAGACCAGGGATCAAACCCAGGCCCCCTGCATTGGAGTCTTAGCCACTGGACCACACAGGGAAGTCCCCTCACTACTTAGTTTTTATAAAGTTTTGATTGTTAGGGGGGAAAATATCCTATCTTGGGCTTATGTGAAGTTCACATCCTCGCAGGAGTCCTGGCTTTGCCTTCTTAAACCATCCAGTTTGGCCAGGGGCTTGCTCCTTTAAGTGGGGTTCAATGTCCGGCAAAGAGGAAACTTGTTAGAAATGCAGATTATCAGCACCAACCCCAGATCTACTGAGTCAGAAATTCTAGGCATAGACCCTGGCCATGGGCTTTCCAGGTGAGTAAAGAATCCGCCTGCCAATCAGGAGATGTGGGTTCGATCCCTGGGTCAGGAAGATCCCCTGGAGCAGGAAATGGCAACCTACTCCAGTATTCTTGCCTGGGAAAGCCCATGGACAGAGGAGCCTGGCGGGCAACAGTCCAAGGAATCTCAAAAGAGTCGGACACGACTTAGCAACTAAACAACAAGACCCTGGCCATCTATGGTTTAACAAGCCTGTCAGGTGACTCCACAAATAAGATTTGAGAACTGCTGTTCTAGACACTGGCTCCCAACTGCTGTTCTACAGATGGTCTGTATCAAAATCACCTGAAGAACACTGACAATTTCACCCTCAGAGATTTTGATTCAGTAGGTTTCGATAGGAATCATATAAAATACAAGACACTTAGTTTAATTTGAATTTCAGATAAACAATGAATAATTTTTTTTAGTATGAGGATGCCCCAAATATGAAATTCATGCAATTCAAATTATTTTAACTGTGCATCCTGTATTTTTATTTGCAAAATCAGGCAACCCAACCTACTTCTAACAAGCTTCTCAGCAGACTCAGCCAGGTTTGCCCTAAATCCTCCGACCACTTGTATATTCTTATCGCTTCCCCCTTCCAGACATTATATTTTTGTTGATGTAGGCTAAGATAATATGTGCTTTTGGCAGCCACATTATGATATTGACTCAAATTGAGCCTGTGACCACTGAAAACCCTTAAATTCTTCCTAAATATGCTCCTTCTAACATATGTCTACCTCATTCCAATTTTAGAAAGTTCGTTTGGGACCCAGTGTCAGGATGTGGCATTTCTCATGATCTGGTTTCACCTTTTCAGACTCCTCCCGTCTTTTCCATCTGTTGAGTCTTTTTAGATTCTGACTCTGAATTTCTGAACCTTCCCAAGTGGTGGTCTCACTGAATCTGGTCATCAGGTTTTCAAAGTTCTCTCCAGTCAATGGTGAACATACTAGATCGGACATGGGTGAGGACGGAGCCCTGCGGGCCTTCCCTAGATACCCCCATCTGATGTTACAAGGACCCATTCATCAGCTCCCTCTGAGCACAGGTTAATCCGCCCACCAATTAAAATAGCACAGAATGTTAGTTCCCACCAACACAGTGTCTCTCTCTCCTTATGAAATCTCACAATAATTCTGTAATAGATAATATCAGATAAGGGCTCCCTGGTGGCTCAGATGGTAAAGAGTCTGCCTGTAACGCGGGAGACCCAAGTTCAATCTCTAGGTCAGGAAGATCCTCTGGAGAAGGGAATGGCAACCCAATCCAGACCTGATGTCTGCAATAAGTTCTTGGTCTGCTGGTCCAGCAACCCTGACTAGGAAAGAAGTGGGCTCAGCGTACAATGATTTGGTCTTAGGGGCCTGGCCGCTCCGCTAGGGACTCAGGGGTCATTCTTGTAATAATGTGCCTCAGATTCCTGCCTGGCGCCCTCCATTACCAGGTGAAGCTGGCAGAATTCACCATCTGTCCTAGTGGAAACCCAGACAGCATCCATCTTCTGTCTTCCCGCCCCTCTCCTTTCCCTCAGTCGCTTCTGAAAGACTGCCCCCAGCAGCCTAGCCATCTCCGCCAGGCATTCTCCTAGTGCTGGCGATAGGATTTATCAGGGTGTGGAGACCTGAGTGCACTCAGAACTGCTCCCACCAGCTTCCCCTGCCCTGCCCTCAAGGAGCTCAGGCCAAGTTCTTGGCTGGGGAGCCTCGCCCACATTGAGGGCAAGTATGCAGAGCAGCATCACTGAGAACCTGTCTCCACAGCTCTCTCGGAGCCCGAGCACTTTGCTCCCACACCCTCAGTGCATCTTTGGCATTGCCAGGCACTGGGTAGGCTCAGGGGAGCTAGAATGAAGGGCTGGTCCTCTCCCCTTGAAGGGCTAGACAAGGGGTCAGACGCAGACAATAAATTGAGCCTCAGTATCTAAAGAGGTGAGGACAAAAGCTGTGGGGGCACAAGGAGGGAACGGCTCATCCTTCGTCAGAAGCCGAGAGGGCTTTCTGGAGGAGGTGACATTGGGACTGGACTCTGAAGGACGTGCTGGAGTTCCCCAGGTAGGGAAGAGAAGCAGTAGAATTCTAGCACTGGGAACCACGTGGGCAAAGGCTCAAAGGAGTGGGAGTGCATGTTTGGGGACAGGTGACCTGGGCTGAGGAGCTGGATGTTGGCTTCAGGATAAAGTGTAGCACTGGATAAAGCTGCAAGATTGTATAACAAGAAATACAAAGGAGTCTTGAAGGCTGTATCAGGGACCCCACCTATAGTCCTCAGTCCTATCTCCCTTTTTCTTCAAACTTTAAATTTTTTACTTTGTATTGGGGTCAATGGCACCCCACTCCAGTACTCTTGCCTGGAAAATCCCATGGACGGAGGAGCCTGGAAGGCTGCAGTCCATGGGGTTGCTGAGGGTCGGACACAACTGAGCGACTTCACTTTGATTTTTCACTTTCATGCATTGGAGAAGGAAATGGCAACCCACTCCAGTGTTCTTGCCTGGAGAATCCCGGGGACGGGGAAGCCTGGTGGGCTGCCGTCTATGGGGTCGCACAGAGTCGGACACGACTGAAGTGACTTAGCAGCAGCAGCACACCCGATTAACAATGTTGCAGTAGTTTCTGGTGAACAGAGAAGGGACTCAGCCACACGTGCACAAGGATCCTTCCTCCCCGACACGCCCCTCCCATCCAGGCTGGGACAGAACACGGAGCAGAGCTCCAGGTGCTATACAATAGGTCTGTCTCCCTGTTTGTCTCTTTATTCCGCTCATAGGCACTGAGCCTCATGCGTTTCAGATGCTTTGCTGGCACCAGGAATTGGGACTAAAAGGCCCTCGGCCCACAGGTGGAGTGAGACCTGTGAGCCCACAGTGACAGTGAGGGGGAGAGCTCCAGAGAGCGGAGGAGGGAGGCTTCCAGGAAGTGGCGATGCCTGTGAGCGGTGACTTTGAGGTCATGCCAGAGTCAAGTGCAGAGCATCCTAGGGAAAGGGAGCAGCGGTGGGGGGGCGGGCCTGGATGCAAGAGGGATGGAGAATCTGTGGGGCCGTGGCAGTGGACAGGTTGGTCCAGGAAGCAGGTCCAAGCTGTGTCAGGACTGGGAACCAGGGTGACCGGAAGCCACTGGAGGCTGTTAACTAGGGCATGACAGGGTCTGATTTGCTCCTGGCCCAGTCTCCCAGGTTGCTGATGGAAGATGAACAGAAAGAGGTCAGGGTAGGGGGTGGGCAGATAGGATGCTGATGCCAGAATGGACCAGAGGCAGAGGCTTGAACTGAGGTGGTAATGAGAGAGAAGGAGATGCGTAAATGTGAGCAGTGTTGAGATGGAATATGGGACCAAACTTGATGTTGGTGAGCTGTGGTGGGCCAGGGCAATGGGGGTCTCCAAGCTCCATGCATGTCCCTGGCTCAGGGCATGAGACAAGCAGAGCTCTGTGTGGGGCTTGGTGAGGGGGTGATACTTGTGAGTTACCTCAGAGAAAGCGTGGTAGAGCTAGGGTTGCAGGGCTGGGGTAGAGACAAGCAGGAAGCAGGCAGGGCTTAGAAAAACAGCTTTGTTCTGTAAAGCCCGAAGAGCCTTCTCGAAGAATCTGGATGATGCTTCCAGGCGGTTGAGAACGGAGGCTCAGAGAGGGGCAGGAACATCCTCAGGGTCACACAGCAAGGCATGGAGAACCCTGGCCAAGATCCAGACACTTGGGAAGATGAACACATGAAAGGAGCTTGTGTTCCTATTACCACTGTCACCTCCTGTCACTGTCCCCTTCAAGGCCTTTTTCCTCTCCTGGTCCCGCTCTCTCTTCTCTGCCTTTCAGACTCCGTGGCTCTGGACACTCTGAAGCCACTGAGGAGAGTATGTGTTGTGGGGGGTGGCGGGTATTGCAGGAAGGCCCCATCTGGGATGTCCAGACATGCCCGGTTCCTTCTCTTCCCACCTCCCTCCACCCCTTCCCTCCCTCCCATCCCACTCCCTGGGAAGGAGGCCTCCCTGTTGCTTAGCAACTAGCAGAGCCTTGGAGAAAGAAATTGGAAATAGCTCAGGAGGTGCCTCCCCTCTGTTAAGATAAGTCCTTGGTGTGCATGTGTGTGTGTGTGTGTGTATACATGTGTGTGCAGGGTGCATACAGGTGCACGCTCTACTTTGGGCCGTGGAGCCACCACTTCTCACTTTCCAAGCCATGCTGACTCCCAACCCACCCTGAGCTGGCGAAAGAATGTGGCTGCCTGGAAAGTTAATGTCAGTGCCACTTTTGGTCACATCCTCACAAGCGATGTTTCCAGAACAAAGGAGGGGACGGCCCTGTGGGCTTCAGCCCAGATAGGCCCCCACCTGGAATGCTGACTTTGGAAAAGTTAGCCAGATCGAAGTAGGAACCGAAAACTGCATCTGTGGTGGGAATGGAGCTGAGCCTGGAAAGGTTCCATCTTCTGGTCTCTGCACAGCTGTCCGGGAGCAGACTGGAATGGGGAGCACGTGTGGTCTGTGACACCAGGGACCAGAGCCAGAAAAATGGGAACTGGGGAGTGAGAAGCCGGTATTAAACTTAGCCTGAAGGAAAAACAAGAATAAAACCTGGGGAACTGCCAGCAGGTGTGCAGGCAGGGAACAGGCAGTGACCAGGCAGTCAGGCCCAGGCATTGGAACCAGGGCAGAGAGCTTTGTCCTGGATGGTTACTAGGTCCCTGAAGGCGACAAGCCTCCTTTAGAAGCCATCTAGTCCGCCTTGAATCCACCCCACGTTACCGATGGGGACAGCCCAGTGTCCGATGCCCCCTCATGCCCTGAGGTGTGACCCACAGGTGCAAACCTGCCACCGCCCGGCTCTGCAGCCAGAGTGGAAGCGGATTAGAGCCATGAGTGGGCCTTTAAATCTCCAGGATTAACCCGCGCCAAGAAGAGCTTAGAATGTGGCCGAGAAGTGACCATCCCACCGGGTGTCTGTGTCTGTCCCGCAGGGCCGAGGCCAGCCGCTCCAGGGGCAGCCACTATGTCATCCACCGTGAACAACAACGGGGCGGCCAGCGTGCCGTCCCCGCCCGACGCGGCGAACGGCTTCCCACAGCCGGGCGCCTCGTCTGGGGCCTGGCCGCGGGCAGAGGAGGAACTGCGCGCCGCGGAGCCCGGCCTGGTGAAGCGCGCGCACCGCGAGATCCTGGACCATGAGCGCAAGCGGCGCGTGGAGCTCAAATGCATGGAACTGCAGGAGATGATGGAGGAACAAGGGTGAGCGGGGAAGGGGGCCGGACGGGGATGTGGGCGGGGCCTGGAGGGACTCGGGGCGGGGCCGGGGCCGGGGCGGGGCGGGGCCACCGTTGGGATCCCCGAGCCTGAAAGGTCAGAATCTGAGCTATTGCAGGCCCAGTTGAACTTTCATTCATGTATTACTTTATTCTACCAATAAGCTGTCTTAACTCCTGCTCTATATAAAGTTCTCATCTGGGCTTAGAGTCACAGCAGCCAAGGAGACACAGCCCATGCCTTCGGGAAACAGTCTGGTGTAGGAGAGGGGCATGTATACGCTAATGACAACTCGAGGCCTCAGTTTTCCCGTCTGTAAAATGGGTGGTTCGAGCTGCCCATGAGTGGTATAAAGCCAGGTGCAGCAGCCAGGCAAGAATGCACAGCGGGCTCCTACTACGTGTGAGGGGTGCCTGTGATTTCAGCAAGGGAATTCCAGCCAGCAGCCACACCCAGAAGCTTAGATTTCACCCTATCTAGTTCGGAGAAGGCAATGGCACCCCTCTTCAGTACTCTTGCCTGGAAAATCCCATGGACAGAGGAGCCTGGTAGGCTCCTCAGTCCATGGGGTTGCTAAGAGTCGGGAACGACTAAGCGTTTGACTTTTCACTTTGACTTTCACTTTCACTTTGACTTTTCACTTTCATGCATTGATGCTGTGCTGGGCAACACTGGTCCCCAGAGCCGAACTGGAGTCACTTCCTCAAAAACCCCTCTCCCAACCCCTATTCCTTCCCCATCTCAGAAGGGAAACAGGCATGTTAACACCAACTCCACCATAAAATAGGTGAGAATCAGGATTATAGAGAGGTCAGCAGGACAGGAAAGGGTCAAGTGCTTCAGGATCTTGGAGGGGAGATTCTGAGAGAAGACATTTGAATGGGCCTTGAAGGATGAATAAGAGTTCGTCAGGCTAAGAAGGAAGGATTGTGCATCAGTCAGTAAGGATTTAGGGACCTCCCCTGAAAATCCAGTGGAGATGGGACAGTCATCATATGTGGAACTGGAGGCAAAAAAAAAAAAAAAAGAGAACAGAGTCATTCCCATCTCTACGGCTCCAAGGAAAACTGGAGTTCCCAAGGCTCCTTTCTGCATCTGCCTGAGTACTTTGAAACTACTGGGCTTGCTGTTGAGGGAGTCAAGTGGGGAGCAGGGCCTGCCTAACAGGCTGGCACTGTCAGTGAGCTGAGAAGTCAGAAAGGCCCAGTGCATTAGTGCCTGGAGCCACATGGTAGCAGACCACCTGTGTACAGCGGTCCTTCCAAACCACACCTTTGTCTGTTCATCCCCAAGAGGCAGCCAAGACAAGGCTCACTCGTCCCTGTGGAGCCCAGAAGACACTGAGGCTCAGACAAAAATTGTCACTGCCACCACAGGCCCTTAGGAAGGCAGGGCCAAGGCTGCCAGGCAGGGTGGCTTGTAAGAAAAGGGCGCAGGAATTTGGTGTTCACCTCCAGCTGGAGACCAGGTCGGGGTGGGGAGGATCCCTGCAGAGAGGAATGGATGGGTGGAAGGCTGTTGGAGACAGACAGAAAGGAGACTTCCAGCTGGTAATGAAAACAGGCTTGATGAGCTGTGGATGTGACCGAAGAAATGAGATCCCCGGGGGGTTAGGGTGGGGAGTGGAGTATCCTTATGCAGAGAGAGTCCCAGACCTTAATTAAACCTGCAGATCCTGCTGAATTGCTAGACTCCGGGAGTGGAGGGAGTGTGGGCGAGTGGGCGTTGCTAGGGAACAGATGCCTGGGACAGCTGAGAGCCAGCCTTCCGTGCTTCGTTCTAGGAAAACACCCGTTTCCCCCCACAAGCCCCGCCCCTTCCCCCTCACAGAGCCCTGCCCACTTCTCCTCACAAGCCCCGCCCTCTTCCATGCACAAAGCCCCGCCCCCCTTATGCGGCCCTGCCTCCTTCCTAAGCCCCACCCGCTTCACCTAAGTTTCCCCATACGAAAGCCCTCCTTCTTTCCCCAACCTTTCAGAGAACTCCTAAGGGCCCTCACTCATGGCACCGCCTCCCCACAAGTCCCCTATCTCCCTCTGCCGTGGCAGGCTTATTATCCCAGGGGGGCAGCCTCAGGTGAAGGGGGATGGCACTTGACTGTGTCTTTGGTATCTAATCCCCTGGCATCAAAGGCTCATTCCTCGCTGGGATGTACCCAACAGGTCGTCTCCAGATATTCCATCAGGGGCCCTTCCACCACCCAAGCCCTCACTCCAGGTGGTCCTTAGACTGGAGTCTCCCATAAAGCCAGCTCTCCGGTTATCAACCCTCTCCCTCTGCCATCTCTTAGCGGCTGCTGTGCCAGTAGAGACCACAGCCACTCTGGAACCCAATAGCTGGGGCTTCCAGCTCTGGCCTGTGACCTTGGGCAAGCCATAGCTACTGGCCTGTTAAGTAGGAGGTTGTTCTGAGGGGCCTGTGGACTAAGGCAAGTACCGGGCTCCTGCACCCTACTCCAGTCCCCAGAAAGTGCTCCACAAACGCTAGTGATCTTTGCTCTGCTAAAAATCCAGTCATTAATATCCGTTTCTAGAAACACTGGTTCATTCGCATTTATTTACCAGGTTCGCAGGCATTTGACAAATATTCCCGCTAGTCATGGAAACACACATTCTTTGGCCCCATTAAAAAGCAATCCCTTTCTTAATACTGATGGATGGTGGCTAATTCACTGGTGATGGATGCTGCCTTTGGCACTATCTTCCTGGGCAGTCTCTATGGGCAGCCCACAGTCACTGTGGAGGCGGGGACAAAGCCCCCAGCCTCTAGGAGGTGATGTTTCAGGCTTGGCCCCAAACATCCCCCTCCCCACATCCTACCCACCATGCCCCTTCTCATGAGGACCATTGAGCTGGGCTTGGAGCTTTGAGCCCTCCCTTCTCCCTGCTCTATTTCTTCATCTGTAAAATGGGCCACTACCACCACAACCATCCCCTGCCCCCCAGAGCCGTGATGAAGATCAACTTAATGACCAAGGAAGTGATTTTCTAAGAAATGCTGGATCTGGGCAAAGGCAGGCAGAAGGAGACATTTTCCACTCTGGAGACCTCTTTTAAAATGTATTGTCCCCTCACCCCACCCCAGCCCCAGAGGGCAACCCAAGAAGTCCCCAGAGCAAAAATGAATTTGATGCATTTTTCCCAAATGGTGGAAGTGGCAGCGAGGGAGCCAGACTGGCTGGGGAAGCAGCTGAGCCAGGAGGCTGGGGTGCTGAGACAGGCATCCTCGCCCTGCCTAACCTCTTCCCCATCCGAGCCCTTGACTGTTAGCCAGCCAGGCCTCCTGCATGCCCTTGAGTTGGCAGGTGCTGCTGCACCCACAGGGCATGGAAGGTTTGGGTACCAGCCTCCTTTTCCATCTCAGCCTTTGCCTCCTGGGAGAGCAGAGGGGGGAGGTTCAGGTGATTCCTGACCCAGGACCCTGCTGACCTGGGAGAGGTCTAGGGTAGAAAAAGGCACAGAGCCTGGGACAATTAGACCCTCTGTCCCCATCGCTCTGGGACAGATAATCCTCAATCACTACCATTTCTTGAGCACCTACTGTGTGCTAGGCACTATCCAAAGTGCTTTTACGTATCATCTCCCTTAATCCTACAACAATATTGAAAGGCAGGTTACTATCCCATTGCACAGATGTACAGACTCAGACTAAGAGAAGCATGTGGACTTGTCCAAGGTCACAGATCTAGAAAGTGGGAGCACTGAGATTTAAAAACTGTCACGCCAGAATTCAAAAGCATTTTTGGAGGCCCCACCCATGTAGCAGGCAAGGTGCCAGATGCTGGGGACACAAGGTCAATTCAGACAGACAAGGTCCCTGTCCTCAGGGAATTCCCAGGCCAGTGCAGGACGCAGAAGAGTCAACAGATGAAGACTAGCCCAGAAACCACCCCTCCAGGAGGAACCAGGAGGCTGAGGTTGCTATGGAAACACAAATGTTAGCACCTAACCTGGCTGAGGAGGCAGGAGGGCTCGTCCTGCTGTAAACTTCCCATGAGTCACATCTTTGTGTTCAGCCATGGTTATTTCCACAGAGTAAACCTGGAAGTTAATTTATGAATCAAAAGCTGTATTTCTTTTTTTTTTTAAGGTTTTTGAAAAGAATTGCGAAATTGCTCTCCAAAAAGGCTGAGTCAATCCCAAATGCTTGTTAAGAAGGGAGAAAAGAGATGGGGTCCCTGACAGGGAAGGATGTACCGTTTTCATGGATAGGGTTGGGGGGGTGGGCTTGCTGTGTGCACAGAGAGCTCACAGGCGCATGAGAGAGGAGGTGGGACTCCGCTTCCTATTAGGCCACCATAGTTTCTGTCCAGGGCGGCCCAGGAGGAGGAGAGGGTGGGAGCTTAGGAGACAAGACTCAGTCAGCAACAGCCACTGACAGCTGGTGTGTGCTGGGCACAGGGCCAGGGGCTGGGTGAGCACAGATGCCCCAGGGGTCAGCATGGACATGGGCTGGGAGGCCGGGACAGTCGTCACACTGGCAGTGTGGGAGAGGTGACAAAGACCCCAGGATGTGGGAACAAAGATGTGGAGTAGATGATTCTGGGCTTTGGTCCCCAGCCTGAGACTGGGCTCGGGGAGGGAGGACGAGTGGAGGAGAGCAGTCAGGAGCCTCCATCCAAGGCCCAGACTACATCCCCCCTCACCGTCATCCCAAGCTCGGAAGCCATGGATCTACCCCGGGATCCTGGACCAGCCACTTGGCAGCCTTGGCCTTGTGGAGGCGGGGATGTGCTGAGGACCTGCCCAGGAGGTCTCCTCACCTCTGGGAACACTCCCTTTAGTTTATGTGTTGGTTTGCCCGGTTGTTGGTTTAGTTGGTTGGTTGACTGATCTGGTGCAAAATGGGTCGGCTTTGAGCTTCCCCCGCGCTGAGAACCTTGGTGGTGGTGTGACCTTGGACAGGTCCTATCAAGCTGGAGAGTGCCCACGTGACTGAGGGCTGGGAGGAGGGGCTGGGGGAGCAGGTGGGGAGGAAACCAGGGCCCAGACTGCAGCTCTCACCTTCCCTGTGCCCCGCAGGTACTCAGAGGAGGAGACCCGGCAGAAGGTCAGGACTTTCCGGCAGATGCTGATGGAGAAGGAGGGAATGCTCACCAGGGAGGACCGGCCTGGGGGCCACATGTGAGTGCTGCCAGGATGGGGAGGCCCAGGGCGGGGGAGGGTGCAGCCTGCGGCCAGCCCTGGGCAGCCTTTTCCAGGGCTCACTCAGGTGGTCGGAGCTGGAGGTGGGAAGAAAGAAGAGGAGGCGGAGAGAGCGTGGGTTTTGTACACCAGAAGCTCTGGCCTGGCCCAGGGCACTAGGCCAGAGCCTCCGGGCACCTGGGCATCACTGAAGTCCTCTCCCTGCTGCCCGCGGTTCTATGTCTGGCCCAGCGGTGGGAGAGAGAGCCCACATCTCATCTCTTGGGCTGCAAACCAGGAGACTAGAGACATGTTCTGTCCTCAGTGTTGTTATTGGCTGATAGACTAGTCCCTCCACCCCAACTATTATCACCTAGATAGTGGCCTGTGGAGTAAACACGGATGCTGGAGAGAAATGACCAGCGCACCAAAAGCCATCACTGGCTCGGCCAAAGGCCCATCCGGTAGGCTCTGTAGGGGTGACATCTCTGCAGCTGTCACAGGACAGGAGGAGCACTGGGTGCCATGGGCTTCGGATAAGACAAGGAGGTTACAGGGAGGCAGACTTCGTCTAGGAGAACTGTCAACCACTCGAAACCATATAAAGTGGAGCAGCTGCCATAGGAGGGCAGGGCCGGCCTGTCCCTGCGAGTGTCCGGATGTGACAGCAGGGTGGGCATCTTGCTGAGACCCTAAGTCCCTGGGCACCTTTGTTGGCAGGAAAGTAAAACAGCAGCAGCACCTTCTGAATGCTTTTCCTTGCTGTTGTCTTGAGGGCAAGCAGCATTGCAGAAGTAGATGGATCTTGAAGACAGGGAAGCCCAGCCTATAGAAATTGTAGACTGTTTCAGGTGGAGGGGATTCCCCTCCTAACCCCACTTAACCTCACTTCTCTGGCTTGAGCAAGAGCATGAAGCAGAGTCGGTGATGGTGATTTTCCCTGATGGTCCAATGGTTAGGACTCCACGCATCCACTGCAGGGGGCACGGGTTCAATCCCCGGTCAGGGAATTAAGATCTCAGATGCCACGTGGTATGGCCAAAAAGGGGAAAACCCAAAAACCAGAGTCAGGCCAGCCTCAGGCTTGTGGGGGTCTGTGGGTGCTCTGGGGGAGCCAGGCTCAGCCGGCCTGCTCTCTCTCCCATCTCCCGAGCCTCCCAGAGCCCACAGCACCCCCTCGGCAGGGGCTGTGGCTGCCTCAGTAATACCCCGCAGGTTCATCCCTGCCCCCAGGCCAGGGTGAGCTCCTCCCTCCCTTCCTTTCTCAAACCTGCAGACAGCCAGATCTTTCCGCTGCTGCCCGTACCACCTCCAAAACCATCGGGTTCTGCCTGTCTGACCCGTGCCCCCTCAAATGCCCCCCAGGGCTCCTCTGGAAAAGCAGCCACCCTCTCCCCTTCTATCCAGTGTGAGGGCAGGAGGCCTCTTCCAGAACCTGCCTTTGCCACCTTCTGAGGGCCCTTCCAGCGATAACCGCCCCTCCAGCCCACACCTGCCGCTCCGGTCCTTCCCCAACTCTGCTTTCTCCTCCAGCTGCCAGCCCACATGTTTCTCTCTTTTCTCCATCAGATTTCTATAGAGCATGTGGTACATGTTGTCTCCACTTCCTTATGCCACGGAGATCTGGCTTCTGCCCCCATGACTCCCGTGACCTGCTGCAGCTGTCTGCCTTGTTTGGCCTGGCCTGGGCACCTCTGCAGGCCTGGCCTCTCCTGGCACATGCCACCACTCCATTTCCCCTCTGGAAACCTGCTTTTCCTCTCCCTGGCTTCCAAGAGTCAGCCCTTTGTGACTGTCTTCCTGCCCCTCTGATGGCTTTCTGCTCCTCCCTTCCTCCTGCCCACTTCTCAGGTCTTGGCTCCCCACAAGGATCTGCTAGGTCCTCAGGTCTGCCTTCCCTCTTCTTCCTGGGGATCCCATCCATCCCCAGCTGGAACACTCTCCTATTAGTGGATGACTTCCAAGTCTTTTCCAGTAGTCCTGATCTTCTCTTTCCTTGAATGAATGAATAATGCATTTGAGAACCAGGACATGCTGGGAAGGAGGTCACGGAAAGGTTCCATCGTCCGAAGAAATGTCCTTGAGGGTCTGTTCTGTACACCCAACCCTGTACTAGTGCTATGAGGCAGGGAGGGAAAAAGAAAAAGACACTCTCCCTGCTCTCTGGGTGGAAACACAAACCTCCAAGGAGGACACTTGCTCTGGAAGCAGGGGAGAATATAGACTTGGCAGGGTCCCAGGATCCTACTAAAATGTCAAAGACATAGAAGACAAGTTTGTTAGCAGTTTGGTTGGTGGCTCGGACAATAAAGAATCCACCTGCAAAGGAGGAGACCTGGGTTTGATCCCTGGTTCGGGAAAATCCCCTGGAGAAGGGAATGGCAACCCATTCCAATATTCTTGCCTGGAGAATCCCATGGACAGAGGATCCTGGTGGGCTACAGTCCATGGCGTTGCAAAGAGTCTCATATATTTGCCCCGTGCTATGAGGAGCTCTAGGAGAGGCCCCAGGCCTGATTTATCTTTGTTCCTGTCACCCTTGCCCCCTCCCCCCAGCCCCAGTAGGCCTGGCACGCAGGCTGAGTGAGCAGAAAGGGCAGCCCCTTTGCCTGGAAGCCTCCTTCTCCTCTGTGTGAACTCAGTCATCTGTCAATTGGCCATTAGGCTCCTGGCAAAAGGGAAACAGAACTAGTTAATTAGTGAAACTGCTGTCAGGAGGAAGAGCGTGTGACAGGCATCTCTTCCCAGGTCAGAGCCCTTCCCAGGAGCAGCCGGTCCAGCAGGAGTCCCGGGTGATGCTGGGTTCAGCCCCAATTGGCCCTTGGTCCCTCTGCAGTGGACTCTGGCTCAGCCTGCTTTGGTCAGCTCTGTGGGGCTCGGTGTGTTCTGTGGCTGGAGAAGAACGCCTCCCCTGCCTATTCCACAGACGTGGTGAGGAGTAAACTTACTAACAAATGTGAAATTAAGAGCAGAAAACACTAAACAGATCTAGAATTCAGTGCAGACACTCACAACTGTGTCTACAAAGCAGGGAGGGGGCGGCTGAGCTAACGTCCACAGTGAGGAAGCCCAGCCAGTAGAGTCCAGGGCCGGCCTGTGTGCACTTGAATCTCAAAGTCACTTGCTTAGGTGAACTTGCATTCTTAATCAAAGGTCCCCAAACCATAGATATTTCTTTCCCTCTCTGGGGCCTCAATTTTCTCATCTGTGAAATGGGAGCATGCAGTTTCTCTAAATCAGGAATTGGTTCTGAATGGAATGTGAACCATGGAGAACCATTTATACATTAGAGAACATTCTCATGAGTGGTGTTATTGATGATATATATTATATTATGAGTCAGGAAGGTCAGAACAGGAGAACCCAGTGTTCTAGCCCTGAGAAAGCCTGCAAAGTGGACGTGGTGGCACCAACTGCACAAAACCAGCAGTAGAGGCCTCAGCCTAAGTCTGTTTACACCCCTGGAACTGCCAGGACAAGTCTTAACCAGAAGGTTCTGAGACCTTGTTTGTCTCTCCAAACATGCATCTCCTCTATGCCTGTCTATTTCTTTAAAAAATTTTTTAATTTGTCTACATCGGGTCTTAGTTGTGGCATGTGGGATCTTCACTGTAGTAGGCAGGACTTTTTTATTTTTTTCTTTAGCTGCAACATGCAAATTCTTAGCTGTAGCATGTAGCATCTAGTTCTGTGACCAGGGCTTGAACCTAGGGCCTCCTGCATTAGGAGCACAGAGTCTTAAGCACTGGAACACCAGGGAAGTCCCCATGCCTGTGTTTCAATGCTTCCAGCAGATAAAAGATCCCAAGTCAGCCTCTTAGAAAGGGCTGGAAAGTAAGAGAGGTCAAACAATAAGGTCTCAGGGAGGGAGGATGGGGTAGGGCAGGGGTGGGGAGCCCTGTCCCCAGCACAGGGGTAGAAAGGAAAGACGTGTCTAGGGGTGCAGCCAGCACAATAAGGAGGGCCCAGTGAGGGCCTGGACTCAGTGGCTAACCCAGCTCGATGTCAGAATGCAATAAAGGATTCCCTGCCTTCTGTCGTGATCAAGGGAAATTCCCTCCTCCCAGCAGCTCACCCACACAATGTTTGTGGTGCCCTTAAGTTTTGCCAAAGTCTATGGTGTATGTGTCAGGCATTTGTGTGGCTGAGGGCCGTGTGGGGATGATGGACCCTGGGACAGGCTGTGGAGTTGGAGATTTCAGGGACAGGAAGTAGGAGGCCCCTGGCTTCAGGAAGAGGAGCATGGGGAGGAGAGGAAAGGTTTGAATGAAGGGATGTGCAGGTGTTTGGCTCTGCGGGAGCAGAGCAATGACATGACTGTCCGTGCCCCCAGAGAAACCTCTCATAACACCTGTGTGACTTCTAGGCTGCCAAGGCCAGAATGGTGTTTGGGATCCAAATAAGAATTCTTTTTTTTTTTTTTTTTTTTGCTGCACTGTGAGGCATGTGGGATCTTGGTTCCCTGACCGGGAATCAAACCTGTGCCCCCTGCAGTGGGAGCAGGGGGAATGGACCACCAGGGAAGTCCACCAAATGACACTCTTGACACAAGCCTCAAGGCTAGCTAACCTTGTCCAATTTGGGTTACATTCTTCTTTCTTTCTTTTTTTTTTTAAATACAAAAATCGGTCTTCAAAGAGCTACTTAGTGGGTGCTCTGCTGGAGTTTGTGCCTGAAAATCTCACCTTGTAGCTGTGATCTTGCCCAGTCTCTTTCATGTGTCAAAACCACTTTTCTCCCTGGAAGAGGAGGTGTTGGTGTGTGAGTGTCCGACTGTCTAGCAATGGTGAGCGTGCGGAAGACCAGTCGCGGGCCAGGTCTCCTGTCAGGAGCTTCATAGCCAGACTCGTACTTAATCCTCTCCTCAAAGCTGGGCTATTCTTTTCCTCGTTGTATAGATAAGGACCCAGAGGCTCAGTGAGCATGGTCATGCCTGGATTCAGACCTGTCTGTGTGAATCCAAAGCTCATGTCACATCTTTAATGCTCTGCCATCCCAGCCCTGGCCTCCCTCGCTCTGGGCAGGAAAAGGATGAGCCTGGCGAAACCAGGCTCCATCTGGGAGGGGCACTGTTCTGAGCCAGTACAGGAATGAAAAATGCAAGATGAGGGGCCATCACCCTGGACCTGGGCCTTTGGAGGGTCCATTTCTGGGCGTGTCCAGTAAAAAAACAAATTTGCACATCAGGACTTCCGGGAATTGTCATAACCATCCTATAAGGTAATTAGGATTCCCCTGTTGAAAAAAGAGGCTCAGAGAGGGAGCGAGCGTGACAGGCACTGGGTCACACAGCAACTCAGGGACAGTGCATAATTAGGGCACATGTGCAGCTTCAAAGCTCCCACCCTTGCCTTAAGCCCAGCAGCCTTTAAGGACAAAGCACCCGCTTGTCCAAGTGCCCTCCGGGAGCAGACGTCGGTGGCAGAAGATGGCTGGGGGCTCCTGAGCCCGGGAGCGGGGACCAGATGCGGCGGTCCCTGCTGAGTGAAGGGGAGAGCACACAAGATGGATGGGGAGCCCCGGAGGCGGGCAGGGTGCCGAGGCCGGCGCCCGCTGCCACTGGGCAGTGATTGATGACAGCCCGGCAGCGGGAGAAGAGCCGCCAGGCCTCCGGAGGCGGCCGAGAGAAAGAGAGGCTATGAATATTTCAGAGAGGCAGCGGGGCTGGAGGGAGGACCGGGCTGGGGGGAGGCGGGGAGGGGGCGAGGGGACCACGGGATTAAGGAAGGACAGATATCAGAGACGGGGGAGCTCGGAGAGGGGGAAGGGTCTCAGAGAGAGAGCGGGGCTCGGCGGCGGAAAAGGGGGGCTGCGGAGGGCATAGGGGCTTGGGACAAGGCCTCTGGGGTTAAGGGTGCAGAGGGGCTCAATGAGGGGGACTGAGGCGCAATGAAGGGGACCGAGGGGCAAAGAATCCGTGTCGGGAGGGGCCTCACTGAGGATGAGGGGGCGTCCAGAGGGTGAGAACCTAGAAGGGGGGCTAAGTGAGGGGGGAGGGCTCGGTGCTCCTCTTTCTCTTCTGCAATATAGGGCACAGTTGGTTGGTTGAGGATGGGGACAAAATAGAGCAGCGCTGAGGCTGGCGCCCTGTGAGGGAGGCTCCCGGTGTGGTTCCCCAGATCCCCACCCCATGACCTTCGAGGGGTCGGGGCCATCCCCACCTCGCCGCCCGGGTCAGCGGGAGGGCGCGGCCACCGGGCGGCAGGTGCTGAGCGTCCCTGTCGCCGGCAGCGTGGCGGAGACCCCGCGGCTGATCGAGGGCGCCGAGCTGGGCCTGGAGTACGCGCCCTTCGACGAGGACGACGGCCCGGTGGACTGCGACTGCCCCGCCTCCTGCTACCGCGGGCACCGGGGGGACAGGTCAGCGCCCGCCGCGGCGGGGGGTGGGGGGGCGCCCCTCCCCCGCCACCTCTGCCCTCACCCCCCCGCCCCGCCCCACCCCGCCCCCCTTCTCACCCAGAATCAAGCACTGGTCCAGCAGTTCCGCGTCGCCCCCTCCCAAGAAGAAGAAGAAAAAGAAAGGCGGCCACCGGAGAAGCCGGTGAGAGCCGCCCCCCGGGCTGGAGGCGGCGGGAGGGGGCGCGGTGGGGCCCCAGGTGCCCATCCCTGGGTGGGCAGGGCTCTGACACCCCCGCACTGTGGGCCCCGCCCCTCACTGAGCCCCTCCCCTTCACTAGGCCCTTTCCCCCACTGAGTCCCCTCTCCCCACCTCACCCCAATGTCCAGCCACCCCCGAATTGCACAGGCCCACGACCCAGCCTCACACCTTGGACCACCTGCTCTTGGTCCCCAGCACCCTCCCGCAGGGGTCCTGCACCCCGCGCCCCCTTACCCCCTGGCAAGTGCCAGATTAGGGGAAGAAGGGCTTGGCTGGGGTCACCTATGGCTCCCCATCTCTACACGCCCCTTCTCCCGTCCTAAGTGAGGCCAGGGCAAATGTCTGGAGCCCACACTAATCTCATCCAATTGTCTGTCTCCCCTTCTTTCTGCCCTGCCCTCAGCAAAAAGAGGAGACTAGACTCTGAGTGCAGGTCAGTGATGAGGGTGGGGCAGGGAGGGTCCAGCTGGGCAGGGAGAGGACGTCTTTGGGTGGGAGAGGGTCCAAAGCCATCCCTCAGAGGCTGGAGGCTTGCACCTCAGGGCCTGGGCACCAGCCAACATGCCAGTGCTTCCCCGCGGAGGCCAGAAATCCCATCACTGGAGCCTCTAACCTTTGGGTTTGAAACAGTCCTGGCTCACAGTGCCCAGGGGGCTGGAAAGGTGACGAGGAGACAACACAGGCAGCTCCATCAACTTCTCTCAGGGACCTAGTGGACCCTTAGGGCCTTGATTCGCTGTAGGATGGCAGTTGGCTTGAAGCCCTGGAATCCCCTTTCCAACTTCAAGGCCCCAGGCGCCTGGGCTTTCCCAGCCATCTCCACCACCATGCCACCCCCACCCATCCCGGGGCCCCAGTTCGCTATACACCCCCCCACCCCCGTCACTATGTCCGCAGCTGTGGGAGCTCCTCACCCCTTCGCAAGAAGAAGAAGAGTGTGAAGAAACATCGCCGAGACAGGTATCCTCTGTCCCCCGGGGCCTCTGCTCACTTTCGTGGGACCGCCCCCCACCATGACCAAGGCTGTGCGTGGGCTCAAGAGAACCCTTCTGTGGCCCTACAGGTCTGAATCTGGGTCCCGGAGGAAGAGGCGGCACAGGTGAGTGGCGCCCCATGGAGGTGGGACAGGAGGACATGGACGGAGGCCAGTGGCCCCCCTGCAGGGCCTGAGGAACCCATGATGGGAGGAGGGTTGCCAGGGTCCTGTCGGCTTCATCTTCCCACACCAGGGACTCCTCCCCAGAGCCAGACAGAGCGCTGGAGAGTGGGGGAGGAGGAAGGCCATTGCCCCATGAGTCAGCCTTGCCTTGGGAGCCCCAAGAATGCCCAGACAACACAGTATATTGGTCCAGTGTCCAAGGAATATATCTGTGGAGGTGCCAGTCAGGAAGGCAGAAACATCAGGACCCCAAATTCGCAGACAAAGAGCCTGCAGGCAGAAGGATCTCCCTGAAGTAGAAAGGCTCAGTGAGTATGAGATAGGGCAAGCAGGCTGTGCCTACATGTGAAGTTTCTGGGGGCCGGTGCCAGTCCCCAACAGGCCTAATTGCCAGACTGTGAAACCTCCACTCTGTGGGGCTGGGAGCCAGCAAGGGGCTCTGAGCACAACAGGACAGTGACTTTTTCAGGACAGACTGCCGAGAAGGAGGTGTAAGGCCAGAACCCAGGTAGAGGCAGGCATGTGGAAAGTGGAAGAAAACTCAGCGGGGAGGACAGGAGGCTGTGGGGCAGTCACATCCCCACTGTTGGCATTGGAGCCAGACCCACCACCCCCCAGCACCCCTGAGGAGGGGCAGAGTTCTCAGTTCCATTTCCGGCAGTGAGCATTTGCCCATGGCCACACCTTAATCCCAGAGTTTCCCCGGTGGCTCAGGGGTAAAAGAATCTGCCTGTATTGCAGGAGATGCAGAGATGTGGATTTGATCCCTGGGTTGGGAAGATCCCCTGGAGAAGGAAATGGCAACCCACTCCAGTCTTCTTGCCTAGAACATTCCATGGACAAAGGAGCTGGTGGGCTATAGTCCATGGGATCACAAAATAGTGGGACATGACTGAGCGACTAAACAACACCTCCGAATCCTGGCTCTCCCAATCCCCCAGTTTCCCATCTCCCCCCTCCCCTGCCACCCTCCAGTCCTTCTAGGCTAATGGGGGCCTCTCCTGGCCCTCAGTGGTCAGCATCAACTTGCATGGATCCTCTGTCCCATTCCCATCAGTCCTGGGAAGAACCTAGAGATGAGCTGGAGCCATGGGGAGCCCAAAGCCCAAAGCAGGCAGCCTGGGTTCTAGAACCCAAACTTCTGGGATCCTGGGCCTGCCCCCAACCCACTCTGCTCTCAGGTGAAACACATCCTGGCATTTCTTAGCATCTTTGTTTCTGGTCAGGAGGCATCTGTTCAGGGCTAGAGGGATTGAGCAGAAGTCTGGTGACATCAAGGAGAGTGGGGCTGAGAGACCCACAGGGGTGAGACCTTAGAAGCCTGAGCAGAAGCTTCTTGGTCCATCTCGGTCCATCTCAGTCAAAGGCAGAAGGAGCTGGGTTTAGGGGCTCATCCCAGAGAGCAGGATGAGATGGGAGAGGATCCAGAAGAGTAATCCCAAAGCAGGAAGATCATCAAGCCCAGGGGAAAGCATTTCTTTCCTAAGCACCAGGCCTGGACCACATAAGACAGAAGGGCAGGAGGCCTGGACTCTGCCCTAAAGAGCCCCGTCCGAGGGAACCTGGAGCCCAGGGGACACAGATGAGGTCTGGAGGGGCTACCCTCACTGTGGCAACTCATCAAAGGGGCCTCTCCCAAGACCAATACCAGAAGGAAAGGGCAGGTTACCCCTCCTTCTGGGGCCGTGGTCACATCTCCTATGGCACTCTTGAGGGGAACAGAAGTGGGGCCCAGATGCAAGGTGATCCAGGCCAGGACTTACAGGAAAAGGAGGGAAGAAGGCCTGGCAGAGTAACAGGGACCAAAGCAGGGGGGTGGGGTGGGTGGGTCCACACCAGCCCAAGAGAGGAGCACACCTCAGGACCACACTTGGACACAGCCCAGGGCTCCCGGGCCCCACCCTCCCCGGGCCAGCTCTGGGCTCAGGCTGTGCTGTCATGGTAGTCTCTGCTTTCTGTAGATCTCGAAGCCCCAAGAGCAAACGAAAAGAAAAGAACAAAGAAAGGAAAAGGTGAGTACCCCCTCCCACTCTCCAGACCCTCAGACCGCCCTACCCCCATCCCCCTCAAAAAAAACCCCTGGCCTTCTAGAATCACAGAATCAGGCCCTTGAAGATAGCTCATTTTTGTCCCTGCTGCCCAGATGGAAAAATTCGGAGAGGAAGCAGAGAGTGCCCCCCTCCGCCCCCCATCGCAGTCATAACACCAGCTGAGGGCCGAGTGAGATCCTGGGAGGCTGGGATTGCCTAGAGAGAAGGACGCCTTTTTCCTAATACTGACAAATGACCCACATGGACTAGCTCTGTACCCAGGATGGGCACAGCTGGTGTTATTTTTGTAGACTATGTAGGGGGAGGTATGGGGGCCACAGGAGGAAAGGGAGGCTTTGGGGGTGGAGGTTATGGGAGGGGAGAGTATGGGGTGCCCTCCATGGGCTATGGGGGCAGGGGTGAACTACATGGGGTGGGGGGGGTGGTCAGGGATGGAAGCAGGGGCTTCCATCAGGCCTTCACAGGGATGCCCCAGGGAGATGGGGCAGAACGTGAGGGCAGCCAATTTCTCTCCTAGGCCGCACGCAGAGTCCCCAGGCCGCAGGTCCCATCGTCACAGCAGCGGCAGCTCCCACAGCCCCTCCCTGTCCTCCCATTACAGTAATTCCAGATCACCCAGCAGGTAGGTGCCAGGCTACCAGGGGGCTCTCAGGGGTGGCTGAGCTCCCTTTCTGCTGGAGAGAGGGTGCCTGCAGTCCCCAAGGCTGGACAGACAGGAACAGCATCAGTGGGTAAATTTACTAGGACAGCTGTGCTGGGCACATGCTAGGTTGCTTCCGTGGTGTCCAACTTTTTGTGACCCCATGGACTATAGCTTCGCTATAGCCCCACCAGGCTTCTCTGTCCATGGGATTCTCCAGGCAAGGAGACTGGAGTGGGTTACCATGGCCTCCTCCAGGGGATCTTCCCTACCCAGGGATCGAACCCTCAGCTTTTACATCTGCAGCTTCCTCGGGCAGGTTCTTTACCCCCAGCGCCACCTGGGACCGTGGTACTACCCTTGCCCAAAGGCGCCCCCGACTGTGATTGGGGACCAAGGCAATGTGAGGGCTGGGAACTTGCTCTCTCCCTGGAAGGGTTTCCTGGCGAAGGGAGGGGGCAGGGGAGGGGGTGGGGGAGGAAGGAGGCAGGGGCCGGAGCTTGCAGACCGGGCGTCCCACGCCGGCTCCCCCCATGCAGGCTAAGCCCCAAGCACCGAGACGACGGGCGGAAGACGGGTAGCCAGCGGTCCAGCGGGAGCCGGTCGCCGTCCCCATCCGGCGGCAGCGGATGGGGGTCGCCCCAGCAGAACGGCGGCAGCAGGCAGCGGAGCGCAGCGCACGGGGGCCGCCCGGGCTCGGCGCAGAGCCCGCTCGATGTACGTACGCTCGGCTTTGCGGAGGGTTCCCGCGCCGCGCGGGCTGCGCCGAGCGGGGTCGAGGGCGGAGCGGGGTCGCGCCGGGTCGCCGCGGAGTAGGGGCCAGTGAGTGCGAGGGGGCCGGCCGCTGCCCCTTCCCCGGGCCCCGGCCCGCACCAGAGCGGCCAGGGTGAGGGGGAGTCTGCACGCCTGACCTTGGCACACTGAAGGCCAGAGCAGCTTGACCACTGGGGCATCAGCCAGTTGGGTAACGAGCTGAAAAGGGACCCAGGCCTTCGCCCTGCTTCCCGCAGGCGTATGGGGGTAGGAGGGGGCGTGGACTGTGGTAGGGGTCGCAGTTGGGATACAAGGTTCAAGAGTCAGGACTGCCCCCCCCCCCCCCCACCCACGGGCGTCATTGGCGCCGGAGCCTCCCTCTCCCCACCGAGTCCTTTCCCCCTCTGGAGAGCCCTTCCTTCCTCAGCCCCCTCACAGCCCCTCTCCCTCTCTCAGATCCCTCCCTCGTCTGTCCCCTTGCATTTCTGCAGTCCCTGCTCCAGGGAAAACCTGTCCTTTCGGGGGCATTGCTTAGACAGGGGTCTCAAGCCTGCAGCTTCACCTCTTCCCTCAGCCCATCATCCTTCCTAAGGCACCTCCCCACACACACGGCTCCCTCAGAGGTGCTGTCCCCACCCAACCTCTAGGAGGCGCACAGACTCCGGGAGACCCATGGGGCGGTGTGGTGACTGATGAAGCCTTTCCTGGGTGGATGGGCTGGGCCAGGGTGGGAGGCTCTCCCAGGTCCCTCCAGAGGCCCACATCCCCTTTTGTCTGTCCATCTTAGAGTCCAGGGTGGCGCCCCTCACAGGGAGAAGGGGGCTGCAGTGCTGGCAGGGGCCCCGGATGGGCACAGGGGACTTGGGGTGGGTAGGCCAGCAGGTCCCCCCCGCCCCAGACCTCAGGTCTCAGCAGCAAACATGTACGTGTTGGTCAGTTTCATTTTGATTTTTGGCTGTTTCCTTTCACTCCTTTTCTTTTCACACCCTTACTCCTATGGCCTCAGCGAGCAAAGCCAAGGGCAGCTGCAAAAGGCTCTGAGTCTCAAGATTCGTTTTTATTTAAGGACATCCCCTGTCTTGAAACCGCCCCACCTGGACAGGGTGCCAGGCTCCTGGGCTCCGAGGGGCCTCGTTGGGCTACGTGGGGAGGATCACTCCCGAGTCCCTGGGTCTGTCTTGGTGAGGGGAGAGGGCTCACAGAGGTAGCTGAGGGCGGCCAGGACAGGGACTGGTGCCATAGGCCACAGAGGAGATGTCCAACTTGGACAAACTCCATAGAGCGTCCCCGTCCCCAACCCCATGGGCACAGAGCTGGATTAGCACAGTGCCCCAGACACCTTCTCCTGGAAACTTCCTATCTTCTAACAGGCGCAGAAATGCAGGTTCTCTCCATCAGGGCCTTCCATCTCCCCCACCCCCCTACCCCTGCCCTGGAGGCCCGAACAACAGCCAGCAAGTGCCCAGGGCCTGCGCAGACTTAATGGCCAATTAAGTAAAACCCCAGGAGAGGGCAATCAGGGAAGGCCGGCTAGCTTCTGGCCGTGGGGAGGAAGCCTCTGCAGCACCCCAGTCCTGTCTCCCTATCAAACATAGGAGTTGGCACTGCCCTGGGAGTTTTCTAGAAGACAACACTTTGTTACTCTTCCCGCCAAGCATGCCCCCCAGATCCCCTCTACCCCTTGCGTCCTAGGAGGTCTGGAACTTCGGAACATCCCAGGCCTGTCCCCCGAACCTCATCCCCTCTTGCCTGCAAATCTTTTCAGAGGAGTGAAATGACATGAGTTCTCATTCCAGGGAGGTGAGGTGGGCTCTGGGGTCACAGACTTTGGCCAGTAACCAAAAATGTCTTTGGGAAAAAGTACCAGAGGGTGGGGTGGTATTCTTGGATGCTACCTTTAAAAAAAAAAAAAAAGAAGAGAGAGAAGCAAATGGGAAAAGAAAAAGCTCACCGTTTTTTAACCCCGTCTATGTTTTTGTTTGTTTTTTTTTAGCCTCCCATTTGAAACGTGGTAATACTGTGATTCCATTTCTTGTTTAGCCGGCAAGGGGAGAGGGTGGGGAAGTTTATGTAATTTTTCCTGTTATTTTGTTTTTCTTCGTATTTCCTTTCTTTTTTTCATTTTGTGACGTACAGAAATGCAAAGCATCTCTCGGGTTTTTTTTCCTCTATCTTCTATGTTGTTCTAGAATTTTGCTTTTGTGTGTGTTTCTGTGGGGATTGCTCCTTCTAATGCAGAGATGGTTTTTGAATCTCAAGTGAACATTAGTCATATACATATCTATATTTTTTTCCTTTGTAATCAGGATTTAAAAGGGAAGATAACTCTTAAAAAAAAAAAAAAAAGACTCCTGTACCAACAGCTCCTGCCAAACCTTGGGCACCAGCCAGCCCTCCCCTCCACCTCAGGGCATAAGCTGGGACTGCTTCAGCTTTTAAATTAACAAAAGATGGTGCGTCCATGTCTCAATCTATAAGGAACCTTAGCGAGAAGCTGAAAAACACAGGGAAGACAAGAGGTCATCATCCATTGCTTCCCAGAGCCCTGAACTTTCTCAGTTCCATACCTTCCAGGTCTCAGATCCTTAGGAGGCCCTGGAGCAGGGAGCTGAAGACACACAATAGAGTTTAATTCAGGTGAGGGTTGCAAAGCCAGATACTCTCAGGCAAAAGAAAAAGTCCATCCTGGGCTAGACTGAGTGCTAAGCTCCCAACACATCTCTTAGTCATCCCATTCCAGGGCAGAACTGAGCCCCAGAGGGATTTCTGGGTTCTGCTGTTTATTGTTCCCTGCGACTCAGAGAGGTCAAGTGACCAACTCAAGGTCACACCGCTTTTTAGAGGTTGATCCAAAAGGAGACCGCAGCCTTCTAACCTCAAGACTCCCAGGCACAGCCAAGATGTGGGAGGGTTGTCAATAGAAAACCCACTCCAGGAGCCCTGAGCAAGGGGAGGAAGACGTGGGAGGCGGCTGCTGGGTGTCTCAGCACCTGCTTCCCTCCCTGGGGATCCCACCAGGTGTCAAGGCCAGCTTCTAGCTCTCTCAGCTCCCCAGCACGGGAGCCTGCCCGCACCAAAACCAGGCTGTGGGTGGGCCCAACATTACACAGCCCAGTTCTACACGATTGGTGCCTCAGAGACCCACAGAGCCCTGCGCCCCCACAGTTCTCATACACGTGGGGAAATAAACAGGCACAGGAAGGGAAAGGAGTGACTCAAAGGACGCTATGTGGGACAGACGAGGAAGATGACTTCACGGGACAAGTCCTTCCACCCCTCTCATCTGCCTCCCTCCACCCCCAAGAACATGCCTGCTAGCTCTGCCCTCCCCAACACACAGGCTGCAGGCTTTGTAGCCTTAGGCAGTAGGGCCACCTGCCTTGGCTGCACCTGCCCCTAGTGTCGAAAGTGTTGAAGGAAGCCTTGCTGTTTGGTGAGGATGGCAGAGGACTTTGGGGAGTAAGGCCCCCGGGCTCTAGTCTCATGATCTAATGGGTGGCCTAGAGGGACTCCAAGAAAAGGTGCCCATGGATCTCCCCAACCTGCCTCATCTCAGCCCCCCTTCCCTCCCCTACCCCTACCCAGGAAAGAGCAGTGACCACAGCTGTAGGGGGGCAGTCAGGATAGGAAGGGACATCTTGGCATTTCTTCCAGGATGAATCCAGAAGACAGAAGGGATGAATTTTGCTAAAATGATACTGAAGCCAGGGGTAAAGGGGAGTCGAGGCTGAGCCAGTCCTCCAAATTGAGTCCATAGTTGCCTTCCCTTTTAAATGCATGATCCCTTTCACCCCATCAGTCCACTCTGATTGGCCTTGTTTAAACAGCTTTTCTCTTCTGTCTGGGTCCACCTTCCCCTCTGTCTTCCCTCGTCTGTCTGTGTTTCCTTCTGCCCTCGTTTCTCTGTGTCTCTTAGTCTGTCTGTCTCTATGTGTGTCTCTCTGTCTCTTCCTCACCACCTCTCCCCCCTGACTTGGGCCTCTCTTCCCATACGCTGCCAGCCCCTCCACCCTTGCAGTGGCTCTGTTCCCATCAGCTGCTTCCTGCATGCCCTCTGGAGGTTTTCTGTTGTTTAAAGAGTTAAGGAAAGGTTGACTCTTGGAGCGCGTGGGTTAAAAAAATAAAGCAAATAAAAATGGCTGGGCAGGATCTCACTCCCATCCCTGGAACTAGACCAAAAGCCGCAAGGCTGCCCCGCGCCGATTCAGAGGGGGAGCACAGCTTAGCATCACTGTCTTCCCGGATTCTGCATTCCCAATGCGGAGACCTTCTTTTCTCTTTTATTATTGCATTCCCGTCCCTGACCACTGAGAAGGTAGGTATTCCGGCTCCGCTGTGCGCCGCTCCCATCTCCAGATAAGCCCCGCCACTCTGCTTGGTTTGAATGTGGTTTTCTTTCTCTCTCAATCTCTCAATCTCTGGTTGGTTTTTCTGCCCCTTCCATTTTCTTTCTTTCTTTTTACTGACTACTCATTTGTAATTTGCATTTTCTCCAAATGAGCTGCAAAGCTGTGTTTCCTGGTTTGTCCTTTAGTTTTCTTGACTTTCCACACCCTCCACCCCCACAGCTTTTCTGGTTCATTCTACCCTCCTTTCCCACCTTCCCCTTCTTCTTCTCCACCCCGCCCCCAACCCCTCCCTCATGGCCCTCTCTCTTTCTCATTTTGTTGTCCGAATGCATTTCTGTGTGGTTTAGCATTCTGAGTTTGTGTTCCCTTCCTGAATTGTATGCTGCGGTCGAGCCAACTTGATTTCTGTTTTCTGGAGTAGCTGTTAAGCCCCTGACCCTTCACCCCTGCCCATCCCCCGGAGCCACCCTGGGCAATAAGCAATGTTGGAGGGCGTCTGTGCTGGGCCTGTTGGCCTCCACATCCTGAAAGAAGTTCTGGCTGAGGTCACGTGTAAGGAAACAGCTCTGTCCCACCCTCCAGGGCCTGCTGGACCCCTTCGGTCCTGCCCTGGCAGCAGGTGAAGCTAGCAGGGAGCCACAGACTCTGGGGTGGTAGCTGGCATCAGGGCTGAACTGCCTCACTGCTGTATCTTTCAGGCGTTAAATGGTAGTTAAACTGCAGGGGCAACGCCAGCTAGCCAGGAACAGTGCCGAAGTACACAGTAGGATGGCCTGCTCGGCAGTCTCTGTGGGGCAATCTGAGAGATGCAGAGGATGGCCCTCAGCTCACCTGCCCGCTGCCTGGACCATAACCCAACCAGACCGGGGCTCCCTCAATCCCCCTGCATCCTTCCATTCTTCCAAATTTGAGCTAAATGCGGTGCCCCAGTGCAGATGATCCAAAAGGGACAGTCAGCAGGGGCCAGGGTCCCCCGGAGATGCTGAGATGCTGAGGCAGAACTAGGCCTCGATCCGGGGACCTGGGACTCCCAGCTCAGTGCTCATCCAGGAGACGCACCAGGAGTCAGTCCTCAGGGACCTCACCTCCCCATACCTGCCCTTGACACTGTCTCCTGTCCCACCTTGGAGCTGCTGCAGAAGTTTGATATCACAGCCCTTGGGAGGCCTCAGCGGAGCTCCACGCTGAGCTTTTGACAAGAGAAAGGCTGCCTATTCATCCTCTCCTTCCCACCCCCATGTTGGCCCCAGAAGTAGATCCTGGGGAGGTCATCCACCAGAGCATCCTTCATTCCTGGGTGGTGCTGGAGGGCAGAGAAGGAAACTGCTCAGGGAGGGAGAAAGCACTGTTGGTCTGCTGGAGGAGTCTCTGTCCCAGCCTCATGGGAGAGTGGAGGCCTCACCTTCAAGGAGTATCCGATGTGACCAGGGCTCCTGAAATGGGATTTTCAGATGCTGAGTTAGAGGGGGTAATGGTTTTAGATGCTCACTTGTTCTTGTTCTAAAGGATACCAGGATCAGGTGAGCCCCGTCTCCCTTACAATTCTTGTCTTTCCCCTCCAAAATGTCTTACATAATAAGCCAAAAATGGCAGGTAGCAAGTGGTACCAAGGAGCAGAGAGGCTCCGGAGAGCAAGGCTCAGAGGCAGGGAAGGTCCTTCATTCCTGCATGCACACACTAGGCCAGCACCTGCTGACCCTCCTCCATGCCAGGCCCCATCTGGGTGTGCATGCCAGGGAGAGGCAGGCAGACCTGGGTTCACAGCCCCCACCTGCCAGGCCAAAGGACTGACAAAGATCACTCAGAACGATGTGAGGGAAGAGATGAACCATGGATAAGGAGCTAGTTCCTGCTGGTCATGGTACCCCCAGCCCTGGCACAGCCTTGCTCAGTCCACACTGAGGGAAGGAATGAGGATCTGTGGGATCATAGAGGAGAGCACCCAACTCAGGGTGAGGATCAAGAGAGGCTTCCTGGAGGGAGCAGCCTTGAGCTAGGGTAGAGGACTGATAGAAATTAGCCATGCTGTTGCCTGGAGAATCCCAGGGATAGCGGAGCCTGGTGGGCTGCTGTCTATGGGGTCGCACAGAGTTGGCCATGACTGAAGCGACTCAGCAGCAGCAGCAGCAGTAGCGGCAGCAGCAGCCATGCTGTGGGGAAGAAAGTGAAGGGGAAAGAGGCAGAAAGGGACAAGAGTCCCTAAGAACAGGCTCCTGGAGATGTTTGGAGGTCCTTGGCCACCAGTTCTGCCCAGCTATGAAGTTCCATGGTATCTGGACTTGGATGTCCCTAGACTCCTGGGAAGAATGAGAGCCCAACTGGAGATGAGGCTTACCCTCTGGCAGGATCAGGGTGATTCTTTCTCCCTGGCTTCTGGAGGCATGGGTGGATCGGGGTGAGACGGGCTCTAGAAGTCTCCCTAGGGAGGTGCTATCTGCTACCCTGTCCAGCACAGCCTTCCTCCTATCTTATTCCATCTGGGCACTTGGGTGATACCTCATGGGGCCCCAAGCCTTCCTGCCCTGCTCTGACCCTATTCATCTGTAAAAGGACTATGAGTCATTTGACCTTTGAAGAGAACCTCTCAACCCCTATACAGGCCTACCAAGCAAAGAGCCACTTATCTCCCACGATACCAACAGAGAAACTGAGGTTCCCAGAGTTGATCACTTCCTTAAGGTTTCGTAGCGAACTCAAATCAGAGCTAATCCCAAGGTGTTCCACCCTGCTGGTTAGTATCATCTCGGGCTCTGGCAGCCATTTGCCTTGAAGGAGGTGAGAGGGAAGTGGGGAAGAGCTTGGACTTCAAGACATGCTAAGCGGAAGGCATCCAGATCCATGCCGGGGTCTGGTCCAGGGGCCTGGACCTTAGTGGTTAGGATCCTGGAGACGTCTTTCTCATTTGCCTTCTCTGGAAGGAAAAGGATGCTGGATAACAGAACCTAGTTCTGGGAGTTTGGGCGCTGGAGTGGAGGGGGTCTGTGTTAGAAGAGACGAAAGTCTCCTGGTGATGTCTACTGAGAATGGACTGCCATTTCAGAGGGGCCATGGCCCAACACTCCAGTCTCCATCTCTCCCAGCAGAGGTGAGCTGGTGATCAGGAAGGTCAGGGTGCTCAAGGGGCACCCCAGTCCCCAGTGATATCCACTCTGCCTGCCTATGCCTGCCTCTGCTCTAAACAGAGGCTCTCCCAGGCTTCATGGCCCATTTGGCTTTGAACAGCTGCTCTCCCCGCTATGGCTGGTGTTCGCTGACTGCTGCACCCACCAATCACAAGCTAGCTACGTCCTGCCCCGAGTAAGGCTGACTTCTTGGTCGATGGGTTCATGCTTGCACAGAGAGGTCTTGACACCCCCAATCCCCCACACCGCCTCCACCCAGAACTACCCAGGGCCATACCAAGGAAGTCACACTCCTTCTGGTCCCTGGCAGCAAGGTGCCCTGAGATGTGGCAGCTGGTTTTGCTTTTTCCTACAAAGAGGCTGCCAAAGGAGCTTGGCCCAGAGCCTGCCCCTTTCCCAGGACTCCCTGGCTGGGCCCTGGCCCATGTAAGGGCCTGACTTCCTTCCTCAGTAACTCATATCGAGGTCCTATTAGATGCCAAGTTCTGTTATAAAAACTGAGGTTACAGGGGACTTCCCTGGTTAAGTAGTTAAGATCCTGCACTTCCTATGCAGGGGGTGCGGGTTCAATCCCTGGTTGTGGAATTAAGATCCCACATGCTGCTCAGTGTGCTACAGCAAAAAAAAAAAAAAAAAAAAAACAGGTTACAAAGCTGACTCCTACACCAAACTGGCCCTGAAGGTGCTCATAATCAAGTTGGTGCTGGTGACTGAGGGATGGGGAGGAATGAGGGACAGACAGACTCAGAGACAAGTACAATCAACTGTTACTAGCCAGAAGCCCAAGGACAGGAGGAAGTTCTGTAGAGGGAGGGGGATGGAAAGGGGAGTCAGGGAATCCTGGAACATTTGCTCTGGAAGGGACAGCCAGAAGCAAAGTCTGGCCCTGTCATTTTATGGATGGGAAACTGAGGCCCAGAACGGGCAAGCGACTTGGCCAGGGTCACTCAGTGAGGTCGGTAGTGGCAGGCTCTCAGAGCCCTGGTTCCCAGCCAGGGCGCTTTCCGGTTTTCTGTAGCCTGATCCTTGTGTCCTGAGTCCACTTTCGGAAAAAACATTCCACATCTCTATCCAGCGGTCGCTCCAGACATGACCCCTGGGCACAGGCCCAAGGAGCCGGCGCTGCCGATCCTTCCTCCAGAGGCGGCGTGGCCTCCTCCCGGCCTAGAATGGGGTGGTTGCGTTTTTCTCTCTCTCTCTCTCTATCTCTCTTGCATTTTTGTGAATCTAATGATGAACTTACGCTACCACACTTTTCCCTTCTCTTACACATCTTACCTACTAAAGGAGGAAGTGCCACTTTATTGGTAAGTGGACGTTAACCAAGAGGGACTTAAAAATCAGAACTTAAAAAAAAAAAAGAAAAGAAAAGAGAGAAACAGAAAGACAGTCGGGTGCTACTGACAGCTCCACAGATCTCTGCAGGGTCGGAAAACAAAGAAAAAAAAATGTTAACAGAAAAATGTCAGTTCCCCAGGAGTTCAGACATTGTTTTTGATTTTTGGTATCTAATGACATTTGTGGATTTTTTTATTTCTGTTTTTCCTCCCTTTCTTCGGTTCAGTTTTGAGTTCAGTTGTCCCGCCCCGCCCCCACCCCATCTGTGTGCCGTGTGCCCCCCCTCCACCCCACCCACCCATCCACCCCCCACGCGCTGGGCGGCCTGGCCTGGTGGGCTGGCCCTGGCCCGGCCTCCCCGGTGCCCGCCCTCTCTCTTCTCTCTGCCGGGATCCTCCATCCCGTCGAGGGGCGGGGGCAATGCCAGCCCCGCCTCCCCGTGCCCGTCCTGGATGCCCCTCCCTGTCAGCCCCCCCCGCCCCCACCGCTCCGTCCCTCTTGTGTTTGCATGCCGAGAACCTTGCATGAGCTGCACTGTTGAGGCCAGAAGGTGGACACTCAGGAGAGGCAGAGGCAGGGCAGGCGCGGGGAACCGTGTGTGCGATGCTCCGGGACTGGCAGGCCCCCGGCCCGGGCCCGGTGAAAGCTCCCTCTCCTTCTCTCCCCCCACCCCACCCGCCCTCTCTCTCCCCCCTTCGCCCTCTCTGGTTCCTCCTCTGGATCTGCCCTCTCTCTCCGTCTGTCCTCTTCTTTCTCTCTGCTGCGCTAACCTCTCCCCCTGTCTCTCCTCTCTGCTCGGCTCTGTCTGCCCCCCTCTGGACTCTCCGTCTCTGCCCCGTCTCTGCCCGCCCTTGTCGACCCCACCCCGTCCCCTCTCCACCCCGCTCCGTGCCCTCTCTGCCTCTTTCCCCGTCAGAAGCCCAGCTCGCCCTCGCCCAGGGCCCGCGACCAGGCGGAGGCCGGCGCAGCCACGCCGCCCGCGCGGGTGAAGGGAGAGCCCGAGCCCGCGCTCGGCGCCGTCGTCGCGGGGCAGAGGAGGCCGCGCGGCGGGCGGGGCGGCCAGGCGGCGGCGGCGGCGGCGGCGGAGGCGGCGATCGCGGTCCTCGGCGTCCGCGCCCCGCCGCAGGGGCCGCCGGCGCGCCCGGCCCGCGCCGCCCCGGGGCTCGTCGCGCTCGCTCAGCAGGGCCCGCTCCAGCAGCGACTCGGGCGGCGGCGCCCCCGGCCCCGGGCCCGAGCCCGGCTCCGAGCGAGGCCACGGCGGGCACGGGAAACGGTGAGCGGGCTCGGCCCCCTGGGACCCGCCCGGGGCTCCCCTCCCCGCACTAAGCACTTAGCCTCGCCAGCCCTCTCTCCCCACCAGGCCCTCTCTCCCCACCAGGCCCTCGCCCCCGTCATTCTCCACGCACCGAGTTCCCCCCCACCCCGCGGATCACCCTCCTCCGACGGAGCCCTCGCCCCTCCCTGGTGGTCCTCCCTCACCACGCACTGAGTGCCCCCCTCCCCTCGCCCTCCCCCAGCAGACCTCTTCCCCCATCTCCCCGCTAAGATCCAGGCCCTCTTACCACGCTAGCAAACCCTCCTTCCTTACTTGTCCCTCCAACCCCAAGATCACTCTCCCTCGACGGCAAGGAAAGGCCTCTTCCTCACTGATTTCCTCTCCCCGCAGCAAAGCCCCGCTCCCTCCTCCCGGAACCCACTCCCTGTCCCTCCCCCCAACACCACCCCCGTCCCCTCGCCAACCCCATAGAATCCCTTCCCCTCCCAAGACCTTTCCCCTCTAGGGGAACCCCCTCACTCCCTTTCCTGTCACCCGGGGACCCCTCCCCTGCTCAGGGCCCACTCTGCCAGCTGAGCGTCCCCCTCCTGTCGCCGTGCCCCCCTCCTCCAGGGCCAAGGAGCGGGCCCCGCGCGCCCGGCCCGCCAGCACCTCGCCGTCCCCGGGCAGGCACGGCGGGCCCGAGGGGAGGAGCTCGTCGCGCAGCCCGGGCCCGCATCCGCGCTCCTGGAGCTCCAGCCGCTCGCCCTCCAAATCCCGCTCGCGCTCGGCGGAGAAGAGGGCCCGCAGCCCCAGCCGCTCGCCGTCGCCCAAGAAAACCCTGGGTCGGTAAGTCCGGATCCAGGGGTGGCGGCGGCGGCGGCGGCGGGACCGGCCGGGGGCGGCCGGGCCGCGTCGCTCACCCCGGGCTGGGCCCCGCAGGGACAAGGACGGGGAGAGCCGCGCGAGGCACGCCGAGGCCGAGGCCGCCCGCGCCCGGCGCCGCTCCCGCAGCTACTCGCCGATCCGCAAGCGGCGCCGGGACTCGCCCAGCTTCATGGAGCCGCGGCGCATCACCAGGTAGGCAGGGGCCGGGCCGCGGGGTCCCCCACCTGAACCTGGTGCAGGGACGAGGGGGCGCCGGAGGAAAGGAGGGTGGGGGTTGGGGAAGGGAAATAGGGGCTGGGACCCGAAGACTGGGGCAGGCTCGGGAGGAGGGAGGCCTCCGACCGGGAAGCGTCCGGTAGGCCTGGAGGGGGAGGGGCCGGTACTCGGTCTGGGGACAGCAGCAGGTAAGGAGTTCGGCTCTGGAAGATTCCAGCCATCCCTGTTGGAGCCCCTCCCTCCTCCTTCCCGCCCCTCATTCACCTCCTGGCAATGATGTCTCTCTCCTTTTCTCCTTCATCTTAAGGTCCAGCCTGCTGAGTGGCCTGTGGCCAGCCTGGGGGCTGGGTGGACCCCCTCTCCACAGGCCGCAGGGGAGATACCCATGTGAGCTGACTAGCTCTGTTCAGCTGTCTGTTTGCCTCTCCTTTTCTCACTAACCCTTTCTGCTCACTTCTCAACCCCCTCACCCCCTGGGGGGAATTTGGAGGAGGGGGCAACAGCAGTCTGGTCTCTGGGGCAGTTGGGAGAGGAGCCAGTCCCGCCCACTGTGCCCACACAGTCTGTCAGGATTGGGGCTCTGGGCCTGGGTCTCAGGTGAGAGGACGGTCTGCATTTGTGGAAATCACTCTGCAGCCCTAGGTCCCTGACATGGGGTAAAGGGCCACAGGCCAAATGCTGAGGCCGCCGCTGCCCCGGCCTTGCTGGGCAGCCTTAGGGGATTAGCCTGCCTCTCTGGGCTTCAGTTCTCCTATCAGAGCCAGAGGCCAGCCTGCCAGGCTTGGGATATCTCCCCCAGGAGATACCCCCATAAGCAGGGTGCCCAAAGACAGCTAGACCTCCATGCCTTCCACCTGGCACCCACTTCTGCCCGCTCCCAGGCTGCCTCCTCCTCCCCTGCCAACTAACTTATACCTGTTTTCTTTCTCAGAATTAACCCCACGCAGTGGGATGCTGTCGCCTCCTTAACTCTATTTTCTTTCCTCTGGGTCACAGTCTCCTGGCTTCAGACTAACTCCGGGCCAGGGGGAGGTAGTGGAGTAAGGTGTGGGGGGCTGGGGGGCTTGGGCCTGGGCAGCAGTGGCCAGGGGCCCCCTCCTGTTCCCTCTGAGTGACCTGAAAACCAAAATCCTCAATTCTTTGGAGGAACAAAGAAGCAGGACTGAGCCATATTCACAAACCCTCCCAGGCACAGAAGCCGCTGCTTAGCTTGGCTGATGTGAGTTTAAAATATTTAAAAGTTTCGTTTATTCAACAAATAATTTATCGAGCACCTGCTTCAATCAAGCAGAGACTTGGTCCGCTTTCCCTGCAGGAAAAACAAAGTGATCAACATGAAATCGGCTAGGAACCACTGCCTGTCTAATCCTGTGTGGGCAGGGGTGGAGGTGGAGGTGGGGAGAATTCCAAGGCCGAGATGAGAGGAAACTGAGGCAGGCAAGCCCTGGCCACTGCTGGGGATGGGCTCAGGGCCGGAGTGAGGGCCCGGGACTGGCAGAGCTCAGGGCCCCGAATGGCCTGTAATCGGCTTTTCCCTCCCGGCAGTGCCCGGAAGCGTCCCATCCCCTACTACCGACCCAGCCCCTCGTCCTCCTCCAGCTGCCTGAGCAGCGACTACTCAAGCCGGAGCCCCAGCCACAGCCCCAGCCCCGGCCACAGCCACGGAAGCTACAGCAGCCGCAGTCGGACCCGCAGCCGCACACGAAGTCCCTCCCAGACCCCCACTCCCAGCTACCACAGCCGGAGCAGCTCAGAGAGTGGGGGCTTCTGAGCCCAGCGAACCCAGCTTCATGCCCCCTGGCACAGGGCAAGGCGAGGGCCCCAGGAGCCATGGGAGGCGGTGGGGCCTGCACCCCACTGCTACAAAGAGGTCCCTGGACTGGGGAAGACCTTGAGGGTGGTGGGTGCCCTGAAGACAAAGAGGAGCTGGATTCTGCTGCTTCTGGAGGGTCCCCACCCCACCTCCTGCTCACCCACACAGTCCAGAGAACAAAGAGCCGTTTCGAACACAGGGATCATCACCCTTTCCTGCTTGATGCCAGCTCACCAGGCTGAGGACCTCAGTCCAGTGGAGCCAGGGACACCCTCTTAAAAGTGCCAGACCTGGGAGCCTCCCCTGCCATTCCCTAGGGCCCTCAGTTCCTCTGCACCTCTGGGCGGACACGGAGTGGGACAGCGGCAGGAGCTAAGTTAGAAGGAGGAACGGCCTAACCCTTGGTGCACCACCCTCCAGGCTGGGGAACCCCTTCCTTCTGAGCTGGCTGCAGAAGGACCCTGGCTGCAGGCTTGAGGCTGGCCCCATGGCCTCCACAAACCCCTTCCCTGGCTCAAGAGTGCCCAGACTCAGTGGGGCCCCTGAGCCTTAGCTCACTCTTGGTCCCACCTCTTCCGGCCAGGCTCTCCCCTCCAGCTGTTGCCTTGTGCTCTTCTGGGCCAGGGCTTCCCCAGCCAGACCGTCTGCGTGACCCGAGGTGGGGCCTACAGACCCCAGCAGCCCCTGACCCTGAGATCAAACGGGGTCAGGTCAGGAGGTGGAAGAGAGAAGGGGGGGATGGAGGAGGAGCCTGCAGGGGGAAAGCAGCGCAGTGGGAGGACTGAGCAGGCTCCGGAGTCCCTGCGTGCCCAGTGGCTGGGACCTGGGCCAGATGGCCCGGGCATAGGATAATGTGCCCTCCAGGGCGTGCCCATGCGAGCAGTGAGCCAGGGGGAGCACTCATTTCTCCTCTCCCAGAGAAGGGTGCTATAGCCCTTCGAAGGAAGGGTAGACTCTAGACTGAGGGCGGTGGCCTGGGGCACGGACAGACTGACGGACGGAGCCCCCAGCCCTCTCCTGCTGCTCCCAGCCCCCTCCTCCCGGGGCCCTCAGGGATCTCACAAAGTCTTCCTTGGCCCAACAGGGCAGATGCCCTGGGCTCCAGTGGGGGGAGGGGTCTGGGGTCTGATCCGGGTTTCCTCCCCCCACCTCACCCCCCCAATTTCCCCTTCCTTCTCCGCGGTGCGGATTGAAATCGGACTCTAAATAATAAACACTTGGAGCCCGGATGGCAGGTGGTGAGACCAGGCCTCTGTGGATTTGAGTACCTGGGGCGTACAGGAAGGGAAAGGGGAGTCCTGGGGTCCTTCCCTGTGAGAAATGAGAGGGACCCAGGAGAAGAGCGGGCACCGAGGAACTAGGGTGCGGCACCTCCACCTCATGCTTCCATGAATAAGTCTGCAGATCGGTGGGGAGAAAAATGGGGCCCCCAAAAGGCCTTCTTCCTCCCAGACTGGAGGCCCTGTGGGCTTTTTTTTTTTTTTTAATATTTATTTTTATTTATTTGGCTGCTCTGGATTTTAGTTGTGGCATGTGGGATCTAAGTTCCCTGATCAGGGATGGAACCTGGGCCCCCAGCATTGGGAGCACAGAGTGTCATCCACTTTACCACCAGGGAAGACCCGCCCTGTGGGCTTTGAACACCCCTGTTTCCCCGACCCCCCAACACCTGGCCTCACTTCAGCAGTGAATGGGGAGGCAGGGTCCACGTGCAGGACCTTCCTTACAGGTGGGGTGTTCAGAACAGCTGGAACACAGCTCAGAACAACACTGGCTGAGTCTGGGCTCCACACGGGGCTGGGAGGAAGCCAAAGGGGGGATAGTGTCCTGAAAGTGCTCAGCACAGGGCCTGCCTGCCATACAGCAAGTCACCCATGGGTGGCCACTTACAGAAAACACTGTGTGTCCAGCCCTGGCTGGGGGCTAGGATGGGGATTGAAAAGGGAGAGCTTGGTAGGGCTTTTTGCTGTTGTTTTTAAGCTACTCACATTGTGTTTATTTCTTTTACTTGTATGTGTTAGTCACTCAGTCATGTCCGACTCTGCCACCCTATAGACTGTAGCCCATCAGGCTCCTCTGTCCATGGGATTCTCCAGGCGAGAATTCTGGAGTGGGTTGCCATTTCCTTCTCCAGGGGATCTTCCCAACCCGGGGATCAAACCCAGGTCTCCCTCATTGCAGGCAGATTCTTTTATGTAGATCTAAACACACATTCTGCTCATCTTCCTTCTCCTCTTAGAGTGACAGATTCTAACCTTGCTTTGAATCAGCTGCTCTTTGGGAATCTAAAAGGAGGCTGTCACACCCGCATCTGCAGGCAGCTTGGTATCTCACAGACACTCTGCAGTCCTTTAGGGCTCCACACAGGAGATGTCCTGGGTCTGGGCTGGGCTGCAGAACTGGGGAGGGGGTGCCGTGCTCTGAAGCCTATGGCTGTGTCCACACATGACCCCTCTCTAGTTTCTTTTCCCTCAGGCTGGAAGGGGCACCTGAGGAGGCCTTTGGCCACTGGCTCTGTTTCTGATCTGAGGAAGCTGTTCAAAGAAGCACTGGTGATCTCCTTAACCCTTACACCGGTCCAGCAAGAACTGGGCTTCGGGCAGGGGTTGGGGCTATAGGGAGAGCAGACTTGGTCCTGCTCTAGAGATGCCACTTTTTGGAGGGGGCGGGCAGGGCATGAAACAGACCGAAGGTAGGCATGCAATTCTAGCCTGTCTCCCACCCAGATGTCCCTGCCCCTCTGCCTTTCCCCCTCCCTCCCCTCCCTGCCCAGCCTTCCTCATCCACACCCAACAGCCAGGCTGTGACCAGGCAGTACCACTGCTTTTCTACCCTGCCCCCGGCTCCTGGCCTCTCCCCTTGACCCCTCCTCCCATGCCCACCTCCTCACTAGCTGGCCTGCCCCTTCCATCCCTGCCTGCCCCTCCCACCATATCTAAAATGCCAATCTGACCCTTCCCTCACTCCTCCCAACAGGCTTATTGAACACCTACTGTGTGCTCTGAGGACCCAGTACTGGAATTAATGAAGCAGAACTCCCTGCTCCAAGGATCTGAGGACCATGTCCACCAGGCATAGGGCTTAGAAGGCCTTTCAAATGGCCCGGCCTGAAACTGCCATCCTTTCCTCCCGCCACCCCCTAACCTCAGCTCCCATCCCTTTCCTGGAATCCCTGGAGGGTCCCTCGGCCCCCCACATGCCCTGTCCTCCGGTTCCCTGGGAGCTCCCCATTTAGGTCCAGCTCAGCTGCCTCCTCCTCCAAGGAGACTTCCTGATTGCCAGCTGCAGCAGCCACTCACTCCCCCTGGTTTCCTCCAGCCTTGGGTCTGTTCCTGCCTTTAGGGCATCAAGCAGTTTGGGTGTTTTTTTTTGGCAGCACTGGGTCTTTGCTGTGGTACCCTTGCTGTTTAGTCAGTTATATCCAACTCTTTGCGACCCCATGGACTGTAGCCCACAAGGCTCCTCTGTCCATAGACTTTTCCAGGCAAGAATACTGGAGTGGGTTGCCATTTCCTTCTCCAGTAGGACTTCTTTGGGGGCCTCTATTCTGCTGACCACAGAGAGGAGGTGAGAAGGTGAGAGCCCAGGGGGAACGCGGGGTCTGGGCAGACGGGGTTGCACCCTCATCCAGCTGCACCAGCCACTAGGTGGGAGACCACGTGCCCTCTTGGCTTTGTGAGGTCAGTCCTCTGTTGGTGGGCCCTGTACTCCAGCCCCCAGACTCGAGGCCAGTTCCCAGCTTGCATCTTGGCTAGAGGCCCCATCTCTGATCTGCACATTTTCCTCATCTGTAAAATGGGATGAGCGACCAGGACCTTTGGATGGACGGTGATCTGATCCAGAAACACCTGTGGATCAGACAGGGGTTGCCGAAACTCAGTGCAGCCTCCTCATCACTCAAGGGATGTCCCGCTCAGTGCTGAGGGTGTTGCCCATTGACCTTGGACTGTGCAACGTGACCGGCTCATTTCTGCTCTCTCCCCACCTGCGGTCCACCAGCCCCAGTGTTAAGGCTTCTCATTGCATCTTAGGGGGCTTCTTGTGTTGCGGAGCCCAGAGACCATCTGTGCTGAGTAGTTTCAACTTGCAGGCTTAGGTGCCCTAAGGCACTTGGGATCCTAATTCCCCGACCAGGAATCGAACCCGAGTCCCCCGTCTGGAGGTGGATTCTTTAGCACTGAGCCACCAACGAAGTTCCAGGGCATCAAACTATTGATGCAGTTATTTGTTGGCATGTCTTGCTCACCCTAAATCTGTGAGCTTCTGGAGCCCAGGCCGTGCCTTCTTATCTCTGCATCCCCCAAACAGGCACCCTTGCGATGTTTGTTGAATGAGTAAAGGGGTGAATGAGGGAACTGAGAAATGAGGGGTTCCAACCACTGTAGGGGAGGGTGGAGACAAACGGCAAGGTGGCGGCAGGAAGACCGTAGAGGGCGACAGAGAGAAGGGAAAAAACTGTGGGTTGGTCCCTGGCCAGAAGGGATACAAAACTGGCCAGGACTGAGAGGAGAGATCCCTGGGGGAGGGTCCGTGTCAGCCTGAAAGCCCGAAGCTCTCGTCCTCAGCACTTCGCTGGATACTTGGCACCTGTTCCCCTGAAAAGGGCAGGGAGATACCCCCACCCCCTCGTGCTCCCCCGCCATCCTCCCCCAGAGGGTTGAGCCTGCACTCCTCTGCTCTGACCTTGGGAAAAGGGAAAAACACTGGAAGGCAGGCAGGAAAACAGGAAACTTGAATTGCATATTGGGTAGCAAGGAGGGGAGATGGGGGCAGGGGTGGGGGAACCTTCGGAAGATGTGGCGTTTAGGGGGTAGTAGTCCTCTCCTTTGCATGCGGGGCCTCAAGGACCCCTCCCTCCACTCCCTCCCAACACACACAGCAGCGAGGAGGCTGGACGAGGCTTTCCTGTATCCTGGCAAATCTGCCCCTTTTACTTAATCTGTCTCCTACAGCCCCAGACCCAGGATAACAGATCACAAGTGGACATGCCCAATTTTGGGGTTCCAGCTGACTACCCACCTCCCTTGCCTCTCTGAAACGCTCTTGGAAGCCCCCTGGCCTCCTCCCCAGCCTCTCTTTAGCCAAGGGCATATTCAGCAAACCAGCTTCATCACCAGGCACCTGCCCTTCCCTTGCCAAGCTCCCCTCCACCTGGGAAAGGATTTTCAGGACACCCAGCCCATGAGGGTGCTCTGACCACCGGGGCTCCCACCTCCAATGGCCACCACCTGCTGGGGATTCCGAATTTCAGCATCCTCTGGCCCCCTCTGTCTCCTCTCACCGTACTCACATCCCTGGGGGGAGGGGCTGCAGGACGGGCCGGGGAGGGAGGGAGAGAGTGGAGGAGAATCTGTTGATTCACCAGCGCTGGAAGGAGTCTTCGAGAACATCCAGTCCGATGGTCTCACTGTACAGATGAAGCAAATGAGTCATAGAGACCGGCCCCTGGCCAAGGTCAGAGACATGGACGTCCCCAGACTCCCAAGGCTGACAGATTCTTGTTGCTGGATGGCTGGGTGGGAAGGAGAAGAGGCTGGAATCCCAGCCCTCCCGAAGAGGCTGGAATCCCAGCCCTCCCGCATGGCCCCTCCTTGGCGACCCCCCACTTCAGAGATGGTGGAGATGAGGTGACCCCCCAGGCCAACCAGAAGCCAAAGGCTCAGTGAGGAGCTGGGTTTGTGGAAATGAACTCCTGCGGAAGTATCTAGATGCTTCCAGAGAGACCCAGTGCCTCCCACCCCCATTCTAATTATGGCTGCCCACATTTTTAGTTCCCAGCAGGCCCAGCGACTGGCAATTCATCAGCTGTCAGGCCTCTCCTGGGAGCTCCGGTAGCTGCCTGAACACTCTCGAGCTTTCTCTGAGGCTGGGCCAAGGGAAGGAGGGGCTAGAACAGCGGCAGTTGGCAAAGGCTTGCCAAGGGAGCGGCTAATGCGCCGAGGCCTCTGGCACAGGGCCAGGAGGCTGGGAGGCTGGTCTCTGGGCTGCTGCAGGGCACCCCAGACTTTGAGGCTAGGGATGAAGGGAGGGGCCCTTTGATTAAGGAGTCCCTGCAGTGCCCACCTGCCCCCCAACCCCTTGGCATCTGGGAAATCCCTGGGGGTGGAGTTATCCCCTTAATCCCCAGGCAGCTCAGTCCCCTGGAAGAAGGCTGCTCTGCTTGGTCAGGGCTGGAAGTGAACCCAGAGAGGCCGGCCCCACCCTCCCTGTCCCACAGGTAACCCTGGGCAGCACCCACCCCTCATCTCGCCACAGCCCACAGCCCTCCCTGGATGGACTTCCCAGGCCGGAGAGGCAGGAGGCCCCAGGTTCCAATCCTTCCACCCATCACCAGCCTTGTGACCTTAGGCTAGTTGTGACTCAGTTTTCTCTTCTCCAAAATAAGACTCTGATAAGATTCTTGAATGTGCTGTAACGTGCATCCACCCAGGTATTTCTCATTAATCTAAGCCTCAATATCCAAGATTAAAGGCCCTCTTTCCTTTTTTGTTATTATAACAATGAACACTTCTGAGCACCAGGCTCTTCACTGGAGTTATCATGTTATAGATTCAGCACAGCCCTGAAAGATGGGTGTGTTGTCATCTGCGGCTTGCAGATGGGGACATGCCGGCTCAGCAAGGTCAGCAGACCGACCAGTGAACAGCAGCAGATTCAAGCCCTACCCAGTCTGACCCCAAAACCCAGTTTCTCCCTCGCTCACTCCCTTACCTCCACCTAGAGCCACCCAGGCCCCCTCCCTTGTGATTGGCAGCTCTGATCAGAGTCCCTCACGAAGTGACCAACCGAAGATGGACGTGGGGAATTCCCTGGTGGTCCAATGGTTAGGACTCCACGCTTTCACTGCCAAGGGCCTGGGTTCAATCCCCTAGTTGGGGAGCTATGATCCTACAAGTCCCGTGGTGTGGAAAAAAAAAAAAAGTAAGATGTGAAAGTTCTGTCTTCTGCTACCCCTGCCGCCATGGGCCGAGTGCTGGGGGAGGCGCTGTGAGTTGCACAACTTCCCCTGGCTGGGGCAACAGGGATGGAAGCTCCCCACCCTGGTTTCAGGCAAATGGAAGGAAGCTGTGAAAGGAGCCTCTGTCTACAAGGTGCTGGCAGCCAGGCAGGCAGCCCCCACCCAGAGCATGGCTAGGCTGAACTTGAAAGCATCTGTGATTATACATGACAGCTCCCGCGAGGGTGGGGCACCTAGGCTCCAGTCTGGGCCGAGGTGGGCAGGCAGGGAGTGGATGAGGGCCCTCCCTGGCTCCTGACCTCACCCCCGACTTTAAGAGCTGGGGTTGGGTGGGGCTGGGAGTGCCAGGGAGCCAAGGCCTGGGGCTTCCTGAAGCTGAGACCCTTGGTGGGGGGCAGCAAGCAGAGTGGGTCTCGGGAGGAGAGAAAACAAGAGGGGTCCAAGGTGGGAGCCCGACCAGGGGAAGAGCCATGAGCACTAGATATGAGAGCCTTACTCTGCTAGTGTCTTACGGGAGACCGTAGGCCAGTCACCTCATCTCCAAACCTGTTTCCTCACTGAAAAAGGAGGGATACAGGACATGTCAGGAGAAGGAAGGCAGGAGAGAGAGAGAGATTGTTAGGATTATGGCAGGAAGCTAGGGGCACCATCTTTTCCCAGAGTGGTAGTGGGGGTGTGGCTCTCACAGGCTGTCAGACAGGAGGAAGGGTGGGCTTCAGGTTCCAAGCAAGTTTGAAGGAACTGCCCCCACTCCCTGTCTGTGGGAATATTCAACAGAACAGGCTCTGAGATAATAACCTGCAAACAGGGAAAGGAGCATTGGCCCAAATCACACAAACAGCAAAGCCCTGACTAGATTCAAGGTTGCTGCATTTCAAGTTCCCCTGTCTAGGGCTCCTCCAGAAAACTAGATATAATGGGGAGACTTGACCATAACCTTCCTCCTGACCCCTTCTCAGCACTGGCCCTCAGGGTTTGTGATCTGAGTCTACAACACTGGGGGTCAGGGGACAAACGGCCAAACCTACACACACCATTGCCTCTGCAACAGGGACACATTTATGCTTTCCTTCCCGCCCCCTCCTTCAACTTCAGGGGGCTAATAATAACAATATATTCATTATCATGTACCCTGGACTAAAATGTTTACTTGCATTAAGAGGCTGAATCTTCAAACCAACCCAGCGATGAAAGCATTATCATCACCACCTTTATCATCCCCATTTTCCCGATGGGGAAACTGAGGCAAAAGACTCAACTTGCACAAGTTCATCCAGTGAGTGGCAGAACCTGTATGTGAACTCAGGCGGTCTACCTGCAGAGACTGCCCTAACCACGCTGCTTCTTGCATTATTTCACAGACACGCTGCCGTCCAAATCCTGGCTCGCTCTGCCAGCTCCTAGTTGTGCGGCCTGGGACTCACTGCCCGACCTCTCGCTCCCTCCCTCTCGGCTTTGTCCTCCCCGACTGTCCGCAGATCGCGGCCCAGCGCTTTGCACCCAGGCCTCCGAGTGTCCGGCAGTGGGCAGTGCGCCGACAGCGGGGCTCGTCATTTGTTTTCTCGAACAAGAGAAGGTTCCAGATGTGGGCAGGGCCTTCCTCGCCCCGCCCCGCGCCCCGGTATGCAGTGGGGGGGAATGAAGGGGGAGGGGCTGCCCCCCTGGCCCGTCATTGCCATTAATAGAGACCTGAAACACCGCCTGCTAAAAATACCCGGCTGGAGACCCATAAAAGCGCTGCAGGGACCTGCGCCCGCCACTTCTCCCGCTTCTCCGAGCCTTCTCCGGACGCACCCAGACCAGCCAGCATGGCCGAGCGCCGAGTGCCCTTCTCGCTCCTGCGGGGCCCCAGCTGGGACCCTTTCCGCGACTGGTATCCGGCCCACAGCCGCCTCTTCGACCAGGCCTTCGGGCTGCCCCGGCTGCCCGAGGAGTGGTCGCAGTGGCTGAGCCACAGCGGATGGCCGGGCTACGTGCGCGCGCTGCCCGCCGCAGCGATCGAGGGTCCCGCCTACAACCGCGCGCTCAGCCGGCAGCTTAGCAGTGGGGTCTCCGAGATCCAGCAGACCGCCGACCGCTGGCGCGTGTCCCTGGACGTCAATCACTTCGCCCCCGAGGAGCTGACGGTCAAGACCAAGGACGGCGTGGTGGAGATCACTGGTGAGCACCCCTCGCCCTCCGCCCCAGGGACGCCGGCCCCTCGCCTCTCGCGGGTCCCGGGGAAGAGCCCCGGGTCGAAACATGGGCGGGGAGCGGGGAGAGGGGAACGCTGCACAGTGAAAACTTAGCTGAGGACGGGCGGTGGGGGGCGGGGAGCCCCCGGAGCGGGGCCCGGCCTCTTCGCCCTATCCCTCGTCTGTATTCTCTGGAGTTGGGGTTTGCTGGGAGTTCCTAAGAGATCTTTTAGCCCTAAAAAGTCTCCACTAAGGAAAGCAACGCCCCATTCCAGCGGAGACCCCCCTCAACCCCAGCCCTCGGGCCTGAGGACCTGGCCCCCAAGGGACCAGAACCCCCCTCCCCCCCGCGCCACACCCACTCGGGCCGGCAGTCGGTATGAAGAGGGCGTCGCCCTGCCCCCCATCCCCCCCCCCCCATCACGGTCCCTGCTCCCAGCCCGGGTCCGCGGAGGGGGCATGTGCGCCTGCCTCAACAGAGATTCCACCCCCACCCCGCCTCGCCAAGCCCCTGAACCCGAACTTTCCAAAAGCTTCTGAGTTCCCAGGACAGTCTCGGGCACCCAGATCTCTCCGTCAGTCTTGCCAGCCCGGAGTCCTGGCCACCAGGTGGGGCGCGTTTGGCTGCGAGCCAGCGGCGAGGCCGCCCCTTCCCGCCTCCTCTGACCTACTTCCCCTCCCCCTCCTCCCAGGCAAGCACGAGGAAAGGCAGGACGAGCACGGCTACATTTCCCGTTGCTTCACTCGCAAATACACGTGAGTCCTGGCTCCGGATCTGGGGGGCGGGGAAGGGGCACGAGGGGCCGCCCTGGTGTGTAACGCTTGTGCACCCTTTTTGCCCGTCCAGGCTGCCCCCCGGCGTGGACCCCACCCTGGTCTCCTCCTCTCTGTCCCCTGAGGGCACGCTCACCGTGGAGGCCCCGTTGCCCAAGTCAGCCACCCAGTCGGCCGAGATCACCATTCCCGTCACCTTCCAGGCGCGTGCCCAGCTTGGCGGCCCCGAAGCCGGGAAGTCCGAACAGCCAGAAAACAAGTAAAGGCCCTTAGCCCAGCGGCCCACCCCACAAGTAGCCATCACTGACCATCCTCACCCGCCAAACCTCTATGTTCTTTTGATACGTTTACCTTCTGTTTTTCTCAAATAAAGTTTGAAGCCACCGCCCGCCACTGCCTCAGACCCTGGTGTTTTTGTGAAAGAAGAGGGGTTGGTGCTGGTTCAACGTTTGCTGAGGGCCCGCTGGGCACCAGGCCCCAGGCTGAGTCCTGTGGGTGCAGTGTCTGTCACCGGGCACAGCCCTGCCCTCCTGGGCCCGTGTTCACTAAGAGAGAAGCAGTGATTGTTTATGGAGTTAAAATGCCCAGAGCTGGCGGGGGAGCAGGGGAAACTATGAGAGGCACTTGACCCAGGCTTGGGCACTCAGGAATCACCTGGGCAAGGGGGCAGGTGAGGGGAGACAGGGCAGGGCTGGGGGAGAGGGCTTCCTGGGAGCTCAGAGTCCTGACCTCAAAATAGAGGGGCTGGGCCAGGTAGACGGGAGGGGAGGTGTGGCCACCCCAGGCGGCTTTCTGAGGGGCGATCCCCCCAGCCTGTGTAGGCTGCATGGGACCTGGGTCCTCAGGTCCGAGAGTGTCCCACAGAGAGTGATGAGCAGGTGTGGCTTAGGTTTTGGTGGAAGAGAGAGGCAAAGACCTGATGGGGGAAGCGGTGGCCGCAGGAGGGCCTGCCTTGCCTGTCCCTGCCAGGAGCGGCCACGCCTGCCTTGGCCCTCTCCTTTGTGCTCTCCCCCTCCTACCCACTCTCTGTCTCCCTGATGAAGAATGGTCTGCGAAGACCTCAGAAAGGGAGGAAGAAAATGGAGGCTTTGGAGCCCAGTCTGAACTGCTCAAGGTCTTGAGAGACCTTACAGTCTTGTCCACCAACAAGGTCCTAGAGCCTGGGGCTGTGGCCAAGACAGACCCTGTTCTGATTGCTCAGCCTGGCTTTGCCAGGGCTCCTGAAAGGAACCTGCAGGGCAGGGCCTTGAGCACCCACCCACAACCATCTCCCCCCACGCTGCCCAGCTTCCCAGTCTCTACTCCCTGGGGCAGGCTCCATGTTCGGACACCAGGATCTGGAGCAGGCATAAAGCCAAGGCAGATCCCGGCCCTGCTGAACCTGGAGGGAGGCCCACAGAGAAATAAACACCTGTAATAAGGGTGGTGCTGGCCCAGCTGGCAGCGCAGGTCTGGACCTGTCGGCCAGGGCGCTGCCCAGTCCACCCACCCTCCCGCCGCTGGTTCCCTGAGCTCTGATCTCAAATCTTCCGCCCGCCTCCCTGACATGCACAACCCCCATGTCTCAGGTGTCTCCTGGACGCCTCCACTTTGCCGGGCCACGACCCAGAGTCAGCCCGTCCACGTCTCACCCTCGCTCTGCTGGCCGGCGCCCTTGCAGCTGGCAACAGGATGGCCCTGACTTCCACGGGTGTGTCTGGGTGCTCCTGTCTGGTCAAAGCGATCGTGAGGCCGCCAGCTCCTCCACCGGTGCCCTTGATGTGTGGCAGAGGTGGTGCCAAGCCTTTGACAAAGTAACCCTCAGGCCAGCCCTGAGAAGAGATGCCATTACTCCTGCTTGGCAAGTGGGCAGCAAAGCCTCAAAGAAGTGAAGAAACCTGTTACTTCCTTGGTGGTCCAGTGGCTAAAACTCCAAGCTCCCAATGAAGGGGGTCCAATCCCTGGTCTGAGAACTAGATCCCATGTGCCACAACTAAGACCCAGTGCAACCAAATCATAAATAAATAAAACTATTAAAAAAAAAAAAAAAGTGAAGAGACCTGCCCGGGTGCACCCAGTAGTCCTGGAGGGCCATCTGAGTGACCACAGGCACCGGAGAGCTGATGAGCTCAAGACACAGGCCGGGGCAGGGGCGAGGGGTGGGGAGCGGGCCTCCACAGCCTGAAGTGCTGCCCAGGGAGGCTCCGTGAGGCCTCAGGAGGAGACGGATGGTGATGGAGGTGAGCCTGGGGGCCAGGGCTGCCTGCAAAACGGAGAGAGCTGCCGGGGCTCAGGAAGACCCAGAGTCCAAGGCCATGACCGGGGGCAGGCAGGGGTCAGCGCCTGGGTGCAGTCAGTGCTCCAACTGGAATATAGGTCTAGGGGCTCAGACTGTCCTCTAGGACGCAGGTAGGGTATGAGGTCTGTAGAAGGTGAAGAATTGGGGCTGCAGTCTCTGTTGGAAACCCAAAATAAAGGATGAGGAAGAAGGGATGGAAGCTCAGTAGGCTGCCTGGGTCGTACCGTCGGGAGCAGGGCAGAGACAGGACCAGAGTCTGAGGCTGGGCTGGTCCTACGTATGCCCTGAGCTCAACTCAGATATGGGATCTGGGACTTCCTTAGTGGTCTAGTGGGCTTCCCCAGTGGCGCTAGTGGTAAAGAACCCGCCTGCCAACGCAGGAGACTCGGATCCATCCCTGGGTTGGGAAGATTCCCCTGGAGAAGGAAATGGCAACCCACTCCAGTATTCTTGCCTGGAGAATCCCACGGACAGAGGAACCTGGTAGGCTACAGTCCCTGGGGTTGCAAAGTGTCAGACACGACTGAAGCGACTTCACACTCAAATTCACACTGGTGGTCCTGAAGAGGAAAAGTTAAAATTTTACATCACCTCCTGTTCCTTCTGCCTCTGCAACTCAGCTGGCTCCTTGCAAAGTCTGGATCACGTAGGTCACATAGTCTCAGAAAGTGGGGACTTTACTAGGAGCTGCAGCTTATCTCACTCACCCTTGTCCTGCCCTTCGCAACTGCTCAGCCCCTGCAAACCTGCTTCATCATGTGCCTATCCGTGTAAAGGTCAGGCATCCCCCTCCCTTAAACCAGCCTATTAGCAGCTAGTGTTGCCCACTATAGTCTGTCTATAAAAACTCTGTAACCCCTTTGTTCGGGGCTCAGAGCTTGGAGTGTTAACTCCTCTGGGCCTGCCGGCATAATAAACCTGAGTGTGGTGCTTAGTTTCTTGATTACTAGTTTCTGCAACATTTCTGGAGGCCCCAGTGAGATTCCAAGCACACCAGCCCCTTGAGCCTCCGGACTGGTGGGTGGCTCAGCCTGGCTGGAACGAAGGAACCCCGAGACCAACAAGGAGGCACGCCACTTGACGGTATTCAGGGTTCTCTTTCGGACCGGTGTTTTGACCCACTCTCCAGACAGCCAAGCCCCGACCGGACTCGGGAGAAGGAAGGCCTCATGACTGATAACCTCCTTGGAGCTCCCAGGAAGGCAGCAACAGTTAAGGAAACCTGGGGACTCCAGAGAAGGGCGGCATTGTGATAGGCACTCTGAATGATTGTGAGTGCGTGATTGCTGACTGAACAGAGTGAGAGAAATTTTTCTTTTTGGAAACTACAAAACCAATTCTTCTTGCATATGCAATTAAAAATAACTAGCTTGTTAAAAGGCCTGCCTAGGAAAAAAGCTTGAAGTTAACCCTTTCCATGGCCTTGAAATACACAGCCCCCTTTGCCTGAGACCTCGGCCTTGGGCAAATTAGGACTTCAATCAAAGAAAAAAAAAAGAAGTCAAAGAGATATTTTAAATCTCAAACAGAGAACTATCTCTGTCTATCTGTCTGTCTGGATTTATGGATGTCTCAGTGTATGTCTTTTGTTTTTTTCTGATAATATTGTTGAAGTTGTAAATGAGTTCTAATTTAATTGACCTAAAGAAAAGTAAGCGCTTACAAATCAAACAATTCTAAATACAAGAAAAGTTAACCTAAATAAATTTCAGATTCACGTGAACTGGGAAATATTCAATATTAAATATCTAGTATTAATGTTTGTTTGCTAATCTAATAAGGATGTAGGATGTATGCTTTTAATAAAGAAGGTAAAAGAAATAAAATTACATTTTATAAAGGAAAAGGAAAGTAGGTTTGACTTACAGATGGCTGTTATAGAAGTGATTAAAAAGTTTGTGGAAAGTGGACCCTAAAAAAAGTTTTGTGCATAGTTAGGACTAAGTTTAAAATAAATTTAATTAAGTTTACCTAAATGAGTTTAAAGAAAGCTGGTGCAAAACTTGAATTTGGCCTTTCTCTCTATTAAGAGGACGTACCTTTCTTCAGATGTTGAACTGCTTTTAATAATAGATTTAAGTTTCTTTACCTCTTAATTGCTCTGTTCTGTATTTATGTTTGAAATCTTTTGTTAACTTTGGCTAAGTAAATAACTATTATTTCACAGTAACTTATGTGATCCTACCTGACTGAATGTTATAAACCCTTTTGACATTTATTGACAAAACTTCCTAAATAACTTGACTTCTAGCTAACTTTGGGATGCTTCAGAGGGCCCCTGAGACATCCCAAAGAGCTATTATGCTACCTGGGTTCATTGGACATGTTAAATTACATGGGAAATACTGTTAAAGGGGTGAAAAATCTTTTCAGGTTATACTGTATGGTTGATGTTACTAATATAGATATCCTAAAATTATGTGAAATTCATATAGATCTGATATGCCCTGATAAACTATAGTCAGTTATAATTCTAGTTATCATATTAAAGTGTTATGACAAGGTTTCTTTACCAACTGCAATAGAATCAGATTCTAAAAATGCCTTCTATGGTTTTACTCTCCTGCCTTTAGAAAAATACTGCTAGTTCTTCAAGATTTATGGAGAAGACTTTCTAAGATTAACCAGATAAACAAATTTTGTTATTAACAGTAAGCTGGTACCAGATTGGATTTTGGTCTTCTCTCTGTTTAGAGAACAAAATTTTCTTAGAATGCAGCTTTTGATAACAGATTATTAATTTCTTTGCCTTTAAGTGATTTATATTTGTTTTTAAAATCTTTGTGTTACTTTGCTAAAGTAAATAAACATTATTTAAAATTATGGTACATGTATACAAAGTTCATTCTGCTTCTACAAAAAAATAACCCTTCATGGTTAGACTTTTGCTATCTTGAGGTCCTTAAAACGTGGCAATAGTCTGCTCCTAAATCAGGAAATTAAAAATGGATAAAAAAAACAGCTAAAAACCAAAGAGCCAGGGCTACAGGAAATCCAAGAAGGCCCTTGGGCTTTTCCCGGCCCTGACAGACCTCATTTTTATCTGATGGGATTAAGCCTTCCCTGCCTACAGAGTTACTGCCGTCACAATGAGTTCTCCGAAAAAAAAGAAAAAATTATGTTTCACTGAATTTTAAATTCTAGTTTTTTAAATTAAGGTCTGTGCTTACTAAGACTCACTTCTGAGATAGTTCCTTGTTATGTTATATTGCTAAAAGGTTTAATTATTAAAAAGGACACTCTAAGATTGTTTCTAAAGCTTAAGTCAGTAACCAGTCTTTGGATAAAGGTCAGATGGTCCATGATGTACAACCAGGAGATTAACACTTGGCTATAATCATGTAACTGAGTCAGATGACCTGGGGTACACCGGGCTATACCCAATGAAAGTTCTTGACCTAAATTCTTGCTTGTGACCTTACTAATAACTGCTAACTATATTATTTTTTCTATGTAGCTTGTTTCAGATGATTATTTCTTACGTTACCAAATGTGTGACTGAGCCTGAGATAAAATGATGATATGCAATTCCATATGAGATCAATAATTGTAATAACGTAACTCTAGATATGGGAAGAAGCAACAAGAGGAAATATTTTCCTGGACTAAGAGGCTAGTAAGACAGGTATGGTTCAGAGACTTTTGCTACTTACAAGGCCTGGTCTAGTGACAACACATTGAGTGGCCTGTCAATGGAATCTTTGTTAGACCTGGGAATGAGCCTTCCCAGCACCATGGGACACAATGACCTTGAAATGCTCCCAAAACAAGGTCAAATATGTGGCTATGAAGGGGCCCTGCTGACTGGAAGCTGGCCCTTGCCAGCTGCCTCTACAAAGATTAAGTCGTGACCACTATAAGATGTTGACCTTCAACACCCTCTTGAAAAGAGTTCAGGGTGGAGACAAAAAATAAGACACTCCACGCTCTGGGAAAACCTTGGAAAAACAGGCCTTCAGATAGTCAGATGTTTTCAGGTAAAGATTTTTATGAGTCCAAATTCTTACATCTTCTCATATCTAGAGAAACACTAACGTCACAAACCAATGTCTGGACCTGGTTCTCCTGGCTAGCCCCTCAGCAGCTTTCCTACTTCTATTAATCTTTGGGCCATATATCTTTAACTTTCTTGTTAAGTTTTTCCAAATAGTAGTACGACAAGAATATTCCCTGGCCATCACCCAGACAGTGCTAAAACAAGCTGCCTTATCATTCTGTGTACTATCATCTCCCTCCGTAAATGCACCCTGAGATCCTCAAGCTATTCTCCCTTTGAGATTTTATACTGGAGACCACCGCCAGTGATAAAAAAGCTCAAGGGAGACCACCACCAACAAGCTGACCTGGAGATGTCCCAACACCTCCGGGCCCTGGAAAAGTCTTCTGCCATATCGCCCAAGAAACCTTAGAAAGCACACCCATTCCTTTGGGCAATCAGGTTCACCCCTATCAGCCAGGAGATGAGGTATGGGTTAAAGATAAGAAAAACGAAAAACAAAAAATCCACTTCAGCCAGTTTGGGCAGGCTTTCACATGGTCATCCTGGCAACCCCTACTGCCGTTAAAGTTACAGGTGTCATCCCTTGGATCCACCGCACCCAAGTCAAGAAGGCAGCAGCTTCCTGTGATGAGGACACCTGGAAAGCAGTTTGGGACCCCAAAAACTTCCTCAAGGTCCAGTTCCAAAGACAATGGCCTTCAACCACAAAGGACGTTGAGCCCTGCCCTAGTCACTCTGGAAGCTGACCAGTCAACGCTCTGCAGAAGCTTGAGGATTTTTCAGCCTTGCTCCAGCCACACACTGGCAGCTGGCTGGTCAACGCACGGTGGAAGCCTGAGGATCTGGCTATCAAAATATCGATGGATTTTCATTGTCAACCCTGGCCTCGATCCCTAATCAGTATTACTGCTGTGCTTTTTGTTACAGGACCAACTAGACTCCCTGGCTGAGGTGGTTTTACAGAATAGGAGAGGGCTAGACCTACTGACATGGCACCCCGCTCCAGTACTCTTGCCTGGAAAATCCCATGGACGGAGGAGCCTGGTAGGCTCCAGTCCATGGGGTCGCTAAGAGTCGGACACGACTGAGCGACTTCACTTTCACTTTTCAGTTTCCTGCATTGGAGAAGGAAATGGCAACCCACTCTAGTGTTCTTGCCTGGAGAATCCCAGGGATGGCAGAGCCTGGTGGGCTGCCATCTATGGGGTGGCACAGAGTCGGACACGACTGAAGTGATGTAGCAGCAGACCTACTGACAGCTGAAAAGAGAGGACTCTGCCTCTTCTTGAATAAAGAATGCTGCTTTTATGTAAACCAATCAGAAATAGTCAGGGACGTGGCCCAACAGCTAAGGGAACAAATCATAAAAAGGAGAGAAAAACTAGCTAATTCCTGGGGTAATTAGAGCAATATCTGGAGCTGGCCCTTGTGGCTTCTCCCTTTAACAGGTCCTCTCATCATGCTCTTTGCAGTGCTATTGTTTGGCCCTTGTATTCTCAATGCAATTACCCAGTTCATAACCTCTTGGATTGAATCCATAAAGTTGCAAATGGTAATAGCTCAATATAGCCCCCTAAATGATGGGGAGCTCTGAGTGTCCTACCAAAACATGAGATGATGCTTTGCTTTCTGCAATGAGTGATAGAAGCATCAAGACAGAGGGTCCGACTGTACATGAACGCCAGGCCCACAAGCTCCCGGACGTCACCCAGACTTACATCACCCTCCCGCTCCTTCTGCCTCTGTAACTCAGCTGGCTCCTTGCAAAGTCTGGATCACGTAGGTCCCGTAGTCTCAGAACGACTGGGGCAAGGACTTACAATAGTCTTCCAGCACCAAGAGCTGGAGCATATCTCCCCCCTCACCCTTGTCCTGCTCTTTGCAATTCCTCAGCCCCTGCAAACCCCAAAAAAATAGTGGGTTCATTTCCTGCTTCATCATGCCTGTCTGTGTAAAAGGAAAGTCAGGTCGCTCATCGCCCTCTTCGCCCTCAGTTTACCAGCCTATTAGCAGCTGGTTTGAACCTTGACTAGGCGGATGCCTGTTGTTGGCAGATGTCTCTCTTTTAATATGCTATCTAGGTTGGTCATAACTTCCTTCCAAGGGGAAGGCAATGGCACGGCTCAGTCACCTCTCAGTGATTTTGGAGCCTGGAAAATCCCACTGGATGGAGGAGTTCCCATGGTGGGGCTGCAGTCCATGTCTTCGTTTTCGAAGTTGGCTAAGAACCTTCACACGTTACTTTCATCAAGAGACTTCATTCCTCTTCACTTTCTCACTTGTCCTGTATCTGGAGATTATTGATATTGAAATTGGTCAACTTTGTTTCTCACTCCAGTGTTCTTGCCTAGAGAGAATCCCAGGGGGGGAAGAAGAGGAAAAGCTAAAATTTTACATCACCTCCCGCTCCTTCTGCTCTGAATCAGCTCTCCCAAAGTCTGATCGTGGTCAGTCGTCACAGAGTCGGACTATCTCCCTCACCCTTGACTGCCTTTGCAACTCAGCCCGAACCTGCTTCATCAGCCTGTCGTGTAAAGCAGCCAACAGCATATTAGCAGCTAGTGCTGCCCACTACAGCCTGTCTATAAAAACTCCGTAACCCCTTTGTTCGGGGCTCAGAGCTTGGAGTGTTAACTCCTCTGGGCCCGCTGGCATAATAAACCTGAGTTCTTCAACTCTCCGAGTGTGGTGCTTGGTTTCTCGATTACTGGTTTCTGCAACAGTCCACTGGCTAAGGCTCCGTGCTCCCAATGCAGGGGGCCTGGGTTTGATTCCTGTTAGGGGAACTAGATCCCGCATGCTGCAACTAAAGATCTCACGTGCCACAACCAAGACTTGGCGTAGCCAAACAAATAAATATGTTTCAAAAAGAAGAAGATGTAGGCCTGGCAGCGCCTCTGGGCAGGCTGGCTCAGGTCTGGGTTCTCCACTGGGAGAGACTGGCTCTGGGGTGTTGAGAGACCCGGTGAGACTCCGCCCTACTGCTGTTCCCGCCTCTGAGGCCTTTCTCTGATTTCCAGTGGGCTGCTCTCTAAAGGCCTCCCATGTCCTTCAGGGCTGCAGACTCAGACACTGGCCTTGGTTCAGTGAGCGCTAGGATCCAGGTCCCTCTGCTCAGCTGAAGAGCATCTGGGGGGCAATGCCCCTGCTCCAGGTCAACGACAAAGGCTCCCTCTCAGACCTCAAACCCCTGAGGCTGCCGCTCACCCCCTCCCCAGGTCCCCGAGGGACCCATGGGGTGCGCAAGCCACTCTCAGCTCCAAGTCAATGATCCCTGGGTCTCTTCTTTCCTCTCTCCCTCCCAGTTGTGAAATCTGCCCTCCCTGTTGGCACCTTCTCTGGGCCCAGTACCCAGCTCATCAGTCCAAGTCCCTGCTTGAGCCCACGGGGGCAAGTGGAGGACACAGCCTTGTGACGCACAGCATAGACAGGAGCCTGCACAGCCGGGGGGTGGGGGACAGGGGGTCTCAGTGGAGTGGGAAACAGGGATTTCTGGAAGTGTGTCTTGTGTGACAGGTAAGGCAGGAATTGCATGGGTGAGGGCTGGAAGGCTGGTGAGGTCAGGCTGGAGGAGGGGCTGCCAGCAGACAGGGCAACGGAGGGAGAAGGGGGGACCGTCTTGGGGGGCATTGAAGGCCACACTAAGTGCAGGCTGATCAAAGGGTTTAAGCATCCTTGCTTTAGAAACGGGGTTCCAGATCTCAGAGGAGAATGGTCGGCAGGGGCCTGCTGAAAGGCAGGGGGCAGTGTGCAGCTGAGATGCAGTGGGCACAGGTCCTCCCAGGGGAGGGGGGACAGGGGCCACAGGCCAGGGGGTGGCAGCAATCAGGCCTCTGCAGGGTGGGGGTGACAGACCAGATGTTGAGGTGCTGGCGTGGGAAAAGGAGGGGACCTCTGAAGTCCTGAACTCCTGACTGCCATGACGCCCTGTCTGGGGCTTGCTGACCTCCATGTATCCACAAAGTCAGGCAGCCCCCAGACCTTGGCTGCTGGAAGAGTGAATTGTTTCCAGCTGCTCTCATCTTCCCTGCTACTGAATCAGCCCCAGGGGTTGGCCAGGCACAGACTGCTCCTGGAGAGGGTGGGGCGGAGAGTAAAAACTGCCCAGAGAATGGCTGCAGAGGACCTTGGGGCTGAGTCCAAAGGGCATGGCCAGACCACTTTTGTGATCAGAGAGGGGCAACCAAGGGAAGAATGGCGAGGAAGGTCGGGGAGGTCTGGAGTCCCTGCCAAGGCTTGGCCAGGAAGTTGACAGAGAGCCCAGGGTGGGGCGGAGTTCAAGCTGGAGAGGTCCTGTTGAGGGAGGAGATAGACTGGCTCAGGATTGGACATTGACAATCAGCCTCCCTTCTGTTTGCATTTTCTGGGACAGGAGATAAGTGGGCTCCAACTGAGGAATTTACAATCAGCCTCCTGATTGCTCTCTGAAATGGAAGTAACAATAGGTAAATAGCCAGTCTTTGTCTCTTGCTAACATCTCAAGGCAATAATCATAGGACAAAGAGAGGCAAAACCCTGTCTGAGTGAAGGATTACAGGTTCTCCTCTTCTCCGTTTTTTAGGATAAGGGAGGCACTATACATGCGCAGAAAGGCTCCTTGGAGTCAGAAGTCAGAGGATAATTCCAGGTCATAATGAGTCTTGCTCCTCCCAGAAGCCTTCACTTCGAGATCCATCTTGGCTGACCGTGCACACCCCAGGGGTGGGTCCTGAGACAAATTAACTGTGGGGGGTTGGGAGGAGGACAAAGCAAGATGACTGGCCTGAGGGAAGACAGAGATCTGGAAAACTGCCCCCTTATAAAGGATTTAAACTTTCCAAAGGCTCAACTCTCTCTCTGAACTTGCCCAAGTGCCTTTCTGCATGTCCTTTTCTTTTCAATAAACTTTTTACTTTACTCTTTACCTTCTGCCTCCTCGCCTGAATTCATTTTTGACTAGTCAGGTAGGTACTAGGGACTCTAGCCCTAACTGCTGGCTCCTGTGGTCCAGGGATTAGGAGTCCAGGTCTGGAAGACTAAGTCCTTACTTCAAGCTGCTGTTTACTGCTGCGAGTGCCCAAAATCATTATCTGCTGGCCTTACCCTGGACCGTCTGTCTCTCTACATTGCACCCAACCCCTACATGCACACAGAGGAACCTGGGACAATCCTGCAGCCAGGGCATGGCCCCGGGTCCAGACTTGCTCAGCAGTGACTGAGTTACCTCTTAGGATCAAAGCAGGGATGGAGGATCGGCATGGCTGTGGGCAGCTGGGCGAGCCTGGGCGGGCCTTAGTCAGACTCTGGCACTGGGCCCTGCCGCTCAGACCCTGTTGACTTGGGGGCTAAGCCCTGCCCTTCACGTCTGCTCTCCTAGAGAAGCGGCCACTAGGAATGTGCGCTCCCCACCCCAAAGTGTGTACCACCTGTCCATCTACCACATCCCTGGGTTCCAGCCCTGAAGAACAAGAGCCCAGAGGCAGGAATGACGCCATCCATGGCAAGTTCCTCTTAGTCTCTGGGCAGTTTTGACTCTCCCCTCCCTCCTCCACCTGCCCAGGTGACTCTGACTTCATCGTATGCATCAAATTCTGCCTCCTGAGGATGAACTATATTCTCATAGGCCTCTTATGACACACCCCTGTTGGGAGAGCTGGAAGTATGAAAAAATCTGACTCACTGGAAGAGTCAACTCACTGGGAAAAAAAAAACTCTGAAGCTGGGAAAGACTGAAGGCAGGAGGAGAAGGGGACCACAGAGGGTGAGGTGGTTGGATGGCATCACTGACTCGATGGACATGAGTCTGAGCAAGCTCCAGGAGGTGGTGAAGGACAGGGAAGCCTGGTGTGCTGTAGTCCATGGGGTCACAAAGAGTCAGACACAACTGAGCGACCGAACAACAACTTATGACTCTCTCTGCTGGGAGAGCTGGAAGCATGAAAAATTCCAGGAATCCCAGGTTTGGCTAAGAAGGAACAACTCCAGATTAATAACAGAATCTCTGGATGGCCTTGGGTAGGAGCGTGGAGGGCGGAAGAGCCTCACTGGCCAGTTGTCAGCACCTCCATCTCCTCTGAAGGGCAGACTGAGGGTAAGGGAAAGTCAAGCGTCCAGACAGGCCTCCCAACTCCCAACCCAGAGAGAAAAGGTCATGTCTGGGGACCCTGGGGAAAACTGACCTTCCCTAGGAGAGGTCCCTGCAGTTTCATATCCACCGCACCCCACCACCCTTCCTTCCAGCCTTGCATGCCAACCAGTCTGGAACACCTCCCTGGACAGCCCAAGTGGCAATGGTTGGGTCAAGATGCAGCCCTGGTGGTCCAGAGGCCACCTCAGTGGAAGGAAATCTACCCTCACCCCCACCTCACGGCTGAACTGGGCAGAGTCTGCCAGGAATAGGGCAGAGCCTGCTTGGTTTAAAGAACCGACAGAGGTTGCAGGAGCGGCTTTGCGTTCAGGAAAATGCATTGAGCTGAGGCCAGGTCGGAGTCTGAGTCAGCTCTGTCCCTTTTGGAGGCATGGCCTGGGGTCCAGCCCTGGGCTGGGCTCAGTTTCCACTCTGAGGGGTCTGGGTGGCTCCTGAGGCCCCTCCTGTTTGGATTGTCGGTGTTGCCAGCTCTGTGCGAGCTGGGAATCAAAGGAGAATGGCCAAAGTTGGCGGCTACCGAGGATTCCCTAACAATGGTAGGAAGGCCAAATTCCCAGGGGGGCCCAAGGGTATAAGGATGGCTTTCTAACCAGGCCAACCAGGACCTGGTACAAGAAAGGACTTCAGTCTTGGCCCTGATCCCGGGGCGGGTCTAGACAACCACTTTCATTCCTCTTCATCCGATGGGTTCATGAAAGTCCTTTGGAACGTCATTTAGGGACAGCTGTGTTGAGGCTGGGAAGACAGCAGGGCAGGGGGATTGAGAACTTCATCGGGTGAATGGATGACCAGAGTGGTTGGTCGCTGAGCCCCCTTCCCTAGCCCCCTCTGAGCCCCCATCCTCCTTGCCAGGTCTGTGTCCCTCTCTAATCCTCCACTCCCTCACTACAACCCCCTCCCAGCACCAAGCCCCTTCTCCCACACTGGAACTCCCTCCTTTCTGGGAGTTCCCCCACTTCTCTTAACCCCTACATCCATCACCAAGCTCTCCCACTTTTGGAGCTTCCTCCGCCACCTCTCTGGGCCCTGGAGGCAGAGCTATCCTTGCACAATCCCCTTGGTGGCCTGTTAAAGATCTCAAAAAACAAAAGAACAAAAACAAAACCCTTCTCTAGGTGTGACCAGCCTGAAAGTCTTGAACCCTGGAAGTGGTCTCAAAGGCCAGTCCCTTAGCTGGAGCCCCAAGGCTCTGGGTTGGGTGAGGCAGAACGGTTCTGGAAGACTAACTGGCTCCCACCAAACAGAGAGCAGGCCTCTACGGTGTCAGGCTGTATTGATTCCAGAAGGGAAGTCTCAGACCCACCTGTGAAGAGGGTGGAGCAGGGCCAGGGCAGGCCCTGAGACGCCCCCTGCAGGATGCCCTGGGTTGGGCCTCCCCAGCCTCACTCCTCTCCCCACCCCAACCCCAGATAGGACAGTAAGTGACTGCCCCCTGGTGCTCTCCCAGAGATCCCCCAGATACCTGACACCACCCACCCCAGAGAGCCCTGGGGAATCTCTGCCCAGGCCCAGAGCAGAAATGGGGGCAGAAAACCCAAGTCTTGGAAAACACTGACATCCCCTAGCCCTGCACCCCCCATTCCTCTGGTCCTGTTCTCTGCTCTGGGCCTCAGTCGCTGAAGCAGCTCAAGCCTCCCTCCTGGAGCACCTAGTTCACTTCCTAGGTCAGCCTTTGCAGGGTCTGGGAGCCTACTCCACCTTCTGCTCCTTTGCCACATGGGTGTCATGTTACGAATCACACCGGCCCAAGGCAGTGTGATGGGCACCTGCTAACTGCCAGTCACGCCTTAGCTTATTAAACCCTCACAGCAATGCTGTGCCACTGAGAGGCAGCAGAGGATTACAGCTGCGCTTGTGGCCACTGGTCACACTGGGTTCAAATCCCCACCACGGCACTTACGAGCTGTGGGACCATGGGAAAGTTACTAAATCCATTTCTTCCTCTGCAAAATGAAGTTGGTTCTATGAATTAATACATGGGAAGTGAAAGTTGCTCAGTCATGTCCCACTCTGCGACCCCATGGACAAAATAGTCCATGAAATTCTCCAGGCCAGAATACTAGAGTGGGTAGCCGTTCCCTTCTCCAGAGGATCTTCCCAACCCAGGGATCGAACACAGGTTCCCCAAATTGCAGGCAGATTCTTTACTAGCTGAGCCACAAGGGAAGCCAATATATGGAAAGTCTTTAGTTAATTATTTTTCGAGTAAGAAACACCCATGGGAATTATGGGAAGACCACGAACTCCTTATTGCCAAATTCAGACTTAAATTGAAGAAAGTAGGGAAAACCACTAGACCATTCAGGTATGACCTAAATCAAATCCTTTATGATTATACAGTGGAAGTGAGAAATAGATTAAGGGCCTAGATCTGATAGATAGAGTGCCTGATGAACTATGGAATGAGGTTCGCGACATTGTACAGGAGACAGGGATCAAGACCATCCCCATGGAAAAGAAATGCAAAAAAGCAAAATGGCTGTCTGGGGAGGCCTTACAAATAGCTGTGAAAAGAAGAGAAGCAAAAAGCAAAGGAGAAAAGGAAAGATATAAACAACTGAATGCAGAGTTCCAAAGAACAGCAAGAAGAGATAAGAAAGCCTTCTTCAGCGATCAATGCAAAGAAAGAGAGGAAAACGACAGAATGGAAAAGATTAGGGATCTATTCAAGAAAATCAGAGGTACCAAAGGAACATTTCATGCAAAGATGGGCTCGATAAAGGACAGAAATGGTATGGACCTAACAGAAGCAGAAGATATTAAGAAGAGGTGGCAAGAATACACAGAAGAACTGTACAAAAAAGATCTTCACGACCCAGATAATCACGATGGTGTGATCACTGACTTAGAGCCAGACATCCTGGAATGTGAAGTCAAGTGGGCCTTAGAAAGCATCACTACGAACAAAGCTAGTGGAGGGGATGGAATTCCAGTTGAGCTATTCCAAATCCTGAAAGATAATGCTGTGAAAGTGCTGCACTCAATATGCCACCAAATTTGGAAAACTCAGCAGTGGCCACAAGACTGGAAAAGGGCAGTTTTCCTTCCAATCCCAAAGAAAGGCAATGCCAAAGAATGCTTAAACTACCGCACAATTGCACTCATCTCACACGCTAGTAAAGTAATGCTCAAAATTCTCCAAGCCAGGCTTCAGCAGTATGTGAACAGTGAACTTCCTCATGTTCAAGCTGGTTTTAGAAAAGGCAGAGGAACCAGAGATCAAATTGCCAACATCCGTTGGATCATGGAAAAAGCAAGAGAGTTCCAGAAAAACATCTATTTCTGCTTTATTGACTATGCCAAAGCCTTTGACTGTGTAGATCACAATAAACTGTGGAAAATTGTGAAAGAGATGGGAATACCAGACCACCTGATCTGCTTCTTGAGAAATTTGTATGCAGGTCAGGAAGCAACAGTTAGAATTGGACATGGAACAACAGACTGGTTCCAAATAGGAAAAGGAGTACGTCAAGGCTGTATATTGTCACCCTGTTTATTTAACTTATATGCAGAGTGCATCATGAGAAACGCTGGACTGGAAGAAACACAAGTTGGAATCAGGATTGCTGGGAGAAATATCAATAACCTCAGATATGCAGATGACACCACCCTTATGGGCACGCCGTTCTTCACTTCCAGAAAGTGAAGAGGAACTAAAAAGCCTCTTGATGAAAGTGGAGAGTGAAAAAGTTGGCTTAAAGCTCAACATTCAGAAAAGGAAGATCATGGCATCCGGTCCCATCACTTCATGGGAAATAGATGGGGAAACAGTGGAAACAGTGTCAGACTTTATTTTTCTGGGCTCCCAAATCACTGCAGATGGTGACTGCAGCCATGAAATTAAAAGACGCTTACTCCTTGGAAGGAAAGTTATGACCAACCTAGATAGCATATTCAAAAGCAGAGACATTACTTTGCCAACAAAGGTCCGTCTAGTCAAGGCTATGGTTTTTCCTGTGGTCATGTATGGATGTGAGAGCTGGACTGTGAAGAAGGCTGAGCGCCGAAGAATTGATGCTTTTGAACTGTGGTGTTGGAGAAGACTCTTGAGAGTCCCTTGGACTGCAAGGAGATCCAACCAGTCCATTCTGAAGGAGATCAGCCCTGGGATTTCTTTGGAAGGAATCATGCTAAAGCTGAAACTCCAGTACTTTGGCCACCTCATGCGAAGAGTTGACTCGTTGGAGAAGACTCTGATGCTGGCAGGGATTGAGGGCAGGAGGAGAAGGGGATGACAGAGGATGAGATGGCTGGATGGCATCACTGACTCGATGGATGTGAGTCTGAGTGAACTCCGGGAGATGGTGATGGACAGGGAGGCCTGGCGTGCTGCGATTCATGGGGTCGCAATGAGTCAGACACGACTGACTGATCTGATCTGAACTTTGATCTTATTAAGAACAGAGATCACCTTTATTACAAAATGAAATCACTGTTGATCTTTGTAAGTCAAAGGTTGAGGGAGGAATTCCCTGGTCGTCCAGGGGTTTAAGACTCCGTGCTTCCACTGAAAGGGGCACAGGTTCTATCCCTGGTCTGGGAACTAAGATTCTGCTTGTTTGCTTGCATCTCAGCCAAAGGGGAAAAAAAAGTCGAAGGCAATATGAGGAAACAGTATCTGTTCTTTCAGTTCTGTTACAAAATGGAAGGAAATGGGACTTGAGCTTTAGAAAGTAGTCTTTAGAGAAGATTTCCATTCAAGACTAAAGACACTTAACGAGTTTAAATGATGTGAGGATGGATGGAGAGAAGCAATGGAGCAACTGAAAATGGAGATTTAATTTATAACCAGGAACATAAAGTTCCAAGAAAGAAAAGAACAGACTGTGAGTGAATTCTCCGGTGGTCCAGGAGTTAGGACTGGGCTTCCATTTCACAGATACGGAAACTGACTTCTGAAGGACTAAGGAACTTGAGAAGTTATGCCTCACAACTAGAACAGGATGGGAGAATTCAAATCCTAAACTCTTAAGCTTTCTACCACAGAAATACCTTCATCTGGAAAATGACACATGTTGCTGGGGACAGAAATCTCGCCTTTCTAAATATATTGCCAGTAGCCACACCGAAGTTGGTCTTCAATTCCTCACTCCAGATTTGACACTGCCTCAGGCAACCCATCTCCCCTCCTAGCCTCAGATTACACAGCTCTAGGTTGGGAGATGAGACGGGCGGAGATTGGGATTGTCTGAGCTTCCTAACATTTCTGACATCCGCTTCTTGGGGGAAGAGCTCTGGCTGGCCACTGTCCAGAGCGGCCACCCTGGAAGTGTGGGGGGAAAGAAGGGCGTTGAGTGGGAGGGGGTTTTGCAAGCGGCAGGGAAGGCTAGAGACCTGGGCCTGGCCATGGAAGGCCTTGATGTCCGAGGCAGCAGAGTCTGGCCTCGGCGTCCTCTGGACCGTGGGGCCTGCGTGTGAGGTAATGGAACTCGGTGGCCAATCCCTTGAGTCCCGTCAACTGCTGGGAGGGTCAGGCAAGCATGTGGTACAGAGAGACCCCCGGCTTTCTCTGCAATATGAAAATACCGGATACCTCCAAGGGCTGGTTTCAGAACAAGATCCACGTAGGTTAGAAAACATGGCGAACCCGCCCTGGACTTGACAGGCTGCGTCGTTGTTCCAGAAGGAACTCTGAGGATCAGGCATTGGGTCGCGGCCCCCGCGGGAGCCTGAGCCCCGCCCTTCCAAACAAGCTCCTTCGGCCGACCGATAGCCGCAACGGACAAGGCCCGCAGAGGTCGCTAACTCCCTATAAGGCGTTGTAATGCCCTAGAGAGGCCTGGCCAGGTTACTCCGGGTGACAAAGGCCCGCGAGGAGGGAGGAGACCTGGGGAAGAGAGAGGGTAGAGTGGAGAACGGAGGCGGGGTGGGTGTGGCTTAGGAAGGCCCGGCGGTGGGAGGAGAGTCCCGGCGGAGAGCAGTGGTTGGGTTCGGGCAGCCGCCAGGCTGATCCCGGAGCAAAGCCCTAGCAACAGGCCGACCATTGGACAAGCGGGGCAAGCTGACTGTGATTGGCTCTCGCTGCTGCCCCCGATTGGAAGGCGGCCCCGTCTCCGCCCTTGTTCACATCCGGGGTGGTCTGGCCTGGCCTAGCACCGTCGCCGATCCCGGGTGGTCAGGTTCCCCTTGGCCTCCAGGAGCAGCGCCCCCGGAGACACGGCTGACCGGCTCACGGGCTCGTGCGGCTCACCCATAAGGAATCGCCGGTGTCGACGCGCGCCTGTGTGCCGGCGCATACAGGCCCCGGGCACACGCAGGGGGCGAGATCCTGCCCCCCCCCCCCCCCCCCGCCCGGGGCCTAGGTGTTTGAGGATAGGTGACCCGAGAGAAGCCCGAGGATGGTGCTCCCCGGTGGGTTGGAGCTGGGGCGGGGCGGGCCGAGCTCCAGGGCCCTGCTGCCGTCTCAGGGCCTGGGCCCAGCCCGGGGCGCGCGAAGGCTTGCAGGAAGCCGAACCTGGCCGCACCCGGGTTTGGCTGCAGAGCCAGGCAGCGCCCGGCGGGGGGCAGCAGAGGATGGAGCCACAGAAGCCGGCTCCTAGGTGGGGCGGGGTCGGGCCCCGGATGGATGCTGAGCCCTAACTGCAAACCAAGTAATGGGGCAGGAGCGGCCAGACCAGTCGCTAGTGCATTCGAGTGCTGAAGCCCTGAGGGATGGACCAATGCCGTTTTGTTTTCTTACCTTGGTTGTTATGGCGCTGTCACCACTCGGCTAAATACATTTTAGATCCTTAACCTTTAGGATATTGGGGGTGGGGGGTGGGGATGTTCCTTTTGCCTTTGCCCAGCAGTGTAATGAAGTGTGTGTCTGATTTTGAGGATCTGGACAGCATTTAGGGAAATTACAATGGAAAGTAATTAACCCACAGTGCTTGCAGTCAGCGACAAGCTGCTCCCCCCTTTATACGTGTTACCCAGCCATTTACTAAATCTATTTTGTGTATTCAATGACTGTAATCCCTAATTCGGGGAAGGCAATGGCACCCCACCCCAGTACTTTTGCCTGGAAAATCCCATGGACGGAGGAGCCTGGTAGGCTCCAGTCCGTGGGGTCGCTAAGAGTCGGACACGACTGAGCGACTTCACTTTGACTTTTCACTTTCATGCATTGGAGAAGGAAATGGCAACCCACTCCAGTGTTCTTGCCTGGAGAATCCCAGGGACAGGGGAGCCTGGTGAGCTTCCGTCTATGGGGTCGCACAGAGTCGGACACGACTGAAGTGACTTAGCAGCAATCCCTAATTTAGGTCAAAAGAATATTTTTCACTTGGTCCACCCACTACCCTCTCCAACCCATCACTGAGGGACCACAACATTCCCCCAAAACAATGTTTTTTTAAATTGAGCAGGGAAAACCCCCCATAAACTGTAACACCTCCATATTTTCAGAGGCAAGGACTTTTGGAAGGCAATATACATTCATATTTCACTTTCACTTTCCTGCATTGGAGAAGGAAATGGCAACCCACTCCAGTGTTCTTGCCTGGAGAATCCCAGGGACGGCGGAGGCTGGTGGGCTGCCGTCTATGGGGTCGCACAGAGTTGGACACGACTGAAGCGACTTAGCACCAACAGCGGTATACTTTCATAAGGGAATCCAAAATGAGCTGTCAGTCGGGCTTTAAATAAGTGAAGGGACCATCCAAACTCCCCATCTCAATTCTGGCTTCAGGAGGCTAAGAGCCAGTAAGCAGTAACCGGGTAACTTGTTCATTGTGGAGACTGCGTTGAAACAAGTCTAGATTCATTTTCCCAGGTAGATCCAGTGTGAAGGCAGCCTCTCAGACGCAATTGTGGGTTCCTAACAACTCTGGGAATATGCTGGGCTGCACTATTTCGCTACCTAGGCCAGGCACAGGGGCAGAACAGCTGCAGAGCACCAGGACTCACCAAACCGAGTAAATGGTTGCTGAGTCAACACAAGGGCTGAATGGACACCCACCTCGTTTGTTTTTTTTTCCATCCAAGGGAAGGAGATGGGTGTGAGGAGGCAATATGCCTTAACCTAAAGGACTAGTCAGAAAACAAGACAGTTCCCCTGTGTAACGGGCAGGTAGCTTTGTCCTTGTGGACTTGTGGTCACACAGACCCTGGTGCTAACTGCTGCTTAAGAACACCTGATTCTGAAGGAAGAGCCCTGGGCCGGCCATCATTCAATTCAAATTCAATTCCATCTGAACCTAATGAGAAGGCTAGATGGAGGGACAAAGAAAAATCTTTATGCAAGACCAAAGAAGTGCCCCAACAGAGATGGGAACCAATCAAATGACATAGGAGGAAACAAATGGACAAACCCAGAATCTGGCACTTTCTGTAAGACCACCAAGTGGCCTAGTCTCTGGAAAAGTCAGTGTTACATAAGCAGTGGAAGGAGTAGAAGCTTTACAGAAACCTAATAATGAATTCCAATTGATCCATTAGATCAGAGGACAGTGGTTAGAAAGTGCTATCAGAGGCATTCTGGGTACACTTTGGGGAGATTGGAATACGGGCTGATATCAGGAAATTACTGTAATTTCCTTAGGTATGATGACAATGGGATCGTCCTAAGAGAACGTGCTTTTTAGGAGGAATATGAACATAGGGAGTGAAATATCATTACTTTCAAGGTTCCACAAGATAAATAACAGGCAAATGTCGCAAAGCAGTGGATATTTAGTTATCACTGCACCATTCTTTTCAAATTTTGTGTTTGAAATATTTCAAAATAAAAGGCTGGGGGCAAAGTCCCCTGATACCACCTAGCTATCCTTTGAACAGGGTTAAATCTAAGGCAAGAGGCAGTAACGGGGACTACCAGTTGCAAAAACATTCGCATTTAAAAACCACAAGGCAGGAAATTCTCCAGTGGGCCAGTGGCTAGGACTCTGCACTTTTACTGTCAAAGTCCCAGGCTCAACCTCTGGTCAGGGAACTAAGATCCCCAAAGTTACACAGTACAGCCAAAAAAGAAAATCACAAGGCAGAACCTTGTTATGACCCCACAGCTCACTTAAAGCTCAAAAGCAGCAAAAATCCTCCCATCTCAAACTGATTCCAGCTGAGCCAGATTAGGGACAGTGGTTCACTACCTGTGGGAAGGGAAATGGGTGGCTGGGAAACAGTCAGGAGAGACTTAGTGTTACCTGATGTTGCCAAACTATTGACCAGATAGTAATTTTTTTTTTAGTTTCACGAGCAACATACTGTCTCTTTGCACTTTATCCCCCTTTACAGCCCTTTAAAAATATAAAGCTAGGTATAGGTTAAGTATACTTTAACTCAGAGGACCATTATATCTACTGAAGAGTTGACTCATTGGAGAAGACTCTGATGCTGGGAGGGATTGAGGGCAGGAGGAGAAGGGGACGACAGAGGATGAGATGGCTGGATGGCATCACTGACTCGATGAATGTGAGTCTGGGTGACTTCCGAGAGCTGGTGATGGATAGGGAGGCCTGGCGTGCTGCAGTTCATGGGGTCGCAAAGAGTCGGACACGACTGAGCGACTGATCTGATCTGATAGGTTAAGTATGCAGATGAAATACCAAAAATCCTACGGGCTGGTACTAAGGACTCAGTCGGTGTGACCCAGCCACTGTCGCCACAATTCTTCACTGACCACAGGAATCTGGTTAATCAGAGGTAGGGTTTGTGGCCATTCAGATCCCACCACAGCTACCCATACCAGAACTGGAAAAGTTCAAACCAGCAGCTAATTACTAAGTTGGTACACCACATTTTATTGCTGATTAGGCTGGAGACCACTAGGATCCGTCAGCTGTTAGAAATCAAGAACAGTGTTACGCCGGGTAGTGTTCAGAAGGCTGATTCTCCAAGTTTGCTTTGAGAACTGTGCCGTCGGGAGCTGCCGTTCTTGGCCACTCAGGTCAACGAGTGAGTCAACACATACGTTCCGCTGACCAGCACAGAGGCCAAAGTGTGAGGTCATTACATATAAATAGAGCAGAGGGAAACTACACTCCCTCCAGCAGACAACTTACTTGCTACAATAAAAGGCTCCTTGCCACCAAGTCCCAACTGATGTTCCCCCCACTCCACCCGCAAAGCTCTATTTAAAGCAGGAATGGAAAGCCCTGCTCGGAGGCCTGAAGCCAAGTAGATCATTCACTCCTTTACAATTACCCTCCTGCCCATCACCTTTACTGAATTCCTTCCCACTATCAGTTTTCTAAGTTCTAGAATGCACGGAGGAAGAGGGCTTCTACCATTGGTGCCTAACCCATGGTGTCATTCAACTCCTGCCTTAGGAGAGCTTTCTTAACCTCAGCTCTTTGGGGCCATTCTTTCCCAACTACTCATCACTGTGATGAAGGGTCATCTCCTCCTTCTCCCAATACTTCACACATGAAATCCATCAAGGGAGACTGAATGCAGGACCAGCTATGAGAGTCCAGATGACTTGAGATCTGCGAAACTGTCAAGTAAGGCTACTATTCTATTTTTTATTTTGGAAAGCAATTACTTTTCATGAAATTGTACATATCGTAACATGTAATAGGTTTCTATTATTTTTAAACAAATGAGTATTTTCAGCTTTTGGTTTCTGACATAAACTAGCCTTGAAACTTATACTTTACCTAAGAGTGATGTAAAGGGGCCCTGAGATGAAATAGTTTAAGAAACACCTGCACTAAAGAACTCTTAAAACTGGGTAGAAATGCAGCAGTAGACAGCATTTCATCTCGAGAAGTTTTGTCTGTAAAAAATCCTCTCAGCAAATTCCAGGTATTCACAATGGGCATGCCTGTGTGCTAAGCAGCTTCAGTGGTGTCCAACTCTTTGCGACCCAATGGACTGTAGCCCGCCAGGCTCCTCTGTCCATGGGCTTCTCCAGGCAAGAATTCAAGAGTGGGTTGCCATGCCCTCCCCCAGAGGATCTTCCCAATCCAAGAATCAAACCTGTATCTCTTAAGTCTCCTGCACTGGCAGGCAGGTTCTTTACCACTAGCGCCACTTGGTCAGCCCCTTCACAATGGAATGTTACACCAAAGGAACAAGGGTGGATTTGTTCATTCTGGGTTTTCCATAGCGTCTTATGGAAAAACCTGAATGAACTTTGTTGCCAACTCAGGAGTTACCCTTCTTTCTGAAGAGCCTTGGTAAGCCTGTTTTCATCGTGCCCATATTTCTATTCCCCTGTTGGCAAGACATGTCTGTCTCTACCCTAGTGACTTCCACAGTACTGAGGTCTTGCTTGGTCAGAGCATGCTGGGTGCTGGCTGCTGCTCAGTTTCATCTCCCAGTTGAGCAGAAGCACATGGGTCATGTGAGCTGTGGGACCTTAGGCACAAAGGTCACTTCTGTGGCCACAGCTCTATTTGCAGTAGCACTCTCAGGGCGGTCCTGAGGGACAGTGAGCCAAATCAGGTGAATTCAGTTAACGTGGCAGGAACCTAGTCACACAGCGTGGCTCGAAAAACGTGATTAAAATTTCTCAAAAAATTGAAAAGCTGCCCTCTTCCACAGCCATGAACCAATGCAGCCCCCTCCCTGCCTTGCTAGATCATATCCACACTGGCGGGGAAGGAAAGCCTTTGCCCTGGTGTTTCCTCCTGTAGACAGGAGGGCAGAACGCCCCACATGTCTGGGGGTGCAACTCAAGCCTTGAGCTTGTCCTATCAGCTGCAGTCAGCTATGGCAGGTCATGAGTGCCCAGCTCAAGTCAGCTCAGGTTGCTGACCTCCTCAGAGAAGACTTCCCTGGCAGTCCAGCTGTTAGGGCACCACGCTGCCACCGTAGGGACGCGGCGTGGGGCACGCAGGTTCAATCCCTTGTCAGGAAACAAAGATATCATGTGCCGTGTGACCTGACCAAAAAAAAAAAAAAAACCACAAACAAAACAAAAAATACCACCCAAGACATTACGGGAAGATTTTGAAGTGTAGAAACCCATCTCATGTAAGGCATAATGAGATATCCAATGGGCACTTAACAAATATCAAGCTGGGCACATGACCCAGTTTTCATTGAGACCTACATCCCCCACCCCCAGGGCTTGGAAGTTTAATAGTCATTCACCCGAGAATCAAAAGGAGCCATGATTCAAACTTAGGGTTCATTTCCTAAGAGAAATGATGGAGCCCCAAAATCTGCGATCCTTTTTCAAGGTCAGTAAACCCAGGTCTGATTCCCAGACATAGGCACTTTCCAATATACAGTTTCGCCCCTCCCCCCATCCAACCGCCTTCTTTGAGTGAAGGGAAAAAAACACCAGGTCCAATCAAACCTTCCAAAGCAAAGGAAAATTTCAACTCGTTAAATAAAACTAAGCAGCACTGACATCAGATCTGTAAGTTTATTTGCTCAATGTACGACAGCTACATAATGACTCACATTCATGATATTCCATCACTGAGGAAAACGGCTAAGAATGGTCCGTGTGTGAAAGAATCCCTTAGAGAAACACGGAGTTGGAAAAAAAGAACCACTGATTAGACCTTAAAAATAGTTCACTGCATAACATGACAAAAAGCACAAAGGCTCATTCAGAGAACATATTCGGTGTTCTCCTACACTGTAATAGGTATAATTTCACCATGACAAACACCAGACATTAAGATTAAGCTAACACTGGTGTTTCTTTTGCTCCCCCCAAAAAACAAAATGTATAACTGCATGTCACTATAGCAACATCCAAAACAGATCAATTTGTTACGATCACTATTTGGTAGAGCAAACTTTACCCCCAAAAGGAAAAAATTAAATTAAAAAAAACTTTAAAAAATTTGAAGACTTAATTTTTTTTGTCATAGGAATACATAACACCTACAGTATAAGTTAATAAATTTCAAGCTACTGTATAGAAATACAACACTAGCATGCACAATATTGTATCAATAGAGTAATGGAGGAGTGATCATTTCACTGGAGAGACAGTATCATAGGCAAGTGCATTTCTTTAAAAATAAAGAAAAGAAAAGAAACCATTCAAGCTGCTTAAATATCAAGTCTCCCATTCCCTCTTCATTTTTTTTAGCCCTCAGATGTGGTTTTTATCTTGCATTATTCTAAAAAGCAGCCAGAGCCAAAGCTGAAATTTAAAAGAAAAATAGGTTTTGTAATTCCAGTAAATCATTTCCAAATGCTACAAGGGAAGGACACAGCACTGCTCACTGGACATGAAGATAAAATTAAGGAAAGTCCCACCTACCTCCCCCCCCGCCCGCCCCCAATCTCTTCCCATCCATGGCATTGACCTTAGGCCCCTGCTAGGGCGCAGAAGCTATAGAGCTCTCTTCTCTTAGTTCTTCTGGTAGGCTCGGTTAATTGGGACTCGCTCTTGAGCATATGGAGGGGGCCTTCTAAGGAAAGTCGTGCTGGGTAGCCTGTGCCACGTGACAGGGCATCGTCACTCTTCTATCTTCACTGTCACCTGGATCCTGGTCACTGTGCATTTCACAACTGGAAGCTCCATTTTGGTTTTAACAAAAGCAACTGTCAGGTTTTTCCTCAATTATGACTCATTCCTCTGCCTGCCTAAATAAAACAAAGAAACAAGCAAATCTGCTGTTGTTACCTATCTCGGCAGTTCATGCTATTACTTGTAGAAAAGGCTGAATGCACATGCAACAGGTCGTGTGAATTTCAGAAAGACTTATCCAAAAGGAGAACGAAGGACCTAAGGCTGATTGAAACAAACGTGTGGAAAGAGCGTGGTGGTTTCCATCAATTCTAAAACGTGCGAAGATGGCACAATCCAATCTCCAATTTCTATATTTTCATTAAAAGGAAAAAAACAAGAAAAAATTGTGGTCAAATAGGAGTTGAGGATTTATTATCTGATAATGATGCTATTTTCCTACAATAATTCTTTGGGGAAGGAGTGTTTTCACGGAGGAAAAACGGATACACGAGGTTCCCAAAACTGGACAGAATGTTCATGGAGAGAGCTCTTCCTTCAGGATTTTTCTACCAGTAAGCTCCTAGCACCTGAATTTTCACACACTGCACCATGAACCTTCTCAAAATGACCGCCAGCTTCTACAACCCAACAGCTTTTCAACCCATCCGTGTGCGTGCTGTGGGCACGAGGTACAATGAGGAGGACCCAAGAGAGGAGACAGACGGCAGTGCCACCCGAGGAAGCTGTGGCAACTGAAAAAAACCCAGCATTTCTCTGGAAATATCAGCATGATAAATGACATACAGACCTGAATTTTCTCTAGTTTTGTGGTGTTCAATGCTTCTATTAAAGTGATTAATCATTTGTTGTGGTGGATTTAAGAAGAAAGAAGGACAAAAATCCCACAGCCACCTGCCAAGCACCTATTAACCAAAACCTAACAAGTAGTTCTGATTCTCCTCAGGCAAGCCTGTTGGCCTAGGAGACAGAGAACAGCAAAACCGACCGACCTGGATAAGGCTGAACAAGGATGTAAGAGCCAAAATAAAGAAAAACACACAATCAATGGCTTGATGTTAACATATGGCTGTAATGTAGAAATACTGTAAACTGCAATTTAGTGTTAATACTGTCAACTAATCTGAAAACTGGCATGGCCTAAACCATAAACAGACCTTATGTTCTATCAGCTTGGGATTTAATATTCCATGTCTGCTAAGAGTACACCCTGAAAAACAAAATGCACAGCTAAAACAAATGAGCTAGGAAGTACCCAAAACTTAAAAGACGAGAGCATATGTACATAAAAATCCTTACTGGAACCACAGAACTTATTGAATGAGGGCCATTCTGTTTTAAGTTTTCTTTTCATCTTAAAACCCTATTTTCTAGCAATAAGTTAAATTAAAGACAGCTCCACTTGCATTAATCTACAGAACAGTCCATATGCCAGTGTGAGGCTGCTATTCCAAAACCAGCACAGCTAGCCTGACTTTCCACTAGTGGTATTTTGGCAAAAATGTCAAAAGAGGCGATCAAAGACAGGACAGGTCGTGGGTTCCTCCCTAGGAAGGTCATCCCTCCCTTTCCCTCCCCCACCCGACCCCGACTCATGGGAAAAAATAAAGACTGCAGTAGTAGCATCAGCGAGCGCTGCCAGTCCACCTGGGGGCCTTAATTGTTGCCCTCGCCGCCGTCGTCGTCCTGCTGGTCGCTCGTCCAGAGCGTGAGGTTGTCGCGGAGCAGCTGCATGATCAGCGTGGAGTCCTTGTAGGAGTCCTCGTTGAGGGTGTCGAGCTCGGCGATGGCGTCGTCGAAGGCGGTCTTGGCCAAGTGGCAGGCTTGCTCCGGGGCGTTCTGGATCTCGTAGTAGAAGACGGAGTAGTTAAGGGCCAGGCCTAATCTAATGGGGTGAGTGGGCTGCATGTGCTCCTTGCTGATCTCATGGGCTTCGCTATAGGCCTTCTCAGATGACTCCACGACGGTCGCCCTCTTCTCGCCGGTGGCGACTTCGGCCAGGTAGCGGTAATAGTCCCCTTTCATCTTCAGGTAAAACACTTTGCTCTCATACTGGGTCTCGCTGCAATTCTTGATCAGGTAGTTATCCAGCAGGCTCAGCACATCCTGACATACAGCCTCCAACTCCTTCTCTATTTTTTCACGGTAAGCACGGACCATCTCTATTTTCTTCTCGTTACCATCGGCAGATGTCTTCTGCTCGATGCTACTGATAACTCTCCAGGAAGAACGGCGTGCCCCGACTACATTTTTGTAGGCCACAGAGAGGAGGTTTCTTTCTTCATTGGACAGTGGCTCATTCAGCTCCGTCACCTATTGAAGAGGAAAGAAGAAAGAGCTGTTATGGTACAGGTGATGGCAAGCTGGGCTAATGCTATCTTTCATGCTACTAAAACACAGAGAGATGGATCAGCTGATTAAAATCATCAACACACAGACGTAGCCTGTGTGAGTACATGGAAGGGAGATGGAGAGGGAATGAGTAGCAAGAAGGGGAGAAACCACAGCTGGCTCAACGGTGCATGAACCCCCTGCCTCCTCCCTAGAGGACACACGTGCTCAGCTGTTTCTGGAAAGAACTCTCAAGTCTAACGCTTAGATGAAAAGCCAAATTTTGATCTAAATTACAAACATCAACAGTTCTCTCGAGCAGCATTAGATACACACCAATGCCAGGGATTTTAATCAGAGGTGCCTTTTATACCTAATCAGTTTGTTTGTTTGAAACAGAATCCAGAATGAGAGCTTCCTCCTACTCTTGCCCTATCTGGCAAACATGAGTCCCATTTCTTTTGGGTGAGGGTACCTTGCATACTTGGTGAGAACAGAGTCACCATCAAGTTGACTTTGAGAAACACGCTTTCTCTGCTCTTCAGATCAGATCAGATCAGTCGCTCAGTTGTGTCCCACTCTCTGTGACCCCATGAATCACAGCACGCCAGGCCTCCCTGTCCATCACCAACTCCCGGAGTTCACTCAGACTCACATCCATCGAGTCAGTGATGCCATCCAGCCATCTCATCCTCTGTCGTCCCCTTCTCCTCCTGCCCCCAATCCCTCCCAGCATCAGAGTCTTCTCCAATGAGTCAACTCTTCGCATGAGGTGGCCAAAATACTGGAGTTTCAGCTTTAGCACCATTCCTTTCAAAGAAATCCCAGGGTTGATCTTCAGAATGGACCGGTTGGATCTCCTTGCAGTCCAAGGGACTCTCAAGAGTCTTCTCCAACACCACAGTTCAAAAGCATCAATTCTTCGGCGCTCAGCCTTCTTCACATTCCAACTCTCACATCCATACATGACCTCAGGAAAAACCATAGCCTTGATTAGATGAACCTTTGTTGGCAAAGTAATGTCTCTGCTTTTCAATATGCTATCTAGGTTGGTCATAACTTTCCTTCCAAGGAGTAAGCGTCTTTTAATTTCATGGCTGTAGTCACCATCTGCAGTGATTTTGGAGCCCAGAAAAATAAAGTCTGATACTGTTTCCACTGTTTTCCCATCTATTTCCCATGAAGTGATGGGACCGGATGCCATGATCTTTGTTTTCTGAATGTTGAGCTTTAAGCCAACTTTTTCACTCTCCACTTTCATCAAGAGGCTTTCTAGTTCCTCTTCACTTTCTGGAAGTGAAGATCGGCGTGCCCATAAGGGTGGTGTCATCTGCATATCTGAGGTTATTGATATTTCTCCCAGCAATCCTGATTCCAACTTGTGTTTCTTCCAGTCCAGCATTTCTCATGATGTACTCTGCATATAAGTTAAATAAACAGGGTGACAATATACAGCCTTGACGTACTCCTTTTCCTATTTGGAACCAGTCTGTTGTTTCATGGCCAGTTCTAACTGTTGCTTCCTGACCTGCATACAAATTTCTCAAGAGGCAGATCAGGTGGTCTGGTATTCCCATCTCTTTCAGAACTGTCCACAGTTTATTGTGATCCACACAGTCAAAGGCTTTGGCATAGTCAATAAAGCAGAAATAGATATTTTTCTGGAACTCTCTTGCTTTTTCCATGATCCAGCGGATGTTGGCAAATTTGATCTCTGGTTCCTCTGCCTTTTCTAAAACCAGCTTGAACATGAGGAAGTTCATGGTTCACGTATTGCTGAAGCCAGGCATGGAGAATTTTGAGCATTACTTTACTAGCGTGTGAGATAGAGGAGATATAAATTCCAGGCACGGGGCTGACTCTGATCACTGAGATATTAGCAACTTGGGGAACACGTGTTTTAGTGTTTGGATACAATTAGCCACAAGATGAAGAAAGGAGCAAAGCACTTCTGAGCTGAGGTGGCCAACAGGAATTAATGCTTCTTTCAACCATGCATTTCTAAAGGGTCTCCATCACCCCAAACACCAAGAGCCTTGAGCAAACCAAAGCGACAGCACATCTATGTTACGTATGTTTATGATACCAAACAACTGCATGCAATCAAGAAAGTAGATCAAATGACTAAAATTACATTTTCTTGTTATATTACCTGATTTCTGTGATGTCAGAGCCATACACTTTAGGCTCTTGCTCTTCCCTCTTTTTCCTCCCTCTTCTGAGGTCACATTTTTACTTGTCTGGTTGACTACCACATCCAAACCGGTACATACAGTCACCCGCAGTATCACAGAGCCCAGACCATGAGCTCTTTCCTCAGATTTCCAACAGAGGTGTTTCCCTTCCTTCATCCTCTCAGGCACCTGCACTCTAGTGGTAACCTACTAACTGCAAGCGACTTCTGCTCTTTGTTCTGCATCTGCCTGGAAAATACTTACACAAGAACCAGGTTCCATCTTCTGTGAAATCCTGCCCTCTCCACTCCTCCCACCCCCAGTTAAACTGGCTACTCTCTGTTCATCGTGTATATCACAGCATCCACGTAATGTTCTATTACTGCCAGATATGAAAGGTGGTGGGACAGAGTCCAAAAAAACATGCTGGGCTGGGATTCCAGAAGACTTCACTTGTGTATGGATCACTTACATGGGGTACACATATTCCTCTTTTATAAAGGAAGGAGTAGAGTGGGAGACGGTTACGCTTAATGAAACTGGTTATGTGACTGAAATAGTTCCTCTCAGAATTAAGGCTTCCCTGGTGGCTCAGACAGTAAAGAATCTGCCTGCAAGAGACCCAGGTTCAATCCCAGGATCAGGAAGATCCCCTAGAGATGAAAAAGGCAACCCACTCCACTATTCTTGCCTGGGAAATCCCAAAGACAGAGAAAAGCCTGGAGGGCTACCATCCATGGGGCCACAGAGTTGGACACAACTGGGCAACTAACACACTTTCTCAGAATTAAATCAGAATGTAAACCAGACTTAGAGGTTTATATGCTTTGCTTACTAATTCTCACAACATCTGGCCAATAATACATACTCAACTACTTTCTAAACTTAGGGTTTTCTTATGTTACCTTTTTATTGCGCCTTACTGATTCCCCACTCTAATGTGAAGCGCAAATAGCTCTAGCACAGGTGGCCGAGGGGAAACAGACGCATGCTGGGGGACAAGGTTTCGGTACCTCAGCAGTCAAAGTGCAGTGTCCTAACCACTGGGCGGCCAGGGACAATGTCCTGCACTTTAGCTCTCCGTGTAGGAGACCTCTGCATTTCTTGCGTCATCCAGCCTGTCTTCCCGAATCAAGTCTCGCTTCTCCGCTCCAGGTGGTTATCCAGTCCTTAGCTCCCTATATCACTTCCTTTCCATGAACGTTAGTATCACATAGCCTGGAATAACTCCCCAGACTGGCGTTCCAACAGGCTGCGGCCTCTGTAGGCCTGAGCCCTGCACCCCACAGGCCACCCGCCCATAGTCACTGAATGTGCAGATACTGAAGACTAGCCGCCTCTGGTGTAACCTGAGAACTGTCTCCCTTGCGAGAACACTGGGGTCGGCTTCAGGCCTTTCCCCTAAATCATGCCGTTCTTATTTCAAGAGCCAGCAACTATTTAAAGTCCCAGTGACCTCACCAGTTCTCTATACTGTTAAGTCTTTTGCTGCGGGGCTGCGGAGCCCAAAGCTGGCCGTTTGCACTTATGTAACGTTTGTCCAGTTGCCTCAGACAAACTGGAACATGAAGATTATGAAATGCCAACATCACCTTTAGATACAGTAACTCAAACCACATTTGGAACATACCCAGATGTTCTCTGCTACTGCAAAACTAAGTTAGAGGGGAAAACATTTAACACTTAAAAAAAAAAGTCTGCTCAAAGGCACTACCGCTACAGCTAAGTCACTTCAGTCGTGTCCGACTCCGTGTGACCCCAGGGACTGCAGCCTACCAGGCTCCTCTGTCCATGGGATTTGGTCTCTAAAAACCTTAAATCAGGTTTTTTTAAATCCTTAAGATCAAAATGACTTGTATGAGAGGTAATCTGTGGTTTTTAATTAAAACAGAGATCCCAACCATACTAGTTTCAAAAGTCAAGATAACTTTTAAGGTAAAAAAAATTATTCACATAGTGTCCTAAAAAGGTTTAACCTAGATAGAATGAGTATTCAGTGTGGGAGGGGTGTGAGATGTATATCATTTGGAAAGGAAGGTAGTGTTTTTCAAAACAGTCACTCAACTGTTTCTAAGAACAGACCATTTGCATATATGGTTCCCCAAGTGTACTGTCATGGCTACTGGAAAACGTGGACAGTTTGCAAATTCTTCAGTTTTACATTCTGTTTAAAAATAAAATTAAGGTTTCTCTTTGCAACTCCTATGATACTAGCTCAAGTTCAAATTTCTTTTAGTGAGTTAAAGACAGCTTTTAGCAGAAAGGTTAGAAAAATCTGTTATTCTCACCAACAGCTTAAGAGACAAAATGCCCCAAATCCCAGCTGCTAAGGCGTTGAGACATTAACTAGTGTCAACTGCTCTCCCCTACCGGTTCATGAGGGGAGAAACCTTCTCTCCCTAAGATTAGCAACTCTTGGGATTCTTGGAACGTTACTTAGATGACTTTCTGACCCCTATGGTCTTGGAGCACCAAGTCATTCAACAATTCTTCAACTATCTATTGAGAACCTTAAATTGTAATGAGTGCAACTTGGAATGTTTAAACTCCTTAATAACTTTTTTTTTTCATCTCCTTGGTTTTTTTTTTTTTTGCTTAACTTTACAATATTGTATTGCTTTTACCATACATCGAGATGGATCCACCTCCTTAATAACTTCAATTAAGCTTACTTTACTTAAAATATGAAGAAAAAAAAAAAAAAAGGCTTCCTAGGGCAGCGAAACTATTCTGCATGATATTAATACTCCAATGCCGCACAGGTAATCACACACTTGTAAAAAAATGCCCAGTGTTAACACCAAGACTAAGCCTCAACGGAAACCATGGGTCTGGGCAGTAATGGTGAGTCCATGCAGGCCCACGAATGGTGACAAATGCATTCCTCTGGGATGCTGACAGTTGGGGAGGGCTGTGCTGGAGGGAGGGGGCAGGGGACATATGGGACCTCTGTGCCTTCCTCTGTGACCCCAAAACTGTTTTAAAAAAGTCTATTAAAAATATATATACATTAGCAGACACCAGGTATCACATTTGGCCCCCTCAAGCATTTTTGGTCCTCAAGCTACCACCTCAAAGGGCCAAGAGGCTATGAAAAGGGTAAATGAACACGCTACACCAAAAATAAAAGAAAAACACGAGAAAATACAAGACAAGCATCGGTGTCCATGTTATCTATATTCTGAGCACAGAGCAAAATAACCTGCTGCAAGGAAATGTGACACTGCTGTTTGCATACAGTTAACCATATATTCCAGAGACAATCTGGTGGTTTAGTCGCTAAGTCATGTCCGACTCTTGCGACCCCATGGACTGTAGCCCGCCAGGCTCCTCTGCAGGATTTTCCAGGCAAGAATACTGGAGTGGATTGCCATTTCCTTCTCCAGGGGATCTTCCCAACCCAGGAAAAGAACACCAGTCTCCTGCACTGCAGGCAGATTCTTTATGGACTGAGCTATGAGGGAAGCCCAGAGATGACCTACTAAGTATCAAATTAAAATTTTTGAAAACAATCTGAAGTTCATGTCGTGCATATCCAGACAAGACGCCTTTAACTTAAAGTACAGTGTATGCAAAAAAAGAGTTAACACAACAGGCTTGAGATTGCTATCTTTAGAAAGGTCTGCTTGCGAAGCTGACCCTTGGCTAGCATTTGAGAACTAGGATTCTGGAAGGGTTCCCACTACCTCCGATTAAGAATGGCCCATTGGCCCTAAAAAGTTTGTCCAAACAATGTGTTCCTTCCAGAAGTATGAATTTGGTATGTGCGAGGCACAAAGTGCTCTGCGAACACGCCTCAGAAAGACCTCTGGGAACTGAGTCTCGAATGAGCTTCCTTCCCAGTAGACATTTCACACACACAGTCCACCTGAGTCTCCACAGAGAGGAGACTCTTAGACCTGGCTTACTCTGATCTTCACCCCAAGGACCTTTCCTCTTTGCTGATTTAGCTTTGCATCCTTCCACTGTAGTAAATCACAGTCAAGAGTATGGCTCTAGGACTTCCCTGGCAGTCCAGTGGTTAAGAATCTGCCTTGCAATGCAGGGGACTTGGGTTCAAACCCTAGTTGGGGAACTAAGATCCTACATGCTAAGGAGCAACTAAGCCCGTTCGCCACAACTAGAGAATCTGTGCACTACAATTAAAGATCCTGCATGACCAAAGATCCTACGTGCTTCAACTAAAACCAGACACAGCCAAATAATTTAAAAAAAAAAAAGTACGGCTCTATATGCTGAGTCCTGACAAACCACTGAACAGGGAGGGAGCTTTAGGGACGTCAATACCTATTCATTCTGGGAAACTTGGTAACATGTCATATAAGGTCTGATGACAAGAAAAATACAGTTAAAGGCCACTGCTTACCAGATAAGTCACCAAGCATTCACTAATCACCTAGCGTGCGTCACATCATACCTCACTGTGCCAAAGACAGAACATTTGTGAGATGCCCTCAAGGTGCTAGTTCGTGAGGAGGAAAACACAAATGTATTCATGTTAGATCACCAGTCACAGAGACACTCTTCAAGACAGCCAAAGTCTGCCTGGGAAACTCATTAGGCTTTTAAAAGGCAGCAGCAATGATCTTGGATAAAAACTGTGCTGCAGGGAAACATTCCAGGAAGAGGAACGTCCCAGAAGAGTCAGGGAACTTCCTCGGCATATTCAGGGTTGAACTCAAGGCCTCAGCGATGAGGAGAGCTGCCGGGGAACCTGGGCCTTTCTGACAGCTGTCAGGTACCGCGTTCTTCTCGCAACTGCCCCGACGTGGCAGACCTTATACTGGACAGGTGTGCTGCAGAGCAATGAGAATAGACTTTCCCCTCAAAACCAGTCCACTAACAGACAGCAGAGCAGGGACACGAACTCAAGTCCTCTGGTTTCAGATCCCAACTCTCTGATGATGTAAACCCTGCAATGTATCAGAGAAAGAACTAGTTTCTCCAACACAGGCGACACCTTGTTTTACTGCAGTTCACAGTACTGGGGCTTGGAGACGGATGGTTTGGGGCAGCCCTGTTTTGCCAGACTGATGGCTAGCAACTTTTAACAATAATTTTTTAATAACAAGAACCTACTGTACAGCACAGGGAACTATACTCAGTATCTTATAATAACCTGTAATGGAAAAGAATCTGAAAAATACACACACACACATATATGTATATATCTTATAATAACCTGTAATGGAAAAGAATCTAAAAAATATACATACATATATATAAAACTGAATCACTTTGCTGTACTCTTGAAACTAACACAAAACTGTAAATTAACTATACTTCAGTAAAAAAGATGTACTTTAAGACATGCCACTACTGGGAATTCCCCTGGCAGTTCAGTGGTTAGGACTCCGTGCTTTTACTGACAAGGGCCCAGGTTTGATCCAACTAAGATTCCACAAGCTGCACAGTGTGACCAAAGACAAAAAAAAAACCTCACCCATTCGCTAAAAGGAATTTAAAACCAACTGGTAATAGAAAAGTGAGCAAAAGGAATCGAAAAAAAAGAAAAAATTATATATATAGTTATATATATATATATATATATATAAAACCCAAAGTCATTCATTTTATAAATGTTAAGTTTTCTCCAATCAGACTGGCAAAACTTAAATATTTTATGACTGACTGAAGGCTGACAGTGCGGGTCAGCAGGCACCGCTAGCATCCATTGTTGGATAGCATAGATCAGTACAAACTTCAGGGAGGGCAATTTGGAACTAAATACTGAAAAACCTTCTGACTCTGCCCTTCCATTTCTAGAAACGGATTCACTGTGTCATTTCTAACAGCTAAGCTCTGGAACCACCTAAATGGTGGTCAATGGGAGTCTGGTTTATGAACATCCATACAAGGGAATTCTAGGCAGTCATTTTAACAGTATTTGTATATTCTCACTGTATCTCTAGCAATGTTTCTAGACATTTCTGTATCACTGAAAACAGAGCGGCTGAAAGGCAGTCAAGGTTGATGAGGTTCAATTTTTGACCTGCTACCAGTAGTACCTATTCAAACAAAACCTCTCCATAATTTACTCAGTTAATCACATCCACCAAACTTTTTCGAACCAAGTTTAAAAAAAAAAGCCTTAAAGCCAGCAGTTTCATATAAGCAAGTTTACTAATGTAATAAATTACTAACTCAAGCCCACATCTGCTGCTTTGCACTCACCACCTCACTTCTACCAAGAATACCCTTAAGAATAAACTTAGTTGCATAAAAATCTTTCATTATATCTTTATACAGATTAGGACTGATATATAGTAGCATATATAGCACAGATTTTCAGCCCTGTTTCACTGAACTAATTACTAATTTAATTCTAATATTTTCCCCATTTATTCACTACCTAATCTTATGATTCCCAAATACCACTGATATTTGGGCAACGATACCTGCTGCAAAAACAAGGACAGTCTTATTGATGCTATAATGTGCATCTTCGTTTTGTTCTGAGTTTAATAGAATACTTCGAGGGTTTCATTCTTAAATCCCGACTCTTTGTTGAAAAGATATTTCTTTTAAGAAATACTCATATATTCTGTATTTTTCTAAATAACTTTTGTAGTATCAGAAATGAGTTCTTTGACCAAAATTATAATTCCTCTTTGGTCCTCCATATAACTCTTTATGATTCAGTATTGTTAATTCCATTTTAAAGCGTAGAAAATTAAGGCTCAGAGCCAAAGAGTGGAACCCAAGTCTCATGGCTTAAAATCCCATATGCTTTCCATTATATGACCAGTTCTTAACCAAGGAGGAACTTCTTGTAAATACTTTCCTTAGCAGCCCTAACCCTCAAAGACTCAGTACTGCATGGGATCCACACACATCTTTTTCCAGGTGAAGAACTGCAGGTCAACATTCCTCAGAATGTTGAGTTACCACATGACTCAGTCATTCCACTCCTGCTGCTGCTAAGTCACTTCAGTCGTGTCCAACTCTGTGCGACCCCATAGACGGCAGCCCACCAGGCTCCCCCGCCCCTGGGATTCTCCAGGCAAGAACACTGGAGTGGGTTGCCATTTCCTTCTCCAATGCATGAAAGTGAAAAGTGAAAGTGAAGTCACTCAGTCGTGTCCGGCTCTTCGAGACCCCATGGACTGCAGCCCACCAGGCTCCTCCGTCCATGGGGTTTTCCAGGCAAGAGTACAGGAGTGGGGTGCCACTGTATTCTCCCCATTTCATCCCTAGGGATACACAAAAGAAATGTCCGAGTGTTAACAGTGCCAAGGTAGAAAAAACCCTGCTCCAAGTCACCAACACCCAGACCCAGGTCTCCCAGTCTTCCTCATACTACACACTCCTTTGCTCTCATGTTTTTCCTACCACCCAAAAAGCACTTTCAGAACTCATGAAGAAAAATTTTCTGTAAGTTATCCTTTAAGCCCTAATTCAAATACTGCACTTACTTCCTGAAGCCTGAAAAATTCGCAGGCAGAACCAATTACTGTTTACTGTGTTAGTAAGTTTCACCATGCACTTGTTACACGGCTTATTTCTTGTGCCTCAGGGTGTAACCCTGTACCTTTTTTCCTCCTCAAAAGACTAAAGTCCTTAACAGCAGGTAGCACATTGCACTCATCAATGAATCATCACAGTAGCTAGTCACTTTCCAATGTTTGCTAAGTGACATAAATCTCACAGGATGTATCCAGCCCGGACTAATTGCATAAATGGCCCACAGAACTCCTTTCAACTCTGTATGTGTGTGTGCGCTTAGTTGCTCTGTCGTGTCCAACTCTTTGCCACTCCATGGACTGCAGCCTGCCAGGCTCCTCTGTCCATGGGGATTCTCCAGGCAAGAACACTGGAGTGGGTTGCCATGCCCTCCTCCAGGGGATCTTCCCACCCTCGGGATTGAGCCCAGGGCTGCTGCACTGCAGATGGATTCTTCATCGTCTGAGCCACCAGGGAAGCCCAACTCCGTGTACAGCCCCTTCCTCTTAAGTATGACTTTGAGGCTCCTTCCATCAAGAACAAGCATGTACTTCACCTCTGTCATCTGAATTTGATCGTGCGACTTGGTCAACAGAGCATTAGCAAGTATGAGGCAAGCAAAGGCCCAAAGACTGCTTGTGAATCGGGGCTTGCTGCCGGGAACCAGGCCAAGGAAGCCTGGTTCACCTGGAGACGAGAGACCATGTGGAGAGGCCTCAGCCTCTCCGTACTTCATCTGGCCCCCAAGGAGCCCCCAGCTACCTGGCCAGTCCACAGAACTGAGACAAATAAGAAACCTTTGTTTCAGGTAGTTTGATACAAACAAAAACTTAACCAATGTTAAGCTGGCTATTGTTAGGTGCCACCAGCACCAAATATAAGAACAGTTGAATTTTAGGGTCAAGGTACAGAACTTGAAGCAAAAACAAGGCCACTTCATTAGCCCAGATTTCACCCATTGCTCCAGTCTGATCTCACTTTTCAACAACTAGGACATAAGCCAAAGCTCCGCAGCACGCCATTTAACCCCACGCGTCAGGAAACAGATATGCTGTGCTCTAGCACGCCCTGGGCTAGCAGTCAAATAACCCTATTCTAAAAATTAGCTCAATCAAATTTAGCTTAACAGGTTTTTATATATACAAGCCCATACTGACTCCCTCACAATCATCTCCTCTTTCTTGCCTTTTCTTTGCTTCTCAGATTTCTCCTGGAATCGATGTCATGTTCCCTTTCTTTGGGATTGTTGACTTGTGTCCAGACCTCTGGCCGACTTCCTTATCAAGGCTATTCCCTCAAATTAATTATAAACAACAGTTCACTTTGATCTCATCAATTCTGACAACTTAGCCTCAAACCACACCTCTGACCTCATTCACAACCATTCATTTTAAAGTTGCTTTATACTGGACTATCGGCAATAAAAGACGCTTACTTCTTGGAAGGAAAGTTATGACCAACCTAGATAGCATATTCAAAAGCAGAGACATTACTTTACCAACAAAGGTTCGCCTAGTCAAGGCTATGGTCTTTCCTGTGGTCATGTATGGATGTGAGAGCTGGACTGTGAAGAAGGCTGAGCGCCGAAGAATTGATGCTTTTGAACTGTGGTGTTGGAGAAGACTCTTGAGAGTCCCTTGGACTGCAAGGAGATCCAACCGGTCCATTCTGAAGGAGATCAATCCTGGAATTTCTTTGGAAGGAATGATGCTAAAGCTGAAACTCCAGTACTTTGGCCACCTCATGCGAAGAGTTGACTCATTGGAGAAGACTCTGATGCTGGGAGGGATTGAGGGCAGGAGGAGAAGGGGACGACAGAGGATGAGATGGCTGGATGGCATCACTGACTTGATGGGTGTGAGTCTGAGTGACCTCCGGGAGCTGGTGATGGACAGGGAGGCCTGGCGTGCTGCAGTTCATGGGGTCGCAAAGAGTCGGACACGACTGAGCGACTGATCTGATCGGCAATCCACCATGCTGTTCGCTGCAGCTGTGCAGCCAAGTGACTCAGCTGCACGCACACATAGATCCATCCTTTTCAGATTCTTTTCCCACAGAGGTTATTACAGAATTCTGAGTTCCCTGTGCTACAGACTAGGTCCTTGTTGGTTACCTATTTTATATGTAGCAGTGTGTACATGTTAATCCCAGACTCCTAAGTTACCCACCCCCTACCACCATCACCGTTGAAATCAAACTCCTGGGATTCGCTGGCTATCCAGTCATTAGGACTCAGAGCTTTCACTGCCCTGGCCCGGGTTTCAATCCCTGGTCAGGGAACTGAGATCCTACAAGCCATGTGGCACAGCCAAAAATAAATAAATAAGAAAATCAAACTCCTGTCCTCCAATATTACCAGGCCTTACTCCCACCAACTAGATTTGCTCTTGAACACTCTCCTTTTTCTTTCAGCCCCTTCCCTTTAGGCTTTATTTCTTCCTTGTAAGGCAGATCCATCAAATTAAATTATTTCTGCATGAATATCAACTTTCCTATGCTCGTCCTGCTGCTGCACCATCCCTAAATCCTCAATCAATACAACCCCCCAGCCTGCTTTCTACTCTGACACCCAAAACAGAGGGGAGAGGAGAGGATGAAGAGAGGCCAACAAAAAAAGCCAGATTGTAGTTACTAGGAAGTATAGCTTTTCTTTAAACCTCAGGCTGGGCCCCTCTTTCCTATACGTGCCCATTAACATGTAGTCCAAGTTCAGGTTTACAGTAAGTAAATGATCCCTTTAAATTACATCTCCTACTTCCTGCAACATCAAGTTTCTGAAAACAAGTCTAACTTGTTACCATTTCTCCACCTTTCATTCACTCCTTGGCCCATTATTACTGTTATACACAACTGCCTTCCTACTTCACATATCCTGTGTTCTCCCGTCTTCATCTTAAATCTTGTTCTAGGCACTACAGACATGTGATTCCCTAGGGTTCACATTTTGACTCTGACTCTCCATTCTGCCTGGATGACCTTACTGTGCCTGGTTTTAACTAGCATGGATTCATAGGAGATTCCCACTAGAATTTCAGTTCTATGAGGGCAGAGGATATTACATTCTCCAGGTCTGAGAGTAGCCTGGTCATTAGTGGTTCCTAAGTAATTTGCTTCCTTAATGAAGGAGTAATAAGTAACTCTGAGAGCTTAACCTGTGCCATGCACTCTTCTAAGGGCTTTTCCTGAGTTAACGTGTAGCCACGATGTCTCTACTGACCGCCACTTAAATGTTTCCTCAAATACAGCATGATAGCAACTGACTTCACTTCCATCATTTCTCCTTCGTCGTCCTCCTATCTCCAGCCATCAAATTCTCTCTCACATCCATCCTCACCGTCCCTGCCCGGTCCTCATCCTTTTAGACTGCTGCTAAGTCACTTCAGTCGTGTCCGACTCTGCATGACCCCATAGACGTCAGCCCACCAGGCTCTCCTGCCCCTGGGATTCTCCAGGCAAGAAAACTGGAGTGGGTTGCCATTTCCTTCTCCAGTGCATGAAAGTGAAAAGTGAAAGTGAAGTCGCTCAGTCGTGTCCGACTCTTAGCGACCCCATGGACTGCAGCCTACCAGGTTCCTCTGTCCATGGGATTTTCCAGGCAAGAGTACTGGAGTGGGGTGCCATTGCCTTCTCCACCTTTTAGACTAGACCCTGCAATTATTTATCGGTCTTGTCCCACTCTCCTCCTATTCAACTTCCACACTGCTGCCACAGCTCTCAACAAACCAAAACTGAGATGAGGATCCCTTTCTGCCGAAAATCCGTCAAAATCCAAACTCTGTGCCCTTCGTGAACCGGCTCCTCTGTAGACTCATTTCCTAACATTCTCTCAGGGCAACCAAGAGGGCGTGAATCATGCAGCAGATTAAGCTATCTGTACATTCTGAACCTGAACAATGCCTCGCCCTCTGCCTGGACACTCCTGCCTCCAGCCTTCTCCCCTTCTCACCCCCCACCACACCCCCACCTCTGCTACAGTTTCCTGTTTCCAGGAAACCTCCCGACACCCAGGGTGACTTCAGTTGTCCTTCTCTTCCTGGGTGTTGAATATTCCCACCCACAGATGTTCAATAATCCCCCCTCACAGCTCTGTTTCCCCCTGGGTGATTTCTGGATCAGTCCACTTCTGGCAGTTCACTTCTCCCACTGCCTAGAGCATCTACAAAACATTCAAGTTAACATTCTTTTCTTCCTTTGATCTTCACTGAAATCCCCTCAAAATATGTTTCCAAAAAAAACCAAACCAACATGTTTCCACACTCCTGCTTGTGAATTCCACACAAGATAGTATTACTTTTGATGAACAAAAAAGTCACAGTCCCATTTCTTTCAAGTGAGGGATACTCTTCCATTCAGCCTAAGTGGCATCCTTTACTTCTGGGCAGGTTCTGTAAGATTCCAATGGCAAAACCATGGTACTTACCTCCTTGTGCTAAAAATTCCAAGTTCTCCTTTGGTAAATGATACTTAAAACATACCAAGATCATGGGATCAAATATTTTCTAAAAGAAACCAGGTTACACTCATATGCAGTCTTAGGGCTCATATTTATTTATGATAAATATACTCACATTTATCTTAGTGATGTCCTAAAGAAGTTTGTTCTGTATTTAAAATCTAGACTAAACAACAACCCTCTCAGGGACAACTAAATGGAAAAGTATTAAATATACAACAGTTTGAAAGAATTTCAAAGCTTCTGCAAACAATGGAACACTGACTAAAAATTAATGAAAACAGGTCATTGAGACAATAGCTAAAAGATCATCAGTCTCCATATATACACCTTACCTATTTGAAAATGAAAAAGCCTTTTAAAGAGGCTCAGATTCAGAGAAAAAAAAACCAACTTTAAACTCAAGCCTTAAGCATATTAAACATTTACTCCTATAAAATGGGACCATCACTTTTATAAAACTGTTGTGAAATTAAATGAAGAAAAATACAGCCAAAGTGATAGTAAACGTTCAATTATATTGGAATATTTTTATTTAAGAGTGTGTAACTTAAAATATTTTGTATTCTCAAAAAGATCATAGTCAGTGCAGAAATCCACAGAACAGATGTGAAAAAAGTCATACCAAAAAGTACACTAGGTTTTCCACTGTAGAACAGATGCTTAGTTTAACGTACCAACATTTCAGGGTAATGCTATGTCGTAACAAAATTATAGTACTGATGTGATTTTCACAACAGATATAAACACCTGCTAAAAAACTGGTCTTAATCAGTCTTTATTAAAAAGTTTATTATATGTATATACAGCCAGCCAGATTAGGAAGAGAAAAACATGACCAAAATGCAAGAATACCATAAATCCAAAGTAAGAACGAGTGATAATATCTGTTTTAGGGGGAATCTATATGCTAGATATAATTCTAAATAAGTAATACCAATAGAAATGTACTTTATGCAAGTTTTAAACTTCAATTTGTTACTATAGCTGCTTGAGGTTTTTACTGTCTTATTTTTTCTTCCTCAATAAATGAGTCTAGTTCCAAAATCTAGCCTTTTTCTGCACGACTTTCAAATGGTAAAAAATAAAAAGGCAGTATACACTCACCCATTATTACTGATGTCACTAAATTGGTCAACTCCATACTTCTGAGCATGGATTCATATTCAGGATGTCTGGGCCCAGACGGCTAGTGTGTATACTTTTTGCTGCTGCTGCTGCTAAGTCACTTCAGTCCTGTCCAACGCTGTGCGACCCCATAGACGGCAGCCCGCCAGGCTCCCCCCACCCCCGGGATTCTCCAGGCAAGAACACTGGAGTGGGTTACCATTTCCTTCTCCAATGCATGAAAGTGAAAGAGAAGTCGCTCAGTCGTGTCGGACACTCACCAACCCCATGGACTGCAGCTTTCCAGGCTCCTCCATCCATGGGATTTCCAGGCAAGAGTACTGGAGTGGGGTGCCATTGCCTTCTCCAGTGTATACTATCTACCTACCTACTTTTACCTATTCACACATACAACCAGTAGTATGCTGACTTTAAGGCAAAAGTGATTTTTAAAAAGATGCTTGGCAAGCAACGAGATGGAACAAAAGGAAAACTTGTTTCCCCACATTGTTCTCAACAAATCAACTGGGTTTTAGCGCTCCTAACGAATTGGTGGGACTTCCTGGTGGCTCAGTAACCCGCCTGCTAATAATGCAGGAGACGCGGGGTTTGATCCCTGGGTAGGGAAGATCCTCTGGAGAAGGGCACGGCAACCCACTCCAGTATTCTGACCTGGGAAATCCCATGGACAGAGGAGCCTGGCGGGCTATGGTGCAGGGGGTCGCCAAGAGTTGGACACAACTTAGGGGCTAAACAACAATCAAGTTGGTGGTAACAGTCAGAATTGAGAAAAACTATCAGCCTCTCTTGTCCCCTTCCCAAAAAAGGCAATAGAAAAGAAGTCCTGTAATGAGAGAACCCTTCTGTAAACCTACAGCCACAGCGTCCTCTTTCCCACTCAAGACCCATCCAGCCTTTTTCTCCTCATGAGCAAAGGCTGATGGGAAGCAGTGCTTTGGATGTCAACCGAAGAGAAACACTCCTCTGAAAATCTAGGAAAAACTTCATCTGCCATCTGGATTAAATGCTTTAAGCAAGAAACTACACTCTGAGGTTGCCAAATTTGAATGTAAAGCGATCTTGCCAGTAACTGGAACATTTGCGGGAAATAAGGGCTATTTTAGGTCAATAAAAAGCCATCATGCAAGATGGTAAATACCAAGGGAACCAGAGTAGTCAAGTATACAGATGGATGATCGGCCAATGTGCTGACAAATGGTGAAATTGGTTATATGGGCTTATATCATGCTATTTATCTTTATTCTGCATATAAAGTTCCCATACTAGTTTTTATTTTTTCAACTTCTTTTTTAAAGGCACTCATTCCATCCATAAGTGCCTTTAAAAAAGAAGAAGAAATGGAGTAGCCATCATGGTCAACATAAGAGTCTGAAATGCAGTACTTGGATGCAATCTCAAAAACGACAGAATGATCTCTGTTCCTTTCCAAGGCAAACCATTCAATATCACAGTAATCCAAGTCTATGCCCCAATCAGTAACGCTGCAGAAGCTGAAGTTGAACGGTTCTACGAAGACCTACAAGACCTTTTAGAACTAATACCCAAAAAAGATGTCCTTTTCATTATAGGGGACTGGAATGCAAAAGTAGGAAGTCAAGAAACACCTGGAGTAACAGGCAAATTTGGCCTTGGAATACGGAATGAAGCAGGGCAAAGACTAATAGAGTTTTGCCAAGAAAATGCACTGGTCATAACAAACACCCTCTTCCAACAACACAAGAGAAGACTATACGTGGACATCACCAGATGGCCAATACTGAAATCAGATCGATTATATTCTTTGCAGCCAAAGATGGAGAAGCTCTATACAATCAGCAAAAACAAGACCAGGAACTGACTGTGGCTCAGACCATGAACTCCTTATTGCCAAATTCAGACTAAAATTGAAGAAAGTAGGGAAAACCACTAGACCATTCAGGTATGACCTAAATCAAATCCCTTATGATTATACAGTATAAGTGAGAAATAGATTTAAGGGTCTAGATCTGATAGATAGAGTGCCTGATGAACTATGGAATGAGGTTCGTGACACTGTACAGGAGACAGGGATCAAGACCATCCCCATGGAAAAGAAATGCAAAAAAGCAAAATGGCTGTCTGGGGAGGCCTTACAAATAGCTGTGAAAAGAAGAGAAGCAAAAAGCAAAGGAGAAAAGGAAAGATATAAACAACTGAATGCAGAGTTCCAAAGAATAGCAAGAAGAGATAAGAAAGCCTTCTTCAGCGATCAACGCAAAGAAATAGAGGAAAACAACAGAATGGGAAAGACTAGAGATCTCTTCAAGAAAATTAGAGATACCAAAGGAACATTTCATGCAAAGATGGGCTCGATAAAGGACAGAAATGGTATGGACCTAACAGAAGCAGAAGATATTAAGAAGAGGTGGCAAGAATACACAGAAGAACTGTACAAAAATATCTTCACAACCCAGATAATCACGATGGTGTGATCACTGACCTAGAGCCAGACATCCTGGAATGTGAAGCCAAGTGGGCCTTAGAAAGCATCACTACGAACAAAGCTAGTGGAGGTGATGGAATTCCGGTGGAGCTATTCCAAATCCTGAAAGATGATGCTGTGAAAGTGCTGCACTCAATATGCCACCAAATTTGGAAAACTCAGCAGTGGCCACAAGATTGGAAAAGGGCAGTTTTCATTCCAATCCCAAAGAAAGGCAATGCCAAAGAATGCTCAAACTACCGCACAATTGCACTCATCTCACACGCTAGTAAAGTAATGCTCAAAATTCTCCAAGCCAGGCTTCAGCAATATGTGAACCATGAACTTCCTGATGTTCAAGCTGGTTTTAGAAAAGGCAGAGGAGCAAAAGATCAAATTGCCAACATCCGTTGGATCATGGAAAAAGCAAGAGAGTTCCAGAAAAACATCTATTTCTGCTTTATTGACTATGCCAAAGCCTTTGACTGTGTGGATCACAATAAACTGTGGAAAATTCTGAAAGAGACGGGAATACCAGACCACCTGATCTGCCTCTTGAGAAATCTGTATGCAGGTCAGGAAGCAACAGTTAGAACTGGTCATGGAACAACAGACTGGTTCCAAATAGGAAAAGGAGTACGTCAAGGCTGTATATTGTCACCCTGTTCATTTAACTTTTATGCAGAGTACATCATGAGAAACACTGGACTGGAAGAAACACAAGATGGAATCAAGATTGCTGGGAGAAATATCAATTACCTCAGATATGCAGATAACACTACCCTTATGGCAGAAAATGAAGAAGAACTAAAAAGCCTCTTGATGAAAGTGAAAGTGGAGAGTGAAAAAGTTGGCTTAAAGCTCAACATTCAGAAAACGAAGATCATGGCATCCGGTCCCATCACTTCATGGGAAATAGATGGGGAAACAGTGGAAACAGTATCAGACTTTATTTTTCTGGGCTCCAAAATCACTGCAGATGGTGACTGCAGCCATGAAATTAAAAGACGCTTACTCCTTGGAAGGAAAGTTATGACCAACCTAGATAGCATATTCAAAAGCAGAGACATTACTCTGCCAACAAAGGTTCATCTAATCAAGGCTATGGTTTTTCCTGAGGTCACGTATGGATGTGAGAGTTGGACTGCGAAGAAGGCTGAGCACCGAAGAATTGATGCTTTTGAACTGTGGTGTCGGAGAAGACTCTTGAGAGTCCCTTGGACTGCAAGGAGATCCAACCAGTCCATTCTGAAGGAGATCAGCCCTGGGATTTCTTTGGAAGGAATGCTAAAGCTGAAACTCCAGTACTTTGGCCACCTCATGCAAAGAGTTGACTCATTGGAGAAGACTCTGATGCTGGTAGGGATTGGAGGCAAGAGGAGAAGGGGACAACAGAGGATGAGATGGCTGGATGGCATCACTGACTCGATGGACTTGAGTCTGAGTGAACTCCAGGAGTTGGTGATGGACAGGGAGGCCTGGCATGCTGCGATTCATGGGGTCGCAAAGAGTCAGACACGACTGAGCGACTGATCTGATCCGATTCCATCCATCCTCACTAAAGCAGCAAAAGGGAGGCTTGCAGCACATAAGCCAGCAGTTAAGCTTTCCCAGTTTCAACCTTATTTTTTCTTTTTGGAGCCAAACGGGCAATAGAATATCCTTGACCTTTGAACCATGGGTATGTAATATCTAGCTCAACAATTACATCTTCCAAAACTTTTGAGATAAACACCACTACTGGTAACAGTTTCAAGTTCCTTAAAAATTCTCAGCTGTTCTTGCAACAATTCCACTTTTGGGTCTCTGTCCTAATATGCAATCTGTGTTGAAAGCTTTAGCCACAAAGATACTCATGGCAATATCTATAAATTTGGAAACAGCTTAAATGCTAAACAAAAAATACTTAAAATTATGACACATCCACAGGTCTGTTCAGCTACTGAAAATACTGATTAACAGAAGAAAATACCTTGAAACATCAAGGGAAAAACTCAAGGTACAAAACCCTGTAGAATGACACGATGGGAATATCCCTGGACTATGGATTATGGTGACACTTGTCATCCCCCATTTTCTAGTGCCTTGAAGGCCAGACATTTTGTCATCAGTTGTCAGTCTCAATGGTGACAGCCTTCCAATAGCCAGACTCCCTGAGAAGATCACAGCACGCCCAAATTCAAGTTGGACATACTCATCCAGCTTTCCTTGTCTCAGAATGCTATTCTGCTGTTCTTATCCTATCCTGGTTAATGCTCCACATCCTCATGGATTGGGTCATTTTCAACTTACTTAAAAAAATAAAATAAAAAATCCAGGATCTGAACTCAACATCTGTTTTTATTACACAGATGTAGTGAGAGAGTCCAGAGATGAGTCATACGTCAAGCATGGAGCATGATTTGAAAAGAACATCTATCCGTGGGTCTAGCCATGCCAGACAGGCCCTCAGGTAAGAATGAATGTCCTGGCAGGAGTGTGGGATTGGTTTGCAGGTTTCCATGCCAGGCATCTGCTGCAAAGACACTCATTGGCTACTTCACGTTAGACCCTCACAAAAGGAGCACTGTGCTAAACTGAATGGCCCCGGATTGCAACCATCAGTCGAAAAATTTTAAGCTCATTTTGACGTCCTTTAAGTACCTCGCTCATAGGCAACTTTTTTCCTAGATCTTGGTTAACTGAATATGGCAGCTTAAGTGTCATATTAATAACTCCTTTCAGAAAGCTCAAGAGGTCTGAAATGATCTCTCTTCAAACCAAACCTGTGTTTTTCAAAGCGTTCCTCCTGTTACCTCTTAGCCTTCTCTCCTCACACGGCCACAGCTGCTCTTCACACTCGGCCGTGGGGAGGGGGGAAAGGGATTCCTCCCGCACTACCGTCATTCCACGTTCAGCTGCCCACCGCCGTCACTGTCATACTCCCAGCACTGGCACCCCGCTTCTAGTAACAGAACTTTCAAGAGGGAAAAGCTGACACTACACCTGGATCCTGCTCACCAAGTCTGGCTTTACACCTCTCCAAAAATAAGACATGGCTACAAAGATTAAGACCAGTGAGTTTACCTGGAATTTTTTTTATGTCTCATATGTAAAAACACTTTCATTTCTACCTACCTATTCACAACCCAACTAAAGCTATGCACCCCATTAACAGTGTTCAAACTAGGTAAAGGAAGCATCTACCTCTTGGGACACCCTTCTAAGTAACATGCTGACAAAAATTTGGTTTAGATTTATTCAGTTCTTTCAAAAGAGCGAGAGAAAAGACTAATCTTAAAAGATTTACAGATTTTTATTGTTTCTGCAAAATCATGGAACCAATCCAGTGTAACCATTTATTTAAAATTAAAGCTCTCCTTTGGGAATTTTTGTTGATCGCTCTTCCTGTAACTATTTTTTCCCCCCTAAATTAGTAAAATCAAAATTTCAAGGATCTCTCCAAGTGCCAATCTAAAGTAAGATAACAGGGCTTGGTACTAAACCAAAACTAATACCTAAAAGGGAATGTGGGGAGGACAACAGAAAAATGGTTCTGAGAGCAAAGGCTCTAAGGCAGCTCGTGTTGGTAAACTTTATAACCTAGAAAGACAATGGGTGCCCCATAATCACAGTCGTTGAGTCTAACAAAAAGAGCTTAGAAAATAAGACAAAAGAGAAGACAATGGCTTACATATGACTTTTTTGTCTATTAAATGTATATAGGGCCTTTGCCTACTTTTCTTCCTCATCTCATGGAATCTGGGAGGAATACAGAAATAATCAAATGCCCTGCCTGATAAAAGGGTTAGGGCTGATCATACCAGAAGCCAAACATTGCTCCTGGCCACCTCAGAAGCACCAAAACAATGTATTCAGCATCTTATTTATGGGAAGCCCATGCGTGAACAGCTCCTGACTCTCAGCACAGCAGGAACTGCCGCCACACAGCAGGGCAAGCGTGTCTAACACAGTCAGTCAGTCTTGGGGTGGAAAATGAGTGATTCTAAGAACACTAGCGTAACTCCTATAATCTCAAAATAGTTAATAATAGTTTGCTCAGATTTCAGGTAAACTGTTCTTATTTGGGTGAACATCACACAGTTTTTAAGCTCTGGAACTTTTAAAATGGAAATACAAACCGAGCCAAAAGAAGTCCTACCCCGCCGCCCCGTTTTTGTTTTTGTTTTTTTTTCAGTTTAGGCTGAAAAGGTTCAGATGTTAGAAAACAAAGACAAAGGGATACTGATTACCACTGGCTGTGAGCACTTCATTACTGACACATTCCTGAATCAGTAATCATGTGCTGAAATCCAGCCAGCTATGGCCAACCATGGTCACTTTTTAAAAATATCATTTTTCCCTTTTCTAGAGTGCTGCTGAACAGTACACTTGAAAATGGTTAGTTCATGCCTTGTGACTGTTACCTCAACAAAAAAGACTCAAATCACTTCCTCCACTCTTTTTAATAATTTAACTAGAGTTTGGTTTAATAAATAAATAAGGCTTCCTCCAAGTACCAGGGGATAAAATCCTCCCAGGGTCTGTAGTTAATCTAATGAACTGTAATGAAGATGCACATTCAGCAACATCTTTTATCTCGATTAAAAAAAAAAAAAAAAGACCCAT